>QXEO01001045.1:451867-1693802 GCA_007115705.1 Dactylis glomerata
TAAAGTAAACAGTGCGAGTAAAGTAAACAGGTGATAGCAATATGATGGAAATAGGACCGGGGTCCACAGTTCACTAGTGGTGTCTCTCCATAAGATAAATAACACATGCTGGGAAAACAAATTACAGTTGGGCAATTGATAGAATAAAGATAAACGTGATATGTCAAGAAGATCACTATGAGATTTACTCTGGGCATTATAACAAAATACATAGACCGCCATCCAACTGCATCTATGACTAATAATCCACTTGTGGCGAATCAATCCGAGAACTCCACAAGTATTAAGTTGCGAACAACAGATAATTGCATTAAGCAAAGTGTGTAATGTAAACAAAGCATATGCCCTTGAGCATATGAATGTTGTTTTCTCCCTAGTAGCAACAGCACATCTACAACCTTAGAGGTTTCTGTCACTCCCCCAGGTTAAATAGAGGCATGAACCCACTATCGAGCATAAATACCCCCTCTTGGAGTCACTAGCAACTACTCGGCCAAGATAGCTACTAACAACGGAGAGCATGCAAGATCATAAACAACATAGAGATAACAAAAGATAATATTCAGTACAGCAACTCAATCATAAACACCAATATTCATCGGATCCCAACAAACCAAACATGTAGAATTACATAATGGTGATCTCAATCATGTAGGGCAGCTCATGAGATATAAACATGAAGCACATGGTGGAGAAGACAACCATCTAGCTACTGCTATGGACCCATAGTCCAAGGTAGACTACTCACTCATCGTTCCGGAGGCAAGCATGACGATGAAGAAGACCTCCGGTGGCGATTCCCCTCTCCGGCAGGGTGCCGGGAAGAGCTTCTGGACCCTCCCGATCTCGGGTCGATGACGGCGGCGGATCGCGATGTGTTTCTGGAAAATTGATCGGGTACTTAGGTTTTTCCCGTCGGGGGGTCTTTATAGGCGAAGGGGCGATGTCAGAGGAGGGCCCAGGCGCCCTCACACCATGGTGGCGCGGGCCAGGGGCTGGCCGCGCCAGCCAGGCATGTGGGCCCCTGGTGGCCCCTCTCCTTCTCTCCTTCGGATCTCTGGAAGCTTCCGGGTAAAATAAAACTTCAGGAACTTGTTTCGTCCAATTCCGAGAATATTTCCTGTGTATCACTTCTGAAACACAAAAACAGCAGAAAATAGGGAACTGGCACTGTGGCAACTTGTTAATAGGTTAGTTCCGGAAAATGCATAAAAGTGCCACGAAGTGTAACGAAACATTAGGCAAATGGTGTAAAAACAAGCATGTAGCATCAAAAATTATAGATACGTTGGAGACGTATCACATAACAACTCAAATGCTTGCTTGAGATAGAAGGGAATAGGTTGACTCAACATAAAAGTAAAAGATAGACCCTTCGCAGAGGGAAGCATGGATTAAACATATGCTAGAGCTTTTCATTTATAAAACAGAGGTAAAGTTGTTTTGAGAGGTGGTTGCTTTTATCAACGACTAGCAACGGAGTTCTTGATATCTTCCGTACTAAACAAGTGAGAGCGGTTCCGAGATGTTGATTAATTGGCACAATTGTGCTCTTTTATAACTTGGCACCCCTCCCCACCTTTTCCTTTCTCAAACCATGGCTAACCAATTCCATCGGGTGCCCACCAACTTTCACAAACTATGGAGGAGTGCCTTTTTCTTTTATTTTTTAGAATTAGATTGCAGTGGTCTGACCAGCTCCCTTACAAAATTAATGACGAGCAGATGAAGCTACCTAGTCGAGGGGTACTTAATTTAATATGTAAGATAGCAATTCTGACCACTACGTCCCCATGAGCTAAAAACAGTGGTACAAAATGAGAAGTATTTTGAAGGTTTTTTTCAAAGGTAGCACATGAAAATTTACTTGGAATGGCTTGCAAATACCATGCATAGAAATTTATAGTGGACACACTGGCAAACTTGGTTTTTAGGAGTTGGATGCACGAGTAGAGCTCATACTCAGTACAAAATGAGGGCTAGCAAAAGACTGGGAGTGACCAACTAAGAGAGCAATAACGGCCATAATCATGCATAGCGACAAAGCAACATTAAAAGAAGCATAAGATGACATCAAAAGTCAAAAACTAAATGATCATAGAGGCTTATGGCGACTTTGTATGAGTCTAACATGTGTGAGCATGCGCCAAGTCAACCCAAATAAAGCATCAAAGGAGAAAACCAAAATAATGCTTCCAAATAATAAAAACAACGCATGATTTTTTAAAGGCTCATTAAGCAATCTCAGTCATTTGAGACAAGTCATGCTACAGCAAAACCACTAAGCATACTATCAAAAAGACATCAAGCACGACATGCAAAAGTCTAAGCCGTTGTCTAAACAAGCTCCTTTTTGTACCACTTTTTTGCATAATTTTTTTTTCTCTTTTCCAACACCATTCGAACTTTTTTGAAGCAACTATTTTGATGAAAACCAACATGGACCAGAGGTCAAAACACACCTTGATATAAAGATATAACAAGATCTGAACAAAAATCAAGGTGAAAAATGAAAGCTAAACGTAGTTCTAGAAAAAGAGAACACTCGTTGAACGATAAGAGTGAAAAATGGAGTGTTCTTGGGAAATGAAAAGCGAGGCAACTTCTCCAAAAGGAATTTGTTGGGGTCCAACAATTTATTGCAGCAAACAAAACTAAACAAAACTGAAAACTAAAACAACTGACGCTCCAAGAAAAACACACAGTGCATGAAGCAATAAAAATATAGTGTGTTCAAAGATGACCTGATTTTTACCGATGAAGAAGGGGTTCCTCGGGGCATCCCCAAGCTTTGATGCTTGTACTTCTTGGATATTTCTTGGGGTGACATGGGCATCCCCAAGGTTGAGATTTTGTCCATTCTTTAACTCATCTCATCATTCTCCAATCCCTAATCCCTACACTTGAAAACTTTCTTCATACAAAACTAAATACAATTCTATTAGCAACATTAGTGTAAGCATAATAATGAATCGAACTCTTTTTGCTTCAGATTTCAACTCAAAACCATCATATATAAAGCATATACTACTGTAGCAACTTCCCCAAAAGTTCCGTGATCAAAATAACTCAAAAAGAAAGCAATAAAGAGGCAAACACAAATAGTGGCAGAAATCTGTCAAAACAGAACAGCTGACAAAGGTCGATTTTTAGAGGATTTTCTGTTGCTCAAATCAAAAAGTGTATAACTAATGAAAGTTTGGATATAACCTGGGGCATATGCACAAGAAATCGCAGGTCAAAAAGATATTCTGAGAATTTTCACGAATTTTTACGGTGCAGCACCAAAATCTGTTTCAGGACAGCAACATCCCCAAATCTTACCTCACTCAAATTAGAGGCTTCTCTTGGCACAAAAATGAAATAAAAAGGATAAGGAGCTATTATTACAGTAGTAATAACTTCCAAGACTCAAATAAAAGAAAAAGTATTGAAAGTAAAACAATGGGTTATCTCCCAAGAGTGCTTTTCTTTAACGCCTTTGAGCTAGGCGCAGAAGTGCAAATCAAGTAATATCAAGTGATGAAGCATCAAGATCAACTGTTTCCTCAAGAGCATCACTTGCCACACTAGGCACTTTAGAGGTTCCCGAAGATGATTCAACCTGCAAGTCACTTTTAGTTGAAATAAAAGTCTTACCAATCTTAAAAACATGTTGAGGTTTAGGCACAGACACTTTGGGAACATACATAAATTTTTGCTCTTTTCCAACAAAAGCTTTCTCCTTCTTAAACTTAAGAGAAGAGAAAATTGAACTTAAAATTTCCAAGGATTCCTCTAGTTTCCCAATCCTAAGGTTTTGACTATCAAGAGTAGTGCTAGCTTCTAAAACGGTAATTCTCTTACCGATACTTTCTATCGCTTCATTAACTCGGCTAGCGTTATCAAGGATATTTGGCAAACTTTTTTCTAAAGAGCCTAGTTTTTCTATAACTTCCTCCAAAGTGATCTCAGTTTTAACAACATGGATAGGTGGTACTCCCACTAAACTTTCTATTAAAGTGCATGCTTCAAGAGCGGGAGTACCCATAAAATTACCTCCTGCAAGAGTATCAAGAACGTACCTATTCCAACTAGTTATACCAACATAAAAATTTCTAAGGAGGATCATGGTAGAAAGCTTCTTTGTACACCTATGATGAGAATTGCTAATACGGTACCAAGCATCTTTCAAACTCTCTCCCCCTTGTTGCTTAAAAGTACGAACTTCAACTTCAGGATTACTCATTCTAACAAAACTAAAAGCAGATAAGTAAAAACTAGTATAAAGGAAACTATTTTTTTGTGTTTTTTGATAAAATGATGCAAGCAAAAATAAAGTAAAGCAAAACTAAAACAAAGTAAAGGATGTGCGTGCGAAACTCCCCTTGCAGAAGTCTTCTTTTTCCCCGGCAACGGCGCCATAAAATTTTCTTGATGACCCACAAGTATAGGGGGTGTATAATAGTACTTTCGATAAATAAGAGTGTCGAACCCAACGAGGAGCAGAAGGTGTTGACAAGTGGTTTTGATCAAGGATTCACTGTAAATACTAGCAAACGGGTATTCAGGGGTATTTGGTAATACAAATAAATAAAGTGCGAGTAAATAAAAGACAGTAATAATAATTGCTGCAAGTGGCCCAATCCTTTCTAGAGCAAAGGAAAAGCCGATTGTGTAACTTATAATAACCAAACGTTCTCGAGGACACACGAGAGTTTCTGTCAAGTGCTTTCGCTTCATGCCGCTAAATAATCTTTATTGGTTTGATAAGTGTTATGGGGGTGAACCTGTGCTAGCGCACTACCCTTACTAGGATAAATACACACTTGTGATTATACCCCTTGCAAGCATCCACAACTACAAGAAAGTAATTAAGATAAATCTAACCACAACCTTAAACTCTAAGATCCTATGCTCCCTGGTACAATGGTTTCCCAACGGAGGTTTAGGTTTCTGTCACTCCAGCAACCCCACAATTGGTAGCCAAATACACAATGCATCTCACTAGGCCCATAAATGGTGAAGTATCATGTAGTCGACGTTCACATGACACCACTAGTGAAATAGCACCACAACAAATAAATACCAAATCATTAAATATTACTCAACATAATTCCACTACTAACGACTTGACTCCTCCCATATCCTCAAGAACTAAACGAACTACTCACAAGACATCATATGGATCATGATCAGAGGTGAAATAATGGTAAATAACAATCTGAACATAAACCTTAATTCAACGGTTCCACTCAATAGCATCAACCACAAGAGTAATCAACACCGGGAAAGTTTTCCCTAAGAATTTGACAAGATTCAACTCAAGATGTTACAACGGGATGGCATGGTTATGGTCGAGATGAAGGTGCTGGTGATGAGGATGATGGTAATGATGATCCCGATGAAGTCCAGCGCGATGACGATGATGATGGCGATGATCTCCCCTCTTCGGGAAGGAATTTCCCCGGCATATTTCTGCCTACCGGAGAGCTTTTCCCTCTCTGGTGGTTTCCGCCCCGCAGAGGCGGCGGTGTCTATCTCTGAGCCCCCTTGACTTAGGTTTTTGGGGCTGATGAAATACGTGAAGGGGCGATGGCAGTAGTGGGCCAGGGTGCCCTCACCATAGGGCGGCGCGGCCAGGTGCTGGGCCGCGGCCCCTGGTGGTGAGGCTGCCTTGTGGCCCCTCTCGCCTCCTCCTTCTGGCTACTTCAGTCTTCTGGCAAAATATAATTTCCTGGTATTTTCTGGAATTTCCTGATCTTCCGAAATATGGTGTCTTGACGGTCCTTTTTCCAGTAGAATCCTGACTCCCGCAGCAAATCCTCCAATGATCATCAAACATGTAAAAATAGAGGAAACAACATAAATATCATCTCTAAATGTGAAATATATCAATGAATAATAGTAAATTATGATACAAAATAGTGATGCAAAATGGACGTATCAATCCTTCTCTCCCAAATCCCACCAAGGCAACAAATGCTATGGAGGAGTTAGAGAGGAAGAACAAGGGTGGAGGTCAACCAATGACCTCAAGATCTAGATCCAATGGTTTCCCCTCACTTAGAGGAGGAATTGATTGGTGGAGTTGTAGATCTAGATCTCCTCTTACAAATCCCTCAAAAATATGCAAGAATCATTGGAGGGAAGAGAGAGGGAGCAAGCTCAAGAGAGGCAACAATGGAGGTGAGAGAAAAGCTCAAGAACACACCTAGAACCCTAAAAAACTATTGGGGAAGAAGCCCCATTTATAGCAAATCGAAATAGGGCCGTTGGGGGCAAAACTCGGCCAAAAACCGGTCAAAAGTCGGTCTCGCCGGGCTCTGCGCCGGACCGCCCGGTGCACAGCCCGGCGAGCGCCGGACCTGTGCCGCAAACATGTTTTGGACGGGTTTCGGTGCAGCCCAGGTACGAACGCCGGACCGGCCGGTGTACAGCCTGGCGCCGCCGTCCCGAAACCGGCCTCCAAGTGTACAGCCCGGCGCCGCCGGATTTGCACTAACTGAAAAGATCAAAAGATGAAAACAGTCATAACTTTTGCGTCCGGACTCCATTTTTAGCAAACTTGGGATTTTTGAAAAGCTAAGAGAAATACCTATCCAGTGAACCGCATAAAGCCCAAGAATTATTAAGAGGTAAAAAATCAAATAAGGAGAGGTGAGAACCTCCCATAGGAAAAAACCGGTAAATCCTCCAAACCCGAAAACGCAATAAGAGATGCATACGAATTTCGTTTTCAACGAACTTGGACTTGTTGGAAAGCTAACAACAAGCTCAAGAACCTCTCAAAGATAAACACCAATAAGCAACAAAGTAGGGAGAAGCAAAGTATGCAAAGGATTGAGCTCCCTAAGACGATGTGATCAAGTTACCCAACCGAAAGCCCCTCTTGATAGTGCGGCTATCTATCCTATAACCCAGTCTCCCAACAAACACCTTGAGACCGGTAAAATGAAAACCTAGCAAGGACAAACCTTTGCCTTGTGTACCCCGCTTGATCTTGATGATGATGCTTCATGCTTCTGTCAAGCCGAAATGCTTCACTTGATCATTGTTGCTTCGTGAAGACTTCCAATATGCTCCCCCATACACCACTATGGGATACCTTCACTAAGGCATATCTTCATAATTCCATTATCACCAAATGGATGACAAGCTTGAAGCATATGATCTTCTCAAGATTCTTATCTTGAAACTTGCACTTCTCAACCTTGATGACAACCACCACTTGATGTCATCCTTTCATGGGCTATATGAAATCTCACTAGTGATGCATATCCATGACACAATACCTAACCCACATAGACAACACAAACACACATATGTAATGGGTTAGTTCACAAAGCATAATTGACAAACCATACCATACCACAAGACCAATTGGTCCCATGTGGCACATTCCTTATGCTTCATGTGTTGATCAAACTAGAATCCAATCTTTGATCTTTGCCTTGGTCAACCTTGAATCTTATCATGCTCTATCATAATATCTTGAGCCACATAAAGAATTCTTCATTTGATTGCATGCTCTAGGTATTAGTCAATCATATCTCAACTCATGAGACCATCATGACCTCGACATAGAGCCATATCTTGAATTCTTCTCATGTAACCAAACTCTCAAGATCTTGAGACTCCTTGGATTAGCACATAAGCTAGAGCATGGATTACTTGAGTTCTACACAAGAACTACATCTTTATTTCTTCTTCTTGATCATATTGGATTCATACCTTCTTATTCAATGATCTTGATGCCAATACTTAAGATATATCTTTATCTTCATGTCATCCAAGCCTTGAATCCAACACATGGACTTCAAGCAATGCCTATGTACAATTCCTTCATAAAAAGCTCAATGAAAACATTAGTCCATAGGGATTGTCATTAATTACCAAAAACACACTTGGGGGCAATTTATCCTTACAATCTCCCCCATTTTGGTAATTGATGACAATCTCAACAAGAGGGTTTATATAATGAATGATAGAAACTAATATGCAACTTATCCGAGAATAAATTGCATACAAGAGGTTGTATTTGATATGGTCAAGCAACACGAAGCTACTACCGCATATCAAAATCAATTGTACTCACATAAACTACAAAAAATATGGTTGATGTGAGTGCAACCAAAATATATAGAGCAAACTCCCCCACAATATATGCACATGTGATGAACTTGAATTTCATTGCATACATTGTCAAGATAAACCTTTGATGGAGTTTACACTATATATTCAACCATGCAAAACAACTAACAAAGAAGAGGTGCATGAAAGGCAAACACTTAAGCACAACCAAACTTAAGTATAAAAACCATTTCCCTTAAACCCTCTAAACTTCTCCACCATTGGCAATGATTGCCAAAATGGATGAAGGAATTTAGAAGGCCAATATAGGATGAGTTCCTCCCCAAGATGTGCATTTCTCATAAAAATGAGTAAAATCATATGCACTTATCAAATTAACAATATTTGGAGGAAGTCAAACCATATTGAGGATCAAAGATTGCAAAAAAAAAGATGACATATTGAAGGAAACTTCAACGAATGAAGCACGCAAGCAATCAAGAGACCCAAAGAACCAATTGGACATAAGAAGATGAGATGATAAGAGCTACTAGGTGTTTTAAATGAAATAAGGAAGCTCCCCAAGGTTTATGCATAAATTTGAATTTTTGATGCATTTGAATACAATATGCACAAACATGGAATCCTCACTCCCTCTATATCATTTAAAATACAGTCATGAGCATGAGAGAATATAAAAGAATCAATACGCTTATCTAAGTGAACTTTAGTCTAAAAAGATTCACAAGATATGAGTGCGAGAAGAAGCAATAAAGAATAAACAAGCACTCATAAATCAAGTTCTTACCAACACCATCAAGAACAAAATGGATAAGAAAGATGGTCGGCAAAGAACGAGGATATCAAGGGGAGAAATTAACTGACGAGGGGTTAACTCGACAAATGTCCTAGATGAAGGACTTAGGATCGGGGAGACATGGCGTCGGATGAACTCGAAGGTAAAATCAGTCAAACAAGGTGGCTATGAAAGTAAACGTGGGTGTAGAACCTAGCTTGCTTTCAATCTGGCCTACACCATCCCCTCCTGGCCCCTATATATAGGTGGCCAGGTCTCGAGGATCGGGTAGGGTCCCATGCAGATTATAATATCGACATATGGTAAGAACTCGTATTTCGACTAGTTTTACAATTGGGCCTAGCTTAACGGGCCTCAGGGGTACTCAACTAACGGGCTCTATTATCTATACCCTTGTCAGTAGCCTCTGAGATTCTACCAGAATTGCAGATTCGGGTTGAATCTCTAATCTTTAAATATTCGACTTGATCAATTCTTCGACTTCTTCATCTCTTCAAATCTTCGACTTGGTCTGTCGACCTATTTTCATTATAGTACTTTGCAAGGGGTTTTGATGAATTAAGCCTAACAACTCTTGATGGATCAAGAGGCCAGTTAACTGCCAGAACAGATACTTGTCACCTACTTCAAATTCAATCCCCTTGGACTTGAATTCGGGAAACTGGTCAAATCCATTCTTTTGCCGCATTTAGGACTTACAAAGAATGAATCCCAGTAGTTCTCAGGGTACCCAGTGCGTCCACCAGGATTTTCTTCGCGTCGTAGACACGGATACATACCAGCAGAGCGCATCCATGTGCGTATACCGGGCCACACAGGACGGATCCTGGGGTCTTACCTTCGTGATAAATCACGGCATTCGAGTTTTGTCGTGATGACGCAACTCGAGAATCATATGTCGCAGCCTTGTTTGACTGATCCAACGCACAAAATATTCGGGTTAGATAACCATGATTTATAAAAACCTTGCTCCCGATGGAAGTAACGTCATATACGAATTCTTTCTTCACCTTCCTTGCTCCAGCTCATGAATAAGCATCATCGGATGCGCGCCCAGCGCTCCCGATGGGAGTAGCCCCCGAGGCTATAGTCGAAAATTCATTTTTTCGAGTATAGGCTCAAATATAATGTACTCCTTCTTTATACATCAACTTGAAATAATTTAATAATAATATCGTCGGGGGCGCGCTGAGCGTTCCCGATGGTAGTAGCCCCCAAGGCTATAGTCGAATATTTTTTCGGATATAGTCTTCAAAATTGACTCCTGTATTGTCGGCGCCAATCATTTTCCTCTACTTTCCTGTCATTCTTTTTTCACAAATCGCTATATTCAATATTTGTCGAGTATACGCATTTGTCGAGTATACCGTTGGTTTTGTATCTTCTTCATGACGTCAGTGGCCAAATTTCCCTATATGTCACATAAACTGAGCGCGAACCGTTTCATGGGCAGCGCGGTAATTTTGTATTTTCCCTGCCCGTTAGTGGGCTGCCGCTTCCTCTCCTTGCACCACGTGTGAGCCCACGTTCCTTCACCGAGAAGGTATATTAGGGGAAAGTGGGGATTTGTATTGTTTACCAGTTCTTTGTCTCCGCCGCCGCCGCCATTGTCAATCTCTGTGCCCTGTTCTTCTCCTGCATAGCCCCCGAGCGCAAATTCGTAGATGCGCGTGAAGCACTTGGCGGCGAAGAACAAGATGACCAAGGGTAAAGCAAACTCCGCAACGAGCTGGGTGCCCTCTACTCTCACGTAGAAGGAGTTGGACAAGGCCAAGGCGGACGGTCTCATTTCCGACAAGGACTCCATCGTCTTCCCTACCACCGAGCGGATCCCCAAGCCCTCGAGCGGCTACCGGGTGATGTTCCTCGATTTCCTTCTCCGCGGACTCTCTCTTCCTGCCCACGAATTCCTTCGTGGGCTTCTTTATGTTTACGGTGTGCAGCTTCACCAGCTCACCCCAAATTCTATCCTCCACATTGCCTGTTTTGTGACCCTTTGCAAATCGTTTCTGGGTATCGAATCCCATTTTCTGCTTTGGAGGTCCATCTTTCGGCTCCGCCCCAATGTTTCTTTATCACATAAGCCTGAACTGGGCGGGGCTGTCGTCTCTGTGCGTGCCGAAGCTCAGTATTTGGAATTTTCCATGTCTGCATCAGTCTAGGGTTGGAGGACCAAATGGTTCTACATTAAAGACCGTAAAGCCTCCTCCGAAGATGAGTACGGCCTAGCCCCTTTTGATGCCTCCAAAGAATTGAAGAAATTAGCATCGTGGGATTCGCCTCCCATAGATGCTGAGATGAAGGAGATTGCACCACTACTGGACCGCATCCAAGCTCTAAAAGGAGGTAGAGGAGGTGCTCTGTCGGGTATCCAACTCATGGCTTTTTTCGTACAACGTCGGGTTCAACCCCTGCAGCATCGTCTCTCCAAGCTTTGGAGTTACTCTGGCTTGGTGGATTCTTCTCGAGTCTCTGGAAATCTAATTGAGAAGCAAGATGTCGACAAGCGAGTCAGGAATCTCACCAAACTTACCAAGGATCACGCAGTTGCGGACTTGGCCGCCCACTATTTCGACTCCGAGCACCCTTTGCCCGAGGTACATTTTCTTTGCGTTCTCAGCTTTTGTGTTTCTCTCCCTGCTGTCATTTGGCATGTCTCGATGACTTTACTGACTTACTTCTTTTGCAGGGTCATCAGTTCCTTGTTTCACGTCCTCCCCTTCCAGAGGAGGGGCCTCTTCCGGCGAATCTTGCTTCTGCTGTTTCTGAAGCCCCCGAGGCTAAAGAAAATCAGGACGAGGATGATGTCGAAATATCGGATGATGAGACGAGCTCGACGACGTCTCCTCCTCCTGCACTGTCGGAAGATCTTGTTGTTGATAAAAAGAGGAAACGTGTCGAAGAACTTGCTTCTTCGAGTACTTCCGTCCAGAGAACTACGGCCGGTGAAACCCTTGTTCAAGAAGATGACCTAGAGCTGTTCGACTACACGGCATCGTAAGTGTTCTGTGTACTCTATGATTTTATTGTGTTTGCTTTGTTCTTTTTGAGTTATACAAAACCTGCTTTCTTTTTGCTTTCTTTGCAGTGACGATGAGGACCCGAAGAGGGATGCTACCACTGCTCCTTCTGTTGAGGATATAACTGCTGATGAACCTCCCATACCAGAAGTTGAACCGGCCGTGAAATCTCCGAAGGCCTCCAGAGCTCCTATCAAGAAAATTCCCGTGTCCCGGAGCACCAAACGGTCGAAAAAATCGAAGGAAGCCGATGTTTCTCTTGAAGCCCACGAGTCCGCGGGCTCCCCTGATGATGTGAGTAGTTGTCCTTGACTTATTTTCCTTGTGTCATCCATATACTGACGTTTTCTCCTTTGTTAGATATTGTTGAAAAAGTTTGCTACCTTCGGCGCTGAGTGTGCTGAATACTTGAAAGCTGCTAGAGCTTCCGAAGGTGAACTCCTTTTCCTGTATTGCTTATCTTGCACTCTCTTCTTTGCTTGTTGCTTGACTTTTTCTTTCCTCCTTGTTGTCTTGCAGATGCTTTAGCGACAGCCAATGCGCGCATTTCTTCACTGGAAGCTGAACTCAGCGTTGCTCGGAAAGCTTTTGATGCCGTGATAGCTGCCAAGGTCAGTGCTGAGAAGTCGAATAAATTAGCATTGACCAAGGCGAAGAAAGCAGAGAAAGCTTTGGCTGATGCTAAAAAGGAGCACCTCCAGAGGGAGCAAGCTGTGGCTGAGCGGCTGAACACGATGTCTGCTGCTGCTGGAGGTATAGACTATATCTTTCTTCTTCTTATGCTGTTGTTTTACTTGCTTTCTTTTACTCACTGATATTTTCCTCTTCTGCTGCTATCTGTTCCCTTGGTTCTACAGAACGCACCAAGGTGTCTTCGTCGACTTTGCAACCAAACAATGATCCTCTCATGGCTGCGGTTAGCTTACTTGAGGCGAACTGGACATCTGTCCAGGAAATCTTCGAGTTAGTTAACCGCGTTCTTACGCGGATTTTTGTCGGGTTATGGCCCAAGCAGAAGGCAGAGGTTCCAAACAATGACGTGAAGAAACTCGCCCAAGCCTTCGACACTACTGAAGACCCCATCCTTCAAATGAAAGGCCTTTCTTTGAAGCGAGGTGCCAAGGGGGCCATTGCATTTTCATATGCACATGGTGTGGAGTTAGACTGGGAGAAGATTGGCTCTTCCCACGGCCGTACCCGCTCGGAGCTAAAGGCTTTCTTTGAGAAGGCAAAGAAGTTTTCGCCTGCCATCGTGGCGATGATTTCTCCTTCAGCGGCCTCTGCGGCTTCTCCTGCGCCAGCTCCTTCGATTCCAGCGACCAATGAATCCACGCCTCCTCCCACTATTGGTGCTGCTTCTGCCACACCTTCTTCTGCCACGGAGCGGGATGCTGAGGTGGCGTAGACTTAGTCTTCCTGTTGTATATATTTTTTAATCTTTTTTGTTGTAATGAAGTTCCAGTTTGTGCTTTGCCTGAGAACTTGTCAAAAGGCTTTTGTACTCGTTCGTAGATATCTTTTCTAATGTGAAATGCTTGAATGCTGTTCCTGAGACATGTCTTTTCTTCTGATTGACTTCAGCCTTTGCTTGCTGGTGAATCGTCGGGTTATGATCGATCTCCATCCCCTGATGATATATCCGCTTCAGGAATTTCCTCGCCTCCTCGACCTCCCTGCCAATGTGAGGAATATTCTTTTAGAGTTGCAGACCTTGAGAGCCGCCTATCCTTTATGAAACGCTAGGCGCAAGTTGCTCTGGACAAGGCTAGTAAGTCCCATGATTTGATGAAGCAAGTATCCAATTTTCAAGATGAAGTTTCGAGTCTAGTAGCGAGAATCGCACATTTTGAGGAATGCGAGTCTTTTCTGATCGGTATCGTCGAATCTGTTTGCGAGATGCTGTTGTGTAAGTTTTTGGGGATCCTTTCATCTTTGTTTTTCCTCTTGTCTTCTATGTGCCAGTTTTTGCTTGAACTATAGGTAATTGCCTTGATCTTGTTGGTGAATCACGCCGAGTTACTGAGCGTATTACTGCTCTTCAAAATGCTGCACAAGGAACCGAAAGCTTATGGTCCAATCCCCGTCATTGTCGCGCTATCGTGCTTCTTCAGGATCGCGCACAATACATCGGCGAAGCTGTTGATGGTTGTCGTAAGGCCCTGACAACCATGTACTCTGTCATGTTGCCTCGTAACCCTATGCCAAGGGATTTTAGACAGCTACTCGAAACTTTCCAGATGAGCCAGCGAGTCCATCTTCTTATAAAGCTAAATCTGATTGCTGGTGCTAATTTCGCTCTTGGATGGATGCGAAAGTGGAATCCAAGACTTAATTTTGACCGCTTGTCTCAGAGTTTGCCTCCAGGACGAATTACGGTTGGTATTCATATGGATGCGACGCTGGAGCCAGCGAGGAGAATTATCTCAAGGCTATTGCAAGAGGACGCTAGGTTTTTTTAGGAGTATCATTACTTGAATCCTTTTGGTGTCGATGACTCAGAACCACCTGCACCATGATTTTGATGTACATAGTTATTGTACTGCGGGAGTACTTTTTCCCTGAGTTGTTAACTCGAGGGAAATTTTGGTACTCAATATGTTTGGTTTGTTTTGGCGATTGCCGCGTTTAGATATGTAAGCTCAGATATGAGGAACTTGTCTTTACTATACTTATAATATAAGATACATGGGGTAACCCAAGAGATCCGGCCTGTGACCTATGTTTTGGATCTAGAGGGCATTGCCCTAGGATAACTTATGGCTTTTACAGACTTTTTTCTTCTACCCTACTTTTGTGCTCTTCGACACTTATGCCTCCGTGGCCTTCTCTTCTTCCCTTGTAGGTTTGTCTTCTCCTGATGCTTCTACTCGCGGTTTCTTCATCTCTGGTTCCGCGGGATGTCCTTCGGGTAACTTGTCGACTTCTGTAGTCGCGCTTTTCGCTTTCTCTTTGGGTTCTCCATAGTTGGCTATCATGCCAAAGTTTTGTGCCATCTTGTGGAACTCCTTGTCGCATAGGTCTGATACCTCGAAGCTTCCTTTTACTGTGATAATTCCTTTGGGTCCTGGCATTTTTAGTACCAGGTAGGTGTAGTGAGGTACTGCCATGAATCGCGAAAACGCGGGTCTCCCAAGGATCGCGTGATATTGTGATGGCCAGTCCATGACTTCGAAGTCGAGTTTTTCCCTTCTGTAGTTTTGCCGATTTCTGAAGCAAACGTTGAGTGCTATTCGACCAAGTGGATAGTTGGCACTTCCTGGGACTATTCCGTGAAAGGAGTTGTCTTCAGGAACTCTAATGAAATGTGCATTGCCCGTAGGGTTTTTGCGTAGATCAGGTTTATTCCGCTTCCTGCATCCATGAATATTCTGTCAACATCGTACGTCTCTATTTGTGCTTTGAGTACCAAGGGCGCATTTCCTGGCCGAGGTACTGTTATTGGGTGATTGTCCCTGCTGAATTCTATGGGTTGCTCTGACCAATGTAGATATTCTATTGTTGCTGGCGGCGAAGTTACTGCTAGGTTAACTTGTCTAGTTATGCTTTTCTCCTCTTTGTTCGACTTGGGTACCGGTTGTATCATTGCTACAATGTGCCCTTTAGATGGAATATACCCTTCATCGTCGTCGCGTCCCTGATTTGGTTGATCTTGGCCCTTGGGAGCTCCATTGTTTCCTTGTTGGGTTGTAGGTGCGTTGCTTGCATTTCCTTCGTATCCTTGCCATTTTGCTTCGGCTTGCTTATTGAGTGCTGCTTCCTGCAGTTTCAAGAACGTGGTGTAATCTTTCATTGCATGTCTGGATACACGTTTCCCATCGACAAACGCAGAATGGATATGACATGGTCCGTTGAGCATATCTTCTGATGATGGGTTGTATTCTCTGGACTCCCTTGGTTGAAACTTTCTGTAATCTTCTTTTCTGTAGCTACAGTATCCCGAGTTTTTCCGATCGCTGCTTTGGTAGCTGTTATCTTTGTATCCTGCGGCTACTTGGTTGTGAGAGCCATAGTTGTTGTAGTTGCGGGATCTTCTTCGTTGCCCCCCATACTTGTTTCCTCTATCATCCTCTGGTGAACGCGTGCATTTATTGTTGCATGCATCTTCTCCATCTGCAAATCTGTTCGCTATGTCCATTAGATCTGATACTGTTTTCGGCTTGATCCTTCCCATTTCTTCAACTAGGTCTCCTCGTCGCAACCCGACTATGAATGCGTCTATTGCTCTTTCATCTGAGACTTCGACTGCCGAGTTTTTTATTATACTCCACCTTTGGATATATGCCCTTAATGTTTCCCCGTGTTGCTGTACGCAGGCTTTGACTTCTTCTATAGATGCTGGCCGCTTGTATGTCGATTTGAAGTTACTCGTGAATTGCTTTGTGAGTTCTTCCCAGCTTCCAATTGTTTCTTCTTCTAGTTTGCTTAACCATGACCTTGCTGCACCGGTGAGGTGTAACTGTAAGCTTTGCATTGCTGTTTCCCTGGTTCCTCCTAATATTTGTACTGCTTGCAGATAGTCTGAAAGCCAGGATTGTGGCTCCTGAGATCTGTCGTACTTTTGCTGGTCATGAGGTAATTTAAAACCTTTGGGTACTGGCGTGATGCGAATCCTGCGGGTAAAGCATGGCGCCCCCATCTCCTTTTCGTCGTCTTCGTAGTCGCGTTTTTTACTAGGAGTTCTGGATCATCGGGTTCCTTTGTTCTTTGAATTGTCGCGTCATTCTGGTGACGGCGTTCTAGATCATCGACTTCCACTTCTGTGCCGAGGACTACTGTGACGGCATGGTGATCTAGGTTTGTGAGTTCCTTTGTTGCGATATGCCTCCTCCTCTTTTGCTGATAATTTGTTGCCTACCATCTTCAGTCCATTTAGCGTTGCTCGGTGCATATGCTCCCTCGGGTCTCCTGGACTTGGTCGTGTCATATGCAGGTACGCTTGAGCTGCCACTAATGCTGCTTCCGGAGTTTTTGGGATGATATTTTCTTGCTCGTCGACCGATAGGAAGGACGAGTCGAGGTTTTTTTAAATGCTTTCCCTTTCTGAGTATTCTAGATTCTCATACCTTGAACCATGTCGACGATGCCTTCTATTTGTATATGATGCATCACTACGTGCTCTGCGAGCAGCTTCGCTTGCTGCAATGGCTGAGTCCTTCCTTTTCTGTATTTCAATCCTCTCTTTTGCTAATTGTTTCGCTTGCTGCCTTAGGGCGTAATGGTACCCCAAGAGCATGTTTTGGCTAGAGTTTGTTGGTACTGGCGTGCCATGCTCCACGGCTGTATTGATTGTTCTCCACTCTTCTTCTGATAGTCAAACTTTTACTCTCGTTGCGAGGGAGTCAGCGGTTTCTCCCTCTGCTAAATGATTCGCTCCTCTATTTATATTTCCTGGATTAAGTACTGGGTTGTTGTTGTCGTCGAGTTCTTCTGAATTATATTCTGCGATGGCGAGTATCTGATACCGATTGTCGAGCTTGCTGTTGTGGCTTGAGAAGATCGAATTATCGTCTTCAGAGAGTTCTAGTCCCATTTTCCAGGAATCTATTCATTGATCTGAGTTGTCATCGTGGTAGATTGTGAGATCTTCGAGTTGTACTTCTAAGTAAAAATTCTCCATTGTTTCGTTGCCTCCTGCGATTTTTCCTTCTTTTGCTTCTACTAAGCTGACCGGCGAGTTTACCTCGCTAGAAGAGCCTTCTGATGATTTTAACATTGCTACTATTTCGGGTTCACTTGCCGACAGATCCGCTGTCATCGGATCTGAAAGGCGAATCGAACCTAGTGATCCAACACGAAAGTTTAGACTTCCGATCGTCAAATCCATATCTTGATCCATGCTCTCGAATACTTGCGTGAAACTTGACTGGTGAGGTTGAAAATCGACGGTTCCGAAGGGTATCTGAATTTCGTCGACTTGCAAACTGTTGTTGGCTGAAAGCGAAAAAGCCATCGAGTTCATGATGCCAACGCCCAGATTCCCCATGGTCGGCGCCAATTGACGAGGGGTTAACTTGACAAATGTCCTAGATGAAGGACTTAGGATCGGGGAGATAGGGCGTCGGATGAACTTGAAGGTAAAATCAGTCAAACAAGGTGGCTATGAAAGTAAACGTGGGTGTAGAACCTGGCTTGCTTTCAATCTGGCCTACACCATCCCCTCCTGGCCCCTATATATAGGTGGCCAGGTCTCGAGGATCGGGTAGGGTCCGATACATATTACAATATCGACATACGGTAAGAACTCGTATTTCGACTAGTTTTACAATTGGGCCTAGCTTAACGGGCCTCAGGGGTACTCAACTAACAGGCTATATTATCTATACCCTTGTCATTAACACTCTTGTGCATATACATTTCTAAGTGGACAAAAAATCATGATGAACAATCCACAAAAGAACATGTATACACAAGAGGTTAGTTGAAATTAAGGAAGACATGATATCCAAGAGAGAGTCATAGAATATACCAAATAACTTTGCTAGAAAGCATATATAACTCAAGGCTCCATTTTCCATTATGGTATATTAATAAAATCCCCACGCAAAATCATCAAAGCCATCACAACTAGCAATAAGGGATCAAAAGATAGTCGGGATGCTTTGAAAGGCAACAAGCATGATAAAGAAGGGTACAACTTGCAACATTATCTATATTGCACATGAGAGAGCATTGAGGAATTAATATGCAATAAATTGCTAAAGGGCATATTGGGATTGGTGAATCATGAACATGATTTTATATACTCCCCATCATATGCAATCATCTCAACATGCTCACATATACAATAAAGAGATTTCTTTATAAGACTTTTGCAAGAACCACAACATTTGCAAATAAAAATTATCATGCCAAGAGCCAACCTACAAGAGTTGGGATGTTAGAAAAGTATGCATGAAAATTATACTTGTTACCGAGATAGCAATGATGTGATATAGTAGATAGGAGTTCACTGATCATCCTAGCTTGTCTCCAATAATCATATGGTGATAGCACCTTCCTTATAAATGAGACAAGCATCCATTGCATCTCCAATGTACCTAAGACAACATTCAAGTACATCTTGGTCCCCAAACTTATTGGGTCCAAAGTGGTTAGACTAACCACAATACATATGATAAACTCCATATAAATATGTGCATAGTTAGAGATGAAATTTGAATTTCATGCACATCTTGGCCTTTTAGGATTTGATGGAGTATAACATATATATTGGATCAAAGAAAGCAACTAAGACACAAAATTAAGCATAAAGAGAATATGCATGCACCTAGCTTTCAAGATCCAAAGAAGATACAATTTAGACAAAAACACCAAGAGTACAAGGAGGTATAAAAGGTGTGGTAAAACACATTATTTGTCCAAATGATATCAAGGTAGCAAATCAACAAATGATTTATTCATAACATTCAACAAATGAACCTAACAACTTATTGAGCATGAAAGAATAAATAAATAAAAGCATGCTCAAAGATTTATCTCATTCGAGCAACTAAATCATAGAAGAAGGAATGAGATAACTAACTCCCAAAAGAGCAAGGTTCCAACAAATAAACCAAACCCGCTACACTTTTCACAATGGCACAAGTACCGAAAAGAAAAGGTTTGTCTTACAAACAACACACACTTGATGGGGATCAAGAGATGAGACGAAGTCAAGCAAAAAGATCCTCAAGAAGGCAAATAAGACAATGGGAGTCAAAATAATTTCTTGGACAGAAAGAAGGGCAATAAGAGGCAAATTCCAAGGTGAAGATGATCTAGAAGAATTACCACATATATATATGAACACCAATTGTCAGAGACAAGAGGTTCATATTGGAATTATTTTTCGGTGGTGTATTGCAAAGATATTCAAGATCAACTTCACAACAAAAGGCATATGGTTAAATATTCAGTTTAAGCACCATGCATGAAAAAGGATTCTTGGTAGCTCCAATAATAGACAAACAATCATGCAAAGCAATTATTAGAGTATCTTGAAGCAAACGGTTTCCTACTTATGATATAGAGAAATATATTTGAGTAAAACCGCACCAAGAATTCTTACTCAAACCAAGACCAAAGAAATGAGCAATAAAATCTTTTAAGAAATAACGGAGCTTGTTTGAGCAAACATGCCACCTAGGAATAAGATAACTTACAATATCAACTCTAAGTGGCAAAACCTCAAATGTTCACATTTCCTAGGCTTGTGATATGCACAAGGCATATTACTCCCCCATAATGTGATATTAAATTCTTTTCAACAAAAGGCAAATAAAATCCAACTAGAGATAATTAATGGAGATATAAAATTTGAATTTCTCATGAGCATGGCATACCACATAGTGACTAGATAATCTTGCAATATCAATACTAAGTGGTATTACTCATGTGCACACATTTATAGGATTGTGAGGTGCCAAAGGTAAATCACTCCCTCAAAATGGAATGTTCCATTAATCACTCAATAAGAGCCAAATAAGATACCATAAAGATGCATTAGAGGCTCAAAGCAAACACGCAAGTATATGATGTGCCAAACAACCAACACCTACTTGAATACACAAGATAAGTAGGTATAAGGAATAATATATACAAACACATACTTGGTAAAAAACCAAAACATGCAAAGGGGCAAGTAACTTACAAAGTAAAGAGGTTAAGTACAAGTTACCGCAAAGAGGCACATTGGATATAAAATGATAGTGTCGATGACTTGGCTTGACGAAATAAAATTAATGAAGATCCCTTAATTCTTCATGAGGTAGCCAAGTCTCCAATGCCCTCCACAAATACCTATTGATCAAGTTTTAGCTTGTTGGTCCCCAACCAAGTTGGGTCCTAAGAGGTTAGTCACAGTAGGCTTGGCAACCCAAATGGTTCTTTTCTTGACACCACTTTGAGTTCCAACAAACTTGGCAAACACATTGCCATCCTTATCTTTCCTAAGAGAATAATCATCATAAACAATGATAGGATTAGATAAGGTACCGCTTAAGCATGAAGAAGCAAAGTGCCCCTTCTCACGGCAAATATAGCAACAAGTGCTTCCCTTTCTCTTCTTCATTGAATTCTTGATTTGGGAAGCTTCATCTCGTTTATCCTTGGGAAGTGGCCTATCTTCAACTTGAGGTCGTGCTTGAGCTTGACCTTGTGGCCGCTTCTCTTGTTGCTTCTCACTCAAGTGCTTCTTCTTCAATGGGCAAGATCTCACATGATGCCCTTCAATCTTGCACTTGAAGCAAACAATCTTGGCCAAATTCTTGACTTGGTCTTGGCCCTTCTTCTTCTTGTTTCTCTTGGACTTGTTCTTGTCATTGGAGTTGAATCCAAGTCCACTATTGTCATTAGGGGATTTTTGCACACTCAAAATATTATCGAGTGTGGATTTCCCTTCATGACGCTTATCCAAGTCTTTCTCCAAACTAGTGACTTGGGCCTTGAGCTCTTTGATTTCTTCTACAAGGATAGTAGTAATACAAGTACTAGAAGAGGTAGAAGCTTCATTGTTAGAGCAACAAGGCATAGCAAGTAATTCATCACAAGATGTAGCAATATTATGCCTAGACAAATTACTAGGACTAGCACAAGATTATATAGCATTTTGGTTCAAAGTAGTGCTAATGTCCAAATGAGGCTCACAAGATGTTTCCTTAGTGATACTTACCTCATGAGCTAACTTTAGCCCATTATATGAGATTAGGAGATCCCCATGAGAAACCAAGAGCTTTTCATGGCTTTCCTCTAATTTCATATAATTGCTTGTTAGCAACTCAAGTTGAGCCCTTAGCTCAACATTCTCCTTGAATATAGATGCTTCACAAGAAGTAGAGTTAGTAGCACAAGCATCATTAATAGATTTAGTATTTGTAAGCTCATAAGATTTAATAGATTGAGATAGAGAAAAATTAGTATGCTTCTCTTCAGATAGCTCTTGCTTGAGGAGATTGAATCTCTGTTTCCCCTCATTAATGAGGGAGTTCAATTCTTTAATGGTCTCCTTGTGTTCAAACAAGGTTTCCATTAAGTGTTCGACTTTAGCACGAGCATCATTATTACCATGAAGAGAGGCATACACAATTCCTATCTCATGCAAGAAAGCTTCATTATCATCATCATTATCATCATCATCACTCTCATCAAAAGAAGATGTGTCAGGATTCAAAGTAGGAGTTACCTTTGACCCGCTTGCCATAAGGCACATGTGAACTTGGGTAGATGATGAGGGAACATCAATTGAAGCACATTCTTCATTTTCGAGTGTAGGACAAGCTCTTGCGAGATGTCCATACTCGTGGCATTCATAGCATTGCCTTCTCTTGATAGAAACCTTCTTGGTTCTTCTATTGATTTCTTCTTTAATTATGTGACCCAATTTTTCTTTAATTTCCTCTACATGGTTAGTCATACAACAACTAGAGGAAATAGAATCATTTTGATCATGGTCACAACTAGAAACAAGCATATCATCACAAAATTTAATCAAGCAAATTCTAGGAGATATGCAAGGACCTTTAACACAAGAATGAGTAAAGAATTTCTTGCAAGGAGTGTTTAGGTCCAAACTCTCTACACCATTAGGATTTATAGACATAGAATCATTGGTGCAAATAACAAGACTACCATCATCACATATGATTTCTTTACTTACCATATCATTATATTGTGACAAGTCACATGTTGGTGAAGTGGAAGAACTTGAACAATCATCACGACCGGATGTGGAAGCAACTTGGAGCTCTTCATGATGTGAAAGTGAAGAGAGCTCCTTGGGTTCACTTTCAACCTCAAGATAAATGGACCCACCAAATGACTCTTCTAGCTTGGTCCATATCTCATGAGACGTCTTGAACTTTGAACCCATCAAGCAAACATAAACTATGGAGCTCATAGACAATAAAATTTCATTAGATACTTGAGCTTCAAGATGTAACTTTTTCTCATCCTCTAAAGATATATTTTGAGGATCCATCGGAGGAGAAAAACCTACATCTAGAAATCGCTCTATATTTGGACACAAAGTCCGAAGATTGCAAAACATGCGATTTCTCCATAAGTTATAATTTGTGCCATAAAAAATAATTGTGTCATCGTGCACTAAATAACTAGCCGACATCTTTACTCTCAAGGCGGTGAAGCCTAAAACAAGGAGATACCTCACTCTGATACCAATTGAAAGGACGAGATGTCGCCTAGGGGGGGGGGTGAATAGGTGTTTTAAAAACAATTATGAAATTGGCTTGAAGGAATGCGGAATTAAACTAACGTTTATTTTCTTCAAGCACAAAACCTAAATATGCTAGGCTCAACTAGGTGTAACAACAATAACTAGAGATAAGCAAGATAGCACAAGATATATTTCACAAGTGATAAACAAGATATAAGTACTTCAAGCACGAAGGCTATCACAAGGAAATACACTCGGGTATAGATATAACCGAGGCACGCGGAGACGAAGATGTATCCCGATGTTCACTTACATAAAGTAAGCTAATCACCGTTCGAGAGATGCGGGAAATCACGGAGGCCCCCAAACACCACGAAGGCTCACCTTCTTCTCCGAGTCCCCCACGAAGCTAGGGACCCCTTCTTATGGTTAGCTTTTCCTCCACTCCGGAGATAGCAAGCTCCACAACCACTTCACAACTCCCACGAAGGGGAAGCCCGGGCCTCTTCACAATCTTCCATGAAGAGGTCACCGAGGCACCAATCGCCAAGCCAACTAGGAGTTCACCCTCCAAGAGTAACAAGCTCATGGTCTCTCACTCGAACAAATCATAATGGAGAGCTCAACACTATGCAAGGATGCAAAGCAAGAACACAAGGGAAAGTGCTCAAATCCTTCTCTCCCAAATCCCACCAAGGCAACAAATGCTATGGAGGAGTTAGAGAGGAAGAACAAGGGTGGAGGTCAACCAATGACCTCAAGATCTAGATCCAATGGTTTTCCCTCACTTAGAGGAGGAATTGATTGGTGGAGTTGTAGATCTAGATCTCCTCTTCCAAATCCCTCAAAAATATGCAAGAATCATTGGAGGGAAGAGAGAGGGAGCAAGCTCAAGAGAGGCAACAATGGAGGTGAGAGAAAAGCTCAAGAACATACCTAGAACCCTAGAAAACCATTGGGGAAGAAGCCCCTTTTATAGCAAATCGAAATAGGGCCGTTGGGGGCAAAACTCGGCCAAAAACCGGTCAAAAGTCGGTCTCGCCGGGCTCTGCGCCGGACCGCCCGGTGCACAGCCCGGCGAGCGCCGGACCTGCGCCGGAAACATGTTCTGAACGGGTTTTGGTGCAGCCCTGGTATGAATGCCGAACCGGCCGGTGTACAGCCCGGCGCCGCCGGCCCGAAACTGGCCTCCCGGTGTACAGCCCGGCGCCGCCGGATTTGCACCAACTGAAAAAATCCGAAGATGAAAACGGTCATAACTTTTGCGTCTGGACTCCGTTTTTAGCAAACTTGGGCTTTTTGAAAAGCTAAGAGAAAGACCTATCCAATGAACCACATAAATCCCAAGAATTAGTAAGAGGTAAAAAATCAAATAAGGAGAGGTGAGGACCTCCCATAGGAAAGAACCGGTAAATCCTCCAAACCCGAAAACGCAATAAGATATGCATACGAATTTCGTTTTCAATGAACTTGGACTTGTTGGAAAGCTAACAATAAGATCAAGAACCTCTCAAAGAGAAACACCAATAAGAAACAAAGTAGGGAGAAGCAAAGTATGCAAAGGATTGAGCTCCCTAAGACGATGTGATCAAGTTACCCAACCGAAAGCCCCTCTTGATAGTGCGGCTATCTATCCTATAACCCAGTCTCCCAACAAACACCTTGAGACCGGTAAAAGGAAAACCTAGCAAGGACAAACCTTTGCCTTGTGCACCCCGCTTGATCTTGATGATGATGCTTCATGCTTCCGTCAAGCCGGAATGCTTCACTTGATCATTGTTGCTTCGTGAAGACTTCCAATATGCTCCCCCATACACCACTATGGGATACCTTCACTAAGGCATATCTTCACAATTTCATTATCACCAAATGGATGACAAGCTTCAAGCATATGATCTTCTCGAGATTCTTATCTTGAAACTTGCACTTCTCAACCTTGATGACAACCACCACTTGATGTCATCCTTTCATGGGCTATATGAAATCTCACTAGTGATGCATATCCATGACACAATACCTAACCCACATAGACAACACAAACACACATATATAATGGGTTAGTTCACAAAGCATAATTGACAAAGCCATACCATACCATACCACAAGACCGATTGGTCCTATGTGGCACATTCCTTATGCTTCATGTGTTGACCAAACTAGAATCCAATCTTTGATCTTTGCCTTGGTCAACCTTGAATCTTCTCATGCTCTATCACAATATCTTGAACCACATAAAGAATTCTTCATTTGATTGCATGCTCTAGGTATTAGTCAATCATATCTCAACTCATGAGACCATCATGACCTCGACATAGAGCCATATCTTGAATTCTTCTCATGTAACCAAACTCTCAAGATCTTGAGACTCCTTGGATTAGCACATAAGCTAGAGCATGGATTACTTAAGTTCTACACAAGAACTACATATTTATTTCTTCTTCTTGATCACATTGGATTCATATCTTCTTATTCAATGATCTTGATGCCAATACTTAAGATATATCTTTACTTCATGGCATCCAAGCCTTGAATCCAACACATGGACTTCAAGCAACTACTATAAACAATTCCTTCATAAAAAGCTCAATGAAAACATTAGTCCATAGGGATTGTCATTAATTACCAAAAACACACTTAGGGGCAATTTACCCTTACAGTAGGGTTAGAACTTCACCTACCATTGTTCATCTTTGAAGCTCTCACCTACCCCAATTGCAAAAACACCAAATTCTATAGATCTCCTCTTCTAGCCAACCAAAGCTCTTGATTTTTGGAGGATTGAAGGAGGAGGCACCGATCTATATCTTCACCAAAGGAATTTCATTTCCCTCTCCATTTGCTTGGAGGATTTGTGCCTAGGGGTTCTTTAGACCCTAGGTATTGTAATTGGTTGATTGACTCGTCTTTGTGGTGTTCCAGCCTGACTTACTTGGGAGCCTCCAATTGAGTTGTGGATGTGTGCCCCAAGCTCCGTATAAGGGATTCGGTTGGTTCCCCCAATACCACCGCTTAATGAAAATGAGCTAGCCTCCGTGGCTTGCTCATCGGAGAACAAGGTGAGCCTTTGTGGCGTTGGTAGACTCCATGTCACCACACCTCTCCACCGTAGACGTACTTCCCCTCAAAAGAAAAGAACTACGGGCATACATCCTTGTGTCTCTGGTCTCCACTCTTCGATTATTTCTTTCCCTTACTTGTTGAAAGATCATATCGAGCCCCATGTGTGGTTTTGGTAATTAATGACAATCCCTATGGACTAATGGTTGCATTGAGTTATATGTGTAGGACTTGTCCATAGACAATGCTTGAACCATTTGTTGGAGTCAAGATTGTAAGAAGAAGATTATGTGTTGACCAAGGTGTTATTCAAGGAGTGATCCAAAGATTGGTCTTAAGGGAGTTGAGCTTATGTTAAGTGTGTCTTGAAGAATAAGATTGAGTGGGCTCTCATGTGTATCCTCAAGACACCATCATTATGGAGAAAGAAGATTTGATTCGAGGATTGATCAAGTCAAAGCGCAAGTTCAAGATGAGCAACTAGAAGAGAACATATGCTTGAAGCTTGCCATCTATATTGTGTTTATGGATATATGAAGATATGCTTAAAGAGAGTCTCTTCCATAGTGGAGTATGGGGGAGCAATCCGCAAGACTTCACCAAGCAAGCTCAATCAAGAAAGGTGGTCCAACTTGAGAAGATCAAGATCGTCTTTATCCACCTCAAGTGGAATGCTCAAGGCAAAGGTATGATAGTGTTAGGGTTTCTTTCTTACCGGTCTCATGATGTTATTTGTGAGACCGGGTTATAGGATCGGTAGCCGTACTATCAAGAGGGGCTCTCGAGTGAGTAACTTAATTGTATCGTTCGAAGAGAGCTCAAACCTTTGCATACTTGGCATCATCTTTCTTGGTTCTTATTTGGGTTTTATCCATGTGAGGTTCTAGAGCTTGTGGTTATTTCCATGTCAAGCTCTAGCTCATCAAAAAACGGATTTCGCATGAAGCTCTTATTGCGTTTTTGATGTTTGGAGGTTTTTTCCGGTTTGCTTTCAAAGAGAGGTCAAACCTTTCATCATTTGGTTTTATACTCCCTTGTTGGACTATGATGTTTCTATGGATGAAGTTGTAGAGCTCGTTGTGGTGATTCCAACGAGCCCAAGATCATCGAAAACGGAGTCCGGATGAAAAAGTTATCACCGTTTTCGTATTGCAGTTTCTGCTCGGCGTCACCCAGTAGGGGGGGCGGATATTCCGGCCAGGGAGGGGCGGATTATCCGGCCTGGAGCGAAAATTTCGGTTCGGAATTTCTGCTAAGGACCTGGCTCGGCGTCATGCAGTATAGGGGGGCGGATAATCCGGCCAGGGGCCGGATAATCCGGCCAGCCGGATATTCCGGCCATATTTTGGCCGGATAATCCGCCCCTCCAAGGCTGCAACGGCCATATTTCGTGGGGGGGTATAAATACCCCTCCCCTTCTTCCTCCTTTGAGCTGGTTGCTTGTCTCTCTCTCCTCCATTGTTTTGACCTTCAAGAGCTTGCAATTACTCTCTATCCCTCCCATATTTCTTGAATCTTGTTGAGGGATTTGAAAGAGAAGATCTAGATCTACAACTCCACCAATCAATCTCTCCTCTAAGTGAGGGGAACATCTTGGGATCTAGATCTTGGAGACTTGTGTGGTTTTCCTCCATTTGTTCTTCCTCTCATATCTCTCCATAGCATTAGTTGCTTTGGTAGGATTTGAGTGAGAAGGATTTGAGCACTTTGTGTGCTCTTGCCATTGCATAAGTTGCATCGGTTTGAGTTCTCCCCGGAGATTCGAGTAAGTGAAAGTTTGTGAGCTTATTACTCTTGGGTTCTTGGAACCCTAGACGGCTTTGTGGTGCCTTGGTGGCTATTCTTGGGAGCCTCCAATTAAGTTGTGGATGCGTGCCCCAAGCTTTGTGTAAAGGCCCGGTTCCGCCTTGAGGAACCCCTTAGTGGAAGAGTGAGCTAGGCCTTTGTGGCGCAAGCTCACACCGGAGAATAGGGTGAGGCCTTTGTGGCGTTGGTTAGGCCTTTGTGGCGATACCACACCCCTCCAACGAGACGTACTCCCTTTCAAGGGAGGAACTCGGGAATACATCATCGTCTCCGCGTGCCTCGGTTATTTCTATACCCGAGCTCTTTACTTATGCACTTTACATTGTGATAGCCTTCGTGCTTGAAGTCATATATCTTGCTATCACCTTGTTACTTGTATTGCTTAGCATAAGTTGTTGGTGCACATAGGTGAGCCTAGTTTATTTAGGTTTTATGTGCTTGACAAAATAAACGCTAGTTTAATTCCGCTTTTGTTCAAGCCATTCGTAAAATTTGATATCGCCTATTCACCCCCCCCTCTAGGCGACATCTGTGTCCTTTCAATTGGTATCAGAGCCCGGTCTCTCATTTTAGGCTTCACCGCCTTGAGAGCAAAGATGTCGGCTAGGGGATTAGTGCACAATAACACTTTTATATTTGATGGCACAAATTTTGATACTTGGAAAATTCACATGCTTAATTATTTTCGGGTCATGGACCCATCTATGGAGCAAATTGTAGATGCGGGTTTTTCTCCTCCAAAGGATACTCAAAATCTATCTTTAGAGGATGAGAAAAACTTGTATCTCAATGCTCAAGCTACTCATGTGATTGTTAATGCTTTGAGCGATGTAGTTACCTTCTCCATCACGCCTTTTTGGAGCGCTCATGAGATATGGACAAAGCTTCAAGAAAAATATGGAGTGTCCAAGATTATTGAGGATGATTGTATTCCTTCCACTTCCGGCCGCAATGAACTTTCATCCACTTCACCAAAGTGTGGCAAGACACAAGGTAATGATATGGTGAGTGGTGATAAAACTTGCAATGGTGATAGTATGCTTACTTTTGATGATTCTTCATCTCTATCTCATTGCAATGCTTTATTTTTGGACTTAAACACTTGTAGCCCCATAAATGTTTTACATGCTTGTGTTGATAGTCCTTGCATATCATGTGTAAATTTCTTGAATAAATCTCATGATGATATGCTTGCTTTGTCTTGTTGCCATGATACAAATGCTTCTATTTCCTCTAGTATTTGTGATGCTAACCATATAGAGGAAACCGAAGAGTCTTTGGGCAAAGACAAGGTCTTGAATGGAGCTTCAAGTATTTCTTCATCTTCCTCTTCTCACGGTTCCCACATATGCCTTATGGCTAGGTCTTCAAATCATAATGATGTTGAGGACAATGGTGAGGATGAGGAAAATGAAGAAGACTATATTGAGTATTTAAACAAGAAGGGTAAGGTGGTCTTTGATGCTTTGCATAACCATAAAAATGTTTTGCCCAACTTCTTTGAAATCATGAGTTGTGCTATTGAGAGCACAAAACTCATTGAGATGAAGGAAGAACAAATTGATAAAATGTTTTCTCTTGAGCGTGAGTATGCCAATGATATCCATGATTTAAAATATGCTCTAGAGGAAGAGCAAGAGCTTCGGGTTTCTCTTGAGGAGAAGCTTGAATCCATTGAGGAGTCATGTAATGAAATTATTTCTAAACTCACTAAAGAACGTGACCTCGCTCTTGCTAAGTTGTCTTCTCCTATTGCTCATGATAATGATGCTTGTGCTACTAACTCTATTTCTTATGAAGCATCTATTGTGAAGGAGAATGTTGAGCTAAGGGCTCAACTTGAGTTGCTAACTAGAAAGTATGGGAAATTGGAAGAAAGTCATGAAAAGCTATCTAGCTCTAATGAGGATCTTTTAGTGTCCCATGCTCGCCTAATGTTAGCTCATGAGGCTATATCTACAAAGGTAACATCTTGTGAGCCTCATGTGGACGCTAGCACTATTTCTCAAAATGCTATATTGACATGTGCTAGTCCTAGTAATTCATCCACTTATACTATTGCTACATCTAGTGATGAATTACCCTCCTTGCCTTGTTGCTCTAACAATGTAGCCTCTACTTCCACTAGTACTTGTGTTGTCACTAACCATGTAGAGGAAATCAAAGAGCTCAAGGCCCAAGTTACTTCATTGAAGAAAGACTTGGAAAAACGTCATGAAGGGAAGTCCACACTCAACAAGATCTTGAGTGTGCAACAATCCCCCAATGACAAGAGTGGACTTGGATTTATCTCTAACAACAAGAAGAAGTCCAAAATATACAACAAGAAGAAGGGCCAAGAACAAGTCAAGAATTTGGCCAAGATTGTTTGCTTCAAGTGCAAAATTGAAGGGCACCATGTTAGATCTTGCCCTTTGAAGAAAAAGGCACTTAGTGAGAAGCAACAAGGGAAGCGGCCTCAAGTTCAAGCCCATGCTCAACCTCAAGTTGAAGAAAGGTCACTTCCCAAGAAAAATCAAGCTAATGCTCCCCTTGTGGAGAAATCAAGTGAGAAGAAGGTGAAGAAAAGAACTTGCTACATATGCCATGAGAAGGGTCACCTATCTTCTTCATGCACTAGTGGTAACTCATCCAACCCTATCATAATTGAAGATGCTTATTCACTTTGCAAGGATAAGGTTGGCAATGTGTTTGCCAAATTTGTTGGTGCTCAAAGTGGTGTCAAGAAAAGAACCATTTGGGTTGCCAAACCTATTGTTTCTAACTTCTTAGGACCCAACTTGGTTGGGGACCAACAAGCCATTACTTGAACAATAGGTGTTGATGGAGGGCATTGGAGACTTGGCTATATCATGAAGAATTAAGGGATCTTCATCAATTATATTTTCTCAAGTCAAGTCATTTGGATTATCTTATTTCTATCATATATCCAATGTTCCTCCTTGCGGTAACATGTATTCAACTTATCTACCTTGAAAGTTACTCGCCCCTTTGCATGTGTTGAGTTTTGTATCTTGCATGTGTTTGTATATGTTGTGCTTCCTACTTGCTTCATTTTGAGTAATCAAGTATGTGCATGTTGGTTTGCACACCATGTACGGTTGTTCTTGTTGAGCCTATTGCATCTCGTTTTATCTTACTTGGCTCTTGTGAGAGATTACTGGACTATCCCATTTTGGGGGAGTGATATGCTTTGCACTTCACAATCCTAAAAATGTGTGTACATGAGGAATACCACTTAGTGTTGATATTTAAAGATTATCTAGTCTCTATGTGGTATGTCATTCTCATGAGAAATTCAAATTCTATAATGTCCATTAATCATCTTGTCGGATTTTATTTGACTCTTGTGAAAAATAAATGTTTTATCACATTATGGGGGAGTAATATGCTTTGTGCATACTACAAACCAATATAATGTGTATATTTGAGGTTGTGTCACATAGTGTTGATATTGTAAATTATCTTGCTTCTATGTGGCATGTTTTCTCAAACAAATTCCAATTTGCCAAATTATTTTATTCCTCTTGTTTTGGATCTTGTTTGTGAGATACTTTCTTGGTAGGGTTTTCCTAAAATGTGGAATTCTACATCAAAGTTGGAAAACCATTTGCTTCAAGTTATCCTAATCATTGCCTTGCGCGATTGTTTAACTATTTGAGTCTATCAAGAATATCTTCTTTTGCATGGTTTTTAATTCTTATCCTTTTACATATGCTTCTTTGTTGTGAAGATGATCTTGGATTTATATGTACACTACCACCGGGAAATAAATCCAAATACCTCTTGTTCTTGGACAATTGGTACTATATCATGTGGGACATGTATATTGATCATCTTTACATTGGCTATTGCTTTTAATTGTCTTATCTCTAGCCAAAATGTATTTGTTTTAGCTCCCATTGTCTTCCATGACTTTTGTTATTCCATTTGATTTTGTTGAACTTGTTTTGTGTTATTTATATGTAGGTAGATGTGATGATCCCACTTGTGTGCATTTTGTATTCAAATGCAAAATCATTAATAATGCACTAATCTCGGGGGAGCTCTCCTATATTTGTTATAACACACTCTTTGTGCTTATTTCAATCGGTATTGGTTTTTTGTTGGAAGACAAATCTTTTCTTTTTGGTACTTAGTGTGCCATCATAAAAAGTGTGGAGAGTTTGGTTTGTTTGTTTGAACCTTGCTCTCTTTGGGAGTTGGTGATCTCATTCCTTATTATTTATTTCTTACTCTTAAAATGAGATATGTCTTTGAGCATGTGTGTTTTAGTTATATTTTATGCTCATTGGCTTTTGCTTGGTTCACTAGTTGAACTTTGGAGTCAATCTTGTGTTGATTTGATTCTTCGATATAATTTGGACAACCTTTTGTAGCTTCACAATTTTGTGTGCTCGCTTGTCCTTCTTGGTGTTTTGTCCAAATTGTATCTCCTTTGGCTCTTGAAAGTCTTGTGCATGCATATTTACTAAATGTATATTGTATGGCATGCTTTTGCTTTCTTTGATCAAATATATAGGAGAAGCTCCATCAAATCCTAAATCGGCTAAGATGTGCATGAAATTCAATTTCATATATATATGCACATATTTATGTGGAGTTTGTCCTATATGTTGTAGTTTCTAACTACTTTGGACCCAATGAGTTTGGGGACCATCTTGTACTTGAACTTTGTTTTAGGTACATGGAGATATATTGGTGCTTGTCTCAATAATAAAGATGAAGTGGTGACTAAATGATAATTTGAGGCAAGCTAGGATTATTGAAGAACTCCTATCTACTACATCCTACCATTATATCTCGGTAACAAGTATCTTCTTCATGCATACTTCTCTAGTATCCAACCTTGTGTAGGTTGTTTTATGGCATTGAAATCTTTATTTGCAAATGTTGTACTTTTTGCAAGGATTCTAATGAAACCTCTTTATTGCAAATGTGAGCAAGTTGAGATGAGGACATATTATTGGGAACATATAAAAATCATGCTCGTGATTCTCCTATCCCATATATGTCAACTTAGCAATCTTTTTGCATATCAATTCCTCAATAAGCTCACATGTGCAATATTGATGAAATTGCAAATTTATTTCTTCCATTTGGTATCCTTCATTTTGATACTTGTTGTTTTTATCAAAGCATCCCAACTATCTTCTTTCCCTTGTTGATATTTGTGATGTCTTTGACATGTTGGTGGTTGAAGTTTGTCAATATACAATAAGATAAATTGAGCCTTTGGCCATCCTTTAAAAGCAAAAATCTCATTGGTATATTGCATGCCTTCATTTTGGATATCATGTTCTATTCTTAGTATCTATTTTGTGTGTACATGGTTCTTTGTGATAATTATCTTTGTGATATTGTCTACTTAGAATCTTATACACATGAGAGATGATATCTCATTATTTGATATCTTTTTTGAACCTTATGTGTTGGGATGGAATGCTAAGCAACATCATTCATTGAAGACTATGTGGATGCTCTATGCCAATCCTTGTATTAGTCTTATAATATGTTGTGTTATTTCTCTCACACATTCCTTGGTTGAGCCTTTTATATGTTATCCCGTACTTCTTGCTCAACCATTTCTTTGATGCAAGTGTTAAGCTTAATTTCTTCTCTATGATCTCTTGCAAATGGTTGCGTTTTAAATGTTATTGAGGGAGTGAGGATTCCATGTTGTGCAAATTATATTCAAATACAAACATTCCAATTTTTGCACGTACCTTGGGGAGCTTCCTCATTTCATTTAAAGCACCATTTTGTGGTTAGCATAGTATTTAATTTCACTTGGTATCATTTTGTGTTGAATAATATTGAGGGAGTGATGATTTCATGTGTGTGCACCTTATACTTCAACTCAATAGAATATTTTGTGCACACACCTTGGGGAGCTTCCTCATATTATTTAGAGCACCTTTTCAATCTTATCATAAAATCTTTGTTTAGTTTGTTCTTTGGATTGTTTGATTGCTCTCTTCATTTGTTGAAGTTTATCCATCGTGTTATCTTATTTCTTTTGCAATCTTTGATCCTCAATATAGTTTGGTTTCCTTCATATATTTGCCTTTGTATATGTGCATGTGTTTTCACTCATTTATTTTGGATATGCACACCATTTTGGAGGAACTCTCACTATATTGGCCTTCTAAGCTTTTTTCGCCCATTTTGGCAATGGATGCCAATGGGGGAGAAGTTTCGAGGGTTTAAAGGGAATTGGCTTTTATGCTTTGGTTTGTTCTTAAGCATTTGCCTTGCATGCTTTGCATGGTTGAGTATATAGTGGAAACTCCACCAACAACCTTGGTTGGCAATATATGCAATGAAATCAAGATCATTCACACGTGCATAGATTGTGGGGGAGTTTGCTCTATATATGGTGGTTTTACTAACATCACATACTTTTGTAGTATTTGATGTTAGTACAACCATTTTGGTTCTTTGAATTCATTATATAAACCCTCTCAAAGAGATTGTCATCAATTACCAAAATGGGGGAGATTGAAAGATCATATCGAGCCCCATGTGTGGTTTTGGTAATTAATGACAATCCCTATGGACTAATGGTTGCATTGAGTTATATGTGTAGGACTTGTCCATAGACAATGCTTGAACCATTTGTTGGAGTCAAGATTGTAAGAAGAAGATTATGTGTTGACCAAGGTGTTATTCAAGGAGTGATCCAAAGATTGGTCTTAAGGGAGTTGAGCTTATGTTAAGTGTGTCTTGAAGAATAAGATTGAGTGGGCTCTCATGTGTATCCTCAAGACACCATCATTATGGAGAAAGAAGATTTGATTCGAGGATTGATCAAGTCAAAGCGCAAGTTCAAGATGAGCAACTAGAAGAGAACATATGCTTGAAGCTTGCCATCTATATTGTGTTTATGGATATATGAAGATATGCTTAAAGAGAGTCTCTTCCATAGTGGAGTATGGGGGAGCAATCCGCAAGACTTCACCAAGCAAGCTCAATCAAGAAAGGTGGTCCAACTTGAGAAGATCAAGATCGTCTTTATCCACCTCAAGTGGAATGCTCAAGGCAAAGGTATGATAGTGTTAGGGTTTCTTTCTTACCGGTCTCATGATGTTATTTGTGAGACCGGGTTATAGGATCGGTAGCCGTACTATCAAGAGGGGCTCTCGAGTGAGTAACTTAATTGTATCGTTCGAAGAGAGCTCAAACCTTTGCATACTTGGCATCATCTTTCTTGGTTCTTATTTGGGTTTTATCCACGTGAGGTTCTAGAGCTTGTGGTTATTTCCATGTCAAGCTCTAGCTCATCAAAAAACGGATTTCGCATGAAGCTCTTATTGCGTTTTTGATGTTTGGAGGTTTTTCCGGTTTGCTTTCAAAGAGAGGTCAAACCTTTCATCATTTGGTTTTATACTCCCTTGTTGGACTATGATGTTTCTATGGATGAAGTTGTAGAGCTCGTTGTGGTGATTCCAACGAGCCCAAGATCATCGAAAACGGAGTCCGGATGAAAAAGTTATCACCGTTTTCGTATTGCAGTTTCTGCTCGGCGTCACCCAGTAGGGGGGGCGGATATTCCGGCCAGGGAGGGGCGGATTATCCGGCCTGGAGCGAAAATTTCGGTTCGGAATTTCTGCTAAGGACCTGGCTCGGCGTCATGCAGTATAGGGGGGCGGATAATCCGGCCAGGGGCCGGATAATCCGGCCAGCCGGATATTCCGGCCATATTTTGGCCGGATAATCCGCCCCTCCAAGGCTGCAACGGCCATATTTCGTGGGGGGGTATAAATACCCCTCCCCTTCTTCCTCCTTTGAGCTGGTTGCTTGTCTCTCTCTCCTCCATTGTTTTGACCTTCAAGAGCTTGCAATTACTCTCTATCCCTCCCATATTTCTTGAATCTTGTTGAGGGATTTGAAAGAGAAGATCTAGATCTACAACTCCACCAATCAATCTCTCCTCTAAGTGAGGGGAACATCTTGGGATCTAGATCTTGGAGACTTGTGTGGTTTTCCTCCATTTGTTCTTCCTCTCATATCTCTCCATAGCATTAGTTGCTTTGGTAGGATTTGAGTGAGAAGGATTTGAGCACTTTGTGTGCTCTTGCCATTGCATAAGTTGCATCGGTTTGAGTTCTCCCCGGAGATTCGAGTAAGTGAAAGTTTGTGAGCTTATTACTCTTGGGTTCTTGGAACCCTAGACGGCTTTGTGGTGCCTTGGTGGCTATTCTTGGGAGCCTCCAATTAAGTTGTGGATGCGTGCCCCAAGCTTTGTGTAAAGGCCCGGTTCCGCCTTGAGGAACCCCTTAGTGGAAGAGTGAGCTAGGCCTTTGTGGCGCAAGCTCACACCGGAGAATAGGGTGAGGCCTTTGTGGCGTTGGTTAGGCCTTTGTGGCGATACCACACCCCTCCAACGAGACGTACTCCCTTTCAAGGGAGGAACTCGGGAATACATCATCGTCTCCGCGTGCCTCGGTTATTTCTATACCCGAGCTCTTTACTTATGCACTTTACATTGTGATAGCCTTCGTGCTTGAAGTCATATATCTTGCTATCACCTTGTTACTTGTATTGCTTAGCATAAGTTGTTGGTGCACATAGGTGAGCCTAGTTTATTTAGGTTTTATGTGCTTGACAAAATAAACGCTAGTTTAATTCCGCTTTTGTTCAAGCCATTCGTAAAATTTGATATCGCCTATTCACCCCCCCCCCTCTAGGCGACATCTGTGTCCTTTCACTTGTATCTTGCTAGTTACTTGTTTACTTGCATGCTTGTCACTTATAGGAAATTCACCTAGTTGCACATCTAGTGAATTTACTTTGTGTCAAGCCTTAAAATTGAAAAAGATTAAAAATTGACTTAGCGCCTATTCACCCCCTCTAGTCGCCTGTATCGATCCTTTCAATTAGTATCAGAGCAAGGGCTCTTTGATTGGGCTTTACCGCCTAAGAGATTATGGGCGACGAGGAGCCCGCCACAAGGATTTTCGTCGACTTTCGAGTTGTTGTTGGCTGAAAGCGAAAAAGCCATCAAATTCATGATTCCAACGCCCAAGGTCTCCATAGTCGGCGCCAATTGACGAGGGTTAACTCGGCAAATGTCCTAGATTAAGGACTTAGGATCGGGGGAAGAGGACGTCGAATGAACTCAAAGTTAAAAGATCAGACAAACAAGACGATGTGCGGTGTGCATCGAGAATAAACGTGGTACTCAATTGGCTCAATCTCAATTTGTCTCTTGCTAGTCTCTCGTGGCCCCTATATATAGGTGGCCAGGTTTCAAGGATCCGATCGGGTTCAATACAAATTATAATGTCTATATATGGTATCTTCTCGTATTTCGACTATATCTATCATTGGGCCTATCTAGCGGGCCATAGGGGTACTAAACCTGCTAGCGCAAAGACAAAGGCTAGAGATCTCACACATACTCCCTCCGTTCAGAAATATAAGATGTTTTAGCTTTATAAAGTTAATGTATCTAGACATCTTTTAGTGTATAGATTCGAGCGAACCTATACACTAAAAGATGTCTAGATACATTAGCTTCACAAAATTAAAACATCTTATATTTCTAAACGGAGGGAGTACCATGTTAATAATAATCAGTCACATGCCCACCAACCTGGATTCCGCCGCAGTGGTAACCATTTGCTTACCACGCCAACTCAAGCAGCAACAATACTGATGAGTATTATAACATCTTGCGATGTTAACTGAAATTTGCTGGTCTGAAACTCAAGACGGCAGCTATGCCTACCAACTCTTACTCTTTTCACTTCTCTCGCAGAGCTACGAAAGATGCATGCGGGCGTTAGATCCAGCTAGGTATCTAAGATTACATACAAAAACTGGACAATGTAAACTATGCATATCACTAATTAAAGGTTCTGCTGAGCAGCTAATCTTTACCTAATAATAAAGTACGCAAGGGTTCCATGGTTTGGTCCTTCCGTCCAGACGTTTTGTAAAAAAGCCCATCATAATCCTGGCCCAACTAGCATATGTCCATCGCGACTCCATCCTGAGCCCTAGATCCCTAGGATAAAAGCCGCACGTCCGGAAGCCTCCGCCCGATCGCCCTAACCTACTTTGCTCGATTCCTCAACTCCCGCGTCGAGCTCGGTCGGCCTTGATCGGCTCATTACGTCGCGACAGGATCGATTGTGTTTGCGCGCTGGCGGCGAACTCGCTGGCTGGGACCGTGGACGTGGAGGTTGTGCCAGCTCCTGGCCTACTCGCCCTCGCCTATACTACAGTACTACGGGTCACAGCTGCTTCGTTCGTCTCCCCACGAGTCAACTCTCTAGACAACGACGGGGTGAGGTTGTACAGCGCCGGGCCTGGTCTTTCCGGAAGTCTACGAGCCACCCGCCTAGAGGGAGGAGGAGGGATACGAGCAGAAGGTGATGCACTATGAGTCTACGACCACCATCTCCATCGACCCGCAAGGATATGTTAATTGTGTGCTATGGTGCTCGTGGCTATCGCGACTCCGACGACCTGAAGACTAACACCGCGGCGGACATCAAGGAAAACAGCTGAGCATGCTGGTGGAAGAGTGATAAAACGGGCGGTTGCCTGAGATAACGAGGATGACGGTGGCCTCAAGGCCTGAGCTAATGATTCCACAGTTGTCTCTTCTCTGAACTGCACGAGGGGTCATGTACTGCCAGTGCAGTTTGTCATCGAGAGACCTCTGCCCGTTGGCCATCGAACTATACCTAGCGCTGCTCTTCTTCGTCGTTCGCCTTGCCATCTCTTTGTCATGGCGTCCTAAACTGATAGTTCCCTCGGCGCTGCAATCGATCTTGAAAAAAGCCAGCAGCTTCTAAGGTCGGCCACGCTCAGGGCAGCCACCGGAACGGTCGTCCAGGATATACTACAAATTTATTTGCATCTATTGGCCAACAAGCTGTGCTATTACATGCTGAATAATTCTTCCTATCGGAAAGAGATGTCAAATCACACACCTAAATGTTGTTGCAGGTTTACCAGATGTAAATAGTCAAGCTTTATTACACCATGAGATAATCTTAACTGTATGCCTCGGAGGTAAACCTGCTATGATCAACCCATAGCAGTTTTTTTAAATTGCTCTATTTGTAGTCTTTCTTCAGCTTATAATAAAGTACGCAAGGGTTCCATGGTTTGGTTCTTCCGTCTGGACGTTTTGTAAAAAAGCCTATCATAATCCTGGCCCAACTAGCATATGTCCATCGCGACTCCATCCCGAGCCCTAGATCCCTAGGATAAAAGTCGCACGTCCTGAAGCCTCCGCCTGATCGCCCTGACCTACTTTGCTCGATTCCTCAACTCCCGCGTCGAGCTCGGTCGGCCTTGATCGGCTCATTATGTCGCGACAGGATCGATTATGTTTGCGCGCCGGCGGCGAACTCGCTGGCTGGGACCGTGGACGTGGAGGTTGTGCCAGCTCCTGGCCTACTCGCCCTCGCCTGTACTACAGTACTACGGGTCATGGCTGCTTCGTTCGTCTCCCCACGAGTCAACTCTCTAGACAGCGACGGGGTGAGGTTGTACAGCGTCGGGCCTGGTCTTTCCGGAAGTCTACGAGCCGCCCGCCTAGAGGGAGGAGGAGGGATACGAGCAGAAGGTGATGCACTATGAGTCTACGGCCACCATCTCCATCGACCCGCAAGGATATGTTAATTGTGTGCTATGGTGCTCGTGGCTATCGCGACTCCGACGACCTGAATACTAACATCGCGGCGGACATCAAGGAAAACAGCTGAGCATGCTGGTGGAAGAGTGATAAAACGGGCGGTTGCCTGAGATAACGAGGATGACGGTGGCCTCAAGGCCTGAGCTAATGATTCCACAGTTGTCTCTTCTCTGAACTACACGAGGGGTCATGTACTGCCAGTGCAGTTTGTCATCGAGAGACCTCTGCCCGTTGGCCATCGAACTATACCTAGCACCGCTCTTCTTCGTCGCTCGCCTCGAAATCTCTTTGTCATGGCGTCCTAAACTGATAGTTCCCTCGGCGCTGCAATCGATCTTGAAAAAAGCCAGCAGCTTCTAAGGTCGGCCACGCTCAGGGCAGCCACCGGAACGGTCGTCCAGGATATACTACAAATTTATTTGCATCTGTTGGCCAACAAGCTGTGTTATTACATGCTGAATAATTCTTCCTGTCGGAAAGAGATGTCAAATCACACACCTAAATGTTGTTGCAGGTTTACCAGATGTAAATAGTCAAGCTTTATTCCACCATGAGATAATCTTAACTGTATGCCTCGGAGGTAAACCTGCTATGATCAAGCCACAGCAGTTTTTTTAAATTTCTCTATTTGTAGTCTTTCTTCAGCTTATTGTAGAAAGTTATTTCTTGATGTTTGTATTCTCTGGTCAACAGGTCAAATAGAATAATAGAAGAGCCAACGAGAGCTTTGCAAGTTTTCATGACACTGATCTTTGTCTTTAATTGTGATTTTTTAAAGTTGGAATATACAATTTTTATATCTTCCCATTTGCAACCTATGGATTTATATAAAATGATTTAATATAATTAGAGAATCGATCTATAGATTATAAATTTTTATAGTGCCGTACTTTCTCGCGAGTGACCGCAGTGTCACCTTGACAAACCAAGAGTAACTACGATAAGTATAAGCTTATAGATTCATGCAGCCTGTGAACTCCCGATGATGGAATCGCGATCATCTTCATATTGTCGTGCCGATATCAGCTAAGTTTTTCTCTCCCAGTGCAACGCACGGGCATTTTTCCTAGTTGTTGATAAAAGAGATTGGCCAGAGAAGTCAGTCCGATCTGAGAAATGAAACTTCCTTTTGAGAAAACAAGTTAACTAATTATTTTCAATGGAAGGGCGGTCTGCGTGCATTAGCAAAACTCAAAATGTGACCGTGGAACGGAAGGCGCAAACGGACCGACCATCATGCAAGGCTGTACCCGTTACCAACGTATAATGACATTGACACTTGAGACGTGCAGCCAACAGCAGTACACCGACACTGCAGCCAACCGAAAACGAAATGGAAATAAATAAGAGCGGTGCTGGTGCACGTTCCGTTGGGCAGATTATGGCCATGCCACCGTGCTGGCGCAGGTCACCATCACAAGGCAAATTGAGCAGGGAGCATATCCCCTTTCAAATCGCATATACCCATTATGTACCAGTAACGAATCGAATCTTCAAAGCAATTCAAGTAAACAATCGTGTAAAAAAACCCATGATGAATCGGGCAAAACATCAAAGAGAGAACTGAACTTGCTGGGACAGAGACAAATGCTATATCTCATGCATACCGTGTTAATACTGCCGCAGCGGTCACCAAGAATAGCGACAGCAGTACTGGTGAATATAACATTGTGCGAGCTACTACAGTTTATTGCAGCTGGTCTATTCTCCGAGCAAGCAAAAGGCAGAGGCAGGTAGGCGCCAGGTGAGAGGAAACACAGGAAAGGGAGGGGTTGCAGAAAACAAATGCCCTAGCGTCTAAGCGGCCTCCACATCGGGCACGGCATCAACAGCTGAGTCTTCAGGCTCAGCATCCTTCTGCTCGACAAAGTCATACCCATATTCCTCCTCTGAAGGGTCCTCCTCCACGCTTCTGCCAAAGATGAATGGCCTCTTGCCCATCGTCGTGAAAGGCATTAGCCCCAGTGCTCGTGCTGTTTTGATCTCCCTCGCAACCTTGCGCTGAGCTTTCGCGCTTATCTTGGTCTGCAGAGGCGATCAATATGTTAGCCACCTCAACAAAAGCATCATCGGCAAAGAGCAGTTGCTATTTGAAATCAGACACTCCTTAATAAGAGATCGGAAAATTGCCTGTGCGTTGATACAGAACCACGTTAAATCAAATGAACAACCTTTAAATCAAATAAACAAGCTTTCATATGTTTATAATCCCATCAGTCGAATCCAAATGGCATGGAGTTCTGTAGAAACAGATTATCCGAAACCCTGAGATGTGTCATTCAGCTCTGAATACTACAATATGCATAATAATTACCAACAATCTGAGAAAGCATGGTCTGATTTTCTATTACATACATCAGGAACACAGGTATGTCTTCTATCAAAATTTTCCTATTTAATATGAAGGCCACGAAAATATCATTACCTGATTCCTCTTTATGATAATGCCAGCTTCTGTGAGAAAGTTGGCGAGAAATCTAACATTCTGCAAGGAATAATTCCATGTGGTCAGAAAATGTAACTTCGAGATAACTGCAATACCCCAAGATATTGGGATGAATCGTGCAGATCAAACTATGCATGCACGCAAGGAGGAGTCAGTAAATAATTAGTTGAAAAATAAAAGAGTTACAGAGCACGAAAAGATAAGCAGTTCAGTTATATACCGCTTGAGCAAACTGGTACAATTCCAATGAAAAGATTACCCATTTTAAATCTTACCCTATTATGCTGCTTCAATGCCATTACTCGTTGCCCCCTCTGACGAAGGTGGTATTTTGATTGGTTAGACAAGGTTTTGACAAACAATCACTCCACTATTACTATTCAATTTATGTGAGAGATTAAACTGATGTCACTAGATTTGTTGCCGAAGTATTTATGATTGTAATTTTGTATCACATAAACCACACAATAGTGGAGTATTTGCTGGTCAAAACTTTGTCTTAATCAAAATATGCCCTGCATTTTGCAACAAAGGGAGTGCAATTCTGCATGTGTCACTACCTCTGAGATCCCCCTCACCCTGAGTTCAGTTACCCAGGTCGCTGTCTCACACAAGCACAATTCCAATAGATTAGCTCCATTACGCTCCCATGTGTGGCAGCAAGATAACCAATGTGAGAGGCTTCTACAGATTCCCCAAGCATTTTTTACTTGTTGGTTGTGACTGGCAAAGAAAGTTCTATTTTTCCTGATGTCAACTGTATGACTAGGTTCTAGTTCTGCCTGCAGATTTTTAATGTATGTCTGCGGTTTTTGTACATGAAGGTTTTGGATGGTGCCTTTTATGGAGCACATTATGTATGCAGGACAAAACAATAATAACTATTCTCGAAGAAGGTTTTGACAATATGTATTTTGGGACGGGGAGATCAATAAGTGAACAAGCCTGACAAGCAAGGCTCTAGGCAACACAAACAAAAGATTCAACAGGTTCATTAGTTTGTTTGGCGAGGAGCAAGTTCATTGTTGTGCTTGAGATGAGTTGTATTACGGTTGCTGCAGTTCACTTTGTGCTGATTGGGCTAAGGTTGCTGTGGTTCACTTTGTGTTAATTGGGTTAAGGTTGCTGCAGTCCTCCTTGTGCTGATTGGGTTGTTAGCTTTCCAAGTGATATGGTCTTTGCGTTGAAAATTTCTACCTTCTTTGCGCTGATTGGTATTATGGTGATACTAACCCGTCCCAAAATATAAGAAGCACAACTTTGACCAATAATATACATATATATCAAAATATATGGACTGAGGTTTTATAAATGGTAATTGGTAACATTGACTTTTTTGTGAAATACTTTTATTTCTTACTAATTTTAAAAGCATTTATAAGTGAAATACTCCCTCCGTTCCAAAATATAAGATGTTTTAGTCTTTTTCTGACACTATGTATCTAGACATCTATTAGTGTGTAGGTTAGAAGTACAATGAGTGAACCTACACACTAAAAGACATCTAGATACATGTGTGTCAGAAAAAGGTTAAAACATCTTATATTTTGGAACAGAGGGAATATATAGTAAAAGTTTTGTGGTTGACCTGAAAAAGTCAACCGTGTCTTACATATTGGGACAGAGGGAGTATCAGTTTTCATCTTGTTAAGTAATGCAGGTGGTGCAATACTAGTCTGTAGCAAGCAGGGTTTTATGTCATAAAAGATAATTGAATTTTGGAAATAAGAAAGGAAAAAAAGGAAAAAGTATGTTTCATGTCCACATAACAACCCGACAATTCCTGGTTTTCACACTTAATGTGTTTCAATATTAGCATCAACTTATAAAGTTAACCATACTGATGTTAATAACTGCTAAACTCAAATACACTGATAGGAAGCATCAAGAGAAAATGTCTGGATCTCACAGTTTTAGGTAGTGTAACAACATGTTTGGGCAAATTTGCTCGGGTCGTAACACTATATTCATTTAGGCTATGACGTACTCCTCCATTCAAGATAGAAATGCCGTTCGGGACTTAGCATAATCATTGTACACCTGAACTACATGCTGGTTAACAGTTATAGAATTTACAAGCTTGCAAGATCAATAATGTACAAACTCCCAAAGTACTAAAAAACTACCGAGTAAATTTTAAACAAACTTGTGGCAGTTCACATTGCCAAAAGTAGATGTACTTACCCTAAAATCAGCTTTCCTTAAAACGTCCTTTGTAGTTGTTTCAAACTTAACTCTAGGGGTGCTCCTTGCGGCTGCAGGTCTTGTAAGGTCAAGATCCTGCATGCGGAAGAGTTGAATAAAATCTGGTGTTAAAAGAGTGTCACTCTAGTACATAACATCCTTGCAAAAGTAATTTATTAACGTAATTCAGAGGGATAAAACACTATCATCTTGTGGTTTACAGTAGTTTAGGCAATAGTTGATTTTCTGTTTTGACAAGCATCTATCCACAAAAGAGTACTCCCTCCGATCGGGAATAAGTGTCGGTGATTTTATACTAACTTAGTACAAAGTTTGTACTAGATCACCGACAGTTATTTCCAATCGAAGGGAATACTATACTGTGTGATATACCAAGTTACCAACACCATAAAATCTAGCTCACCTATCGAATACATGAACCACTGAAGTAATGAACAGATATCCCTCTTACCTTGACATTGTAGGTGGAGCCTAGCTGGTAATTCACATCTGGCCTGAACTCATAGTCATCGTCATCGACCTCGTCCGTCATATGAAAAGTGCGAGCTGCGTCATCCAACTTCTCACTCATGCCATCGTCCAAGGAATCATGCCCGTCCATGCTCCCGCCAAACCCGAAGCTATCCCCGTCACCAAACCCCGAGCTGCCCCTGCCACCGAGTCGACCAAAGCTACGCATCCCAGAGCCGGGGCCTTGCCTCCCGAAGGAGTTCCCAGTCCCATCGAGCTTCCGGAATAAGGAATTGTCATCATCCTGCACAAACACCCGGTTCACAAACTCGTCCGGGTTCTCGCGCGCGCCGCCCTCTTCTGCGAAGCAAATAAGCACGTGAATAGAAAAGCATCGGTACTAAAACATTTTAAACATGGATTCCCCAATTATCACGCATGCCTTCATCCTAAATGACGGCAAGAAACCTAGACAACAAGTTCTCGCCTACTAGATCTCTACCGGCCGTGGCGACCTAATTCCGGATGCGCCAAGAGGTGTTGGGGATGCTGCAGGGAAGAGGAGGGGTAACGGGTGCTCACCGGACTGGAAGGAGCGACGGAACGAGGCGGCGGCGGCGGCGGATGGCGGGTCGGAAGGGAGGAGACGGCGGAGCGAGCCGCGGCGCTGAAGAGATCGTCTCAGCGCTGAGCTCGCCATCTCGCACAATGACTCGCCGGCGGCGCCGCAACCGTCACCAAAGTATGCGAGCTGGCGGCGGGCTGGGAGAGCAGAGCAGGCGAGCGGCAGTGGGCGGTGCGGTGTGCCGCTCAGGCGGTGTGGCCTTGTGCGAATGGCGGCGGCGAGGATCTGGGAGGGGTCGGGCACGCACAGCGGCCGGCACAGGGACGAGACGAGGGAATCGGTTTACAGAGAAGAAGGAAAGGTTTGGGCTGGGCCTTCGCAGCTCGGCCTTATACTGGCTGCCTATTCTAGTAGTTCAGGTTTTTTGGGCTCTCCGTGTACCGTGGTACTCCCCATCCGTCACGAGATATGGCGGCGGCCGCGGCCGCGGTCGCGTCGACGATCCTCGAGCTGGACCCTTCGCACGAACGCGCCGGCCGCGTCATCGACGAAATCGTGCGTCTGGAGAAGAAGATCTTCCCGAAGCACGAGTCGCTGGCGCGCTCGTTCCACGACGAGCTCAAGCGCCGGAACACCGGCCTGATCTACTCGACGACCGGCGCCGGCGACGAGGAGGAGGTCACCGGGTACGCCATGTACACCTGCGCCACCTCCCTCTGCGCCTCCATCACCAAGCTCGCCGGTAAGGCGTCCCGCACAGAACTCACCCGCCCCGTTGCCGTCGAGAAAACCATTAGAGAGAGCCGCCGCCGCAAACTTCTGGTCTGAACTCTCTTGTTGCGTGTATGCAGTGAAGGAGAGCTGCCGGAGGCAGGGCCTCGGCGAGGCGCTGCTGCAGGCCGCCGTCGAGAGGTGCCGGAGGAAGCGGGTACAGAGGGTGTCCCTCCACGTCGACCCGGCGAGGACAGCCGCGGTGGCGCTGTACGGGAAGGCCGGGTTCCTGGTCGACGCCAAAGTCGAGGGCTATTACTCGCCACAGAGGAATGCATACCGGATGTACATGGATCTGTAGGAATCATCGGGATCAGAGTATCCAAATCTTGTACTTGTCCAGTTCAGTTGTGCTGTTGTTCTGCTCAGAGTGATATTTTCTGAATCAAAGTCAGGATTCAACTGTTTTAATATGAAAACCTGTGCTCGGAATAACAATACCTCAGTACAATATGTTGATGTATTTATTGATATATTCTGTTGTTTCAGACTTGATTGTATTACCAAATGCAAACATCGTTTGGTTGAAGAGCAAATTCACTTATAAAACGAAAATACAAGTTGTTATACCAGTTTCTCAGCGAGAGAATCAGATTTAATGTAAGTACTTGCTGTTATGTTGATTTCGCTGGCAACAACCAATAACATAATTCTGTAGCATAAACACTTCACATAGAAATGGTAAGGATTCTGGACCATACTAAGGAGCAAGTTCCAGCTTTCATTCCTCAGACCTGAGCAACTTATACAACCGGAAAAACATGCGAGAATAGCAAACAGCACTGCCTCCATTTGGGGCAAGCTCGAGTTCTCTATTAACCGAGCCAATGTCAGATATATACAAACTGGCTGGATATGCTTAACTTAAGCATGAAGGCATGCACTAAATAAGATCTAAATGCAAACAGAAGGTTTGAGACTATAAACGCTGACAGTCCAGGCACTTCAAAGAGCTTGGGTACAAGCATGGAACTCAGAGCTTGAGTACAAAGCTTGGGGCATATATCTCAAACAAGACTGGGCAGTTGGCTGCGGGCCTCGATAAGGCCGCTGAGTGCCATTCATTTTATGTGGGAATCATAAACACTGAAGATGACATCAGGCACAATCAGAGGCAGCTTGTTTATGTACATGAACAGCCGTCTGAGGTTCTCTCTTGACACCGTCTCCATGTCGACAACGTCTTGGTCCTCGACGTAGATCCACAAGTCATCAGGATCAGTCTTCTTCAAGTTGTCCCGGCAGAATGGACAGGACTGTGATCTTGAGTTCCTGCAGCACAAAAAAATTTCTGTTTAAAGCATTGTTCTAGAACAACAAACAAACGTTGCAACAATCATAACTACATTGCAGCTCCAGAATATAAGAGAACAATCACAAGTTATGCTACCAGAGTGCATGGGCTGCAAGAAAACAGACAGGTCATATATATTCTAGGAACACCACATGGAAGTGGTTAAAAAATTGAAACCCAGAACAAGTGAAATATTGTCATTATCCAGTTCGGGCACCACCAGAATTTGCAAACAAGTAAAACTAGGTTGATCTGAAGAATCTACACAGCCTCCAAGTAGTATGCCTCTACACTATCATATCCTGCAATGGATTGAACTACATATAAGCAGTGTGTCTGGATTAGGCAGGGTGGGTACTGAAGTGGACCAAAACCTAGGTTAACAATCCGTGCTCAATAAAAAAGCAGAGTCGGGTTGTTCAGAGGAAAGAACAACATAATACGGCAGAATATTTTTAAGTTGACAGTGACTGCATTTTCGGACCATCTGCAGTTTGCAAATTGGACATCCAATTTGTAATGCTACTCACATCAGAAATGGTGAAACCAATGGTAATCGAGATCAATATAACATTGCTGCATCATTCACAAAGTACACTATCCTAGTTTTGTTCAGCTACTGGACATTGTGTGTCAGTGTATAAAGCATAGAAATTGGGAGCAGTAACCGGAAAATGAGGCATAAGCTTATCCATAAGTCAGTAACAGCTCGCGGGCGTAAGATTCCATTATTCTCAAGAGACACCCATGCTACATAAGAATAATAGGAAGTGTAGCATAAATAACACGAGGCCTAAATAGAGGCGTAAGCTTATCCTATAATGCCAACATTATCAGCAGCTGCACGTTTGTGAGGGAGTGAGAAGGGTTACACGCCACTGAAATGCTGTCACACGAAATGCATGGTGTGCAGAAACTGAAATTTTTGTGCATACCAGTCCTGGTAGCATCTGAGGCACATAGCATGCGTGCAGTTGGGCAGCACAACCTTGCTGTTCATCTCCATGCAGATCCCACATTCCTCTTCCCGCTCAGCATCAGCATCGGATAAGCTGCTCGTTTCGTCTTGGTCTCTCCTTCTGTACCTCTCCATGCACACGGCCTTCTGCTTCTTGTCCTCCATGTCGGTGATCCCTCTTTGCAGTTGCAGCAAAGAAGGAAATATCACAGCTGTGCAACAATTCCAGTCAGTAAAGTTAGTACAAACAATAAAAAATATAAGCACGACAGGTTTTTTTTGGAGCAATGGATAAACACCATAGTTTGAGTGTTTAACCCTCAGTTAAATTAACAAGGAATTCATGACATACCATAAAATTCCTTGATGCTGGCTTTCCTCTCATGGGTCGACATGGTGGTGGTGCCATCGACATAGACCTGCGCAACGAGCTACAATCTCATTAGCGAAACTGAGGGGTCAACGAGCCAAAAGCCATGATGCAGCTGAACATGTGACTGGAACCTTGTATATGAGGATCCTGAGCAGGCCGAGAGCCCCCGCGAGGCTGCAGTCTGTCCACTGCACCAGGAAGAGGAATATGTGAGCGGCGGGGCTAAAAGAGAGCCGCATCTGCAGGCACGCGCCATCGTATTCCCGGGGAAATTCAGTCGCCCTGCACCACCATGTCAAGCACGCATAAGCACTTGCATCATTGACTGGACAGATAAGTTGCAGCCCCTCATCCCAAATCACACTAGTTAGCTACCTTCTCCTTCCCTTTTCCGTTCAACGGATTAGTAGTATAATTTAGAACTCTGAAACACATGGGCAGGGCAGGGCAGGGCAGGGCAGGGCAGTGTGTTTTAATACGTCATGGCCAGCACATGCCATCTCTTCCTCCTCAACCTGATCTGTACCACCACCACTCCGCCGCTCGTGCGCTCACGGATAATGATGTAACAACGCGTGTATTGAACGACCGGGGCCAGCGCCCACGCCGAATCCCACCTCACGAGCCGGAGGGTGCCGACGCGCGGCTCACCCGCCCACCGATAGCTCGATCGATTCCCCAGGCCGCATTGCGCGGCCGCGGCGGCAGCTCGAGGCGTCCCACCAGCCGCAAGAAAACCCAAGAATTGCTTCCTCCCACCGACCCAGAATTTAGGGGCGAAATTGGGGAGACGAGGCGTCGGAATCTTACAGGGTGTTGGCGTGCTGGATGTCAGCTTCGAGCACCTTGAGGGAGTCCCTGTACGCCTTCCGCATCCTCCGCCGCCGCCCTTCTCATCCAACCCCGGGAGATCACACCGCCGACCGACACCAGCACCGCCCCCGGCGCCGAATCTCCCCCTCCTCGATCGCGCTGTCCGGGACGCTGATGCTGGTGATGCTACGGGGATAGGGTCTGCGGTCGCATTTTGGGATGGATTGCTGGGCTCGCTCGGGGTCGGGGTGGGTGCTGGGGAAGGAGTGGTCTTTTGAAGGAAAGGGGAGGGGGAGGAAGGAAGAGATCGCAGAGTGGGGAGGAGCGCGCGCCCGGCCGGCGCCACGTGTGCGTGGAAGCGTCGGGAAGCGCAAGAGCACGCCACGGCGCTGTGGACGCTGGACAGGTCTCCCGTCGGAGCCGGGCCCGTGGTACAGAGAACCGACGACAGAGCTGCTGGAAAACAACGTGAGGTGCCGCCCAGGTCGATGTGTTGTCGTTATCGCTTAACCTCCTCCTCTACTGTCGCTACATGTACTTCCTGCACAAGTGCAAATCCTGCCCAGTGCACGCATAATACACGGCTTGTATTGCCACGGTAACCTCGTAAGTTTTCTGTTTTTTTACAGAAAATGGCATCTTACCATTGACTAAACCATATCAACACAAAGAGTTCCGGAGCAACAGAATAAAAGATAGAACTAGACTCTACATCCATCCTCACACGATCTAGCTAAACTATGTGCCGCTTCGTTATGAACACGCTTCACACGACGGAAAGAAATCAATGTGAAGCCCCTCACCATATGCATGATACCAGCTCCAACAATATCGACATAAGATATGTCCATTGTCGAGGAATTCAGCTGGTGTACCGACGAAAGACAATTTGTCTCGAAGATCGCATTGTCCAATCCTTCATCCCGAGCAAGCTCCACCCCACGTCGTAGTGCCAGGGCTTCAGCGAGTTCTGGCGACAAGAGCCCATCCATCTGTTGTCGACAGGCAACCAAACGAGTGTCGTGATGGCCGCGAACAATTGCACCAACACCCATGCATCAAGATGCCTCAAAGATAGGTGCATTCGAGTTGACGAGCACTGTTCTTGGCGGTGGCAGTGTCCATGTTGGAGCTGATGAAGTGAGCTTAGTTTGAAAATATGCTTATTGATCATGTCGACATATGCCACGATATTACCTCCCATATGGCTAGGGTTAGGCTTGACGTCCGAGTTCCTCGCCTCGTTCCTGCCTCCCATATGTGGTAGACTCCCACCGCTAATGTCGTTGCTTGGAGATTACTTGATCGGGCCAGGAGCTCAAAGGGCCAATACTTGTTGGAGGAAAGGTCCTTCCTCCGTAGTTGTAAAGAGATAAACTGGTTGACTTCCGCCAAACTGAGTGAGCAACATCGCATGATCAATGCTCTCAATCCTTACGCAAAAAAATACAAGCGTTGCTGCTTGCAAACTGCTAGGAAGCCAGTCATGCACATATCTTTGTAGGTGAATACTCATCGTCCCTGCTGCTTTATCTTCCACACAACTTTCCAATCCTTTTCCTTCGTTCTCCAATTTTAGGGCAAACCTCTTTTATCTGCTATAGACGATGGAGAATTTATTTGAACGAGCCAGATTGTAAGCCGAATGAACATTGAAGGTTGGATGCCTCGAATGTGGTAAGTTTTCTAGGAACCTTGTCAAAGGGTAGGTGTTAAGCCCGACCAAAAACCACAGAGTGCTCAATTTATTAGTGGAACCCTCGTGTAGTACATTGTTTTACTTTGTATAGGACTTTAGTGATGAATTACATATTGTATAAGTATGTTTCAGTTCTTTGAAGTTTTGGTCTCACTTTCCATTTCATCCTAGATTAACCAACTGCAATATACTAAGCACTACATCCATGGATCTCGATGTCACACCAGAAGAAGACATAACTCAAAGGGAAGCAATGCCTCATTGACTGCATGGAGGAATGATACGTCTCAAACGTATCTATAATTTTTGATGCTCCATGCTTGTTCTTACACCATTTGTTTAGTGTTTTGTTACACTTCACGGCGTTTTTATGCATTTTCCGGAACTAACCTATTAACAAGATGCCACAGTGCCAGTTCCCTGTTTTCTGCTGTTTTTGTGTTTCAGAAAAGTTACATAGGAAATATTCTCGGAATTGGACAAAACAAAAGCCGAACCTCCTAATATTTATCGAAGCTTCCAGAAGTCCGAAGAGGAGACGGAGGGGGGCCACAGACTGGCCACACCATAGGGCGGCGCAGCCAGCCCCTGGCCCGCGCCTCCTATGGGTGAGGCCACCCTGGCCCACCTCTGACGCTGCCCCTTTGCCTATAAAGACCCCCCGACGGTAAAAACCTAAAGACCTGATCAATTTTCCAGAAACACATCGCGATCCACCGCCGTCGTCGACCCGAGATCGGGAGGGTCCAAAAGCTCTTCCCGGCACCTTGCCGGAGAGGGGAATCGCCACCAGAAGTCTTCTTCATCGCCATGCTTGCCTCCGGCGCGATGAGTGAGTAGTCTACCTTGGACTATGGGTCCATAGCAGTAGCTAGATGGTCATCTTCTCCACCATGTGCTTCATGTTTAGATCTCGTGAGCTGCCTTACATGATCAAGATCATCTTTATGTAATTCTACATGTTGTGTTTGTTGGGATCCGATGAATATTGGTGTTATGTTAAGTTGATATGCTGAATATTATCTTATGTTATCTCTATGTTGTTTATGATCTTGCATGCTCTCCGTTGTTAGTAGCTGATGGCGCGGTGATGATGGTGTGAAAGCTTCTTCTTTAATACACGGCAACGGCGACAGAAAACTTCTGTGCCAAGTTGACGTGGGAATATGTAGTAAATGACCGGCCAATTGGAAAACCCTAAGAGAAGGTTTGATGAATATAGCAGCAAGTTTTCCCTCAGTTATGAAACCAAGGTTATCAATCCAGTAGGAGGATGAATACGACTGAAGGTGATGCCCGCTAGCTTCGCGACAGCTTCGGACAATTTATAGGGCGCCTCGTCCAAGCTTTGCTTTGCGAGCGGCAACGTGGAACCTGCACACAACACAACCAAATACTTTGTTCTCAACTTACGATGAGGTTGTCAATCTCACCGGTTTGCTTAAAACAAAGGGTATGAGCGTATCGAGTGGAAAATAGTAATAGTATGTGATGGCTAGTTGATGAAGGAGATTATTCTTCTTCGTCTCCCAGCAGCAATCCTTGTGCGTGGTGAATGACCAGCCCGTTGGGAACCCCAAGAGAAAGGTGTGATGAGTATAGCAGCTGGTTTTCCCTCAGTTAAGAAACCAAGGTTTAATATCGGTCAGGAGAGGAGAGACAATGACGACTGAAGGTGATGCTTGCTAGTTTGCGACAGTAGCGGACAATTTATATATGGCGCCTCATCCAAGCTTTGCTTGCTAGCTGCAACGTGGAACCTGCACACACACAAACAAATACTTTGCTCCCAACTTACGATGAGGTTGTCAATCTCACCGGTTTGCTTGAAACAAAGGTTATAAGTGTATCGAGTGGAAAACAGTAAAAGTATGTGAGTAAAATAAACAGTACGAGTAAAGTAAATAGGTGATAGCAATATGATGGAAATAGGACCGGGGTCCACAGTTCACTAGTGGTGTCTCTCCATAGATAAAATAACACATGCTGGGTAAACAAATTACAGTTGGGCAATTGGTAGAATAAAGATAACGTGATATGTCAAGAAGATCACTATGAGATTTACTCTGGGCATTACAACAAAATACATAGACCGCCATCCAACTGCATCTATGACTAATAATCCAACCCCGGGGATATCAATCCGAACACCCCAAAAGTATTAAGTTGCGAACAACAGATAATTGCATTAAGCAAAGTGTGTAATGTAAACAAAGCATATGCCCTTGAGCATATAAATGTTGTTTTCTCCCTAGTAGCAACAGCACATCTACCACCTTAGAGGTTTCTGTCACTCCCCCAGGTGAAATAGAGGCATGAACCCACTATCGAGCATAAATACCCCCTCTTGGAGTCACTAGCAACTACTCGGCCAAGATAGCCACTAACAACGGAGAGCATGCAAGATCATAAACAACATAGAGATAACAAAAGATAATATTCAGTACAGCAACTTAATCATAAACACCAATATTCATCGGATCCCAACAAACCAAACATGTAGAATTACATAACGGTGATCTCAATCATGTAGGGTAGCTCATGAGATCTAAACATGAAGCACATGGTGGAGAAGACAACCATCTAGCTACTGCTATGGACCCATAGTCCAAGGTAGACTACTCACTCATCGCTCCGGAGGCAAGCATGGCGATGAAGAAGACCTCCGGTGGCGATTCCCCTCTCCAGCAGGGTGCCGGGAAGAGCTTCTGAACCCTCCCGATCTTCGGGTCGATGGCGGCGGCGGATCGCGATGTGTTCTGGAAATCTGATCGGGTACTTAGGTTTTTCCCATCGGGGGGTCTTTATAGGCGAAGGGGCGATGTCAGAGGTGGAGCCAGGCTCCCTCACACGGTGGTGGCGCGGGCCAGGGGCTGGCCGCGCCACCCCTGTGTGTGGGCCCCTGGTGGCCCACCTCCTACTCCTCTTCGGATCTCTGGAAGCTTCCGGGTAAAATAAGACTTCAGGATGTGGTTTCGTCCAATTCCGAGAATATTTCCTGTGTATCACTTCTGAAACACAAAAACAGCAGAAAACAGGGAACTGGCACTGTGGCACTTCGTTAATAGGTTAGTTCCGGAAAATGCATAAAAGTGCCACTAAGTGTAACGAAACAATAGGCAAATGGTGTAAAAACAAGCATGGAGCATCAAAAATTATGGATACGTTTGAGACGTATCAAGCATCCCCAAGCTTAACTCCTGCTCGTCCTCGAGTAGGTAAGTGATAACAAAGAATAATTTTTGAGGTGACATGCACCTACACAATCTTGATCATATATGTAAGCATTTGTGAGCTGGGATCATAAGAACTTAAAACATGGGCATGAAGATATAATCATGACAATAAAACTTAGCAACCATGTTGTAAACATGCAAATGAACACAAACAAAAGATCATGAAAATGAAACAATGAAAGTCAAACGTGTGTTCAAATCATAAGGAAAAACATATAAATGGTTTTCAGCTTGTCCTTCAAAGAGAGCAAAACATAAATGCATAGGACACCTTCAAGTTTAAGAGGGCGACTAGATACAAATAATTTAAGAACAAGTGAAACCAACAATATGAATCAATCAATGAACTTTGGGACAATGCATACCACACTAAGAATGACAACTATGCTCTCTTAATGGTGCATAAAGAAAGAAGGTGGTGACTCAACATAAAAGTAAAAGAAAGGCCCTTCGCAGAGGGAAGCAGTGATTGCAAGTTTTATAACCTTCAAAAATTATGGTACTTACCGGGTTTGAGCTCTCATTGCCCCCATCATAAGCATCTTGAATGGTTAAAGTTAATGCGAGAACAATTATGATGCATATGCTTGACAAATTATAAGTTGAAAACCTCATGCCCCGTGAATACGAGTACCCAAACCTCATGCTACTTTACTTAGAGTCCTGATGTCTACGCACTTCTATTCTTGTAGACACTTGTTGGGCCTCCAAGTGCAGAGGTTTGTAGAACAGCAGCAAGTTTCCCTTAAGTGGATCACCCAAGGTTTATCGAACTCAGGGAGGTTAGAGGTCAAAGCTATCCCTCTCAAGCAACCCTGCAATTACGATACAGAAAGTCTCTTGTGTCCCCAACACACCCAATACACTTGTCAGATGTATAGGTGCACTAGTTCGGCGAAGAGATAGTGAAATACAAGTGGTATAGATGATTATAAGTAGCAAACGTGATGTGAAATAAATATCGCTGCGAGCAAACAAGTAACAAAATAGCAAGTAAACGGTGTGCAAAGCTTGGAAACAAGGCCTAGGGATCATACTTTCACTAGTGGACACACTCCCAACAATATAACATGATTGAACAAATAAACAACTTCTCTCCACTATGGCACTCTGAATTACTCTCCTATTGAATAACACTAATCATTGTGTAGTGGCTACAGAAGCACCCCGTAAAGTTCATCAAGTACTTGACAAACACCACTCATAGAGATATCCAAATCAAATCACAATTCAAGATAGAAATCATTGCAACTTAGACCAAGTACTAACACGGTGCACACACTGTCAACATTACACCATGAAAGGAGGAATAGATCACTCAATACTATCATAGTAATAATTACTCTCATAATCCACAAGAGATCACGATCATAGCCTAAACCAAGTACCACCACGATGCACGCACTGTCACCGTTACACCATGGCAGGGGGAATAGATTACTTTAATAACATCACTAGAGTACACTATAATAATTAAGCATAGGAGTAGCATAATATCTGAATAATAACATCTACTTGTTCAACATGATACAAAGCTCACGATCACATAAAGATCACATCATGGGAGAGAGAGGTGAACCACATAGCTACCGGTAGAGCCCTCAGCCCCGGGGATGAACTACTCCCTCCTCATCATAGGAGACAGCAAGGTTGATGGAGATGGCGGTGAGGTCGATGGAGACGGTGGAGACGGCGATGGAGACCGATGGAGATGGCTCCGGGGGCACTTCTGAACGGATCGTATGGGCACCTAGAGGGGGGGGTGAATAGGTGCTACTCAAATTTTAGTTCTTTTTCAATTTAGGCTTGACACAAAGGTAAATTCTCTAGATATGCAACTAAGGTGAATTTACCTATATGTCAACTAGCAAGCTAAGCAAGATACAAGTAGTAAAGGTAATAAAGGATAGAGGTAACCAAGAGTGGAGCACACGGAGACACGGATGTAATTCCCGTAGTTCCTTCCTTTTTAGGGGAAGTACGTCTACGTTGGAGGGGTGTGGTTGCCACACAGGCCTAACCAACGCCACAAAGGCTCACCCTATTCTCCGGTGCAAGCTTCCGCCACAAAGGCCTAGCTCACTTTCCACTAAGGGATTCCTCAAGGCGGAACCGGCCTTTACAAAACTTGGGGCACAACTCCACAACTGAATTGGAGGCTCCCAAGCACCACAAAGATCTCAATCAACAAGTATCAAGATTTCAATCACACAAACAAGGTCAAGGGACACAAGGGAACCCAAGACCAAAGGGCCCTCTAGCAAATGAGAGGGGAAATCAAATCGCTTTGGTGAGGATGTAGATCAAGGCCTTCTCCTTCGATTCTCCAAAGATCAACGACTTTGGTGGGTTGAGGGAGGAGATCTTGCTAATTTGGTGGCTCCAAAAAGGGGTCTTTTCTTCACAGCTCGAGCAGCTTGAGGTTGAAGAAGGGGAGGGGTATTTATAGCCCCTCCCAAAATGTAGCCGTTGCTGACTTGGAGGGGCGGATAATCCGGCCAAAGTTGGGCCGGATAATCCGGCTGGCCGGATAATCCGGCCCCTGGCCGGAATATCCGCCCCCCCTACCTGGGTGACGCCGCGCCAGGTCCTTAGCAGAATTTCAGCCACCCCCGGGGGAGGGCGGATTATCCGGCCAAGTCTGGGGCGGAATATCCGGCTGGCCGGATTATCCGGCCCCTGTCCGGAATATCCGGCCCCCCTATCTGGGTGACGCCGCGATAAGTCCTTAGCCATTTTTCGGCCAGCCCAGAGGGGGCGGATTATCCGGCCACCCCTGGCCGGATTATCCGGCCTGGCATTTCTTCAAATGAAAAACCTGCAAATCTTAGCACACAATTATTATCACTAATGTTGTTATCTAACACACAAAATCTGAGGGAAACAAAGTTTGCACTTTCAATCTCCCCCTTTTTGGTGTTAGATGACAACACTAGGATTTGCAAGAAAGGTCGAATAATTCAAACAACGAATAATTGATCAAAATACACAGCTCCCCCTAGATGTGTGCAACTTCACCAATGAGTTTAGAAGAGACATACCATTGCATAGATAACTCAAATATTATGGATTATGGAATCCCGAATATGATAATATGATATGCCGGGCAATAATTCCATAGCCATTTCACCAATAACCATGAGCTGATAAAAATAAGTGAACAACACATAATGATCCACATAGCATATTAAGAACATATGACATAGTCTCATACACCACATGGTAGCATATAAACGACACGAAGTTCAACCACACACAAAGTTCGACTTAAGACAAACGAAATAAGAAGAAACACAAGCGCCAAAGAATGATAAGCGCGCAAGCTTGTGTTTCCACCCATGCAAATCCCGACAAATTCCTAATAGAACTACTTCTCCCCCTTTGGCATCAAGACACCAAAAAAAAGGAGAAGAGCGATGCTACACGTCCCGAGAAATCACTCGTCCACGTCATCGAAGTCCTCATCAGCATAATCTCCGCCATCACCCTCGTCATCTCCAGCATCTTCATCCTCATCATCAAAGTCCTCCTCAGCCTCAAAGTCCTCCTCAGCTTCTGCACGAGCACCTCCTGCGGGAGCATCTGGAGCATCAAAGAGATGCTTCTGCATATCCACCCAGTTGTAGCGATCGGTGTTCCAAGCATTATAGGCCACAGGAGCAGTAGGAGTGGGATCGGCGGTCTGAGCACCACTGAGACGGTGAAGGATAAGCTGCTGAGTGTCCTGGATGCTCTTCCTCTCGACATAGGCCTGGTAGTTCTCACGGTGGATCTCTACCTTCATGCACAGAACATTCCGCTCAAACCAGCTGAGCTTCCTCACCTCCCTAGACACAACAGATGCAGCAGCCCTTTGTTCACGAGCAGTAGCACTAGTCCTCGCATCAGCCATGAAAGTGTCAGGATATGCAGCTGAAGGAGCAGATTTCGCCTTTCTCTTGATATACATCTTCTTGACCTTGTGCTCCACACAGTCATCATGAATATCATAGTCTCCAAGGACATGCTTAATGAGAAGCATGATGAAAGGAGCATATGGCACAGTGTTCCTCTGAATAATAGCATCCTTGATCTCATAGAAGATGAAGTCCATCACATCAAGGGTAAAGTCCTCAGCAGGGTCAGTCGACGTGGCACACTCATGAGCAAAAGCAAGCAGATCAACCAGAGAGGTGCGAATGGCATCATTGTTGCCACCACTAGGAGCAATGTTCTCCCTGAAAATGCGGACCAGCTGATCATAAAGCGGATGTAGGCCATTGATGAAGCCCACAACACCTGTGGAGTCATAGAGGTCATGGAGCTTGTCCTTGTCAGGCTTGTTCCCCGGGTTGTGAATACGCCGACCCACTGGGGTCTCTCCATTGTACGCATACCCCAAGAGAGAGGCAAACGTAGGAAAGTCCGATGTGCACTCATGTTCGCCGGTCATCCACTTCATAGACTTCTGAGCATTGGGCAAAATCACCAGAGTAGCATAGAACTGCTTGATAAGACCGGGATTGTAGTCGCACTGAATGTTGGCTAATCCCATCAAACCCAACTTCTCAATCACAGAGAGTGCTTCATCAAAGTAAGACTTGCTGCGGAGGTGATCAAAGTCAATCGGATGCATTGGACGGCAAGGATTCTTGAAAGGCTCATAAATATCACGAAAAATCCCCCACTGCTCCTCATTCCAGAAACCCCTATCTTCAATGTCTTCATCTCTTGCAGTAGCATACCAATTGTTCCTCCGCACAAGAATGTACTCGGCCTCTGGCATCTTCTTGTAGTCAGGACGAGGTTCTTTGCCTTTGCGACGACGGGCACGAGCTTTGGCAACCTTGGCAGCTTTCTCCTGCTCAGCCTTCCTAGCAGCATCCCTCTGTGCCCGCCTGATAGCAATCTCATCCAGAAGAACTCCTTCCTCATTCCGAACAAGCCGACGCTTGCGCTTCGGCATACTCGGACCACCTGTGAAAGAGAGATGAAGGAGAGCATGGGGATAAGCATATGCACACGAGTATCGGAAAAGATCAAAGAACCATGTAGTATGAATAAACAACCTTCACCAAAACAGCAAATTGAGAGCAGCAACAAAAAAATGACAGATATCTTCCCAGGCCAGATTATCCGGCCAGGGGGGGGCGGATAATCCGGCCCCCTCAAAAAAAAAAAATTCTACGTGTTGCTGCAGCCTACAATTTGATAGATCGGGAAGAAAGTACCATACAACATGATTCAGGAAAACAACACCTAGAGAGCAAAATCACCAAGAACAAGAAGGGGTAAAGACACATCCAATGAGAAGAGCAATACCCGCATCCATTGCGAAATCCGCTTGGTGAATGCCTTCCGGGGGAGAAGGAGAGCAACCTCCGAAGAAATCAGGCCAAACGGTTGGCCGGAGCTCCGGCGGCGGCGATGGGAAGGAGGCGGCGGCGGCAGGGATCACCTGGAAGGGGTGGGGAGGGAACTGCCCTAGGGCAGCCCGACCCGCCCCCTTATATACCCAGGGTCACTACGGCCGGATTATCCGGCCAGGAAGGGGCGGATATTCCGGCCCCCCGGATATTCCGGCCCAGAGAGGGCGGATATTCCGGCCTGGAGCCAGCAAACTGGCCAACTCGAATTTTTCAAAAACAGATGTTGTTTTGATGAAAAATTTGAACTCGTGTGCATAGATAGATGTCTTGAGAGAGGATGGCTTAGGTGAGAGAGCAAACACGGAGTGGTTCTCGGCACTTAACATTGCAAGAGCAAATCGGCTAAAAATCCAATGCAAGTGCCTTCCCATCCAAAAAAAAATAAGAAAAAACATCGGGAGAGAACCTCAAATAAGATATGCAATGAATCAACTCTTCGCAAAGAAGAGGTCGGTGGCCGAAGCCACCATGTTTGAGTGTTATGGCATTGGACCGCGAAGATGTATCTTGAGTCCATAACCACTACTCATCATTGAAGCTCAAAAATCATAAAATGATATTAAGAGAATGATATGATTACTATCGGCATTATGGGGGAGGGATAGCCCAATTAATTAGGACCGCACTCCCCCTATCTCCATGCCCACACCTAAACCAAGCAAGCATTGAAATATAGGTGTATTTGCAAGATGTTCAAGCCACACTCCTTGAATCGATGATATTTAGCTCATTCCTCAAATATCCAAATCTTGCTTCATCAAGAGGCTTCGTGAATATATCGGCAAGTTGATCCTTGGTGCTCACATAAGCAAGCTCAATATCACCACGGGCAACATGATCCCTAATGAAATGATTCCGGATCTCAATATGCTTGGTTCTTGAATGTTGCACCGGATTATAGGCGATCTTGATAGCACTTTCATTGTCACATAAAAGAGGCACTTTGTCACAATTGACACCGTATTCCTTCAAAGTTTGCCTCATCCATAACAATTGAGTGCATCCACTTGCGGCGGCAATGTATTCGGCTTCGGCGGTGGAGAGAGATATACAATTTTGCTTCTTAGAAGACCAACACACCAAAGACCTACCAAGAAATTGGCAAGCTCCGGAGGTTGATTTCCTATCATCCTTGTCACCGGCCCAATCCGAATCCGTGAAGCCACAAAGAGAGAAATCCGAGCCTTTGGGATACCAAAGACCATAAGTTGGGGTATGAACCAAATATCGAAAGATTCTCTTAACCGCCATAAGGTGGCTTTCTTTAGGAGCGGCTTGATACCTTGCACACACACCTACACTCAACACAATATCGGGTCTAGATGCGCAAAGGTAAAGCAAAGAACCGATCATAGAACGGTATACCTTTTGATCCACATCTTTACCATTGGGATCAAGTTCAAGATGACATTTTGTGGCCATTGGTGTTGCGGCTCCATTAAGTTCCTTCATCTTGAACCTCTTGAGCATGTCTTGGACATATTTAGCTTGATAGATGAAAGTCCCTTCTTTCAATTGCTTGATTTCAAAACCAAGAAAGAACTTCATTTCGCCCATCATAGACATCTCGAACCTATCGGTCATAAGCTTTGAAAATTCATCATTAAAAGCTTTGTTAGTAGAGCCAAAGATAATATCATCAACATATAGTTGGCATATGAAAAGCTCCCCATTGACCCTCTTAGTAAAAAGAGTAGGATCGATTTGCCCAACTTCAAACCCACGGTCTACCAACAACTCCCTAAGGTGCTCATACCATGCACGTGGGGCTTGTTTAAGGCCATAGAGTGCCTTATGGAGTTTGTAGACATGGTTAGGGAAGTTGAGATCCTCAAACCCCGGGGGTTGCTTAACATACACTTCCTCTTTTAATGGACCATTAAGAAATGCACTCTTAACATCCATTTGTTGCAACTTAAAATTATGATGAGTGGCATATGCAAGAAGGATACGGATGGACTCAAGACGAGCCACGGGAGCATAAGTTTCTCCAAAGTCAATGCCTTCAACTTGAGAGAAACCTTGAGCAACCAATCTTGCCTTGTTCCTCACAACAATTCCATGCTCATCTTGCTTGTTCTTGAATATCCACTTTGTGCCAATCACATTGCGGCACTCCTTTGGCTTCTCTACTAACACCCAAACATTATTGCGCTTGAAGTTGTTGAGTTCTTCATGCATAGCATCCAACCAATCCGGATCTTCAAGAGCGTCAAATACTTTCTTGGGTTCAACCATGGAGATATAAGCATGATGAGAGCTAAATTGTGCCAATTGACGCCGGGTTGACACTTTGCTTCTTAAATCTCCAATAACCCTCTCAAGGGTATGACCTTTAAGTTCCAAGTCTCTTTCAACTCTTTTCTTGCGACGGGCTTCGATCTCCTCATTAGACCTTGAAGGAGATACTTGATCATCTTGATCATTTTGGTCCCCGTCTTGACCATCAAATTGACCTTGATCATCATTGTCTTCATGAGTAGGTTGATCTTGGTCATGTGAAGAATTGGGGGCGGTTGAGATAACCGGAGAGGATGGAGGTGCCCCTTCTTCTTCATGAAGGTCCTTGACTTGTTCTTCGGTTGGTGCATTAGTTGCTTCCTTGGGAGAGGCTTGTTGAGCTTGTGAAGATGAAGGCTCCACTTGAGTAGAGCATAGTCCTTCCCGGTCGGCCACAAGGTGTCCCTCAATGGGGCGGAAAAATCCCACGCCCATTCTTCCTATGGCTTCTCGAGGTATTTCATCATCTACATCACAAGAAACAACATCTCGCCCCCTTGGGAGCCGTCATTCTCTTCGAATACCACACTACAAGATTCTTCAACACGCCCGGTGGACTTGTTGAAGACTCGATAAGTGTGGGACTCGGCACCATACCCAACAAAAATACCTTCTATTGCTTTTGGATCAAATTTACCTAAACGAACTCCTTTTCTTTTAAAGAAACACTTACACCCGAAAACCCGGTAGTAGGAGATGTTGGGCTTGCTTCCGGTGAGTATTTCATATGGAGTCTTGTTTAGGCCTTTGCGGAGGAAGAGCCGGTTTGAAGAATGACAAGCCGTAGAGATAGCTTCGGCCCAAAAGTTGTATAGAGACTTAAATTCCGCCAACATGGACCTAGCCATATCCATAAGAGTCCGGTTCTTCCTTTCGGCTACACCATTTTGTTGAGGGGTATATGCAGCGGAATATTGATGACGAATCCCCTCATCACTAAGAAATCCATTTAAGGTGTAGTTCTTGAACTCCGAGCCATTGTCACTTCTTATTGCCAAAATAATTTGACCATGTTGACGTTCAACTTCCTTGGCAAAGTCGATGACGGTTTGTTGAGTCTCACTCTTATGCTTGAAGAAGTAAACCCAAGTATATCTTGAATAGTCATCAACAATCACCAAACAATATTTCTTCCCACCAAGACTTGCATGAGAGGGAGGACCAAAAAGATCCACATGAAGGAGCTCCAAGATCCTCTTGGAAGAAATGATAGTCTTGCTTGGGTGGGGAGAATCATGCATTTTTCCTAGAACGCAAGCCCTGCAAACACGATCTTTGGCAAAAGAAACATTCTCTTTTAGTCCGAGTATGTGGCCACCCTTGTGAAGGCTTTGCAAAGTTCTCATATTGACATGGGATAAACGGCGATGCCAAAGCCAACCCACATCGGCCTTTCCAAATAAACACATTGCACTTGTAGTGGTTTTCCCCGAAAAGTCCACCACATACAAGTTATTTTCAATGTGTCCAACGAAAGCGACCTTTAGAGACTTGCTCCACAAGAGTACCACAATGTCATTATCAATGAAGACGGCAAAGCCCATCTTACCAAGTGCACGAACTGAAAGTAAATTATAACCAAGGGTCTCAACAAGCATGACGTCCACAAGGGAAATATCCGGTGCGACCACCACCTTGCCAAGACCCAATACCTCGGATTGTGACATGTCTCCATAAGTGACGGTTATATGATTGTCATTAGGCCTCAACTCCGTCATAATCTCCTTGCTTCCGGTCATATGACTTGTGCATCCACTATCAAGCACCCATTTCGATCCACCGGAAGCATAGTCCTACAAGAGATCATTGCTTGGTTTTAGGTCCCCATTTTTCAATGGGTCCTCTTTTGTTAGCAACAAGGGTCTTTGGAACCCAAATAGACCAAGCAATATAACCATCATTTGGACCAACATATTTTGCATAAACATCACCATAATAATCACGGAATAAAACATAGTGAGGGTTAGCAATTCCCGCATGATCATCATGAGTGGCTTTGCCACCCACAATAGGATCCTTCTTTGCTTGAGCGGGCTTGGACTTCTTTTTCTTGTTGTTCTTCTTCTTCTTCTTTGAGACATAGCCAATCCCCGTTTTATCACCGAATGCCTTTTGCTTACTCAAAAGGTCATTCAAGTTTTTCTCACCTATGGGAATGGAGGACTTGGCAAGCTCATCTTTCAACCTAGCATTTTCTTCAATGACATTTGCATGATCACAAGTAGAAGTAGAAGAACTAGGCACATTATTCTTAGTCAATTGAATTTGAAGTTGTTCATGTGACTTGGTAAGAATAGAGTGTTCACTTTTCAAGACCTTGTGAGCCTTGTCAAGATCTTCTAAATCCTTAACAAGTATATCATGACCAACACCAAATTCAACCTTTTCCTTTTTAAGCATTTTTACTCTAGCACGAGCATGATCTCGCTCTTTAATGAGTTTGGAAACAACTTCATTATTAGCTTCCTCAATGGAGTCGAGCTTCTCTTCAAGAGTTGCTCGTTCCTCTTGCTCTTCTTCAAGAGACTCGGTTAGTGAGGCAATATCTTGAGCATATTCTCTTTCAAGCCTCATTTGTTCATCTAGTTTTTCAAGAGTTTTACCATATTGGCTCAATAGACGTTCAAAGTGAATCTTATGAACGCCATCTACACTAGACACATAGTCATCAAAAGCAATAATTTCTTCCTTTACTCTAAGACTAGCAAGATCATTCAAGGAAGCATCATTTGTCTTAGAGGAAGAGAAAGATGTGGGTGATACCTCGGAAGACTTGGCCATAAGGCATTTGACGTTCTTGAGAAGAGAGTCCTCATTGGGGGATTCAAAGAGTGATGTGGAGGAAGTGGAGGTGGTTGCCATTGCGGCCATCTCACTAGTTGTGGTTTCTTCTTCATCACTCTCACTTGCGGAGTACTCTTCTTGAGTCAAGAACACAAACTTTGGTTGCTTCCTCTTTGGTCCACCCTTCTTCACAAAAGGCTTCTTGGATGGTGACTTGGTCTTGTTCTTGAGTATGAGCTTTCCACCATGGTCTTCTCTCTTCTCATAAGGGCACTCGGCAACGAAGTGAAATCTATCATTGCAATTGTAGCAAGTCCTCACCCTTTGACCATTGTTGTCATTCCTTTGATAGCCACTTGACTTGCTTCTTCTTTGATTGTCTTCTTTAGCCTTGTGTGGATCAACCCAAAAGGTTTTTCCGTAGAAGGCCATGTGCTCATTGTACTCATGCCTTATGTCCTCGGGACACATCTCTAGCCTTGCTTCAATACTTGCTTGAAGAGGAACCTCTTTCTCAACCACACTTGCTTTCAATGCAAGATTGGAGCTTCTTTGCATCCCTATGGCACGGGCACGAGCATCTTCCGCATTTTGTGCGGAAACCTTGTAGGCTTGAATTTCTTGCATCACTTGATTGGAGGTCATCTCATTGAAGTTGTGCTTTCCTTGAACACTCTTTATATCCGCGGGCTCATATGGAGTGAGAGCAAGAATGTACTTCATCTTGATCCACTCATCATCAATATGGTGAGCACCGAGGTTCTTGAAGGTGGTAGCAATGGTTTTGAGTCTTCTATACATTTCTTGATGGTCCTCACCATCCATCATGAAGAAACCCTCCGCTTGATTTGAGAAGGCAATATATCTTGTTTTCTTCATGCTCTCATTGCCAACAAAGACATCGGAGAGAGCTTGCCAAGCTTCTTTGGCGGTGAAGAAGTGTTGGATGTGAGGCAAGTCCTTGGATCCCACGGCGACTTGAATCATGTGAAGAGCGGTAGCATTGAGTTGGCTATCGACCGTCTCTCTTCTTGTCATGTTGTGGGGATCCACGGCCTTGAATCCTTCCTCAACGATCCTCCAAAGCTCGATGCAAGAACTGCGCATATGAGAGATCATTTGATATTGCCATTGACCAAAATTTAATGCATCAAGCTTAGGTGGATCTCCTCTATGGTTAATATGAGGATGAGGAACCGGCGGGTCGGGTGAATACCAATGAGGGAATTCGCCTTTCCCGTCGCCCTTAGAGGAAGACTTAGCATCGCCATTTTTATCGGCACCCTCCTCTTCTATCCCCACATTCTCCACTTGTGGAGTAGCGGGTTTTTCCGGAGGTGGAGGAGCATTAGCATTTTTAGCTTGCAAGAGTTGCGCTATCATTTCACGCAGCTCATTTACTTGAGTTGTCATGGAAGCCATGGATGATTCCAAAGATTTGAACTCACCCATGGAAACTTGACCCGAGCCCTCACTCGGAGAGGTGTCCATACTCTTAGGCGGTTAAGCCCGAATAAAGAGCCGAGGCTCTGATACCAATTGAACGGATCGTATGGGCACCTAGAGGGGGGGGGTGAATAGGTGCTACTCAAATTTTAGTTCTTTTTCAATTTAGGCTTGACACAAAGGTAAATTCTCTAGATATGCAACTAAGGTGAATTTACCTATATGTCAACTAGCAAGCTAAGCAAGATACAAGTAGTAAAGGTAATAAAGGATAGAGGTAACCAAGAGTGGAGCACACGGAGACACGGATGTAATTCCCGTAGTTCCTTCCTTTTTAGGGGAAGTACGTCTACGTTGGAGGGGTGTGGTTGCCACACAGGCCTAACCAACGCCACAAAGGCTCACCCTATTCTCCGGTGCAAGCTTCCGCCACAAAGGCCTAGCTCACTTTCCACTAAGGGATTCCTCAAGGCGGAACCGGCCTTTACAAAACTTGGGGCACAACTCCACAACTGAATTGGAGGCTCCCAAGCACCACAAAGATCTCAATCAACAAGTATCAAGATTTCAATCACACAAACAAGGTCAAGGGACACAAGGGAACCCAAGACCAAAGGGCCCTCTAGCAAATGAGAGGGGAAATCAAATCGCTTTGGTGAGGATGTAGATCAAGGCCTTCTCCTTCGATTCTCCAAAGATCAACGACTTTGGTGGGTTGAGGGAGGAGATCTTGCTAATTTGGTGGCTCCAAAAAGGGGTCTTTTCTTCACAGCTCGAGCAGCTTGAGGTTGAAGAAGGGGAGGGGTATTTATAGCCCCTCCCAAAATGTAGCCGTTGCTGACTTGGAGGGGCGGATAATCCGGCCAAAGTTGGGCCGGATAATCCGGCTGGCCGGATAATCCGGCCCCTGGCCGGAATATCCGCCCCCCCTACCTGGGTGACGCCGCGCCAGGTCCTTAGCAGAATTTCAGCCACCCCCGGGGGAGGGCGGATTATCCGGCCAAGTCTGGGGCGGAATATCCGGCTGGCCGGATTATCCGGCCCCTGTCCGGAATATCCGGCCCCCCTATCTGGGTGACGCCGCGATAAGTCCTTAGCCATTTTTCGGCCAGCCCAGAGGGGGCGGATTATCCGGCCACCCCTGGCCGGATTATCCGGCCTGGCATTTCTTCAAATGAAAAACCTGCAAATCTTAGCACACAATTATTATCACTAATGTTGTTATCTAACACACAAAATCTGAGGGAAACAAAGTTTGCACTTTCAACTTCCCTGTCCCGGCAGGGTGCCGGAACAGAGACTTCTGTCCCCCGAAATTTGTCGACGGTGGCGGCGGAGCTGCGGAACTGCTTCTGGAAAATTGCCGACTCCCCTAGGGTTTTCCGTCCCGAGGCTTTATATAGGCGAAGGGGAGATGTCAGAGGGCTACCAGGGCCTCCTCACACAGGGGTGGTGCGGCCAGGGCCTGGGCCGCGCCAGCCCTTTATGAGGGAGGCCTGTGGCCCCTCTTCTTCCTCTCTTCGGATGTCTGGATGCTCCCAGGAAAAATAAGACTTCTGGCTTTTGTTTCGTCCAATTCCGAGAATATTTCCTGTGTATCACTTCTGAAACACAAAAACAGCAGAAAACAGGAAACTGGCACTGTGGCACTTGTTAATAGGTTAGTTCCGGAAAATGCATAAAAGTGCCACTAAGTGTAACGAAACAATAGGCAAATAGTGTAAAAGCAAGCATGGAGCATCAAAAATTATGGATACGTCGGAGACGTATCAGCATCCCCAAGCTTAACTCCTGCTCGTTCTCGAGTAGGTAAGTGATAACAAAAGAAATAATTTTTTAGGTGACATGCACCATCACAATCTTGATCATAAATGTAAGCATTGTGAGCTGGGATCATTAGAACTTAAAACATGGGCATGAAAGATATAATCATGACAATAAGAACTTAGCAACCATGTTGTAAACATGCAAATGAACACAAACAAAAGATCATGATAATGAAACAATGAAAGTCAAACGTGTGTTCAAATCATAAGGAAAAACATACAAAAGGTTTTCAGCTTGTCCTTCAAAGAGAGCAAAACATAAATGCATAGGACACCTTCAAGTTTAAGAGGGCGACTAGATACAAATAATTTAAGAACAAGTGAAACCAACAATATGAATCAATCAATGAACTTTGGGACAATGCATATCACACTAAGAATGACAACTATGCTCTCTTAATGGTGCATAAAGAAAGAAGGTGGTGACTCAACATAAAAGTAGAAGAAATGCCCTTCGCAGAGGGAAGCAGTGATTAAACATGTGCTAGAGCTTTTCATTTGTAAAACAGAGAGATAAAACTTGGGTTTTGAGAGGTGGTTGTCTTTGTCAACGACTGGCAATGGGGTTCTTACTATCTTCCATACAAAAATGAAGCAAGGTTTTGAGAGAGAGATTGGCACTTTTGTGCTCTTTTATAAAGCTTGGCACTCCTCCCCACCTTTTTTCCTTTCTCAAACCATGGCTAACCGATTCCATCGGGTGCCCACCAACATTCACATTCCATGGAGGAGTGCCTTTTTTCTTTTCTTTTTTCCTTTTTTTTTCTTTTTGGAATAAGCAATATGGAAGATAGCAAATCCGACCACTACGTCCCCATGAGCTAAAAACAGTGGCACAAAATGAGAAGTAGTTGAAAGTTTTGAAAGGTAGCACATGAAAATTTACTTGGAATGGCTTACAAATACCATGCATAGGATTTTATAGTGGACACAATGGCAAACTTGGTTTTTGGGAGCTGGATGCACGAGTAGAGCTCATACTCAGTACAAAGTGAGGGCTAGTAAAAGACTGGGAGCGACCAACTAAGAGAGCAATAATGGCCATAATCATGCATAGCGACAAAACATCATTGAAAGAAGCATAAGATGGCATCAAAAGTCAAAAACTAAATGATCATAGAGGCTATAGGCGACTTATTTTGTAGTCAACATGGTGTAAGCATGTGCCAAGTCAACCCAAATAAAGCATCAAAGGAGAAAACCAAATAAATGCTTCCATATAATAAAAACAACGCATGATTTTTTCAAAGGCTCGTTAAGCAATCTCAGTTATTTGAGACAAGTCATGCTACAGCAAAACCACTAAGCATACTATCAAAAAGACATCAAGCATGACATGAAAAAGCCTAAGCTGCAGTCTACACAAGCTCCTTCTTGTACCACTATTTTGCACAAAGCTTTTTCTCTTTTCCAACACCATTTGAAAATTTTATAAACACCTCTTTTGATGAAAACCAATAAAGATCAGAGGAAAAAATACACCTTGATGAAAAGATAAAACAATATCTGAACGCAAATCAAGGCGAAAACGAAAACCAAAAGCAGTAGCAGAAAAAGAAGAACACTCGATAAACGATAAGAGTGAAAACGGAGTGTTCTTGGCAAATGAAAAGCGAGTTCATCTCCTCCAAAAGAAACATGATGTGATCAAACCATTTATTGCAGCAAACTAAACTAAACTAATACTGAAAGCTAAAACAACTGACGCTCCAAGAAAAACACATAGTGCATGAAGCAATAAAAATATAGTGTCTTGAAAGGTGACCTGATTTTTGCCGATGAAGAAGGGGTGCCTCGGGGGCATCCCCAAGTTTTGACGCTTGTATTTCTTGGATATTTCTTGGGGTAATGCATGGGCATCCCCAAGCTTGAGCTTTTGTCCATTCTTCAACTCATCTCATCATTCTCCAATCCCTACACTTGAAAACTTCCTTCATACAAAACTAAACACAATTCTATTAGCAACATTAGTGCAAGCATAACATATAATCAACCCTCTATTTGCTTCAGGTTTCAACTCAAAACCACCACATATATAGTAGATACTACTGTAGCAACCTCCCCAAAAGTTCCGTGATCAAAAGAAAGCGATAAAGTGGCAAACACAAATATTGGCAGAAATCTGTCAAAACTGAACAGCTGACAAAGGTCGAATTTTGAGGGGTTTTCTGTTGCTCAAATCAAAAAGTGTTAAACTAACAAAAGTTTGGATATAACCTGGGGCATATGCACAAGAAACTTCAGGTCCAAAAGATATACAGAGAATTTTCACGAATTTTTACGGTGCAGCACCGAAAACAGTTTCAGGACAGCAACATCCCCAAATCTTTACCTCACTCAAATTAGAGGCTTCTCTTGGCACAAAAACGAAATAAACAAGATAAGGAGCGGTCATTACAGTAGTAATAACTTCCAAGACTCAAATAAAAGAAAAAGTACTGAAAATAATACATTGGGTTATCTCCCAAGAGTGCTTTTCTTTAACGCCTTTGAGCTAGGCGCAGTAATTTGCAAAGATGCTCATGTGGGCGCCATATAAGAGCTTGAGGCAATAGAGAGCATCAAAAAGCAAATGTGGAACACATTTAAATCTAAACCACTTCCTATGAAAAATAGTCTTGTAAAGAGACAAGTCATAAAAGCGCAAAGCAAAAAGCATTGGAAGGCAAAACAAGTACAACTTCAAGAATTGCAACATAAAGAGGGGAAACTCAATATTGTTGAGATCCATCAAACCATGTTTCCCTCTCTCATAATAACTTTCAGTAGCATCATGAATAGAATTAACAATATAACTATCACATAAAGCATCCCTATCATGAGCCACATGCATAAAAGAATTAATATTCACCACAGGAACAATAGTAGTAGGAGCAGATTCAGCAGAATAATTATTCTCATCACCATAATCATCAAAAATAGGAGGCATATTGTAATCATAACTAGTTTTCTCCTCAAAAGTAGGTGAACTGAAAATATTATACTCATCATTGTAACCATCATAGACTAGAGGTTTAGTATCATCACAAGCTAAAGGACAGCTATTTCGCAAAGCATATTCTTCAAACATATCATCATAAGAAGGAACATCACATATGGGAGATAAAATATCACCAGAGCAAACTTTCTCCACTAAAGATGGGGAACTAAAAATATCATGCTTAACAAAACCAGCTTCCCCAAGCTTAGACTTTTCCATAGCATTAGCAATAACGGGATTCAAAGCATTCGTACTAATAACATTGCTATGCGAAACAAGCTCCAAAGGTTTTTCAATTTTCTCTTCAAACACTCCATATCTAAACTCAGGAAAAATACTAACGAATTCTTTGTTTTCCATTAAGCCTAACTAGTGAAAATAAAAACAAGAAACAAAAAGATGTAATTGCAGAATCTAAAGGAAATAACTTCGAGCACTCACACAGGAGGATGCGAGTACCTTTTACCTTACCTCCCCGGCAACGGCGCCAGAAACGAGCTTGATGTTTACGCACTTCTATTCTTGTAGACACTTGTTGGGCCTCCAAGTGCAGAGGTTTGTAGAACAGCAGCAAGTTTCCCTTAAGTGGATCACCCAAGGTTTATCGAACTCAGGGAGGTTAGAGGTCAAAGCTATCCCTCTCAAGCAACCCTGCAATTACGATACAGAAAGTCTCTTGTGTCCCCAACACACCCAATACACTTGTCAGATGTATAGGTGCACTAGTTCAGCGAAGAGATAGTGAAATACAAGTGGTATAGATGATTATAAGTAGCAAACGTGATGTGAAATAAATATCGCTGCGAGCAAACAAGTAACAAAATAGCAAGTAAACGGTGTGCAAAGCTTGGAAACAAGGCCTAGGGATCATACTTTCACTAGTGGACACACTCCCAACAATATAACATGATTGAACAAATAAACAACTTCTCTCCACTATGGCACTCTGAATTACTCTCATATTGAATAACACTAATCATTGTGTAGTGGCTACAGAAGCACCCCTTAAAGTTCATCAAGTACTTGACAAACACCACTCATAGAGATATCCAAATCAAATCACAATTCAAGATAGAAATCATTGCAACTTAGACCAAGTACTAACATGGTGCACACACTGTCAACATTACACCATGAAAGGAGGAATAGATCACTCAATACTATCATAGTAATAATTACTCTCATAATCCACAAGAGATCACGATCATAGCCTAAACCAAGTACCACCACGATGCACGCACTGTCACCGTTACACCATGGCAGGAGGAATAGATTACTTTAATAACATCACTAGAGTACACTATAATAATTAAGCGTAGGAGTAGCATAATATCTGAATAATAACATCTACTTGTTCAACATGATACAAAGCTCACGATCACATAAAGATCACATCATGGGAGAGAGAGGTGAACCACATAGCTACCGGTAGAGCCCTCAGCCCCGGGGATGAACTACTCCCTCCTCATCATAGGAGACAGCAAGGTTGATGGAGATGGCGGTGAGGTCGATGGAGACGGTGGAGACGGCGATGGAGACCGATGGAGATGGCTCTGGGGGCACTTCCCTGTCCCGGCAGGGTGCCGGAACAGAGACTTCTGTCCCCCTAAATTCGTCGACGGTGGCGGCGGAGCTGCGGAACTGCTTCTGGAAAATTGCCGACTCCCCTAGGGTTTTCCGTCCCGAGGCTTTATATAGGCGAAGGGGCGATGTCAGAGGGCTGCCAGGGCCTCCTCAGACAGGGGTGGCGCGGCCAGGGCCTGGGCCGCACCAGCCCTTTGTGAGGGAGGCCTGTGGCCCCTCTTCTTCCTCTCTTCGGATGTCTGGATGCTCCCGGGAAAAATAAGACTTCTGGCTTTTGTTTCGTCCAATTCTGAGAATATTTCCTGTGTATCACTTCTGAAACACAAAAATAGCAGAAAACGGGAAACTGGCACTGTGGCACTTGTTAATAGGTTAGTTCCGGAAAATGCATAAAAGTGCCACTAAGTGTAACGAAACAATAGGCAAATGGTGTAAAAGCAAGCATGGAGCATCAAAAATTATGGATACGTCGGAGACGTATCAAGTCCCAAGCAAGGCTCTTGTCATTGTAAGTATATGCATATCATTGAGAACCGCCAATGGGGTACCTCCGTGCCCGATGACATGGAACAAGCCCACACCAAAATGACAGGACAAGCAGACAATGAACACCTCGACATCTCTTTTATTTGCCTTTTGTTTAGCTTTTTATTGTGAGATGCGTCGTCGAGTGTTCACCATGGGTATGCTGCAAATTTCCACCATGAATTATGCATGGCTTAGATTGGCGGCCCAGCGTTTCCCTAACACATATACAAACTCCATGATCCCCACAAGATTCCCAATTCATTTCACACCGCAGGCATCCATAAACAAAAGATCACGATATCAACTCAAATAAGAAGTGCAATGTTGAAAGCTTGTCCATGACAACATGGATGGGCTAGAATCCAACTTACAACTTGCAAGCATAACAACTCAACATAAGAGACCACAATGTCAAAATTTTAAGAACAGGAAAAAGTAAAGTGTGCCTTCCGGTTCGTGAGAGCTTTACTGACCGAATTTCGCATAACACTGGTAAGAGTTTAATTTGAAGAGAAAATAAAAGCAAGTCAAATTTACTTGGAATAGCAAATTGCTAGTAGGTATGTATGGTGGACACTTTGGAAAACTTTGGCTTTTAGGAGTTGGATGCACGAGTAGAGCTCATACTCAGTACAAGGTGAGGGCTAGCAAAAGACTGGGAGCGACCAACTAAGAGAGCAGTAATGGCCATAATCATGCAAAGCGACAAAGCGACATTAAAAGAAGCATACGATGGCATCAAAAGTCAAAAACTAAATGATCATGAAGGCTATTGGCGACTTTGTAAGAGTCTAACATGTGTGAGCATGCGCCAAGTCAACCCAAATAAAGCATCAAGGATAAAACCAAAATAATGCTTCCATACAATAAAAACAATGCATGATTTTTTCAAAGGCTCATTAAGCAATCTCAGTTATTTGAGACAAGTCATGCTACAGCAAAACCACTAAGCATACTATCAAAAATACATCAAGCATGACATGAAAAAGCCTAAGCCGCGGTCTACACAAGCTCCTTCTTGTACCACTATTTTGCACAAAGCTTTTTCTCTTTTCCAACACCATTTGAAATTTTTATAAACACCTCTTTTGATGAAAACCAATAAAGATCAGAGGCAAAAATACACCTTGATGAAAAGATATGACAAGATCTGAATGCAAATCAAGGCGAAAACGAAAACCAAAAGCAGTAGCAGAAAAAGAAGAACGCATCGATGAACGATAAGAGTGAAAAACTGAGCGTTCTTTGCAAATGAAAACGAGTACATCTCCTCCAAAAGAAATTTGTTGGGGTCCAACCATTTATTTCAGCAAACAAACAAACTAAACCAACTAAGAAAACTAAAACAACTGACGCTCCAAGAAAAACACATAGTGCATGAAGCAATAAAAATATAGTGTTTTGAAAGGTGACCTGATTTTTGCAGATGAAGAAGGGGTGCCTCGGGGGCATCCCCAAGCTTTGACACTTGAACTTCTTGGATATTTCTTGGGGTGATGCATGGGCATCCCCAAGCTTGAGCTTTTGTCCATTCTTCAACTCATCTCATCATTCTCCAATCCCTACACTTGAAAACTTCCTTCATACAAAACTAAACACAATTCTATTAGCAACATTAGTGCAAGCATAACATATAATCAATCGTCTATTTGCTTCAGGTTTCAACTCAAAACCACCACATATATAGCAAATACTACTGTAGCAACTTCCCCAAAAGTTCCATGATCAAAAGAACTCAAAAGAAAGCGATAAAGTGGCAAACACAAATATTGGCAGAAATCTGTCAAAACTGAACAGCTGACAAAGGTCGAATTTTTGAGGGATTTTCTGTTGCTCAAATCAAAAAGTGTTTATCTAAGAAAAGTTTGGATATAACCTGGGGCATATGCACAAGAAATCGCAGGTCCAAAAGATAAACAGAGAATTTTCACGAATTTTTACGGTGCAGCACCGAAAACAGTTTCAGGACAGCAACATCCTCAAATCTTTACCTCACTCAAATTAGAGGCTTCTCTTGGCACAAAAACGAAATAAACAAGATAAGGAGCGGTCATTACAGTAGTAATGACTTCCAAGACTCAAATAAAAGAAAAAGTACTGAAAAGAAAACATTGGGTTATCTCCCAAGAGTGCTTTTCTTTAACGCCTTTGAGCTAGGCGCGGAAAATTGCGAATCAAGTAATATCAAGTGATGAAGCATCAAGATCATAATTTGCTCTAAGAATAGAGTCAAAAAGTAATTTATTTCTTTTCCTAGGGAAGTGTTCCATACCTTTCTTTAGTGGGAATTGATACTTGATAGTGCCTTCCCTCATATCAATGATAGCACCTACAGTTCGAAGAAAGGGTCTTCCCAAAATAATAGGACATGAAGCATGGCATTCAACGTCCATAACAAGAAAATCAACAGGAACAAGGTTATTGTTAACCACAATAATAACATCATTAATCCTTCCCAAAGGTTTCTTCTTAGCAACATCAGCAATAGGAACATCAAAATAACACTTTTCAAGCGGTGGTAAATCAAGCATGTCATAAATCTTTCTAGGCATGATAGAAATACTAGCACCTAGATCACATAAAGCATGGCAATCATAACCATTAACATGCATATCAATGATGGGTTCCCAGCCATCTTCTAACTTCTTGGGAACAGAGGCTTTTTGCTTCAACTTTTCATCCCTAATTTTTATGAGAGCATTGGTAATATGCTTAGTAAAAGCAATATTTAAAGAACTAGCATTGGGAGTCAAAGCAAGCTTTTGCAAGAACAAAATAACTTCAGATATATTGCAGCCATCAACATCAAAATCATTAAAAGAAATAGAGCTATCATCTCCCACACTTCGAAAAAATTTAGCACTCTTTTGAGAAAAAGTTTTGGCAGTTTTAGGCTTTTTAACACAAGGAGTGGGAGTTTTCTCTACACCAATCAAAGTAAGAGGATTGCTAGCATTAGGAGCAACATCATTAGAGGTAGTAATGGTACATACCTTCATCTCTCTAGCCATCTCATCTTCTCTTTCCCACCTGGCATGCAATTCCGCTAACAATCTAATATTTTCATCAATTCCAACTTGAATAGCATTAGCGGTAGCAAAAACATTGTTCTCTTTCACATCATTAGGCAACACTTTTAATTTCAGAATTTCAACATCATGAGCAAGGCTATCAACTTTAGAAGCAAGAATATCAATTTTGCCTAACTTTTCCTCAACAGACTTGTTAAAAGCAGTTTGCTTACCGATGAAGTCCTTGAGCATTACCTCAAGCTCGGAGGGCATGGCCCTAGTGTTGTTGTAGGAATTACCATAAGAGTTACCATAACCATTACCATTGGTAGAAGGATACGGCCTATAATTGTTACTAGCAAAATTGTTCCTATAAGCATTATTGTTAAAATTATTGTTTCTAATGAAATTCACATCAACTTGCTCTTCTTGAGCAACCAGAGAGGCCAAAGGAACATTATTAGGATCAACATGAGTCCTATCATTAGCAAGCATAGCCATAATTGTATCAATCTTATCATTCAAGGAAGAGGTTTCCTCAACAGAATTTACCTTCTTACCTTGTGGAGCTCTCTCGGTGTGCCATTCAGAATAATTTACCATCATGTTGTCGAGTAGCTTCGATGCGGCGCCCAAGGTAAGGGACATAAAAGTGCCTCCAGCAGCTGAATCAAGTAGGTTCCTTGAAGAAAAATTCAGTCCTGCATAAAAAGTTTGGATAATCATCCAAGTAGTCAGTCCATGAGTGGGGCAATTCTTTATCATAGATTTCATTCTTTCCCAAGCTTGAGCAACATGTTCATTATCAAACTAAGTAAACTTCATAATATTGCTACACAAAGCTATAATCTTAGCAGGAGGATAGTATCTACCAATAAAAGCATCCTTACACTTAGCCCATGAATCAATACTATTCTTAGTCAAAGACAGCAACCAATCTTTAGCTTTTCCTCTCAAAGAAAAAGGAAACAACTTGAGCTTAATAATATCACTATCAACATCCTTATATTTCTGCATCTCACATAGCTCAACAAAATTGTTGAGATGAGCTGCAGCATCTTCAGTACTAGTACCAGAAAATTGCTCTTTCATAACAAGGTTCAACAAAGCAGGCTTAATCTCATAAAAGTTTGCAGCAGGAATAGGTGGTGCAATAGGAGTGCAGATAAAATCACCATTGTTTGTGCTAGTAAAGTCACACAACTTGGTGTTTTCAGGATTGGCCATTTCAGCAAAACAAAAGTAAACAAGTAAAAACAACTACCAAGGATTCTAATTTTTTTGGGTTTTTGATATAAAACGATGCAGGTAAAATAAATAAAGTAAAGCAAAACAATAACAAAGTAAAGGATGTGTGTGCGAAAAACTCCCCTCGCAGAAGTCTTCTCTTCCTCCCCGGCAACGGCGCCAGAAAAACAGCTGATGGCTAGTTGATGAAGGAGATTATTCTTCTTCGTCCCCCAGCAGCAATCCTTGTGCGTGGTGAATGACCAGCCCGTTGGGAACCCCAAGAGGAAGGTGTGATGAGTATAGCAGCTGGTTTTCCCTCAGTTAAGAAACCAAGGTTTAATATCGGTCAGGAGAGGAGAGACAATGACGACTGAAGGTGATGCTTGCTAGTTTGCGACAGCAGCGGACAATTTATATATGGCGCCTCGTCCAAGCTTTGCTTGCTAGCTGCAACGTGGAACCTGCACACACACAAACAAATACTTTGCTCCCAACTTACGATGAGGTTGTCAATCTCACCGGTTTGCTTGAAACAAAGGTTATAAGTGTATCGAGTGGAAAACAGTAAAAGTATGTGAGTAAAATAAACAGTACGAGTAAAGTAAACAGGTGATAGCAATATGATGGAAATAGGACCGGGGTCCACAGTTCACTAGTGGTGTCTCTCCATAGATAAAATAACACATGCTGGGTAAACAAATTACAGTTGGGCAATTGATAGAATAAAGATAACGTGATATGTCAAGAAGATCACTATGGGATTTACTCTGGGCATTACAACAAAATACATAGACCGTCATCCAACTGCATCTATGACTAATAATCCACCCCCGGGGATATCAATCCGAACACCCCAAAAGTATTAAGTTGCGAACAACAGATAATTGCATTAAGCAAAGTGTGTAATGTAAACAAAGCATATGCCCTTGAGCATATGAATGTTGTTTTCTCCCTAGTAGCAACAGCACATCTACCACCTTAGAGGTTTCTGTCACTCCCCCAGGTGAAATAGAGGCATGAACCCACTATCGAGCATAAATACCCCCTCTTGGAGTCACTAGCAACTACTCGGCCAAGATAGCCACTAACAACGGAGAGCATGCAAGATCATAAACAACATAGAGATAACAAAAGATAATATTCAGTACAGCAACTTAATCATAAACACCAATATTCATCGGATCCCAACAAACCAAACATGTAGAATTACATAACGGTGATCTCAATCATGTAGGGCAGCTCATGAGATCTAAACATGAAGCACATGGTGGAGAAGACAACCATCTAGCTACTGCTATGGACCCATAGTCCAAGGTAGACTACTCACTCATCGCTCCGGAGGCAAGCATGGCGATGAAGAAGACCTCCGGTGGCGATTCCCCTCTCCGGCAGGGTGCCGGGAAGAGCTTCTGGACCCTCCCGATCTTCGGGTCGACGGCGGCGGCGAATCGCGATGTGTTCTGGATATCTGATCGGGTACTTAGGTTTTTCCCGTCGGGGGGTCTTTATAGGCGAAGGGGCGATGTCAGAGGTGGAGCCAGACTCCCTCACACGGTGGTGGCGCGGGCCAGGGGCTGGCCGCGCCACCCCTGTGTGTGGGCCCCTGGTGACCCACCTCCTACTCCTCTTCGGATCTCTGGAAGCTTCCGGGTAAAATAAGACATCAGGATGTGGTTTCATCCAATTCCGAGAATATTTCCTGTGTATCACTTCTGAAACACAAAAACAGCAGAAAACGGGGAACTGGCACTATGGCACTTCGTTAATAGGTTAGTTCCGGAAAATGCATAAAAGTGCCACTAAGTGTAACGAAACAATAGGAAAATGGTGTAAAAACAAGCATGGAGCATCAAAAATTATGGATACGTTTGAGACGTATCAGTATGCGAGTAAAGTAAATAGTGCGAGTAAAGTAAACAGGTGATAGCAATATAAAAGAAATAGGATCGGGGTCCACAGTTCACTAGCGGTGTCTCTCCATAAGATAAAATAACACATGCTGGGTAAACAAATTACAGTTGGGCAATTGATAGAATAAAGACAATGTGCATGTCGAGAGGATCACTATGAGATTTACTCTGGGCATTACAACAAGATATAGAGACTCGAGCATATGAATGTTGTTTTCCCCCTAGTAGCAACAGCACATCTACAACCTTAGAGGTTTCTATCACTCCCCCAGATTAAATAGAGGCATGAACCCACTATCGAGCATAAATACCCCCTCTTGGAGTCACTAGCAACTACTCGGCCAAGATAGCTACTAACAACGGAGAGCATGCAAGATCATAAACAACATAGAGATAACATAAGATAAAATTCAGTACTTCAACTCAATCATAACACCAATATTCATCGGATCCCAACAAACACAACATGTAGAATTACATAATGGTGATCTCGATCATGTAAGGCAGCTCACGAGATCTATACATGAAGCACATGGTGGAGAAGACAACCATCTAGCTACTGCTATAGACCCATAGTCCAAGGTAGACTACTCACTCATCGTGCCGGAGGCAAGCATGGCGATGAAGAAGACCTCCGGTGGCGATTCCCCTCTCCGGCAGGGTGCCGGGAAGAGCTTCTGGACCCTCCCGATCTTCGGGTCGACGGCGGCGGCGAATCGCGATGTGTTCTGGAAAAGTGATCGGGTGTTTAGGTTTTTCCCATCGGGGGGTCTTTATAGGCGAAGGGGCATCGTCAGAAGTGGACCAGGGGGCCCACACCACAGGCCGGCGCGGGCCAGGGGTGGGCCGCGCCCCCTGGTGGTGTGGCCACCCTCTGGTCCGGCTCCGTCTCCTCTTCGGTGTTCTGGAAGCTCCGTGAAATATCTGGACGTCTGACTTTGGTTTCTTCCAATTTCGAGAATATTTCTTGTGTAACTTTTCTGAAACACAAAAATAGCAGAAAACAGGGAACTGGCACTGTGGCATCTCGTTAATAGGTTAGTTCCGGAAAATGCATAAAAATGCCACGAAGTGTAACGAAACACTAAGCAAATGGTGTAAAAATAAGCATGGAGCATCAAAAATTATGGATACGTTGGAGACGTATCAGCATCCCCAAGCTTAACTCCTGCTCATCCTCGAGTAGGTAAGTGATAACAAAAATAATAATTTTTGAGGTGACATGCACCTACACAATCTTGACCATATATGTAAGCGTTGTGCGCTAGGATCAAAAGAACTTAAAACATGGGCATGAAAGATATAATCTTGATAGAAGCAACTTAGCAACCATGTTATAACATGAAAATGAAACCAAATGAAAGATCATGAAAATGAAACAATAAAAGTCAAACGTGTGTTCAAATTCTAGGGAAAAACATACAAATGGTTTTCAGCTTGTCCCTCATGGAGTAGCAAAACATAAATGCATAGGACACCTTCAAGTTTAAGAGGGCGACTAGATACAAGTAATTTGAGAACAAGTGAAACCAACAATATGAATCAATAATGAAAACTTTGGGATAATGCACATTATACTCAGAATGACAACTATGCTCTCTTAATGGTGCATAAAGGTAGAAGGTGGTGACTCAACATAAAAGTAAAAGAATGGCCCTTCGCGGATGGAAGCAGTGATTAAACATGTGCTAGAGCTTTTCATTTGTAAAACAGAGATAAAAATTGGGTTTTGAGAGGTGGTTGTTTCATGTCAACGACTAGCAATGGGGTCTTACTATCTTCCATAATAAACAAGTGAGAGCGGTTCTGAGTTATTTGAAAAATTGGCACATTGGTGCTCTTTTATAAAGCTTTGGCACTCCTCCCCACCTTTTTTTTCCTTTCTCAAACCATGGCTAACCGATTCCATCGGGTGCCCACCAACATTCACATACCATGGAGGAGTGCCTTTTTTTTCTTTTCTTTTAAAATTAGATTGCAATGGTCTGACCAGCTCTCATGCAAAATTAATGATGAGTAGATGAAGCTGCCTAGTCGAGGGGTACTTAATTTAATATGGAAGATAGCAATTCTGACCACTACGTCCCCATGAGCTAAAAACAGTGGCACAAAAGGAGAAGTAGTTGAAAGTTTTGAAAGGTTGCACATGAAAAATTACTTTGGAATGGCTTACAAATACCATGCATAGGAATTTATAGTGGACACAATGGCAAACTTGGTTTTTAGGAGTTGGATGCACGAGTAGATTTCATACTCAGTACAAAATGAGGGCAAGCAAAAGACTGGGAGCGACCAACTAATAGAGCAATAATGGCCATAATCATGCATAGCGACAAAGCGACATTAAAACAAGCATAAGATGGCATCAAAAGTCAAAAACTAAATGATCATAGAGGCAATGGTGACTTTGTATGAGTCTAACATGTGTGAGCATGCGCCAAGTCAACCCAAATAAAGCATCAAAGGAGAAAACCAAAATAATGCTTCCAAATAATTAAAACAACGCATGATTTTTTCAAAGGCTCATTAAGCAATCTCAGTCATTGTCGTGGTTCTTACGACACGTATGCCATGAGGGGTACCTCAAGGCGATAGAAAGAGGGGATAGGCGATCTGGTGCCCGGGACGGTGATAGACAGGGATTACCCAGGTTCACGTCCCCGCGATGGAGGATCGCTACATCCTGCTACAACTCACTATAATGGCACAATGTGTACAGATTACAATGATGGTGTTGGTCGCTATGCGATCTGCTATGTCTTAGCTATTCTAGCTATCTCATGGCTAGGTCGCTATGGCCTCAAGGGCCCCTCCACGCCGGCTTATAAAGGCGCCTGGCGTGGGCATCACGGTGGTTCCGGGGCGAATACAATATGGAGTCCTAGACTAAGTCCTATGCGTGTACTACAAGGCAACCTGCCATGGGCCTGTCTTCGGTGGTCCGCCATGGGCCTGTCTCCGGATCCGCCATAAGCTCCTGCGTCCAGTAATCCACCATGGCATGGCAGCGTGGAATCTGCCATAAGCTCCTGCCGTCTGAGAATCCGCCATGGCATGGATGCGTCTGGGAATCTGCCATGGCATGGCAGCGTGGAATCTGCCATGGCATGGCAGCCTTCAATCCGCCATACCACCAGCAACTAGGCCGCCCGGTTGGCTATCCGCCATACCACCTCCATGGGCCACCCTGGTTTGCTGGTATGAGACTACGTCACTGGTATACCCGTTTGGTATATCCACAACAGTAGCCCCCGGAGTTCTTTGAGATCTTCCCTTCTGTCTTCATTGCTTGATGGAATTTTTATCTTCGTCTTCATCTTCATCTTCATCTTCAAGATAGTCACGTGAAAAGATCTCGTAGAGCTCCCAAAGAATAAATTTTATCCGCCTAGAACTTTAGGCGGACCAGTGACGTCTCACACTTGCAGGGCAATTCTCCAGATACATGCTGGTATGCTACTGCGAACGAATCCAAGGCGGATAGCTAGTATTTTTTCCGAGCTCAAGGAACGTTCTTTCCAGTATAAGATGTTGCCTCGAAGCTTACCAAACAGTGAGCGCAAAATTATCGCACTGCTTCTGTTTTTGAACTTCGATGCTTTTACACCATGTGTAGCCCCCGAGCGCCATGGCGGGTTCTCATAGAGAATCCATCAGGGTGCTCTTAGAGAAACTACTTAGAATATTTAGCCTGTAGCCCCCGAGCACCGCTACGCAATTTTCCTAGCGGTGCTCTTAGAAGACTTAGGATTTTTTGCTAGCTGTAGCCCCCGAGCGTTATGGCGGATTTCTATCCGGTCATAGGGCTCTAAGAGAACTACGTAGTTAAAATGCGATGAGTAGCCCCCGAGCGTTATGGCGGATTTCTATCCGGCGCAATGCTCTAAGAGAACTTCACAAAATTTAGCATCGGTGTAGCCCGCGAGTGTCAAGGTGGATTTTACTTGAAAATCCGGCTTGATGCTCTTAGAGAACTTCACTAGTTATTAGATCAACATATTATGGTCGCAGCCCCCGGGCGGCCAGCTCCATGGCGGCCGGCTCCAAGGTGACCTCAAGGCATCCTGTTCCATGGCGGTCTCAAGGCATCCTGCTCCATGGCGGTCTCAAGGCATCCTGCTCCATGGCGGACTGCTCCAAGGTGGCCGCTCCATGGCGGACTCAAGGCGGTCTGCTTCATGGCGGACTTCTCCAGGGTGCCGCTCCATGGCAGATTTGGGATGCCATCGAAAGTGACCGCTTCATGGTAGATTTGGGCTGCCATCAAAGGTGACTGCTGCATGGCAAATTTGGGCTGCTGTCGACAGTGACTGCTGCATGGCAGATTTGGGCTGCCATCAAAGGTAGCCCCCGGGTATTTGAGCTGAATGGCTCGAAAACACCTCAGATCGGGCACCAGCAAAGCGTCCAAGCGTCATATGTACCTGTGACATGAAAACAAAACACAATTGTATTAAATTGTTCTTGTGTTCAACGAACAAATGCAAGGCGGGTAAAACACGGCCATTGAACAGATGTTTTAAAGCTGAAACTATGCAGCAGTTGAACAACATAAAACTGTCAAGGCGGAAAAAACTCGACTATCTTGAACAGTTCATGTGCATTAATATATTTTAAGCAAGTGTTGGTTTATCCGTTCTTCCGGTTTATATGCTTGACTTTTCGTGAGATGGCAAACTTTTGCACGAACAATCCGCCAAGGCGATAGCGCTTAATAGAAGCCGTCCAAAACCTTGGAAACGGATGGCGGCTTTAAAGTGCCAAAATGTCACTACTCGGGAATCCACATATAAAACATCAGAAAACGTGTAGGCCAGAAAACTTAAGCTAACGCCGGATGGCGGATTTTTGCATGATACCAGCGCCTTTAGAGGCAAGCCAGTCAAAATTTTACTCACGAGCGCAAGGCAAATCGTGGAAAAGTTATGATCAAAACGAAAGCGGTAAAAGACTAGAATATGAGTGAACCAAATGCTTTATCTCATGATCATAAACAAATATTAAATATTAAAAATAAATAGGGACTTAGCTGTTTAAACGAAGTCGATGTGGGTCGCGACGAAGTAGTCCGCGATGGCGGCAAAGCCGGCTATGGCGGAGAGCAATCCGTAGCGGCGACGAAGTTGATGATGGCGGAAACAAAATTGTCCGCACAGGAGGTGAAGCCGGCCGTTGCGAAGTAAGGATAATCTGCGGCGGCGGCGAGGCCAGCTACGCCGAATATATATTATGACGCAGCGGCAAAGCACATATTGATACATGGCGGATTTCCAGTCGTAGCGGAGCCAAAGTAATCTACGTCAGCGATGATGGACTTAAAGCCATACTCGGCCGTGTAGTCGGCTCCGACACCCTGGCAGAGGCGAAGCTTGACGATGGCGGAGACTGTCGTGCGGTAATCCGCGACAAAGACCGCCTCGACTCCTCGCAGTTCCGGAGCTGTCGGCCGCCATGCCTGCCATGACTGTATCCGCTATATATAAATCTTCACGTGGAGTAGTACTACTTTTCCGATCACATGCTTGAGACAAGGTCACGTGGGCTGATTCCTTCACACAAACACTTCCGCCTAGAAATCTATCAAAACAGAAGAGCTGACAAAGGTCAAATTTTTAGAGGGTTTTATGTTAATCAAATAAAAAAGTGTTCAACTAATGAAAGTTTGGATATAACCTGGGGCATATGCACAAGAAATCGCAGGTCCAAAAGATATACAGAGAATTTTCACGAATTTTTACGGTGCAGCACTAAAAACAATTTCAGGACAGCAACATCCCCAAATCTTACCTCACTCAAATTAGAGGCTTCTCTTGGCACAAAAACGAAATAAAAAGGATATGCAGAGGTCATTACAGTAGTAATAACTTCCAACACTCAAATAAAAGAAAAAGAACTGGATGTAAAAATATTGGGTTATCTCCCAAGAGTGCTTTTCTTTAACGCCTTTGAGCTAGGCGCAGAAAGTGCGAATCAAGTAATATCAAGTGATGAAGTGCTAGGATCAGCGGGTGCCTTACGTCTTCCTTTCTTACCTTTGCTCTTGACTCTAGGAAAGACGCGACTATTGCAAGGTGAAGAGATAAATCTTATATTGCCTTTTCCCACATCTATAACGGCGCCCAGAAGCTTCAGTAGGGATCTTGCAAGTGTGATTTGTCCTTTTCCTACACATTCAATAACAAGATAACCAGTAGATATCATTCTTCCTAGGACTTTTGTAAAAACTCCTTCAGCTATTCCAACGGGAAATATAGTGGCATTATTAGTAAGGGAAATTTCTTGTCCCCCCTCAGAAAGCTTCCAAAGACTCAAAGATTCATAAACATCCTTTGGCATGAGACAAAATTCAGACATAATATCACAACGAGCATGAAAAGTTTCACCATTAATGGTGATTTTTACCGTAGGGTACCAACTCGAAGGTTCGGCATTTGCTGGCATATAATCAAAATGCTGGCGCAAAGTATTGTAGCAAGTATTCAAACTAGCAGTGCGAGTCTCAAGAGTATTAAGTCTATTAAAAATGCACACAAGAGAGGAATCAAAATAGGTTGGCATGCTATAAATTGTAATCAACTTTTTTATAATATTGAAGGCTTGATCTCCATCACAATGATGGAAATCTCCTTCTGCAGTAGCATCCAAAGTATATCTGTAACGAAGAGCAAGTCCAAAGTAAAAGCAACTAAGAAGCAAACTCAAGGTCATTTTCGGTTCAGTTTTTCCATGCCAATCATAAATTGTAGACCAAGCTTCTTTAAAACTTTCCTCATCCTTTTGTTTGAAAGTGAAAATCATATCCTCGGGCGACATAGTAGTAGCAACTGAACTAGACATAATAAGCAACTACAAAGGATACTAATTTTTGTGTGTTTTTGATAAAACGATGCAAGTAAAAATAAAGTAAAGCAAAACTTAAAACAAAATAAAGGATGTGCGTGCGAAACTCCCCTTGCAGAAGTCTTCTTTCCTCCCCGGCAACGGCGCCAGAAAACTTGTTGATGGCGCGGTGATGATGGTGTGAAAGCTTCTTCTTTAATACACGACAACGGCGACAGAAAACTTCTGTGCCAAGTTGACGTGGGAATATGTAGTAAATGACCGGCCAGTTGGAAAACCCCAAGAGAAGGTTTGATGAATATAGCAGCAAGTTTTCCCTCAGTTATGAAACCAAGGTTATCAATCCAGTAGGAGGATGAATACGACTGAAGGTGATGCCCGCTAGCTTCGCGACAGCTTCGGACAATTTATAGGGCGCCTCGTCCAAGCTTTGCTTTGCGAGCGGCAACATGGAACCTGCACACAACACAACCAAATACTTTGTTCCCAACTTACGATGAGGTTGTCAATCTCACCGGTTTGCTTGAAACAAAGGGTATGAGCGTATCGAGTGGAAAATAGTAATAGTATGCGAGTAAAGTAAACAGTGTGAGTAAAGTAAACAGGTGATAGCAATATAAAAGAAATAGGACCGGGGTCCACAGTTCACTAGCGGTGTCTCTCCATAAGATAAAATAACACATGCTGGGTAAACAAATTACAGTTGGGCAATTGATAGAATAAAGACAACGTTCATGTCGAGAGGATCACTATGAGATTTACTCTGGGCATTACAACAAGATACATAGACCGTCATCCAACTGCATCTATGACTAATAATCCACTTGTGGTGAATCAATCCGAGAACTCCACAAGTATTAAGTTGCGAACAATAGATAATTGCATTAAGCAAAGTGTGTAATGTAAACAAAGCATATGCTCTCGAGCATATGAATGTTGTTTTCCCCTAGTAGCAACAACACATCTACAACCTTAGAGGTTTCTGTCACTCCCCCAGATTAAATAGAGGCATGAACCCACTATCGAGCATAAATACCCCCTCTTGGAGTCACTAGAAACAACTCGGCCAAGATAGCTACTAACAACGGAGAGCATGCAAGATCATAAACAACATAGAGATAACATAAGATAAAATTTAGTACTTCAACTCAATCATAACACCAATATTCATCGGATCCCAACAAACACAACATGTATAATTACATAACGGTGATCTCGATCATGTAAGGCAGCTCACGAGATCTAAACATGAAGCACATGGTGGAGAAGACAACCATCTAGTTACTGCTATGGACCTATAGTCCAAGGTAGAGTACTCACTCATCGCGCCGGAGACAAGCATGGCGATGAAGAAGACCTCCGGTGGCGATTCCCCTCTCCGGCAGGGTGCCGAGAAGAGCTTCTGGACCCTCCCGATCTTCGGGTCGACGGCGGCGGCAGATCGCGATGTGTTCTAGAAAAGTGATTGGGTGTTTAGGTTTTTTCCGTCGGGGGGTCTTTATAGGCGAAGGGGCGTCGTCAGAAGTGGACCAGGAGGCCCACACCACAGGCCGGCGCGGGGCAGGGGTGGGCCGTGCCCCCTGGTGGTGTGGCCACCCTCTGGTCCGGCTCCGTCTCCTCTTCGGTGTTCTGGAAGCTCCATGAAATATCTGGACGTCTGGCTTTGGTTTCATCCAATTCCGAGAATATTTCCTGTGTAACTTTTCTAAAACACGAAAATAGCAGAAAATAGGAAACTGGCACTGTGGCATCTCGTTAATAGGTTAGTTCCGGAAAATGCATAAAAATGCCACAAAGTGTAACGAAACACTAAGCAAATGGTGTAAAAATAAGCATGGAGCATCAAAAATTATGGATACGTTGGAGACGTATCAGCATCCCCAAGCTTAACTCCTGCTCGTCCTCGAGTAGGTAAGTGATAACAAAAGAAATAATTTTTGAGGTGACATGCACCTACACAATCTTGACCATATATGTAAGCGTTGTGCGCTGAGATCAAAAGAACTTAAAACATAGGCATGAAAGATATAATCTTGATAGAAGCAACTTAGCAACCATGTTATAACATGAAAATGAACACAAATGAAAGATCATAAAAATGAAACAATGAAAGTCAAACGTGTGTTCAAATCCTAAGGAAAAACATACAAATGGTTTTCAGCTTGTCCCTCATGGAGTAGCAAAATATAAATGCATAGGACACCTTCAAGTTTAAGAGGGCGACTAGATACAAGTAATTTGAGAACAAGTGAAACCAACAATATGAATCAATCAATGAAAACTTTGGGACAATGCACATTATACTCATAATGACAACTATGCTCTCTTAATGGTGCATAAAGGTAGAAGGTGGTGACTCAACATAAAAGTAAAAGAAAGGCCCTTCGCAGAGAGAAGCAGTGATTAAACATGTGCTAGAGCTTTTCATTTGTAAAACAGAGATAAAAATTGGGTTTTGAGAGGTGGTTTTTCATGTCAACGACTAGCAATGGGGTCTTACTATCTTCCATAATAAACAAGTGAGAGCGGTTCCGAGTTCTTTGAAAAATTGGCACATTGGTGCTCTTTTATAAAGCTTTGGCACTCCTCCCCACCTTTTTGTTCCTTTCTCAAACCATGGCTAACCGATTCTATTGGGTGCCCACCAACATTCACATACCATGGAGGAGTGCCTTTTTTTCTTTTCTTTAAAAATTAGATTGCAATGGTCTAACCAGCTCTCATGCAAAATTAATGATGAGCAGATGAAGCTGCCTAGTCGAGGGGTACTTAATTTAATATGGAAGATAGCAATTCCTACCACTACGTCCCCATGAGCTAAAAACAGTGGCACAAAACGAGAAGTAGTTGAAAGTTTTGAAAGGTAGCACATGAAAATTTACTTTGGAATGGCTTACAAATACCATGCATAGGAATTTATAGTGGACACAATGGCAAACTTGGTTTTTAGGAGTTGGATGCACGAGTAGAGCTCATACTCAGTACAAAATGAGGGCTAGCAAAAGACTGGGAGCGACCAACTAATAGAGCAATAACGGCCATAATCATGCATAGCGACAAAGCGATATTAAAAGAAGCATAAGATGGCATCAAAAGTCAAAAACTAAATGATCATAGAGGCAATGGCGACTTTGTATGAGTCTAACATGTGTGAGCATGCGCCAAGTCAATCCAAATAAAGCATCAAAGGAGAAAACTTAAATAATGCTTCCAAATAATTAAAACAACGCATGATTTTTTCAAAGGCTCATTAAGCAATCTCAGTCATTTGAGACAAATCATGCTACAGCAAAACCACTAAGTATACTATCAAAAAGACATCAAGTATGACATACAAAAGCCTAGGCCGCAGTCTACACAAGCTCCTTCTTGTACTACTTTTTTGCATAAAGCTTTTTCTCTTTTTCAACACCATTCAAACTTTTTATAACCAACTCTTTTGATGAAAACCAACATGGACCATAGGTCAAAATACACCTTGATGAAAAGATATAACAAGATCTGAACACAAATCAAGGTGAAAATCGAAAGCTAAACGCAGTTCTAGAAAAAGAGAACACTCGTTGAAATTATAAGAATGAAAAACAGAGTGTTCTTGGCAAATGAAAAGCAAGGCAACTTCTCCTAAAGGAATTTGTTGGGGTCCAACCATTTATTGCAGCAAACAAAACTAAACTAAACTGAAAACTAAAAACAACTGATGCTCCAAGAAAAACGCATAATGCATGAAGCAATAAAAATATAGTGCTTTGAAAGGTGACCTGATTTTTGCCGATGAAGAAGGGGTGCCTCGGGGGCATCCCCAAGCTTTGACGCTTGTACTTCTTGGATATTTCTTGGGGTGACATGGGCATCCCCAAGCTTGAGCTTTTGTCCATTCTTTAACTCATCTCATCATTCTCCAATCCCTACACTTGAAAACTTCCTTCATACAAAACAAAACACAAATCTATTAGCAACATTAGTGTAAGCATAACATTGAATCAACCCTTTTTGCTTAAGGTTTCAACTCAAAACCACCACATATAAAGCATATACTACTGTAGAAACTTCCCCAAAAATTCCATGATCAAAAGAACTCAAAAAGAAAGCGATCAAGCGGCAAACACAAATATTGGCAGAAATCTATCAAAACAGAACAGCTGACAAAGGTCAAATTTTTAGAGGGTTTTCTGTTGCTCAAATCAAAAAGTGTTCAACTAATGAAAGTTTGGATATAACCTGAGGCATATGCACAAGAAATCGCAGGTCCAAAAGATATACAGAGAATTTTCACGAATTTTTATGGTGCAGCACCGAAAACAGTTTTGGGACAACAACATCCCCAAATCTTACCTCACTCAAATTAGAGGCTTCTCTTGGCACAAAAAATGAAATAAAAAGGATATGGAGAGGTCATTATAGTAGTAATAACTTCCAAGACTCAAATAAAAGAAAAATAACTGGATGTAAAAACATTGGGTTATCTCCCAAGAGTGCTTTTCTTTAACGCCTTTGAGCTAGGCGCAGAAAGTGTGAATCAAGTAATATCAAGTGATGAAGTGCTAGGATTAGCGGGTGCCTTACATCTTCCTTTCGTACCTTTGCTCTTGACTCTAGGAAAGACGTGGCTATTGCAAGGTGGAGAGATAAATCTTATATTGCCTTTTCCCACATCTATAACGGCGCCCAGGAGCTTCAGTAGGGACCTTGCAAGTGTGATTTGTCCTTTTCCTACACATTCAATAACAAGATAATCAGTAGATATCATTCTTCCTAGGACTTTTGTAAAAACTCCTTCAGCTATTCCAACGGGAAATATAGTGGCATTATAAGTAAGGGAAATTTCTTGTCCCCCCTCAGAAAGCTTCCAAAGACTCAAAGATTCATAAACATCCTTTGGCATGAGACAAAATTCAGACATAATATCACAACGAGCATGAAAAGTTTCACCATTAATGGTGATTTTTACCGTAGGGTAGTGAAGGAAATATGCCCTAGAGGCAATAATAATATTGTTATTATCATATTTCTTGTTCATGATAATGTTTATATTCCATGCTAGAATTGTATTAAGCGAAAACATTAATACTTGTGTGGTTTATAAACAACACCGTGTCCCTAGTACGCCTCTACTAGACTAGCTCATTGATTAATGATGGTTAAGGTTTCCTAACCATAGACATGAGTTGTCAATTAATAATGAGGTCATGTCATTAGGAGAATGATGTGATGGACAGACCCAAATTAAGCACGGCAATTAGATCGTGTCATTGTGTTCACAATTGCGTAGCTTTTCCTATGTCAGTATCATATTCCTTAGACCATGAGATAATGCCACTCCCTGATACCGGAAGAGAGCTTTGAGATCATCAAACGTCATCCTATGAGAGGGTGATCATAAAGGTGTCTCTCAGGTAATCAAAAAGTACTTGTTGGGTTGCATGTATCGAGATGGGATTTGTCCCTCCCATGTCGGAGAGATATACTCCGGGCCCACTCGGTAATCAATATCATACACCGTTTGCAAACACGTGATTAATGAGTTTAATCACAAGGTGATATTGAATTGCGGAACGAGTAAAGAGTACTTGCTGTGAACGAGATTGAACTAGGTATGGCGATGCCGACGATCGAATCTCGGGCAAGTAAAATATCGCGAGACAAAGGAATTCGTATACGGGATTAATTGAATCCTGACATCGTGGTTCACCGATAATGATCTCGTTGAATATGTGGGAGTCAATATGGATTTCCAGATCCCGCTATTGATTATTGATGTTGATCATGTCCGCACATTCTCGAACCCGTAGGGTCACACACTTAACGCTCATCGATGCTAGGGTAGTTTCGGGATTTATGGAAATTGTTTCGGAGAGTTACGGAATTGTTCCGGGAAGAAGATTAATGATTTATTAATTAATTGAATTAATAAATATTAATATATATTTATTTACTAGAAATAAATAAGGGCTAAAAGTAGTCCATTAGTAGTTTTGCTAAACGGGCTAATTTTGTAGTCTATTTGGACAAACTATTAAATAGAGAAGCAAAAAGAAAAGAAAAAGAAAAAAAAAGAGGAAAGATGCAGCGGCCAGGGAACAAGTCCCTGGCGCGCATGCATGCATCAGCGGCCAGGCCTTTGGGCCTTGGTGTGCAAAGCTGGCCAGGCTTTGAGCCATGCCGTGCACGGCACCGAGGCAGAGATCGATCCACGCACGCGCCAGGAACGAGCTGATCGATCAGCTAATCGATGATACGTGTGTATCACGTAAGTTTTTGAAACTTGGTTCGTACGTAAGCGTGCGCTCCACGTGAGGACTACACATCGATCGGTCAAGTCGCCTATAAATAGGAGAGCCTAAAGCAAGCCGCCGGACCTGATTTTGATCAGCTTTTGTGCTGTCCGCTGTCTCACCTAATGCCGAAAATTGTTTCAGCCGGCGCCGTCGCTGCCTTTTGTAGTATTTTCTTGTTCTAGTTTGACTAGATCTTTTGCCTATTCTTCTTCCAACTCGCGCGCGTAGGCGAAGTCCTGCCCGCAAATACTCTCCACCATAAGCACCACGCCGTCGTGTTGCTGATTCCATCTACCACTCCACCATATCTCGCTGGACCGGGAAGGCGGAGTCGTTGGTGCGCTATACGTGTGCAACGCTCGGAGGCGCCGCCCGTTGTGGCGCTTGAATTGAATCGGATCGGATCGCGAGGAGGAGACGCTAGTACGACTACGCCGACCACGTTCATCAGAACGTTTCCGCTGTGCGATCTACAAGGGTATGTAGATCTAATCTTCCCCGCTCGTTGTTTTGCATCTCGTAGATCAGATCTTGGCTTGTTTCTGTTCGTCTTCGTAGGAAAATTTTGTTTTTCTATGCTGCGAAACCCTTCAGTGGTATCAGAGCGAGATCTATGCGTAGATGTTTTACACGAGTAAAACGCAACCATGTTGTTGCGGGCGTTGATGTTTTCTGTTGCAAACCTCTATGTTGTGTATTTCTTATGGCACGGCATAGTGAGATCGAAGCGGTCCAGGCCAACCTTACGCGACCTCGTTCGCGAGACCGGCTCCGCACTTGACGTGTGGCTTGTTCCACACATACGGCTGGTGGATGTCAGTTTCTCTCACTATAGTAGTCATGGGATTTACAACGGATGTTGGCAACCATAATATCACCGTTGTGGCTTTGCGTAGGTAAGAACCGTTCTTATGCGTAGCTCCCATAAGCCACGTAAAACATGCAATCAACAAATTAGAGGCGTCTAACTTGTTTTTGCAGGGAGTGTTTGTGATATGGTATTGCCACAAGATGTGATGTGTATGATATATGTGATGTATGCGATGATCATGTTTTGTAATGTTTCACGACTTGCATGTCGATGAGTTCACAACCGGCAGGAGCCATATGGTTGTCTTTAATATGTTGTATGACCTGCGTGTCAACTTCTTATACGCCATGTAATAGCTTTACTTTATCGCTAAGTAGTTAGCAATAGTTGTAGTTGCTATTCGTGGTGGAGACAATCATGGTGGAGTGATGGAGATCATGCCGGCGCGCACGAGATGGAGATCAATGCGCGAAGATTGGCTATACCATGTCACATATTATATATGCATGTGATGTTTATTCTTTATGTATGCATCTTATTCTGCTTTGATCGCGACGGTAGCATTATAAGATGATCCCTCACACTTAATTTCAAGATAAAATGTGTTCTCCCCTCGTATGCACCGTTGCGAAAGATCGTCGTTTTGAAGCATCACGTGATGATCGGGTGCTATAAACTCTACGTTCACATACAACGGGTGTAAGCCAGATTTACACATGCGAAAATACGTGGGTTAAACTTGACGAGCCTAGCATATACAGACATGGCCTCGGAACACACGGACCGAAAGGTCAAGCATGAGTCATATGGATGATATGATCAACATGTTGATGTTCACCATTAAAGCTACATAATTCACGTGATGATCGGTCTCGGTGTAGTGAATTTGGATCATGCTTCACTAAACAACTTTGAGGGATGTTGAATTTAGTGGGAGTTCATTAGTAATTTGATTAACTTGAACTAATTATCTTGAACTAAATCTTATTGTATTTGCATAAGTCGTTGTAGTCTTTGGCACCGTTTCCCACCGACACTTAGCTTAATTGAGTTAAAAGAACTATAGAATTCTGGATAATCATTTTTCGGTCTAGTGCCGTTTAGTTAGAATGTCAAGACTAAAGATTAAGTCCTATTGCAAATTTTAGCAAACCTCACTTGCTCCATGCGATTTAATAAGTTGTATTAATCTAAGAGCAATGATTCAAGTTTAGTATCTAAAGATCATATGTTTGCCTTCATGATAAATTGATCTTCAAAATTGTTTGAGAATCAAAGTGATCATCGAGCTGAAAGAATTGTTTCAGAAACAAACAAGAAGTGCAAGATATTTGATATCTAAAACTTTGATTGTTTGCAAAATGATGAAGTATAATTTAGTAAAAGAATATATGCTCATATTGTATGAATATATGTGAAGATTGAAGGCGCTGGGCGTCCAGATCACCCAACAGTTTGGGAAACTAATATTATACTTGTATTCATCCTTAAGAGCTATAGTAGTTTCATCATGAAAGTTGTCATGATAGGATGAATGAAAAGGTATCGGCCAAATTGTTTTGCTATACTAAAAGAATGCTAAAGAATTGAATCTAGAAGAACACCAATTATATGATGATGGTGATCCACCTCAAAAGTGGAAAATCCAAGGCCATTAGTATTTGACTAACATCCTTTGGACTATATGTCAAATGATTGACGCCACTATTGATGTTGATAAATTCTTCTAAGTAGAGAGGAAACGCTAAATAGGATCTGCAAAATATTTGGTAGAAAAAGGAAAAGACTGGAAATGTCCAGCTCGGGTATATAAACGATATACATGTTATAAATGGATTCTTTGCTTGTTAACAATGTAATTCTTGAGTATTCGATACTGATTTGTTGGTATGAAATGTCATACAAAGCAACATAATGCAAGAACTACAATGGCCTAAGTAACTAGCAAAAGAATGTGGTAATGATGCGCGTCGAGAAACAAATAAATATGTTATTGTGCTTTTCGTTGGCATCAAACCTAGCCTTCAAGATTTGTTAAGAACTTAATAATTGTTATATTGTTCTGGTATTATGAGAGCAATGGTTGTTCAAATTATTACCGTCTTCCATAATCGATGGATAGATTATTATTATCTTGTTGGTGAAATAGACATTTATAACACTGATGCTAAAGGTCGCAAGACAAAACAAATTTCACTTATATATGACACCGCCGTTTAAGTCATATTGGAAACAAAACATGAAAGAAATTCTATATTGATAGATTTCGAGTCATTTGATTTTGAATTGATTGACGCTTGTGAGAATTTTCCTAAGGATGATTAAACTCCGTTCATGGGCCATGGACAGGACAAGCGACTAACTAAATGGAGATCATACATGTTGATGTATGTAGTTCATGGTGTGAAATCGATTGCGGTGTATTTTCTATTTCATCAATGATATATGGTATATCTACTTGATGAGAAAGAAGTATGAAATGATTGAAATTGTTCAATTTATGAAGTGGAAATTGTTGTAACAAGAAAATTTAAGTTTTTATGATTGGATCATAAAGGAGAATATTTGAGTTACAAGTTTAGCAAACATCTAAGAGTTAAATGAATTGTTTCACAAACTTGCATCTTGTGAAACACCATATGAGTATGGGGTTTTTGATGGATGTAATCAAACCTTGTTTGACATGGTTAGATTAAAGATGAAATAAAACTGCCAATATAATTTGTGGATTATGCTTTAGAGACTACCGCTTTTCACTGAATAGAGTGCCATCATAATCCGCTGAAATGACACTATACGAGTTATAATTGTCTTTTCTTAAATTTTGGTATGCAAGGCATATGTGTAAAATGGTTACAACCAAAATCGGATTAGTAAGTCTTTGTAGGTTATCCCAAAGAATGTCGATGGGCATTCCTTCTACTATGAACCCAAGCACAAAGTGATTGTCGCTAAAAGGTGAACTTCTTATGAAGGAGTTTTTCGCAAAAGGTTTAAGTGGGAGGAAAATAGAACTTGATGAGGTTATTGAACCTAAGAAAGATGATCAGAGTAGCTCAGCACCAGAAAATGTTCTGGAAGCGGCAACTGCATTCATGGATCACGCGTCTACAATGTGTTGTAGGTACGGCATCTAAGTTCCTATTTAACCAAGTTGGTCGTAATCAAATAGAATGATTTGAGGACGAGATATTATTAGATAATAGTAACCAACAATATACAAAGAAGCGGTGATGGGCCCTGACTTCGTCATATGGATTATTCTAGCAACAATTACATATTGAGATATGATAGTTGAATAAATGAAACAACATTCCTCTACCGGAATGCACACCAAGGACGTGTACCTGACACGACCCAATGGGTTTTGTTCATTCAAAGGTTGCTAGATATGTATGCAAACTTCTATGGTAGAAGTAAGCATAACGGAGTTGTAATCTTCAATGATGAAAAATGTTAAAGAGTTAATTTCATCAAGATATTTGAAGATGCTTGTATTTACAAGAAAGTAAGTGGGAGCGCTGAGACATAATTCTAATGCTATATGTAGACGACATATTGATCATTAGAAATTATGTGTTTTTCTTGATATTGTTAAGTTTTCATTAAAATTAGATTTTGATGAAAGACTTAGGCAAAACAAGAATATTGAGCACCAATGTCTATGCAGATAGATTGAGGCACTAATATAGTTTTGCTAGAGTACATAGATGAAATATTGAATTTGTTCAATATGAAAACAATAAGAACGGTTCTTGTTGCATGGAAGAGGTTAGAGCAAGAATCAAGTGTTTTGACACTCGATGAGTGAAACCACAAGAATGACATTATCAATCTTGTACACCATGATATGTATATCCAGATATGTCCGATGCTCTAAAGGTTACGAGCATTCATATGATGATTGTTGGACAATATTAAGAATATTCTTATGTACTTTTGAAGAAGTAAGAATATGTTCTGTATGCAGAAGTGACAAATGGTTCATTGCAATGTGTTACATTGGCTTTGTCACATATACAGTTGAATTTTAATCTCAATTTTAGACTATTTGTTTTGATTTAGAAGGTGGCACAATAAGATGGAAGAAAGTTCCATGATAACTTGGATGAGTTTCAAAGTTAAACATTGTGACGGATACTGCAACGAAGGCTTAGTATAATTGCTCGAGAAGCAGCAAGAGAACTAGGTGTAGTTCCAAGTGTGCTAGTACCATGTAGTTCTATTGTATGACAATAGTGACAACATAGTCTCGGCCAAGAAACAAAAGATCTCACCAGAAGACCAAGTTTATACGATGCCATCTCATAGAAGATGAGTAATGCGTGCTGACGCAAAAGATATGCAAATACAAACGGACCTGAAAGTGTCAGACCCGTAGATAAGGTTTACCACGTGCAACACGTATGAGTAACACCGGAATGCCATAGGTGTTGAATGCGCAAGTGTTGACTAGATTATTGACTCTAGTGCAAGTGGGAGACTGAAGGAAATATGCCCTAGAGGCAATAATAATATTGTTATTATCATATTTCTTGTTCATGATAATGTTTATATTCCATGCTAGAATTGTATTAAGCGAAAACATTAATACTTGTGTGGTTTATAAACAACACCGTGTCCCTAGTACGCCTCTACTAGACTAGCTCATTGATTAATGATGGTTAAGGTTTCCTAACCATAGACATGAGTTGTCGATTAATAATGAGGTCATGTCATTAGGAGAATGATGTGATGGACAGACCCAAATTAAGCACGGCAATTAGATCGTGTCATTGTGTTCACAATTGCGTAGCTTTTCCTATGTCAGTATCATATTCCTTAGACCATGAGATAATGCCACTCCCTGATACCGGAAGAGAGCTTTGAGATCATCAAACGTCATCCTATGAGAGGGTGATCATAAAGGTGTCTCTCAGGTAATCAAAAAGTACTTGTTGGGTTGCATGTATCGAGATGGGATTTGTCCCTCCCATGTCGGAGAGATATACTCCGGGCCCACTCGGTAATCAATATCATACACCGTTTGCAAACACGTGATTAATGAGTTTAATCACAAGGTGATATTGAATTGCGGAACGAGTAAAGAGTACTTGCTGTGAACGAGATTGAACTAGGTATGGCGATGCCGACGATCGAATCTCGGGCAAGTAAAATATCGCGAGACAAAGGAATTCGTATACGGGATTAATTGAATCCTGACATCGTGGTTCACCGATAATGATCTCGTTGAATATGTGGGAGTCAATATGGATTTCCAGATCCCGCTATTGATTATTGATGTTGATCATGTCCGCACATTCTCGAACCCGTAGGGTCACACACTTAACGCTCATCGATGCTAGGGTAGTTTCGGGATTTATGGAAATTGTTTCGGAGAGTTACGGAATTGTTCCGGGAAGAAGATTAATGATTTATTAATTAATTGAATTAATAAATATTAATATATATTTATTTACTAGAAATAAATAAGGGCTAAAAGTAGTCCATTAGTAGTTTTGCTAAACGGGCTAATTTTGTAGTCTATTTGGACAAACTATTAAATAGAGAAGCAAAAAGAAAAGAAAAAGAAAAAAAAAGAGGAAAGATGCAGCGGCCAGGGAACAAGTCCCTGGCGCGCATGCATGCATCAGCGGCCAGGCCTTTGGGCCTTGGTGTGCAAAGCTGGCCAGGCTTTGAGCCATGCCGTGCACGGCACCGAGGCAGAGATCGATCCACGCACGCGCCAGGAACGAGCTGATCGATCAGCTAATCGATGATACGTGTGTATCACGTAAGTTTTTGAAACTTGGTTCGTACGTAAGCGTGCGCTCCACGTGAGGACTACACATCGATCGGTCAAGTCGCCTATAAATAGGAGAGCCTAAAGCAAGCCGCCGGACCTGATTTTGATCAGCTTTTGTGCTGTCCGCTGTCTCACCTAATGCCGAAAATTGTTTCAGCCGGCGCCGTCGCTGCCTTTTGTAGTATTTTCTTGTTCTAGTTTGACTAGATCTTTTGCCTATTCTTCTTCCAACTCGCACGCGTAGGCGAAGTCCTGCCCGCAAATACTCTCCACCATAAGCACCACGCCGTCGTGTTGCTGATTCCATCTACCACTCCACCATATCTCGCTGGACCGGGAAGGCGGAGTCGTTGGTGCGCTGTACGTGTGCAACGCTCGGAGGCGCCGCCCGTTGTGGCGCTTGAATTGAATCGGATCGGATCGCGAGGAGGAGACGCTAGTACGACTACGCCGACCACGTTCATCAGAACGTTTCCGCTGTGCGATCTACAAGGGTATGTAGATCTAATCTTCCCCGCTCGTTGTTTTGCATCTCGTAGATCAGATCTTGGCTTGTTTCTGTTCGTCTTCGTAGGAAAATTTTGTTTTTCTATGCTGCGAAACCCTTCAGGTAGAAACTCGAAGGTTCAGCATTTGCTGGCACATAATCAAAATGTTGGCGCAAAGTATTGTAGCAAGTATTCAAACTAGCAGTGCGAGTCTCAAGAGTATTAAGTCTATTAAAAATGCACACAAGAGAGGAATCAAAATAGGTAGGCATGCTATAAACTATAATCAACTTTTTATAATATTGAAGGCTTGATCTTCATCACAATGAAGGAAATCTCCTTCTGAAGTAGCATCCAAAGCATATCTATAACGAAGAGCAAGTCCAAAGTAAAAGCAACTAAGAAGCAAACTCAAGGTCATTTTCGGTTCAGTTTTTCCATGCCAATCATAAATTCTAGACCAAGCTTCTTTAAATCTTTCCTCATCTTTTTGTTTGAAAGTGAAAATCATATCCTCGGGCGACATAGTAGTAGCAACTAAACTAGACATAATAAGCAACTACAAAGGATACTAATTTTTTGTGTGTTTTTGATAAAACGATGCAAGTAAAAATAAAGTAAAGCAAAACTTAAAACAAAGTAAAGGATGTGCGTGCGAAACTTCCCTTGCAGAAGTCTTCTTTCCTCCCCGGCAACGGCGCCAGAAAACTTGTTGATGGCGCGGTGATGATGGTGTGAAAGCTTGTTCTTTAATACACGGCAACGACGACAGAAAACTTCTGTGCCAAGTTGACGTGGGAATATGTAGTAAATGACCGGCCAATTGGAAAACCCCAAGAGAAGGTTTGATGAATATAGCAGCAAGTTTTCCCTCAGTTATGAAACCAAGGTTATCAATCCAGTAGGAGGATGAATACGACTGAAGGTGATGCCCGCTAGCTTCGCGACAGCTTCGGACAATTTATAGGGCGTCTCGTCCAAGCTTTGCTTTGCGAGCGGCAACGTGGAACCTACATACAACACAACCAAATACTTTGTTCCCAACTTACGATGAGGTTGTCAATCTCACCGGTTTGCTTGAAACAAAGGGTATGAGCGTATCGAGTGGAAAATAGTAATAGTATGCGAGTAAAGTAAACAGTATGAGTAAAGTAAACAGGTGATAGCAATATAAAAGAAATAGGATCGGGGTCCACAGTTCACTAGCGGTGTCTCTCCATAACATAAAATAACACATGCTGGGTAAACAAATTACAGTTGGGCAATTGATAGAATAAAGACAACATGCATGTCGAGAGGATCACTATGAGATTTACTCTGGGCATTACAACAAGATAAATAGACCGCCATCCAATTGCATCTATGACTAATAATCCACTTATGGCGAATCAATCTGAGAACTCCACAAGTATTAAGTTGCGAACAACAGATAATTGCATTAAGCAAAGTGTGTAATGTAAACTAAGCATATGCCCTCGAGCATATGAATGTTGTTTTCCCCCTAGTAGCAACAGCACATCTACAACCTTAGAGGTTTCTGTCACTCCCCCAGATTAAATAGGCATGAACCCACTATCGAGCATAAATACCCCCTCTTGGAGTCACTAGCAACTACTCGGCCAAGATAGCTACTAACAACGGAGAGCATGCAAGATCATAAACAACATAGATATAACATAAGATAAAATTCAGTACTTCAACTCAGTCATAACACCAATATTCATCGGATCCCAACAAACACAACATGTAGAATTACATAACGGTGATCTCGATCATGTAAGGCAGCTCACGAGATCTGAACATGAAGCACATGGTGGAGAAGACAATCATCTAGCTACTGCTATGGACCCATAGTCCAAGGTAGACTACTGACTCATCGCGCCGGAGGCAAGCATGGCGATGAAGAAGACCTCCGGTGGCGATTCCCCTCTCCGGCAGGGTGCCGGGAAGAGCTTCTGGACCCTCCCGATCTTCGGGTCGACGGCGGCGGTGGATCGCGATGTGTTCTGGAAAAGTGATTGGGTGTTTAGGTTTTTTCCATCGGGGGGTCTTTATAGGCGAATGGGCATCGTCAGAAGTGGACCAGGGGGCCCACACCATAGGCCGGCGCGGGCTAGGGGTGGGTCGTGCCCCCTGGTGGTGTGGCCACCCTCTGGTCCGGCTCCATCTCCTCTTCGGTGTTCTGGAAGCTCCGTGAAATATCTGGACGTCTGGCTTTGGTTTCGTCGAATTCCGAGAATATTTCCTGTGTAACTTTTCTGAAACACAAAAAAGCAGAAAACAGGGAACTGACACTGTGGCATCTCGTTAATAGGTTAGTTCCGGAAAATGCATAAAAATACCATGAAGTGTAACGAAAAACTAAGCAAATGGTGTAAAAACAAGCATGGAGCATCCAAAATTATGGATACGTTGGAGACATATTAGTAGCTATCTTGGCCAAGTAGATACTAGTGACTCCAAGAGAGGGTATTTATGCTCGATAGTTGGGTTCATGCCTCTACTTAATCTGGGGGAGTGACAGAAACCTCTAAGGTTGTAGATGTGCTGTTGCCACTAGGGAGAAAACAACATTCTTGTGTCCAAGGACATTCGTTTTGTTTACATTTCACACTTTGCTTAATGCAGTTATCTGTTGTTCGCAACTTAATACTCAAGGGGTGTTCGGACGATATCCCCGCGAGTGGATTATTAGTCATAGATGCAGTTGGATGGCGGTCTATTGATACGTCTCAAACGTATCCATAATTTTTGATGCTCCATGCTTGTTTTTACACCATTTGCCTATTGTTTCGTTACACTTAGTGGCACTTTTATGCATTTTCCGGAACTAACCTATTAACAAGTTGCCACAGTGCCAGTTTCCTGTTTTCTGCTGTTTTTGTGTTTCAGAAGTGATACACAGGAAATATTCTCGGAATTGGACGAAACAAGTTCCTGAAGTCTTATTTTACCCGGAAGCTTCCAGAGATCCGAAGAGGAGTAGAAGGTGGGCCACCAGGGGCCCACACACAGGGGTGGCGCGGCCAGCCCTTGGCCCGTGCCACCACCGCGTGAGGGCACCTGGCCCCTCCTCTGACATCGCCCCTTCGCCTATAAAGACCCCCCGACGGAAAAAACCGAAGTACCCGATCAGATTTCCAGAACACATCGCGATCCGCCGCCACCGTCGACCCGAAGATCGGGAGGGTCCAGAAGCTCTTCCCGGCATCCTGCCGGAGAGGGGAATCGCCACCGGAGGTCTTCTTCATCGCCATGCTTGCCTCCGGAGTGATGAGTGAGTAGTCTACCTTGGACTATGGGTCCATAGCAGTAGCTAGATGGTTGTCTTCTCCACCATGTGCTTCATGTTTAGATCTCATGAGCTGCCCTACATGATTGAGATCACCGTTATGTAATTCTACATGTTTGGTTTGTTGGGATCCGATGAATATTGGTGTTTATGATTAAGTTGCTGTACTGAATATTATCTTTTGTTATCTCTATGTTGTTTATGATCTTGCATGCTCTCCGTTGTTAGTAGCTATCTTGGCCGAGTAGTTGCTAGTGACTCCAAGAGGGGGTATTTATGCTCGATAGTGGGTTCATGCCTCTATTTCACCTGGGGGAGTGACAGAAACCTCTAAGGTGGTAGATGTGCTGTTGCTACTAGGGAGAAAACAACATTCATATGCTCAAGGGCATATGCTTTGTTTACATTACACACTTTGCTTAATGCAATTATCTGTTGTTCGCAACTTAATACTTTTGGGGTGTTCGGATTGATATCCCCGGGGGTGGATTATTAGTCATAGATGCAGTTGGATGGCGGTCTATGTATTTTGTTGTAATGCCCAGAGTAAATCTCATAGTGATCTTCTTGACATATCACGTTATCTTTATTCTATCAATTGCCCAACTGTAATTTGTTTACCCAGCATGTGTTATTTTATCTATGGAGAGACACCACTAGTGAACTGTGGATCCCGGTCCTATTTCCATCATATTGCTATCACCTGTTTACTTTACTCGTACTGTTTACTTTATTCGCATACTTTTATTGTTTTCCACTCGATACACTCATAACCTTTGTTTCAAGCAAACCGGTGAGATTGACAACCTCATCGTAAGTTGGGAGCAAAGTATTTGTTTGTGTGTGTGCAGGTTCCACGTTGCAGCTAGCAAGCAAAGCTTGGACGAGGCGCCATATATAAATTGTCCGCTGCTGTCGCAAACTAGCAAGCATCACCTTTAGTCGTCATTGTCTCTCCTCTCCTGACCGATATTAAACCTTGGTTTCTTAACTGAGGGAAAACCAGCTGCTATACTCATCACACCTTCCTCTTGGGGTTCCCAACGGGCTGGTCATTCACCACGCACAAGGATTGCTGCTGGGGGACGAAGAAGAATAATCTCCTTCATCAACTAGCCATCATCTATGTATTTTGTTGTAATGCCCAGAGTAAATCTCATAGTGATCCTCGTGACATATGCACGTTATCTTTATTCTATGAATTGCCCAACTGTAATTTGTGTACCCAGCATGTTGTTATTTATCTTATAGAGAGACACCACTAGTGAACTGTGGACCCTGGTCCAATTTCCTTTACATTGATATTACTATTTACTTTTACTCGCACTGTTTACTTTCTCGCATACTACTATTGATTTCCACTCGATACGCTCATTCCTTTGTTTACAGCAAACCGGTGAGATTGACAACCTCATCGTAAGTTGGGAGCAAAGTTCTTGGTAGTCTTGTGTGCAGGTTCCACGTTGTTGCTGGTGCAAAGCAAAGCCCTGGATGAGGCACCTTATAAATTGTCCAGAGCTGTCGCGAAGCTAGCAGGCATCACCTTCTGAAGTTTGGCTTTTTCCTACTGGTTCGATAAACCTTGGTTTCTTACTAAGGGAAAACTTGCTACTGTGCTCATCATACCTTCCTCTTGGGGTTCCCAACTGGGTGGTTATCTGCCCGCATCAATGAACCACACATCGAGCCCACAATCTTCCTTGTCGGCTACACCTGAGATCTCTAGCATCCAATCAAAAACTCCTAGGCCTCCAAGCATCACCTGGGCATGTCTCTAAAATGACACCTCCAGTGATGAAACAATGTCAATGCGGGTTGGTCATCCAATCTAGCTAAAAACATTTGGATATACCATGTGGGTCAGAGGGGGCAGGTGTCCACGAGTGCGCCACAAAGATAGGAACACTCTCAAGAGCGTCGTAGTCGCTAACAAAGTCAGGAAAGACTTCCATCCACATCGCCACAACCACCATAGTCGTAGGACTATCGTGAGACTAGTTCATTGCGCCACTATGCTTCACACCACCATGGAACTAACACCATCATCTCGAGCACCACTATCATGCACCACCACCCACACGACCAAAGCACTACACCAAAAACCACCTTGACCGAGATCCACAACTCTAGCTTGGTAGCCTTCATGCGCCAATGGACTTCGCATGCACAAATCCAAGCAAGCACGCCCATATCTGGCACAACCACGCGCACTCCGCCTGTTGTGTTGCCGCCTGCACTGTTGAAGCACCACGGTCACCTCCTCCGACCTAGAGGTGCCACTTCAACATCAAGAAACTCTTCTTCTTCCTCCATCCCATGTATACGATACCCTCAAGATCCCCTACCCCATCATGTGCACCACCCACACTCCATTCTGATACCTCAACAGTGAATCCCCCCACCCATGAGGGGGAACCATCGACACCTCACAAATGCTGCTAAGCAAATCAAGCTCACCAGGACCGAAAGACTACCGGGACCAAAGAAAGACAGACCACGCTCCACACACCTTGCCTCAATCAAGGAGAGAATTCCTTGGCGCCATTCACATGATTATTTTTTTTGGTTTTCTCAAACGGAAATGAGGGTAGACAAATGGGCTAGAGGAAGTGGCAGCTAGTTCTGGGATCGCCCTAGAGGGAACAATGCAGGAGCAATCAAACATATTGTTTTATTTTTTAACATCAAGGCAACTTGATGAGTCTATTTAGAGCGCAAGATTTTTATGAAATTTTGATTGAGCAGTTTAGGTGAAAATCTCTTGATGAAGTGGTCTGTACTTTCACTGGGTTATTTTCAAGGATCGGTGAGTTGAAGGCAGGATCCAACAGGACTTGAGCGAGACGTCAACTAAGAAGTGCCCACCATGGTGTACATTGTGTCCCCGAGGCTCTCGTCGTGAGCAGCGCCCATCACCAACAGACCATCACCGCCCCACCATATCTCCAAGATATCAGTCTCTTCTGGTGTAGCCGTGACAACGTCTTCAACAAGATCGTGGAGCCATCGCCGCCTCGTTTACCTAGGGTTTCCCCGGCAGCCGAGAAGAGGAACACACTGTCCAGACCATGACCATGTCCCCAAGGAGGTAGTGGCACCCGTAGGCGCCGCACAGCCAACATTGGCTGCAGCCGAGCAGGGCTTTCATCCTGGCCATAAATCATGTCCCGAAGTCTAGAGATGGCGGGCGAGGTGGAATATCGGCATATCTGCTTAGCCTTAGCAAACTTCCTCAGGAAAGATAAAGCACAAGTAGGCATCATGGATTCTGTCCCGTTTTATCTCTTTTCCCTATCCCAAGATACTTCTCATAAAAACCAATCTGAATCAAATTCACGACAAGAACATGTCAACATCTTTTTTTTCGAAATAGGGAAGCCCCAGCCTCTGCATCAGAGTGATGCATATGGCTTTTATTTTATTAAAAGTTGTCTGTAGACAAGTATCATCAAATTTTACAAATCACGGATCGCACAAGGTGACCACGTGGATGAGCCAAGCGAAAAATAATACAAGTAAGCTGAACATATCAACATCTAGACAGTGGTGTTCTAGATCCATTGCTTCGCGCTAACTGTCTAGTAATTTTTTTTAACAGAATATGTTTACTTATCTTCAATCATTACATATTATTTTACCATATCTATGTTACTTTAACTTTTCACAATTGAAATATGCAACTAGTAGAAGCAAACTCTCCCAGGTGCACCGTTTTGTAATTTCGTCCTTTCTTTTGGATATTTGGCCGCCAGTTATGCAATCGCTTTCGTGAGGTACACAAGCTCCAATTCCCTTGTCCTGGATTGTAAAAGTCGGCCGTCAATGCAATCTATTACACCGACTGGTAGTTGTGTGACCGACAGGATGAAAATCGACCCATACAATTATTGCGGGTCGTGCTATTTAAATTGTTTTTTAACAGGCTTTTATTCTGCTTTATAAATGAAGTTATATATGGTCAAATTGATACAAAGAGATTAAAAAACCTCTTACAAACAAATAAAGATAAATAAAAAGATACAAGATGAGCCAAGGCTTATCACTGAAGCCATCGAAACGAAACCAAGAAGGATCAAAACTCCACGGCGACACCTTCAAGAAGGTAATGATGCATGCACTGTTGTTGTCGAGACCGCAAGGTCAAGGGTTTTCACCCAAATTCCTAGCACACCGGAGGTAACCATAACGACGCCCTCAAGATGGTGATGATAGCCCCAGGCATCGAAACGTTGGGCTTTCACCTGAAAAAAACCCTCAGACATGCCTGAAAACTTGGACCACCCATTGTTCCTGAACGCCGCCTGCAGAACATGCATGATCTGGGAGAAGCCCTTGTTGAAGCACCGTAAACTCTAGGAACTCCCACCATCTTTCTCCTTGTCATTCAAATGACCATCACCACTACTACGTCGCCTGCTGTAGAGACACCGCGCAATCCACCTTCTGGGGCCGCTGCCCCGATATCCACGAGCTTGGGATCAGAAAAATGACAGACTGCGCACTGCAGGACCATCAGATCGGACGGGATAGGCCGACAACAGCAAACTGGCATAAGTGACATGACATATATTGATTTCACTAGCAAACTGGCACATACAAGAAATATTCGCTTGAATAAAAAATGCGATGCATCCCCTAGTTCAATTAACATATACTCCTACTGGCACATTGAGTTAAAAACTTTGACCATCTCTTTTGCCTCGAAATTCAATTCGGCTCCAGGGTGCATATGCTCCCTCTACTAAAAAAACATATTTCTAAATGTCAAAAAAATTGACCAAAAGTTTTATATTTACATATTTATAATCTAAGCATGTTTGTAGAATTTCGCCGAAAACCGATATGTTTTGTGGTCCACGTAAAAAAGACAAAAATTGTCATGTGAAATGTTTTATTTTTAGCACCAAATTTTAACTTTTTTACACACGCCACATGACACGTCGATTTGTCGTGCAACGACTTTGTGGGCATATAGCACGTGAAGATGTACGTGCGAATTTCTTGTTTCAAATTTTTTGACATATTGAAATATGTCAAATATGTATTTCAAAATATAGGGAGCATATGCTCCCAGGAGCCAAAACATCACTCCTCTCGCCACCAAAATATGAGGTATATGTTAAAAATCATACGATTAGATTTATATTTAATAGAAGTTTTCGATGCTATATTTTTGTGACATATAATTATATTTTTAACAAAATTATTTGTCTAAGTTTTTTCTTTAACTACATGAGCGCCTGCTAAATTGAACCAATGAAGTAGCTACCTTCTTCATCACATAATATAAAATGTTATTAAAATCACCAATCAATATAATTTGTAATCGGTTGTAATAACATCTTCTATTATGAGATGTATTGATCATAATATCATCTTATATATGGATAGAGGGAGTAAAAAAATTGTCTCCTTTGAGGTAAGAAGTTCGAGCTGGTGTAGCAAAAAATTGCAAGTTGTCGTGGAGAAATAATTAGAAAATAGTTTTTGCTAATTCTCAATCAAGTGAGAATTAGCTCAATTCACAATCAGATTGCATCGCGATTTGTACTAGCCATGAGTTGCAATAAGTTATTTTGAGTTGTGCATGGGTTGCAGTTGATATTATACTACTTTCACATATGTTGCAACTCACCAAAAAGCACCCAAACCGTTGGATCGATTCATGATTTATGCTAGTCATGAGTTGTAACATGGGTTCCAACTAAGATTTGATTACATTATGTAACTGAGAATTAAGTTAATTTTTAGTTGACTGAGAATTAGGTACTCTATCACACCATATGTCCATACATATAGAAAATTGTGCCCCATCACTAAGCATCTTTTGGCACCCACTATCGTGCCATGCTCATTGCCTTGAAAAGAAAGCCTTAGGCGCAAAGATCCCCAAATTTTCCAAACCCTAGCTCCCCCGGTTGTGCCTCCAAAATCATTTATTTGTCAACCTATGGGTGTCGTTTCCTCGATGGTTCACTGACATGGAACTACACACGGTCTTGAGGGTTTTCCACCATGAGAATACATTTAGTCATAGTATTTGTTGCGGACCACTACCAAAAAATTGTTAGGAGTGACAAACGGTTTGTCATCAAATTGTTTACTCAATATCAAGTCCTACCTATTGTACAAATACCCCCTTGTTATGAACTTGAACTAATGAACTCCCCTGCCATATTTCTGTTTCACATAAGAGTACTTTTACGAGTTAATCATAAAAAGTTTCCAGGTCTAAAACATACATTATACGCACACAAATTAATGTTGTATCTGTTTGGCATAAATTTTTGTATCAAGACTCGTGCTTGTATCTACATTTTATCGGTGCGATTCGTTAGACAATCCATCAAAGCTCAAAAACCTAAATGCAATCAGATACACCACACTACAACTGCAAATTCCTGACCATCACGTGAGGGGCACAAAGTTACAAGAGAAGGACAATGTCAATGTGTTTATTCTAATAATCAAATGGTGAAATACGGAAGAATGCATCCTCATTCCTCAAAGATGATCCTAGCCATTTCCTCCTGTGGCGGGATCCACCAAGCTGATGGACCTAGAAATTACCTTCAGCTTTAAGCTGGGTGGTGACCCAGCGAGCTGAGGCACTCCCGGCAGATACATTTACCGTCGTTGGATCTTCACTTCAGATGGTCTGGTTCGTCCATTTGGTCTGGACGGTGAGATATTTGGCACTTTGCTCTGTTCCTTTTTACCGACTGACATTTGGGTCCTAATTCGTTAACAGGCCACGATTCACAGCCAAACCTGGCCAACGGGCCGGCCCGGCACGGCACAGGCCCGTTAAAAGGGTCCACGTGCCAAGCCCGGCACGGCTCGCGATGGCCCGCGAAGACATGGGCCGTGCCGGCCCACGGGCTGGGAAATGAGGCACATGCACGGCACATCAGTTAAAAAGGCCGGCCCGCGGCACGTGAGGCCCGTGTGCCTGAAAAAGGCCCATGCGGCTAAAAAGGCTCAGAACGCAAATTTTAGACGAAAATAGGTCGGAAAAAATTAAAAAAATAGGAAAATTGTAGGAAATGATGCAACATTTCATATGGGATATAAATAAAGCTTTATTAGTAGCTGCCTCATTAAAAAATCTTCTATCCCTAGGGCCGGCCCACGTGATTGTAGGAAATGATGCAACATTTTATATGGGATATAAATCAAAAAAGGCCAGCCAGCACGGGCCGGCCCACGTGCTTGCCGGGCTGCACGCTCCGCGTGCCGTGCCGGGCCAGCCCGCGTGCTCGAAGCCGCGGCCCAGGCACGGCCCTAGGCCTTTCACGGGCCGGCACGGCCCGTTTAGTGGCGTGCTGTGCCAGGCTTTCTGTGTGCCGGGCTCGCGTGCTTTGGGCCGGGCCGCGAAAAGCACGGCCCGTTGGCCAGGTTTGTTCACAGCCATGGGTAAAATCTTGGTAGTGTAAAAATGAACCGCTTACCTCGCCTGTTCGCACCCTCGCACCCCCAGACCCGAGGCCGAGGCGCTGGTCCTTCTCTCTTTCTCCTTTCCCCTTCTCCAGAACTCATCCACATCCGCCGCCGCCCTGGTCACCTCCACACCCACCGCCGACCAGATCGCCCCCACACCCGCCGCCGCTTCCCGCTCCCAGACCTCCTACCGAAGCCTGGAGCGGCACTGAACAAGACCGGCTGCCACCGCTCCCGTTCCCGGATCGGCTGCCACCACTCCCGTTCCCGGACCGGCTGCCACCGCTCCCGTTCCCGAACCGGCTGCCGTAGCCTGCATCGGCGCAGAAAGGAACCGCCGTGGAGCCCTAGGAAGAGGTCGCCCCGCTGTGATGGGTGCAGGGGTGTGGGAGGCTTCCATGGGCCATGATGTGGGCCGCGCCGCCGAAGGCCGCTGAAGATGATGCGCTGCGACAGTGATACCGGGGAACGGAGTGCGAGCGGCAGTGGCTGCTGGGGCAGAGAGAGGGCGACCACCGTAGTTGGATCCGCCCGCTGCCGCGAAGGTCCCCTGATGGTCGCGTGTAGGCGACAGGTCGACAAACTCGACTTCAAGACCGACGTGGTAAGGCCCTCCCTTGCTGAACTCTGAAGTAATCCGCCCCTCCCTCCCTTGCTTAGATGATGTAATTTTCATCCGGAGAAGTAAATTGACCAATAATTTGGGGGGATTTTGGGCTGTTCGAGATCAATTATCGGTTCTTGCGTTCTCCCTTTGTGTTCTTTTCCCCAAATCTCTCAGGCTCGAACTGGATGTTGACGTGGTTCGTTTGTTGCAGCTGGAGAAGACTTTCAACTATGTGGTATGGTTCTACGACTGCAAGAAACATGCAGTGCAGGGCAGAAGATAGCCGACCTTTTGCGCCAGCTTGGTATTTCCTTCGATCGAAGCGTGGCATGCCAAGGCAACAATGTATTCGTCTCCTTTTCCAATCTTGCTCGGCTGGATCTTGGCTGACCTCCTTTCCTCTTTTTGAATCCTCAAATTGGCACAGTTCGTATCTGCAGTTTCAGTAAAAGCATCTCCTAGCATGGAATCATGCTATATTTTGATTATATGTTATTAGATATAATTCCTTTCTGCACCAACATTCCTTCAGATTTGGGTTGGTTGGAAAAAGTTGCACATACTAATACCAAATTATACATGCAGGACCATGGGTTTGCTGAAACTGAATTTTCCCGATATGACATGAGGCATAACTTTAAAGCGATCTTTGGAATGCACAAGCCAGCTCCAATTATTCTATCCAAGGGAAGACATTTTATTCAGATGGTACGCTCCTTCATGATGTCTGAAGAAGATGTTTTCTGCTACACGGACAAATTTAAGAAGACATGTTTTATCGGCACCATTGGCACCGCAGCCGGTGTCGTGGATAAACTCAAGGAGCAGTTCCTGTGGGAGGTAAGCAGCTCTTGCTATATATTCTAGATCATTTTCTACTACCTGATGTGGTTAAGATGTCATGAGAGTTAATTTCTAATGCTGCTCTTTGCAGCCAGAGCTTTCTTTCCCGTATGCGTTTTTCTGCTGCTCAAGCTCGCCTGCGTGCACCTAGCCGCCTCTTGCCACACGCATCCGCATCTGGCCGCTCACCACACGCAGCCGCATGGCAATTTCAGCATCCGTGGGCATCTTGGATCGTGGTCCTGGATGCTCCCGTGCAAGCAGTAATAGCCCAAATTGTTTCTTTGTTTGTTTTGTTAGGCAATAATAGTCTATAGCTACATCCTACCAAAGATTATACACTATATGCATGCCAGAAAAAAGATGCTACTGAATTGTTGCTATGGTTTGTTGTGTTCCAAACTTTTAGTTGATTAGTTAATCTTCTATTGTTGAAATGTGAAATGTAAATATCACAAAGACATAACTTCATATAAATAGATTTTAGCATTCGTTAGTGTGAGTGTGATGGTTTGGCTCCATTAAAATATTGTGCAATCTTGAAAGTTTCAGATCTTTATCCTAGGCTTGATAGTTTGTGCATATAGTGGAGCTTAACTTTACTCACTTTAGCATGTCATAGTATAGTTAGTATGTCATGTATGGTTGCTTTGGGTAATCAGAAGTCCAAAACTGAAGTACAAAGAACCATTGCGGTCGTGGATCTTTTAATGTGCTTGATAACTAAGTTTTGATATATCTATATAGCCCTGAAGCAACAATAATTGAGCCCTGATCATATTTTCAGTGTACAAATGATTATTTTGGTTGGTTATGATGATTCGAAATCTTGAAAGCATGTAAGTTATATGATGATATGCCTACAGTTTTGATCTTTAACCTTAATCAGTTTTTCTAGCATTGTGGTACTCTAAGTAAAAATTCTCCTCTCGGGTTCGCTACTTTCATTGCTCACAAGGTTATCTTGCTGAAGCTGAAGATAGTAGGATTGAGGATTCTCTTCTGAAATAATCTTTGGTATATCTTTATTCCCTGGAGATCATGTTATGCTGACTGACAAAAGAAATAATTCTTTTGGAAACTGGTAATCTGGCAACTAAAGAGCACTATTCTTGACTGCTTATTCTGATCCTAATTAGTCGTACATGGTATTCTCTGAACATATATTCATATCCATTCATCTGAAGCAGGTTGAGATTATCGGACTAATGCTGATCTCTGAGTAATATTAAGAAATGGTGACTAGCAGCCTTTAGGATGTTTGCTTGAAAAGTTTATACAAGAAGATGTGCCGATCTTGAAAGGATTGTTGTAATATGCAATCTCACAAGGTTATCTAGCCCCTAGAAGTGTATTGATTCTACATTAAAAGGTTTCATTTTTCTGTTTGCTGACTCAAAAGACAGGCTCTATAATAAGAACTTGCACCCATGATATCATGATCGATCTAATTGTTCAGTGTTTACTAACCACATCCCAATCTTTCATGTTCTTTACAATGAAATCCTAGAATATTAGGATGTTTAAAATGGGAACGGACTTATGAATGGCATGCTACTGTTTTACTTGATGACAATATGATCATACAATATATTTTTGCTGAAAAGCTCACGTATTTGGCAGATTAGCTATTCATTGTTTTTCTTCGATGGTATTCGCCAGGTGATCCTCCATTCATGAAATTCTTGGAGCGATCATACACAACTTATAGCTATTGTTACATGTTGGCAGAAAATGGTATGGTCCCATTTTTGTGTCTTCGACTGCTTGATAAATATGTCATTGGAAATGTAGTGGAATTCCTTTGACAAGATCATTAGAGAAAATGTGAACCTTAATTTGATTTAGAAATGTCTTTTTTTCCTTTTGATTCAAACATGATTGAAACCAACAAGTATTTATGTAGTTCAGCTTCAGCTTTGTAAGAAGATACATTTCCATGCTTTAGTTGATCCAAAGATGGAGAAGATGCTTACATGGCTGAAGTTTTCTGTTGCATTAACCTTTTTTACGGGTTGCTGAGCAGTGCCCGAGATCCTTTTTTACTGGTCGCTTCAGCCCACTTTTAGCTTCGACAAACTAAAGGTAATCGTTTGAATCAGAAACCATTCAGGTACCAATATAGTTGTCTTAAGCATTCTTTTGTTACTGCTGATTGCATTTATGCTCATTAATTGTGTACCTTTCAATAAACTAATGTTGGACCCCTTCTAAATATTACTACAAGCTTTAAGCTTGGTCGCCAGTCTATGCATTGAGGGCATCAGCCAATTACCACTCTCTGCGTGTGGGCCCGTGTAGGATGACAATATCCACCCGCTGCACCCAGCGCCGTGACGAGGATGCTGAGACGCTCTCATCCTCGGTCGGCCAGCATGTATTGACCTCGCTATCCCCTCCTTTCCCCATGCTTGACCTGTGGGTGTTGGCGAGGGCTGACGACCGACGATCCACTCATAGCCACGAGTAGGAACAGCAAAATAAGACAACAACAAGGAGGAGTAAGCAAATCAGCTTCAAGGTCAGTTCTAGATCCTCTAGGTTTGTGTTCATAGGCTGTTCTTTGGCATGTATATGTTATCAGGTGACCGTGTGTTGGTTAGTTAGTTGCCTTCCTTTTAAATTTAGTTAGTTGCGTGCCTGATATGTTTATTTGCTGGTTGGTTTCTTTACTATTTTGAGAGTGTTGCCGGCCATGTGCTCATTATAGGAAGGAGTAACCAATCCTGGATCCTTATTTGCCACAGTTACTCACAAGTGACAAACATTTTTCATGTTTCACATAGTATACTGACAGCAACTAAGGCATGAACATCGACTCCTATATGTGTCTAACACGAACAACTACTTCTGTTTTTTTAGAGTTGCAGACTCCTACTGTTATCATAGGCACTTATCTCTAGAAGTTAACAATATCATTCGAGACTCAGAGAATGATTATTCGTTGTGTGATAGATGGTAAGGGATGATAAATTAAACACGTACTCCTAATGTTTTCCTAGCAGTCACATTACATGTACTATTTATCTGGTTTGCAGTTGCAGCTAGACACCGGTTATGGTGTTCCTTGTGGCAATATTTGCTGCTACAGTTTCTGTAAATAGATTCTCCCATGTGTTAGTAAAACACTATTTAATAATTTGGTTGGAAAACCAAGGTGGTTAATTCTATGGTGTTCCTCTTATTTTTGAGTTCAGAATATCCCTTTAGGTGTGTTCCTAGGAGGCTCTTGATCTGCTTCCTTGGGACCCAAATAACTAGAACATCGGTGTCTTTGCGGTCATAGTGATTGTAGATAATATAGGGAACTTTGGGCAGGCTGGCAGTTGGTGTGATGCCTAGATATAGGATAGGTACAACACTATATATAAACCTTAATCTGTAAGAAACATAGAAGTGGCTGATATACAAAATATCAATTACAGAACCTTAGATTAGGACCCAATTTACTGAGAGAGTTATACACACTACTTCTACCTGATCATTTTTTAAGGGTAGAACAACAGTTGTATGGTTTTCTGTTGAAGACCCTAGATTTTAAGATGAGCTACTGTGTTAGTGTAAGGGTAAATTGCCCCTAAGTGTGTTTTTGGTAATTAATGACAATCCCTATGGACTAATGTTTTCATTGAGATTTTTATGAAGGAATTGTTCATAGGAATTGCTTGAAGTCCATGTGTTGGATTCAAGGCTTGGATGCCATGAAGATAAAGATATATCTTAAGTATTGGCATCAAGATCATTGAATAGAAGAGATGAATCCAATATGATCAAGAAGAAGAAATAAAGATGTTGTTCTTGTGTAGAACTCAAGTATTCCATGCTCTAGCTTATGTGCTAAGCCAAGGAGTCTCAAGATCTTGAGAGTTTGGTTACATGAGAAGAATTCAAGTTATGGCTCTATGTCGAGGTCATGATGGTCTCATGAGTTGAGCCATGGTTGACCAAGACTTAGAGCATGCAATCAAATGAAGAATTCCCTATGCATCTTAAGAGAGATTCGATAGAGCATGAGTAGATACAAGGTTGACCAAGATGAAGAGAGAATAGTGGAATCAAGTATCTTCCCATGGGCTTACATCAAAAGAAGGATTCAATATGGCCCATGGGAGAATGAAATCAAATGAAGCTTCTTCATCAAGATCAAGCGGGATGCTCAAGGCAAAGGTATGTCCTTGCTAGATTTTCCTTTTGCCGGTCTCAAGGTGTTTGTTGGGAGACCGGGTTATAGGATAGATAGCCGCACTATCAAGAGGGGCTTTCGGTTGGGTAACTTGATCTCATCGTCATAGGGAGCTCAATCCTTTGCATACTTTGCATCTTCCTAGTTTGTTGCTTCTTGGTGTTTCTCCATGTGAGGTTCTTGTGCTTGTTGCTAGCTTTCCAACAAGTCCAAGTTCATCGAAAACGGAATCCAAATGCATCGTCTATTGCGTTTTCGAGTTGAAGAGTTTTACCGGTTCTTCACTTTCCGAGGTTTCACACCTCTCCACATTTGGTATTTTTCCTCTTGACATTTCTTGGTGTTTCTCTGCATAAAGTTGTATTACTTTTTCTAAGCTTTTCAAAAAGTCCAAGTTTGCTAAAAACGGAGTTCGGATGCAAAAGTTATCGCGTTTTTCGTATGAGTGGTTTTGCTGTTTTGCAAATCCGGAGTGAAATCCGGAGCTGCTCCGGGCTGCTCCGGGCTGAGCAGTGGCCGGGTACTCGCTCCGGAGTATCGGCCGGAGCTGCTCCGGGCTGCTCCGGGCTGCTCCGGGATGACCGAAAAATCTCTGTAACGGGCAGTTTTGTTGCCCTATAAAAGGGGGCTTCTTCCCCAACGGTTGTATAAGTGTTCTAGGGTGTTCTTGAGCCTTTCTCTCACCTCCATTGTTGAACCTCTTGAGCTTGCTCCCTCTCTCTTCCCTCCAATGATTCTTGCATATTTTTGAGGGATTTGGAAGAGGAGATCTAGATCTACAACTCCACCAATCAATTCCTCCTCTAAGTGAGGGGAACCCATTGGATCTAGATCTTGAGGTCATTGGTTGACCTCCACCCTTGTTCTTCCTCTCTAACTCCTCCATAGCATTTGTTGCTTTGGTGGGATTTGAGAGAGAAGGATTTGAGCATTTTCCCTTGTGTTCTTGCTTTGCATCCTTGCATAGTGTTGAGCTCTCCATTACGATTTGTTCGAGTGAGAGACCGTGAGCTTGTTACTCTTGGAGGGTGACCTCCTAGTTGGCTTGGCGGTTGGTGCCTCGGTGACCTCTTCGTGGAAGATTGTGAAGAGGCCCGGAATTCCCCTTCGTGGGAGTTGTGAAGTGGTTGTGGAGCTTGCCATCTCCGGAGTGGAGGAAAAGATAACCATAAGAAGGGGTCCCTAGCTTCGTGGGGGACTCAGAGAAGAAGGTGAGCCTTCGTGGCGTTCGGGGGCCTTCGTGGTTACCCGCATCTCTCCAACGGTGATTAGCTTACTTTATGTAAGTGAACATCGGGATACATCTTCGTCTCCGCGTGCCTCGGTTATCTCTATACCCGAGTTTATTTCCTTGTGATAGCCATCGTGCTTGAAGTACTTATATCTTGTTTATCACTTGTGAATTATATCTTGTGCTATCTTGCTTATATCTAGTTGTTGTTGTTGCACTTAGTTGAGCCTAGCATATTTAGGTCTTGTGCTTGAAGAAAATAAACGTTAGTTTAATTCCGCATTCCTTCAAGCCAATTCCGTAATTGTTTTTAAAACGCCTATTCACCCCTCCTCTAGGCGACATCTCGTCCTTTCAATTGGTATCAGAGCAAGGTCTCTCCTTGTTTAGGCTTCACCGCCTTGAGAGTAAAGATGTCGGCTAGTTATTTAGTGCACAATGACACAATTATTTTTGATGGCACAAATTATATGCTATGGAGAAATCGCATGCTTTCTAATCTTCGGACTTTGTGTCCAAATATAGAGCGATTTCTAGATGTACGTTTTTCTCCTCCGATGGATCTTCAAAATCTATCTATTGAGGATGAGAAAAATTTACATCTTGAAGCTCAAGTATCTAATGAAATTTTATTGTCTGTGAGCTCTATATTTTATGTTTGCTTGATGGGTTCAAAGTGCAAGACGTCTCATGAGATATGGACCAAGCTAGAAGAGTCATTTGGTGGCTCCATTTCTCTTGAGGTTGAAAGTGAACCCAATTAGCTCTCTTCACCTTCACATCATGAAGAGCTCCAAGTTGCTTCCACATCCGGTCGTGATGATTGTTCAAGTTCTTCCACTTCACCAACATGTGACTTGTCACAAGGTAATGATACGGTGAGTGAAGAAATCATATGTGATGTTGGTAGTCTTGTTCTTTGCCCCAATGATTCTATTTCTATAAATCCTAATGGTGTAGAGAGTTTGGACCTAAACATTTCTTGCAAGAAATTATTTACTCATTCTTGTGTTAAAGGTCCTTGCATATCTCCTAAAATTTGCTTGATTAAATTTTGTGATGATATGCTTGTTTCTAGTTGTGACCATACTCAAAATGATTCTATTTCCTCTAGTTGTTGTATGACTAACCATGTAGAGGAAATTAAAGAAAAATTGGGTCACATAATTAAAGAAGAAATCAATAGAAGAACCAAGAAGGTTTCTATCAAGAGAAGGCAATGCTATGAATGCCACGAGTATGGACATCTCGCAAGAGCTTGTCCTACACTCGAAAATGAAGAATGTGCTTCAATTCATGCTCCCTCATCATCTACCCAAGTTCACATGTGCCTTATGGCAAGCGGCTCAAAGGTAACTCCTACTTTGAATCCCGACACATCTCCTTATGATGAGAGTGATGATGATAATGATAATGATGATGATAATGAAGCTTTCTTGCATGAGATGGGAATTGTGTATGCCTCTCTTCGTGGTAATAATGATGCTCGTGCTAAAGTCGAACACTTAATGGAAACCTTGTTTGACCACAAGGAGACCATTAAGGAATTGAACTCCCTTGTTAATGAGGGGAAACGGAGATTCAATCTCCTCAAGCAAGAGCTATCCGAAGAGAAGCATACTAATTCTTGCCTATCTCAATCTATTAAATCTTATGAGCTTACAAATGCTAAATCTATTAATGATGCTTGTGCTACTAACTCTATTTCTTGTGAAGCATCTATATTAAAGGAGAATGTTGAACTAAGGGCTCAACTTGAGTTGCTAACAAGCAATTATAAGAAATTGGAGGAAAGCCATGAAAAGCTCTCGGGCTCTCATGGGGATCTCTTAATCTCTTATAATGGGCTAAAGTTAGCTCATGAGGCAAGTATCTCTAAGAAAACATCTTGTGAGCCTCATTTGGACATTAGTACTACTTTGAACCAAAATGCTATATTATCTTGTGCTAGTCCAAGTAATTTGTCTAGGCATAATATTGCTACATCTTGTGATGAATTACTTTCTATGCCTTGTTGCTCTAACAATGAAGCTTCTACCTCCTCTAGTACTTGTATTACTACTAACCTTGTAGAGGAAATCAAAGAGCTCAAGGCCCAAGTCACTAGTTTGGAGAAAGACTTGGATAAGCGTCATGAAGGGAAATCCACACTCGATAATATTTTGAGTGTGCAAAAATCTCCTAATGACAAGAGTGGACTTGGATTCAACTCCAATAACAAGAACAAGTCCAAGAGCAACAAGAAGAAGAAGGGCCAAGACCAAGTGAAGAATTTGGCCAAGATTGTTTGCTTCAAGTGCAAGATTGAAGGGCATCATGTGAGATCTTGCCCATTGAAGAAGAAGCACTTGAGTGAGAAGCAACAAGGGAAGCGGGCACAAGGTCAAGCTCAAGTTCAACCTCAAGTTGAAGATAGGCCACTTCCCAAGAAGAAACAAGATGAAGCTTCCCAAATCAAGAATTCAACGAAGAAGAGAAAGGGAAGCACTTGTTGCTATATTTGCCGTGAGAAGGGGCACTTTGCTTCTTCATGCTTAAGCGGTACCTTATCTAATCCTATCATTGTTGATGATGATTATTCTATTAGGAAAGATAAGGATGGCAATGTGTTTGCCAAGTTTGTTGGAACTCAAAGTGGTGTCAAGAAAAGAACCATTTGGGTTGCCAAGCCTATTGTTACTAACCTCTTAGGACCCAACTTGGTTGGGTACCAACAAGCTAAAACTTGATCAATAGGTGTTTATGGAGGGCATTGGAGACTTGGCTACCTCATGAAGAATTAAGGGATCTTCATTATTTTTATTTTCATCAAGCCAAGTCATTGACACTATCATTTTATATCCAATGTGCCTCTTTGCGGTAACTTGTACTTAATCTCTTTACATTGTAAGTTACTTGCCCCTTTGCATGTTTTTGGTTTTGTACCAAGTATGTGTTTGTATATGTTGTTCCTTATACCTACTTATCTTGTGTATTCAAGTAGATGTTGGTTGTTTGGCACATCATATACTTGTGTGTTTGCTTCGAGCCTCTAATGCATCTTTATGGTATCTTTTTTTGGCTCTTATTGAGTGATTAATGGAACATCCCATGTTGAGAGAGTGATTTTCCTTTGGCATCTCACAATCCTATAAATGTGTGCACATGAGTAATACCACTTAGTATTGATATTGCAAGATTATCTAGTCACTATGTGGTATGCCATGCTCATGAGAAATTCAAATTCTATATCTCCATTAATTATCTCTAGTTGGATTTTGTTTGCCTTTTGTTGAAAAGAATTTAATATCACATTATGGGGGAGTAATATGTCTTATGCATATCACAAGCCTAGGAAATGTGAACATTTGATGTATTGCCACTTAGAGTTGATATTGTTAATTATCTTGTTCCTAGGTGGCATGTTTGCTCAAACAAGCTCCGTTATTTCTTAAATGATTTTATTGCTCATTTCTTTGGTCTTGGTTTGAGTAAGAATTCTTGGTGCGGTTTACTCAAATATATATATATATATATATATATATATATCATAAGTAGGAAGCCGTTTGCTTCTAGTTACTCTAATCATTGCTTTGCATGATTGTTTGACTATTTTTGGAGCTACCAAGAATCCTTTTTCGTGCATGGTGCTTAATTTGAATATTTAACCATATGCCTTTTATTGTGAAGTTGATCTTGAATATCTTTGCAATACACCACCGGAAAATAATTCCAATATGAACTTCTTGTCTTTGACAATTGGTATTCGTATATATGCGTGGTAATTCTTCTAGATCATCTTCACCTTGGAATTTGCCTCTTATTGCCCATATTTCTTGCCAAGAAATTATTTTGACTCCCGTTGTCTTATTGCCTTCTTGAAGATCTTTTTGCTTGACTTTGTCTCATCTCTTGATCCCCATCAAGTGTGTGTTGTTGTAAGACAAACCTTTTCTTTTCGGTACTTGTGCCATTGTGAAAAGTGTAGAGGGTTTGGTTTATTTGTTGGAACCTTGCTCTTTTGGAAGTTAGTTATCTCATTTCTTCTTCTATGATTTATTTGCTTGAATGAGATAAATCTTTGAGCATGTTTTTTTTATTTCTTTCTTGCTCAATGAGTTGTTAGGTTCATTTGTTGAATTTGTTGAATAAATCATTTGTTGATTTGTTCCATTGATACTATTTGGACAACTAATGTGTTTTACCACACATTTTATACCTCCTTGTACTCTTGGTGTTTTTGTCTAATTTGTATCTTCTTTGGATCTTGAAAGCTAGGTGCATGCATATTCTCTTTATGCTTAATTTTGTGTCTTAGTTCTTTCTTTGATCCAATATATATGTTATACTCCGTCAAATCCTAAATGGCTAAGATGTGCATGAAATTCAAATTTCATCTCTAACTATGCACATATTTATATGGAGTCTATCATATGTATTGTGGTTAGTCTAATCACTTTGGACCCAATAAGTTTGGGGACCAAGATGTACTTGAATGATGTCTTAGGTACATTGGAGATGCAATGGATGCTTGTCTCGTTTATAAGGAAGGTGTTATCACCATATGATTATTGGAGCCAAGCTAGGATGACCGGCGAACTCTTATCTACTACATCACACCATTGCTATCTCGGTAAGAAGTATAACATTCATGCATACTTTTCTAGCATCCCAACTCTTGTAGGTTGGTTCTTGGCATGATAATATTTATTTGCAAATGTTGCGGTTCTTGCAAAGGTCTTATAAAGAAATATCTTTATTTCATATGTGAGCAAGTTGAGATGATTACATATGATGGGAAGTATATAAAATCATGTTTATGATTCACCAATCCCAAATATGCCATTTTAGCAATTTATTGCATATTAATTCCTCAACGCTCTCTCATGTGCAATATAGATAATGTTGCAAGTTGTACCCTTCTTTATTATGCTTGTTGCCTTTCAAAGTATCCCGACTATCTTTTGATCCCTTATTGCTAGTTGTGATGGCTTTGATGATTTTGCGTGGAGAGTTTATTAATATACCATAATGGAAAATGGAGCCTTGAGCTATATATGCTTTCTAGCAAAGCTATTTGGTATATTCTATGACTCTCTCTTGGATATTATGTCTTCCTTAATTTCAACTAACCTCTTGTGTATACATGTTCCTTTGTGGATTGTTCATCATGATTTTTTGTCCACTTAGAAATGTATATGCATAAGAGTGTTAATTTCTTCCCTTAATATCCTCGTTCTTTGCCGACCATCTTTCTTATCCATTTTGTTCTTGATGGTGTTGGTAAGAACTTGATTTATGAGTGCTTGTTTATTCTTTATTGCTTCTTCTCGCACTCATATCTCGTGAATCTTTTTGGACTAAAGTTCACTTTGATAAGCGTATTGATCCTTTTGTATTCTTTCGTGCTCATGTTTTGTTTTAAATGATATAGGGAGTAAGGATTCCATGTTTGTGCATATTGTATTCAAATGCAACAAAAATTCAAATTTATGCATGGACCTTGGGGAGCTTCCTTATTTCATTTAAAGCACCCAGTAGCTCTTATCATCACTTCTTCTTGTGTCCAATTGGTTCTTTGGGTCTCTTGATTGCTTGCTTGCTTCATTCGTTGAAGCTTCCTTCACTATGTCATCTTTTTGTAATCTTTGATCCTCAATATGGTTTGACTTCCTCCAAATATTGTTAATTTGATAAGTGCATATGATTTCACTCATTTTTATGAGAAATGCACATCTTGGGGAGGAACTCATACTATATTGGCCTTCTAAATTCCTTCATCCATTTTGGCAATCGTTGCCAATGGGGGAGAAGTTTAGAGGGTTTAAGGGAAATGGTTTTTATACTTAAGTTTGGTTTGTGCTTAAGTGTTTACCTTTCATGCATCTCTTCTTTGTTAGATGTTTTGCATGGTTGAATATATAGTGTAAACTCCATCAATGGTTTATCTTGACAATGTATGCAATGAAATTCAAGTTCATCACACGTGCATATATTGTGGGGGAGTTTGCTCTATATATTTTGGCTGCACTCACATCAACCATATTTGTTGTAGTTTATGTGAGTACAATTGATTTTGATATGCGGTAGTAGCTTCGTGTTACTTGACCATATCAAATACAACCTCTTGTATGCAATTTATTCTCGGATAAGTTGCATATTAGTTTCTATCATTCATTATATAAACCCTCTTGTTGAGATTGTCATCAATTACCAAAATGGGGGAGATTGTAAGGGTAAATTGCCCCTAAGTGTGTTTTTGGTAATTAATGACAATCCCTATGGACTAATGTTTTCATTGAGATTTTTATGAAGGAATTGTTCATAGGAATTGCTTGAAGTCCATGTGTTGGATTCAAGGCTTGGATGCCATGAAGATAAAGATATATCTTAAGTATTGGCATCAAGATCATTGAATAGAAGAGATGAATCCAATATGATCAAGAAGAAGAAATAAAGATGTTGTTCTTGTGTAGAACTCAAGTATTCCATGCTCTAGCTTATGTGCTAAGCCAAGGAGTCTCAAGATCTTGAGAGTTTGGTTACATGAGAAGAATTCAAGTTATGGCTCTATGTCGAGGTCACGATGGTCTCATGAGTTGAGCCATGGTTGACCAAGACTTAGAGCATGCAATCAAATGAAGAATTCCCTATGCATCTTAAGAGAGATTCGATAGAGCATGAGTAGATACAAGGTTGACCAAGATGAAGAGAGAATAGTGGAATCAAGTATCTTCCCATGGGCTTACATCAAAAGAAGGATTCAATATGGCCCATGGGAGAATGAAATCAAATGAAGCTTCTTCATCAAGATCAAGCGGGATGCTCAAGGCAAAGGTATGTCCTTGCTAGATTTTCCTTTTGCCGGTCTCAAGGTGTTTGTTGGGAGACCGGGTTATAGGATAGATAGCCGCACTATCAAGAGGGGCTTTCGGTTGGGTAACTTGATCTCATCGTCATAGGGAGCTCAATCCTTTGCATACTTTGCATCTTCCTAGTTTGTTGCTTCTTGGTGTTTCTCCATGTGAGGTTCTTGTGCTTGTTGCTAGCTTTCCAACAAGTCCAAGTTCATCGAAAACGGAATCCAAATGCATCGTCTATTGCGTTTTCGAGTTGAAGAGTTTTACCGGTTCTTCACTTTGGGAGGTTTCACACCTCTCCACATTTGGTATTTTTCCTCTTGACATTTCTTGGTGTTTCTCTGCATAAAGTTGTAGTACTTTTTCTAAGCTTTTCAAAAAGTCCAAGTTTGCTAAAAACGGAGTTCGGATGCAAAAGTTATCGCGTTTTTCGTATGAGTGGTTTTGCTGTTTTGCAAATCCGGAGTGAAATCCGGAGCTGCTCCGGGCTGCTCCGGGCTGAGCAGTGGCCGGGTACTCGCTCCGGAGTATCGGCCGGAGCTGCTCCGGGCTGCTCCGGGCTGCTCCGGGATGACCGAAAAATCTCTGTAACGGGCAGTTTTGTTGCCCTATAAAAGGGGGCTTCTTCCCCAACGGTTGTATAAGTGTTCTAGGGTGTTCTTGAGCCTTTCTCTCACCTCCATTGTTGAACCTCTTGAGCTTGCTCCCTCTCTCTTCCCTCCAATGATTCTTGCATATTTTTGAGGGATTTGGAAGAGGAGATCTAGATCTACAACTCCACCAATCAATTCCTCCTCTAAGTGAGGGGAACCCATTGGATCTAGATCTTGAGGTCATTGGTTGACCTCCACCCTTGTTCTTCCTCTCTAACTCCTCCATAGCATTTGTTGCTTTGGTGGGATTTGAGAGAGAAGGATTTGAGCATTTTCCCTTGTGTTCTTGCTTTGCATCCTTGCATAGTGTTGAGCTCTCCATTACGATTTGTTCGAGTGAGAGACCGTGAGCTTGTTACTCTTGGAGGGTGACCTCCTAGTTGGCTTGGCGGTTGGTGCCTCGGTGACCTCTTCGTGGAAGATTGTGAAGAGGCCCGGAATTCCCCTTCGTGGGAGTTGTGAAGTGGTTGTGGAGCTTGCCATCTCCGGAGTGGAGGAAAAGATAACCATAAGAAGGGGTCCCTAGCTTCGTGGGGGACTCGGAGAAGAAGGTGAGCCTTCGTGGCGTTCGGGGGCCTTCGTGGTTACCCGCATCTCTCCAACGGTGATTAGCTTACTTTATGTAAGTGAACATCGGGATACATCTTCGTCTCCGCGTGCCTCGGTTATCTCTATACCCGAGTTTATTTCCTTGTGATAGCCATCGTGCTTGAAGTACTTATATCTTGTTTATCACTTGTGAATTATATCTTGTGCTATCTTGCTTATATCTAGTTGTTGTTGTTGCACTTAGTTGAGCCTAGCATATTTAGGTCTTGTGCTTGAAGAAAATAAACGTTAGTTTAATTCCGCATTCCTTCAAGCCAATTCCGTAATTGTTTTTAAAACGCCTATTCACCCCCCCTCTAGGCGACATCTCGTCCTTTCAGTTAGGTCCGTCTTCGAGATTAGCTCGCATGGGTCACCGTCTGCTAAGAAGGTCCAGTGCATGGTCATAGAACTTTGTGTGTTTATGTAACATTTACATTAGTGAAAATATCAAGCTAAAAACAAAGGACTCATCCTGTCCGAGATATTTTGAGATTTTTACAAAACGTTTAGGCTTCTTGCAAAACATTTAAAGTTTGGATATAAATCGTGAGATCTTTATGACCAGCAGTTTAAATTGTATGCTCCTTTTAGATTCAAGTAAACTTTGGTCTGATTTTCAAGTTCTTAAAAAAGGCTAAAAATACAAGTATTCGAACCGAGGATCTCTAATTGATGTGGGAAATATTTAGTTGTTTCATCCAAAGGTGAATTGTAATATTTATTCCACCAGCAGTTGCTAAAAGTTGCTTTTTCACTCACTTTTATGATGATTTTGATAATGCGGGATTGTTAGTAATAAAATAATCTAATATCAAAGTTACTTATTAGATATGTGTTGTATTGTTGTTATGAGGCATGATTTGCATATGCAAGTGATATTATGATATTTGTCATCTTATGTCTTCAGCATGTGAACTGCCAGCCTTATCAAGTGGTGGTTCAGGGAATCGATGAAAGGCTGGCAATTGCATATCCTACAATGATCATGTTGCACTTACACAATCTGACGTTGATAAGGTATCCATACCTATGCCATTTCCTATTTTCTAACCCTAGATGCCTTACCTCAGTTACCACAGAACTAAAATGTCTCACGCCTGTTTGGGGTTTAGGGGCTCCTTCAGATGATTGCCGAAAGTATCTTGCCGCCTACTATGCATTCTATCACAAGGGTGGATTGGTATGGTATCAACTGTATTTCCATTTCATCTCATTTATTTTACCAACAAATGTTCAGTTTTAGTGTGCAATGCATTGGTGGACAAGTCCGTCCCCACACATCCATTGAATGTCTCGATAAGTTGTCCACCTCCAAGTCCCTCCTTTTACTAACTCTATATAAGTATCTCATTAGGCCATAGTTCTTTTACTATTCCGCTAAGTGGCTAATTTTTCCATTATATGGTTTTGTGACTCCATATAAAAGTTTGTATCTAGTCAATCTTATAAGTTTCTTCTTGCAGTTATTATTTTCCATAACAGCTATGCTCAATCTCTCCGTTTAATAATCTGTTGAATTCCTATTTATCGGTTGATTCGGTGATGTGAAAATGGCACGCATATTATAAATTACATTTTGAATTCATATACCAACCCACCATCTCATTAAAAAATTTAGCAACCAACTATCTTCCACACAAAATGCAAACTCCAAAGTGTAGTCAAATGAAAAGAAATATGATGTTACTTGCTCAGTAAGGTTTATAGCATCAGACGTGATATTTTTTTCTTAATTTTTCATCCCAGTAAGTATGTTGATTTTGTTGTCTAAGATCAGTACTTTTTGTTTCACTTTTCCTGATCTGGTTGATAAAAAAGTATGGATTGAATATCTTATGCTTTGCAGATGTACATGCTAACAAAGTTCTTTTTTTGTATTGGATGGCTTTATGAAGGTATATCGACATACATGTGCCAACACGATCATTTTATGTATTGTGTATTATTTAATTTTACATCATGCCAAAAGAGGAGCACTTCCTTTTCTCTAACGCGTCAAGGATTAATACCAAAAAAGTGGACTAGGATGTATTGGAAAAGAAAAGTCATCTATGGTTATATGATATCATTTTCTTTTCGGTTCCAGTTGATGAAATGTGCTTTTATATACATATGTAATACAAAGATGTATGGATCGAAAGAGTTGTTCCAAATGGAAAGAAAGATGATCCACTATATATGGTATGGTAAAATCTCTTTGAAATATAAGTTATGCATAATTGATGATTTTTTACTTTGTTATTTCGATGCCTTATATCGGGGCTCGATCATTGAGAAAACCGGGGGCAGTACCATGGTGGGGTTTGTAGCTGATCCGCGGTGGGTTATAATTTATTGATAATTTTTCTATTATAAAAGATCCTATTGATATGATACAACAAATAAAAATGCTCCTAGGTCTAACTCACTGGTCAACTTGTGTCAGAACGGCATGCAGGTGGGCCAGGCGAAGCCGGCCTGTTCGTCTAGTCTAGAATATATGAGCTGTTGAGGACGGCGTTGGAGTACTATAGATGATTGATAATTAGGGCCGGATAATTGTGAATAGACCAGCTTAAACTACAGGCATGAACGACAAGTCATCGCAGGGCATCTCTAGCTCGACTCACCAGCTGCATGCGGCTGCCTTTGAAAACTGTTTCGCTCCTTATCCCCCCACGGCCTGGCCCGCAGTTTGAATTGAAATATGTTCTTTGCCTTATCAACTTGTCTCGCTTCACTGCATTTTACTCATATCGGTGCAGCTGCGGCATCTCATGTAACTCCAAGTTTGTCGGACAAAAGGCAGGAGACACGTTTGATCCTTTGGGGGATTTTTGGTAAAGGACACCAATCAATACCTATAACGAAATTGTCCCAGTGTGCCATTTAGGAAGATCGACAACAACTAGATCCGAGACACAGGTGAACACAGAAAAAAAATAAACGAAAGCGGAAATTTAATTCGGCTCCCTCTACCAAGAAAATATATTTTAAATTAACGAAATATTTTGACAAAAATATTCTGCATGTACATCTCCATAATATATGTGCGTTCATAGTGTTCCGTTGAAAACCGATTTTTTTTTGTGGTTTACGTAAAAAGACAATTTTATCTTGTGACAACTCTTATGGCACTAAATTTTGTCTTTTTTACGCACGCAACACGATAAGTCAATTTTTTATGAAGTGACTTTGTAGGCACGTAGCACGTGAAGATGTACGTGTGAATTTTTTGTTTCAAATTTTTAACATTTCAAAATATGTCTAAGATGTATTTCAAAATAATGGGAGCATATGCTCCCATGAGCCAAAACGCCACTCCCGAACGGGGTCGGCAAGAAAAGTTGATAACTGAAACTAAAAAAATCAAAACTGAACCGAAAAGGCCAATAAAAATTTTTGGTAGTAAATTCTACATACGTAATTTAGTTCAGTCAACTGGGCCATCAGTTCACAAATCGAATGGAGTGAATTGACAAACTTTACGTGAGACCGCCTTAGTCTCTAGAACCATGTTATGTGCGTGAATTGTGGTATCATGGAATGTTGATCAGATTGCTGTAGTGTGGTTATCTTTTTGTTTGGTACTGTCGAACATTTATTTTTGCCAATTGATAATAATATATACAATGAAAAATATCTAAAAAATACAACTGAAACCAGTTTTACTAAGTAGTGTCCAATTTTGTGTTGAAACATCGATCACACTGTTTGGTCATGATCGAACCCAAACCCGAATTTGTCAGGCAATAAACTGGCAAATATATTCCCAGTCTTTATTTATAAAAAATTAAACTTCAAATAGATTGAAACACAAAGACGAAATGGTTGGTCATGATCGAACGCCCATCCCTACTTGCGGCCGGTTCAAGATGCACCAGAGACGACCATGTCTAATTTGTAGATCACCGTAACATTGTCTTCGCAAATTTATAAAGAAACAAGCTTATAGACTGAAATGAATGGCTAGGCTGAGAGTACGGGTGAGCAAAAAGGTGTCGCAGATTAACTGTTTTAGGCTAATTCAATTTTTTTATTAAACTAAAATGTAAATTAAATTTGAAAAATGAATAAACTAGCTCTTACTATCCGGCATGGGCGGATCTACCGGCCCTTCAGCACTGGGCGGCTGCCCAGGCTTGCTGGCATGCGCTGCCTCATGTTTTCTTACTATGTATAACGCTCATGTCCATAAAAATGGCGTCTTATACATGTTTGTAAACGCTTTCGGAAATTTCTGGGTCCGCCACTAGTACCTGGATTCCACGGTTTGCCATGGTGTTAATTTTTGCACAGCCTAGCCGAGAGCATCGCTATCTAGTTAGTATATCTCTGTATTTTACACAAAGGATGTTACACTTGTTGGTACCTGCCCAGACACTTCAGAAAGTCATCCCAATATGCAGATACACGGCCATATCGTGTTCATTTGCTCGCATGACACATTTTTTGTTTGATTAAAGCGCTACAGCGTCCGTGCTCCTTTTGTTGGAGGTTTTCTTTGCCCAGCAATAGCTTGTTCATTTGCGGGTGTGAATCACGTATAGCGAACTAGTTTTCCGTGGAATACAGTGGACTACATAAAGCCACAATCAAAAAAAGAAGAGGAAAGCGGAAAAAAGCAAAGAAAAAACGTCGACGAAATACGCCGACGCATTTAAACCAGGTTACAAGCCAGGCAGAACCCGACCACATCAAATGAACCGATCAGATGTGGACATGAGGTGAAGTGTAGTACAACCTGGGCGCGGCGATTTAAACAGAAATAACCTAAACTTGATACAAATTTAAAAAATAAACCATACGCGAAAGTATTTTACGGCAATAACCCATTTTGGCATCGCCATTCGTAGTGGCGAAGCAGATGATGCTGCGTCGCCACGGCTAGTGGCGAGGCCGATTGTGCGTCGCCACCCAGGGTGACGAAGCAGGTGTGCGTACGTCGCCACACACAGTGGCGAAGCAGAATAGGGTTAGGAAATAACCCCCGCGCCCCACCCGGCCCCTCTCTCCCTCACTTCTCTTCCTCCCAACCTCTCTCTCTCATCCAGTGGCGGCGGCGGCTGGGGCACTCTCCCTCCTTCCCTTGCTCAAGATCTTGAAGAACAAGAAGAATCATTTGCTCAAGATCTTCACCAAGCCCACCAAGGTACTCTCCCTCCAATCCCCTTGCTCTTCTCCCTCTTCCCCTTCTCTAATCCCCTTGTTTGAGGGTTGATTCATGGATTGATATGATTGATGCATGGATTGATATGGTAGATTGAAATCAAAGTTTTTGATGGATGGATTTGGTAACCCTAGTTAGTGATGGATGGATTTGTATTGATTTGTATGGTGGAGTTGTAATGTGCAATTTGTTTGAATATGGTAGAATTTGGGAACCCTAGTTGTAATGTGCAATTTGTTTGAATATGGTGGAGTTGTTATGTAGCTTGTTATTTAACTAGCAAATTGTTTGAATATGGTAGAATTTGGGAACCCTAGTTGTAATGTGCAATTTGTTTGAATATGGTAGAATTTGGGAACCCTAGTTGTAATGTGCATGGATTGATATGGTTGATTGAAATCAATGTTTTTGATGGATGGATTTGTGAATCCTACTTAGTGATTGATGGATTTGTATTGATTTATATTAATTTGTATGGTGGAGTTGTGATGTGCAATATGTTTGAACAATGTAGCTTGTTATTTAACTAGCAAATTTAGATTAGTTGTGATGTGCAATTTGTGTGCATCATAATATGTATGAAATTAGTGGAAATTATTATTTACATATTATATGGATTTGTTGTAGATTAAAATTTTAATTATGTGCATATATGCTCACATATATGTTAATAGATGAATTTTATAGTTGAAGTTAATTTTAGATTAATTGTATAGTTGTAGATGAAATATTGGAGATATATTTTTATAGAAGAATTGTATGAATTATGTGCATATATGCTCACATTATAGTAGGATTGTTTAGAATGGAGGATTTAAGTAATGAAAGCATTCTCGAGGGTGAAGTTGATGTTAAGCACCGTGCCTATAAGATGTCCGAGAAGAAGATGGTAATTATAAAACCAAGTACTCAAATGTAATATTCTTAAGCGTGAATTGGTATGTGACACCATGCATGTATGTTTGTCACCGTGCAGAATTTTGGACCATTGCGACTCAGGTACAACCAGATGACGTCAACGGCGATGAACTACGATGAGCGGTACACCCCCTACATCCGCCATCTAGGGCTTCTACCGTTCATCCATATGGTCACCCGGACGACACTCAACGTCAATCCTGCCGCGATCACCGCGCTTGTGGACCGGTGGAGGCCGGAGACCCACACCTTTCACCTCCGGACCGGCGAGATGACGATCACGCTGGAGGACATGGCGATGATACTTGCGCTCCCCATCGAGGGGGCTCCTCTTTGCATCGATACATCCTCTGATGATTGGCGCGGGAAGATGTTAGATCTCATTGGGAAGTGCCCCGGGGATACTCTCAACAGGCAAGGAGTAAAGTTGAGGGTCCCCGCGGGGGCAACTTTCAAATGGATCTCAGATAACTTCGGTACGTGCCCTGAGGATGCCGATGAGGATCTCGTCAAGATCTACGCCCGCGTGTATGTGTGGTATGTTATCACACGGAGTCTGTTCAATGACACTAGTGGGAAGACCGCGCACTGGCATTGGCTGAAGGCGCTCACCGTCATGGATAAGAAGTGGAGCTGGGGCACTGCTGCATTGGCTTGGTTGTATCGTCAGGTAATGAGTTGTTTTCATACATTGGCTACATTCTTGTTATATGTGCATCTCATATTCAGCTACTTCAGAAATTAGGTTGCTCTATAAATTCTAATGATTACATCTTTGTTTTTGCACTGCTTAGTCTCAATCTTACATAGTAAGTTTCCTTCCTATCAGTAATATATGAATTTTAGATTCAGCTACTTGACAAACTAGCCCTGTATACAATCTGTGACACTTAAATATCTCTTTTTGCAGTATTATTATCTTGGTCACATTTTCAGATATACTCAAACACTTGGTTCCTCTTGATATATGCATTAGCTAAATCAGTGTTTTCTCCTCATTTCCTACGTAGAAATTTCATATGTTAGACCACTCCGTACATTTGCTCTCCATTTTGGCTATATTCTTGTTATTGATATTTGCTTTCATACCTTCTGCAGCTTGACGATGCTTGTTGTAGGACAGAGCCACAAGCTTGTATTGCTGGTTCCCTCCTCCTTCTTTCGGTGTGGAGTTGGGAACGCTTCCCTGTTGGACGGCCTAAAATTGGTCCTCGTAGAGACTGGGACGATGCTGACGACCGCCACCGGTATCCCACGTTTGCTTACTATTGGGACCAGCATTCTGAGTTCACTTCTGACCCAAAACATGCATATCGACAATACACAACGAGTTTGACAACCTAACCCCTGAGCAGGTAAAATAACTCTATTCCCTCACTCTCTCGTCTTGGGTATTTAGGATCTTCATTATTGGGCATGTTGTAGGTGATATGGCAACCATACGGCAAAGGATATTCTTACGGGCCGCCTTCTTACGGTGACGCTGCCTGGGAGATTAACCCTGCTTGCATGGCTGAAAGAGCTCTGTTTCATATGCGTTGCCCGTTGATATGCATGTGGGCTGTTGAGCATCACTTGACGCAGCGGGTTATGCGGCAGTTTGAGCTATATCAAGAGTACCCGCCGATGTATGAGGACACGGATCGTATGCTTCACCGGTATGAATCCTTTTTCCGCCGTTGCGCCATTGTGTAATGTAATTCTTGTTTGTTGACAGTGTGCTATCTTATTATGCAGCTATGACAGGATAAAATGTCGGAAGACAGATTGGCCCAATATTCACAAGATGCATATCAAGACGTTTCAACAACGTGTGACGGAGACTAAGCGGGCAAAAGGAATAAATATAGCGGACCATTCTGATGAGGCTTTCAACAACTATCTCCGTTGGTTTCAACCTCGGACTCGTTTGCAGCTTCTTCCGGATGCCTACACGGATGACATTTTGGAAGAACCTTTGCCGTTCGACCAGCTAGGCAATCTTGCTTACAATAAGCTTGTCAGAGAGGGGCGCCAAGTCCCTTTTGCTTCATCGATTAACTTTGTGGTAAGCTTGTTCTTCTTTTTGGAATCTCACTACTATCTCTACTTGCCACTTGTGTCTTTACATATTCATATACATGCTAGCGCTCGGAGATCCAGAAGCAAGCTGCTGAATTCGAGGGGGCTTTGGAAATTCCGGAGCACAAAGATGGCTATTCAAGATTGCGAGAATTTGTGAAGGTATGAAATTGCCGGAGAACATATTCTACTCACGAATGGTGAAATGCTGGATAATGCACTAGCCATTGCCTAGCCATTGCTAAATGCCTTGCTTTTGAGTTCTTATAAATTTGTGATAGCCATTGCTAGTTTCTTTTGAAACTTTAAGACCATTGCCTAGCCATTGCTAAATGCTCAAAGTGTGACTACTGGATAATGCACTAGCCATTGCCTAGCCATTACAATGCATGTGACTACTTGCGGTGCTTTTCCTTTTTACCCTACTTGCGGTGTTTTATACTTTTGACAATTATTTTGTTCTTATAGCGTCAGGGCCAGAAGTTACGGAGATTAGGAAACCTTCTTGGTTGCCGTGATCCTGAGATTGCATCAACGTCGTCGCCGTCCCAGTCTCATGCCATATCGGACTCCGCGGATGATGAATCCACGCCGGAACAAGAGGATGAAGAGGAACAAGAGGATCCCCTACCATCGAAGAGGAAGAACAAAGGTGTACATAGGGACAAGTACACACCACATGATTTTAAGGAGAAGACAAAGAAGAAGGTGGTCACGGAAGAAGTCTCCGATTCCGACGATGACAATTTTGTGTTGGAGGCACGGAAGAAGATCGCTCCGCGTAGGGGAGGAGGGAAGCGTGGAAGAAAGTAATCTCGCTTTGAACTTGTGCTTGTGTATGACGGACACTATGTTTGGCTATGTAATATTTGAACTATGAGCTTGATGTTTGGATATGATCATGTGCTCGAATTTCATATATGATCTTCTTTGATATATGATATATGATATTGTGAGCTTGATCTTCTTTGATATGATCATATATGATATATGATATATGATATATGATATTGTGAGCTTGATCTTCTTTGATATGATCATATATGATATATGATATATGATATTGTGAGCTTGATCTATCTTTGATATGATCTTCTTTGATATATGATATATGATATATGATATTGTGAGCTTGATCTTTCTTTGATATGATCTTCTTTGATATATGATATATGATATATGATATTGTGAGCTTGATCTTTCTTTGATATGATCTTCTTTGATATATGATATATGATATTGTGAGCTTGATCTTTCTTTGATATGATCTTCTTTGATATATGATATATGATATATGATATTGTGAGCTTGATCTTTCTTTGATATGATCTTCTTTGATATATGATATATGATCTTCTTTGATATATGATATATGATATATGAGATTGTGAGCTTGATCTTCTTTGATATATGATATACGATCTTCTTTGATATATGATCTTGTTTGATATGTGATATATGATATTCAAAAGAAGATTTGAGCTGATTTCATATATCCAGGCTTGCGTCGCCACTGGGAGTGGCGAAGCAGCCGTGCGTCGCCACTGTGAGTGGCGAAGCAGCCGTGCGTCGCCACTGTGAGTGGCGAAGCACAGGAGGCAGCTGCGCCCAGCCGCAGCGCAGCACGCAAAGGCTGCGTCGCCACTGGGAGTGGCGAAGCACAGCTGCGTCGCCACTGGGAGTGGCGAAGCAAAGCTGCGTCGCCACTGGGACTGGCGAAGCAAGCCTGGACTCGAAAAAATGCTCATAAACTATGAAAAAATGAAGCAACTTTAGCTTTTGTCAACTTTAACTTCAGCAGCAACAACTAGTGCACAAGTATAACACATAGATCGAAATGACAGAGATCACACAAGGTTCACACAATTTTTCGAAATGGAAGCAAATAGTTCTAAATGACATGGTTCACAAGGTTCGAAATGAGAGGGATCAAACAAGGTTCACACGAATGCTCTACTCGCTCAAACATGGTCCCTTTGCCTTCGCCTTCGCCATGGCCTTCCTCTTCTTCTCTTCTTCTTCCTTCTCCTCCCTAATGGCACGCACCTCGGCAGCCAACCTCTCAAATAGTTCCTTCTTCTCCCTCTTCTTCTCTTCTTCTTTCTTCTCCTCCCTTGCTAGGTGCGCCGCCCAAACAGCCTGGCGCTGCTTCAACTCACGCGCTTCTCGTTCTCTCTTCTCTTTAAGTGCTTTGGCGCGCTGCTTGTCCTCCCACATCATATGTTCCCACCGCATTTGCTGCCACCTTTTCCGCTCCGCTTCCTCTTTTTCAGCTTCCTCTTTCAGCTTCCTCTTTCTTTCTTCCACTTTCTTGGCCGCATCTTGTTCCTTCACTCTCCTCAAAGCCTCATTTTGAACATCTTCGTCCTCCTTGTGACCTTGAGTAGAGCTATGTCCCGTCCCACTCACCTTTCTCTCCCTCTCCATCTCTACTTCCATGTTGCTTATCTTATCGTAGGCTCTCTTCATTATCTCGTCGTACTCACGAATGCTCTTTATTACCCCCTCCGCAAGCTCCTTCTGACGTTGCTCTTCTCTTTCTCTCCTCATTCTTTCCTCACGAATCCTCAATTGTTGATCTTCTTCCATCCTCATTTGTGTTGCCTCTTTCTTCTTCCTCTCGGCCGCATCCATCTCCATCACCTTCCTCCATGACTCATTGAAGGTCTGATCCCCCTCCTTGTTGGCTTGACTCCCCGCCATATCTACAATAAGAGTGGAGATAAATGTTAGTAAACACAATATGTAAAATGTTATCTCAAATTTAAAAAATTGCAGAGCACAAAATAAAAGTACATACGGAAATGGTCCTTGTAGATATCCTATCATACTAGTTCGATTTACACCACGGACTCCTCTAAGACCTAGTTGTCTTCCTCTTTGTTGCCTAGGATTACGATAGCTTGGACCACCTCCGTGGCTTCGACCACCTCGGTGACTAGGACCACTCTGTTGGCTTGCAACACTATGTTGGCTACTCCTTTGTTGGCTTAGGCTAGGACCATCTTGGTGGCTTGGACCACCTTGTTGGGTACTCCGTTGTTGGCTTGGACCACTTTGTTGGGTACTCCTATGTTGGCTTGGGCTTGGAACATCTCGGTGGCTTGGACCACTTTGTTGGGTACTCCTTTGTTGGCTTGGACCACCTTGTTGGCTTGAATCACCTTGTTGACTACTCATGGGTTGGCTTGCGTTTGAGTCATTTCTCTTTGTTCTTTTCCTTTGGGTACATGTCCTAGCATTGTGTCCATGACCATTACACTTTCCACAACGAGCTCTATCACATGGCTCTTGAAATTGGTCATTTCCTGATTCTCTCGCACCACCACGACCCCATCCATCCATATCACCCCTAAAACGCTTTGTCTGACGTCTTCCACGTTTAACAACCTTCCATGACGGATGGGGCCAGAGTTGGATTCCATGATACTCGGGCCACTGTGATTGGTCTAGGTATGGGTTAAATCTAGGAGCCCATGTTTTCTTGGTCTTCGTGATGGAGAACTCTGACTCTCTCACGATGAGAGGGTGATTGTAGTCCAAATGACGCACCCGAGCCGCCGTTAGCAAATGCGAGCAAGCGAGATGGACCAAAGATGGCCTCGCACATGTGCACTCGCAAGTCCTTAGCGAGACCTTCAAAGCTCGGCCTCCGTGTTGGACACCGTCGGCCGTGGTTCCTCCGGGCTCGTTCACTTGATAAATGAGCTCTTCGTTATCATAAACGGTGGCAACTTCAGAATCTGCCTTACGAGACTGAAATGTCCCCCACTCGTCAACTTTGGGTGGGTACTCGTATTTGTGGTTTTGCGTATTGTCTCCCGCAATCTGCCTTTCCGTTTCATCTGAGTACTTCAAAAAATACTCATTCAACTTGTCGAATGTGTATCGCACAATTGCTGTCACGGGCAATGCACGGACACCCTTGAGCACCTTGTTGAAGCACTCTGCCATATTGCTTGTCATTTGACCGTACCTCCGACCATTTTCATCGTAGGCTCTTGCCCACTTTGTTCTATCTTGGATGTGCCTAGTGAGAAATGCTTGACCCTTAGCATCGAGCTTTCTGTTTGAGGTCAATTTGATGTACAAGTTTGCGAAACGCCGGTCAGTGAAAGCGAGACAACAATCTTGAAGATCATCAGTCAACTCCTTGCTGCCACATGCCCTATAGAAGTTTGAACAGAAATGCCTCATGCACCATCTATGGTGCAAAGGAGCATGCCCTGAAATTTCAATATTTACAGCTGCGAGAATTCCTTGATGTCGATCTGAGATGACACAAATTTCCCTTTGTGGCGGTAATACCTTGGTCCTCAAAAGGTGAAAAAACCACTGCCAGTTATTATTGTTCTCCGCCTCAACGAAAGCAAATGCCAAAGGAACCAAACGGTTGTTGGCATCATTTGCTATTGCAACCAAGAGAGTCCCCCTATATTGCCCGGTCAGAAATGTGCCATCAACGGAAATTACCGGTCTACAATGCTCGAAAGCTTTCACGCATTGCTGGAAAGCCCAAAATGCACGGCCAAATACTCGAACAGTTCTTCCATTGTAAATCCTTGTTTCCTGTCCATAAGGCTCTACCACATGAACCATGCCCGGGTTTGCATCGGCCATTGCTAACAACAACCGAGGAATTCGGTTGTATGCTTCTTCCCAATCACCATACAACATCCTGAATGCAGCTTGCTTTGCTTTCCATGCCTTGCCGTATTTCACATCATAGTGAAAGAGAGCTTTCACAAGCTCCATGACAGTTTTGATGCTCATTGTTGGAAGTGATGAGATTTGATTGGAAAGTCTATATGCGATGAACTCGGAGGTGAGTTGTCGGTGATCATGCTTTACTGCTTTGCCATCCACCCTCTTTCCGCGACACATGTGAGTTGGCACACAACTTGTTATGCGCCACTCGGGTCCTCCCTTCCATGGTCTTGCACGCACAATCCAAGGACATCGATCCTCCTCGCACTTAACAGTGTAACGCTTCTTCACGTCTGAGTGAAGCACCATATAGGGACGATGATACTTAACTGAGAAGTCCTTGATCCATTGTTTAAATTCCAGCAAGGTTTTGAACATCAAGCCTTTTGATATACCATTACTCTCGTGATTGCCATCCCGGTAAGAAGTAGGCCTTGGTCCAAGCACTATACCCTCGCCGCCGTCAACCGTGGCTTCATCCGCGAGACTAAGATCACGGAACAATGGTATCCGATGATCTCGCCCCAATACCTCCTCGTGGACTTCGGCCTCATTGGCCGTGAACCCTTCCTCATCAACTTCTTCTTCGGGACCATCGTCATCCGAGTCCGATGCATAGCATCGCGAGTACGGGATGTCATGGTCCATGTTTTCTTGCGTATAGTACATATCCAAATCTCCAACATTGTGGTCATGAAGCTCAATATCATTGTCATCATCCCCGCACTCATCATCCTCCTCTTCCAATGATAGTGTCTCCTTTGATATTGGACTTCCATCCGTCATTTCTTCAAGGTGGTTCGGTGGAGAATTCCTAGCATCAACCCGGGAGGCACTCCGGTTCAAGTCCACATGCAAAGTACCACCAGTCTTTTTGGTGGCAAATAACTCAAGAGCCTTGTCGAGAGATTCGGCCACCACCTCCTTGTATTCACCCCAACGTTGCTCGGAGTTGATATGCATTATCTTCCAACGGAAGTGCATGCCAAATCCGGCGTTGTGCCTACCTTCCAACTCAACAACATCACTACGGTCCATCCAATTCAACTCTATTCTAACTTGTTCCAAGACCTCGGCGTACGTAGGAGTACGCTCGAACACCAAGTCAAGCTCATCCGGGTCGGGCTCTATATTGCCTTTCAAATAAGCTTCCTTGTCAACATGATGAACATGAACAATTCTCGCCATACCTAATTTTTTATATCAACAATAAGGTAAAAAAATTAATAAGTACCTATGCCAATATTTACTCATCACATCATACTTCATAACAATAAAACCCTATCCCTAACCCTAACATAACAAGAAAATCCTAACCCTAACCCTAACATAACAACAAACCCTAACCTCACAAACCCTTACCCTAACCTACCAATCTACACTAAAATACTTCATACACATCATACAAGCCAACATTGACCAAATTAACATTGCAATTTGGGTGAATCAATATTTCTAGGGTTTCCAAGATTTGGGGATTCAAAACCAAATATGCAAATTCCAATGGGTCAAATCAATGGGAAATGATGGAGAGTACCTTAGGAGACTTGGGGAAGGAGAAATCCACGGAGAAAAGCTTCGATTTGGGTGGGAGGATTGAGAGGCGGAGAGACAGCCGCCTTTGCTGTGAAAAGATGAGGGAGGAAGTGAGTGAGGAGGCCAGCTCGGGGCTGGGCTCCAAACCCTAACCCTAAAGTGCTTCGCCACTGAGAGTGGCGAAGCAGGCCATTGTGCTTCGCCACTCAGAGTGGCGACGCAAGAACGCCTGCTTCGCCACCGTGAGTGGCGACGCACATCACTGCTTCGCCACTGCCTGTGGCGACGCACCCTCAGCTGCTTCGCCACCGTGAATGGCGAAGCTAAAAGAGGTTATTTTTTTGAAATAGTTTGGCCGATGGTTTATTATTTGAAATAGTTTCAAGTTTGGGTTATTTTTGTCTAAATCGTCCCTGGGCGCTCACTTTTGCTCTCCTACTCCACATGATTACCGATGACGTGGCACAACACAAGCATCAGATCTGTCAAGATCTATATTAATGACGACCATTTTCACGGAGTGCTACTACTGCTGTGCTGATGGCAACAATGAACTGAATGGTGGATTAGCATGAGCTCCTGATGACAATGTCGAACGGGTTCGTACTTTTGGTCTGAAAAAAGGGGCATGAACCTTGTCCACCTTTTTTTTCTTCACTGAGATTACATTTTACATCGATTCAAATTTCAGAGCAACTGTTTTCAAATTTCATTTGTCTTGAGGTGCTCGTAGAGTCGTAGAGAACTCTATCCACCTTTTTTCTTCACTGAGATAACACTTTACATCGATTCAAATTTCAGAGCATATCTACACTTCTGGCCAAGCTAATATGATGCAGCTAAAAGTTGTTTTTTTTTATTACCAAAAGTGGCAAAATTGGACGCTTCACTTCAGTTTGAGCATCTCTGCACCTTTTCCAACCCACAAGACATCCCAAAGTTCTAGACTTCTTGTGCCAGAGATATGACTAGCTAGAGAGGTAAATTCACCAACGAAGATACTATCTGCATTACACTTTTTACAATTTAAACACCGTACTAGTGACAACTTAAACACTGCAAGTACATTTAACCAACCTCACACCATATGCGCCCAGCCTGTCCTGGCCGAAGACAAACAAAGAATAAAGGAATCTCAAGAACAAATGGACTATTTTTACAGCACTCGCAAGACCTAACACCATATACTTTTTACCTCGACAGTCTTATCATTTGGAGGAATCAATTTTCAAATTCTTTCACTTTTACCGTTCCCTTCTCCTTTCTGCTCTGTTTGAGTATAAGGAATAGTTGGTTTTAGCATAAGAGACAAGACAATAAAACAAGAATGGGTAGAGGCATTACCACGTGGTAAAATAGAAAATCTAGCTATCCCATCACACCTTACGTATTCCATCGTACATGAGTACTGTAGTATTTATACAAGTTAAGTCCTCATGCCTCTCATTTGAATTCTTGAGCCCTTGTCGGAGACAAGAAAAAACTCTGTCCAATGAAAGGGGGCTTGAAGAAGGGGAAGTGGTCCAAGGAAGAGGACAATCTCATCAAAAACCACATTGAGAAGTATGGCATTGGCCGTAGCTGGCAGGGATTATCTAACACTTTAGGTTTGGATTTTCTTTTCAACACCTCACCATGCATACACATCTGTTTGAGCTCTTGATCTCTTTTCGTTGATTTGATTTCACAAAATAAATGAAAAAAATGGATCACTGAAATGTTTCTCTGTTTGGCTTGCAAATGATCTCTGCTGTTCTTATTGGTGTTATTAGCATAATAGAAGTACACTAGGCATCTAGTAGCACTGTTTTAAATGCATTAACTGAAGGCATGTGCAGTTACTTGACTTCAGAGATTTGTGCAACGTTGATCCTAGTATTTGCAGAAGTTTCATACTTACATTTCTTTCCTAGCGTTCTCAGTATTAATCTGATCATGCCCTGGAAAATTATTTGGAATGTTTCTAATCGATTTTGGGTTTAAGTACTATAGCGATGCTTATGTCAGGAGTTAAGACGCATACACAGTCCTTAGTGTTGTTCGGTAGCCGATTCCTTCTGAAAAACCAGTAGTGACAGTAATACAAAAACATATTTCTCGCACATTTTTTGACATGATCGCAGCAATGCATTGCATAAGCAAATCATCTCCGCACACCGCTGCGTCTGAAGCATCATTCCTAACAAGTTCCTAAATGGATCTCAGGGCTTCAGCGCTGCGGCCGGAGTTGCCGTTCAAGGTGGCTGAACTACCTCCGTCCGGGGCTGAAGCACGGCAACTTCACGCCGGCAGAGGACCGGATCATCTACGAGATGTACAGCAAAAAGGGCAGCTGGTGAGTGACCCTCACATGATCAGATCAATGTGCTCAAACTAAGTACAAAGTCATTGCTCGGGTACTGTTGGGTCACTGGTTCACTGACCTGCTGCTTCTATTGGCATTTCATCGAACAGCTGGTCCGTCATCGCCGCCAAGCTCCCCGGAAGGACGGACCTCGCCATCAAGAACTACTGGAACAGCACGCTCAAGAAGCGGTTCCCCCGCGCGTCGAGGAGCCGCCGCCTCAGGCACTGCCGCTCCGGAAGCACGTCGTCCGACTCCGACGACGACGCGAGCGCGGACCTCGCGCTGGTCGTCTACGACGAGGAGAGCATCAGCCCCACGGCGCTGGTCGTGTACAACGACGAGGACAGCACCAGCACGGCGGCGGATCTCCAGCTTGTCATGTACAACGAGGCAGGATCCTCGTCGAGCCATGCCGGCGCCGTATCGGCAACCGCCGCCGCGAACGAGGAGCCGATCGCGGCAGTCCTGACCAGCGGGCTGGTGAGGATGGAACCGTGGACGCCGCCACCGCCTGCTGATGACACCAGTGAGGAGATGGACGCCGACTGCAGTCCCATGTCTCCGGTCCCCCTGGGGCTCATGGAGCCTGACCTTGTCCACATTGCCATGGAGCCGGACCTTCCTTGCATCACCATGGGTCTGCCTGACACTGCCGGTTTCGATGACATCGACAGCTTCCTCTCCTTCTTTTACCACTGATCTACACTGCCATGAGAACTTCGCAAAACTGGAGTATCCGTGATTTAGTTTAGAGTTAACATTTGAGAAGTAGCTGTGACTGAGGTTAGAGTTAACACTTGATTTGAAAGGGATGGATGTTGGTGAAATTGTACTAGTGTGCTATGCATCCGTGGACTGCATATTCTGTGTTGTAAGACCATCTAATATGTTGATCTAATTTATGGTTATTGCATAGTATTCTTCACCCATGTTAACTTTTTTCTTAATCGTGTCCATCTTTTCCGGCAAAGCATTCAGAAGATCAAGGATTTTATGCCAGTGCTTATTGTTTCATTCCGCTTTAACCCTTTCTTTTTGGGTCGAATTGCGCATATATGTAACTGCAAATATTCTGAAAAAATGTTACCTGCTTTCCATCGAAACCAAACTATACGCAACTTTGAATTCAGCAACTAGGTTTCAAAACCAACAGTGTTTATCTTGCACCCTACAAAACCAATGAAAGAACAAGCAGAGGTAACCAGGTCTACTGTGCATGAAGCTCGGGCTAAAAAGTCCCAGCTGGCATCAGATTTCAGGTGCTAGAGTATCTGACTTCCTTCTTCTTGGGATGTGGAGCAACAATTTTTGGAGCATCAACGTGCATCAGCAGGGAGCTGAACTCCAGAGCCAAGATGGGCCTAGACAACAAAACCAGAACACTCTGTTTTTGCGCATCTGATTCAGCTATGGCATCGGATCCTGCTTTGCCATTCTTGCCATCAGAAAACTCCTGGGGTTCTGCAGTTCTAGGGCTCCAGATCTTAGCTGGAGTTACCGGGCGCACCCTGCGCAAGAGAATACCTGATTAGAAAGATAATAACACTCAAATGCCCATGAAGATCATATATCTTCAGATGATCATTTGTCCATACAAATGTAATAGCAAGGTAGTGACAGGTAGTGAAAACTTCATTTTTGGCATGGCATGCAAATGGAGAGAAACCAAGAGGCAATCTCAGAGGATATTCAGATTTCAGGTATGCCATCACCTGCACTCTACTTTGCAAGAGTACTTGAGAAGATCAGGATAGTCCTCTGTCTGGCCACTGCAATTCAGAACAAAAGGATAATGTCAGGTTTTAAGACATGGAAGAAAACAGAGTAGATTTTGAGAAACATCTTGATGATTCATATAGAAAATAGCAGATGAATTCTTAGGCATCTAACTTCATGTTGCTTGCCCAGATGCTGGGAGTGAAGCAGTTTTTTTAAAATCACACAAACCTGAAGCTCGGAAGTGACATCCTGATTGCTGGACCTATCCACTTGTTGTGTTTATGTGATCCTGTTGCCGCTTCTGCAAAATTATTGTTACAAAAAAACTTCTACAAAATTAGTAAGTGAAACAAGACGCTGAATTAAAAGAAATGAAATTGTAGAAGTTCCATTTTCGAGAGAAAATAGCTTGGATATCCTCGTGTGTGTATACAACATTTCAGTGAACTGGAGTGTGAACATAGCTTCTCATTTTAGCTCCAAAGGTGATATACCAACTCAATATGAAAGCTAAGATGCACCTACATGCCGCAGCTATTTTGAAGTTCAGATTGTAAATTCAAAAAAATGCAGACAAGTTACAAGGATATGCAATTATGCCTTAAGCACATAATAAGAGTTATTACCGGCAATTGGCAGACTGATGTTGCACAAGTGCCTTGAAGATGAGCCCATGCTCTCCGAGATCTTGAGCCCATGGAGATTCTCTTGCTTGGAGAATATTGAACCCATTCCTAACATGCTCAGAAAGCTGTTTGGTTTTGCCAACGGTTTATTTCTGAGTTCAGAAGCTTCAGTCTATCACACGCGAGCAAAGTTCATGTTAGAAATCTCATAAGCATTTGTATTAAAATAATCATACAAGTGCTCCGATCGATTACCTGTGAGAATTTCGCGACATGGCTTGGAAGCCCTACTTCCTACAGTAAGTAATGAGAGGGTCTTCGGTTAGGAAAGCTGTAGTAATGAGGAATTGCCCTTAACAACAATAAAAAAAATCATGGATGAGATCTAGTGGTACCTTGCGTCCATGCCGGCAGGCCTCAGCGCTGTTTACTAGCACCCTGGCAGCCCAGCTGTTAAAACAGAACAGGTTCAGAGACCAAACCAGCAGAGTGAACATCTCTAAGCTCTTTTGGTGAAAAAAAATAAAGTGTATAGCATGGCCGATTAAGCAAGTTGTCATTTGGCACAGGTTTAATCGGAATGGATTCCAGATAAGCAACACGGTTGTCCATAGCAGAGGGAGCAAGCACAGCGAATGGATGAGATAATAAAAAGGCTAGGCGATTTAAGAAGGGTAGAGATTGCGAAAGCCTGTGTGGTCAAGTACAACGAAGCTGATCAAGTGGGCGTTGTATACTGGTCAGATACAAAGGTTTCAGCTTCTTTTTTCCTTTCTAGTGCAAGTTGTGCTAGTTGATTCGATCTACTCGCATCACCCAACGCCAAGCAGGCAATCACAAGTGGGACTTGGAAAGAAGATTAAAGTATGCAAAAAAAGGGAGAATGTGATTAACCAGAGCTAGCAACTCACGCGCAAGAAGTCGGCGGGTTCCACACAATGCCGGCGATCACAACGAGCTGCAAAACAGAGTGGAGGCAGAACTCGTCAGGAAACCTGTCAAAGAAGCAGAAAGAGGGGTGGGTGGAGGAGATGAGACCTCGTCGAACTGGCCGGCAGGGCTGTCGTCGTAGCGCGCGAGGAACATGCCGCCGAGCGTGTAGCCGAAGGCCTCCACCAGGCGCAGGTCCTTGGGCACGAACGCACGCGCCGTCGCCGCCTTCACCAAATGCAGCTGGTACAATGCGCTGTTTTTACAGAAAAAAGATCAAATCACCCCTCGCCTTCAGTCCAGTAGGAAGCTATGAACAATAAAGAACACGAAATGGAGAGAGGTCTTGCCTGCCCTTGAACACCCATGGCGGCCCGTGCCGGTACCCCGGAGCAGGCTTATCCTCCTCTGCCACCATGGATGTAGCGTCTGTGCAAGATGAAGAAGCCAAGCACTAGAGTCACTAACCGAAGTAGAGCTGGGGGAGGGGGATCAGGGCAGCAAGCAAGCAGCTCGGGTTTTCTATTCGAGCACGAAGCAGGGAGGAAGCTGGCGACGAATGATGATATGGACTGACTGCTGGGACGCTGCAGGTGCAGGGTGTTCCAAGGCTTATCCAGTGTACAAGAGGCACTAGTTTAGAGGCTGGGGGGAGGACGACGGTGATGCCATCGCTTCACCGTGGATGTGATCCACGAGAGGGCCCCATCAAACTGACTGAGCCTGATACCGGGAGAGTGTGCGTGTGCGTGTGCGTGTGCGTGTGTGGATGGCAGCAGTTTGCTGCTGCGGTTTCTGTGGTCAAGTGAGGCTCTGAGGGTGACATGGGGAAAGGGACAACGGCGTGTGGCTGGTTGGAATGGTAAACTGGGTCACGTGTGCAGGTGCGACTCACCACTGTGTGGCTAGGGAGATGCACCGGCCGGCCAGTACTGCTACTTGGGGGGGAGGAATCCACAGGAAGATTGATTTATCTATGGATGCGAAGATATTTTCAGCGTGTAGTAACTTTTCAGAGGATACCTTTCACCTACAGATAGTAACAGAGTATTAGCATTAGACATTCTCGAAGAAGGCGGCATTAGCAGACATTCTCGAAGAAAAAGCAACATGTATCTAGCAAGGGAAGAAGAAGATCAACAAAAATAATCCAGCCGAAAAAAGGCATTAACAATGCTACCTGGGGGATGAATTCACAAGATAAGGTTCGTACACCATTCCCAGGCATCTTTTATCATCAAGCAACTATCACTGGGATTTATAGGCTATCCATTTTATTTAAATATTGGTTATTCAGATGTACAATAACAGATATTTTTCCTACAAAACAGATGTTTAAAGCATCGATCTGATGCAGAATAACAAGACAACACTGACAGAAATAGATCTATAGAGAAATATTAACACTAGAAAAGCATAACCAGGAAAATTTAACTTATATATGCTAACAGCAGCCTACTACATACAGATTTCAACAATATCAAGATTACCCCAAACGAACAAAAATAACTTGCCAAGTGGTTCGCAAATTACATTTTCCAGTTCCACATGAAATTTTATTCCTTACTAGCACAGTTGGTTGCATACTTACAATGTGCTTCGGATTAACATACACATTCGCAGCCAAGAAAGTCAACTTGAAATGGCTTCAGTTGAGCTGTTGTTTCTTGTTTTTCAGTTTCAGTTTTGTCTGTTTCTCTGGTTCTTTGTGAACTAGAGCCCCTTGTACAGTTTACCCTCTATTAATCAATGAAAAAGCAGCCCTGCATTTTCAGTCAGAAAATAAAATAAAATACAAGTTTACATCATAGCAAAATTTGCGGCTTGAAGTATTGCATATGATAAAGAAATCTGCTGTCTCTCTTTTATAGCTGGAAAGGGAGGTAAGCCAAAGAAGTCAGTAATCCAATTTAATGAAGCACTATTATTTTGACTTAGACCGCACAATTTAGTTGGTGTTGTAATGCTCGGCTGCCTGGATCCACTAATTGTTTTCACCAGAGAAAAAAATGGCCTCCCCAGGACCAAACCTCAAAACATGGAGGGATAAAGATATAAATGAGTATAGTGCCATAGACGACCATAACTTGCAGAGGGAACAAATCTTGATCTCAGGCTATCGGATTCCAAGTAATTATGTGAAGGAAATACGAATTCATCTCAGGCTCACAGCCACATATGTTCATGATGTCTATGTCAAGAAGGAATGATTAGTGACAGGATGGGAGATTCGAGTTAGATTGTCATCCAAAGGGGAGATTATCTGTCTAGCTTAGCCGACTCAACTTATAATGATTCCTGCCCTATTCCAGATTTGTATCAAATTGCCTCTAAAACACACAAGATAATTGAAGGGTTTCTAAGCTCTGGAGGCCAGTTACTGACCCCTTTATGCCTTTTTCGGCGAGATGCCTCCAGAACAATTGATATTCTCATGGGTGGGCGGAGCGCCCCTGTTACCCATGTACTTGCCCGGGCTTTGTTCCACGTGGATGCTAATGACATCTAAATTCCTGTGGCAAGAGAACAATGTAGAATTACAGAGTAGAGGCAGTAGTGAAATAGTCCTCGACTCGGGCCATATATCGTTCTTCAGCCAATTAAATTATCAGTTACCAGATTTTACCTACAGAAAAGGGAAAATCATCTGTGGGGTGGTAATTGTTTATCTGTAGTTAAGACATAGTTTCTATAGAAAGTTTAAGAGAGTCACTCCCTCCGTTTTTTTAATCCAAGGACACTACCAAGAATACATTTTCTGCATATACAAGGTCAGTAGGTCACTACCTATTTCCATAGAAAAACAAGCACCACATGCAACATAATTCATCTGCCCGGAACACAAGAGGTTTTCTAATTATCAATTATGCTATTAATTAGTTGGCTTTGTTTTCTTGGTATCTCAAAAATGAGATTGTGGCCATGCATACAAAAATGAAGGGAGTACCATATATACCTGGAAATTTACACTTCATATACAGAGAACATATCTCTTCGCAATGGGCAGCGAAGACTTGCGAATGTCTTGTCAAATTCGATAGCTGCAAAAGCCTGACCGACTGTGGATTCTACAAAAACTGATAAACTTCTGATATTGCTCATTTTCGTCCCAAGAAGAAAAAGAACATGTCAACAGGAAGTAGTCCAAGCTTCAAAGGTGCTTCTCATCAATCCTGGAGACATCAGCACCAGCCCTGCTAACCTCACCTCTCCGCAATAGCCTCTTAACTACATGATTCAGCATATGGGAGTTAGGAGCACAGCCTTTCTCTCCATGAATAGGAAGATATCATCGGACCCCTCTAGCAATCCTGCTGTTATAAAATGGACTATCATTGTAGCAGACAACATCAGGTACCCATTTGCCAAGAAATGAATTAATGGCCATCTTTTCAGCCACCCTTAATCAAGGTATCAATCATAACATTTACCAAGTCCTCTGAGATTATTCAGTACGTAATAACACCAAGCATATTCCACTGATAATCATCCTGAGATAGAGTCCCTTTGCAGAAACAGCTTTTCTCAGTCTGAAATCCCCTTGCAATATTATGACATAAGAAATGACTCCATGCTTAACTCCTTCGCTCGGCATTACTCTGGACAGAATTGATCCTTCCTGCATCCTTCCATTTGTACAGAATCCATTAATCAATTTATTATAGGCAACAGCACCGGTTTTCAAACCAAGAGAGACCAAAGCATCAATTAATCTAATTGTTTCATCCATCTTACCAACTAAACAGTACCCACTTATTAGTGTGGTATATGTACAATTAAGTCAAAGATATTTTGAGCTTCTATAACATACTTTCTTTGCATAGGTAGATGATTAATTGTATTGAACACTGTGTATGGATGGATGCCTCTATTCATCATTTTAACTAACAGTATCTCAGCCTTCTCCCAATAGCCGGAGGTAAAAGTGCCATGGATCAAGGGGTTAAAACCTGTAATATTAAGAGGCAATCCTTCGCCGACCATCCTACTGGATCGGGACAAAGCATCAGTCAATCGATCTAGTATCTTGCAAAGACCTTCATGTGACTATATCAGGTCTCAATCCATACTGCCACATTTGTTAAATATAATCATTGCCTCATCAGACATTTCATGTTTAGCATGTGCACAGATCAATATGTTGAAGACATGATGTACGGTGAATACTGTTTCCTATCATCAAATGAAAGAGATTATGCATATTAGCAAAAGAGATTCGTCAGTGGCATACCTATGTAAGCAGAATGTTGTAGGTGGTAGCATCTGGTTCTGGCCTTTCTCGAAACTCTTCCTAGCTTCAGAGCATCCATCATTCGTGCAAATATAATCCAACGAGTATAAGTAACAATCTGACTCAAAGAACTCTGGCCATTTCTTCAAAGATCCTAACTGCCTATTTGCACTGCCCTGGAGAGCAATATCCATGCACAAGACTAGTATATGTGGTGCAGTCAGGCTGGCATAACAGTATCTCAATCCATCTTCAATCATCCTGTTAAGGAACATCTTGGCCTGGTCCATTGCTTGAGCCTCACATGGACCATCAACGACTAAACCATAAGTTAGATTCGGTGAAATCCCACCTTCCAGCATTTCATGAGCTGTAAGTTCTGTCTATCGCCCTGTTCAAACATACTATATCATTGACAGAATGACAGTATTGAATGACACCATTGTAGGATTGCAACTATCTCCATTATAGTCATAATGCATCATGAAGAGATACTCCGTGGCCTCTTGAACCTTCTTCCTGTCACTCGGAGCAGCATTTTTTGGAGCATAATGTACATAATGTAAAATCCGTCCGATTTATAGAAGAACTAGAAGAATACCCTATGCGTTGCAGCGGGAATTTCTTTAAAAAAATACTACGTATAATAAATATGGAATGTGAAATTGTCTATTAAAATCTGAAGATTCAATTGATTACAATATTTAAGGGCCAAATTTTATTAAAGTGAAATTGTTACGTATTTGCAATAAAAAATGGTGAAGTGATCAATTGTATGGATTAAAAGAATTTAATAAGATAGATATGTTACATACAAAGTTATACTATAATTAATTAATGAAGATTACTGAGATGACATGGACAATTGATTGGTTAATATAGTGGATGATGTGGATAGCCTGCATGCTGAGATAGACAACTTAAATGATCACTTAATGGGTTTTTGCTTTATCTTTACTATTGGTTTTGAGTTGGTGGTGAAGCCACCCACTCAACATACATCATGTAAGTGACGAAAATACCCCTTACTACGTACACCGAGCCGCACAATCAGAGGATATAATCACGGCGCCGGCGCAATTAGAGGATACAATCACAGCGCGTCCCTCGTCGTTCCCGGCAGCCTCCATCTCTGGCCTGCGAAGGCGGTGGATTCCTCGAGAGTTTTTCCCCTCGACCTGCACTTCAGCGACCACCTTCCCCTTCCCTCGGCGCAGATTCCTCGAGAGTTTTTCCCCTCGACCTGCACGCAGCTGCGCGGCTGCCTGCATCGACGAACTCCATGCCTCGACGAAATCCGAGCCGGCGACACCCCATGTTCTCCTGCTAGAGTTATGGAGGATACCGGATCGAAGCATCAACTTTGCGGTCCAAATCAACTTTGAGCCGGACCTGTCTTCAACCTCTAGATCGTGCAGATCCTGCGAAGACTCTTGCTTTCTCCGATGGAGGGGTACCTGGCAGTCTCGATTTCCGGCACTGTCAATGAGTGACGGGTGTGTTGGTAGCTTCAATCCATTCTGCTGGTGCGGCAGTGGAGAAAGCGGCAGACGTCCTTGGGGCTGCGATGGTTGTGCGACCTCCAGTTGAATGGCGACCTCTCCATCGAAGAAGTTGCAGGTAACACAGCATCATGCCATCCATGTCCCACGATTTAGCTTCCATGTGTAAAACGGGAGTACTTAATTTAGTCGACGGCAACTGGTCTGGCTGCTACAAGTAGGCGTGGCGTCTGTTCTTTTGAGTACATGTTCCTAGCAATGCTGTTAGGGATGGTGTTTTTTCTTTGAAATTCAGTACATGTTCTTAGCAATTCTGCCATTTCAGTAAACTGATTTTTTTTCTTACTATCTATTTTGGTTAGACAAGATCAAATTGAAGGACCCGTTGTAAAATCTAAGGAGTTAAATTGGTAAGATACGCTAGCGCCATGATGAAAGATATCGCTGGCTATGAAGTATGTCTGTATGATGATTACATTGATACAGGAATTCATGATTGTAGTTTTGTAAAAAAAATGTTTTACAAGGTCAAAATAAAGTTGTAATGGTAGTACGTCCAACAACCTGTCCGCTAATTGCTCTATTTGATGCCGATTAATTGCTCTATTTCATGCCAACTAATTGCTCTATTTGATGCCGACTAATTGCTCTATTTGATGCCGACTAATTGCTCTATTTGATGCCGACTGTAATTGCTCTATTTGATGCCGATTAATTGCTTTAATTGAGCTGGTCAACCACCGGTAATTTCTCTTTTTTCAGCCATTACAAAATCTTAGTTCAAGCGGAAGTTTGAGACGCCCGACAGCGAGGCCTTCCTCCAGTTCGCCTCGTCGACCAGTCGCGCACCTCCTCCGGCCGCGGCGGCTTGTCCCCGGCGGCGATGGACATGGTGCACACGTACGTGCCGGGGAGCAAGCACGGGCTGGGCCTCGCCGCGCGGCTCTGCGCCGCCGCCTTTGCCCACGCGCGGAGCCACGGTATGCGCGTCATCCCCACCTGCTCCTACATCTCGGTGACCTCCTCTCCCCTTTCCTCACCTGAGACTCCTATATATTATGACTCTCCTCTCCGAGGTCAAATCAGTTCTTGCTCAGTGAGTTTTTTGAGCAATTAGGCAGCGCTGCTGAAAGATCTGCCATAGAAAATGAAAATGGAATACATGAATCTTGTTTAAGAATATCTACAATTGATACAGTAGCTAATTGTTCTTCAGCTCAGTCTCAAAACATGATCTTAAACACGCTGCAATCGTGTGACCCTGACGTGTGTTTCCTGAACTGCAGGACACATACCTTCCCGGCTTCCCCGTAACCCGGCATGGAACGATCTCCTCTACAATGACAACGAACCCAAACATATCAGCACGAGCAGTAGCATGTAGAAAAGGTTAATACTGAACAATTGGCTGATCAGCCATGTCCACCACATCTTGTAAGCCCTTCGTTGCTGCCCTTGTTGAGCTTAATACTCAGTGTTTACGTAAAAGCATTGTAAGGTCGATGTTAGAACATTTGATATGGAAGGCAGATGTTAAACATAAACATATTATCATTTTCATGTACAACAGTACAAGCATCAGTACACCAGAAAATAGCTGTGACCCGATTAGAGCAATTAAGCTGCATCAAATAGATGAGGGTGAGTAAGGTGAGTTTGATGATAGATCAAAAGGGAAAAGTACCAGAGGCGTCAGGATTAGTTATTAGTTAATAAAATATAATTAGTCGGGCTCTTACATTAAATTCATCGACAGAAACTATAATACTTTGTATCGAAATACACTTAAGTTGAAGTGAAATCATAATGTTTTTCAGAATAAATGCAATATGAATTTTATTTTATACATGTTAATTCACACATGTAAATATGTTAACATGTAATGTAAGGAAACAAAGAGAGACCGTGGCAACGCACGGGCATTCAGCTAGTAAGAAGTATAGATATGGCAGCTTTTACAATATCATATCAATATCATTACATACACATTGAAATATAGTTTCGTGCTTATCTATATAGTATTATAGTCATCTATAATGTTCCCTTGCCCTAAAAAAACGATAATGTTCCCTATAAACTTACACAAATTTACATTGCTTGACAGGAACCACCGCCTCCGCCGCCCTTCAAAGGTGGAGAAGATAGTTGGGACAACGGACGGTCACTAGCAGGGGCAAGAGGGTAGCGGTAGCCTATACCCGAGCAGATCCATGGGAGTAGAGCGGCGGTGTCTCTGGCTCGATGGATCGAGCACTGAATTTTTTTAGATTTTTCTGTACCTGTTGTTTGCTTCGGCAGTGGTGCTCATGTTGTTTTTTTTCCAGCTTTTTGTATTAGCGTTGTTTGTATTGCCGTTGTTTACTTCGTGGTGGTGCTCTAACAATTCTAGAATTGAAGGTAAAACGGCATGGAGTGGTAAGTTACGTGAGAATCTAAGAGTTGCTGAATATTTTGTGTAATATATCATGTAAATTGATTCAACTGTTTTATTTTTAAATAATATGATACTACATGTTTATATTTTGTGTAATATATCATGTAAATTGATTCAACAGTTTTATTGGTGTTTCCTCCTAGGCCGTGTCGCTGGCGGCCCTCGTCTCGTTCCATTGCTAGCTCCTATACGCCATCCGAAGGTGCCGCCTTAACCGTCGATGTAATGTGCCGGCCCAATTGAGAGTGGACTAGTTTAGGTAGTACTCAGTTCTTTCTTTTTTATTTTATTTTATTTTTTTCAAATCTGAACAAAAATCTGAACATTTTTTGAAATTCCAAACTTTTTCAAATATGAAGAAATTCGAAATATGAACAAGTTCATAATCTTTTCAAAATTCAAAATTTCTTCAAATTCAAACAAATATTAATTCTAAATAAAAATTCAAAAAAATTGAACAAAAAATTCAAAATATGAACAAACATTCAAAATCTAAACACAAATTCAAATGTGAACAAAACTAAATCTGAACAAGAATTCAAAATATGAAAAAAAATCCAAATCTAAACAAATCTTCAAAATCGGAACAAAATTTCGAAATCTAAACTTCAAATCTGGAAAAAGAAATCTAAATATAAACCAATTTTAAAGTCTGAATAAAATTTAAAATCTGAAAAAGTTTCCAATCAAACATTTTTAAAAAAATTAACACAACTTGGAAAACAAAAAAACCATTAAAACTCGTAAGACCTTTACTTTCAGGGTATTTGAGGGGATTAAAGGGGACTATCCTATATCCCGGAATTTCCCCGATAGGTTGTTTACTAGTCCGGGTTTAGAGGGGATAACCTGGGATATATTCCCACAAATCCCCTCCACACTAGTGTATTTTTAGCTATATTAAAAACTCTTCATCATAGTAGAGTATTTAAGAGAATTTAGGAGTATTGAATAAACACCAAATCCTCACATATCCCTACATCTTTTAGGTGAAAAGTATAGAAGAAATAAACAAGTCCTAACTGAGAAGAAACTAACAAAACCGCCCAGAAAACCATAAGAGCATCTCCAATAGTGGCGCTAAAATGCAGCGCTGCAAATGTGCGATGCAGCACGCTGCGCTAGTTTGCAGCGCGCGATAATGCCGCGACCATTCTCGTAGGCTCTATTTTGCAGCGCGCGCGCATCGGCGAAAAAACCTCCCTCACCAGGCACTACAAAATAGAGCGCGCGCTACAGGCGCAAACACCAAACCAACATATGCATACATTCAATAAGATCAAATAAACACCAAAAAATGAACAATAAATTGTCTAGAAAATTTATTACAACAAGTTTTGCATCAAAAATAGGACAAATAGTTTACAACAATACAACGATGCCGTTCACCAACAAATAAAATAAATTATTCCACAACAAACATACAAATGAACTAGCGACCTCCAAACCATTTCCACCACTCCTCGATGAGATCATTTTGAAGCTCATCACGTGTGTCATTGGACCGGATTGCATGATAAGAGGCCTGATTGCTGTCCCGCTGGTGTGTAGTTGACACCAGGAAACTTGTTGGTAAAACCCCAATAGTAAGGTTATGATGAGCACAGCAGGAAGTTTCCCCCAGTTGTGAAACCAAGGTTTATCGAACCAGTAGGAGAAAGCCAAACTTCAGAAGGTTGATGCTCGCTAGCTTCGCGACAGCTCCGAACAATTTATATGGCGCCACGTCCAGGGCTTAGCTTTGCACCAGCAGCAACGTGGAACCTGCACACAACACAACCAAGTACTTTGTCCCAACTTACAGTGAGGTTGTCAATCTCACCGGTTTGCTGTGAACAAAGGATTAAGCATATCAAGTGGTAAAAGGTAATAGTATGCAAGAATGTAAATAAACAAGTAAAATAGTAAACGGTAATAGCAATATAAAGAATTGGACCGGGGTCCACAGTTCACTAGTGGTGTCTCTCCATAAGATAAATAATAACATGTTGGGTAAACAAATTACAGTTGGGAAATTGATAGAATAAAGCTAGCATACATATGTCATGATGATCACTATGAGATTCACTCTGGGCATTACGACAAAATACATAGACCGTAATCCAACTGCATCTATGATTAATAATCCACCCTCAGAATATCATCTGAGCAACCGTTGGGTATTAAGTTTCAAGCAACAGATAACTGCATTAAACAAAGTGCATAATATAAACAATACAAATGCCCTTGGACACAAGAATGTTGTTTTCTCTAGTGGCAACAGCACATCTACAACCTTAGAGGTATCTATCACTCCCCAAGATTACTAGAGGCATGAACCCACTATCGAGCATAAATACCCCCTCTTGGAGTTACTAGTATCTACTCGGCCAAGATATCGACTAGTAACGGAGAGCATGCAAGATCATAAACAACATAGAGATAACATAAAGATAATAATTTAGCACATCAACTCAACATAGTATCAATACTAGGTGAGTGCCCGTGCATTGCCACGGTCCTCTAAATCCTACGCCTTGTTATAGATCCCTTTTCAAGTTTCACGTTTGACTATGTGTTCTGTATAATTTGCTCAAAAATCATGCATGATAAAATATTAATTGATTACATAGTATACTCGTTAAAAGAGAAATGTGTCTTTATTCTCTCCTTTCATGTCTCTCGGTCGCTATTATTATATTTAGTCACTCTACAGAACTCGAGTGTAGTTTAAAAAATCTTATTGAAAGCGAATCGTGAATTGCACTATGGATATACAAAGTCCACCACAAGTGTCATATTACATGATTATTGTGTAAGACACTACGACCATTAATAATGTATAAAGATCCCAGCATGGCATGTCAACAACACTGATATAACTTTGTCAATTTCAATATTCGTGTAAACATTAGATTTGGCAATAGCATAATTGCTGAGGAGTAACCATCTTAGCGCGGAATCATTCTCCTTACTACATAGTTAAATAATCCAATCGATCGTAAATCATAACTTCATTTTTTTTACCACTCAGTAACTGTAACAATGTGGGAATAACAATCTCATAACCAGTGTGAGTGTGTGACCATGGCCGGTGTATCGTGTTGTATTGTTTCAGTTTTTGTTAGTTTTCCTCATAAACTGGTCGTGCGGTTTTGGATATGTCCCTTATCTTACCCTTGTATCATTTTAGGCCAATTTTTCCTTATAAACTGGTCATTCTTCTTCTTAATGCCGGTTGCTAAAAAAAATACTCCAAATATACGCTAGTTCTTCAGTAGTCGGAAATTGAGGGAGTGTGAATGGAATGAATCAGAACAATTGTGTAATCTTTTAATGTAGAATATCTTAACTTTGTGCATGCATATCACGTCTTGTTTTAAGATGATTTAGGCCTAATAATCAGGCAATGACCTAGGTCAGAGTAACCAAAGATAACGTCGCATTCCAAGTTGATTATAATCAAGCATCAACGGATTTGAGACTAATTTATATTTACAAGTCAAGGGATGCGACATCAAAGAAACAATTACATTTTTTCACAAAAGATGGTGTTAATTTACAAAGGGCACATAGTAACTTTTCCTACAATATTCATATTATAATGACCAATACTAAGATCCATGTACTTTATAATGTCATTCTTATATTAACTTTATTGTAATTGACAGAACAATTGGGAACAGATTTGGCATGAACAAATAACCAAAACAGTATCGGTTAAGAACCATTGATCCATTCATCAACTTCAAAGAAAACCAACCAAGAGCACATTCTCGCATGTACATGAGGTTAAAGTAACATTCAGAAATCCCCTAGAGGAAGGCATAATTCGTAGTCAATTTTGTCGTGGCGAAGTTAGCATCTGGCAGAGGCAATTCTAATAACACACACACATGGGCACCGGATACTGAGGCGTCAGACACTGATACAGTATCGGAAGTCACTGACTCACAGAGGAGCTGCCCGGAACTTCGCTGGAACGCAATCTCGATCAGCACGGGGCTCCCGAACTGCCACTTCTTTGCCTCCTCTTGTGAACACCGCCTCCCGCAATGCAGGGTCCAACACTCACAATATTAAATTTATACCTTGGTGTGGAGAATATGGGAGCCAGCGCAGCATGAGCCGATGATAATGAACTCATGGTCGGCATTGCTTCGTGAGGCCATGTGCGGATTCGAACTCTCTCATGTGCGTAATGAATTTAGTTCGTGTTCGCCGTAAGAAACTAAGATTGCATATTCTATGGCAGCTAAAACTATTTAGAAGAGATTTTTGGGGGATCATAGAGAAGATGCAAACCTGAAGACTATCAATACCCCAAACTCGTGCCCCTATGCCTCTTACGTTAATGGTCAGAGTAGCTTCCACCTTTGGATATCTGGAAGGTGCAGTGTGTCTATACTGCAGTGCTGCTGCTGATGCTCTCGACCTAGATGTTGCAAAAAGTACATTAAAAAAGTTAGAGATGAAAGGAGAACACCAAGATGATAGAGAGATCATAGAGAGACGGGGATAATAAGCGCAGAGTCGAGGTAGCCGTCGTCGTCCACTCAAACCCAGGCACTCTTCTTGTGTACGGCATGGACCATCAGCCATTGTAGTTGCGCCACTGAGCTAAACGTGATAGGCGTGCGGTCCGAGCAGAACCACACCACGGTCCGAGCAGAGCCACACGTCTTGCACAGCCGCGCCAAGACAGAGAGGAGGGAGAAGTCCCGGTGCTGCGTACCAGAGTAGAGTGAATAGAGAGATTAGACGAGCCGTCGCCGTAGGCCGCCAGATGCAATGGTGAAGCCAGAAGAAAGGAGATGCAATGGTGAAGCCAAAAGAAAGGAGCGATGCGTGGAAAGACGCGATTAGGGATGGGCAATGAATGACGTGATTGCTTTCCAAGCTATGGTTGAGGGAACGCAAAACAATTCCTTAATTGTGGTAGTAATGCACGGGCAATGAATGATGTGTGATTGCTTTCCTTGATTTCCACAATCTGTGATTAATTGATACGATGATTTTTTCCAAACACACAGATAGTAAAAATGATTTGATTTGATCCGGTTTTAGCTTTAACCAATATGGACAGCAATGAATTACCAATTTGATTGCGTGCGAAAATATGGACAGCAATGAATTCTGATTTGATTGCGTGCGAAAATTGTTAGGGGTATTTTGGTCACTCAAATGATGTATGTCGAGTTGGTGGCCTCACCACCAACTCGAAACCAATAGTAAAGATCCATCGGATCCCAACAAACACAACATGTAGAATTATACAAAGATGATCTTGATCATGATAGGCAGCTCACAAGATCTAAACATGAAGCACATGATGGAGGAGACGACCATCTAGCTACTGCTATAGACCCGTAGTCCAAGGTAGACTACTCACACATCACTCTGGAGGCAACCATGGTGATGAAGAAGGCCTCCGGCGGTGATTCCCCTCTCCGGCAGGGTGCCGGGAAGAGCTTCTGGACCCTCCCGATCTCGCGTCGACGACGGCGGCGGCTTGCAGTATGTTTCGAGGAAAATTGATCGGGTCTTAGGTTTTTCCCATCGAGGGGAATATATAGGCGGAAGGGCAGCGTCAGGAGGTGGACCAGGCGGCCTCACCCCCTGGTGGCGCGGGCCGGGGCTAGGCTGCGCCGCCCTAGGGTGTGGCCGGCCCCTGGCCCCCCTCCGTCTCATCTTCGGACTTTGTCTCGTGTCTGGAAAAATATGAGGTTTGGCTTTTGTTTCGTCCAATTCCGAGAATATTTCCTCTGTAGCTTTTCTGAAACACAAAAATAGCAGAAAACAGGGAACTGGCACTATGGCATCTCGTTAGTAGGTTAGTTCCAGAAAATCCATAAAAACACCACGAAGTGTAACAAAACACAAAGCAAATGGTGTATAAACAAGCATGGAGCATCAAACATAATAGATACGTTTGAGACGTATCAAGCATCCCCAAGCTTAACTCCTGCTCGTCCTCGAGTAGGTAAGTGATAACAAAACAATAATTTTTGAGGTCACATGCACCATCACAATCTTGATCAATGAGGTAAAGCATCGAGTGCTGAGATCAAAGAACTCAAAACATGGGCATAAGAGATATAATCTTGACAATAAAACTTAGCAACCATGTTATAACATGAAAAGTAACACAAATGAAAGTTCATGAGTAATGAAACAATGAAAGTCAAGTGTGTGTTCAAATCATACAAAAAAACATAGCAAAGTTGTAACGTCCCACCTTTTACCAAAGGTAGAACTACTGTGAAACTGCTATACCCTGGATCACTGATAACATCACAAAACAAAATATAGCATTCATTGCAGATAGTGTACCTTATTACATCACAGATCCAGACTCTTAGGTCTTTAATCATTACAAAAATAGTTCATAGTCACTTGGACTATCAAATAACAGAGTTCAACTTAAAACACAACAGAAATAAAAGCAATGAGCCTTCATCTTCAGCACCATGCCACAGGCAGTCATGTTGGTATGCAGGCTCGAGGCTCCTCCAATCACTCCTCATCTGAATAACCTACACGTTTGAATCTGTGGCCCCAGAAGGGTCAGTACAACAACATACTGGCAAATGACACATATTTGGTGGCAGTTGTGAAAAGACTACACTACATGACTTTTGGCTAGTGGATCTCAAGGCTAGTTTGCATAAAGCCAATTTTATCCTATAATTCTTGTAAATACCTTTTCTCAAAGTTTTATTTATAAAGGTCGAAATAACCCCAAATACTACATAGTTGCAAGTTATGTAGCACTGGGCACAACTCAACAAAATTTGAAGAACAGAAACCGCTACCCCTCGGAATGCATGGCCCTAACTTCGCCTGACAGTTTCTAGGTAAGTTTTAAGACATTCTGAAATGGTGATGAGATTCTTCTGATCATTCCATGACTAGAGACTCAAATGTCCATAACCGAGGAAATGGCTAATTAATTAGATTTTTGACACCTTGCAAGGGTTGTGCACTTTCACCTTAAGATTCATTTTATGCCCATACATAAAATGAAACAAGACCTTTCAGAAAAAAGCATTCAACCAAACTAGTCAGACCGTACCCCCTATATTTTGCTACCACCTGCTGTCAGTACTCTTGGTTGAACTCCTAATCATACTCAATCAAGACAGAGCCCATATTGTCATAAGGCTGCACTGGAAGTACATCTAAGCATGGAAGCCTTATTAATCTCTTTAATCCTGAGTGGCCATCCCGAGCAGCATCCTGAGCTACACATCTATCCTAGCATGTGCCCCAGGACCCACCTATTACACTTTCCATCACAAACCACTCCAACCAGGTAGTTCATTTTAGTTGAAGTTGTTAATTTGATTTACAAAACAACTTTAGCATATAATCATTGCATAGCATCAAAGTTCAATATAACATTAGCATCCTACCAAGTGGAGTTTGGGGTTGGCTACACACTACTAGGATCTAGCATTTAAGAAAGCAGTAAGGTGTTCCACCTATCATGCATACTAATAAAATAAGACTAGTGCATTGTAAAATTAGGTAGGGAGCATGTGTGTCACTTGCCTTGATAGCAACCAGAACAGTCACAATAGTCACAAGGGTAGTACAGCTCCTCCTCACAATCTACACAAGCAATGATATACAAGAATAAACACACAATTCATAACATTCAAGCATAGACATGTATGCATGCATGCATATGACCAAATTAATTTCTCTCAACTTAAGTTGAGTAGAAAATGTTGTATTAGGGTTCAGATGATGAGCTTTGATGAAACCAAAACAATGCAAAAAGAATTACTCCAAATGCATTTTTAGAAATTTAGTTATTGCAACAACAGTGGCAAAAGAGCAATTAACTTGCACTAAGTGTATGCATCAATAAAAGTATGAGAGTTTGATTTTAAAACAATCTACAAGTCACAAGGTACTCATAGATCACAAGAATATGGAATTCAGATTTACAGAGCTAAAGATATTAAATAAACAATATAGAAATAGGTTTTATTTCAATCTGAAATTAGATTCAGGTTTTATTCGAAAACTTGGAAAACTAGCAGTACAATTAAATTCTACATGTCCTGAGGATTCCAATGACATATTATTCATCAAAAACGGATTAACAGAACATTTTCTATGATTTTTGCAAGATTACAGAGATTAAAATCAATTTAAAACAAAATACGAATTTTGGCCGCTCTGGATGCGACACGCGGCGCGCTCTGATTGGCGCATACCGCTTCGGGCGATCTCGTCTCTGGACCGTCGGATCTTATTAGATCTATGTGGTTCAGATCGCATACCGGTTCGGTTTTAAAAGATCTAATCTAATCCGTCCAATCCAGATCGGACGGTCGAAGCGAAGAGATGGGGAGGCTCACCGGCGGCGGCTAGGTTTCCGGCAAGGTCGGTTCGGAGGTGGACGGATTCATTGATGCAAGGACCCTAGGCGATGATGGAGACGACGATGAGGTTCGCCGAAGTGCGGCGAGCTCGAGGGTGGTGGCGAAGCGAGATGAGCAGTGGTGGCGGCGAATTGCTAGGCCGGAGGCCGTGGGTGCTGCGACGATGTCGCGGTTGATTCCGATGGTGTGGCCGCGTGTTCGTGGTGAGAGAGGGGTGCGGAGAGAGAGGGCGAGGGGGGGGGTACTTATAGGTGGGTGTCTTGGGCTAGGGGCTAGGGTTAGGGCGAGTGCATCGGATCGGACGGCGTCGGGAGGAGCCGTGGCCGAGCCGGTCTCGTGGAGACGACGACTGACAGGTGGGTCCCACCTGTCAGCGTCCTACGCGCTGAGGTGGCATACTATTTCAGCCCCGGGGCTTGCTGGGCTGGGCCTGGCTTCCTGGCCTAGGCCGAATCGGTACCCCCGGCCTTTTTTTCTATTTTTCTAATTTTTCCTTTTTCCTTTTCTTTCCTATTTGAAACCAAAAACCGATTAAAAGTTTCTAAAATGCAAAAATTTGAATACTTTCAGGTTTGCAAACTTTCTAAAGAAATAGGGGAGAAGAGATAGTCCAGAGAAACAACTAAGAAGGTTATTTGAAAAACAAATCTTTGAAAGCATTTGTTCACAAGCTCACATGAAATGATAACACTTCACATGCAATGATGCAAATTTAAATTATCAAAGAGACTTCTATTTGGAAAACCCATTTGAAAACAGTAGCTGGCATAGATGTATGATGAAATGCAATGATACTTATGTATGCATGCTGGTTTTTAAATTTCAAAAATCTAGGGATGTTATAGACTAACCCCCTTAAGATGAAGCTCACCCTCGAGCTTCGGAATGGCTAGCAAATAGGTGAGGATGATCTTCTCAAAGAGTTTCTTCACGCTCCCAAGTGGCCTCTTCCTCAGTGTGGTGATCCCACTGTACCTTGCAGAACTTGATAGTCTTGGTACGTGTATTCCTTTCTGCTGTCTCCAGTATCTTGATTGGTTTCTCTTCATAGGTCAAGTCACTTTCTAGTTTTACTTCCTCGAGGGGTATGGTGTCATTCCATGGTGTTTCTGCCATCTCGGGGTACGGTGACACTTTTTCAGCTGGCTGACATGGAACACATTGTGCACAGCTGAAAGAATAGCTGGTAGTTCCAACTCATAAGCTACTTCTCCCTTACGAGATATGACTTTGAAGGGGCCTATGAATCTAGGTGCTAATTTCCCTTTCATACCGAATATCTTGACTCCTCGAAGGGGTGAAACTCTGAGATAAGCTCTGTCTCTTGCTTCATATGTGACTTCTCTACGCTTATTATCCACATAGCTCTTCTGTCTGGATTGAGCTATCTTCAATCTGTCCTTGATCAATCTAACCTTTTCTTCTGCTTCTTCTATAATGTCTAGCCCAAAGAAGCTAGGTTCACCTACACCACTCCACAACAAGGGTGTAGTACACTTCTTCCCATACAAGGCCTCAAATGGTGCCATTTCAATGCTTGATTGATAACTATTGTTGTATGAAAACTCTGCGTATGGCAAGTTATCATCCCAACTGGTCCCATAGTCTAGGGTACAAGCTCTCAACATGTCTTCCAATATTTGGTTTACCCTTTCTGTCTGTCCATCTATTTGTGGGTGAAACGATGTGCTAAACTCTAGTCTCATTCCTAGAGATTCATGCAGTTGCTTCCAGAAATGTGAAGTGAATTTGGTACCTCTATCTGACACAATGCTCTTGGGTACACCATGTAAGCACACAATTCTCTTCATGTAGATATCTGCCAACTTTGCACTGGTGTAAGTTGTCTTCACGGGTATAAAGTGAGCTACTTTGGTCAAACTGTCGTGGTTTCGTCAACAGATCTGCCATAGGGGTAGGTGTATGGCAGTTTGTGGAAGGGGGTAAACACGATGGAGCGATCCGGGACGGTGGTAGCACGAGTTTACCCAGCTTCAGATCCCGCAACGGTGGTGAGACCCTACGTGCTGCTATAATTCACTATATGGCAACAAGTGCTCGGTTACAATGATGAGGTTGGCTGTTTCGCTATGCGATTGGCCATAAGTCTATGCTGTGCCTCAAAGGCTCCTCCACGCCGGCTTATAAAGGCGCCTAGCATGGGCAACATGATGGTACCGGAGCGGATACAACTTGGAGTCCTAGACTAAGTCCTATGCGTGTACTACAAGGCAACCCGCCATGGGCCTGTCTCCGGATCCACCATAAGCTCCTGCGTCCAGTACCGCCATGGTCTCTCCAGCAACTGGGCCGCCTGGTAGGCAATCCGCCATACCACCCCGATGGGCCACCCTGGCTTGCTGGTTTAGGACTACGTCGCTGGTATACCCATTTGGTATATCCCCAACAGTAGCCCCCAGGGAACTTCAAGATCGCCATCTCCATCCGCCATGCCTCGTCTTTGGCAAAGTCTATCCGCCATAGCTCATCTTCTGTTCTGCGTCTAGATGGTGGTTTCTTGATGTTCCTTTTTTCTCCATCTATCAATCCACTGTAAATAGCGGATCAAGCGACGTAGTTTTAAGTTAGTGAGATTTCCGGGATCCGTTGGATCATACCATAGAAATCCGCCATAAATTTCGGCATGTAGTTCCTTCTAGGGCAAGATTCACAGTGCATGCACTATTTTACTGAAGTTACTTTTTTACCCCCGGACACGTGTCGCTAGATTAGGGTCTTCGCGATCAGGATGAGCGATTGTGATGGCGGGCACAAATCTCAAGGTCTGGGGCCTATATATACCCCGGCTTCTCACCCCCGGCCGGTCACACCTCATTCACCCCCGCACTCTCTCTCTCCTCAGCGCCTCCACGAGAGCTTCGTCATCTCCGACGAACCACCGCAGGATTTCCTCGCCGCCGGTGGCTTTTTCGCCACAAACTGGCATCGTCTTCCTCTTCTTCGCTTGAGATCTTGGAGGTCATTTCCGCCACCCCTCTAGCCGCCATGGAACCAGAATCACCTCGTCAAGCCTCAAAGTTTGAAGCTGCTAAAAGCTCAGCGCGGTCATCTGACACAGAGTCCGCCATACCCGAGACCTCGGGAGGTAGCTGGGATCCCTGCAACCTAGATGAGGGAACTCTATCTTCATTGGAGCAGGAAGGAAGGATAGCAGCCAAGGAGATTTCCAGATGTCGGGTTGATCCTGGTGCAGCAATACCAGCCCCTTCCGATGGAGAGATCGTTATGCTGAAGTCTCACATCGACCGAGGCTTCAGCCTTCCGCCATCCTACTTCTTGAAGGGCGTACTCCGGCATTACAGGTTACAGCTACACCATATCGCACCAAATAGCTTCACAGTAATAGCGGGATTCGTCACGCTGTGTGAGGGATATTTGGGTATCAACCCACACAGAGACTTATTCCGCTTGTATTTTAACATCCGCCACAACCGGGATGCGAATGGAGATCCTCGCAATTGCGGATCGGTCTCATTTGTTCCTCGGAGCGGGAAATCATACCCTTATATTACCCCGCATGATTCTGCAAAGGGATGGCGGGGATCTTTCTTCTATCAGGCTGACCAGGCCCTTCCTGAAAGGAAGTACGGCCTGCGGTCTTTTGTTGATGGCCCCGCCGAGGAGCAGGATAGCTGGGGCGTCATGGATGATTTTACCATAGACGACGAATGCCAACTATGCTCACGACGAATTTCAAAACTTGTGTTTTCTGGACTGACAGGTGCTGACACCATCCACTGCTGGATCTCACGGCGGATTCAGCCTCTCCAATATCGCCCAGCTCTGATGTGTGAATATAGCGGGATTGAAGATCCTCAATGCTATTCCAAGGAGGAACTATCCGCCAAAGAGATTGAGCACCGAATCTGCAACATCATCAAGGTGGGACGGGATGAGCCATTGAAGCTAAAGATCCCCATGTATGAGAACGGCAACTGTCCAGAGGTGAGTGCCTCCCTGTTCCGCCATAACCGTTATTTTTCTTGAATAACTTTGCATCTTTCTGCAGCTTTCCTCCCTTCCGCGCTGAGCCATCTAGTCCGTTATCCCCAGACGAAAGAGCTCACCGATGATGAGGATGAAACATCCTCATCTCCAAAAAGACAGAGGATGGCGGAAGAGGAGACTGTGGCGGATGAGCCCGCAGCAACGGTACCCCGTGGTGTTCACGGCGCGGGCAGGCGCATATGTGGATTAGGCAAGAGAGTTATCTCCCACCATCCGTCCCCCGCTCTGCGTGGTCACATAGACACACCGTGCCTGAGCACTCCGCCACTATCAACCTGCCGGAGAGGAAGTAAGGAAGCTATTCTTTTTTTTTTTGCTTTCATACCACCTATAACTTGACTTGTTCTGATCTGTGACTGACTTTGCGCATAGGAGAAGGAAAGTTGCTGGCCAAAAGCCTCCAAGGACCAAACCATCCCCTGTTGCCGTTCCACCTACACCTGATGTTCCTGTCCGCCCAACTGGACCTTCCACTTCTGCCCAAAGGGCTAGCAAGATGGCGGATACCTCGGCAAAGGATGCTGGGCCCTCCACCCATCCTGCTAAAAGCGCAAAGAAGGTGAGCTTCAGCGGGAAAGCAGTCGAGATGGGCGCAGGAGCTGGGGAGGCCTCAAAATGGAAAAAGAAAGCAAAAGCTCTTTTCCGTCTTGACCACTTGCAGGAGGAGGCCAGTAACCATGTGTCAACCGCCATGTCATCATTTGTTCAGAGAACCAGCATTGTGAAAGAGGTATGTATTCCCAGTAGCCCCCGAGCGCCGTGGCGGATTTTCATAGATGATCCGCTATGGAGCTCTAAGAGAAACTACTTTACACTTTTGCGTAGTATAGCCCCCGAGCGCTGTCATATTATACAGTGCTCTGTAGAGAACTTAAATTTTGCACTGAGTAGCCCCTGAGCATTATGGCGGATAACTATCCGGCATAAAGCTCTTAAGAAGACTAAAAAATCAGTATGAGTAGCCCCCGAGCGTTATGGCGGATGGCTATCCGGCATAAAGCTCTAAGAGTGACTAAAAAAATCATTGTGAGTAGCCCCCGAGCGTTATGGCGGATGACTATCCGGCATAAAGCTCTAAGAGTGACTAACACTTCATATCATTTCGCCAGAATTACAAGAAAGTTGTGGAGGACCTGGTCCAGGTCGTCAGCTCGCAGGAGAAGGAGCTGGCAGAAAAAAGCGCTCTTGTGGCGGATTTACAACGGCAGCTCTAGAATAGCGGTAGTTTTCTTTTGTCTTGGACAAGTGTAAGTACCTTTATGGTATCCGATCCAAGGCGGGGATAGCTTGTGGGACTTCTGCTGTTTGAGGCGTAGCACCAGGTCCCCCTCTTTGAATGAGCGTTTGCGAACTCGTCGGTTGTGATAGCGGCGGAGATTCTGCTGGTAGATGGCGGATCTCTGGGCTGCTAGGTCTCGTTCTTCTTCCAGCAGGTCCACGGATAGTTGTCTGGATGCTTCTGCATCTTCCTCCTCGTAGGCCTCGACTCTTGGGGAATCGTACTGGACATCACTTGGCAGGATTGCCTCAGATCCATAGACAAAGAAGAAAGGGGTGAGGCCAGTTGATCAGTTTGGCGTGGTCCGTAGACTCCATAGCACAGATGGCAACTCTTCTGCCCAGGCTCTAGCTGCTCTGTGTAGCGGTGCTTCTAGGCGTGGCTTGATCCCTGACATGATTAGTCTGTTGGTCCGCTCAACTTGGCCGTTGGACTGTGGATGTGCCACAGATGCCAGATCAAGGCGGATTCCATTGTGATGGCAGTATTCTTTAACTTCTCCTTGAGACAAGTTAGTGCCGTTATCGGTGATGATGCTATGTGGGATGCCGAATCTTACCACAATGTCCTTGACAAATTTTAGGGCGGTTTTGCCATCAAGTTTTCTGATGGGCTTAGCTTCCACCCACTTCGTGAATTTGTCTACCGCTACCATAAGGTGCATAAATCCCGAAGGTGCTGTTTTTAGTGGACCCACCATGTGCAGCCCCCAGACCGCAAAAGGCCAGGTTATAGGGATCGTATGCAGCACTGTAGCGGGCATGTGGGTTTGCTTGGAGTATATCTGGCAACCTTGGCAGAGCTCCACGATACGGTCTGCATCTGCCTTGGCTGTTGGCCAGTAAAATCCATGGCGGAATGCCTTAGCTACTAGGGATCTGGCGGCGGCATGATGCCCACATTCGCCTTCATGGATTTCCCTTAGTATTTCGATTCCGTCCACTTGGGATATGCACTTCATGAAGACTCCCGAGGTGCTTTGCTTGTAGAGCTGGTCATCTATGATGGTGTATGCTTTTGCCCTATGCTCGTTTTGTCTCTTTTGGAATTCATCTTCGGGTAGCTTCTTGTTCGTCAGATACTCCAGGTAGGGCTCTGCCCATGGCGGATTGCTAGGCAAAACTGCCATAACAGGGGAGCTTGCCAGTTCTGAATTTTCTGGATCCACCATCTTGACTGATGGTATGTGCAGATGCTCGAGGAATACGCCTAGCGGGACTGCCTTGCGGCTAGACCCTAGCTTAGACAAGGTATCGGCCGCCATGTTATCTTCTCATCGTACGTGCTTTATGTCGTAGCCGAGGAAACTTTTGGCCATCTCATCCACTTCGTCTCTGTAAGCCGCCATAACTTCGTTCTGAGCTTTGTATGTGCCAGCCACCTACTGAGCGACAAGGTCAGAATCTCCACAACACATAATGTGTTGTATGCCGATCTCCTTTGCGACGCGTAGCCCGTGTAGTAGTGCTTCATACTCCACGATGTTGTTGGTGGTGTGGAAGTGGATCTGGAGAACGTAGCTGAGCTCATCTCTCTTAGGAGATTTGAGTGTCACTCTAGCCCCCGAGCCGTGTAGCAGCTTTGAACCATCAAAGTGCATCACCCAATGCTCTGGTTCTGGGACGGGCGTAGTCTCCTGCGCTTCCTTCTAATCCGCCATAAATTCTGCCAATGCCTGAGACTTGATGGCGGTGCAAGGCTTGTAGTCAATGTTGAAGGAGGCCAATTCAATGCCCCACTTTGCAACTCGTCCTATTGCATCGCTGTTGTTGATGATGTCCTTCAGTGGAGCCTTGCTCACCACTATGATCTTACGGTCATAGAAGTAATGCCTTAACTTACGAGAAGCTAGGAAAACTCCATATGCCAACTTTTGATAGTGAGGGTAGCGCTGCTTGGATTCTGTCAGGACCTCGCTGACATAGTAGACTGGTCGCTGTACGCCGTACTCCTGCGCTTCTTCCTTATGTTCTACCACGATGACGATGCTGACGACCCTGTTGGTTGCCACCATGTATAGTAACATGGGTTCCTGGTCTTCGGGAGCTGCTAGGACTGGTGCAGTGGATAGCACTCTCTTCAGATCCTTAAGCATAGCTTTTGCTTCATTGGTCCAGACGAATTCGTCTGATTTCTTCATCAGCTTGTAGAGTGGCAAAGCCTTCTCGCCAAGACGACTGATGAATCTACTCACTGCTTCCACGCAGCCCGTGAGTCGCTGTACGTCCTTTAAGTCATTAAGCCGAGAGATGTCGAGGATTGCCTTGATCTTCTCCGGGTTGACCTCAATTCCGCGGTGGGAGACGATGAATCCCAGGAGTTGTCCAGCTGGTACCCCGAAGACGCACTTCATGGGGTTGAGCATCATGTTGTACTTCCTGAGATTGTCAAAGGTCTCTTGCAAATCTGCTATAAGGCCATCTTGCTTCTTGGACATAACGGCGATGTCGTCCACATATGCGTGGATATTGCGTCCAATTTGATCCGCCAGGCATTTTTGCATGGTGCGCTGGTACGTTGCTCCTGCGTTTTTCAGACCGAGCGGCATTGTCACATAGCAATATGTGCCATAAGGTGTTATGAACGACGTAGCAAGCTGATCGGACTCCTTCATCTTGATCTGGTGGTATCCTGAGTAGGCATCTAAGAAACATAGCAATTCTGATCCCGTCGTCGAGTCAATGACTTGGTCAATGCGAGGCAAGGGAAAAGGATCTTTTGGACACGCTTTGTTCAGGCCGGTGTAATCTACACACATGCGCAGAAGCTTTGTGTTTTTCTTAGGAACTAACACATGATTTGCCACCCACTTCGTATGGATCACTTCTTTGATGAAGCCTGCTTTCAGTAGCTTGGAAATTTCCTTTGCTATCGCGCGGTGTTTTTCATCTTCGAAGTGTCTCATGGCTTGTCTTACTGGCTTGGAGCCAGGGATTATCTGTAGGGCATGCTCGGCAAGTTCCCTAGGTACACCTGTCATGTCAGATGGCTGCCACGCAAAGATGTCCCGGTTCTCACGGAGGAACTCGACGAGCATGCTTTCCTATTTGGGGGACAGGTTTGTCCCAATGGAGGTGGTCTTGGCGGCATCGCCAGCGACAAGTTCCACCTGTTTTGTACCAACTGTAGGCTTGAAGGTGGGCGGGGAGGCGGAAACTTCTTGCTTGGATGTCGGCATCTCCGCAGGGTCCGTGGCGGCGTGGATTTCTTTGAACTACTCACCAAAGAATACTGCTTCCGCGAAAGCGGCTTCTCCGTCCTCGCACTCCTTCGCCTTTCTGAAGCTGCCAGAAACGGTGATTATGCCATTCGGTCCTGGCATCTTCCGCTGGTGGTAGATGTAGCACGACCTGGCATGGAAACTGTGGAAAGCAGGGCGGCCGAAGATCACGTGGTATGTACTTTTGAACGGGTCTACCTCAAAGCTTATGGGCTCTTCTCGGTAATTTTCTTCACTACTGAAGGCAACCTTGAGGGTGATAGACCCGAGGGACTTAGCTTGGCGGCCAGGAACCACTCCATAAAAAGTGACAGCACTATGGCGGAGTTGGGTCTTGGTAAGGCCAAGTTTGGTCAGAGTTTCCACGTACATGATGTTCAGGCTGCTGCCGCCATCCATTAAGCACTTGGAGAACTCGTAGCCATGGATTACAGGGCATACTACCATGGCGTAATATCCATCTGGGATGTGCTCTGGATGATCATCGCGGCTCCAGTGCACCGGTACTTCGGACCATCGGACGTACTGGCGGACTTTTGGCACGGTGGCATTGAGGGAGCGCATAGCAGCTCGCTGTGCCTTAGCCGTGGGAGGTCCAAGGAACGTGTGAAAGGCTCCCTTTTTATTGGTGTTTTTGAATGGGTTGCTCGTGCCAGCCCCACCCTCTGCCTTTTCGGCTGGTTTGGGCGCAGGGTCTTCATCCATATCACTGCCATCCTTGGATTCCTTGTCCTTGTCCGCTTTTCCTTTGCCACGAGGCCGTTGTCGCCCGTTGCGCTTGTAGCCAGCTTCTTGATCTGCCTTGATGTCGTTGACAAACTTGCAGTTCCAGTTGGTGTGATTGCACTTCCCTGAAGTGTCTCGATGGGCGAAACATGGCATATCGCGGTATTCATCATATGACACGGGGACCGATGCCGCCGAAGCGGGAGCTGTAGAGCTCCACGGCTGGCCACTGCTAGTACCGCGTCCTCTGCCGCGCTGGCTGCTTTGACCCTTATTGGCGAAGGTTGTGGCCACCATATCCGGAGTTTGCTGCTCTTCTGGCGGATTCTTCCGTTTATTGATATTGTTCCGCTTTCCAGTATTCTGGATGGCGGAAGCCTTCAGGGATTCGCGGGCATCGTCATCGGCGGCCGCGTAGTTGCTTGCAATGGTGATCATGGAGTTTAGAGTTAATTTCCCTTCGTTCCTTTCCCGCAATAGGCGATGGCGGAGCAGCTGTCCTCTCTCCAAACTGTCAATGAACGCGAGGATGGCGGATTCGTCGATAACTCCCTCACAGGAGTTCTTCATATCTAGCCATCGCGCAAGGAAAGTTTGGGAGGTCTCGTCGTCAGCCCGTCGGCACCTTTGGAGGTCACCAATATTATGGGGTCTCTTGTAAGTACCCTCGAAGTTTTCGGTGAACGCAGTTTGCATATCGAACCAGGTTTGGATGGAATTTTCTGCCAAGTCATTGATCCACTGCCGCGCTATGCTGGATAGCATCAGGGGCAGATAGCGGACAGGAATGTTGGGTGATCCCCCGGCGAACTGCACTGCATTGAAGTAGTCTTGTAGCCAAGTTAGAGGCCTGTCGACTCCATTGTACTGGCGGATATTTTTCTCGATTTTGAACCCATGTGGGATGGGCTCATCACGAATCCGTTGTCCAAAGCACTTTGGGCCGAGGAAGAAGGCTATTTGAGACTTGGCAATTTCGTTTAGGTGGGTACGTGCATCGCAGGGCTTCTGGTCCTGCGGATCCTTGCGAGATTTGCGTGATTTTGCTGGTCCGCCGTAGCCACCGCCGCCGCCATGGGGGCTGCCTGGTGGGGATGGCAAAGGATCACGTCGTCTTTTACTCTCACCATCCTGCGACTGATCTCTGCAGCTACGATGGCTTCCCTCTGCTCTTCGTGGAGATGGATCATCATCATGGCGGCGGGAGCCTTGCCCTTTGTCATCATGGCGGCGGGAAGAGCGATGCTTATCCTTGTCGCCGCTGCAGTGCACGCCGTCATCATGGCGAGATCATTCCCTTTGCTTGGATCCACCGTCTCGACTAGCTTCCCGTCGTGGCAGATCGTCTCTGCGTCCAGCGTCACGGCTTCGTCCTCGCTTGCCATCGTTGTCACATATGACGATTCCTCCCTTTGGGATTTCAAATGTCTTATACTTTGGTGGCGGCATGTTGGTCTTATGGCGGGGAGCAGCATTGTCTTGTTTGTATCCATAGGCAGGGTAATTCTTGCGAGGTGGTGATGGATTTCTCTGCGGACCTTTGCCATGTGGCTTGTCATCGGAGGATATTGGGATGACATCTGCCCGGTTGCGAGCTTCTCTTCTTCGGACTTCTGAGGATCCGGTATGAGATTTGTTATTAGGGCACGTACCATAATTTCCAGTACCCCGAGCTTTGGAGGCAGTGCTGGACCTGCATAGCACGGGATCAGATTCAAGCCGTCATGACGACGTAGCTTTCTCCTGCTGTACCAATGCTTTGGTCATCAGTTTTACCACCGTCTCTAGGGCTGCTGGGCTTTTATTATGCTCCAATAGCTCCTTTGCAGCCACGATGTTCTCTATGGGCGTAGCCCTGACTTCATCGCGGTTCTTGTCCACATATGGCGGATTCTTGATATACATCCTGGCTAGAGTTTCTGCGGTTGGCACGGTGAACTCAAGGTTTCGCACCAGCTGCGGGTCGCCTCCCTCATTCATTTGGTTCTGGAGGAGAGTAACGTACTTCCCTTCCATGTTCCTTGCACGCTTCAGCGTGTCTTGAGATTTAGCAATGTCGCCATCTAACTTTTCGCCCATCTTCTTGACTCGCTTTGCTTCCTTTAGGATTGCTCGCCTTTTCTTCTCAAGATCGTTCATGTCTCTGAGATAGTCAGGGGTGATTGGATCTGCTAGAGTTTCGTAGACGACCTTGTCCAGCGGGGTCGTGAAGTCTTTTGGGTGATGGACCTCGGGGATGGCGGGTTGCAGAGGCCTGGGGCTGCCCTGGATCTCAGGAAGTTGTTCTGTGGCGGGATCGGCGGCTGGTGGCGGGTTACCCTGCTCTTTGCCGGCATCTCCATCATGGGCTGCCTGAGATGGCGGATCACCAGTTGTCTGCCCAGCGTCATCTCCTTTGTTGGTCATGAACACCTGCTTGGCGGCTGCGTTCTACTCTTCAAGTGCTTGCTGAGCTAACTCCACCTCGATCCTTCTCATGGCGGCGTCATAGTGATCCGAGTCATAGCCTTTGCTATCCCAGTCATCCGATTCACCACTTTCGTTAAGTGCCTCTAGGATGGATTCACCTGGGCTATCTTCTCCATTGGAGGTAGATCCCGAAGTGATACCTGCGAACGCAACAAGGCAATACCGCAGTGTCTCTAATGCCAGATTGCTCATGGCGGATTCACAGCGGTCTACCACCACTTCCTCTACCTCTAGGGTGGGCTAGGTAACTTAGGAAGTTCCAGATCAGATGAGTCCTCCTCCGTATCCAGCTCGAAAGTGGTCCGTTTGGGGGTTTCAGCCATACCAATCCGCCGGAAATTGGTTTCCATAGCGGGGGTAGGGTTTGTCTCTCCAATGAAGATATGCCGCTGGGACGATGGGGAAGCCGGAATCGTAGCGGACGTGCCCGATGGTGACGGTGTCACCGATGCCTGCGAAGGCAGATCCCGCCTGGATCCACGCTCCTGACGCGTTTTGCCCCATGGTGGGCACCAACTATCATGGTTTTGTTAACAGATCTGCCATAGGGGTAGGTGTATGGCGGTTTGTGGAAGGGGTGAACATGGTGGAGCGATCCGGGATGGTGGTAGCACGAGTTTACCTAACTTCAGATCCCGCAACGGTGGCGAGACCCTACGTGCTGCTATAATTCACTATATGGCAACAAGTGCTCGGTTGCAATGATGAGGTTGGCTGTTTCACTATGCGATTGGCCGTAAGTCTAAGCTGTGCCTCAAAGGCTCATCCACGCCGGCTTATAAAGGCGCCTGGCATGGGCAACACGATGGTACCGGAGCGGATATAACTTGGAGTCCTAGACTAAGTCCTATGCGTGTACTACAAGGCAACCCGCCATGGGTCTGTCTCCGGATCCACCATAAGCTCCTGCGTCTAGTACCGCCATGGTCTCTCCAGCAACTGGGCCGCCCGGTAGGCAATCCGCCATACCACCCCGATGGGCCACCCTGGCCTGCTGGTTTAGGACTATGTCGCTGGTATACCCATTTGGTATATCCCCAACACAAATGATCAACAACTACCCAAATAGAATCATAACCAGATTTGGTCCTAGGTAACCCTATGATGAAATCCATACCAATCTGATCCCATTTCCAATCTGGCACTTTTAAGGGTTGTAGGAGTCCTGCAGGCTTTTGATGTTCTGCTTTCACTCTGCTGCACACATCACACTTTGCTATGTACTCAGCGATGTCTCTCTTCATGTTGTTCCACCAGAACCTTTCCTTCAGGTCCATATACATCTTGGTGTTTCCAGGATGAATGGAATAAGGTACTTTCGGTCGTGACGCCAGCCTGTGGCAAAACAAAAATAGTCAATTTCATAAAGATCCTGGCTCCGCCTTTAGCTGATCAAATACTTTTGTACCTCCACAGCACTGCTTCCTTTAGGGCTTGCCCACTGCTATAGTGAACCGCATCTCTTATAGATGGCCCCGGGACCACTTTCTTTCGGCAACACAAACTCGCTTTCCGGACCAAATGGTTCCTTGCTCGTCTTCACTAAACTCTTTTGCTTTTCTTGCTTTCAAGGCGTTTCTAATGTCCTCAATCTCTTTGTCTCCTTTCTGAGCTTCTCGTATCCTGTCCATCAACGTCGGTTGTATGATCAGCGATGTTACAAATCCTGCTGGCACCACTTCCAAGCTAAGATCTCTAAGTCCTCTGCATAGGTCTTCTGGCAGTTCATCCGTAGACAAACAGTTCACATATGCCTTGCGTCTCAAAGCATGGCAACCACATTTGCTTTACCGGGGTGGTATTGCAAACTCAGATCGTAGTCCTTGATGAGCTCTAGCCATCTTCTTTGCCTCATGTTTAAGTCCTTCTGAGTGAATATGTACTTCAAGCTCTTGTGATCAGTGAAAACTTCACATCGCTTTCCCATCAAATAGTGTCTCCATGTCTTCAAGGCATGCACTACTGAAGCCAACTCTAGATCATGAGTAGGGTAGTTGGTCTCATGTTTCTTGAGTTGTCTTGAAGCATAGGCTACAACTTTTCCTCCTTGCATCAGAACACTTCCCAGTCCTAGACGTGAAGCGTCACAGTATACTTGGAACTCTTTCTCTAGATCCGGCAGACATAAGATTGGGGCTGACACTAACCTCTTCTTTAGCTCTTGGAAACTGACTTCACACTCATCAGTCCACTGGAATTTCTTCTCCTTCTTGAGTAACTCTGTCATGGGCTTAGCAATCTTAGAGAAATTCTCGATGAACCTTCGGTAGTATCCAGCCAAGCCTAAGAAACTATGGATTTCTCCGACATTCTTTGGCGGTTCCCACTCTGTAACTGCTGTGACCTTAGATGGATCAATAGCTATTCCTTCCTTGGACACAATGTGACCAAGAAAAGCCACTTCCTTTAGCCAAAATTCACAATTACTAAATTTGGCATAAAGCTTGTGCTCTCGAAGCTTTTCCATGATCAAACGAAGATGTTTCTCATGTTCTTCATTGCTCTTGGAATAGATGAGTATGTCATCAATAAAGACCATGACAAACTTATCCAGAAATTCCATAAATACCTTGTTCATCATATTCATGAAATACGATGGTGCATTAGTTAATCCAAACGGCATCACCATATACTCATCAGAACCATACCTTGTAAGAAAAGCAGTCTTGGGAATATCATACTCCCTTATCTTGAGCTGAAAGTAACCAGATCTAAGGTCAATCTTGGAGAACACACTAGCTCCTTCCAACTGATCAAACAAGTCATTGATTCGGGGTAACGGGTATTTATTTTTGATCGTCACCTCGTTCAATGAGCGGTAATCCATAACCAAACGCTGACTCAGATCTTTCTTCTCCACAAACAGCACTGGTGCTCCCCACGGGGAGGAACTCTCTCTGATGAAACCTTTCCGTAACTGTTCTGCTAACTGTTTCTTAAGTTCTTTCAGTTCATCTGTGGACATTGGATATGGTTGATACGTCTCCAACGTATCTATAATTTTTGATGCTCCATGCTTGTTTTTACACCATTTGCCTACTGTTTCGTTACACTTTGTGGCACTTTTGTGCATTTTCCGGAACTAACCTATTAACAAGTCACCACAGTGCCAGTTCCCTGTTTTCTGCTATTTTTGTGTTTCAGAAGTGATACACAGGAAATATTCTCGGAATTGGACGAAACAAGTTCCTGAAGTCTTATTTTTCCTGGAAGCTTCCAGAGATCCGAAGAGGAGTTGGAGGGGGGCCACGAGGGCCCCACACACCAGGGCGGCGCGGCCAGGGGCCTGGCCGCGCCCCTATGTGTGAGAGCCCCTCGGGCCACCTCTGACGATGCCCCTTCGCCTATAAAGACCCCTCGACGGAAAAAACCTAAGTACCCGATCAATTTTCCAGAACACATCGTGATCCGCCGCTGCCGTCGACCCGAAGATCGGGAGGGTCCAGAAGCTCTTCCCGGCACCCTGCCGGAGAGGGGAATCGCCACCGGAGGTCTTCTTCATCGCCATGCTTGCCTCCGAAGCGATGAGTGAGTAGTCTACCTTGGACTATGGGTCCATAGCAGTAGCTAGATGATTGTCTCCTCCACCATGTGCTTCATGTTTAGATCTCATTAGCTGCCCTACATGATTGAGATCACCGTTATGTGATTCTACATGTTTAGTTTGTTGGGATCCGATGAATATTGGTGTTATGATTGAGTTGCTATACTGAAATATATCTTATGTTATCTCTATGTTGTTTATGATCTTGCATGCTCTCCATTGTTAGTAGCTATCTTGGCCGAGTAGTTGCTAGTGACTCCAAGAGGGGGTATTTATGCTCGATAGTGGGTTCATGCCTCTATTTGACCTGGGGGAGTGACAGAAACCTCTAAGGTTGTAGATGTGCTGTTGCTACTAGGGAGAAAACAACATTCATATGCTCGAGGGCATATGCTTTGTTTACATTACACACTTTGCTTAATGCAATTATCTGTTATTCGCAACTTAATACTTGTGGAGTTCTCGGATTGATTCACCACAATTGGATTATTAGTCATAGATGCAGTTGGATGGCGGTCTATGTATTTTGTTGTAATGCCCAGAGTAAATCGCATAGTGATCTTCTTGACATATAACGTTATCTTTATTCTATCAATTGCCCAACTGTAATTTGTTTACCCAGCATGTGTTATTTATCTTATGGAGAGACACCACTAGTGAACTGTGGATCCCAGTCCTATTTCCATCATATTGCTATCACATGTTTACTTTACTCCACTGTTTACTTTACTCGCATACTTCTACTGTTTTCTACTTGATACGCTCATACCCTTTGTTTCAAGCAAACCGGTGAGATTGACAACCTCATAGCAAGTTGGGAACAAAGTATTTGGTTGTGTTGTGTGCAGGTTCTGCGTTGCAGCTAGCAAGCAAAGCTTGGACGAGGCGCCCTATAAATTATCTGAAGCTGTCGCAAGCTAGCAAGCATCACCTTCAGTCGTATTGTCTGCTCTTCTCCTGATCGACATACCTTGGTTCTTAACTGAGGGAAAACTTGCTGCTATATTCATCAAAACCTTCTCTTGGGGTTTTCCAATTGGCCGGTCATTTACTACAAGCCAACAAGTTTTCTGGCACCATCAAACGCAATCAAGTTTTTTGGCTTCATCATCACCGTGCCCCCATCAAGTTTTCTGGCGCCGTTGCCGGGGAAGAAGTAGAAGACCTCTGCAAGGGGAGTTTTTTGCACACACATTCTTTACTTTGTTTTAAGTTTTGCTTTAATTTATTTATTTTACTTGCATCATTTTATCAAAAACACACAAAAAATAGAATCCTTTGTAGTTGTTTTTACTTGTCTTGATTTATCATGCTTTCTATCGATGGTTGGTTTCTTTGAAACTAAATCTTTTTGGCAAGGTGGGTTCACGGAAGAGCAGCAAAATTATTATGTGGAACACCGCTTGTCACAAAAAGGGAAGCACTTATGGGAACAAATCAATAGATTGTATATCATTGCTAGAAATGTGTGCTCTACTTATAATGTTACTTATTGCTTTGATAGATCTTGTTGCTGTAGGAGGTATAAACACCCCCCTTTTCAATGTGAGTATAATGATGATGTTACCATATCTTCTTATATTAATGGTAATTATAACTTTTATGATGTGGAACAAATTGAAGAATTTATTGCTTGGAAGGGTGCTTTCGAACTTGCTTATTTGCTTGATAATATTGATGATGCACCTTATAAATATGAGGTTTATGATATACTCACTTTTTGCTTTGATAATTACAAGGAAGAAAATGGCTATATTCTTAAATATCTTAATAGATGCTCTCCAACGGAAGAGACTAATGCCTTGAAGGAGCCTATGGAAGAAGAGATTGCTGAAACTGAAAGCTCATTGGATGAAAAAGAGGAGGAGAGTGATGACCAAGAGGACCAAGAATGGAGCTACCCATGTCTACCTCCCAATAAGAGTAACTCTTTGACTAATACCTTATTTGATCGCCCTCCATGCTTAACAAAGGAGGGTGAGTGTGATATTTATATTGTTGAGTTTGTTCATGATGCTACTGAAAATTGTTATGAGAGAGGAAAATATGGTTGTTGGAAATCTCATGTTACTAAAACACCTCTCTTTATATTGAAAGTTATGAAGTTGCTCTTATTTTATCTACCCATACTTGTGACTATGTGCTTCTTTGATTTATTTTCTTACAAGATTCCTATGCATAGGAAGTGGGTTAGACTTAAATGTGTTTTATATTTGCTCCTTGATGCTCTTTTTGGCTTCCATTCATATTTCTTATGTGAGCATCTTCTCAAATTACCGAGCCTAGCTCAAAGGCGTTAAAGAAAAGCACTCTTGGGAGATAACCCAATATTTTTATTTTCAGTACTTTTTCTTTTATTTGAGTCTTGGAAGTCATTACTACTGTAATGACCTCTCCTTATCCTTTTTATTTCATTGTTGTGCCAAGAGAAGCCTCTAATTTGAGTGAGGTAAAGATTTGGGGATGTTGCTGTCCTGAAACTGTTTACGGTGCTGCACCGTAAAAATTTGTGAAAATTCTCTGTATATCTTTTTGACCTGCGATTTCTTGTGCATATGCCCCAGGTTATATCCAAACTTTAATTAGTTGAACACTTTTTTATTTGAGCAACAGAAAACACCTTAAAAATTCGGCCTTTGTCAGCTGTTCTGTTTTGACAGATTTCTGCCAATATTTGTTTTTGCCGCTTTATTGCTTTTTTTGAGTTCTTTTCATCACGGAACTTTTGGGGAAGTAGCTGCAGTAGTATATACTTTATATGTGGTGGTTTTGGGTTGAAACCTGAAGCAAAAAGAGGTTGATTACATGTTATGCTACACTAATGTTGCTAATAGATTTGTGTTTAGTTTTGTATGAAGGAAGTTTTCAAGTGTAGGGATTGGAGAATGATGAGATGAGTTGAAGAATGGACAAAAGCTCAAGCTCGGGGATGCCCATGCATCACCCCAAGAAATATCCAAGAAGTACAAGCATCAAAGCTTGGGGATGCCCCCGAGGCACCCCTTCTTCATCGGCAAAAATCAGGTCACCTTTCAAAACACTATATTTTTATTGCTTCATGCACTATGTGTTTTTCTTGGAGCGTCAGTTGTTTTAGTTTTCTTAGTTAGTTTAGTTTGTTTTCTGTAATAAATGGTTGGACCCAACAAATTTCTTTTGGAGAAGTTGCATTGCTTTTCATTTGCCAAGAACGCTCTAGTTTTCACTCTTATCAAAAATTGAGTGTTCTTTTTTTTCTGCTACTGCTTTTAGTTTTTGTTTTCGCCTTGATTTGCGTTCAGACCTTGTCATATCTTTTCATCAAGTTGTATTTTTTGCCTCTGATATTTATTGGTTTTCATCAAAAGAGGTGTCTCTAAAAATTTCAAATGGTGTTGGAAAAGAGAAAAAGCTTTATGCAAAAAAGTGGTACAAGAAGGAGCTTGTGTAGACTGCGGCTTAGGCTTTTTCATGTCATGCTTGATGCCTTTTTGATAGTATGCTTAGTGGTTTTGCTGTAGCATGACTTGTCTCAAATAACTGAGATTGCTTAATGAGCCTTTGAAAAAATCATGCGTTGTTTTTATTGTATGGAAGCATTATTTTGGTTTTCACCTTGATGCTTTATTTGGGTTGACTTGGCGCATGCTCACACATGTTAGACTCTTACAAAGTCTCCAATAGCCTCTATGATCATTTATTTTTTGACTTTTTGATGCCATCTTATGCTTCTTTTAATGTTGCTTTGTCGCTTTGCATGATTATGGCCATTATTGCTCTCTTAGTTGGTCGCTCCCAGTCTTTTGCTAGCCCTCGCCTTGTACTGAGTATGAGCTCTACTCGTGCATCCAACTCCTAAAAACCAAGTTTTCCAAAGTGTCCACCATACATACCTACTAGCAATTTGCTATTCCAAGTAAATTTGACTTGCTTTTATTTTCTCTTCAAATTAAACTCTTACCAGTGTTATGCGAAAATTGGTCAGTAAAGCTCTCACGAACCGGAAGGCACACTTTACTTTTTCTTGTTCTTAAAAATTTGACATTGTGGTCTCTTATGTTGACTTGTTATGCTTGCAAGTTGTAAGTTGGATACTAGCCCAACCATGTTGTCATGGGGCAAGCTTTCAACATTGCACTTCTTATTTGAGTTGATATCGTGATCTTTTGTTTATGGATGCCCGCGGTGTGAAATGAATTAGGAATCTTGCGGGGATCATGGAGTTTGTATATGTGTTAGGGAAACGCCTGGGCCGCCAATCTAAGCCATGCATAATTCATGGTGGAAATTTGCAGCATGCCCATAGTGGACATTCGACGACGCATCTCAAAATAAAAAGCTATACAAATGGTAAATAAAAGAGATGTTGAGGTGTTCATTGTCTGCTTGTCCTGTCATTTTGATGTGGGCTTGTTCCATGTCATCGGGCACGAAGGTACCCCATTGGCGGTTCTCGATGATACGCGTATACTTACAATGACAAGAACTTGCTTGGGACCTAAGCAAAGTAGCACGAGATTTGGGTACTCGTATTCACGGGGCACGAGGTTTTCAACTTATGATTTGTCAAGCATATGCATCATAATTGTACTCGCATTAACTTTAACCATTCAAGATGCTTATGATGGGGGCAATGAGAGCTCAAAGCCGGTAAGTACCATAATTTTTGAAGGTTATAAAACTTGCAATCACTGCTTCCCTCTGCGAAGGGCCTTTCTTTTACTTTTATGTTGAGTCACCACCTTCTACCTTTATGCACCGTCTAAGAGAGCATAGTTGTCATTCTGAGTATAATGTGCATTGTCCCAAAGTTTTCATTGATTGATTCATATTGTTGGTTTCACTTGTTCTTAAATTATTTGTATCTAGTCGCCCTCTTAAACTTGAAGGTGTCCTATGCATTTATGTTTTGCTCTCCATGAAGGACAAGCTGAAAACCATTTGTATGTTTTTCCTTATGATTTGAACACACGTTTGACTTTCATTGTTTCATTTTCATGATCTTTTGTTTGTGTTCATTTTCATGTTTATAACATGGTTGCTAAGTTCTTATTGTCAAGATTATATCTGCATGCCCATGTTTTAAGTTCTTATGATCCCAGCTCACAAATGCTTACATATATGATCAAGATTGTGTAGGTGCATGTCACCTCAAAAATTATTCTTTTGTTATCACTTACCTACTCGAGGACAAGCAGGAGTTAAGCTGGGGGATGCTTGATACGTCTCCAGCGTATCTATAATTTTTGATGCTCCATGCTTGTTTTTACACCATTTGCCTACTGTTTCGTTACACTTCATGGCACTTTTATGCATTTTCTGGAACTGACCTATTAACAAGTCGCCACAGTGCCAGTTCCCTATTTTCTGCTATTTTTGTGTTTCAGAAGTGATACACAGGAAATATTCTCGGAATTGGATGAAACAAGTTCCTGAAGTCTTATTTTTCCCGGAAGCTTCCAGAGATCCAAAGAGGAGTTGGAGGGGGGCCACGAGGGCCCCACACACCAGGGCGGCGCGGCCAGGGGCCTGGCCTCGCCCCCTATGTGTGAGAGCCCCTCGGGCCACCTCTGACGATGCCCCTTCGCCTATAAAGACCCCTCGACGGAAAAAACCTAAGTACCCGATCAATTTTCCAGAACACATCGCGATCCGCCGCCGCCATCGACCCGAAGACCGGGAGGGTCCAGAAGCTCTTCCCGGCACCCTGCCGGAGAGGGGAATCGCCACCGGAGGTCTTCTTCATCGTCATGCTTGCCTCCGAAGCGGTGAGTGAGTAGTCTACCTTGGACTATGGGTCCATAGCAGTAGCTAGATGGTTGTCTCCTCCACCATGTGCTTCATGTTTATATCTCATGAGCTGCCCTACATGATTGAGATCACCGTTATGTAATTCTATATGTTTGGTTTGTTGGGATCCGATGAATATTGGTGTTATGATTGAGTTGCTATACTGAAATATATCTTATGTTATCTCTATGTTGTTTATGATCTTGCATGCTCTCCGTTGTTAGTAGCTATCTTGGCCGAGTATTTGCTAGTGACTCCAAGAGGGGGTATTTATGCTCGATAGTGGGTTCATGCCTCTATTTAACCTGGGGGAGTGACAGAAACCTCTAAGGTTGTAGATGTGCTATTGCTACTAGGGAGAAAACAACATTCATATGCTCGAGGGCATATGCTTTGTTTACATTACACACTTTGCTTAATGCAATTATCTGTTGTTCGCAACTTAATACTTGCAGAGTTCTCGGATTGATTCACCACAAGTGGATTATTAGTCATAGATGCAGTTGGATGGCGGTCTATGTATTTTGTTGTAATGCCCAGAGTAAATCGCATAGTGATCTTCTTGACATATCACATTATCTTTATTCTATCAATTGCCCAACTGTAATTTGTTTACCCAGCATGTGTTATTTATCTTATGGAGAGACACCACTAGTGAACTGTGGACCCCGGTCCTATTTCCATCATATTGCTATCACCTGTTTACTTTAGTCGCACTGTTTACTTTACTCGCATACTTCTACTGTTTTCCACTCGATACGCTCATACCCTTTGTTTCAAGCAAACCGGTGAGATTGACAACCTCATCGCAAGTAGGGAACAAAGTATTTGGTTGTGTTGTGTGCAGGTTCCGCGTTGCAGCTAGCAAGCAAAGCTTGGACGAGGCGCCCTATAAATTGTCCGAAGCTGTCGCAAGCTAGCAAGCATCACCTTCAGTCGTATTGTCTGCTCTTCTCCTGATCGACATACCTTGGTTCTTAACTGAGGGAAAACTTGCTGCTATATTCATCAAAACCTTCTCTTGGGGTTTTCCAACTGGCCGGTCATTTACTACAAGCCAACAAGTTTTCTGGCACTATCAAACGCAATCAAGTTTTCTGGCTTCATCATCACCGTGCCCCCATCAATGGTCTCTTTGCTATAGGTCCAGTGCCCGACATCAGTTCTATGAGAAACTCAATATCCCTGTCTAGTGGCATCCCTGGTAACTCATCTGGGAAAACATGTGGGTATTCCCTAACTACTTCCACTTCTGCTATGCTAACCCCCTTAAGATGGTTTAGCCTAATACTGTTAAAGTCCATGTTGGATCCGTATCTAATCCTTCTCCCCTCTGGAGTAGTGAGTGTGATTGCCCGATTGACACAATCTATGACCCCTGCATAGTTGGTCATCCAATCCATTCCCGAAATAACATCTAGCCCTTGGGATTCCAAAACTACAAGATGAGTTGGGAATTTGTACTTTCCAATTTCTAAGATCAAATTTCGGCATCCGACCTTGACTATCAATTCTCCACCCGGTGAACTAACCTTAATGACCTTTTATATGGTTTCGATGGAAAAATCATGCTTGGTGGCAAATGCACTTGATATGAATGAATGAGATGCTCCGGTGTCAAATAAAACCAATGCTGTAAAGGAGTTGAGTGGAAACGTACCCATCACAGCATCAGGCTCATTCATCACTTCCTCCACATTGAGGTGGTTCACCTGTCCTTTCTGGAATGTACTGGACTTGGCAGCATCATCCGGCTTGTTCTCTGGGCAATTGGTGGAGTAGTGTCCATTCTTCTTGCACTTGAAGCAAGTGATGTTGGAGAGATCCTTCTTGCCATCTGAATTGAAGCGACGCTGACCATTCCCTCCATTGTGGTGACCATTGTTTCCATTATGGTGACCATTGGAGTTGTTTCCCCTGAAGCCTCCATTGTGCTTGTGGCCACTGAAGTTACCACCGTTGCCTTTGATGTGACCCACATGCTTGTGTGAACTTCCATTCCCACTGCCCTCAGAAGAGTGATGCTTCTTGTGAAAGGGCTCAGTGTGGTTCCTGCCACTGCTGAATTTCCTCTTGCGGTTCTCTTCCTTCCTGATGTTGTTGTCCAGAGTGACCGCTTGATCAAGAAGTGCTTGGTAGTTCGGAGCATAGGCCACTGACAGTGGTATCTTTAGTTCACCTTTGAGTCCAACGAGGAACTTGTCCCTCCTCTTAGCATCAGTGTCCACATCATCTGGAGAATACCTGGACAGAGAGAAGAAGTCATCCATGTAATCCTTCAAGGTCCTTCCACCCCGCCTCAGTGTGCGGAACTCCTCCTTCTTTAGATTCATAATACCCGTAGAGATGTGAGCATTATGGAAACCTTCCCTGAAGGTGTCCCAGTCTAGGCCTTCCACATGGTAGGTGACCTGGTATGTTTCCCACCAGGTGGCAGCAGGCCCTTCCAGCAGGTGAGCAGTGAATCTCACCTTTTCACCATCAGTACATTCGCAAGTGATCAAGTCCTTGCTTACAGAACGCAGCCAGTCATCAGCCACTATTGGGTCTGTGGCAGATGAAAACTTGTTAGGCCTGAGCCTTAGAAACCTTGCCAATATGTCAACCTGGGGTGGGGGTGGTGGAGGTGGAGGTGGTGGTGGTGGTGGCGGTGGTGGCGGGTTGTTGTTGTTGTTGGCTGCGCTGGCCTGAATGAACTGTGTCCCATTTGCATGAGCTGTGCCTGGGCTGTGGCTAACTGCTGGATGATATCATTGTTGTTGCCATTGGTGTTGTTGTTGTTGCCATTGGTGCTATCACGACGAGGAGGCATCTAAAGGGTTTTAGCATGGGTGTGTAATTAGACAGACAGAAGTAAGGAAGAAAACTTTCCTACCCATGCACAAACATCACACCATACAACAAACAATCATAAAACAACTTTGAAAAAAAATCTTTATTAAGTGATCTTTGATAATGTATGCTAAAGGTTCGACATAACAGCTAGCTAGCTTCCTTCACCCTCTTGACTGCTCTTGCTTCCCACTCATCTACGGTGATTTCTTCACCATCGGTGTTGTACAAGGTCAGTTCCTTGGGGTCTTCATCTTCCAAGGCTTTGGCTTCATACTCTGCTATCTTCATCTTTAGATCTTCATTCTCCTTTATTAGCTCATCCCTCTTGTCTCCCAATACTTCCAAGCATGACTCTGCTGTTATGATCCTTTGACTAGCAACCTCCATAGTCTCCCTGAACTTGTCCATTAGCTTGATTTCTCTTGTCAACATGTCCTCCGTGTTAACTGCACTATACTCTCTCTCGGTCATATAAGTCCGAAAGAGTGTATGATTCTCCATACCTCTCCTGTCCATGGCGCATCCTTCCTCATTGCGTTCTCCAAACTAGTAGTATGGTGAAGTTGAGGAAAAACGATGGTGATACTTGTAGCAGATGCGTGCTATTGTTCCTTGCATGGCTATCTCCACAGAACCACTCCAATCAATGTATGAGTTGGTGTAGCTCATGGTTGAGTCTTCAGGGTCCTCTTCACGTCCTTGTCTGATAGTCTGTATCTCCCACTTCTCCATACCATTCTCCTTGTACATTCTTCTTCCTCGGAACTCTGGTGGTGGAATTCCAACAAAGTCTGACAACTCTAGCAAGTTTTGCTTTAAGTGTAGTTTCCCAGTCCAGCAACCACTCTGTGATTGTAAGGGTCCATCTAAAAATTTTCAGAAAGAAAGACAAGGTTAGAATAGGGTAAGGATTTACAAGGAAGAATTAAATGAAAAGGGTAAGTTCAAGTATGAGATAAACAAAGAAAATTATGGAAATAGGTTTTCAAGATAACATTTTCATTCCTATGGTTGTTCATTCCTAAGTTCTCGATCCTACAGGCAACACTTGGGCTCTGATACCATTTTGTAACGTCCTACCTTTTACCAAAGGTAGAACTACTGTGAAACTGCTATTCCTTGGATCACTGATAGCATCACAGAACAAAATATAGCATTTATTGCAGATAGTGTACCTTATTACATCGCAGATCCAGACTCTCAGGTCTTTAATTATTACAAAAATAGTTCAAAGTCACTTGGACTATCAAATAACAGAGTTCAACTTAAAACACAACGGAAATAAAAGCAATGAGCCTTCATCTTCAGCACCATGCCATAGGCAGTCGTGTTGGTATGCAGGCTCGAGACTCCTCTAATCACTCCTCATTTGAATAACCTACACATTTGAATATGTAGCCCCAGAAGAGTCAATACAACAACGTACTAGCAAATGACACATATTTGGTGGCAGTTGTGAAAAGACTACACTACATGACTTTTGGCTAGTGGATCTCAAGGCTAGTTTGCATAAAGCCAATTTTATCCTATAATTCTTGTAAATACCTTTTCTCAAAGTTTTATTTATAAAGGTCGAAATAACCCCCAAATACTACATAGTTGCAAGTTATGTAGCACTGGGCGCAACTCAACAAAATTTGAAGAACAGAAACCACCACCCCTTGGAATGCATGGCCCTGACTTCGCCTGACAGTTTCTAGGTAAGTTTTAAGACATTCTGAAATGGTGATGAGATTCTTCTGATCATTCCATGACTAGAGACTCAAATGTCCATAACCAAGGACACGGCTAATTAATTAGATTTTTGACACCTTGCAAGGGTTGTGCACTTTCACCTTAAGATTCATTTTATGCCCATACATAAAATGAAACAAGACCTTTCAGAAAAAGCATTCAACCAAACTAGTCTGACTGTACCCCCTATATTTTGCTACCACCTGCTGTCAGTACTCTTGGTTGAACTCCTAATCATAATCAATCAAGACAGAGCCCATATTGTCATAAGGCTGCACTGGAAGTATATCTAAGCACGGAAGCCTTATTAATCTCTTTAATCCTGAGTGACCATCCCAAGCAGCATCCTAAGCTACACATCTGTCCTAGCATGTGCCCCAGGACCCACCTACTACACTTTCCATCACAAACCACTCTACCCAGGTAGTTCATTTCAGTTGAAGTTGTTAATTTAATTTACAAAACAACTTTAGCATATAATCATTGCATAGCATCAAAGTTCAATATAACATTAGCATCCTACCAAGTGGACTTTGGGGTTGGCTACACACTACTAGGATCTAGCATTTAAGAAAGCAGTAAGGTGTTCCACCTATCATGCATACTAATAAAATAAGACTAGTGCATTGTAAAATTAGGTATGGAGCATGTGTGTCACTTGCCTTGATAGCAACCAGAACAGTCACAACAGTCACAAGGGTAGTTCAGCTCCTCCTCACAATCTACACAAGCAATGATATACAAGAATAAACACACAATTCATAACATTCAAGCATAGACATGTATGCATGCATGCATGTGACCAAATTAATTTCTCTCAACCTAAGTTGAGTAGAAAATGTTGTATTAGGGTTCAGATGATGAGTTTTGATGAAACCAAAACAATGCAAAAAGAATTACTCCAAATGCATTTTTAGAAGTTTAGTTATTGCAACAACAGTGGCAAAAGAGCAATTAACTTGCACTAAGTGTATGCATGAATAAAAGTATGAGAGTTTGATTTTAAAACAATCTACAAGTCACAAGGTACTCATAGATCACAAGAATACAGGATTCAGATTTACAGAGCTAAAGATATTAAATAAACAATATAGAAATAGGTTTTATTTCAATCTAAAACTAGATTCGGGTTTTATTTGAAAACTTGGAAAACTAGCAGTACAATTAAATTCTACATGTCCTGAGGATTCCAACGACATATTATTCATCAAAAATGGATTAACAGAACATTTTCTATGATTTTTGCAAGATTACAGAGATTAAAATCATTTTAAAACAAAATACGAATTTCGGCCACTCTGGATGCGACACGCGGCGCGCTCCGATTGGCGCATACCGCTTCGGGCGGATCTCGTCTCTGGACCGTCGGATCTTATTAGATCTGTGCAGTTCAGATCGCGTACCGGTTCAGTTTTAAAAGATCTAATCTAATCCATCCAATCCAGATCGGACGGTCGAAGCGAAGAGAGGGGGAGGCTAACCGGCGGCGGCTAGGTTTCCGGCGAGGTTGGTTCGGAGGTGGACGGATTCGTCGATGCAGGGGCCCTGGGCGATGATGGAGACAACGACGAGGTTCACCGGAATGCGGCGAGCTCGAGGGTGGTGGTGGCGAAGCGAGATGAGCAGTGGCGGTGGCGAATTGCTAGGCCAGAGGCCGTGGGTGCTGCGACGATGTCGCGGTCGATTCCAACGGCGTGGCCGCGTGTTCATGGTGAGAGAGGGGTGCGGAGAGAGAGGGTGAGGGGGGGTACTTATAGGCGGGGTGTCTTGGGCTAGGGGCTAGGGTTAGGGTGAGTGCATCGGATCGTACGGCGTCCGGAGGAGCCGTGGCCGAGCCGGTCTCGTGGAGACGATGACTGACAGGTGGGTCCCACCTGTTAGCGTCCTACGCGCTGAGGTGGCGTATCGTTTCAGCCCCAGGGCTTGCTGGGCTGGGCCTGGCTTCCTGGCCTGGGCCGAATCGGTACCCCCGGCCTTTTTTCTAATTTTCTGATTTTTCCTTTTTCCTTTTCTTTCCTATTTGAAACCAAAAACCGATTAAAAGTTTCTAAAATGCAAAAATTTGAATACTTTCAAGTTTGCAAACTTTCTAAAGAAATAGGGGAGAAGAGATAGTCCAGAGAAACAACTAAGAAGGTTATTTGAAAAACAAATCTTTGAAAGCATTTGTTCACAAGCTCACATGAAATGATAACACTTCACATGCAATGATGCAAATTTAAATTATCAAAGAGACTTTTATTTGGAAAACCCATTTGAAAACAGTAGCTGGCATAGATGTATGATGAAATGCAATGATACTTATGTATGCATGCTGGTTTTTAAATTTCAAAAATCTAGGGATGCTACAAAAGTGGTTTTTAGACTGTCCTTCATGGAGTAGCAAAACATAAATGCATAGGACACCTTCAAGTTTAAGAGGGCGACTATATACAAATAATTTAAGAACAAGCAAAACCATAATCATGAATCAATCAATGATAAACTTTGGGACTATGCACATTAAACTTAGAATGACAACTATGCTCTCTTAGACGGTGCATAAAGGTAGAAGGTGGAGACTCAACATAAAAGTAAAAGAAAGGCCCTTCGCAGAGGGAAGCAGTGATTAAACATGTGCTAGAGCTTTTCATTTGTAAAACAGAGAGATAAAAACTGGTTTTGAGAGGTGGTTGTCTTTGTCAACGACTGGCAATGGGGTTCTTACTATCTTCCATACAAAGCTAGTTTTTGAGAGAGATATTGGCACTTTGGTGCTCTTTTATAAAGCTTGGCACTCCTCTCCACTTTTCCTTTCACAAACCATGGCTAACCGATTCCATCGGGTGCCCACCAACTTTCACATACCATGGAGGAGTGCCTTTTTTTCTTTTCTTTTTTTCCTTTTTTCTTTTTGGAATAAAACAATATGAAAGATAGCAAATCCGACCACTATGTCCCCATGAGCTGAAAACAGTGTCACAAAATCAGAAGTATTTTGAAGGTTTTTTGAAAGGTAGCACATGAAAATTTACTTGGAATGGCTTGCAAATACCATGTATAGGAGTTTATAGTGTACACATTGGCAAACTTTGGTTTTTGGGAGTTGGATGCACGAGTAGATCTCATACTCAGTACAAAATGAAGGCTAACAAATGACTGGGAGCGACCAACTAAGAGAGCAATAACGGCCATAATCATGCATAGCGACAAAACATCATTAACCGAAGCATAAAGTGATATCACAACTCAAAAACCAAAAGATCATAGAGGCTATATGGTGACTTATTAGAGTCAAACATGTTGTAAGCATGCGCCAAGTCAACCCAAATAAAGCATCAAAGGAGAAAACCACAATAAAATGCTCCCATATAATAAAAACAACGCATGATTTTTTTCAAAGGCTCATTAAGCAATCTCAGTCATTTGAGACAAGTCATGCTACAGAAAAAACTACTAAGCATACTATGAAAAGAACATCAAGCATGACATGCAAAAGTCTAAGCCAGAGTCTAAACAAGCTCCCATTTGTACCACTTTTGGTATGAAACTTTTTTCTCTTTTCCAACACCATTCAAACCGTTTTGAGACAACTCTTTTCATTAAAACCAACATAGACCAGTGGTCTGAATACACCTTGATGCGAAGATATAACAAGATCTGAACAAAAATCAAGGCGAAAAACAAAAGCTAAACGCAGTTCTAGAAAAAGAGAACACTCGTTGAACGATAAGAGTGAAAATAGAGTGTTCTTGGCAAATGAAAAACGGAGTGTGTCTTCTCCAAAATAAATTTGTTGGGGTACAACCATTTATTGCAGAAAACAAAACAAAACAAAACTGAAAACAAAATTAAAGACGCTCCAAGAAAAACGCATATAATATGAAGCAATAAAAATATAGTGTGTTGAAAGGTGACCTGATTTTTGCTGATGAAGAAGGGGTGCCTCGGGGGCATCCCCAAGCTTTGACTCTTGTACCTCTTGGATATTTATTGGGGGTGATATGGGCATCTCCAAGCTTGAGCTTTTGTCCATACTTCATTTCATCTCATCACTCTCCATTCCCTACACTTGAAAACTTCACACAAAATTTCACACAATTCTATTAGCAACATTAGTATAAACATGATAGTAAATCTACCCTTTGGGTTCAGTTTCAAACTCAAATATACCAACCATTAAAGAATAAGCTACTGTAGCAACTTTCTCAAAAGTCCCATGATTAAAAGAACTCAAAAAGAAAGCGATCGAGAGGCAAACACAAATAGTGTCAGAATCTGTCAAAACAGAACAGCTGACAAATATCGATTTTTTTGAGGACCTTCTGTTGCTCAAATCGATAAGTGCAAAACTAATAAAAGTTTGTAAATAACCTGGGGCATATGCACAAGAAATCTCAGATCAAAAAGATATCCTGAGAATTTTTACAAATTTTTATGGTGCAGCACCAAAATCTATTTCAGGACAACAACTTTCCCAAATCTTACCTCCCTCAAATTAGAGGTTCTTCATGGCACAACAACAAAATAAAAATGATAAGGAGAGGTCATTACAGTAGTAATAACTTCCAAGACTCTAATAAAAGAAAAAACACTGAAAAGAAAACATTGGGTTATCTCCCAAGACTGCTTTTCTTTAACGCCTTTGAGCTAGGCGCAGAAAGTGGAAATTAAGTAATATCAAATGAGGCATTAAGATCAACTGTTTCCTCAAGGGCACTACTTACCGCACTAGGCACTTTAGAAGTTCCCGAATATGATTCAACCTGCAAGTCACTCTTAGTTGAACTACAAGTCTTACCAATCTTAAAAATATGCTGCGGTTTAGGCACAGACACCTTGGGAACATACATAAATTTTTGCTCTTTTCCAACAAAAGCTTTCTCCTTCTTAAATTTAAGAGAAGAGAAAATTGAACTTAAAGTTTCCATAGACTTCTCTAGTTTACCAATCCTAAGGTTTTGACTATCATGAGTAATACTAGCCTCTAAAACAGTGATTCTCTTACCGATACTTTCTATCGATTCATTGAGCTGGCTAGCGTTATCAAGGATATTCGGCAAACTTTTTTCTAAAGAGGTGGTACTCCCACTAAACTTTCAATTAAAGTGCATGCTTCCAAAGCGGGAGTACCCAGAAAATTACCTCCTGCAAGAGTATGAAGAATGTACCTATTCCAACTAGATATACCAACATAAAAATTTCTAAGGAGGATCATGGTAGAATGCTTCTTTGTACACCTATGATGAGCATTGCTAATTTGGTACGAAGCATCTTTCAAACTCTCTCCCCCTTGTTGCTTAAAAGTATGAACCTCAACTTCAGGATTACTCATTCTAGCAAGACTAAAAAGCAGCCAAGTAACAATAACAACTATAAAGGAACTAATTTTTTTGTATTTTTGATAAAACGATGCAGAAATCTTCTTTCTCCCTGGCAACGGTGCCAGAAAAATGCTTGATTGCTGTCCCGCTGGTGTGTAGTTGACACCAGGAAACTTGTTCGTAAAACCCCAAGAGTAAGGTTATGATGAGCACAACAGCAAGTTTCTCTCAGTTGTGAAACCAAGGTTTATCGAACCAGTAGGAGAAAGCCAAACTTCAGAAGGTTGATGCTCACTAGCTTCCCGACAGCTCTAGACAATTTATATGGCGCCTCGTCTAGGGCTTAACTTTGCACCAGTAGCAACGTGGAACCTGCACACAACACAACCAAGTACTTTGTCCCAACTTACAGTGAGGTTGTCAAACTCACCGGTTTGCTGTGAACAAAGGATTAGGTGTATCGAGTGGTAAAAGGTAATAGTATGCAAGAATATAAATAAACAAGTAAAATAGTAAACGGTAATAGCAATGTAAAGGAATTGGACCGGGGTCCACAGTTCACTAGTGGTGTCTCTCCATAAGATAAACAATAACATGTTGGGTAAACAAATTACAGTTGGGCAATTGATAGAATAAAGCTAGCATACATATGTCATGAGGATCACTATGAGATTCACTCTGGGCATTATGACAAAATATATAGACCGTAATCCAACTGCATCTATGACTAATAATCCACCCTCCGGATGTCATCCAAGCAACCGTTGGGTATTAAATTGCAAGCAACAGATAACTGCATTAAACAAAGTGCAAAATGTAAACAACGCAAATGCCCTTGGACACAAGAATGTTGTTTTCTCCCTAGTGGTAACAGCACATCTACAACCATAGAGGTTTCTGTCACTCCCCCAGATTACTAGAGGCATGAACCCACTATCGAGTATAAATACCCCCTCTTGGAGTCACTAGCATCTACTCGGCCAAGATATCTACTAGCAACGGAGAGCATGCAAGAACATAAACAACATAGAGATAGCATAAAGATAATAATGCAGCACATCAACTCAACATAGTATCAATATCCATCGGATCCCAACAAACACAACATGTAGAATTACACAAAGATGATCTTGATCATGATAGGCAGCTCACAAGATCTAAACATGAAGCACATGGTGGAGGATATGACCATCTAGCTACTGCTATGGACCCGTAGTCCAAGGTAGACTACTCACACATCACTCCGGAGGCGACCATGGTGATGAAGAAGGCCTCCGGCAGTGATTCCTCTCTCCGGCAGGGTGCCGGGAAGAGCTTCTGGACCCTCCCGTCTCGCGTCGACGATGGCGGCGGCTTGCAGTATGTTTTGAGGAAAATTGATTGGGTCTTAGGTTTTTCCCGTCGAGGGGAATCTATAGGCGGAAGGGCGGCATTAGGAGGTGGACCAGGCGGTCTCACCTCCTGATGGCGCGGGCCAGGGCTAGGCCGCACCGCCCTAGGGTGTGGCCGGCCCCTGCCCCCCCTCCGTCTCATCTTCGGACTTCGTCTCGTGTCTGGAAAAATAGGAGGTTCGGCTTTTGTTTCGTCCAATTCCGAGAATATTTCCTGTGTAGCTTTTCTGAAACACAAAAACAGCAGAAAATAGGGATCTGGCACTGGGGCATCTCGTTTGTAGGTTAGTTCCGGAAAATGCATAAAAATGCCACGAAGTGTAACAAAACACAAAGCAAATGGTGTATAAACAAGCATGGAGCATAAAAAATTATAGATACGTTTGAGACGTATCAAGGCCATGAACCGTGCAATCCTATGTTGTGTTCGTTGAACTTGTACGGGCACACCCATCAAGTCATAGTGGTTGATTTGTTCTACATCTTTCCCACGGACATCCTCTATAATCATGTTATGTATGATGACACAAGCATTCATGATATACCAAAGGCGCTCTTGGTCTCAAAATCTAGCCAGTCCTCTCACAATAACAAATTGGGCTTGCAAAATCCCAAATGCTCTCTCCACATCTTTTCCTAGCCACCACTTGCGCCGCGTGAAAGTTGATTTGTTTCTTTCATTTGGGCTTGTGGACCGGCTTCACAAATGTTTGCCACCTTGGTAGATGTCGTCAGCAAGATAGTAGCCATAGTTGTACTTACGGTCATTTGCTTCAAACTCCACTTGTGGACCTTCACGCAAAGCAATCCTTGTCATACGAGGAGACCGTTGGATGACATTGATGTCATTGCAAGACCCGGGCATACCAAAAATGCATGCAAAATCCAAGTCTCGTGGTCGGCCACCGCTTCAAGGATTATAGTGGAATCCTTTTTGTGTCATTTGAATTGTCCATGCCATGCCGCAGGACAATTTTTCCAACTCCAATGTATGCAATCTATGGAGCCAAGCATTCCGAGAAATCCTCGAGCCGCGTTCTCTTCTAAGAGCCTAGCCGTGTCCTCGGCATTGGGGGCTCTCAAATATGTGGCGCCAAACACTTGCACAATGGCCACAACAAACCGCTTGACACACTTGATAGCGGTGCTCTCACCCATGGCCAAGTGATCATCAATGAGATCCATCGGTATACCATATGCCAACATCCTCAAAGCGGCGGTCACCTTCTGATAGGTGCTATGCCCGAGCTCTCCGGCGGCATTCCTCTTCTGCACAAAGTATGTATCATACTTGGCCACCTCCTCTGCAATTTGCTTGAACAAACCGATGCTCATCCGAAAACGGCGATGAAAATAGCTCTCAGGAAATGTTGCATCGTCATTGAAATACATCCGCATCAACTTGTTGTGGCCTTCGATCTGTTCCCTCCACAATTTCTGTCTACCAAAAACCGAGCCACCTATCTCCGGCTTCTTGTTGGCTCGCCAAGCCAATAGCATGGAAATGGCCTCATCTTCCTCCATATCAAACTCATCATCGGAGTCATCATAGGATGAACTCATCTACATATATTCAAAATAATTGAAACAACTTCTACCATCTAAAATGCACAAAAAATGGGCACGGGCGCGGCAGAACGAACCATGCGGTGATTTCGACGAACACCTTGTGTGTGCCAAGTTGCCTCCCGGCTCGAGGAAGACATCGGCGGCGACGAGCTTGAGCGCGGCGCCGCGGTAGCACGCCGCCAACGAATCGAGACCGCGCGACCGCCAAGATTCAGGAAATCCGACCGCGCTGTGCGGCGGCCGGGGCGGTGGGCAGGGGCGGTAGTCGGGGCGGTGGGCCGGGGCGGTGAGCGGGGCGCCGATGAGGGGTTGGTGGTGGCGGCGACACCGACGCGGTTGGTGCCGCGACGCTAAAATGGGTTGGGAGGAAGAAGGGAGTGCGCGTGTGGGAGGGAATTGTCCGAGCGGTTGCGTGTTCCCGCGCGAGCGAAGCGATAGCGCACGCTATAGTTGGAGCCGGAAATATCAGGCGCAAGATAGCGAAAATGCCGTGCCGCGCTATATTTTTGCAGCGCGCATGAAAATGGCATCTCTGTTGGAGGAGTATACAACGCGCGCGGTAAAAAAACAGTTATTATAGCGCGGTGCTATTTAACGCCACTACTGAGAGATAGCCGTTGAAGGCCCCCAGGCCGAAATCCGGCGCTATTTAGCGCCGGATGGATGAAAAATTCGGCCTGGGGAGGCCCATGTTTCCAGCGGTGAGCCCAGGACACTTTTTGAATTCAAACACAAAGTAGACGAAAAGCGCAAAAAGTAGATGAAGTTTGGCGAAATTTAGCGATATTTATATTATATAGGCAAAATATAGAGTTATTTTACATACATAGGCCGAATTCGTCATATATTCAAATTCGGCTAACCTAAACTAAAAAACACGTGTTTTCTACATGCCGAGATGGCAGTAGAAACGCGTGTAGTCGCCGTCGTCATCGTCGGAGGAGTCGTCGTCCTGCGGCGGCGGCGCCTGGCGGCTCGAGCTCTGCCCAGCGTCGCCAAAACGTGGCGGCGTTGGGCGGTAGAGCTCGTCGTCGCTGGAGTCCTCCAGCTTGACGACCGGTGGCGCGCCGCGTCGAGGTAGCGCGACGGTGGCGGCGCGACGCTGTGCGGCGGCCAGGTCCAGCAGCCGCCACTGCTGCTCCCGCTTCTCCCGCTCCCACTCCCGCCGAGACCACTCCAGCGCCGCGTCGAGTGGCATAACGTTCTCAATGGGGATGACGTCGCGCAGAGACCGCTTGATGGCCTCCTCCGTCGCCGCCTCCTCGGCGCGTGCGGCCTCCGCCTCGGCGAGGTCAGACGCGGCCTTGGCAGCGGCGTCCTTCTTTGCCTTGCGACAGCGCGGCGGCGACGTGATGCGCGCCCCCCTCACGGATGACGAGGGCGCCGCTGTTGCGGCGAGGCGCGGACGCCGGCTCCTGCTTGACGGTCCTCGGCATCGCCGAGGACCGTGATCCCGACCTCATCGCCGATCCGGAGGACGCCGAGACGGAGGAGCCGAATGCCATCCGTCGTGGCATCCAGGAGCTCCCGCGGCGGCGGGAGAGCGTCAGACGCGGCGGCGGCATCTCCAGGACGGGTTCGTTGCCGCGCTCGATGTGGTCGAGGACAAACTCGAGCGTGCGGCCATGCGCGCTCCACCAGCGGCGGCGCCCGACAGCATTGTTGCGCGCAGGACGAGGGGCGGGCCGTCGTATGCCGCCAGCTCGCGTTCGTAGCGACGACGGAAGAACGCCGTCCACGCCTCCCGATTGTCGGGGTAGAAGCTTGGATCGGCGCGTTGCTCGTCCGACATGGTCTCGAGGACCTCGTCGATGGCGGCGTCGAGGGCGGCTCCCATCGGCGGCGGCGGGATCGGGATGCCGCCGGCGCTCAGGCGCCATCCTCCGAGCGCCCGAAAGTCCGGCGGTGCCATGTAGCCGACCACGTGCAGCAGCCGGCCCTCCCACTGGTGTAGGGAGCGGCGGCCGAAGCCGTTGTTCGTCGCGTCGTCCTCGTCCGATGGGTAGCCCGCCATTGCTCGAGGAGGTGGGCAGGTCGATTAAGGGAGATGTTGCTGGCGAATGTGGCCGGCCAGCCGCGGTAGGCCGCGATTTATAGGCGCGCTGGCATTAACTCGCCTCGCCGCGTGGCTGGCCGTCCATCGGCGGCAGCCTTTACAGTGCGCGGAAGACGATGCGCGCGGGGAAGACGACGATGCGCGGAAGACGAGATGATGAGGACGACGACCGCCCACTCTCGCCGACAAGTCGGGGCCACACGACGCGCGGGAATTTTCCTCGCCTTTTCGCGCGCGTTTCTTTCGTCCGGAGTCCCCGAGCGCACCCCGGAAGGCCGGGGATGGCCTGGGCTCGCCGGATGGATGAAGGCCCAGATCCGGACGAAAACGAGGATCCGGGGGCGTGACGGAGCCGATTTACGCCGTCCGGATGAAAAAACGGATGCCAAGAGCCTCATCGAACGTGTGAGTGGAGATGCTCGGAAAAAATCGCCCAGAAAATTAATCCTCCATAGTTGGGCCTGGCCCAAATGCCCGCTGCGGCGTAAAAAGGGTACGCGGCGCGGCCGCCCAGTGCCGCAGCGGGCCGTGTATAGGATTTGGCGAGGCGGGTCGCTGACAAAACCCTCCTCCAACCCCCGCATTTTTCCCCTTTCTTGTTTCTTCTCCGCTCCTCCCATCTTCTCTGTGAACTCCATGGCTCTCTAGTTCAAAAAGGGGAAAAAAACTCCATGGCTCTCTTACGCCGAGCTCTCCTCCTCCTCGTCCTCCTCCCGCTGCTCGACCCCGGCCTAGGCCCCCTTATCTCGAATGCCGCGGAGCCTCGCCACCAGGATCCTCCCGCCGCGAGGAGCACGGAGTCCGGCTTCTACCACGCCACACGAGGATCTACCTCCAACTCGTCGTCGGCCGCTTCTCCCCATGCAGCGGAGTCGAAAATCCAGGCCGAGAGGTCCGCCTCGTCAACATCACATCTGAAGGATCCGGCGGCTGCAACGACCACGCTTCATCCCCTCCCGGTTCGCCGTACCTCTGCGCCGCCAACGAGCCATGTACGTTCTGTGCAAGCTAGCGCGGCGGGTGTGGTGGCCTCAGACGGCGAACACAGTCTCCAGAAGCTCGCGCGTGTACTCTCTTCACTAGGCTACAACGAGATGGCGTCCGTGATGCCGCTCCTCGCCACCTCGCCGCCGCTCGCTACTCGGCCGGGGCCGATCACAGTCTTCGCATCTCCAGACTTCTTCTTCCACGCCTCATGCCCGAGGTGCTTCCTGGGGCACAACCTGCTCGAGCACACAGCTTTGGGATACTACCCCTACTCCGAATTGGTTGCCATGGATACCTCAATTCCATCGGCTTCAATCGGCTACTGCATCAATGTGGTCTCCGAGCGGGGGCCCTTCGGAATCAACTATGCCCAGCTGTATGTGGAAGGCGTTGAAGTTTCGTATCCTGATCTATACAACGACGGGTTCTTCATCATCCATGGGCTACAAGGCCTCCTGCGCCGGCTGATGCACACAGGGTGTTTGGATCCGCGCCAGCACCGCGCCATCCACTCCTCTGCGACTGCTGTAGCACCATCTGCCTCCAGCGTTCGTATCATGATGCGTTCGGCCATCACGCGTCTCCGTGAACAGGGCTATGGCTTCATGTCACTTGCCATGCGCATCAAGTTCGCCGAGCTGGAGAGGTCTGGGAACCTGACCGTGTTCGCGCTCGATGACCATGCCATCTTCATGAGCGGAGGCCACGACTATGTCGCAGCCTTGCGCTTGCACATTGTTCCTGGGCAGCGCCTGACAAGTGCAGATCTACTTCGACTCACTCCAGGCATGACTCTTCCTACGCTGGCAGGCCATGGCAAGAACCTCAACGTGACTCACAGCTCCTTTCTCAGTATGGAGGAACTGCGAATCAACTATGTGGCCATCACGAGCCCCGAGATGTTCACAAATCCTCTCCTTATAGTCCATGGTGTCTGTGCATTCTTTCCTGTTATGGATGGCCGCTCCCTTGACATGGAGAATGCCGTGAGCGGCGACAGATTCGAAGCAGGTACGCTATCAATTTCGCACAATGCTCAATCAGTTTGTCCAATATTGTCATGAGCGTTCACCTGATTACCGTGCTGGTTTTGCTTGCTGATCAGCACACGGTGAGATGACAGTCGCTTCGCCCACTCCCACTCCAGCTACATCAGAAACCACTGCCCCTGCTCCAGCCCCAGGTCTTGCTGAAAGCAATGTCAGCGGCCAGCTCATTCTGGCATCCGCTGTCCCTGGTATTCTTCTCTTGGCATTTGCATTCGGTAGAGGCCGGAAGAGATGGTGTAAGACGAAGAATAAGCAGGTAGCGGTATGTGACGACTGCGTTGTGCTCCCACTTAGGGATGCACAATGGTTTGCCTCATGCTGCAACCTGCAGCTTTGCTCCGTTTGTCTAGCCGAGGGCTACCTCCGTCGGCACATGCCACATGTGCCTGGCCGGTGCAACAGGCCTGGTAGACTTTCACATATCGATGGAGCTGGGGTCGAGCTTATCAATGACTTCTATTTGTCGAGCCAAGTCGAAAGTGACGTGGAGGAGAAACTAGGTCCCAGCCACTTATGGGATCGTGACCTTATCAATGAAGATGATAGTAAGCCTGAGGATAGGGTACTCATCAAAACATTCACTCTTCTGTCTGATGTCAAAAATCTTCAACCGCCACGCCGCCAGCGCTTAATTTACCTCATCAGGCCAACTGACAAGGAGCCTTTGCTTTTGTTTGTAGAGAAGGATGTGCCGAAGAGGCGTGTTTTGAGGGACACCGCAGGGTGAGTAGTTGATGAGCGCATTTTAATGCTATGATCTTAGAGTACATGGTGATAACCATTGTTTTTGAAGCGCCTGTTGTTTTGCTGATGCTGTTGCAAAGTATTACTGTCTAGTTGGGATTAGTCATTCTTACTGTCATTCATGGTTTATGAACTAATGGCTCTCGAGTTACTGTAAGTATGTCTGATGCTATTATGGCTGTCAGACGTATTGTAAAGGAATACCCAAATGAGGTGTGCTTCTTTCCGAATTGTTAGACTACACATTTTTTTTAACAGAACAGTACATGGCAGACTAGCAAAGTATAAAGCAGTTTGGAGCGATCTCTTGATCACGGTTGTGCTATATGACACAGTCCAAGGAATTGTTATAGTTTTAGGGTGTTTGTATCTAGCTTCCAAGGGATGAAGCGAAGATTTTGAAATCCATTAGTTATACGAGTAAGCTTTGCGTGGGTGACGCTTTTTTGGTAATTGTCTGAAAAGACACTAAGTATTTAAATTTGACAGTATGTTCTAAATGTTGCCAACATTTGAGAAATATTGTGCTTTCCTATAGGTTTGTACATTTGTTGTCCTTGGAAATCTTATTCGGCGATAAATAAATTTTGTAAGAATTATATGTGTGAGTACATGCAGAATAGAAGTTTGTGAATGTGGTATGCACCTTAAACAAAGATTCTATAAGTATCTGCAACCTTGCTTTGCACACAGAACTAGTATCCTTTGCCCTCATTCAGTACAGCTACCCATACACCTTTGACACTTCGTCTCTGTCAATCGCGATTGATGAAATAGATTGGTCGAACAAAAAAAACTTCATCTAAAATAAGACGAATGCATGTTGACAGTTTGTGTAGACACTGCAAAACATCTACTCCGTATTTAGTAGCGGGAACTACGAGGATTGAATTGATTGCTTCCAAGCAATGGTCTTCACACTTTTCAAAACTGATCGAATAGAAGTCCCTAGAGTTGTATCCCTATCTATGCTCTAAATAGATGAAGAAAACATTGGCATGATAAAACTTTCACATTGCTTAGACAGAGCACAACATAGTATGGCACACCAATAAAGACACAAGTATCACATATATATAAGGAAAACATAAGTTCAATAAGCAAAAAAAAAGAAAAGAGACGTCACTCATATGATGATTCCATTGAAATAGCATGGTGAAACAGACAGCAAGAATAACCAGTGTTCCATGGAGGTTAAGAGCGGTAAATAGAGGGTTGAAGTAACTGAATATAAGATCTCTATGTTACAGGAAGTTGTGTGCGGACATGTAGAAAACGTTGTGTTCTACAAAACCTGCAAATATTCAACTCGAAATACCTATATTCAGAGCTCTGCAAAAAACAACAAAATCTGACATCTATAATACTGAACGGTACAAAATTTCAAAATCTCAATATCTGTCAGATTTTGTGCAGTCCGGAATATGAGCTATCTCGAGTTCAATTTTTGCGTGTTGGTAGAACACATCACTGTCTACACCTTTTTTTTCAGAATTTTCTTAAAACTTTGAAATGTTGTTTTCAATTTTTATAAAAAAATGAGCTACATGTAGCTTGGTTTACAAAAATCCACTCCCAAGTTGTGTGAGCATACTTGAAGTTATAACCTGAATAGCCAAAGGTGGCCATTATTACTTGGAGTATTCTTTGGTGCACCAAATTTATAGACTTAGGAGTTGCTGCACCATTTCCGTCCTGTTCAAGTATTTTTAATCCTTCCCTTGATATCACTGATTCACTCTTGATACGTTTCCATCCAGTGCAACTATTTTTTTAATCCTTCCCTTGGTGTCACTCTTTTTTTTTTTGAAATAATACCATGATATATTATAGCAATGAACAGTACATGGTAGAGATACATAAGCTGTCTTCAGCAATTACAAAACAAAGTCTAAGAAAAAACGAGCTAATCTTCGAGGTCTTCAAACTCTTCTTCTTGCATGACACAATCTTGTATTTTTCGGAAGGCAGCCAAAAGATAATGGCGCAGATATCAAACCATAAACCTGTAAATACCAACAATGGTTCTCCCTTTTTTTAATTAGAGCCGCAATGCCAAGGCTACGTGCACGCACGCAACCATTAAAGCAATCATACAACATCGGCAAGAGTACCAACACCACTATTCCAGGGAAGAGAAACCGAACAACCTTGTCAACGTCGCTGGAAAGCCGAGAGTACGAATCACCATTGCCGAAGACGTAGCAGTCGGGACAAATATTGCGAGGATAACCGTCCTCGCGGCAACCAGGAGAAACAATCCAAAACCGATAAGGCGAAGCAAGATCTTGAAGACTGTATCTAAAAAACTGTAATCTTATAGCACCATCATTGACGCCGGGAAGAAGATCTCGACGCCGAACGAAGAGCTGAAGATCACTTATTATGAACGGTGACATCTCCATGGACGTAGAAGAAACGAAGATGACTACCAAAACGCTAACCTAATCTTTAGAAAATACTACTTTTATTGAAATCTCCACCCATAGATCGGGTTCCCCACCCCTCCCGACACCGGCGAGGCCGGCCGGAGGAGGGGGAACCGATCTATGGAGGAGGCGGAGCTTGGAGGCGGCGGCTAGGTCAAAGAGACGGAGGAGAAAAACCCCCTTGGTGTCACTCTTGATACGGCAAAGAAGAATGGTCCATGAGAACGCATCTAAAGGTATAATTGGTGCCCCCCATTGAGGCCTCCACAGCGATTAGCCGTTCTAGACCGTCGGATCGCCACCACGGGAGCATCTCAGCCCTCCATTCGTCGTCGTTTTTTTACTGTGTGCTACAGTAAATTTTTCTGCACCAGACGTTTCTACTCAGAGGTCAATGACGGGTGGGCCACGTGCTCGGGGGCCTAGGGATCAGAGGGCGGCGCCCTTCCCACTTGCGCTGGGTGGCAGGTGCCCACTTGCATTGTCCACTTGCCTCTTTTTTTGTCTGTAAAAAAAAATCCAAAACAGCCCCGCAGTGAGACAAAATCATTTGCCCCAATCCCGTGCCCCCCCAGTCCCGGTTCAGGGGAAACCCTAGCCAATCCCGCGACGGAGAGGCTCGCGGTGCGGAGCGGCGGCGGCGCAGGCGTGAAGCGGCCCTTGGCGCGAGGCGGCTCCCGGCGCGAGGAGGCGACGGCGGCCCGGCGCGAGGCGGCGGCCTCCGACGCGGACGCGGGGACAACGCGAGCAGGCGGAGGCACCGAGCGTCGAGCACGGCGGCGGCCCGAACATGGCGGCCGCGTGCGGGGACGACGCGAGGCAGCGGCGGCGGCGGCCCGAACATGGCGGCCGCGTGCGGGGACGACGCGAGGCAGCGGCGGCGGCGGCCCCGAAGAGGCGTGCGAAGAGGCCGACATCGCTGGCGGCTGGGAGGCGGCGCGAGAAGAGGATGGCGGAGCAGGCGGCTGGGAGGCGGTGCGAGAAGAGGACGGCGGCACGGGCGGCTAGGAGGGGGCGCGAGAAGAGAACAAATACGATCACCTCGAGCTCCGCTGGTGCGTCCTCCATTGGGAGCAGTAATCCATTCTTCATTCTTTGTGACTCCTAATCTCCTCTCTCTCTCTCTCATACATATTTTTATTGCGTGTCATTTGCTTACTCAGGAGGATTTGATGAGGATGGACATGGGAGAGGTGGGAGTGCCTCTCCCCACGGTGGAAAGCCACCATGCCCTCCCCCTCCAACCTCATCCACCTTGGTCTCCATAGTTGAGGAGGTTGACGTCTGTGAGCTTTCTGTTTGCCGGTGTACCTAGGGCCTTCACCTCCACCTCCAGGTTGATATCTTCTTTCCCAACATTTCTGCATATTTTAGCTTCTCCATTGTTCAATGCTATGGTTTGAGGTATTGGTGCATAGCAAGTGTTTGTTGTTATGCCTGTGAGAACCATGTCAATATATTTTTCCTATTTCTCTTTTGATCTATGTGGGCTAACTCATTTGTATAAAATGCAATGCTGACCTTTGATAATGCGGTTACAACATTGGATATTAACCACACATGGTCAACTCATTTGTCACAAGAACAAGAGTTGCAAGAGAAAATCTTCTATCACAAAACCATTACTGCACCTTCTCTATGGCAATAATTTGTCCAATACTTATATCTTTGTGCTCAAGATGGAAACCTGTCCTTCAGGTGTGCTACTTTACTACTGTGTAACCTATGATGGCTTCCACTTTTATCTCACTAGAATTTGTAATTGGCATTTCTGCATTGCAACAAATGCCCAGGGATACTTGACTCTCATATGCTCTATAAACTTGGCATCTTAGATTAAAATGTCTGTGCTTCTTTCCGTCCGCTTCTCTCCTTTGAGAAAGGAGAATTCATATGTAAGTTGGAACCATCTATAGGTTGGTACAAGATTCAGCTAAAACTTAGAAGTGTAGTTCTTCATCCAAATATTGGGTGTCTTGCTCCCTATGTCCCCATGTTGAATTGCTGGCCCTCAGAGTTGTTATTATTTGCATTATACTAATCCCAGGTTCCAATTACTTTTTAGGGTATTGATTTGATACATATTTTGATCAAGAGATATTTCTATGCAAGCAGCCAATTGATATGACATATTTGAAAGCCATAAGGAAGCCATTTTGATGAAGGAGTTGGCCAGCATTGATTGCTATCCCAACAATGTATACGACAAGAGCGGTATGTTTTAGACTCTTCTTTTCTATTCTTCAGTCCTTCAATCTTAATTTATTCAGAGACATCTATTAAACGTTGTGCTTGATCATTTAGGTATCAGATAATTAATCTGTTAGAATTTTATACATCTCTATCGCTTTTAGTATTTTATAGTCTTACTCCATCCTGTCAAAATTTATACTCCGTAGGGCATGAGGTACAAATGCTTGCATAACCAATTGGATGCCTTTTGGTGTAGGTCCGTAGGGCACTAACTACAGAAAGTCTAAGCGCCTTTTTTAATGCATTCAGTTATATATTTGTTGCCTCTCAAGGTGTTTCAGTGGATGAACATGCATTTCCCCCGTCTAGAATCTGTGATTTTTTCTTCTGTTTCTTTGCTTAATTGACATGAGCTTTCAGTTTGAGATATTTCTACATATCATCCTTGGTTGTCGTATCTTAGCCCCGTGCATATTTTATATGTGGTATTTGATTAGATTAAAATAGTTTGATCAAACAAATGAATATATTGGAAAATAAGTGGAGGATCATTTTATCAGCCATGCATATTTTCTTTGATCTTTTCTTGATTTTCAGCCACAAGGAGGATCCTGGTGTGCTGCAAGGATTACCGTTGCGACAGTTATCTTCTACTTCCAATCTATATGTTGCTTTCTCACCATGATGAGCTTCACAAACCATTTAAAGTTGGTGAGCTTCACAAACCATTATCTTGATTGTTCTTCATATTTACTATTTTCCCTAGTTTCTTTATGTTGTTCAGTTATGTATAGAATGCTGTATATAGGCTGTGCATTTTCTGTATGTAAAGAAAAATATGCTGCCTGTCACTCAAGATTGCTGCCATACTATTTTATTTTTTGGATATTATTTCTTTGCCTCATTTTACCATTTCAATGAGTGAAGCGGCAAATATTTGTCTACTGCTTCTTCCTGCTTGCTAGGAATGTATATTAAGAGCATAGTGCTCAAATGAAACGAACCATTCTTGAGCAAATATTTTCTCCTACATGCCAGCAGTCCAGAAATGTAATCCTTTATTCTTCAGACATTTTTTGCATGCCGGCTTGGATAATGGCGGCATAGTAGCATCAGTGTGCATGTATGTGCCACCATATGGAATAACCGTCTGAACATTGAACATGAGTTCTGTGGATAGTGAACTTGGTAAACTAAGAAGCTATCGAGTCGGCATGCTCTACTGAAATGCACCTGTTTATTTAAGTATAGATGACTAGGCAAGTAGTAAATCTAGCATACTAATTGTTTCTTAATGGATGGTCTGATGCTCGAATTGTTGAGTTTTCTTGTGCACGTGACTCAGGTAATCAGAGCTAACCCGTGAATCTTTGCAGGCTTCAAGGCCGGGAACAAAATATTTGTTGGGCAGTATTATTCACAGGCAGACAGACTACTTCAGTTTGGTTCGAGGTAAAAATTCGGACATGCTGCGGTTAATCATTTTGCATATCTAATATTTTATTTGGTAAAGGTGTTTGGTGTTCAATGAATTATTATGAAAGTCAGCATATAATGTCTCATGACATAGCTTTAAATCGTAATCATTACCTATGTAATTAGCCCCAATCAACAATAGTAACCCATGTTCAGGTTGTTTGATGCAGTGTTTGGATTGGACAAGAATTTAACTATGTTTGTCTTACGATCCTGCCATTAATTGGTGCAGCACACTTGATTAAACAGTACTAAAGGATATTTGAGATTGTTTCTGTCTCAGCTTGGCAAAGCAACCCTGAATCTAAATATGTAGCATTGGTTGGTACGTGATAGGCAAGGACATGGTTATATGGCATTGAGTGAAATCTAAAGGTATAATTGGTGCCCCCCCCCCAGAGGCCTCCAGGTAAATCTGATTTTACGGGCCGTCGGATCGCCGCCTCGGGACGATCTCAGCCGTCCATTCGTGGTCACTTTTTTTACTGAGCTTGGTGTAAATTATCAGTTGTATTCTTCCAATACTAATGATATACTCCTATAAACTTTAGCTGATGCAACAATCTTTGGCATGTGTTACTGAACTTTCTGATGTTCCGGTTCGTACCAATCTGAATATAGCTAAGGTTAGTGAAGTTGCTGTTCCAAATTTGTTAGGTTTCTTCTGCTGCTCCTTTTGTCTCTTTATCCTATGTTTTTCCAAATAAAGATCTATCCTTGGTTTTCTAAACTGCTATTAGATCATTTCTGCATAATGTTTTCCACACAAAAACTAACCATTGTATTACAAATTCTGAACCAAGAATTATCACGTGTGTGCATGTCAAATTGATCTGAACCAAGAATTACATTGTGACATGTACCAGATGGTACGTATCATTTTCTATGTTATGCACAAATCTCCCTAAACCATATATTCAATACTTATATATGCCAACCGATGAAGCTTTCTTATCTTCTGAGTTGGAGCATCTTTTTTTAGTACCACTAAAAATTAGGAAGTTGAGAAAAGCATCTCATATTTATTTTGATTAAAACTGCAATTGAGAATAATAGCTGCTGCAATATCTTCCTCTTTTGTTGTACTCCGGAGGTTTCATTGATAATTTATATTTTGATGGCTTTGTCTCACCAATGTTATTTGATTGAAATAACAGGCCATGGTCTTCTTATCAATATAGTGTGCTGTACACAATATATTGGGATGGCTGTCACTCTGAATTTCTTTGTAAGGTTTTCTCCTCTCCACCCAACATACCATAGATAGAAAAATTTACTACCATGTTTTGAACTGGCGTCTCTGTTCTCTTATTTACTCATAATCATCTATAACAACAGACGGAATTGAGCTGCAATGGTTATATTGAGGCATGTGCAGTGCCAACCAATTTTGCTGCGCGGGTGAGTTGATTCAGCCAGCCACTGCAACTCTAAATCATGGTCAGATTATTTCTACAATTTTCTGCACCGTTTGGATCGTTTACCTTTCTTTGCATTCTGTGTATACTAAAATGCATGACCAAGTTTCAGATTTATGGCTTTTAACGAGACCATGCTACTTGCTTATTCGATTCAGCACATGTGTAATGTCGCTGACTAGGGTATAGCAAATGATACTGACCATCATATTTTGATTCGCAGAAGTTATCAATCTAAAATTTGCACTTCCTCTGTTATTTGTGACTCTGAACATATGTATTCAGCTCTACGTTCTATGCTGACGAAGTGCTTAAATATTGCTTACATGTAAGTGTGGTAGATTTATATAATCAGTGCTACAGCCACGGTGATGAGATGGTCAGGAAAAGGGTAGGAAGTATGTAGAGGTTGCGGCTGCATCTCCTCCAGGATTTTATTTAGCTAACTTCTTGGTATATATATTTTTTGTTTAGAATTTTGGCCTGCCTAAATTGTAAACAATGTACTTCCTTCGACCGGAGAAGAGTGTCGGTGTCTTAGTGCAAACTTTGTACTAATTTGTACTAAATCATCCAACATTCTTTTCCGATCAGAGGGAGTACTGATTAGCTTTGGGCGGGTCTGGAGTCTTTTGCACTTCTATTTCTTAGTATTCCCATGGTATACTAATTAGCGTTTTTTTCATCTTTGCTAATTACAGATGTATCTGGAAGCAATGACCTCCTCTCATGCTTGCCGTTCAGACTGCATCCATTTGTTTGCACAGTACAATACACTTATGGTGAACTTTGGTAAGGCCTTGCATGCAGTTCTAGTGGTCGGTACTGTTCACATGCATTGTCATGTGAGTTCAATATTCATTTAGGCTGTCATCAGCACATATGACACAATTTTTTATCTTGTGCTAGGTAGTGTACTGTTTCACGGGCTAATTGACTCTTCTCATTTTCTTCAGTATTTGGATGATATTTCTCCTATATTTACCTACACGGAAAAATAATCCAGCAAATAGAACACAAAACATTTTCCTGTCTTTTGTTATTTCTTTAAACTTCTAGATGTTTGGGTTTTTGTGGATTGAGTTTAAAAATTTGTTTTTTATGACATTTTTTGTGTAAACTTCCTCACATGGCATTCAATTATTTAGAGTTCAGGTATTTGGATGATATTTCTTTTGACATCGAACCATAATAGCTTGAAAACATGCTAATAGGATGTTGGGGAATTGAGCGAGATGACTCGCAGATCATTTTGCCTTTGGCAGTAGTGACCAGTACCTAATTGTAACTCTACACAGACTTGTGAAAATCGAACGCCTAGGTTATTAAGTCATGTGTGTTCTTCATGCATGGTTAATATAGCGATTGTCGAATGTTTACCAGTACGAAAGTCGGGGAACGTGCGCCAAGGTGTACCTAATCATAGCTGTAACAAACTCTTTCCAGTGTGATAGATTCATGGGAACAATTAAATAATTTCAGTATAGTTCACAATGCTGCTGAGGCTAGAAGTCGAGGTTATATTATCTCTGCTTTACTCAAACTTTTTATCATTTTTCTCCTTTTTTTATTGATTTGAGAATTTAACTCTTGCCCCGATCTTACATATGTCATGTATAGTTGTGGGAATGGATTTAGAAAACATGATCATGTACTTGGAAAGGCTTAATTCTGCCATCTACTTATAGGATTTGTGAATTTTCTAAGGAAGTCATGGTTGCTCTCAGAAGTATCAAATCTTTATATAGCTTGCACTTCTCATGTCCTCCTTTCTTCTATGCCCCAAAACAGCATCATCGTTTCATGTAGCATTTGGCTCCCTTTCAGAAACTAGGCAGTCGTACAAGATTTATTATTTGTATCTGTAGCCTAGAGTAAGTATTAAACACAACCTGCTACTTTTTTGCTTGCCTTTGCTTTATCTAGCTTTGTATTCTCATGTTCCAAAAGTTAATTGAGTATGAAGCAAATAAGATGATATTGGTTTGTAGAACCCTAATGCCTTCTTTCATGTGCCGATTAGTTCGAATTTTTGTAGTGCTTATAGCTGCCTATGAGACATATTTAGAGATCTGCAGCGAATAAAAGAAGTGAGTTGATTATTGAATTGGTTTTGTTCTAATGCATTCCAGTTTTATTTCTATGACATTTGTTCAGCCAAAAATTATCTGATCTTACCTTTTATCTAAAGAAATGCTTTATAAAATACAGGAACTAATATTTAACATTCTGGATGTATTTGCTGGTGTAGGATACTCCAAAGATAGTTGCACACCTGAGTTTTTGACTTTAATGTCAAAGTTTGCAATTGGAGAAGGAAGAAGATGAGCAAGCAATCGTAGACTTAGAACCATGCTGCACTTGTGTTTTTTGTACTGCTTTAGAGCAACAAATATTCAAAGCGTGCTTGATATACAGCCTGTGATGTCATATTTTGCTCCTCTTCGTCAGCTAATAATTCATCCCTGTATCCAGTATGCTTGCTTCTCATCTAATTGTCCGATCTTCGAGTGCTTTGTTTTCATATTAGGATATGGAAAGAAGAAACTAAAATTTGCTTATAATGGTGTGGTGGTTCAGAGCTGTTATTCCTGATTTTTATCACGTTATTCAAAATGTTAAACGGTGCGAATTCCATGATTTGAGCCATCCATTTTTAGGTATTTATATTTTGCGCATTTATTAGTGTTAAATTAATTGAAATTCAACGGGATCGTGCGCCAAGGCGCACCCCTATATCTAGTGTAACATGATTACCCTCCATCTCATCATGTCCCTGAGTGCTAGGAAAGATATAAATAGAAAATATCTTCTCCATTGCAATTTACGTAGCATCTAACTTGCTTATCCAGATACCATTGCTTTACTGACCAAATGTCAACAAATAATTCTACATATTGTATTTATTGAGATCCGATGAATATTGAGTACTTTGTTAAGTTGATTTATTAATTTATCATCTCTATATTGTTTATGATCTTGCATGCTCTCCGTTGCTAGTAGATATCTTGGCCGAGTAGATGCTAGTGACTCCAAGAGGGAGTATTTATGCTCGATAGTGGGATCATGCCTCTAGTAATTTGGGGGAGTGACAATAACCTCTAAGGTTGTAGATGTGTTGTTGCTACTTGGGAGAAAACAACAATCTTGTGTTCAAGGATATTTATATTGTTTATATTACACACTTTGCTTAAGGCGATAATCTGTTACTCGCAACTTAATACCCAACGGTTACTCGGATGACATCTGGCGGGTGGATTATTAGTCATAGATGCAGTTGGATTACGGTCTATGTATTATGTTATAATGCCCAAGTGAATCTCATAGTGATCCTCATGACATTTGTATGCTTTCTTTATTCTATCGATTGCCCAAATGTAATTTGTTTATCCAGCATGTTATTTATCTTATGGAGAGACACCTCTAGTGAATTGTGGACCCCGGTCCATTCTTTTACATTCTTATTACCGTTTACTATTTACTCGCATTATTTACATTCTCGCAAACTACTATCTTTTACCACATGATACGTTTAATCCTTTGTTTACAGAAAACCGGTGAGATTGACAATCTCACTGTAAGTTGGGTCAAAGTACTTTGATTATGTTGTGTGCAGGTTCCACGTTACTGCTGGTGCAAAGCTACGCCCAAGATAAGGCGCCATATATAAATTATCTGGAGCTGTCGCCAAGCCAGCGAGCATCAGCCTTTGGAAGTTGGTTCTTTCTCCTACTGCTTTGATAAACCTTGGTTTCATACCGAGGGAAGACTTGCTGCTGTGCTCATCATACCTTCCTCTTGGGGTTCCCAATTGGGCGGTCAACTACACGCCATCAAGCAATTTTTCTGGCGTCGTTGCCAGCGAGAAAGAGGATTTCTGCAAGGGGAGTCTCTCGCTTCCAATCTTTTCACTTTGTTATTGTTTTTCTTTACTTTATTTTTGCTTGCATCTTTTTATCAAAAATACAAAAAATTAGTTCCTTTATAGTTGTTATTTTTTTTTGCTTGTCTACTTTTAGTTTTGCTAGAATGGGTACTCCTAAGAACACCAAGTTGTGTGATTTTACTAGCACCAACAACAATGATTTTATCTGCACTCCTATTGCGCCACCTGCTCCTGAAGCAAATTTTTATGAGATTAAGCCTGCTTTGTTGAACCTTGTTATGAAAGAGCAATTTTCTGGTGTTAGTACTGATGATGCTGCAGCTCATCAACAATTTTGTTGAGCTATGTGAGATGCAAAAGTATAAGGATGTAGATGGTGATATTATTAAGTTTAAGTTGTTTCCTTTCTCTTTAAGAGGAATAGCTAAGGATTGGTTGCTATCTTTGCCTAGAAATAGTATTGATTCTTGGGTTAAGTGTAAGGATGCTTTTATTGGAAAATATTATCCTGCTGCTAAGATTATAGCTTTGAGAGTGATATTATGATGTTTAGACATTTTGATAATGAACATGTTGCTCAAGCTTGGGAAAGAATGAAATCTATGATAAAGAATTGTCCCACTCATGGACTGACTACTTGGAGATTATCCAAACCTTTTATGCAGGAATAAATTTTTCTTCAAGAAATCTCTTGGATTCAGCTGCTGGAGGTACTTTTATGTCCATCACCTTGGGCTCCGCAACGAAGCTTCTTGAAAATATGATGGTAAATTATTCTGAGTGGCATACCGAGAGAGTTCCACAAGGTAAGAACGTAAATTCTGTTGAGGAAACCTCTTCCTTGAGTGATAAGATTGATACTATTATGGCTATGCTTATTAATGATAGATCTCATGTTGATCCTAATAATGTTCCTTTAGCCTCTTTGGTTCCTCAAGAATAGCATGTCGATGTAAACTTCATTAGAAATAATAATTTCAACAATAGTGCTTATAGGAATGATTTTGCTAGCAACAATTATAGGTCGTATCCTTCTACCAATGGTAATGGTTATGGCAACTCTTATGGTAATTCCTACAACAACACTAGGGACGCGCCCTCTGATCTTGAAGTCATGCTCAAAGACTTCATTGGTAAGCAAACTGCTTTTAATAAGTCTGTTGAGGAAAAGTTGGGCAAAATTGATGTTCTTGCTTCTAAAGTTGATAGCCTTGCTCTTGATGTTGAACTTCTAAAACTAAAAGTTTTGCCTCATGATGTGAAAAAAAGCAAGACTTTGAATGCCATTCAGGTTAGAATTGATGAAAATGTTAGGATGTTAGCAGAATTGCATGCTAGGTGGGAAAGAGAAGATGAGATGGCTAGAAATATGAAGGTTGTACTATTACCACCACTAGTGATTTTGTTTCTAATGCTAGAAATCCTCTTACTTTGATTGGTGTAGATAAAACGCCTACTCCTTGTGCGAAAAAGCCTAAAACTGCAAAAACTTTTTCTACAAAAAGTGTTGAAATTTTTCAGAGTATGGGAGACAATAGCTCTACTTCTTTTAATGATTTCGATGTTGATGGTTGCAATATCTCTAAAGTAATTTTGTTCTTGCAAAAGCTTGCTTTAAGTCCTAATGCTAGTTCTATGAATGTTTCTTTTACAAAGCATATTACGAATGCTCTCATGCAAATTAGGGAGGAAAAGTTGAAACAAAAGGTTTCTATTCCAAAGAAGTTAGAAGATGGTTGGGAGCCCATCATTGATATGAATGTGAATGATTTTGATTGCCATGCTTTATGTGATCTTGGTGCAAGCATTTCTATTATGCCTAGAAAGATTTATGATATGCTTGGTTTACCACCGCTTGAAAATTGTTATTTTGATGTTCCTCTTGCTGATGTTGCTAAGAAGAAACCTTTGGGAAGGATTAATGATGTTCTTATTATGGTTAACAATAACCTTGTTCCCATTGATTTCCTTGTTTTGGATGTCGAATGCAATGCTTCTTGTCCTATTATTTTGGGAAGACCTTTTCTTAGAACCATTGGTGCCATTATTGATATAAAGGAAGGCACCATTAAATATCAATTCCCACTCAATAAAGGTATGTAACACTTCCCTAGAAAGAGAAAGAAATACTTTTTGACTCTATTCTTAGAGCAAATTATGATCTGATGCTTCATCGCTCGATATTACTTGATTTCCACTTTTTGCGCCTTGCTCAAAGGCGTTAAAGAAAAAGCACTCTTGGGAGATAACCCAATGTTTTCTTTTCAGTACTTTTTCTTTTTGTTGAGTCTTGGAAGTTATTACTACTGTAATGACCTATCCTTATCATTTTTATTTTGTTTATGTGCCAAGAAGAACCTCTAATTGGAGGAAGGTAAGATTTGGGGAAGTTGCTGTCCTGAAACAGATTTCTGTGCTGCACCGTACAAATTCGTGAAAATTCTCAGAATGTCTTTTTGATCTGTGATTTTTTGTGCACATGCCCCAGGTTATTTCCAAACTTCCATTAGTTTTGCACTTTTCTATTTGAGCAACAAAAGATCCTCAGAAAAATCGATCTTTACCAGCTATTCTGTTTTGACAGATTTCTGCCACTATTTGTGTTTGCCTCTCGGTCGCTTTCTTTTTGAGTTCTTTTGATCACGGAACTTTTGAGGAAGTTGCTACAATAGCTTATGCTTTAATGGGTGTTATAGTTGAGTTTGAAACTGAACCAAAAGAGTAGATTTACTATCGTGCTTACACTAATGTTGCTAATAGAATTGTGTGAGGTTTTGTATGAAGGAAGTTTTCAAGTGTAGGGGAAAGAGAATGATGAGATGAGTTGAAGTATGGACAAAAGCTCAAGATTGGGGATTCCCATGTCACCCCAAAAAATATCCAAGAGGTACAAGCATCAAAGCTTGGGGATGCCCCGAGGCACCCCTTCTTCATCGGCAAAAATAAGGTTATCTTTCAAGACACTATATTTTTATTGCTTCGTATTCTATGAGTTTTTCTTGGAGCGTCTTTACTTTCGCTTTCAGTTTTATTTTGTTTTTTTTGCTGCAATAAATGGTTGGACCCCAACATGTTTCTTTTGGAGAAGATGCACTCCGTTTTTTATTGCCAAGAACACTCTACTTTTCACTCTTATCGTTCAACGAGTGTTCTCTTTTTCTAGTACTGCATTTAGCTTTTGCTTTTCGCCTTGATTTTTGTTCAGATCTTGTTATTTCTTTGTATCAAGGTGTATTTAGACCTCTGGTCTATATTGGTTTTCATCTTTAAAAGTTGTTACAAAAAGTTGAATGGTGTTGGAAAAGAGAAAAAAAGTTTCATGCCTATAGTGGTACAAATGGGAGCTTGTTTAGACTGTGGTTTAGACTTTTGCATGTCATGCTTGATATTATTTTGATAGTATGCTTAGTAGTTTTTGCTGTAGCATGACTTGTCTCAAATGTCTGAGATTGCTTAATGTGCCTTTGAAAGAATCATGCGTTGTTTTTATTACATGGGAGCATATTATTGTGGTTTTCTCCTTTGATGCTTTATTTGGGTTGACTCGGCGCATGCTTACACCATGTTTGACTACAAATAAGTCGCCTCAAGCCTCTATGATCATTTGGTTTTTGACTTGTGATACCACTTTATGCTTTGGTTAATAATGTTTTGTCGCTATGCATGATTATGGCCGTTATTGCTCTATTAGTTGGTCGCTCCCAGTCTTTTGCTAGCCTTCATCTGTACTGAGTATGAGCTCTACTCGTGCATCCAACCCCCAAAAACCAAAGTTTTCCAATGTGTCCACCATATCTACCTATTAGCAATTTGTTATTTCAAGTACATTCGTCTTGCTTTTATCTATCCTTCAAATTAAACTTTTTGTGTTATGTGAAAATTAGTCAGTAAAGCTCTCACGAACCTGACGGCACATTTACTTTCTTGCTCTTAATAAATTTGACCATTGTGGCTCTCTTATATTGATGTTATGCTTGGAAGTTGTAAGTTAGAAGTTAGATCAGCCATGCTGTCATGGGGCACGCTTTCAACATTGCACTTACTCTCATTTAGTTGATATCATGATCTTTTGTTTATGGATACCTGCAATGTGAAATAAGTTGGAAACTTGTGAGCTCATGGAGTTTGTATATGTGTTAGAGAAATGTCTGGGCCGCTAATCTAAGCCATGCATCATTCATGGTGGAAATTTACAACATGCCCATAGTGGACATTCGATGACGTATCTCAAAATAAAAAGCTATACCAATGGTAAATAAAAGAGACGTCGAGGTGTTCATTGTTTGTTTGTCTTGTCATTTTGATGTGGGCTTGTTTCCATGTCATCGAGCAAGAGGTACCCCGTTGGCGTTCTCGATGATACATATATGCTTACAATAACAAGAACTTGCCTGGGACATAAGTCGAGTAGCATGCGGTTTGGCTATTCGTACTTCACGGGACATGAGATTTTCAACTTATGATTTGTTAAGCATATGCTTCGTAATTGTACTCGCATTAACCTTAACCACTCAAGATGCCTATGATGTGGGAAATGAGAGCTCAAAGCTAGTAAGTATCATAATTTTTGGAGGTTTATAAAACTTGTAATCACTACTTCCCTCTGTGAAGGGCCTTTCTTTAACTTTTATGTTGAGTCTTCACCTTCTACCTTTATGCACCATCTAAGAGAGCATAGTTGTCATTCTAAGTATAATGTGCATAGTCCCAAAATTTATTATTGATTGATTCATGATTATAGTTCTGCTTGTTCTTAAATTATTTGTATCTAGTCGCCCTCTTAAACTTGAAGGTGTCCTATGCATTTATGTTTTGCTACTCCATGAAGGACAAGCTGAAAACCACTTTGCTATGTTTTTCTATATGCTCGAAACACACACTGACTTTCAATGCATTATTACTCATGATCTTTTGTTTGTGTTACTTTTCATGTTATAACATGGTTGCTAAGTTTTATTGTCAAGATTATGTCTTTTATGCCCATGTTTAGAGTACTTTGATCTCAGCACTCAATGCTTTACATCGTTTGATCAATATTGTGTTGGTGCATGTCACCTCAATAATTATTGTTTTGTTATCACTTACCTACTCGAGGACGAGCAGGAGTTAAGCTTGGGGATGCTTGATACATCTCAAACGTATCTATAATTTTTGATGCTTCATGCTTATTTATGCACCATTTGCTTTGTGTTGATGCCACAGTGACAGTTCCCTGTTTTCTGCTATTTTTGTGTTTTAGAAAAGCTACACAGGAAATATTTTTGGAATTGGACAAAACAAAAGCTGAAGTTCCTATTTTTCCTGACACGAGACGGCGTCCAAAGCAGAGATGGAGGGGAGCCAGGGGCCAGCCATACCATGGGGTGGCGCGGCCCAGCCCCTGGCCGCGCTACCAGGTGGTGGGGCCACCTAGACCACCTCCTGACGCCGCCCTTCCGCCTATATATTCTCCTCGATGAGAAAACCCTAAGCACCCGATCAATTTTCCAAAAAACATGCTGCAACCAGTCGCTATCGTCAATGTGTGAGTACTCTACCTTGGACTACGGGTCCATAGCAATAGCTAGATGGTTGTCTTCTCCTCCATGTGCTTTATGTTTAGATCTTGTGAGCTGCCTATCATGTCAAGATCATCGTTGTGTAATTCTACATGTTGTGTTTATTGGGATCCGATGAATATCGAGTACTTTGTCAAATTGATTTATTGATTTATCATCTCTATGTTGTTTACGATCTTGCATGCTCTCCGTTGCTGGTAGATATCTTGGCCGAGTAGATGCTAGTGACTCCAAGAGGGAGTATTTATGCTCGATAGTGGGTTCATGCCTCTAGTAATCTGGGGGAGCGACAATAACCTCTAAGGTTGTAGATGTGTTGTTGCTACTAGGGACAAAACAACAATCTTGTATTCAAGGACATTTGTATTATTTACATTACACACTTTGCTTATGGCGATAATCTGTTGCTCGCAACTTAATACCCAACGGTTGTTCGGATGACATCCGACGGGTAGATTATTAATCATAGATGCAGTTGGATTACGGTCTATGTATTATGTTGTAATGCCCAAGTGAATCTCATAGTGATCCTCATGACATTTGTATGCTTTCTTTATTCTATCGATTGTCCAACTGTAATTTGTTTAGCCAGCATGTTATTTATCTGATGGAGAGACACCTCTAGTGAACTGTGGACCCCGGTCCATTCTTTTACATTCTTATTACCGTTTACTATTTACTCGCATTATTTACATTCTTGCAAACTACTATCTTTTACCACACAATACATTTAATCCTCTATTTACAACAAACCAGTGAGATTGACAACCTCACTGTAAGTTGGGGCAAAGTACTTTGGTTGTGTTGTGTGCAGGTTCCACGTTGCTGCTGGTGCAAAGCTACGCCCCAGATAAGACGCCATATATAAATTATCTGGAGCTGTTGTAACATTCCTTTTTTAGCTAATTAATATTAGGAGTTGATTTGTGCATCATGCTATTTTCCTAAGAAAAAAATGCACAAAAGAAACAATGTGAAACTCTTATATGTGTAAATCTTCCTTTATTTTAAAATGTTTCAAAGTTTCAAAAAATAAAGTTACATGGCACATCTGTTATATGTTAAGAATGCCCTGGATATTTTTAGAATTGATAAACTGGTTTTGAACTTATGAGTAAAATCAAAATTTTGCAACAGATTTGAAAATAGGGAATAGAAAGAAAATATAAAAGAGAAAAGGTTTTATAGAAAAAAATAGTTTCTAATCCAATTGGGCCAAAAGCCTATTCTATCTCCTTTCCTTCTGTCCGACGCAGCCCAGAAGCGGCCCAAGCCACATACCGCTTCATTGTCTTCCTCCTCGAGGAGAAGCAGCTCCGTGTCTGCTCCAGCGCCGCTCGATGCCACCACCACCGTCGCCCGCGTTGCGATTCGCGCCGCCGCCCTAGATGTCTACAAGTACCACGAACGGCCGCCGGAGAACCGTAGCGCCTCACCCTCTCTCTCTTTCTTCTTCACTGCAAGCTCCCTAAACCCTAGCCCTGTAGTCGCCGTTTTCCCTCACCGTTCCAGGAAGCCCCGAGCTCTAGCGAGCAGCCTGCAAGCTCCGCCTCGCCTCCTAGAGCCTCCCTGCTGAAGGAATCGAGCTGGTGCGGCCTCATTCGCTGCCAGCGAGCTTTTACCTTTCGCCTCTGCCACCGCTCGTCGTCGACCATGGCGTCGTCTTTGAGCCTCCTGCGTCCATTCCGGCAATACCAACACGATCCTGGTGAGCTACTGGTCCTCCAGGACCTCTCCTCTTTCTCTCTCGCTTCCTGAAGCGCTGCGGCACCATGTGCCTGCAACCGCCGCCGCTATGCATCATCGCCGGCGTCTCTCCGGTGGTCATAAAGTAGCGGCGCCGCCTCCCAGAGGTTTGCTGTAAGCTCCTCTCTCAAACGCACACAACCCCGCAACCCAGTTCGCTCCCAATCGTCGAATTCATCATCCATAGGAGAGGATTGCTCCAAGCTGACATCATGTGATGCAGAAATCTTATTTTAGTTTTTACTTAATTTAGTTTCTGTTAATTAATAAATATATGACAGGTAGGACCCAATGTCATATTTTTAATCATTTTGAAATTGTTTCAGTAATTAATAAAACCCTGACAGTGGGTCCAAGCTGTCAGATTTTAATATTTTCCACAATTTTAGAATTTGAGTAAAACTTGTAAATTTCATAACTTATTATTTGTTTGTCAGAAAGATGCAAATGACCTATCAAAATGTTCAGAAAAATAAGATCTACATTTTAGTATCAAAATCATGCATGCTTAAACAACTTGGAACCCTGCCTAATTAGAAGAAAAAAATTGCACATTCATAATGTGTGGGATTTATGGAATTGCAAGGTATTATGCATTCCAGCCCCGCTTAAATTAATGATCATGTAATAGGGTTAATTTCAATCTCTTTAATATGTCATGCCATCATCCTTGTTCGTGCATCGATGCCATGTATTGATTATTGTTCTTCATTTCCGGTGTTTGCTTCTTCGCGATAGAACATGAGTCCAAGATCGAGTGGACAACACCGAGGACTAATATTTGTCCATCGAGGTACTATTCAAAAAGAAGAATCCCAAAGATCTATTTCTATTCTTGGTTATCAACGAGCAAGGTAAGCAATCATATCTAATCCTATGTTTTCAAAGTATTTCAATTCTTGCTAAGTATCGCATACGATTCAAATGTCTTTTATCGGTATTTAGAGTTATCCTATCTTATGCATGTTCTTGTCGCCTAAATTCCCTGATCCACTACTCTTAGCATAACTAGGTCTCGCTTGTTTGCATTGCTAGAGCCTTTATATCTTCTATGCTTAGCCATGCTTAGTTGGTAAACTCTGATCCATCCGGTTGATGAATCTGAGTTGTGAATGAACCTAGTATGATAGGTTGATGTGGTATGATCAGTGAGTTGTGTGATTAAACATGCTAAAGGCTTGGATGAGCCGCCACATGGGATGTGGTTATTTGACTCGTTCTTGCCGACCCTAGGACTCGAGTTCTCGCCTCTTGAACCAAGACTGAGCGTACAGCCACACGGAGGCCTAAGGAACCTCCTCGACTAACTAACTTACCTAGTCTGTTCCATGAGTCACATAGATCAGGATTTCCATTTGGCATATGCATCGAAAAATGTTTTGAAAAGAGATGGAGGAGGAGGTGCATCCTATAGGAATGTGGCACGGGTTGAGAAAGGCACGACCTTCACAATCTTGGTCCATGTTCACAACCTTAAGGACCGACTTCGGGACTTGACCCGTTATGGCAGAACAATCCTTAGGGCGTGACTTATGGTCTAGGCGAAAGTAAGGTAAAGGTCATGGTGGACCACCTCTACTGGCCTTCCACGGATGAGGGCTAATGATTCTGGTGTTAAGAGTCGGTCGACACGTGTGGGTAAAGTTGTGCACCCCTGCAGGGTTAAATCTTTTCGAAAAGCCATGTCCATGGTTATGGATGACTTGGGAACGGATTCTATGATCATATAGAACATTAACCTAATCATAAAACTTAGCAAATAAAGTGTGCTTAGGATGCTTCCTCTAGGTTGAAGGAGGGGGTGATACTAGTGGATAGGTTCAGCTGATGATGATTCAGTGGATTTGGAATATCAAGTTGATCGGTGGATTTGAAAGATGCTACAATTGCTCGGTGGATATAAATAGTTGTTGTTGTTCGGTGGATATAATAATGATGGTTTGGTGGATGATTCAATGATTATCAAAGATTTTGCTCTCTTATCCCCTTTTAAAGGTTCTAGATAGACGAGTTTCTTTTCTATCTGTTTTATGCAAACAAAACTTGCTTTACGCAAAGAAACTCCACAGAAGGTGTAACATCCCGGATTTTAGATTTGGGAATTTTATCATGTCATTCATATGCATATGCACCACTACATATTTCTCAAAACTGAAAAAGTTTTGTTTTGGACAAAAACTCGATTATGTGTTGATTTGCATTTTCTATCTTAGCGTGGCTCAATTTCATTAAAATATATTTTTGTACTTATTGGTGGGCTTGTACAATGTTCTAATGTACCTAGGAACAAGCCCTTGTTTTTACAAATCCGGAGAAGTTTGTTTTGCTCAATTTGGAGCCTTAAAACTAAATTTTTAGACAAAACAGTAAACAGTTTTCTGTTAAATTCGAAAAAGATTAAAGAAAAAAAAAACAGCCGCAGACCGGCCAGACCGATTTCGGCCCAGCCGGCCAGCAGCGCTCCGCGCGCACGCCGCACCGTGCAGCGGGTAGTAAGCGCCGCCGGCTAAAACAGGAGCAGCCCAGCCCGCCCTCTTTTTTTTTTCCTTTTTCTTTTCTTTATTTATTTTTCCTGACCGGGTGGACCCACTTGTCATCACTAATCTCGTTCCAGGACGTGAGATCTGCCCGTGAGTTCTGCCCGCCTACGCCTTACAGTATAGATCCCATCTAACCAAAAATGCCCGATTTTGTTGCCCCTTTTCCACGAAACTTCACCTCTAAATAGCCCTAGACCTCCTCTATCTTTCCCCCACGAAACCCTAGCTTTTTGAGCCGCCAGGCTGCTCCAATCTCTCGCCGGAGCGTCGCCATTGGAGCTCGGTAAGAGCTCGAATTCGTCGCCCCCGAGCCTCTTTTTGCCCCTAACATTTTCCTCATGCTATACTGACCTTCCTCACCCGTTTTACCCTTCTATAGATCACCGGTTCGCCGGTAATTGCTCGTCGGAGTTCCACCGGAGTTGGAGAGCTCCATCCGCACGTCGCCATCGAACGGGGAAGGAGGAGAAGGTCCCGAGGAGATATTCGTGACCGCCGAGAGGAGCTTAACGTCGTCTTCTACTTCGCCGAGATGGGAGATCGCCGGAGCACCGCCGCCGTCGACGTCCGAGCTCTACCACCGTCGCCGGCCGACTTCCTCCGGTGAGCCTCCCAGATCAGATCCCAGCCGTCCATTTCGCTTTAGATCTAACGGCCGCTAGGGCTGATCCGGGTGAAGAGGTACGGGCGAATCACGCGTCGCCACGTCGCTGGGAATATTCTCGGAATATTCCAACCTGGTTTGATTTTCGTTTTAAAACACAGATTTGATGTGAATCTTAGAAAATTCATAACTTGAGATCTACACGTCCAAATTGAGCAAACTTTGCGCCTATGGATTGATAAAATTGTGTAGATTCTAGCTACAGTATAAAAACAAGTATAGTAATGGTTTTAAATAGTGATTTGCTGCAAGCTTTAATCTTGTGTTTTGATTATTAAAAATAGTTATAAAATTCTTTTTACAGTAAATCCTTTTGTTTTAGGACCCTATGACATCCCTAAGTACTGTAGCACGGCTAAATAATTTTTGGTAACTTTTTATACCACTTTTATAGTTTTAGTTTGTATCTTTGCTCTAATGGTGTGTTGTTGATGTTATAAGCTTTATAATAACTCTAAAATTTTGCTCATGGCATCATGCATATAGTAACAACCAGAGAACATGTTAAGTGTCCTTGAAGTGTTTAAAATTCATTTGCATGCATGTTTTCTTTGCATGAATTATTTGTGATGGTTATGTGCTTATAATGCTATATTTCATGTATAGACTGTGTTGAGTGCAACGAGTGCTTTTGCGACGAGTGCACGAACTCCTCTCCTTACCAAGGCAAGTTGCTTTACCATGTTAAGCTTGATCCTTAACATTAAATTGATACATGTTTGTGTAGAGAGAATGCTATGATTTGTGAAGTTATAATATGATTGTGAGTAGACATTGTGTGCAGAGATGTAGGATTTAACATGCACCCATTCTGGGGTAGCATTGTGAAAAATGTTTGGAATAAAAAGGTTTTCAATGCAATGTTGTGAAGCGTGAAAAGGTATCTACGACAGCTGCATCCAGTGAGTGGCCCTACAAGCTTGCGCGCATCAGGAGCAATCAAAGGACTTTCTCGTCACCCTTCAAAAAAAAGGACTTCCTTGTCGTGTTTAGTTTTGAGCAAAACCTCATGATCGTGTGTAATATCGATGCATGAGAGAAAAACCCATGTTCGTGAGTAACATCGTTCATGGGTAGGGTTTTTGTCACATGGTGTGTAATATCCATGTGATAGGTGGGATTTCGGTCACATGGTGTGTAATATCCATGTGTTAGATTGGGACTTTGGTCATATGGTGTGTAATATCCATATGGTAGGATTGGACACTTGGTGTGTAATATACTTGTGCTCCTCAAGACCTTCTAAAAACATTTGACTTGACGTCTTCTAAAAAAAAAACTCGCATCCTTTCTTTTACCATAACTTAGCATGAATTTAGTAACTTGCCAATACAATTCAAGTGTATTGACCCTCCGTGGCTGCAACGTATCATGTTGCAGGTGGCTACTATGAAGATTGAAGATTGCTGCGCTTCGGTCACGAGTCTTCGTCCAACACGTCTGCCTGCGGATCAATGAAGAAAGAAGACTTGAAGATTATTTCACTTAGTTGTTTTTATGAGTTGTAATAAGAATTGTGGCTTTGAGCCTCTTGAGTTGTAAAAGACTAAGTTATTTGTGGATTGAGCGTTGTAATAAAGACCTTTGTATTCTTGATATTTTCATCTTGTAACTGTGTGTGCTAGCAGTCGATCCGGGACTAGCACAAATAAAGCACAGGTATGCTACAGAAGGCCTTTCTAACCAAGCATGTAGCTAATAGGTAGTTAATAGGTTAGTAAGTCTTGCTGAGTACCTTTTGTACTCAACCTTGCCTTGTTGATATTTTTGCAGCAGAGTGAGTTTCCCTTGAAGGTTCTACGAACATTGACATCGACGAGTAGCTTGGGGTTCCCAGGCGGCAGCCTAGAATCTATGGATTGGGACGTCGCCTTATGCTTCTGGCCTCTTAGGCCCTTTGACATCTTGCTATGTCTAATAGCATAATTCGCTTTCATTGACTGATGATTGTCAGGTCAGTGACCTCTACTTGTATTATTTGCTTCTTGCTCTGTTAAGAGCTTGCCATATTAATTTTTGAGTCGTAGAGTCACTGTTGTGTTATCAATTCTCTCACCGTAGGCTCTCGAGCTCTAGGTTAGGCTTATGTCAGACGAAGGTCGGGATTTGTCTAGCCCTGATCCCGGGGGTCCCACAGCTGTGGCCAAGCCAGCGAGCATCAACCTTTGGAAGTTGGTTCTTTCTCCTACTAGTTCGATAAACCTTGGTTTCATACTGAGGGAAGACTTGCTGCTGTGCTCATTGATACGTCTCCAATGTATCCATAATTTTTGATGCTCCATGTTTGTTTTTTACACCATTTGCTTAGTGTTTTGTTACACTTCGTGGCACTTTTATGCATTTTCCGGAACTAACCTACTAACAAGTTGCCACAGTGCCAGTTCCCTGTTTTCTGCTGTTTTTGTGTTTCAGAAAAGTTACACAGGGAATATTCTCGGAATTGGGCGAAACCAAAGCCAGTCGCCCAAAATTTTACCGAAGCTTCCAAAGAACCGAAGAGGAGACGGAGTGGGGCCACGAGGGGCCCTCACACCAGGGCGGCGCGGCCAGGGGCTGGGCCGCGCCCCCTATGTGTGAGACCACCTCGGTCCACTTCTGATGATGCCCCTTCGCCTATAAAGACCCCCCGACAAGAAAAACCTAAAGCCCGATCAGTTTTCCAAAACACATCGCGATCCACCGCCGCCGTCGTCCCAAAGATCGGGAGGGTCCAGAAGCTCTTCCCGGCACCCTGCCGGAGAGGGGAATCGCCACCGGAGGTCTTCTTCATCACCATGCTTGCCTCCGGCGCGATGAGTGAGTAGTCTACCTTGGACTATGGGTCCATAGCAGTAGCTAGATGGTTGTGTTCTCCACCATGTGCTTCATGTTTATATCTCATGAGCTGCCCTACATGATTGAGATCACCGTTATGTAATTCTACATGTTTGGTTTGTTGGGATCCGATAAATATTGGTGTTATGCTTGAGTTGATTTACTGAAATTTATCTTATGTTATCTCTATGTTGTTTATGATCTTGCATGCTCTCCGTTGTTAGTAGCTATCTTGGCCGAGTAGTTGCTAGTGACTCCAAGAGGGGGTATTTATGCTCGATAGTGGGTTCATGCCTCTATTTAATCTGGGGGAGTGACAGAAACCTCTAAGGTTGTAGATGTGCTGTTGCTACTAGGGGGAAAACAACATTCATATGCTCGAGGGAATATGCTTTGTTTACATTACACACTTTGCTTAATGCAATTATCTGTTGTTCGCAACATAATACTCATGGGGTGTTCGGACGATATCCCCGTGAGTGGATTATTAGTCATCGATGCAGTTGGATGGCGGTCTATGTATCTTGTTGTAATGCCCAGAGTAAATCTCATAGTGATCCTCTCATCATATGCACGTTATCTTTATTCTATCAATTGCCCAATTGTAATTTGTTTACCCAGCATGTATTATTTTATCTTATGGAGAGACACCGCTAGTGAACTGTGGACCCTGGTCCTATTTCTTTTATATTGCTATCACCTGTTTACTTTACTTGCACTGTTTACTTTACTCGCATACTATTATTTTCCACTCGATACGCTCATTCCTTTGTTTCAAGTAGACCGGTGAGATTGACAACCTCATCGTAAGTTGGGAGCAAAGTATTTGGTTGTGTTGTGTGCAGGTTCCGCATTGCAGCTAGCAAGCAAAGCTTGGACGAGGTGCCCTATAAATTGTCCTGAGCAGTCGCAAGCTAGCAAGCATCACCTTCAGTCGTATTGGCTCCTTCCTCTCCTGAATGATAAACCTTGGTTTCTTAACTGAGGGAAAAACCTTGCTGCTATACTCATCATACCTTCCTCTTGGGGTTCCCAACTGGACGGTGAAAAGATAACACCATCGTACCGCATCAAGCTCTTTTTCTGGCGCCATTGCCGGGGAGGAAGAAGACTTCTGCAAGGGGAGTTTTCGCACGCACATCCTTTACTTTGTTTTAAGTTTTGCTTTACTTTATTTTTACTTGCATCATTTTATCAAAAACCCAAAAAATTAGAATCCTTTGTAGTTGTTTATTATGTCTAGTTCAGTTGCTACTACTATGTCGCCCGAGGATATGATTTTCACTTTCAAACAAAAAGAGGAGGAAAGTTTTAAGGAAGCTTGGTCTAGAATTTATGAGTGGCATAGAAAAACTGAACCGAAAATGACTTTGAGTTTGCTTCTTAGTTGCTTTTACTTTGGACTTGCTCTTCATTATAGATATTCTTTGGATGCTACTGCAGAAGGAGATTTCCTTCATTGTGATGGAGATCAAGCCTTCAATATTATAAAAAAGTTGATTACAATTTATAGCATGCCAACCTATTTTGATTCCTCTCTTGTGTGCATTTTTAATAGACTTGATACTCTTGAGACTCGCACTGCTTGTTTGAATACTTGCTACAATACTTTGCGCCAGCATTTTGATTATGTGCCAACAAATTTTGAACCTTCGAGTTGGTATCCTACGGTAAAAATCACCATTGGTGGTGAAACTTTTCATGCTCGTTGTGATATTATGTCTGAGTTTTGTCTTATGCCAAAGGATGTTTATGAATCTTTGAGTCTTTGGAAGCTTTCTGAGGGGGGAGAAGGAATTTCCCTTACTAATAATGCCACTATATTTCCCGTTGGAACAGCTGAAGCAGTTTTTACAAAAGTCCTAGGAAGAATGATATCTACTGATTATCTTGTTATTGAATGTGTAGGAAAAGGACAAATCACACTTGGAAGATCCCTATTGAAGCTCCTGGGCGCCGTTATAGATGTGGGAAAAGGCAATATAGGATTTATCTCTCCACCTTGCAATAGCCACATCTTTCCTAGAGTCAAGAGCAAAGGTAAGAAAGGAAGACGTAAGACACTCGCTGATCCTAGCACTTCATCACTTGATAATACTTGATTCACAATTTTCTGCACCTAGCTCAAAGGCGTTAAAGAAAAGCACTCTTGGGAGATAACCCAATGTTTTTTACTTTCTGTTCTTTTTCTTTTATTTGAGTCTTGGAAGTTATTACTACTGTAATGACCTCTCCTTATCCTTTTTATTTTGTTTTTGTGCCAAGAGAAGCCTCTAATTTGAGCAAGGAAAGATTTGGGGATGTTGCTGTCCTGAAACAGTTTTCGGTGCTGCACCGTAAATATTCGTGAAAATTCTCTGTATATCTTTTGGACCTGAAATTTCTTGTGCATATGCCCCAGGTTATATCCAAACTTTCATTAGTTGAGCACTTTTTTATTTGAGCAACAGAAAAGCCCTCATAAATTCGACCTTGTCAACTATTCTGTTTTGACAGATTTCTGCCAATATTTGTGTTTGCCGCTTTATCGCTTTCTTTTTTAGTTCTTTTGATCACGGAACTTTTGGGGAAGTTGCTACAGTAGTATATGCTTTATATGTGGTGGTTTTAGGTTGAAACCTGAAGCAAAAAAGGGTTGATTCTATGTTATGCTTACACTAATATTGCTAATAGATTTGTGTTTAATTTTGTATGAAGGAAGTTTTCAAGTGCAGGGATCGGAGAGTGATGAGATGAGTTGAAGAACGGACAAAAGCTCAAGCTTGGGGATGCCCATGCATCACCCCAAGAAATATCCAAGAAGTACAAGCGTCAAAGCTTGGGGATGCCCCCGAGGCACCCCTTCTTCATCGGCAAAAATCAGGTCACCTTTCAAGACACTATATTTTTATTGCTTCATGCATTATGCGTTTTTCTTGGAGCGTCAGTTGTTTTTAGTTTTCAGTTTAGTTCATTTTTTTTGCTGCAATAAATGGTTGGACCCCAACAAATTTCCTTTGGAGAAGTTGCCTTGCTTTTCATTTGCCAAGAACACTCCGTTTTTAATTCTTACAATTTCAACGAGTGTTCTTCTTTTTCTAGAAGTGTGTTTAGTTTTCATTTTTGCCTTGATTTGCGTTCAGATCTTGTTATATCTTTTCATCAAGGTGTATTTTTGCCGAGGTGTTCATTGTCTTTTTGTCCTATCATTTTGATGTGGGCTTGCTCCATGTCATCGGGCATGGAGGTACCCCGTTGGCGGTTCTCGATGATACGTGTATACTTACAATGACAAGAGCTTGCTTGGGACTCTAAATAAAGTAGCATGAGGTTTGGGTATTCGTACTTCATGGGACACGAGGTTTTCAACTTATGATTTGTCAAGCATATGCATCATAAGTGTACTCGCATTAACTTTAACCATTCAAGATGCTTATGATGGGGGCAATGAGAGCTCAAAGCCGATAAGTACCATAATTTTTGAAGGTTTATAAAACTTGCAATCACTGCTTCCCTCCGCAAAGGGCCTTTCTTTTACTTTTATGTTGAGTCACCACCTTCTATCTTTATGCACCATTAAGAGAGCATAGTTGTCATTCTTAGTATAATGTGCATTGTCCCAAAGTTTTCATTGATTGATTCATATTGTTGGTTTCACTTGTTCTTAAATTATTTGTATCTAGTCGCCCTCTTAAACTTGAAGGTGTCCTATGCATTTATGTTTTGCTCTCCATAAAGGACAAGCTGAAAACCATTTGTATGTTTTTCCTTATGATTTGAACACACGTTTGACTTTCATTGTTTCATTTTCATGATCTTTTGTTTGTGTTCATTTTCATGTTATAACATGGTTGCTAAGTTTCTTCTATCAAGATTATATTTTTCATGCCCATGTTTTAAGTTCTTTTGATCCCAGCGCACAACGCTTACATACATGATCAAGATTGTGTAGGTGCATGTCACCTCAAAAATTATTCTTTTGTTATCACTTACCTACTCGAGGACGAGCAGGAGTTAAGCTTGGGGATGCTGATACGTCTCCAACGTATCCATAATTTTTTATACTCCATGCTTGTTTTTACACCATTTGCTTAGTGTTTCGTTACACTTCGTGGCACTTTTATGCATTTTCCGGAACTAACCTACTAACAAGTCGCCATAGTGCCAGTTCCCTGTTTTCTGCTATTTTTGTGTTTCAGAAAAGTTACACAGGAAATATTCTCGGAATTGGACAAAACCAAAGCCAGTCGCCCAGAATTTTACCAAAGCTTCCAGAGAACTGAAGAAGAGACAGAGTGGGGCCACGAGGGGCCCTCACACCAGGGTGGCGTGGCCAGGGGCTGGGCCGCGCCCCCTATGTGTGAGACCGCCTCGGTCCACTTCTGACGATGCCCCTTCGCCTATAAAGACCCCCCGACGAGAAAAACCTAAAGCCCGATCAGTTTTCTAGAACACATCGCGATCCGCCACCGCCGTCGACCCAAAGATCGGGAGGGTCCAGAAGCTCTTCCCGGCACCCTGCCAGAGAGGGGAATCACCACTGGAGGTCTTCTTCATCGCCATGCTTGCCTCCGGCGCGATGAGTGAGTATTCTACCTTGGACTATGGGTCCATTGCAGTAGCTAGATGGTTGTCTTCTCCACCATGTGCTTCATGTTTAGATCTCATGAGCTGCCCTACATGATTGAGATCACCGTTATGTAATTCTACATGTTTGGTTTGTTGGGATCCAATGAATATTGGTGTTATGCTTGAGTTGATGTACTGAAATTTATCTTATGTTATCTCTATGTTGTTTATGATCTTGCATGCTCTCCGTTGTTAGTAGCTATCTTGGCCGAGTAGTTGCTAGTGACTCCAAGAGGGGGTATTTCTGCTCGATAGTGGGTTCATGCCTCTATTTAATCTGGGGGAGTGACATAAACCTCTAAGGTTGTAGATGTGTTGTTGCTACTAGGGGGAAAACAACATTCATATGCTTGAGGGCATATGCTTTGTTTGCATTACACACTGTGCTTAATGCAATTATCTGTTGTTCGCAACTTAATACTCATGGGGTGTTCGGACGATATCCCCGTGAGTGGATTATTAGTCATAGATGCAGTTGGATGGCAGTCTATGTATCTTCTTGTAATGCCCAGAGTAAATCTCATAGTGATCCTCTCATCATATGCACGTTGTCTTTATTCTATCAATTGCCCAACTGTAATTTGTTTACCCAGCATGTATTATTTTATCTTATGGAGAGACACCGCTAGTGAACTGTGGACCCCGGTCCTATTTCTTTTATATTGCTATCACCTGTTTACTTTACTCGCACTATTTACTTTACTTGCATACTATTATTTTCCACTCGATACGCTCATTCCTTTGTTTCAAGCAGACCGGTGAGATTGACAACCTCATCGTAAGTTGGGAGCAAAGTATTTGGTTGTGTTGTGTGCAGGTTCCGCGTTGCAGCTAGCAAGCAAAGCTTGGACGAGGTGCCCTATAAATTGTCCTGAGCAGTCGCAAGCTAGCAAGCATCACCTTCAGTCGTATTGGCTCCTTCCTCTCCTAAACGATAAACCATGGTTTCTTAATTGAGGGAAAAACCTTGCTGCTATACTCATCATACCTTCCTCTTGAGGTTCCCAACTGGATGGTGAAAAGATAACACCACTGTACCGCATCACTCATCATACCTTCCTCTTGGGGTTCCCAACTGGGCGGTCAACTACACGCCATCATGCCTCGGTATCGCATCATTACCTTTTACCCATTTACTTTTCAAGTAGAATCATATCATGAATAGAGAAGTTATCATGTAGGATGGTTTGCAGTGTGGAAGTATCTCTCCTTTAGTTGGTTATCTTTGTATCCCTTGGTGTGAGATGCGGTTATGAAATATTAATGAGAAGTCTTATCATTTACTTTCTGCACACTTTATTTTAGTTTGCAATTTTTCTTATATGATTAGTCTTGTTGATTAGCATTGGTATCACTTTGGGAGCATGAGTGAACCTAGTTGGTTTTGGCAAACTTAGCAATGGTCAGTAGCAACAATACTTTGAGGCTTGAGTAGAAAAGAGGGAAACACATGTAGATACATTATTTCATCGTCTTTCCTTCATGATTGGCTCATAAGCATTAGTATTCTCAAGTTAAGATCATTTGTAATTTCAAGGAAATTTGCATGATTGTTTTCTATCACATGTATGTTTGTTTATTTCACTCAACTCTTATGCTTGCTACCTAGCCTTGCTAGCCAAAACCCTGTACTGAGAGGGAATACTTCTCGTGCATCCAATTCCCAAAAACCAAGTTACTTCCACAGAGTCCACTATAAATTCCTATGCATGGTATTTTCAAGCCATTCCAAGTAAATTTTCATGTGCTACATTTCAAAAACCTTCAAATACTTCTCATTTTGTGACATTGTTTTTAGCTCATGAGAACGTAGTGGTTGGGTTTGTTATCTTCCATACTAAATTAAGTACCCCTTGACTTGCATGCTTGATATGTCTCCAACGTATCTATAATTTTTGATGCTCCATGCTTGTTTTTACACCATTTGCTTAGTGTTTCGTTACACTTCATGGCATTTTTATGCATTTTCCAGAACTAACCAATTAACGAGATGCCATAGTGCCAGTTCCCTGTTTTCTGCTATTTTTGTGTTTCAGAAAAGTTACACAGGAAATATTTCTCAGAATTGGACAAAACAAAAGCCAGATGTCCAGATATTTACCGAAGCTTCCAAAGAACCGAAGAGGAGACGGAGAGGGGCCACAGGGTGGCGCGCCCTAGGGCTGGCCCACGCCCCCTGGTGGTGAGGCCACCCTAGCCCACTTTTGACGCTGCCTCTTCGCCTATAAAGACCCCTCGACGGGAAAAACCTAAAAACCCAATCACTTTTCTAGAATACATCGCGATTCGCCGCTGCTGTCGACCCGAGATTGGGAGGGTCCAGAAGCTCTTCCCGGCACCCTGCCGGAGAGGGGAATCGCCACCAGAGGTCTTCTTTGTCGCCATGCTTGCCTCCAACACGATGAGTGAGTAGTCTACCTTAGACTATGGGTCCATAGCAGTAGCTAGATGGTTGTCTCCTCCACCATGTGCTTCATGTTTAGATCTCGTGAGCTGCTTTAGATGATCGAGATCACCGTTATGTAATTCTACATGTTTTGTTTGTTGGGATCCGATGAATATTGGTGTTATGATTGAGTTGATGTGCTGAATATTATCTTATGTTATCTCTATGTTGTTTATGATCTTGCATGCTCTCCGTTGTTAGTAGCTATCTCGGCCGAGTAGTTGCTAGTGACTCCAAGATGGGATATTTATGCTCGATAGTGGGTTCATGCCTCTATTTAATCTGGGGGAGTGACAGAAACCTCTAAGGTTGTAGATGTGTTGTTGCTACTAGGGGGAAAACAACATTCATATGCTCAAGGGCATATCCTTTGTTTACATTACACACTTTGCTTAATGCAGTTATCTGTTGTTCGCAACTTAATACTTGTGGAGTTCTCGGATTGATTCGCCACAAGTGGATTATTAGTCATAGATGCAGTTGGATGACGGTCTATGTATCTTGTTGTAATGCCCAGAGTAAATCTCATAGTGATCCTCTCGACATATGCACGTTGTCTTTATTCTATCAATTGCCCAACTGTAATTTGTTTACCCAGCATGTGTTATTTTATCTTATGGAGAGACACCACTAGTGAACTGTGGACCCCGGTCCTATTTCCTTTATATTACTATCACCTGTTTACTTTACTCGCACTGTCTACTTTACTCGCATACTATTATCACTTTCCACTCGATACGTTCATTCCTTTGTTTCAAGCAAACCGGTGAAATTGACAACCTCATCGTAAGTTGGGAGCAAACTATTTGGTTGTGTTGTGTGCAGGTTCCACGTTGGTGCTTGCAAAGCAAAGCTTGGACGAGGCGCCATATAAATTGTCCGGAGCTGTCGTGAAGCTAGCGGGCATCACCTTCAGATGTTTGGCTTTTTCCTGGATACGATTAAACCTTAATTTCTTACTGAGGGAAAACTCGCTGCTATACTCATCAAACCTTCCTCTTGGGGTTCTCAACTGGATGGTGATTTACACTATCACACACCGCTACAACGAAGATTTTTCTAGCGCCGTTGCCGGGGAAAAAGAAGACTTTTGCAAGGGGAGTTTCGCACGCACATCCTTCACTTTGTTTATTGTTTTGCTTTACTTTATTTTTACTTGCATCGTTTTATCAAAAACACAAAAAAAATAGTATCCTTTATAGTTGTTTTTATTTCTCTACTTTTAGTTTTGCTAGAATGGCTACTCCTGAAAACACCAAGTTGTGTGACTTCACTAGCACGAATAATAGTGATTTTATTTGCACTCCTATTGCGCCACCTGCTCCTGCTGCAAATTTTTATGAGATTAAGCCTGCTTTGTTGAACCTTGTTATGAAAGAGCAATTTTCTGGTGCTAGTACTGGTGATGCTGCAGCTCATCTCAATAATTTTGTAAAGCTATGTGAGATGCAGAAATATAAGGATGTAGAAAGTGATATTATTAAGCTTAAGTTGTTTCTTTTTTCTCTGAGAGGAAAAGCTAAGGATTGGTTGCTGTCTTTGCCTAAAAATAGTATTGATTCATGGGCTAAGTGTAAGGATGCTTTTATTGGTAGATAATATCCTCCTGCTAAGATTATAGCTTTGTGTAGCAATATTATGAAGTTTAGTCAGTTTGATAATGAACATGTTGCTCAAGCTTGGGAAAGAATGAAATCTATGATCAAGAATTGCCCCACTCATGGACTGACTACTTGGATGATTGTCCAAACTTTTTATGCAGGACTGAATTTTTCTTCAAGGAACCTACTTGATTCAGCTGCTGGAGGCACTTTTATGTCCCTTACCTTGGGCACCGCAACAAAGATTCTCGACAATATGATGGTAAATTACTCTGAATGGCACACCGAGAGAGCTCCCCAAGGTAAAAAGGTAAATTCTGTTGAGGAAACCTCCTCCTTGAGTGATAAGATTGATGCTATTATGCTTATGCTTTCTAATGATAGGACTCATGTTGATCCTAATAATGTTCCTTTGGCCTCTTTGTTTGCTCAAGAAGAGCATGTTGATGTAAACTTCATTAGAAATAATAATTTCAACAACCATGCTTATAGGAACAATTTTCCTAGTAACAATTATAGGCCGTATCCTTCTACCAATGGTAATGGTTATGGTAACTCTTATGGTAATTTCTCCAACAACACTAGGGCCGCGCCCTCCGATCTTGAGGTAATGCTCAAGGACTTCATCGGTAAGCAAAATGTTTTAACAAGTCTGTTAAGGAAAAGTTAGGCAAAATTGATATTCTTGCTTCTAAAGTTGACAGCCTTACTCGTGATGTTGAACTTCTGAAATTAAAAGTGTTGCCTAATGATGTGAAAGAGAACAATGTTTTTGCTACTGCTAATGCTATCCAAGTTAGAATTGATGAAAATGTTAGGATGCTAGCAGAATTGCATGCCAGGTGGGAAAGAGAAGATGAGATGGCTAGAAAGATAAAGGTATGTACCATTACTACCTCTAATGATGTTGCTCCAAATGCTAGCAATCCTCTTACTTTGATTGGTGTAGAGAAAACTCCCACTCCTTGTGTTAAAAATCCCAAGATAGCAAAAACTTTTTCTCAAAAGAGTGCTGAAATTTTTCGGAGTGTAGGAGATGATAGCTCTATTTCCTTTAATGATTTTGATGTTGATGGCTTCAATATATCTGAAGTTATTTTGTTCTTGCAAAAGCTTTCTTTGACTCCCAATGCTAGTTCTTTAAATGTTGCTTTTACTAAGCATATTACCAATGCTCTCATGAAAATTAGGGATGAAAAGTTGAAGCAAAAAGCTTCTATTCCCAAGAAGTTAGAAGATGGTTGGGAACCCATCATTGATATGCATATTAATGGTTTTGATTGCCATGCTTTATGTGATCTAGGTGCTAGTATTTCTATCATGCCTAGAAAAATTTATGATATGCTTGATTTACCACCACTTGAAAAGTGTTATTATGATGTTCCTATTGCTGATGTTGCTAAGAAGAAACCTTTGAGAAGGATTAGTGATGTTCTTATTATGGTTAACAATAACCTTGTTCCCGTTGATTTTCCTGTCATGGATGTTGAATGCAATGCTTCATGTCCTATTATTTTGGGAAGACCCTTTCTTCGAACTGTAGGTGCCATCATTGATATGAGGGAAGACACCATCAAATATCAATTTCCACTCAAGAAAGGTATGGAACACTTCCCTAGAAAGAGAAAGAAATTGCTTTTTGACTCTATTCTTAGAGCAAATTATGAACTTGATGCTTCATCACTTGATATTACTTGATTTGCACTTTCTGCGCCTAGCTCAAAGGCGTTAAAGAAAAACACTCTTGGGAGATAACCCAATGTTTTACTTTCAGTAATTTTTCTTTTATTTGAGTCTTTGAAGTTATTACTACTGTAATGACCTCTCCTTATCCTTTTTATTTCATTTTTGTGCCAAGATAAGCCTCTAATTTGAGTGAGGTAAGATTTGGGGATGTTGCTGTCCTGAAACTGTTTTCGGTGCTGCACCGTAAAAATTCGTGAAAATTCGCTGTATATCTTTTGGACCTGCGATTTCTTGTGCATATGCCCCAGGTTATATCCAAATTTTCATTAGTTGCACACTTTTTGATTTGAGCAACAGAAAACCCTCTAAAAATTCGACCTTTGTCAGCTGTTCTGTTTTGACAGATTTCTGCCAATATTTGTGTTTGCCGCTTTATCGCTTTCTTTTTGAGTTCTTTTGATCACAGAACTTTTGGGGAAGTTGCTACAGTAGTATATGCTTTATATGTGGTGGTTTTAGGTTGAAACCTGAAGCAAAAAGGGTTGATTCAATGTTATGCTTACACTAATGTTGCTGATAGAATTGTGTTTAGTTTTGTATGAAGGAAGTTTTCAAGTGTAGGGATTGGAGAATGATGAGACGAGTTGAAGAATGGACAAAAGCTCAAGCTTGGGGATGCCCATGTCACCCCAAGAAATATCCAAGAAGTACAAGCGTCAAAGCTTGGGGATGCCCCCGAGGCACCCCTTCTTCATCGGCAATAATCAGGTCACCTTTCAAAACACTATTCTTATTGCTTCATGCATTATGCATTTTTCTTGGAGCGTCAGTTGTTTTTAGTTTTCAGTTTTGTTTAGTTTTGTTTGCTGCAATAAATGGTTGGACCCCAACAAATTCCTTTTGGAGAAGTTGCCTTTCTTTTCATTTGCCAAGAACACTCCGTTTTTCACTCTTATCGTTTCAACAAGTGTTCTCTTTTTCTAGAACTGCGTTTAGCTTTCGATTTTCGCCTTGATTTTTATTTAGATCTTGTTGTATCTTTGCATCAAGATATGTTTTGACCTCCGGTCCATGTTGGTTTTCATCAAAAGATTTGTTTATAAAAAGTTTGAATGGTGTTGGAAAAGAGAAAAAGCTTTATGCAAAAAAGTGGTACGAGAAGGAGCTTGTGTAGACTGTGGCCTAGGATTTTGCATGTCGTGCTTGATGTCTTTTTGATAGTATGCTTAGTGGTTTTGCTATAGCATGACTTGTCTCAAATGATTGAGATTGCTTAATGAGCCTTTGAAAGAAATCATGCGTTGTTTTAATTATTTGGAAGCATTATTTTGGTTTTCTCCTTTGATACTTTATTTGGGTTGAATTGGCGCATGATCACACATGTTAGACTCATACAAAGTCGCCATTGCCTCTAGGGATTTTTATTTTTGTGCCCTCGGGTCCTTAGTTGTGCTCAGTTTTTCCCAGCCGCTTAGTTTTTCCTCAGTTTTGCCCAAGCGCTTGTCTGAAACCCTCACAAGGAGCTCAGACGAGAGAAATCCCATTTAGTTGACCGTTGGTTGGTGCTGGCAAGTGGGTCCGCTGTTGGTGCCCCATAGTGGACACGTCTCCACTTATCCAGATCATCGTGGGACCCACAACTTGTCCACGTTAGCGCGCCGGACCCACAGCTTACCCAGGTGACCATTGCAAAATGGGAGCCCGAGCCAGCCCCGCGCCCGTGCCCGTGCCATTGCTTCCCCTTTCTTTCCCCGTGCCCCATTGTTCTTCTTCTCCGCCAGTGGCAGCCCTTCTCCACCAGGCGGGTGATGTCTAGTTTCTCTTCGACCTCCCGTTCTTCATGGCCGTAGTATGGACCCGTGCCTTTGACAAGATGCCCTGACTACCCACGCCAGGAGCCTCTGAAGCGGTCGATCTATAAGACGGACGACAATGGCAACTGTGGACATGAGTTCCTTGCATGCGAGAGCTTGCCATATAGAGAGGGGGATAAGGTTAGATCTCGCTCCAATTGCTCTGTTTTCTCTCAATTTTCTTGTTATTCCCTCGAATTTGGGATTTAGGGTTCACGTTGTTGTTTTCAGATCCTAAAGAAATGCAGGTATTTCGAGTGGATCGATGTGTACGTTCAGAGGCTTAAATTGCAGGAATCAATTGGCGCTATTGGGGAGCGCAATTTGGGAGGGGAGGACTTGCTATAGAGAATGCGGCGGAGAGAGGATCCATTCCGATTATGCCTAATGCTCCCAATGCAGAACTGGTGGAAGTGAAGGAAGAACTGAAGAAAATGAACAAGCAGTTAAAGCAGCTGATCGAGTTGAAGAACCAAGCTAATCTGATGGCTGGTTGTTTTTTTTGTTGTATAATTGCGATCGGATTCTTATCATTGCTCATCAAGCGCTAGAAGTTGTTACAAGGGATCCCTTGTTACAAATCCATTATTTAGTTACATGTACTTGTAGTTGTTTTCAAAGTTAGTGTGTGCATTCACCAAAATTACCAAAAAAAATAAGTGTTAGGGAATATAGGAATGCTAAAGATAGTTGATAATTGTTAGAGGGGTGACAAATAATGCATTCACCGAAATCCCACAAATATGTATGTCTCATGTTTATACCAAAATTATACCACTTTTGGGACATTTCAAATCACCAAAACTATATCCCAAACTATATTCCCTAAAAGAAAAGGAATGCTAAAGAAAGTTGATAATTATTAGAGGGGTGATAAATAATCCATTCACCAAAATCCCCCAAATATGCCAAATATGTATGTCTCATGTTTCTACCAAAATTATACCACTTTTGGGCCGTTTCAAATTGCCAAAACTATATTCCCTAAAAAAAAGGAATGCTAAAGATAGTTGATAATTGTTAGAGGGGTGATAAATAATCCATTCACCGAAATCCCCAAATATGCCAAATATGTATGTCTCATGTTTCTACCAAAATTATACCACTTTTGGGCCATTTCAAATTGCCAAAACTATATTCCCTAAAAGAAAAGGAATGCTAAAGATAGTTGATAATTGTTAGAGGGGTGATAAATAATCCATTCACCGAAATCCCCCAAATATGCCAAATATGTATGTCTCATGTTTCTACCAAAATTATACCACTTTTGGGCCGTTTCAAATTACCAAAACTATATCTAAAGATAGTTGATAATTGTTAGAGGGGTGATAAATAATCCATTCACTGAAATCCCTCAAATATGCCAAATATGTATGTCTCATGTTTCTACCAAAATTATACCACTTTTGGGCCGTTTCAAATTACCAAAACTATATTCCCTAAAAGAAAAGGAATGCTAAAGATAGTTGATAATTGTTAGAGGGGTGATAAATAATCCATTCACCGAAATCCGCAAATATGTATGTCTCTTGTTTACACCAAAATTATACTACTTTTTAGTTTAACATTTTTAAATCATGGAAAATAATGCATAAATAGAGGGAATATAGTTACGTGGCAAAATAATCCATAAATGTATGTCTCTTGTTACACGGATCGACTCCACCAACCGTTGATCCACCGACAGAGAGAGAGAGGGGTGGCCACGAAGAGAGAGAGAGAGAGGGGGGTGGCCACGAAGAGACGGAGAGGGGTATACTACCCGTTAGATCAGTGTATCAACGGTTGGTGGAGTCGATCCATGTGACAACGGCTCAACCAATCAGGATAAGTTTGGGCTTCTGTGAGCATTTGTGACAGTACTTGAGGGCAAAACTGAGTAGTACTAAGAAACCAAGGGCACGTAAATAGTAAATAGATTAAGGGATTCAAATAAAAGAATTACAAAATGAAAAATGCGTGTTTTGTACAATATAATTCATATTGGACTACATCAAATTATTTGCAATTCAAATATACATGAGTGTGACAATTATGGCCTCATTTAGACAAACTATGTTTTGGGGAAGATGTTTTGCAAAGGGGTTTGAGTGGAAAACCATGCATCTTCATAGCTACTAGTGATTCTGAGAAGTGGCAATTTGTGGTAAAACTTGATTTATCTATGTTTGTTAAGGTTTCCTAGGTGGCAGGTTGCGTAGGAAGACTCCATGAGTAGGTGCCACTATGTTTTTATTTATTTTTTGGATTTTTTGCACATGAAATGACTCAATTAGCTATGTTAATCTCATTTGTTGACTCTCTGTTGACCAGCTACTTGAGGGTAGAACTGAGTATATTGCACTTGCCAGTCTAAGTACTCGAGGGCAAAACTGAGTACAGATAAAATTTCTGTATAAGGCCCGAGGTTAGAACTGAGTACACCAAACGTCGAAGGGTTAGCCTCGTCTCGCGGTGCACGCTGCAACCGTGCATAGCGGACGCGTGTTGCAGTACACGCCACCTTCCTCTTTATAGAGCCCCTCTTTCTCTCCCTCGACGCTCGCCCACTCTCTCATTCTCACTGCAACCGCCTCTCCTGTCCCATCATCTTCTCCACTTCACATTTAAAAAACCCCGAAAAAAAACCCCGGCGATGGAGAAGAATGAGATGCCCATTGTCAGCGCTTCCGACATAGCCACCGGTGCATCAGCCACCGGCGCATCGGCCGCCGCCCCCGTCCAGGCCCCCGTCGCTGCTTTGAACGTAGCCGTCGGCGCATTGGCCGCTGGTGCATCGGCTGCCGCCCCCGTCCAGGCCCCCGTCGCTGCTTCTGACATAGCCGCCGGCGCATCAGCCGCCGGCACATCAGCCGCCGCCCCCATCCAGGCCCCCGTCGATTGGGACCCGTACGAACAAGAGCCGTACGTCGCGCTGGAGAACCCCTATGACACCAGCATCATCGACAATGAGGAGGTAACCCTTTGTTCCCTTGTTCTTATCCTATTTCAATCCTTTTGTGTTAGATCTTGCGTTATTAGGGTTTGTCTGTTCCTAGTTCAATCCTTTTGTGTTAGATCTTGCGTTATCAGGGTTCGTCTGTTCCTAGTTCAATCCTTTTGTGCTAGATCTTGCGTTATTAGGGTTCGTCTGTTCCTAGTTCTATCCTTTTGTGTTAGATCTTGCGTTATTAGGGTTCGTCTGTTCCTAGTTCAATCCTTTTGTGTTAGATCTTGCGTTATTAGGGTTCGTCTGTTCCTAGTTCTAGATCTCGCGTTATTAGTGTTTGTGATTTGCTTTTGTGTAAGATTCGGTTAACTTATGTGAGTAATCAATCCCATCCGGTTAATTTGTGCCAATGATGATGAATATTTGGGCACAAATTGATTCAGGGTTTTGTCAGTGAACAATTGGTGTGTACAAATTTGTTGTGCATGATCTTTGGTTCACTGACTCAAATCCTGAATATAAGTGTGTCCAATGTAACTGAGGCTACCTCTTTTTTTCGTGCCCATATTATCATGCATGATCTTTTGTTCACTCTCTGTTCCATCATCGCTGCAATTGACTCCGTGTTTTTCGATCTTTGATGCTACATGACAGGTGCAGAGCAGCGACGTCGACAGCGACGATGAGTCCTTCCACACCAAGACTCGTCACATCCTCAGGAGGCTGCAGTCCGGCCATTATGATCGCCACTTTGCTCGAGGCGTTTACAGGTGCCCTTTCTGCAACAGGAGGCTCCGCACCACCGACTTCAACTGCCTGGTGAACCATGCTGAATCCATTGGCAGAGCCATTGGCGGTGCTAGAGTTGGAACGACCATGAACGTGCATGCGTTCATGGCCAAACACAAAGCACTTGATTCACCTGCGCAGCCTCCAAGCTTAATCCCATATAAAATGTAGCTTATGTTGGATCTTGGTAGTACAGTTGGATCTGTCGTGATCCAATATATCTATGCTATGTTGGCTGCTGTATGCAGCTTATCGTATATTTTCTCTGGATTTGTGCCCTAGATTCCCTACTCCCTCCGATCCATATTACTCTTCGCTAATGTGGTTGTATTTAAACACATTTTAGTGGTAGATACATCCGTATTAGTGAAGAGTAATATGGATCGGAGGGAGTACCTGATTGGGTAAAAATGAAGGCATAAAGAAATGAATGGCGTTAAAAAACAAAAGGAGAAGTTGCTCTAGATTTGCTACCAATTTGGGCAATCAAGAATGAATGAGATCGAGCGAGAGAGAGGAAAAAGGTGCATTGAAAACTGCTAATCTGGGCGAAAGAGACAGAAACCACTCATGCCCATGTCCCGGACCCACACGGCTCCACACGCTATGGTCCCACACGCTACGGCCCCAGCTCCGCTCGTATGACCAAACACGGTCTCGTCCTATCCCATGTGGTCCCTTTCTACCAGCCCCACATGATGCGGCCCCACTCGTCAGCACGGAACAGTCAACTGGACGAGATTCCTCCCGTCCGAGCTCCTTGTCAGGGTTTCAGACAAGGGCTTGGGCAAAACTGAGGAAAAACTAAGGAGCCGGGGAAAACTGAGTACAACTAAGGACCCGAGGGCACGAAAATAGAAATCCCTTGCCTCTATGATCATTTAGTTTTTGACTTTTGATGCCATCTTATACTTCTTTTAATGTCCCTTTGTTGCTATGCATGATTATGGCCGTTATTGCTCTCTTAGTTGGTCGCTCCCAGTCTTTTGCTAGCCTTCATTTTGTACCGAGTATGAGCTCTACTCGTGCATCCAACTCCTAAAAACCAAGTTGTTCAAATGAGTCCACCATACATACCTATTAGCAATTTGTTATTCCAAAGTACATTTGACTTGCTTTTATCTATTCTTCAAATTAAACTCTTTTTGGTGTGATGCAAAAATTGGTCAGTAAAGCTCTCACAAACCTGATGGCACACTTAACTTTTCTCGTTTTAAAATTTTGACATTGTGGCTCTCTTATGTTGAGTTGTTATGCTTGCAAGTTGTAAGTTGGAAATTAGCCCAGCCATGCCATCATGGGGCAATCTTTCAACATTGCACTATCTTTCATTTGAGTTGATATCGTGATCTTTTGTTTATGGATACTCGCGGTGTGAAATGAATTGGGAATCTTGCGGGATCATGGAGTTTGTATACATCTTAAAGAATCGCTTGGGCCACTAATCTAAGCCATGCATAATTCATGGTGGAAATTTACAGATACCCATAGTGAACATTCGACGATGTATCTCACAATAAAAAGCTATACCAATGGTAAATAAAAGAGATGCCGAGGTGTTCATTGTCTGTTTGTGCTGTCATTTTGATGTGGGCTTGTTCCATGTCATCGGGCATGGAGGTACCCCGTTGGCGGTTCTCGATGATACGTGTATACTTACAATGACAAGAGCTTGCTTGGGACTCTAAGTCTAGTAGCATGAGGTTTGGGTATTCGTACTTCATGGGACACGAGGTTTTCAACTTATGATTTGTCAAGCATATGCATCATAAGTGTACTCGCATTAACTTTAACCATTCAAGATGCTTATGATGGGGGCAATGAGAGCTCAAAGCCGGTAAGTACCATATTTTTTGAAGGTTTATAAAACTTGCAATCACTGCTTCCCTCCGCGAAGGGCCTTTCTTTTACTTTTATGTTGAGTCACCACCATCTATCTTTATGTACTGTCTGAGAGAGCATAGTTGTCATTCTGAGTATAATGTGCGTTGTACCAAAGTTTTCATTGATTGATTCAAATTGTTGTTTTCACTTGTTCTCAAATTACTTGTATCTAGTCGCCCTCTTAAACTTGAAGGTGTCCTATGCATTTATGTTTTGCTACTCCATGAGGGACAAGCTGAAAACCATTTGTATGTTTTTCTGATGATTTGAACACACGTTTGACTTTCATTGTTTCATTTTCATGATCTTTCATTTGTGTTCTTTTTCATGTTATAGCATGGTTGCTAAGTTTCTTCTATCAAGATTATGTCTTTCATGCCCATGTTTTAAGTTCTTTTGATCCCAGCGCACAACGCTTACATAGATGATCAAGATTGTGTAGGTGCATGTCACCTCAAAAATTATTTCTTTTGTTATCACTTACCTAGTCGAGGACGAGCAGGAGTTAAGCTTGGGGATGCTGATACGTCTCCAACGTATCTATAATTTTTGATGCTCCATGATTGTTTTTACACCATTTGCTTAGTGTTTCGTTATACTTCATGGCATTTTTATGCATTTTCCGGAACTAACCTATTAACGAGATGCCACAGTGCCAGTTCCCTGTTTTCTGCTATTTTTGTGTTTCAGAAAAGTTACATAGGAAATATTCTCAGAATTGGACAAAACAAAAGCCAGACGTCCAGATATTTATCGAAGCTTCCAGAGAACCGAAGAGGAGACGGAGAGGGGCCACAGGGCGGCCACACCATAGGGCGGCGTGCCCGGGCTGGCCCATGCCCCCTGGTGGTGAGGCCACCCTGGCCCACTTCTGACGCCGCCTCTTCGCCTATAAAGACCCCCCGACGGTAAAAACCTAAAAACCCAATCACTTTTCCAGAATACATCGCGATCCACCGCCGCCATCGACCCGAGATCGGGAGGGTCCAGAAGCTCTTCCCGGTACCCTCCCGAAGAGGGGAATCGCCACCAGAGGTCTTCTTCATCACCATGCTTGCCTCCGGCGCGATGAGTGAGTAGTCTACCTTGGACTATGGGTCCATAGCAGTAGCTAGTTGGTTGTCTCCTCCACCATGTGCTTCATGTTTAGATCTCGTGAGCTGCTTTACATGATCGAGATCACCGTTATGTAATTCTACATGTTGTTTTTGTTGGGATCCGATGAATATTGGTGTTATGATTGAGTTGATGTGCTGAATATTATCTTATGTTATCTCTATGTTGTTTATGATCTTGCATGCTCTCCATTGTTAGTAGCTATCTTGGCCGAGTAGTTGCTAGTGACTCCAAGAGGGGGTATTTATGCTCGATAGTGGGTTCATGCCTCTATTTAATCTGGGGGAGTGATAGAAAGCTCTAAGGTTGTAGATGTGCTGTTGCCACTAGGGGGAAAACAATATTCATATGCTCAAGGGCATATGCTTTGTTTACATTACACACTTTGCTTAATGCAGTTATCTGTTGTTCGCAACTTAATACTTGTGGAGTTCTCGGATTGATTCGCCACAAGTGGATTATTAGTCATAGATGCAGTTGGATGACGGTCTATGTATCTTGTTGTAATGCCCAGAGTAAATATCATAGTGATCCTCTCGACATATGCATGTTGTCTTTATTCTATCAATTGCCCAACTGTAATTTGTTTACCCAGCATGTGTTATTTTATCTTATGGAGAGACACCACTAGTGAACTGTGGACCTCGGTCCTATTTCCTTTATATTGCTATCACCTGTTTACTTTACTCGCACTGTTTACTTTACTCACATACTATTATCACTTTCCACTCTATACGCTCATTCCTTTGTTTCAAGCAAACTGGTGAGATTGACAACCTCATCGTAAGTTGGGAGCAAAGTATTTGGTTGTGTTGTGTGCAGGTTCCACATTGCTGCTTGCAAAGCAAAGCTTGGACGAGGCGCCATATAAATTGTCCGGAGCTGTCGCGAAGCTAGCGGGCATCACCTTTAAACGTTTGGCTTTTTCCTGGATATGATTAAACCTTGGTTTCTTACTGAGGGAAAACTCGCTGCTGTACTCATCAAACCTTCCTCTTGGGGTTCCCAACTGGATGGTGATTTACACTATCATACACCGCCACAACAATGCTTCATCTGCTCATCACTAATTTTGCAAGGGAGCTAGTCAGACCATTATAACCAAAAAAAAAGAGAAAAAAAAGAAAAGGCACTCCTCCATGGTTTGTGAAAGTTGGTGGGCACCCGATGGAATCGGTTAGCCATGGTTTGTGAAAAGAAAAGTGGTGAGGAGTGCCAAACTATAAAAGAGCATATAAATGCCTCTTACAACAATTTGGAACCACTCTCACTTGTTTAGTATGAAAAATAGCAAGAACTCCGTTGCTAGTCGTTGACAGGAACAACCACCTCTCAAAACAATTTTTATCTCTGTTTTACGAATGAAAAGCTCTAGCACATGATTAATCCCTGCTTCCCTCTGCGAAGGGCCTATATTTTTTACTTTTATGTTGAGTCAACCTATTCCCCTCTATCTCAAGCAAGCATTTGAGTTGTTGTGATCCAACCATCCTTATGTTGATTTATTCAATCGTGTTTACTATCTTCCTTTGTTTAGTATGATTCTTTTATCTGAATGAATATATCTTTGGAAGCTATCTATGACTGTAAAGAGATTGTTATGATTGAGCATCTGATTTTTGCTATATAACCTCTGATATAAAAGGCTCCGATCAAAAGATAAGTACAATCTGTTCATTGTTCTCTGACCAAGAAAAAAGGTTTGCCATCACCAATCATGATTTACCTTGTGCACCTTTATTGTGATTCGCTTTGCTCATTGCAAGTTAAATTATATGAAGGGAAGTTGCTGTCTATTATGACTTGTGCCTTGGTAGGTGTGATGCTTCTTGTCCGTATTTTGTTTATCGACACTTCACTCCATAAACCTGTGGTCATGTTTACCGAGTTTAGTTTTTGCTTGGGGACAAGCGAGGTCTAAGCTTGGGGGTGGGGGGTTGACCCGTCCATTTTGCATCACTATTTTATATCATAATTTACTGTTATTCATTGATATATTTCATATTTGGATATGATACTTATGCTGTTTCCTTTGTTTTCACATGTTTGATGATTATTGGAGAATTCACTGCCAGAGTCAGGATTCTCCTAGAAAAAGGACCGTGAAGACACCATATTTCTGAAGACCAACAATTCTAGGAAAATACCTAGAAATTCATATTTCGCCAGAAGATAGAAGTAGCCAGAAGGAGAGGGCGAGGTGAGCCACCAGGGGCCCACACCACGTGGTGGCGCGGGCTAGCCCTAGGCCGCGCCACCTGGTGGTGTGGCCACCCTGGCCTACCTCTGCCATCGCTCCTTTGCGTATATCGTCTCCCCAAAAACCTAAGACCCAGGGGGATCACAGATAGACTCCGCCACCTGTGCGGGGCGGAAAACACATAGAGAGAGAAAGCTCTCCGGTAGGCAGAAATCTGCTGGGGAAATTCCTTTCTGGAGGGGGGAAATCATTGCCATCTTCACCACCATCGAGCCAGGCTTCATCGGGATCATCATCATCATCACCAGCACCACCAGCACCTTCATCACCATCATCACCACGTCGTCCCGCTTTAACATCTTGGGGTGAATCTTGTCCAGTTCATAGGGGAAACTTTCCCGGTGTTGATTACTCTTGTAGTTGATGCTATTGAGTGAAACCGTTGAATTAAGGTTTATGTCCAGATTGTTATTTATCATTATTTCACCTCTGTTCATGATCCATATGATTTCTTGTGAGTAGTTCGTTTAGTTCTTGAGGACATGGGAGAAGTCAAGATGTTAGTAGTGAAAATATGTTGAGTAGTATTTAATGGTTTGATATTTATGTTGTGGTGCTATTCTACTAGTGATGTCATCTGAATGTCGACTACATGATACTTCACCTTTATGGTCCTAGTAGAATGCATTGTGTATTTGGCTACTAATTGTGGGGTTGCCGGAGCGACAGAAACCTAAACCTCCGTTAGAAAGCCAGTGCACTAGGGAGTGTAGGATCTCAGAGTTTAAGGTTGTGGTTAGATTTATCTTAATAACTTTCTTGTAGTTGTAGATGCTTGCAGGGGGTATAATTATAAGTGTGTATTAGTCCAAGTTGGGGTAGTGCATTAGCATAGGTTCACCCCCATAACACCTATCAAACCAATGAAGATTACTTAGCTGTATGAAGCGAAAGCACTTGATAGAAACTCCCGTGTGTCCTCAGGAACATTTGTTAATCATAAGTAGCACAACCGGTTTGTCCTTTTTTCTAAAAAGGATTGGGCCGCTCACAGCAATTATTACTATTGTCTTTTATTTACTCGTACTTTATTTACTTGCATTATCAAATACACCTGAAAACTCGTTTGCTAGTATTTACAGTGAATCCTTGATCAAAACTGCTTGTCAACACCTTCTGCTGCTCGTTGGGTTCAACACTCTTATTTATCGAAAGTACTACGATACACCCCCTATACTTGTGGGTCATCAATCATACCTTCCTCTTGGGGTTTCCCAACGGGTCCTGTGAGACATCAAGACTGTTTTCTGGTGCCGTTGCCAGGGAGAAAGAGGATTTCTACAAGGGGAGTCTCTCACTTCCAATCTCTTTACTTTGTTATTGTTTTGCTTAGTTTCTTTGCTTTATCTTGTTTGCTTCCTTTTATAAAAAATACAAAAAAATTAGTTCCTACTATAGTTGCTATTTTTATTGTCTTGCTTTTTACTTGCTTTATCATGCTTTTTATCAATGGTTGATTTCTTTGAAACTAGATCTTATTGGCAAGGTGGGTTCATGGAAGAACAACAAAAAAATTATAAGGAACACCACTTATCACAAAAAGGGAAACACTTATGGGAATAAATTAATAAATTGTATATCATTGCTAGAAACGTGTGCTCTACTTATAATGTTACTTATTGCTTTGATAAATCTTGTTGCTGTAGGAGGTATAAACACCTCCCTTTTTAATGTGAGTATAATGATAATGTTACCATATCTTCTTATGTTAAAGGAAATTATGACTTTTATGATGTGGAACAAATTGAAGAATTTATTGCTTGGAAGGGTGCATTCAAACTTGCTTATTTGCTTGAAAATACTAATGATGCACCTTATAAATATGAGGTTTATGATATACTTAAATTTTTATTTGATAATTACAAGGAAGAAAATGGCTATATTCTTAAATATCTTAATAGATGCTCTCCACCAACAGAAGAGACTAATGCCTTGCAGGAGCCTATGGAAGAAGAAATTGCTGAAACTGGAAGCTCATTGGATGAAAAAGAGGAGGAGAGTGATGATCAAGAGGAGGAAGAATGGAGCTACCCATGTCTACCTCCCAATAAGAGTAACCCTTTAACTAATACCTTATTTGATCGCCTCCATGATTACCAAAGGAGGATGAGTGCTATATTGATAATTGTGATGATCCCATTGATTTTTTCTAAATATCCCTTTTTGATGAAATTGATACTTGCTATACTTGTGACCATAGTTTAAAAAACCAGACCGGTAATCGAACCGGCGAGGCTGTCAGTTTAGGTTTTTACCGGTCGGACCACTGGTTCACTGGTTCAGTGTCTAGTTTTTTAAATTATTAAGTAATACATATTAACATAAAAATGCAGTAATAAATGAATAATTATATATACATATCATATGAAGCTTGCAATTTGGGCATGACATAGTAGTCAGCAACTAAGGAGCAACTTTGCTGTGTCGAAGACTGCTAACAAGTATCTTCATTTTGCATGTAGCAAAGGCCATCACGGTTCTTAATTGGTTGAATTTCTAGTGATGCCATGTAGATGAAGTACAAAAGAGAAACGTCTCTACCTTATACAACAAAATTTCGTGGCTTAGCTGGTCGGGGCATCATTCAGTTTGTCGTAACCTCAGGTTGAGGGTTTGAATCCCACGCTTTGCTCCTTAATTAATTTTAGCAAACGTTCATGCAATTGAACCAGTGGACCGGTTAACGGTTTATAGTGCGTAAACCAGTGGTCTGACCGCGGTTCGGCTGGTTTATACTGGCTCGCCAGCGCAGCTGGTCCAGTGCGCTAAAAAACCCGCTCGAGGCTCTGGTTCCGATTTTTACTAGTTAAACCAGTGAACCGGTCTGGTTTTTAAAACTATGCTTGTGACCTTGATACTACTATGAATGAAACTTTTGAGAATGATGTTGCTACTATTATTTATGATAATCCATGCTACTTTGATAAATCTTATGACAATCCTCTATTTATTCCAACTATTGATATGCATGATAATGAGGAAGTTTGTTTAGAAAATTTATATGATAATGCTCTAGATGATGGTCCTATGTTACTGGATGTTATAAATTATAATGGTACTGAAAATAGGATTGCTATAATGTGTCCCATACCTTTTAAGAGTGACCAATCATCTTGTTTTGCTATTACTAAAAGTGAGAAAGAAGAGGTCTTTATTTTGAATTTTGATCCCACTATTTTGGAGCTTGATATGGATTGTGTGCTTGCAGATCATGAAAAACAAGCTTTGTATGATATTTATATTGTTGAGTTTGTTCATGATGCTACTAAAAATTAATATGAGAGAGGAAAATATGGTTGTTGGAATTTTCATGTTACTAAAACACCTCTCTTTATATTGAAAGTTCCGAAGATGCTCTTGTTTTATCTACCCATTCTTGTTACTATGTGCATCTTTGATTTATTTTCTTACAAGATTCCTATGCATAGGAAGTGGGTTAGACTTAAGTGTGTTTCATATTTGCTCCTTGATGCTCTCTTTCGCTTCAATTCATATTTCTTATGTGAGCATCTTCTCAAATTACTAAGCCTAGTTGAAAGGCGTTAAAGAAAAGCACTCTTAGGAGATAACCCATGTTTTATTTTAGTAATTTTTCTTTTGTTGACTCTTGGAAGTTGTTACCTCTGTAACAACCTCTTCTTATCCTTTTTATTTCATTTTTGTGCCAAGAATAGCCTCTAATAGGAGGAAGGTAAGATTTGGGGAAGTTGCTGTCCTGAAACAGATTTCTGTGCTTCACTGTAAAAAATCGTGAAAAATCCCAGAACATCGTACTGATCTGCAAGTCTTTGTGTGCATGCCCAAGGTTATTATCTAACTTTTGTTAGTTTTACACTTTTCGATTTTAGGAATAGAAGATTTTTGAAAAAATCGATCTTTACCTGTTGTTCTGTTTTGATAGATTTCTGCCACTATTTGCATTTGCCTCTTAATCTCTTTCTTTTTTAGTTCTTTTGATCGAAAGAGATTTTAAAAGAAGTTGCTACTGTAGCTAATGTTTTAATGGATGTTTTACTTAAGTTGAAACTGAACCAAAATTGGATCAACTATCTTGCATACACTAATGTTGCTAATGAGAATTGTGTGAAGTTTTGTATGAAGGAAGTTTTCAAGTGTAGGGAAAGGAGAATGATGTGATGAAGGATGGACAAAAGCTCAAGCTTGAGGATGCCCATGTTACCCCAAGAAATATCCAAGAAGTACAAGCGTCGAAGCTTGGGGATGCCCAAGGCACCCCCCCTTCTTCATCAACAAAAATATCAGGTCATCTTTCAAGACACTATATTTTTATTGCTTCCTATGCTATGTGTTGTTCTTGGAGCATCTTTATTTTTGTTTTTGTTTTATTTTGTTTTGTTTGCTGTAATAAATGGTTGGAACCCAGCATAATTGTTTTGGAGAAGACACACTCCATTTTCATTGCCTAGAACACTCTAGTTTTCACTCTTACTGTTCTGCGAGTGTTCTCTTTTGCTAGTACTGTGTTTAGCCTTTGTTTTTTGCCTTTATTTTTGTTCAAAACTTGTTAGTTCTTTTTACTTAGGTGTGTTTATCCCTCTGGTCTTTATTGATTTTTATCTTTGAGAGTTGTTTCAAATAAGTTGATTGGTGTTGGAGAAGAGTAAAATGTTTCATGCTTATAGTGGTGCAAAAGGAAGCTTGTTTAGACTGTGGCTTAGACTTTATCATGTCATCTTAGATATTATTTTGATTATATGCTTAGTAGTTATTGTTGTAGCATGACTTGTCTCAAATAACTAAGAGTGCTTAATGTGCCATTGAAAGAATCATGTGTTGTTTTTATCATACAAAAGCATAATATTGTGGTATTCTCCTTTGATGCTTTATTTGGGTTGACTTGGCGCATGCTTACACCATGTTATGACTATAAACCAGTCACCTCAAGCCTCTACGATCATTTAGTTTTTGACTTGTAATATCACTTTATGCTTTGATTAATAATGTTTTGTCACTATGAATGATTATGGCCATTATTGCTCTCTTAGTTGGTCGCTCCCAGTCTCTTGCTGGCCTTCACCTGTACTGAGTATGAGCTCTACTCGTGCATCCAACTCCCAAAAACCAAAGTTTGCCAATGTGTCCACCATATCTACCTATTAGCATTTTTGCTATTCCAAGTATATTCATCATGATTTTATCTATCTTCCAAATTAAATTTTTTATGAGAAAATTAGTTAGTAAAGCTCTCACGAACTTGATGGCACATTTACTTTCTTGCACTTAATAAACTTGACTATTGTGATTCTCTTATCAAGTTTATATGCTTGCAAATTGTGAGTTGAGAGTTAGCACATCCATGCTTTGATGGGGCACAATTTCAACATTGCACTTATTCCTATTTAGTTGATATCATGATCTTTTGTTTATGGATGCCTAGCAGTGTGAAATAAGTTGAAAACTTGTGAGCTCATAGAGTTTGTATATGTGTTAGAGAAACGCCTGGGCCGCTAATCTAAACCATGCATCATTCATGGTGGAAATTTACAACATAACCATAGTGGGCATTCGACGACACATCTCTAATAAAAAGCTATACCCAATGGTAAATAAAAGAGATGTCGATGTGTTCATTGTCTGTTTGTCTTGTCATTTTGACACGGGAAAGCTTCCATATCATCGAGCAGGAGGTACGCCATTGGCGTTCTCGATGATACATGTATGCTTACAATGACAAGAACTTTCTTGGGACCTAAGTTGAGTAGCATGCGGTTTAGGTACTCGTATTCAAGGGACATGAGATTTTCAACTTGTGATTTGTCAAGCATATAACTCATATTTGCACTCACATTAACTTTAACCATTCAAGATGCCAATGATAGGGGCAATGAGAGCTCAAAGCTAATAAGTACCATAATTTTTGGAAGCTTTGCCAAACTTGTAATCCCTACTTCCCTCTGTGAAGGGCCTTTCTTTTACTTTTATGTCGAGTCTTCATCATCTATCCTTATGCACCAATTAAGAGAGCATAGTTGTCATTCTGAGTATAATGTGCATAGTCCCAAAATTTATTATTGATTGATTCATGATTGTGGTATTGCTTGTTCTAAAATTATTTGTATCTGGTCACCCTTTGAACTTTGAAGGTGTTTCCTATGCATTTATGTTTTGCTATTCCATGAAGGACAAGCTGAATACCACTTTGCTATGCTTTCTATATGCTCAGAACAAACAAATAACTTTCAATGCATTACTATTCATGATCTTTTGTTTGTGTTGCTTTTCATGTTGTAACATGGTTGCTAAGTTCTATTGTTAGAATTATATCTTTTATGCCCATGTTCAGAGTACTTTGATCTCAGCTTGCAATGCTTTACAATAACTTGATCAAGATTGTGTTGGCCGCATGTCACCTCAAAAATTATTTTTGTTATTACTTACCTACTTGAGGATGAGAAGGAGTTAAGCTTGGGGATGCTGATACATTGTAAACGTATCTATAATTTTTGATGCTCCATGCTTGTTTTACACCAATTGCTTTATGTTTTGTTTACACTTCATGGCATTTTTATGTATTTTCTGGAACTAACCTATTAACAAGATGCCACAGTGCTAGTTCCTGTTTTTTGCTGTTTTTCTATTCCAGGTTTTTACTGAAGGAAATATTCTCAGAATTGGACGAAATAAAAGCCAAAGTTCCTATTTATCTGACACGAAGATGGAGTCCAAAGGAGTGACAGAGACTGATGGTGTGTAGATGTCTGCCCAGTTGGGAACCCCAAGAGGAAGGTATGATGAGCACAGCAGCAAGTCTTCCCTCAGTATGAAACCAAGGTTTATCGAACCAGTAGGAGAAAGAACCAACTTCCAAAGGTTGATGCTTGCTAGCTTCACAACAGCTCCAGACAATTTATATATGGCGCCTCGTCTGGGGCGTAGCTTTGCACCAGCAACAATGTGGAACCTGCACACAACACAACCAAGTACTTTGCCCCAACTTACAGTGAGGTTGTCAATCTCACCGGTTTGCTGTAAACAAAGGATTAAACGTATCGTGTGGTAAAAGATAGTAATTTGCGAGAATGTAAATAATGCAAGTAAATAGCAAACGGTAATAACAATGTAAAAGAATGGACCGGGGTCCACAGTTCACTAGAGGTGTCTCTCCATAAGATAAGTAACATGCTGGGTAAACAAATTACAGTTGGGCAATTGATAGAATAAAGCAAGCATACAAACATCATGAGGATCACTATGAGATTCACTTGGGCACTACAACATAATACATAGACCGTAATGCAACCGCATCTATGACTAATAATCCACCCTCCGGATGTCATCCGAGCAACCCTTGGGAATTAAGTTGCAAGCAACAGATTATCGCCTTAAGCAAAGTGTGTAATGTAAACAATATGAATGTCCTTGAACACAAGATTGTTGTTTTCTCCCTAGTAGCAACAACACATCTACAACTTTAGAGGTTGTTGTCACTCCCCCAAGTTACTAGAGGCATGAACCCACTATCGAGCATAAATACTCCATCTTGGAGTCACTAGCATCTACTCGGCCAACATATCTACTAGCAATGGAGAGCATGCAAGATCATAAACAACATAGAGATAACATAAAGATGATAAATCACTAGATCAACTTGACAAAGTACCAATATTTATCGGATCCCAACAAACACAACATGTAGAATTACATAACGATGATCTTGATCATGATAGACAGCTCACAAGATCTAAACATGAAGCACATGGAGAAGACATCCATCTAGCTACTGCTATGGACCCGTAGTCCAAGGAAGACTACTCATGCATCACTCCGGAGGCAGGCATGGCGATGAAGAAGGCCTCCGGCGGTGATTCCCCTGTCCGACAGGGTGCTGGGAAGAGCTTCTGGACCCTCCCGATCTGTAGTGCCCTACCTTTTGCTAAAGGCAGAACTCCTGTGTTAATGTACTACTCCCTAGATCAATAGATAGCACCGCAGTACAAAATATAGTAATCATTGCAATAGCATCAAATATTACAACGTAAATCCAGTTAAATAGGTCTTCAACCTTAAAAGTACACAACATAAAGCATAGTTGCAATGAGCCTCCATCTTCATCATGTGCCATAGGCAGACATGTTGGAATGTAGACTCGAGATCCTACTAATCATTCCTCGTCTGAAAAACCTGCACGTTTGAATATGCAGCCCTGGAGGGGTCAGTACAACAACGTACTGGCACATGACACATATTTGGTGGCATTTGTGAAAAGACTACACTATATGATATTTGGCTGGTGGATCTCATAGGCTAATTTGCATAAAGCCAGTTTTAACCTAAATTCTTTGCAAAACCTTTCTTTCAAAATTTTAGTTTATAAGGGTCAAGATAACCCCATACACTACATGTTAATTAGGCATGTAGTTCTGGGCGAAACTCAACAAAGTTTGAAACACAGAAACCACCACCCCTCGGAGTGTATGGCCCTGAGCTCTTTCCTAATTGTTTCTAGTCAAGTTTTAAAATCATTCAGAAATAGTGATGAGATTCTTCTGAACATTCCATGACTAGAGACTCAATTGTCCATAACCGAGGACACGGCTAAATGCTTAGATTTTGACACCTTGCAAGGGTTGTGCACTTTCACCTTAAGACTCATTTTACCCCCATAAATAAAATGAGACAAGACCTTTCAGAAAAAGCATTCAACCAAACTAGTCTGACCGTGCCCCCTATATTTTGCTACCACCTCGTGTCAGTCCCTCTTGGTTGAACCCTTAATCATACTCAATCAAGACAGAGCCCATAATGTCATAAGGTTGCACTGGAAGTACTCTAAATATGGAAGACATAGTAATTTCTTTAATCCTGAGTGGCCATCCCGAGCGGTTTCCTGAGTACACATCCTCTCGAGGCATGTGCCCCAGGACCCACCTTCCTCGCCTCATCTTATCAAACCAATCCACCCAGGAGTTCATTTTAGTTGAAGTTGTTAATTTATTCACAAAACAACTTTAGCAAAGTGATCATAGCATGGCATCAATATTCAAGTATTTAGCATCCTAACAGGTAGGGTTCATGGATAACTACTCACTACTAGGATCTAGCATTTTGAAAACAGTTTAAATATTCCACCTATCATGCATACTACTAAAAACACTAATGCAAGAGTAAAATGGGTAGAATATATGTGTGTCACTTGCCTTTTTGAAGAATACGATCTTTCCACTTCTCTCAACTAAGCACGTAGCTCTTCGCACAAACTATAACACAGAAATAGCACAACATAAACATACAATACAAACACAACCAAACAAGGCAAACAATTATAAAGGTGTTTGTTTAACAATTTAGATTTCTTAAGATATTGTGATGGAAGAGATATTGTAAAAGATTCATGAATGATGAGATCTTAATGAAGAAAACTTGGAATAACTCATGTGAATTAACTCACACAAGTGTCAAATAGTGCAATAGTAGTACCATTGAATAAGTGTGAAAACAATTATTCTTAAATAGCATATATTACACTTAGGCTTTGGGCAAGGTTTTATGACAATTAACTCATTTGTAAATTGAAAAGTTCAACACATGAAATCAAGATTAAGTAAACAAAGGATTTAATATGAGTGAATGATATTTGGGACTTTGGCTTAAAGGTTCATTGAACAATCATGGAGTAAGAACACACACTAGGGGTATAGATTATAACATCACCTTGATAAAAGTAGAAACTAGGATTGAGATGTTTCACACTTTACTCAACTAACACAATTGTAATTTGAATAACTGTGGGTTAGACAAGATTGAGTTTAGATAGATGGGATATGTGTCTAGATAGTGTCAAGATGTGTGTTGGTAACCAGTTATGATCATAGAACTCAACATAGTTGAAAGAAACAATATTGGAAAGAAATTAGAATTATTACTATGATGGAAAAACTCAAATTCTCATATTTGAATTTGAGTCATTGTGAAGTAATTCAAGAAAATTAATAAGTGATGTTAGTAGATAGCTTGCAGTAAAATAAAGCTACTGCAATTGGAATCATACTAAAATAATTTGTAGAAATCAAATTATGATCAAATTAGTGATTTAGATAGATTTAAGTGCACAAAGTGTGTGCACGTATCAACTTTATTGTTTCTTGATTCTATGATATCCTACATGATTAGAGGATTCCAAGGACTACAAATTTGTAATTTTTGGATGATTAGAACAAAAGATATGAATTAAATGAAATAATAGATAGGTTTGATTCAATTTGAAAATGAAATGAATTTGAATACTGAAACTATGAATTTTTATTGCATTATTAGATTCTATACTTTGTAAGATTTCCAGAGACATCGAGTTTGCAATTTTTGGATCTATGAATCGAAAGTTATGAATTAAACAAGATTCAGTACAAAAATCTAATTCTAATTCTAATTTGAATTCCGTTTAAACCAGAGACTGACACTTGGCGTGTTCCTATTGGCTGGTACCGATTCGGGTGGATTAACGATATGAGCCGTTAGATTTAAGTGAGATCGGACGCACCGCATTGACTGATACCAATTTGGTTTAAGTGATCTATCAGGGCCATAGGATCAATATCTGATGGTCAGAAACAGAGAAGAGGGAGAACTCACCTAGGGTTTAGGTTTCCGACGAGATCCCGACGAGGTGTGGCCAGGTGGTGGTCTCCGGTGAGGCTATGGTGGTCCTTGGTCGACGGCGAGTGTACGACGGGGTTCAGCATGATGCGGCGGCCTCGAGTGCGTGATCGAGAATGTCGATCACGTCCAAAGGAAGCAGAGGAGGGAGGCTGGAGGTGTTGCAGGTGTCGGCGGCTTTGGGTGTAGATGCAACACTCAATTTGCTGCACGGTTGAGCAAGGAAAAAGCATCAGCAGACGCGCCAGAGGGAGGGGAAGTGATTGGAAGAAGAAGGAGGGGTCCAGGCTCACCGACGATGTCAGAATCGTGCGGCGATGCCTGCTGATATGTCTCAAACATATCTATAATTTTTGATGCTCCATGCTTGTTTTTGCACCATTTGCCTTGTGTTTCATTACACTCCGTGGCATTTTTATGCGATTTCTGGAACTAACCTATTGACAAGATGCCACAGTGCCAGTTCCCTATTTTTTGCTGTTTTGTGTTTCAGAAAAGCTACACAGGAAATATTCTCGGAATTGGATGAAACAAGTTCCAGAAGTCTTATTTTTCCCAAAAGCTTCCCGAAGACCGAAGGAGAGCCGGAGGGGGGCCAGAGGCCGCCCTCACACGTAGGGGGCGTGGTCCAGCCCCTGGCCGCGCCCACCTGGTGTGAGGAGCCCCTGGCTGCCCCCTGACGACGCCCCTTTGCCTATATAAAGCCTCGGGACGGAAAACCCTAGGGGAGTCGGCGAAATTTCCAGAATAGTTCCGTAGCTCCGCCGCCGCCATCGACAAATTTCGGGGGATAGAAGTCTCTATTCCGGCACCCTGCCAGGACGGGGAAGCGCCCCCGGAGCCATCTCCATCGGTCTCCATCGCTGTCTCCGCCGTCTCCATCGACCTCACTGCCATCTCCATCAACCTTGCTGTCTCCTATGATGAGGAGGGAGTAGTTCTCCCCCGGGGCTAAGGACTCTACCGGTAGCTATGTGGTTCACCTCTCTCTCCCATGATGTGATCTTTATGTGATCGTGAGCTTTGTATCATGTTGAATAAGTAGATGTTAATCTTCTTCATTATGTGTACTCTAGTGTGTTATTAAAGTAATCTATTCCTCCTGCCATGGTGTAACGGTGACAGTGCGTGCATCATGGTGGTACTTGGTCTAGGCTACGATTGTGATCTCTTATGGATTATGAGAATAATTATCACTATGATAGTATTGAAGTGATCTATTCCTCCTTTCATGGTGTAATGTTGACAGTGTGTGCACCGTGTTAGTACTTGGTCTAAGTTGCAATAATATTTATCTTGAGTTGTGATTTGATTTGGATATATCTATGAGTGGTGTTTGTCAAGTACTTGATGAACTTTGAGGAGTGCTTTGTAGCCCTACAAAATGATTAGTGTTATTCAATAGGAGAGTAATTCAGAGTACTATAGTGAAGAGAAGTTATCTATTGGTTCAATTATGTTATATTTTTTGGGAGTGTGTCCACTAGTGAAAGTATGATCCCTAGGCCTTGTTTCCAAGCATTGCACACCGTTTACTTCCTGTTTTGTTACATGTTTGCTTGCAGTGGTACTTATTCCATACTACATTTACTACTCATAATCATCACTACTACTTGTATTTCACTATCTCTTCGCCGAACTAGTGCACCTATACATCTGACAAGTGTATTGGGTGTGTTGGGGACACAAGAGACTTTCTGCATCATAATTGCAGGGTTGCTTGAGAGGGATAGCTATGACCTCTTCCTCCCTGAGTTCGATAAACCTTGGGTGATCCACTTAAGGGAAACTTGCTGCTGTTCTACAAACCTCTGCACTTGGAGGCCCAACACTGTCTACAAGAACAGAAGCATGTGTAGACATCAAGCTCTTTTCTGGCGCCGTTGCCGGGGAGGTAAGGTAACAGGTACTCGCATCCTCCTGTGTGAGTGCTCGAAGTTATTTCCTTTAGATTCTGCAATTACATCTTTTTATTTTTTATTTTTATTTTCACTAGTTAGGCTTAATGGAAAACAAAGAGTTCTTTAGTCTTTTTCCTGAGTTTAGATATGAAGTGTTTGAAGAGAAAATGGAAAAACCTTTGGAGCTTAATTTGCATGCTAATAGTGTTGTTAGTATGAATGTTTCGAACACTGTTATTACTAATGCTATAGAAAAGTCTAAGCTTGGGGAAGCTGGTTTTGTTAAGCATGATATTTTTAGTTCCCCAGCTTTAGTAGAGAAAGTTTGTTCTGATAATATTTTATCTCCCATATGTGATGTTCCTTCTTATGATGATATGTTTGAAGAATATGATTTGCGAAATAGCTGTTCTTTCGCTTGCGATGATACTAAACCTCTAGTTTATGATGGCTATGATGATGAGTATAATATTTTCAGTTCACCTATTTTTGAGGAGAAAATTAGTTATGATTATAATATGCCTCCTATTTATGATGTTTATGGTGATGAGAATAATTATTCTGTTGAATCTGCTCCTATTACTATTGTTCATGTGGGGAGTATTAATCCTTTTATGCATGTGGCTCATGATAGGGATGCTTTATGTGATAGTTATATTGTTAGTTCTATTCATGATGCTACTGAAATTTATTATGAGCGAGGGAAACATGGTTTGATGGATCTCAACAATATTAAGTTTCCCCTCTTTATGTTGCAAATCTTGAAGTGGCACTTGTTTTATCTATCCATGCTTGCTACTATGTGCCTCGTTGATTTATTTTCTTACAAGATTCCTATGCATAGGAAGTGGTTTAGATTTAAATGTGTTTCATACTTTCTTTTTGATGCTCTCTATTGCTTTAAGTTCCTATATGGCGCCTTTGCCTCAAGCTCTTATATGGCGCCCACATGAGCATCTTTGCAAATTACTGCGCCTAGCTCAAAGGCGTTAAAGAAAAGCACTCTTGGGAGATAACCCAATGTTTTATTTTCAGTACTTTTTCTTTTATTTGAGTCTTGGAAGTTATTACTACTGTAATAACCACTCCTTATCCTTTTTATTTTGTTGTTGTGCCAAGAGAAGCCTCTAATTTGAGTGAGGTAAAGATTTGGGGATGTTGCTGTCCTGAAACTGTTTTCGGTCCTGCACCGTACAAATTTATGAAAATTCTCTGTATATCTTTTGGACCTGCGATTTCTTGAGCATATGCCCCAGGTTATATCCAAACTTTCATTAGTTGAACACTTTTTGATTTGAGCAACAGAAAACACCTTAAAAATTCGACCTTTTTAGCTGTTCTGTTTTGACAGATTTCTGCCAATATTTGTGTTTGCCGCTTTATCGCTTTCTTTTTGAGTTCTTTTGATCGCGGAACTTTTGGGAAAGTTGCTACAGTAGTATATGCTTAATATGTGGTGGTTTTAGGTTGAAACCTGGAGCAAAACGAGGTTGATTATATGCTATGCTTACACTAATGTTGCTAATAGAATTGTGTTTAGTTTTGTATGAAGGAAGTTTTCAACTGTAGGGATTGGAGAATGATGAGATGAGATGAAGAATGGACAAAAGCTCAAGCTTGGGGATACCCAACACCCCAAGAAATATCCAAGAAGTACAAGCGTCAAAGCTTGGGGATGCCCCCGAGGCACCCCTTCTTCATCGGCAAAAATCAGGTCACCTTTCAAAACACTATATTTTTATTGCTTCATGCACTATGCGTTTTTCTTGGAGCATCAGTTGTTTTTGTTTTTAGTTTTATTTTGCTTTATTTGCTGCAATAAATTGTTAGATCGCATCATGTTTCTTTTGGAGGAGATGAACTCGCTTTTCATTTGCCAAGAACACTCTAGTTTTCACTCTTATCGTTCAATGAGTGTTCTCTTTTTCTGCTACTGCGTTTAGCTTGCATTTTTCGCCTTGATTTGCGTTCAGATCTTGTTATATCTTTTCATCAAGGTGTATTTTTGCCTCTGATCTTTATTGGTTTTCATCAAAAGAGGTGTTTATAAAAAATTTGAATGGTGTTGGAAAAGAAAAAAAGCTTTATGCAAAAAAGTGGTACAAGAAGAAGCTTGTGTAGACTGCGGCCTAGGCTTTTTCATGTCATGCTTGATGTCTTTTTGATAGTATGCTTAGTGGTTTTGCTGTAGTATGACTTGTCTCAAATAACTGAGATTTCTTAATGAGCCTTTGAAAAGATCATGCGTTGTTTTTATCGTTTGGAAGCATTATTTTGGTTTTCTCCTTGATGCTTTATTTGGGTTGACTTGGCGCATGCTCACACATGTTAGACTCATACAAAGTTGCCAATAGCATCTATGATCATTTAGTTTTTGACTTTTGATGCCATCTTACGCTTCTTTTAATGTCGCTTTGCATGATTATGGCCGTTATTGCTCTCTTAGTTGGTCGCTCCCAGTCTTTTGCTAGCCCTCGCCTTCTACTGAGTATGAGCTCTACTCGTGCATTCAACTCCTAAAAACCAAAGTTTTCCAAAGTGTCCACCATACATACCTACTAACAATTTGCTATTCCAAGTAAATTTGACTTGCTTTTATTTACTCTTCAAATTAAACTCTTACCAGTGTTATGCGAAAATTGGTCAGTAAAGCTCTCACGGACCGGAAGGCACACTTTACTTTTTCTCGTTCTTAAAAATTTGACATTGTGGTCTCTTATGTTGAGTTGTTATGCTTATAAGTTGTAAGTTGGATACTAGCCCATCCATGCTGTCATGGGGCAAGCTTTCAACATTGCACTTCTTACTTGAGTTGATATCGTGATCTTTTGTTTATGGATGCCCGCGGTGTGAAATGAATTGGGAATCTTGCGGGGATCATGGAGTTTGTATATGTGTTAGGGAAACGCCTGGGCCGCCAATCTAAGCCATGCATAATTCATGGTGGAAATTTGCAGAATAACCATGGTGGACATTCGACGACGCATCTCACAATAAAAAGCTAAACAAATGGCAAATAAAAGAGATGTCGAGGTATTCATTGTCTGCTTGTCCTATCATTTTGATGTGGGCTTGTTCCATGTCATCGGGCACGGAGGTACCCCATTGGCGGTTCTCAATGATACGTATATACTTACAATGACAAGAGTCTTGCTTGGGACTCTAAGTAGAGTAGCATGAGGTTTGGGTACTCGTATTCACGGGACACGAGGTTTTCAACTTATGATTTGTCAAGCATATGCATCATAATTGTTCTCGCATTAACTTTAACCATTCAAGATGCTTATGATGGGGGCAATGAGAGCTCAAAGCCGGTAAGTACCATAATTTTTGAAGGTTTATAAAACTTGCAATCACTGCTTCCCTCTGCGAAGGGCCTTTCTTTTACTTTTATGTTGAGTCACCACCTTCTACCTTTATGCACCATTAAGAGAGCATAGTTGTCATTCTTAGTATAATGTGCATTGTCCCAAAGTTTTCATTGATTGATTCATATTGTTGGTTTCACTTGTTCTCAAATTATTTGTATCATGTCGCCCTCTTAAACTTGAAGGTGTCCTATGCATTTATGTTTTGCTCTCCATGAAGGACAAGCTGAAAACCATTTGTATGTTTTTCCTTATGATTTGAACACACGTTTGACTTTCATTGTTTCATTTTCATGATCTTTTGTTTGTGTTTATTTTCATGTTATAACATGGTTGCTAAGTTTCTATTATCAAGATTATGCCTTTCATGCCTATGTTTTAAGTTCTTTGATGTCAGCACTCAACGCTTTACCTATATGATCAAAGTTGTGATGGTGCATGTCACCTAAAAAATTATTTCTTTTGTTATCACTTACCTACTCGAGGACGAGCAGGAGTTAAGCTTGGGGATGCTGATATGTCTCAAACGTATCTATAATTTTTGATACTCCATGCTTGTTTTTGCACCATTTGCCTTGTGTTTCGTTACACTTCGTGGCATCTTTATGCGATTTCCGGAACTAACCTATTGACAAGATGCCACAGTGCCAGTTCCCTGTTTTATGCTGTTTTGTGTTTCAGAAAAGCTACACAGGAAATATTCTCGAAATTGGATGAAACAAGTTCCAGAAGTCTTATTTTTCCCGGAAGCTTTCCGAAGACCGAAGGAGAGCCAGAGGGGGGACCAGAGGCCGCCCTCACACGTAGGGGGCACGGCCCAGCCCCTGGCCGCGCCCACCTGGTGTGAGGAGCCCCTGGCTGCCCCCTGACGACGCCCCTTCGCCTATATAAAGCCTCGGGATGGAAAACCCTAGGGGAGTCGGCAAAATTTCCAGAACAGTTCCGTAGCTCCGCCGCCGCCGTCGACAAATTTCGGGGGATAGAAGTCTCTGTTCCGGCACCCTGCCGGGACGGAGAAGTGCCCCCGGAGCCATCTCCATCGGTCTCCATCACCGTCTCCACCGTGTCCATCGACCTCACTGCCATCTCCATCAACCTTGCTGTCTCCTATGATGAGGACGGAGTAGTTCTCCCCCGGGGCTAAGGACTCTACCGGTAGCTATGTGGTTCACCTCTCTCTCCCATGATGTGATCTTTATGTCATCGTGAGCTTTGTATCATGTTGAATAAGTAGATGTTACTCTTCTTCATTATGTGTACTCTAGTGTGTTATTAAAGTAATCTATTCCTCCTGCCATGGTGTAACGGTGACAGTGTGTGCATCATGGTGGTACTTGGTCTAGGCTACGATTGTGATCTCTTATGGATTATGAGAATAATTATCACTATGATAGTATTGAAGTGATCTATTCCTCCTTTTATGGTGTAATGTTGACAGTGTGTGCACCGTGTTAGTACTTGGTCTAAGTTGCAATAATATTTATCTTGAGTTGTGATTTGATTTGGATATATCTATGAGTGGTGTTTGTCAAGTACTTGATGAACTTTGAGGAGTGCTTCGTAGCCCTACGCAATGATTAGTGTTATTCAATAGGAAACTAATTCAGAGTACCATAGTGAAGAGAAGTTATCTATTGGTTCAATTATGTTATATTTGTTGGGAGTGTGTCCACTAGTGAAAGTATGATCCCTAGGCCTTGTTTCCAAGCATTGCACACCGTTTACTTCCTGTTTTGTTACATGTTTGCTTGCAGCGGTACTTATTCCATACTACATTTACTACTCATAATCATCACTACTACTTGTATTTCACTATCTCTTCGCTGAACTAGTGCACCTATACATCTGACAAGTGTATTGGGTGTGTTGGGGACATAAGAGACTTTTTGTATCGTAATTGCAGGGTTGCTTGAGAGGGATAGCTTTGACCTCTTCCTCCCTGAGTTCGATAAACCTTGGGTGATCCACTTAAGGGAAACTTGCTGCTGTTCTACAAACCTCAGCACTTGGAGGCCCAACACTGTCTACAAGAACAGAAGCGTGTGTAGACATCACCTGCAGGTATGGCAGATTCCGACAAGCAGAATCGCGCAGCCCGGCGGCGCTTTGCTGAAATTGAGGGTAGGGAAACAGAGAGGGCGTCGAGGGGGTTTTATAGGCGCTCTGGCTTGGAGCGGGGGTTAGGGTTTAGGGTGGAATCGGACGGCCGTGGGCGACGTCGTACTCGGGCCGGTCTCCTACCCGAGGAGGAAAATGACTGACAGGTGGGGTCCACCTGTCAGCGAGGAGGAAGAGAAAGCCGGCGTACCGGTTTGGGACGGAGGCGATGCTGGGCCGTGGACCAGATCTGGTCTTGGGCCAGATAGTTTCCCCTCGGCCTTTCTTCTTTTCTTTATTCTTTATTCTTTTTCCTTTTTCTGTTTTCTCATTTGTTTCATATCTTTTGCAAATTTAATTCAAATCAATTCAAACCACTTTCTAAATTTTTCTAAAAGTTAACACAATGTTTCCAAGCAGTAAGAAACATGTTTTCCAGAATAAATGGATATTTTCAATAAACTTTATGAACTCAACAAAAGGGCTTTGCTTGCATATCCCAATTAGGATTTGGGTTTGAAAATCATTCTTTTAAGAATTAGTGAAAATATTTCATAAAATATCATTTTGAAATTCACTCCCAAACATAGCTTTGAAAATAGCAACTTTGAATACATATAACACATTTGTGATTCATTCCTTTGCAAGCAAGCTTGCATAGGTTTGAATAAAAGAGAGAAAATAATAATTTGATATTTTGTTTGCTCCAAGAAGTTTTCAAGAAACACTAGGAAGTTTGAAATGTTTTTATAATAGAGCTTTTAAATAAACCCAAAATTTTCAAATCCCTGTAAAAATTCAATCAACACAATCAAAATAAAAGGCAAAAATTTTCCCCCAAAATTTGATAAAATCTTGGGATGTTATAGACTACCATCCTTAAAAGAAATCTCGTCCCCAAGATTGGAAAGGCTAGAAAAGAAGTAGGGTTTTGAGTTTCCTAGGTGGCTACCACCCTTAAAAGAAACTTTTGTGGGTAGTCTAGGTCCTTGGGTTCAACCAGATACACCTTGGTGTTTTCTTGGCACTGGATCATCTTTTGACTTGGCACATGATCATCTTTTGACTTGGCTCTGGATCATCTTTTGACTTGGCACTGGATCATCTTTTGAACCCAATAGTTAGTCTTCATCTTCATTTACAATAGGTGGGTGTCTATTCACAACATTGGGCGCCAACCTTCCTCAGGGGTTGCTTGGGGTTAACCCTGCTCCCTTATAGAGCTTCTATCCAACAGGGTAGTTGTTGAACTACTCTGGACACTGAAGAGTCACTTTTTGGGTCAATCAGAAGACCAATCTGGGGGGTCTCCTGTCTTCATGTCACCCTCTTAGTCCACATCCTTGGATGTCCTTCATCTTATGGTTCCTTCCTTTATTAGCACTTTTGAGTCAAACAACTTTCCATGTTGGTGGGCCTCTTCTGTTGCAAGTCTTCTTCAACAGTCAGCTTGGAGTTCATCCTTATCGAATTCCTACATGTTGGCAGCACTTGCTTGCTATAAGGGTGTAGTATCTTATCCTCCTAAGGTTCAGGCTTAACAATGTCGTCTCTCATAGGTATGTCTCTCTAGATTAAACATTCCTCATAACAAGAGCGAACAATATGAGTAGTCGTCATGGGGCACTAATCCATGTTGCACCCAATCATTACCTTGTATTTGGTTTGGTGCATCTCGCTTTCTAGCTCTTGGTCATCCTTACTACTTTGACAAAAAATTTCTTGGATAAGGACTCAAAATTCCAAATCCCATTTTTTTAAACAAAATCTATCGTTCCTTAGCTAGGGGTTTGTGACCAAACTCATGGTAGTAACCCTTGAATTGTAGATACCTTGGTTTGCCTTCCATAAGAAAACTTTTAATCCATTCCATTAAGTTGAGCATTGCTCTTACATACTCTTTCAACTTCTATTACAACTAGTAGCTGAAAACATGCGTTTCCAGTTGGCTATTCCTGATTGTGTCTTCTCTTTGGTCTTCGAGTCCCTTTGGTCTTCTACATTCATGATGGTCATGGATGTGCTTTTCTCTAGGCATTTATTCAAATAGTGTCCCTTTTGCTTGCACTTAAAACAAGTGATTGTACTGAGGTCCTTCTTCACGCTACCTTGTGTTTTTGCTTTGTTGTTCCTTTCTGGACATTGGTCTGCAAAATGTCCTTGCTCCCGGCAATGGAAGCATAAAATCTTGCTATAGTCCTACTTCTTATTCTTTGTGGGTAACTCCAGGGCTAGAAGATCTCTAACTTCATTTTCTTGACATTCCACTGTGGCAGTAGGAAATCTTTCTCGTTTCTTTGTGCATTTCCCAGGTAAGTGTTTTTGTTTTTTGACTGTTACATCACTTTTGGTGGCGGTGTTTGGGACTTCTTCCTTGTCTTTCACTTCCATCTTTGCTTTAGGTCTTCTGTCTTCGGGTGTCCTTTCTAGCAAATTACTTGGCCTATCCTTAGCTTGTTGATTCATTTGTTACACCGTAAAATAGAACTTACATTCCCTTGCTACATGATTGGTTCCATCGCATAGAAAGCATGTGACCATAGTCATGGGGCATTCTTTAGTGGAGCGACTAGTATTGCAACGACGGCATGGCTCTTGACATTCTTTAGACAAGTGTCCTATTTCTCCATAGATCTTGCAAGCTAGTATAGTTGTTTTTGTTTCATCTCTTGGCTCCTTGCTACCAAGATTGTTTTGGGGTAGGTTATTATTGACACTAGCTAAAATATGGGACATCATTTGTACCATTCGCGAATGATCATCTAGTACTTGCTGCATTCCTGGAGGTAACTCTTTGCTATTTGAGTTGATCAAGTTCCGAGTCAAGGCTCGCATCAACTCCGCATGCACTTCTACCATCCGTTGTATTGCTGAAACCATCCGAGGTTTGTTGAGGCTGGTTTTGTGTTGAGGATACATCTGTTTGGGGTTGTAGGACAAGTTTAGAATTTAGCATGGATGACAAATAGATAGAAGGGATCCAAAGAAGATTCCTACCCAAATAGCAGATCAAGACAATTCATCTTATAAATTCACTCATCTAGCATCCATTACATAAAACTCCAAAGATCGGCTTCTAACAAAAGGCATGGTCATACCCCAACTTGGTATGATCAAAAATGCGTAACATAAAGTTCGTGTGATTCTACGACTAATAGCATTGGTGGTCTATTCTACTTGAACTGTGCCAGGTATAACATGGTGTTTCCAGTCCGGCAGCGTTTGACCCTGGTGCCTATGGGCTCCTCGCTATTCTCCTCCATAGGAGTCTCTTCTTCATTAGTCTCGGACACCACTAGTTCCTTGGGATCGTCCTTGGGTGCTTCCGAGGTTGACTCCTCAGCAGCTAGCAACGTCTTCTTCTTGGTAGGCCATGGATCATACTTCATCAGATACTTGCTGAGATATGTGCACTGTCCTTGTAGTCCCATAATCCGCGTAGTCTGATCTTCTATCTTGGATGCTAACTTGTCATTCGTTGCCTCAAGTGACACATTCTTCTCCTTCAGCTTCTGAATGGCGTTTTCCAGCTGGTCAATCTTCTTATCCTTTTCCCGGAGTTGGTACTTGGCATCATCTGTGGCATCCATCTCATCGCGAAGCATGATTTCCATGTTGAAGGCATAGGTCTCCATATCTTCCAACTGAAACTCAGTCCAGGGTAAACCCTCACGGCATCCTGGGGTACTCAACGAAGATCCTTCATGGTTGTGTCTCCCAAATTGTTGAAAAGAGTTGTCCATATCAAATATCTTCTTGGGGTACATACCGCAGATGCGAGCTAATGCTTCCTCCATGGCCATCATGATCCCAGTCTCCCAACCTGGATACATCCTTGAGTACACCACTGTCTCCGTGGTTGGCTCGATGGTACATCCTTTGATCTTCGTCTCAATCTCCCAGCGGTTGATCTCCAAAATCTCACAAGGTATCACTCTACCCCGGAAAGTGGGAGGGGCCAAGTCCAGCGCTCGAGAGAGGCGGGAAAGCTGGTCACTAAAGCTCTCAGTGTCATCGTCAAAGGGTGTCTTCATCTTGGTGAATTGGGCCATCTAAACGAGGAAAAGAAGGAATTGGGCTAGCAAATGATTATGATAAGTCTTACAAGAAAAATTCAAACTGAAAAGTAGAGAAACTTTAAAAACTGAAATGAAGAAAGGAGAAGATCCTATGGCTTCCTAGTCTATTCCAAACCTAGGGTCTCGATCCTACAGGCAACCTGGCTCTGATACCATTCTGTAGCGCCCTACCTTTTGCTAAAGGCAGAACTCCTATGTTAATGTGCTACTCCCTGGATCAATAGATAGCACCACGATACAAAATATAGTAATCATTGCAATAGCATCAAATATTACAATGTAAATCCAGTTACATCTACAACCTTAGAGGTTTCTGTCACTCCCCCAGATTAAATAGAGGCATGAACCCACTATCGAGCATAAATACCCCCTCTTGGAGTCACTAGCAACTACTCGACCAAGATAGCTACTAACAACGGAGAGCATGCAAGATCATAAACAACATAGAGATAACAAAAGATAAATTTCAGTACTTCAACTCAAGCATAACACCAATATTCATCGGATCCCAACAAACCAAACATGTAGAATTACATAACGGTGATCTCAATCATGTAGGGCAGCTCATGAGATCTAAACATGAAGCACATGGTGGAGAAGACAACCATCTAGCTACTGCTATGGACCCATAGTCCAAGTTAGACTACTCACTCATCGCTCCGGAGGCAAGCATGGTGATGAAGAAGACCTCCGGTGGTGATTCCCCTCTCTGGCAGGGTGCCAGGAAGAGCTTCTGGACCCTCCCGATCTTCGGGTCGACAGCGGCGGCGGATCGCGATGTGTTCTGGAAAACTGATCGGGCCTTAGGTTTTTCTCATTGGGGTTCTCATTGGGGGGTCTTTATAGGCGAAGGGGCATCGTTAGGAGTGGACCGAGGCGGTCTCACACATAGGGGGTGTGGCCCAGCCCCTGGCCGCGCCGCCCTGGTGTGAGGGGCCCTCGTGGCCCCACTCTATCTCCTCTTCGGTTCTCTGGAAGCTTCGGTAAAATTCTAGGCGACTGGCTTTGGTTTCGTCCAATTCCGAGAATATTTCCTGTGTAACTTTTCTGAAACACAAAAACAGTAGAAAACAGGGAACTGGCACTGTGTCGAATTGTTAGTAGGTTAGTTCTGGAAAATGCATAAAAGTGCCACGAAGTGTAATGAAACACTAAGCAAATGGTGTAAAAACAAGCATGGAGCATCAAAAATTATGGATACGTTGGAGACGTATCAGCATCCCCAAGCTTAACTCCTGCTCGTCCTCGAGTAGGTAAGTGATAACAAAAGAAATAATTTTTGAGGTGACATGCACCTACACAATCTTGATCATCTATGTAAGCGTTGTGCGCTGGGATCAAAAGAACTTAAAACATGGGCATGAAAGTCATAGTCTTGATAGAAGAAACTTAGCAACCATGTTATAACATGAAAATGAACAGAAACAAAAGATCATGAAAATGAAACAATGAAAGTCAAACGTGTGTTCAAATCATAAGGAAAAACATACAAATGGTTTTCAGCTTGTCCTTCATGGAGAGCAAAACATAAATGCATAGGACACCTTCAAGTTTAAGAGGGCAACTAGATACAAATAATTTAAGAACAAGTGAAACCAACAATATGAATCAATCAATGAAAACTTTGGGACAATGCACATTATACTAAGAATGACAACTATGCTCTCTTATGGTGCATAAAGATAGAAGGTGGTGACTCAACATAAAAGTAAAAGAAAGGCCCTTCGCGGAGGGAAGCAGTGATTAAACATGTGCTAGAGCTTTTCATTTGTAAAATAGAGAGACAAAAATTGGGTTTTGAGAGTTGGTTGTTTTTGTCAACGACTAGCAATGGGGTTCTTACTATCTTCCATACAAAAAGGAAGCAAGTTTTTGAGAGAGAGATTGGCACTTTTGTGCTCTTTTATAAAGCTTGGCACTCCTCCCCACCTTTTTTCCTTTCTCAAACCATGGCTAACCGATTCCATCGGGTGCCCACCAACATTCACATACCATGGAGGAGTGCCTTTTTTCTTTTTTTTCTTTTTGGAATAAGCAATATGGAAGATAGCAAATCCGACCACTACGTCCCCATGAGCTGAAAATAGTGGCACAAAATGAGAAGTAGTTGAAAGTTTTGAAAGGTAGCACATGAAAATTTACTTTGGAATGACTTACAAATACCATGCATAGGAATTTATAGTGGACACAATGGCAAACTTGGTTTTTAGGAGTTGGATGCACGAGTAGAGCTCATACTCAGTACAAGGCGAGGGCTAGCAAAAGACTGGGAGCGACCAACTAAGAGAGCAATAACGGCCATAATCATGCAAAGCGACAAAGCAACATTAAAAGAAGCATAAAATGGCATCAAAAGTCAAAAACTAAATGATCATAGAGGCTATTGTCGACTTTGTAAGAGTCTAACATGTGTGAGCATGTGCCAAGTCAACCCAAATAAAGCATCAAGGAGAAAACCAAAATAATGCTTCCAAACGATAAAAACAACGCATGATTTTTTCAAAGGCTCATTAAGCAATCTCGGTTATTTGAGACAAGTCATGCTACAACAAAACCACTAAGCATACTATCAAAAAGACATCAAGCACGATATGCAAAAGCCTAGGCCGCAGTCTATACAAGCTCCTTCTTGTACCACTTTTTTGCATAAAGCTTTTTCTCTTTTCCAACACCATTCAAACTTTTTATAAACACCTCTTTTGATGAAAACCAATACAGATCAGAGGCAAAAATACACCTTTATGAAAAGATATAACAATATCTGAATGCAAATCAAGGTGAAAACAAAAACTAAACACAATTCTAGAAAAAGAAGAACACTCATTGAAATTGTAAGAATGAAAAATGGAGTGTTCTTGGCAAATGAAAAGCAAGGCAACTTCTCCAAAGGAAATTTGTTGGGGTCCAACCATTTATTGCAGAAAACAAAACAAAACTAAACTGAAAACTAAAAACAACTGACGCTCCAAGAAAAACGCATAATGCATGAAGCAATAAAAATATAGTGTCTTGAAAGGTGACCTGATTTTTGCCGATGAAGAAGGGGTGCCTCGGGGGCATCCCCAAGCTTTGACACTTGTACTTCTTGGATATTTCTTGGGGTGATGCATGGGCATCCCCAAGCTTGAGCTTTTGTCCGTTCTTCAACTCATCTCATCACTCTCCGATCCCTACACTTGAAAACTTCCTTCATACAAAACTAAACACAATTCTATTAGCAACATTAGTGTAAGCATAACATGGAATCAACCCTTTTTTGCTTCAGGTTTCAACCTAAAACCACCACATATTAATCATATACTACTGTAGCAACTTCCCCAAAAGTTCCGTGATCAAAAGAACTCAAAAAGAAAGCGATAAAGCGGCAAACACAAATATTGGCAGAAATCTGTCAAAACAGAACAGCTGACAAAGGTTGAATTTTTGAGGGGTTTCTTTTGCTCAAATCAAAAAGTCTTCAACTAATGAAACTTTGGATATAACCTGGGTCATATGCACAAGCAATTTCAGGTCCAAAATATATACAGAGAATTTTCACGAATTTTTATGGTGCAGCACCAAAAACTGTTTCAGGATAGCAACATCCCCAAATCTTACCTCACTCAAATTAGAGGCTTCTCTTGGCACAAAAACGAAATAAAAAGGATAAGGAGAGGTCATTACAGTAGTAATAACTTACAAGACTCAAATAAAAGAAAAAGAACTGAAAGTAAAAACATTGGGTTATCTCCCAAGAATGCTTTTCTTTAACGCCTTTGGGCTAGGCGCAGAAAATTGCGAATCAAGTAACATCAAGAGAGGCATTAAGATCCATTGAAGAGGTATTCTCAATAAGGAATTGTATTTCATCCACATAATTTTTTGAAGACCCTTTGTGATCATGCTTTGGTTCACTCAAATCACTAAAAAGATTTTTGGGACAAATCCAATCAAAATTATTTTCAAAAGCTTCATACAATCCCAAGAGTTTGCTAGGTATAGGTATCTCGGTTCCCTCATTGTTTTTACTAATAACTTTTATAGGCGAACCCAGCTTATTAAAGCGCTTAAGAACTTTCCTAGCTTCAATGGCAACATCTCTAAATTCTAAGCGCATAGTTTCCAAGATAAAAGCTTTCTTTTTAGGATCCTCAATTTCATGAAGCTTAAGGAACATGTGTTGCATAAAAGGATTAAGGCTAGCAAACCTAGCTTCTAACATGTGAATTAAATAAGCAGAAGCAACTTCAATACTTGGAGCAAGCTCAACCAAAGACTTTTCCTCAACTTCTTTATGCATCTATGACTAATAATCCACTCACGGGGATATCGTCCGAACACCCCATGAGTATTAAGTTGCGAACAACAGATAACTGTATTAAGCAAAGTGTGTAATGTAAACAAAGCATATGCCCTCGAGCATATGAATGTTGTTTTCCCCCTAGTAGCAACAGCACATCTACAACCTTAGAGGTTTCTGTCACTCCCCCAGATTAAATAGAGGCATGAACCCACTATCGAGCATAAATACCCCCTCTTGGAGTCACTAGCAAATATGTAGAATTACATAACGATGATCTCAATCATGTAGGCAGCTCATGAGATCTAAACATGAAGCACATGGTGGAGAAGACAACCATCTAGCTACTGCTATGGACCCATAGTCCAAGGTAGACTACTCACTCATCGCTCCGGAGGCAAGCATGGCGATGAAGAAGACCTCCGGTGGCGATTCCCCTCTCCGGCAGGGTGCCGGGAAGAGCTTCTGGACCCTCCTGATCTTCAGGTTGATGGCGGCGGCGGATCGTGATGTGTTCTGGAAAACTGATCGGGCCTTAGGTTTTTCTCGTTGGGGGGTCTTTAAAGGCAAAGGGGCATCGTCAGGAGTGGACCGAGGCGGTCTCACACGTAGGGGCACGCGGCCCAGCCCCTGGCCGTGCCGCCCTAGTGTGAGGGCCCCTCGTGGCCCCACTCCGTCTCCTCTTCGGTTCTCTGGAAGCTTCAGTAAAATTCTGGGCGATTGGCTTTGGTTTCGTCCAATTCTGAGAATATTTCATGTGTAACTTTTCTGAAACACAAAAATAGCAAAAAACAGGGAACTAGCACTGTGGCGACTTGTTAGTAGGTTAGTTCCGGAAAATGCATAAAAGTGCCACGAAGTGTAACGAAATACTAAGCAAATGGTGTAAAAACAAGGATGGAGCATCAAAAATTATGGATACGTTGGAGACGTATCAGGCATGTGCCCCAGGACCCACCTTCCTCGCCTCATCTTATCAAACCAATCCACCCAGGTAGTTCATTTTAGTTGAAGTTGTTAATTTATTCACAAAACAACTTTAACAAAGGGATCATAGCATGGCATCAATATTCAAGTATTTAGCATCCTAACAGGTAGGGTTCATGGATAGCTACTCACTACTAGGATCTAGCATTTTGAAAACAGTTTAAATATTCCACCTATCATGCATACTACTGAAAACACTAATGCAATAGTAAAATGGGTAGAAGATATGTGTGTCACTTGCCTTTTTATAGAATACGATCTTTCCACTTCTCTCAACTAAGCACGTAGCTCTTCGCACAAACTATAACACAGAAATAACACAATATAAACATACAATACAAACACAATCAAACAAGGCAAACAATTAGAAATGTGTTTGTTTAACAATTTAGATTTCTTAAGATATTGTGAGGGAAGAGATATTGTAAAAGATTCATGAATGACAAGATATGAATGATGAGATCTTAATGAAGAGAACTTGGAATAACTCATGTGAATTAACTCACACAAGTGTCAAATAGTGCAATAGTAGTACAATTGAATAAGTGTGAGAACAATTAATCTTAAATAGCATATATTACCCTTAGGCTTTGGGCAAGGTTTTATGATGCATTGAATTACTCAATTAACTCATTTGTAAATTGAATAGTTCAACACATGAAATCAAGATTAAGTAAACAAAGGATTTAATATGAGTGAATGATATTTGAGACTTTGGCTTAAAGGTTCATTGAACAATCATGGAGTAAGAACACACTAGGGGTATAGATTATAACATCACCTTGACAAAAGTAGAAACTAGGATTGAGATGTTTCACACTTTACTCAACTAACACAATTGTAATTCGAATAAGTGTGGGTTAGACAAGATTGAGTTTTGATAGATGGGGTATGTGTCTAGATAGTGTCAAGATGTGTGTTGGTTACCATATAGGATCATAGAACTCAACATAGTTGAAAGAACCAATATTGGAAAGAAATTAGAATTATTACTATGATGGAAAAACTCAAATTCTCATATTTGAATTTGAGTCATTGTGTAGTAATTCAAGAAAATTAAGAAGTGATGTTAGTAGATAGCTTGCAATAAAACAAAGCTACTGCAATTGGAATCATACTAAAATAATTTGTAGAACTCAAATTATGATCAAAATAGTGATTTAGATAGATTTAAGTGCACAAAGTGTGTGCATGTATCAACTTTGTTGTTTCTTGATTCTATGATATCCTACATGATTAGAGGATTCGAAGGACTACAAATTTGTTATTTTTGGATGATTAGAACAAAAGATATGAATTAAATGAAATAACAGATATGTTTGATTCAATTTGAAAATGAAATCAATTTGAATACTGAAACTATGAAATTTTATTGCATTATTAGATTCTATACTTTGTAAGCTTTCCAGAGACATCAAGTTTGTAATTTTTGGATCTATGAATCAAAAGTAATGAATTAAACAAGATTCAGTACAAAAATCTAATTCAAATTCTAATTTGAATTCCATTTAAACCAGAGACTGACACTTGGCGTGTTCCTATTGGCTGGTACCGATTCGGGTGGATTGACGATATGAGCCGTTAGATTTAAGTGAGATTGGACGCACCGCATTCACTGATACTGATTCGGTTTAAGTGTTCTATCAGGGCCATAGGATCAAGATCTGATGGTCAGAAACAGAGAAGAGGGAGAACTCACCTAGGGTTTAGGTTTACGGCGAGATCCCAACAAGGTGCGGCCAGGTGGTGGTCTCCGGTGAGGCTGCGGTGGTCCTTGGTCGATGACGAGTGTACGATGGGGTTCAACACGATGCGGCGGCCTCGAGTGCATGATCAAGAATGTCGATTGCATCCAGAGGAAGGAGAGGAGGGCAGCCGGAGGTGTTGTAGGTGTAGGCGACTTCGGGTGTAGATGCAACACTCGATTTGCTGCATGGTTGAGCAAGGAAAAAGCATCAGCAGACGCGCCAGAGGGATGGGAAGTGATTGGAAGAAGAAGGAGGGGTGCGTGCGCAGCGACGACGTCGGAATCGCGCGGTGATGCCTGCAGGTATGGCAGATTCCGACGAGCAGAATCGTGCAGCCCAGCGGCACTTTGCTGAAATTGTGGGAGGGGAAACAGAGAGGGCGTCGAGGCGGTTTTATAGGCGCTCTGGCTTGGAGCGGGGGTTAGGGTTTAGGGCGGAATCGGACGGCCATGGGCGACGCCATACTCAGGCCGGTCTCCTGCACGAGAAGGAAGATGGCTGACAGGTGGGGTCCACCTGTCAGCGAGGGGGAAGAGAAAGTCGGCGTACCAGTTTGGGACAGAGGCGATGCTGGGCCGTGGACCGGATCTGGTCTTGGGCCAGATGGTTTCCCCTCGGCCTTTCTTCTTTTCTTTATTCTTTTCCTTTTTCTTTTTTCTATGTTCTCATTTGTTTCATATCTTTTGCAAATTCAATTCAAATCAATTCAAACAACATTCTAATTTTTTTCTAAAAGTTAACACATTGTTTCCACGTAGTAAGTAACATGTTTTCCAAATGGAGATTTTCAATAAACTTTGTGAACTCAGCAAAATGACTTTGCTTGCATATCCCAACTAGGATTTAGACAGTGTTGTAGACAGTGTTGGGCCTCCAAGTGCAGAGGTTTGTAGAACAGCAGCAAGTTTCCCTTAAGTGGATCACCCAAGGTTTATCAAACTCAGGGAGGAAGAGGTCAAAGCTATCCCTCTCAAACAACCCTGCAATTACGATACAGAAAGTCTCTTGTGTCCCCAACACACCCAATACACTTGTCAGATGTATAGGTGCACTAGTTCGGCAAAGAGATAGTCAAATACATGTAGTTGTGATGATTATAAGTAGTAAACACAATCTGAAATAAAAATGGCAGCAAGCAAATATGTAACAAAACAGGAAGTAAACGGTGTGCAATGCTTGGAAACAAGGCCTAGGGATCATACTTTCACTAGTGGGCACACTCCCAACAAATATAACATAATTGAACCAATAGATACTATCATCGATATGCAACTCAAAACAATTCTCCAATGGAAAACATACACTAATCATGCGTAGGTCTACGAAGCACTCCTCAAAGTCCGTATGTAGCCAAACTAGATTGTCCCACACTATCACCATGAATGCACTAGATGGTTCCAACAAACACCAACAATTCATAGAGACATTAACCAAAAAGATACACATGATGCACACACTAGTCACCTTTACACCATGATACGAGGTATCTCCGAAGAGTATAATAATTAAGCATAGGAGTAGCATAATATCTGAATAATAACATCTACCAATTCAACTAGATACAAAGCTCACGATCACATAAAGATCACATCATGGGAGAGAGAGGTGAACCATATAGCTACCGGTAGAGCCCTCAGCCCCTGGGGAGAACTACTCCCTCCTCATCATAGGAGACAACAAGGTTGATGGAGATGGCGGTGAGGTAGATGGAGATGGCGGAGACGGTGATGGAGACCGATGGAGATGGCTCCGGGGGCACTACCCCATCCCGCAGGGTGCCGGAACAGAGACTTCTATCCCCCGAAATTTGTCTTCGACGGCGGCGGCGCTGCGGAACTGTTCTGGAAATTTCGATCGGGGTACTTAGGTTTTTCCTATCGAGGGGTCTTTATAGGCGAAGGGGCAATGTCAGGAGTGGGCCGAGGCGCCGTCACACATAGGGGGCACGGCCAGGGGCCATGTAACACCCCACTTTTTGTAACCCTGTTTAAGTAGTGTTTAGTGAGCCAAAAATCAGGGCCAACAAAAACGTTTTGTGCTTAATCAGATTTGCTGGAATCCGTTGCATGTTTGCCTTGCTATGTAAATTGTGTTTGCAAGAGTGTAGTTTGTAGGATAAGTTTATGAGCCAACTCAATCTTTGTGTTCTTGTGATCAGGCCACCTTTTGAGATGCAAGCCTATTTCTCAAAATAAAGTATCTTGGCACCTCCTTTTATTTTCAAAAAGTTTAATTTTCAAAACCGGGGCCAAGACCTATCTTAAAACAAAAGCTTTACCCAAACCTGAGTATTTATAAAACTACAGGGATCTACTGTTATGATCCCACTATTTTATAAAACTACTATTTTATAAACCTTTGATAAGTAGTCTTTCAAAACACCTTTGAGAAGGCTTGATAAAGGAGATGATTAAGTCTCCATTTGTTTCTAAAAATATCTACCAAAGCCTTACTCCTTTCCTTGAAAACTCTCTTCAACTTCCCATGGCTTGATCACCATTTAGCACTTGTTCAAACATTACTTCTAGTGATGCTAGATTAGCTTCAAATGATTTGCCTTGTGTGGTGAATTGACTTTGGGTTACTTTGTTTGACTTTGATGTGTTGTTTGTGTGTAGTTATGATCCCTTGGTAGGCCTGTGGCCTAACCCAATCAACACCCACCAAGTAATGTTTTGTCCCATGTAGGTTATTTTCCTCCTATCTTTCAAATGAAACCTATCTGGTTATTTTCCTCTCAATCCTGAATCACTAACTCTAATGTCTTAGTCTTATCATGAGACACTAGGAGCTCCATTTTGAGGAATCTTATAACTAATCAAACTAGCCCAAGGAAGGCACCCATGGTGTTATTAGGATCATCTTCATCCAACCATAAAAAGGTTTCACTCAGATTTAGAAAATCATCTCTTGCAAACATTTCATCAAACACCTGGTGTGCAGACCATCTTCACTCATGTTAATAGATTCAGTTTTTAGATGTTTGTATTAAGCTCATCTATCCTATCCATGGCAATGTACCTTCCTAGAACTCATCCTTGATATATATTCTTCCATTCTTTCCATTACCACCTAGTCATTTGAGGCCATCTGATACTTGTTCTAATCCTATTTCTAACCCTAATCAAATCACTGACCATTTGACTATTATCAGATGCACTTTTGCTACCACTTTTAAACTTCGAAATAGATTGTTCAGAGACCATTATTTGACCTATTCCTCTTATTTTTGATCTACTCTAACTATCTATACACTTGCATGTGCATTTTGAAGCATGCCACCTATTTATGTGACTAGGTTTTGAACCCTAGTCAAAACTAATTTCACTTTTCTAGTTTTCCTTGATCCTCTTGGTAACTTGTCAGCAACTCATCCCAAAATTTCCCCATAAATTCATTCCTCTCTGCTAGCACTTGGAAAGGTTATTCATGCATTCAATCATTCCCTTTCCATCCAAAAATACCTATTTCTATTTCCACCTTCTTATCTAACACTTGCATAGGAATAGTAGCAATGCTATTTCATGCACTCTTCTCAAATGGATTTGATGAAGCCCCACCATGCTATCTTATGCATGTAGGATCCTATGAATTTCCAAACCCTAGTTGCTCAATTCTAAAAAGATTCCCAAGTCTTGTGATTAGCATAATTTGACCAACTATCTAGATGCCAAATTTTGGTGATCCTCATTAGTATCAAAAATTGTCCAACTTCCCCATCTCTTTTGACATACCAATTGAAGCCCTCTGATCTATCCTTGCATTGCCACTGCTAAGAATAAAATGAAGTTATCTGAAAATCCAAATAATGCATCATGCATGCATTCATCATCATATCTCTACCTCACTAACTCAAATTCATTTGAAACTCCACCAAACCCTAGCATTGACCACTCCAGCACCCCTCCCTCCCTCTGGACGAAAATTACTGTAGCATGCACCCTCTCTCCTTGTCTTTTGTGCTTGGAAGTAGCTAGTGGAGGGACACATGAATATATTTCTAATCTTGCAACTTGTTTAAAACCTGCAGCAGCTATTCCTTCCCAGGCAAGGCATCACCCCTGTCCCCCTCTCACCCTCTCCACCGCCTCTCCTACCCAATCAGGGCCTCTCCCTAGCCCCCACATGCCCAAAACCGACTTACCCCCATGCCCCACATTCCTCTCTGTGATATAAGGCCACAACCCCTCTCTGATGTTTCATTCCACTCCCAGACGCCCACTTAGCCCTCCCAGAAGTTCCTGACCATCCCCTTGCTCGGTATCAGAGAAGAAAAGGAGAAACCCTAGATTTGGGCTGCGGGGAAGAGGAGATGAATGCCACTGATCTGAACCCTCTCCTCCCTCTCTTTCTGCATAAATTTACTCCGCTCTCTATTCCAGATCTAACCCTACCCTTATTTTGGATCTAGGAGCCCTGGAACGAGGACCCCGACGAGCCCCAGAGTGTGCCTTCTCGGCCTCACGCGCGAACCACTTCCCGGAGCCGAATCTGAAGCTTCCGCACGTCGTTGAGGTCGCCGTGGAGAGCCGCGTCGCCTCGACAGCTCGCCGTCGTCCCAGGGAGCTCCTAGGTGTGCCGCCGTGACCTCCTGGCCGGGCTAGGGTTTCCGCCCTGTCTCCCCCGAGCCGGAGGTAGGAGACGACGGGCAACCGTCGATCTCAACTAGATCCGACGGCCCCTGTCGCTCGGTATCGGTTCGGCTTGGGCGCGACTGACCAGCGGGCCCCGCTGGGCGGGAGTTTGAGCGTGCCTCCTGCACGCGCCGGTAAGATCTGGGCCGGCCCAGCACTGTGCTGGCCAGACCCGTTTAGATCGAGCCCATCCTCTCTTTTTTTCTGAAGACTATTTATCTATTTCCTTAGATCTGTTAACTTGCTGTTTGATTTAAATCCCAATAAAAATGAGAAATGCATGAAAGTGACTAGATCTCATTTTAGAAGTGTTCTGAAACTTTTTATCCAACATGCAGAGTAGGTGGCTTGTCACATTAGTATCTAGATTATTTGTGGAGATTATTATTGCAAAATGTGTCTTTTATGTTGATAAATCAATATCTGGGGTTTTAGAAACTCAAAACTGATGAATCCAATTTTGTTGGATAGGTATCTGGAATACCTTTCAAATTCCATTGGCCTAGATGCAAATGGGGTTTTATTCTTAGCATGTTTGTTTTTGCAAAATACCACTAGATTTGCCCTTAGGAAATTATAAAACTTGTTCTGTGAAGTATTTTTGGGTGAAACCAATTTTGGGTGGTCCTGTACTATGAAAGCTTGCTACTGACCAGAGGATAAATTTTTCTAAGCTTTTATGATTTTCTGGTAGATTTATCTCTAAACCAATAGTTATTTTCACTATAAAATGCATAGTTTATTGTCTGTTAATCAGAAAATTGCAAATCCAATTTTGTTGGGTTTGTATTGTTGTTAGCTATCTGATGCTATGCTGGATGACATGTTTTGAGCAAGTTTGATGCCAGCATGATGTTTGGGTTGAGTATAGGGTTATTTACTATTAGAAAATTGTTTTCCCTATTAATACAGTAGCTTTACTTTTATAAGATGAAATCTTGGTTCAGAAAACTTGTTGCTTATCTGAAAGTATGCTTAATATGTTATTTGACCTATGTGGCCACCTGCATGCTTGTTTGAGGTGAAGTGGTGTTGTGCTTGCTATGTTTGAAAAACCCTAGTTTTAATAGGAATAACTTGCTACTAAAAATCTATGAAATCTTATTTTAGTTTCTAAACATGTTTGTTTCTGATACTCTTTGATTATGTGATGTTGAGTGATGAAGTGCTTGTGACCTGTGTATGCATGTATGCTTATTATGTGCTTTTTTTTTCCGGCGATAGATTCGAACGACGAGTGTGCGGAGGAGGGGGAGGTGTTTGAGTACCAAGAAGAAGGAGATCAGGGACAAGCCAACCAAGGCAGGCCATCTACTTGTTGCATATCCGAATCCTAATAAGTCACTATGCATTGTTCTACTCTTGCCTTCATTACTATGCATAGTTTTCTTATATTGCTATTCCCCTTATATAGCAATAGTTGGCGACTTAGCTCCACAAGTCGACTTGATATCATCTTTAAAGATGACACCTTTGACACCTACTCAATACCCCAGAAAGTAGAGACTTGATGATTAGCATCAAAGTCTTTGGGAAAACATGTAGTGGAGCCAAAAACTCTAGGATTGGGAATACTCTCTCTGGAAAAAAAATTCGAAAATGTTTTCGAACACCTTGGGTTAGTTGCTACTCCATTGAGATGTTTACAAATGATTTTATAAACATAGAGTTGGACTTGGGAGGTGTAGAAGTTGGTGGATTTATTGAAAAGAGACATTGTGTATAAGTGTTCGCCAAACCAATTACTCCCGTGCAACCACATTACCCGGTATGGGACAGGCTTAGTTTGAAGTTTATTTGCTTTACTGCGGGGAGCCTCACAACTATATAAGGGTCTGCAGGACCCCGGAATCCGGGTTGACACTAAATGAAGGTCAACACATATCACAGCATATCCCGAGCCGCCGGAAGACACTTGGGTTCTCCCGCCGTGGCGCCGGAGTTACGCTCTGGAGGAGGTACTACCGGGACGTGCCGGGTAGTAAACTCCACAGGGTAGGCACCCGTACTAAGGTAGATAGATGGAGGGCTTCGATCGATTATCCGAACCCCGCATACTTGTGTATGACGGTCCGTGGTGGTAACCCGGCGGATTTATCGAATGGTGTGGGTAAAGTGTACAACCTCTGCAGAGTGTAATCTATTCGAATAGCCGCGTCCTCGGTCATGGACGGTTGGGATGGCCATACTTAACTTGTGTCGAGTTTTGGTTTTACAAAAATGTTTTCGAGAAAATGGAGAAGGGTGCCGGACGGAGTACTCGGAGGGTACTGCCGTGGCATGGTTATGATTCAGAGTACTTGCAGGGTACTGCCGAAGGAATGGAAGTGGTCATGTGTGATTGACCGGAAATAATAAGGATGGTGGTCATGTTTGATTGATCGTCGACTTTTCTCTTGAAAAGGAGTTTCCCCCTTTCCTAGAGCTTTTGCAAAGACTTCTCTTGTAAGTATCTTCTTTAATAAGGATATAGAGATGTCGTATGACATGCTATATCGACACGAGAATCTTTCTACAAATCTTCTTTAATAAGGATATAGAAATGCCGTAGGACATGCTATATCGACAAGAGAAACATTCTAGTATTAAGCTGCCTTCAAACAAGCCAACCTTGCTACAGCCAAAATAGCATGCGTTTATCTTCTCCTAGATGGTTTGCGAGTACAATTCCAAAATGTACTCACGACTTTGTTCCTGGCTATTAACTTGGCCAGATTATGGAGAAGACTACTCAGAAGGTGGCGATGGCTACGACGACGCCGGTGCGAACTAGGAACGTCTCCCAGTCAGTTGCCTGTAGGGTAGTAGGCATGACGTGGGTCATCAACGCTGTTTGGTATCCGCTGCTTAGTTGTAGACTTGCCCTGCGTGGCAATATCATACTTGGTCATGTGACCAATTGTAAGCATTATTCGGTACTGTAAAGGATGATGTAATTCTGTTATCAACTCGGATATGTGGATTCACGACACACTGATCATGGGATCATGAATTGTATGCATATCGGGTATTCCAGATGGGTAATCTGGGGTCCCCACAGAGTTGGTATCAGAGCCATCCTGACTGTAGGAGACCTTAGTTAGCATGGGTGTTAGATAGGAAAGTAATATTTTGCTAAAAACTATTTGCAAAGGTTATTTCCTCTAAGTAGCCAATAGTATGGCTTATACCTTTCTCACCTCTTCAAAACTTCTAATCTTATCTCTCTAGTTTTCAAAGGTGTTTGAAGTCTATTACTCCACCTGTCTCATCTTCTTCAAAACTACCTGTTGGACGATGTCCCCAAATAGACCTGGTGCTTAGCGGCACAATATGGAGCAAACTTCAGAAGGATGTGGACGTCTTCAAAACCCTCTCCAGCAGCAAAAGGAAGAAGAGTGTGGGCAAAATATTTTGCCTTTGGTTCACACCAATGGCTTTGTCAAGATACTGACCTTGTTCCTCTCTGGACTCGCACTTTTGCAGTCGCCAAGGATCAAGTACTTAGTTGCTTGACTAGTATTTATTAGGTCTATCGGGCGTGTATGCCACAAATGGCACACTTTAACAATCCCTCTGAATATCTCACAATCATGTGATGTGTTACAAGAAGACTTACAAAACTGCACTTCCCAAGTCAATGTCAATAGCTCAACAACACTGCAACTTCACCACCAACTACCATCGAGTTTCTGCTGAAGCGAGAGTCAAGGAGAATGAAGACATCAACAAATATGGCCAACCATGACCCTAGGATGAATAGGACTAACCCCAATTATCGCGCGTTGATAGGCATCATTGGTACTTGGGGTACCTTGTGTGGTTTCTACAAGTGTTTGTTGTTGCCTTGTGTGTTCCTGATAGTGTTTGCAGTTGCTTGGAGTGTTTCTTGAGTGTGTATTGTTACCCTGTACTTGTGTTTGTTTTTGGTCTCTTGGCCTTAAAAACCCACTGGTGTGCAAAAGAACTTTGGTTAGGAAACCTCTCTATACTATGTGTTCCCCCTTATCTATTTATGTCAGCACAAGTAGCTTAGATAAGTTAAAAACTAGGGAGCTAACTCTAACTTTGATAATGGTGGGTAGTAACTCTCCCCGAGTTTTGACGTGAAAATTTTGCTACGTGCTTCCAGCTTCGTCAAGAACTCTCTACAACGTCAATGAAGCAGAAGATAGACCCGCCCGGACTGCAAAGGACTTCTAGAAGACAAAGACTTCACTAACCTGGAATGCCTAACCTTAAGTCTAGAGTTTCGCTAACATTGATGATACTCTTTTAACACCCCATCACTTGCTAATCTTCTAACAAACCAACTAACATTGAGCATAGAAGTATCGAAACCAAGCCTAACCTTCGTAGTTCAACCCGTTATCTTCACTTGAAGCCCGAAGAATCACGTGCTTGATCTCCACGGAGCAAATAGAAGGATGAAGACTCTCCAAAATCAAGCGATCAATGTCGACTCCACATTTAGGAGAGACCAAGGAGGAGTGAAGACTTTTCTAACTAGCTCACTCGCTCGTTCAAATTTTGACAGGTTTGAAACAAAGCTGACTTATGACACGAGTAGAAATCCACATGAAGATTTGTCGGAAGATGAAGTCGACCCAAGGTATCACAATATACCTCAAGATCTTCAAGGCTACAAGAAGATGGGGGAGCAAGAAGATCTTCGATGGTCTCCACCAACCCAAAGACAAGAAGAAATAGATCATCGACTACTGGAAGACACACCGTTGGTGGTGCGCCGTCACCTAGAGCAATTTTTGCTCAAACACAAGACAACCCAGAAGAATGGTTTCTATTAAGACTAACCTGCGCCTTGGTAGTTAGGAAGCGTAAAGGACTAAGGCGACAAATTCGACGTGCCTATCCAGACTCTAGCATAAAAACTCTTGTCTACCATCTGCAAGCTCGAAATTAGAGGTCCACGCCAACATCAAGCATCAATGCGCGACACCAAGGTATGAAGGTTCCATCAAGCTACATGAAGGAAGCGATGACTCCAAGCCAACAAGAGCTACCCGAGCATCCTCGACTCTTCAGGACCCCGATTGCGACTGAGAAACCCTCTAACTATGGTAGAATATTTTGGGTATACTCGATAGCTTGACTCCATTAACCTCAAAGGCGTCTCAACAAGGCTTTCGTCAAGGTACTTTTGGCAACATCAACTCTTCAGCCCCCAAATGCAGCGTGCGAAGACAATCTACATCTTCGGTAAAAGCAAGTCTTCTACACAACTCGAAGTGTCAACAAGAAGTTGGAAGAGCAACCTTTTGAAGTCTAACTCTAACTTCGTCTCAACACCTCTTACTACTATGTTTAGGAATCTCGGGATGAGATTCTGTTTAAGGGGGGAAGAGCTGTAACACCCCACTTTTTGTAACCCTGTTTAAGTAGTGTTTAGTGATCCAAAAATCAGGGCCAACAAAAACTTTTTGTGCTTAATCAGATTTGCTGGAATCTGTTGCATGTTTGCCTTGCTATGTAAATTGTGTTTGCAGGAGTGTAGTTTGAAGGATAAGTTTGTGAGCCAACTCAATCTTTCTGTTCTTGTGATCAGGCCACCTTTTGAGATGCAAGCCTATTTCTCAAAATAAAGTATCTTGGCGCCTCCTTTTATTTTTGAAAAGTTTAATTTTCAAAACCGGGGCCAAGACCTATCTTAAAACAAAAGCTTTACCCAAACCTGAGTATTTATAAAACTACAGGGATCTACTGTTATGATCCCACTATTTTATAAAACTACTATTTTATAAACCTTTGATAAGTAGTCTTTCAAAACACCTTTGAGAAGGCTTGATAAAGGAGATGATTAAGTCTCCATTTGTTTCTAAAAATATCTACCAAAGCCTTACTCCTTTCCTTGAAAACTCTCTTCAACTTCCCATGGCTTGATCACCATTTAGCACTTGTTCAAACATTACTTCTAGTGATGCAAGATTAGCTTCAAATGATTGGCCTTGTGTGGTGAATTGACTTTGGGTGACTTTGTTTGGCTTTGATGTGTTGTTTGTGTGTAGTTATGATCCCTAGGTAGGCCTGTGGCCTAACCCAATCAACACCCACCAAGTAATGTTTTGTCCCATGTAGGTTATTTTCCTCCTATCTTTCAAATGAAACCTATCTGGTTATTTTCCTCTCAATCCTGAATCACTAACTCTAATGTCTTAGTCTTATCATGAGATACTAGGAGCTCCATTTTGAGGAATCTTATAACTAATCAAACTAGCCCAAGGAAGGCACCCATGGTGTTATTAGGATCATCTTCATCCAACCATAAAAAGGTTTCACTCAGATTTAGAAAATCATCTCTTGCAAACATTTCATCAAACACCTGGTGTGCAGACCATCTTCACTCTTGTTAACAGATTTAGTTTTTAGATGTTTGTATTAAGCTCATCTATCCTATCCATGGCAATGTACCTTCCTAGAACTCATCCTTGATATATATTCTTCCATTCTTTCCATTACCACCTAGTCATTTGAGGCCATCTGATACTTGTTCTAATCCTGTTTCTGACCCTAATCAAATCACTGACCATTTGACTATTATCAGATGCACTTTTGCTACCACTTTTAAACTTTGAAATAGATTGTTCAGAGACCATTCTTTGACCTATTCATCTTATTTTTGATCTACTCTAACTATCTATACACTTGCATGTGCATTTTGAAGCATGCCACCTATTTATGTGACTAGGTTTTGAACCCTAGTCAAAACTAATTTCACTTTTCTAGTTTTCCTTGATCCTCTTGGTAACTTGTCAGCAACTCATCCCAAAATTTCCCCATAAATTCATTCCTCTCTGCTAGCACTTGGAAAGGTTATTCATGCATTCAATCATTCCCTTTCCATCCAAAAATACCTATTTCTATTTCCACCTTCTTATCTAACACTTGCATAGGAATAGTAGCAATGCTATTTCATGCACTCTTCTCAAATGGATTTGATGAAGCCCCACCATGCTATCTTATGCATGTAGGATCCTATGAATTTCCAAACCCTAGTTGCTCAATTCTAAAAAGATTCCCAAGTCTTATGATTAGCATAATTTGACCAACTATCTAGATGCCAAATTTTGGTGATCCTCATTAGTATCAAAAATTGTCCAACTTCCCCATCTCTTTTGACATACCAATTGAAGCCCTCTGATCTATCCTTGCATTGCCACTGCTAAGAATAAAATGAAGTTATCTGAAAATCCAAATAATGCATCATGCATGCATGCATTCATCATCATATCTCTACCTCACTAACTCAAATTCATTTGAAACTCCACCAAACCCTAGCATTGACCACTCCAGCACCCCTCCCTCCCTCTGGTCAAAAATTACTGTAGCATGCACCCTCTCTCCTTGTCTTTTGTGCTTGGAAGTAGCTAGTGGAGGGACACATGAATATATTTCTAATCTTGCAACTTGTTTAAAACCTGCAGCAGCTATTCCTTCCCAGGAAAGGAATCACCCCTGTCCCCCTCTCACCCTCTCCACCACCTCTCCTACCCAATCAGGGCCTCTCCCTAGCCCCCACATGCCCAAAACTGACTTACCCCCATGCCCCACATTCCTCTCTGTGATATAAGGCCACAACCCCTCTCTGATGTTTCATTCCACTCCAAGACGCCCACTTAGCCCTCCCAGAAGTTCCTGACCATCCCCTTGCTCGGTATCAGAGAAGAAAAGGAGAAACCCTAGATTTGGACTGCGGGGAAGAGGAGATGAATGCCACTGATCTGAACCCTCTCCTCCCTCTCTTTCTGCATAAATTTACTCCCCTCTCTATTCCAGACCAAACCCTACCCTTATTTTGGATCTAGGAGCCCTGGAACGAGGACCCCGACGAGCCCCAGAGCGTGCCTTCTCGGCCTCACGCGCGAACCACCTCCCGGAGCCGAATCTGAAGCTTCTGCACGTCGTTGAGGTCGCCGTGGAGAGCCGCGTCGCCTCGATAGCTCGCCGTCATCCCAGGGAGCTCCTAGGTGCGCCGCCATGACCTCCTGGCCGGGCTAGGGTTCCTGCGTGTGCCGGTAAGATCTAGGCCGGACCCGTTTAGATCGAGCCCATCCTCTCTTTTTTTTCTGAAGACTATTTATCTATTTCCTTAGATCTGTTAACTTGCTGTTTGATTTAAATCCCAATAAAAATGAGAAATGGATGAAAGTGACTAGATCTCATTTTAGAAGTGTTCTGAAACTTTTTATCCAACATGCAGAGTAGGTGGCTTGTCACATTAGTATCTAGATTATTTGTGGAGATTATTATTGCAAAATGTGTCTTTTATGTTGATAAATCAATATCTGGGGTTTTAGAAGCTCAAAACTGATGAATCCAATTTTGTTGGATAGGTATCTGGAATACCTTTCAAATGCCACTGGCCTAGATGCAAATACGGTTTTATTCTTAGCATGTTTGTTTTTGCAAAATACCACCAGATCTGCCCTTAGGGAATTATAAAACTTGTTCTCTGAAGTATTTTTTGGGTGAAACCAATTTTGGGTGGTCCTGTACTATGAAAGCTTGCTACTGACTAGAGGATAAATTTTTCTAAGCTTTTATGATTTTCTGGTAGATTTATCTCTGAACCAATAGTTATTTTCACTATAAAATGCATAGTTTATTGTTTGTTAATCAGAAAATTGCAAATCCAATTTTGTTGGGTTTGTATTGTTGTTAGCTATCTGATGCTATGCTGGATGACATGTTTTGAGCAAGTTTGATGCCTGCATGATGTTTGGGTTGAGTATAGGGTTATTTACTATTAGAAAATTGTTTTCCCTATTAATACAGTAGCTTTACTTTTATAAGATGAAATCTTGGTTCAGAAAACTTGTTGCTTATCTGAAAGTATGCTTAATATGCTATTTGACCTATGTGGCCACCTGCATGCTTGTTTGAGGTGAAGTGGTGTTGTGCTTGCTATGTTTGAAAAACCCTAGTTTTAATAGGAATAACTTGCTACTAAAAATCTATGAAATCTTATTTTAGTTTCTAAACATGTTTGTTTCTGATACTCTTTGATTATGTGATGTTGAGTGATGAAGTGCATGTGACCTGTGTATGCATGTATGCTTATTGTGTGCTTTTTTTTTCCGGCGATAGATTCGAACGACGAGTGTGCGGAGGAGGGGGAGGTGTTTGAGTACCAAGAAGAAGGAGATCAGGGACAAGCCAACCAAGGCAAGCCATCTACTTGTTGCATATCCGAATCCTAATAAGTCACTATGCATTGTTCTACTCTTGCCTTCATTACTATGCATTGTTTTCTTATATTGCTATTCCCCTTATATAGCAATAGTTGGCGACTTAGCTCCACAAGTCGACTTGATATCATCTTTAAAGATGACACCTTTGACACCTACTCAATACCCCGGAAAGTAGAGACTTGATGATTAGCATCGAAGTCTTTGGGAAAACTTGTAGTGGAGCCAAAAACTCTAGGATTGGGAATACTCTCTCTGGAAAAAAATTCAAAAATGTTTTCGAACACCTTGGGGTAGTTGCTACTCCATTGAGGTGTTTACAAATGATTTTATAAACATGGAGTTGGACTTGGGAGGTGTAGAAGTTGGTGGATTTATTGAAAAGTGACATTGTGTATAAGTGTTCGCCAAACCAATTACTCCCGTGCAACCACATTACCCGGTATGGGACGGGCTTAGTTTGAAGTTTATTTGATTTAGTGTGGGGAGCCTCACAACTATATATGGGTCTGCAGGACCCCAGAATCCGGGTTGACGCTAAACGAAGGTCAACACATATCACGGCATATCCCGAGCCGCCGGAAGACACTTGGGTTCTCTCGCCGTGGCACCGGAGTTACGCTCTGGAGGAGGTACTGCCGGGACATGCCGGGGAGGTAAACTCCACAGGGTAGGCACCCGTACTAAGGTAGATAGATGGAGGGCTTCGATCGATTATCCGAACCCCACATACTTGTGTAGGACGGTCCGTGGTGGTATCCCGACGGATTTGTCGAATGGTGTGGGTAAAGTGTACAACCTCTGCAGAGTGTAATCTATTCGAATAGCCGCGTCCTCGGTCATGGACGGTTGGGATGGCCATACTTAACCTGTGTCGAGTTTTGGTTTTACAAAAATGTTTTCGAGAAAATGGAGAAGGGTGCCGGACAGAGTACTCGGAGGGTACTGTCGTGACATGGTTATGGTTCGGAGTACTTGCAGGGTACTACCGAAGGAATGGAAGTGGTCATGTGTGATTGACCGGAAATAATAAGGATGGTGGTCATGTTTGATTGACCGCCGGCTTTTCTCTTGAACAGAAGTTTCCCCCTTTCCTAGAGCTTTTGCAAAGACTTCTCTTGTAAGTATCTTCTTTAATAAGAATATAGAGATGTCGTATGACATGCTATATATATCGACACGAGAATCTTTCTACAAATCTTCTTTAATAAGGATATAGAAATGCCGTAGGACATGCTATATCGACACGAGAAACATTCTAGTATTAAGCTGCCTTCAAACAAGCCAACCTTGCTACAGCCCAAATAGCATGTGTTTATCTTCTCCTAGATGGTTTGCGAGTACAATTCCAAAATGTACTCACGGCTTTGTCCCTGGCTATTAACTTGGCCAGATTATGGAGAAGACTACTCAGAAGGTGGCGATGGCTACGACGACGCCGGTGCGAACTAGGAACGTCTCCCAGTCAGTTGCCTGTAGGGTAGTAGGCATGACGTGGGTCATCAACGCTGTTTGGTATCCGCTGCTTAGTTGTAGACTTGCCCTGCATGGCAATATCATACTTGGTCATGTGACCAATTGTAAGCATTATTCGGTACTGTAAAGGATGATGTAATTCTGTTATCAACTCGGATATGTGGATTCACGACACACTGATCATGGGATCATGAATTGTATGCATATCGGGTATTCCGGATGGGTAATCCGGGGACCCCACAGGCCAGGCCACTCCGCCCTATTGTGTGGGGCCCTCGTGGCCCCACTCCGTCTCCTCTTCAGTTCTCTGCAAGCTTCGGTGAATTTCTGGACGTTCGGCTTTTGTTTCGTCCAATTCTGAGAATATTTCCTGTGTAACTTTTCTGAAACACAAAAACAGCAGAAAACAGGGAACTGGCACTGTGGCGACTTGTTAATAGGTTAGTTCCAGAAAATTCATAAAAGTGCCACGAAGTGTAACGAAACACTAATCAAATGGTGTAAAAACAAGTATGGAGCATCAAAAATTATAGATACGTTTTGGACGTATCAAGCATCCCCAAGCTTAACTCCTGCTTGTCCTCGAGTAGGTAAGTGATAACAAAAGAAATGATTTTTGAGGTGACATGCACCTACACAATCTTGATCATCTATGTAAGCATTGAGTGCTGGGATCAAAAGAACTTAAAACATGGGCATGAAAGATATAATCTTGATAGAAGAAACTTAGCAACCATGTTATAACATGAAATAGAACACAAACAAAAGATCATGAAAATGAAACATTGAGAGTCAAACATGTGTTCAAATCATAAGGAAAAACATACAAATGGTTTTCAGCTTGTCCTTCATGGAGAGCAAAACATAAATGCATCGGACACCTTCAAGTTTAAGAGGGCGACTATATACAAATAATTTAAGAACAAGTGAAACCATGATCATGAATCAATCAATGAAAACTTTGGGACAATGCACATTATACTCAGAATGACAACTATGCTCTCTTAGACGGTGCATAAAGGTAGAAGGTGGTGACTCAACATAAAAGTAAAAAGAAAGGCCCTTCGCCGAGGGAAGCAGTGATTGCAAGTTTTATAAACCTTCAAAAATTATGGTACTTACTAGCTTTGAGCTCTCATTGCCCCCATCATAAGCATCTTGAATGGTTAAAGTTAATGCGAGTACAATTATGATGCATATGCTTGACAAATCATAAGTTGAAAACCTCGTGCCCCGTGAATACGAGTACCCAAACCTCGTGCTACTTTGCTTAGGTCCCAAGCAAGTTCTTGTCATTGTAAGTATACGCGTATCATCGAGAACCGCCAATGGGGTACCTCCGTGCCCGATGACATGGAACAAGCCCACATCAAAATGATAGGACAAGCAGACAATGAACACCTCGACATCTCTTTTATTTACCATTTGTATAGCTTTTTATTTTGAGATGCGTCGTCGAATGTCCACTATGGGCATGCTGCAAATTTCCACCATGAATTATGCATGGCTTAGATTGGCGGCCCAGGTGTTTCTCTAACACATATACAAACTCCATGAACTCCACAAGATTCCAATTTATTTCACACCGCGAGCATCCATAAACAAAAGATCACGATATCGACTCAAATAAGATGAAGTGCAATGTCGAATGCTTGCCCCATGACAACATGGATGGGCTAATTTCTAACTTACAACTTGCAAGCATAACAACTCAACATAAGAGAGTCACAATGTCAAATTTTTAAGAACGAGAAAAAATAAAGTGTGCCATCAGATTCATGAGAGCTTTACTGACCAATTTTCGCATAACACTAGTAAGAGTTTAATTTGAAGAGTAGACAAAAGCAAGTCAAATGTACTTTGGAATAGCAAATTGCTAATAGGTATGTATGGTGGACATGTTGGAACAACTTGGTTTTTAGGAGTTGGATGCATGAGTAGAGCTCGTACTCAGTACAAAATGAGGGATAGCAAAAGACTGGGAGCGACCAACTAAGAGAGCAATAACGGTCATAATCATGCAAAGAGACAAAGAAACATTAAAAGAAGCATAAGATGGCATAAAAAGTCAAAAACTAAATGATCATAGAGGCTATTGGTGACTTTGTAAGAGTCTAACATGTGTGAGCAAGCGCCAAGTCAACCCAAATAAAGCATCAAGGAGAAAGCCAAACTAATGCTTCCAAACGATAAAAACAATGCATGATTTTTTCAAAGGCTCATTAAGAAATCTCAGTTATTTGAGACAAGTAATGCTACAGAAAAACCACTAAGAATACTATCAAAAAGACATCAAGCACGACATGCTAAAGCCTAGGCCGCAGTCTACACAAGCTCCTTCTTGTACCACTTTTTTGCATAAAGCTTTTTCTCTTTTCCAACACCATTCGAACTTTTTATAAACAACTCTTTTGATGAAAACCAATATGGACCAGTGGTCAAAATACACCTTGATGCAAAGATAAAAGAAGATCTGAACAAAAATCAAGGCAAAAAACAAAAGCTAAACGCAGTAGCAGAAAAAGAGAACACTCGTTGAACGAAAAGAGTGAAAACTATAGTGTTCTTGGCAATGAAAAACGGAGTTCATCTCCCTCCAAAACAACATGATGTGATCCAACCATTTATTGCAGAAAACAAAACAAAAGAAAACTGAAAGTAAAAGTAATGACGCTCCAAGAAAAATGCATAATGCATGAAGCAATAAAAATATAGTGTGTTGAAAGGTGACCTGATTTTTGCCGATGAAGAAGGAGGTGCCTCAGGGGCATCCCCAAGCTTTGACGCTTGTACTTCTTGAATATTTCTTGGGGTGTGTGGGCATCCCCAAGCTTGAGCTTTTGTCCATTCTTCAACTCATCTCATCATTCTCCAATCCCTACACTTGAAAACTTCCTTCATACAAAACTAAACACAAATCTATTACCAACATTAGTGCAAGCATAACATTGAATCAACCCTTTTTGCTTCAGGTTTCAACCTAAAACCACCACATATAAAGCATATACTACTGTAGCAACTACCCCAAAATTTCTGTGATCAAAAGAACTCAAAAAGAAAGCGATAAAGCGGCAAACACAAATATTGGCAGAAATCTATCAAAACAGGAACAGCTGACAAAGGTTGAATTTTTAGAGGGTTTTCTGTTGCTCAAATCAAAAAGTGTTCAACTAATGAAAGTTTGGATATAACCTGGGGCATATGCAAAAGAAATGGCAGGTCCAAAAGATATACAGAGAATTTTCATGAATTTTTACGGTGCAGCACCGAAAACTGTTTCAGGATAGCAACATCCCCAAATCTTACCTCACTCAAATTAGAGGCTTCTCTTGGCACAAAAATGAAATAAAAAGGATAAGGAGAGGTTATTACAGTAGTAATAACTTCCAAGACTCAAATAAAAGAAAAAGTACTAAAAAGTAAAACATTGGGTTATCTCCCAAGAGTGCTTTTCTTTAACGCCTTTGAGCTAGGCACAGTAATTTGCAAAGATGCTCATGTAGGCGCCATAAAAGAGATTAAGGCAAAGGTGCAATATAGGAACTTAAAGCGAGAGAGAGCATCAAAAGGCAAATATGAAACACATTTAAATCTAAACCACTTCCTATGAAAAATAGTCTTTGTCGGTGTTATGGACACCGGGGTATCCCAGTCCACCTGCTCCTGGGCCACGTCATCGGCCCATCTTCAGAATCAACGACCCAAGCTGCGGAGAAGACCCTCATGAGGAGGCGCCTCATGAGGAGAACGACGACATAAATGGCTAAGGACCAGAAGACCTCCTCACGAGCCCCTGCTGGTGAGGAGAGGAAGCACGCCCACGTCAGCTCAGCACGTTTGCGTGCAGAGCAAGAAGATAACGGGCAGAAGACCGCGTACCGCCCACGCTACCCCCGACAGGGAGGAGACCAGCTTTCTCTGTGCCTGCCCAAAGCGGCACAGTGGTAGTTGGCCACCCCCCTAAAAATAGCGTGGACGGTGCAGGGCGCCAGACGAGGACGTCAGCTTCCTCCACCCACTCCTGTGGACCGGCGCCACTACCCTACGAAGACTACGTCCACGGAAGAACAGAATCTACAGCTGTCCTCCCTTCCTTGGCCGTGTGTGGCAACCCCTTCCCCAAGAAGATAAGGGGAAGGAGGACCTGGGCGCTATAAGAGGGAGGGAGGCCACCCCTTAGAGGGGGATCGGATCTTCATCTTCTTCAAGCTGCTAGTTGGGCACGCAGGTTCTTCAACCTCTGGCCAGCTAGAGCTTTGTAATCAAGACCTTGTACTCCTCGCGAGGTGTCGCGTTGTAATACAAGAAGGCAGGAAGTAGGGGTGTTACCTCACCATGAGGGCCCTGAACCTGGGTAAAGCTTGGTCTCTCTCTCTGCAGTGCGTTGCTGAAGGGAATATGCCCGAGAGGCAATAATAAAGTGGTTATTATCATATTCCATGTTTATGATAAATGTTTATTTCTCATGCTAGAATTGTATTAATCGGAAACATTAATACATGTGTGATTAATAAACTAAAAGGTTCCTAGTAAAGCCTCTCTTTTATACTAGCTCGTTGATTAACTGATGATCAAGGTTTCCTGATCATGAACATTGGATGTTGTTAATAACGAGGTCATATCATTAGAAGAATGATGTGATGAACACTCACACCCATAGTATGAATAGCAATACGATCAAGTCATCAAGTTCATTGCTATATCAGACTCATGCGAAGTAGTTCTAATCCTTAGACCATGAGATCATGTTAATCACTGATACCGGAAGGGTACTTTGATGATATCAAACGTCACACCGTAATAGGGTGATTATAAAGGTTGATTTGGGTACTCTGAAAGTATTAGTTGAGGCTCATGGATCAAGAGTGGGATTTGTCCATCCGGATGACGGAAAGATATTCTCTGGGCCCTTCTCGGTGATATTGCATTGGAATCGCTTGCAAGCATGTGACTAGGTCACAGGAATGCATTATCACGGAACGAGTAAAGAGACTTGTCGGGAACGAGATCGAACTAGGTATGGTTGATACCAAATGATCGGATCTCGGACAAGTAATAATATCGCGAGACAAAAGGAATTAACTATGTTCGTTACCGGTTCACACGATCACTAGTTCATCGTTGAGTAAGTGGGAGTCATCATGGATTTCCAGATCCCGCTGTTGATTATTGATCGGAGAGGAGTCTCGATCATGTCCACGTTATTCACGAACCGTAGGGTGACACACTTAAGGCTCGTCGTCGTTTTTGAGTGGATACGATACTCCGATCGAATTACAGGACAGCATAAGGGTTGTTTCAGAAAAGCACCGAAACTGTTTCGGGATATCGAAATAACTCAAGGGTGTATTTGTTAATGTTTGTTAATTGAATGAATTAACAAATATTAAAGAAATAAAAATGTTTTATTAAATCAATAAGTGTGAATTTTAATTGGCATGAATGTCATGCATTAAAATGGGGGTTACCTCATGTTGATGAGGGATTAATCTCCATAAAGGGAATAAAGAGGGGAAATGAAGAGGAGGGGAGGCCCTTGGCCGGCCAGCCCCTTGGCTGCCCTCCTCCTCTATATAAACCCCCCCTCTCTCCCTTGGTCACACACTTCTTGATCCTCCCTCCCTTGCATAGTTGCTGTCCACTTTCCGTCTTAGCTTAGCGAAGCTCTGCCGGAATTGTAGTTCGTAGTTCACCCACTTGGAGAAGTGTGTGGAGGAGTGTCCAGCGGATCCCTTCTTCCGCTGCCCCGCTGGACCGAGGGCGTGGAGGAGTCGACGTCAAGCTGCACGTGTGTGCGAGTACGGGGGCGCTGCCACTTGTGGCGCCGGGAATGCGATCTTGTGATCGTCAAGTGAACCACGACATCGACTACGTCAAGTGAACGACTACGTCGACTACGTGCGTCTTCACCAACTCTCCATCGTCAACGTTTGTGCGGGAACGTAATCCCCGCTCACGGTCGTCGAGGGTGAGTATCCGTTGCTACCATCTCGTAGAGTATCTTGGCCAGTTTATGCGTTCTTGCGTAGGAAAATTTTTGTTTTCTATGCTACGAACCCATCAGTGGTATCAGAGCCATCTCTATGCGTAGTTGGTATGCACGGTTAGAACACATGTGGATGTGGGCGTTGATGATCATGTTATTGCAATTTTTTGGTATTTTGGATCATAGTGGCATAGTGGGATTGAAGCTGCCCGAGACTAACCTTACGTGACCGCGTTCACGAGACTTGTCCCACACTTGACATGCTTCGGCATATGTGGCTTTGCGGGTGCACGTTTCTCCCACTATAGTTATGATCTATTATACAAAGAATTGTTAATAATATTTTTATCACCGTTGTGGTTCTTGTTCGTAGGTAAGAACGGTTCTTCCTAGAAAGCCCCAAACCACGTAAAATATGCAAGACAAATTAGAAACGTCTAACTTGTTTTTGCAGGGGGCATGTGATGTGATATGGTCAAATTGTTTATGTTACAAATTGTATGCGATGATCCTTTTTGTAAGTTATAAACAACCGGCAGGAGCCATGTGGTTGTCTTTACATTTAAATGGCCTGCGTGCCGTATATATATCCAAGTGATATATTGTAATGGAGGAAGACAACCAAGGTGGCGCGCCATGGACCTTGGTGCTACGCCGGTGGAATGATGGAGATTATTCCATGACGCACAAGATGGAGATCGAATGCGTGAAGGACCATATCATATCACATTATATATGCATGTGATGTTTATCCTTTTATGCATCTTATTCTGCTTAGATTTGATCGCACGGTAGCATTATAAGATGATCCCTCTCACATAAATATCAAGATAAAAATGTGTTCTTCCATAGCATGCACCGTCAAGAAAGTTCGTCGTTTCGAGACACCACGTGATGATCGGGTGTGACAGACTCTACGTTCACATACGACGGGTGTAAGACAGTTTTACACACGCGAGTGCTATGGTTCTACTTGACGAGCCTAGCATGTACAGACATGGCCTCGGAACACGAACCGAAAGGTTAAGCATGACTCATATGGTTGATATGATGAACATGGTGATGTTCGCCTTTGAAACTATGCCGTTGCACGTGATGATCGGTTGTGGTATAGTGAATTTGGTTCGTGTAATCACTTAAGAAAACTAAGAGGGATGTTGTTTTTAAGTGGGAGTTCATTTAGTAATTTTGAATTATAGAACTCAATTTATCATGAACTAAATCAAAGTGAATTTGCATAGTTTGTTGTAGTTATTGGCATCCGTTTGCTACCATGCGATTAGCTATAATTGAGATAATAGAACTATAGAATTCTGGATGTTAACTTTACGAACTGGTATCGTATTGTTTGAATGTCAATCTAAAGTTTAAAGTCCTATTGCAAACTTTTAGCAAACCTTGGTTACTCGATAAAATTTAATAAGTAGTATTAAATCAAGAGTAACAATTCCAGTGTTAGTATCTAAGTATCACACTTGCCTCTATGATCCTTGATATTCAAAAGTTGTTTTTAGTATCAAGGTTATCTAGGAGTTGAAAGAATTGTTTCATAAACTATCATGTGTGGAAGATATTGTGATATCTGAAACAATGTTTGGTTGCAATGTGATAGAGTATAATTTCGTAAGACACATGTTCTCATATTGTATGAGAATTTGTGAAGATTGGAGACGCTAGGCGTCTAGATCTCCTAAAAAGGTTTTAGGAACTAACATTATACTCAAAATTCGTCCTCATGAGCTATAGTAGCTTGATCATGAAAGTTGCCATGATAGGATGAATGGAAGATGTAGGTAAAATGTTTACTACACTAAAAGATTACTAAAGAATGGAATTTGGAAGAACGCCAAATATTTGATTATGGTGATCTACTTCAAAGTGTGAGTCCAAGGGTATTAGTGTTTGACTAATCATGCCTTGAACTATGTGCCATGTGTATGGCGCCACTATTGATGTTGATAGATTCTTCTAGATGAAAAAGAATTGCTAAAAGAGAATCCGAAATTTATTCTGGCGGAAAAGAAAAGACTGGAAATGTCCAGCTCAGGTATATAGAAGATATACATGTTATGGTTGTATTCGTTGCTTGTTAAAACAATGTGGTTCTTGGGTATTTGATACTAAATTGGTTGGTATGAACTGTCATACAACGCAATACAAGAACTACAATGGCCTAATTAACTAGCAAATGAATATCGGATGATTCTCATCGAAAACAAATAAAGTGTTATTGTGTTTCGTTGGAATTAAACCTAGCCTTCAAGATTTATTTGAATAATTGTTATTTTGTTCTGGTATTATGAGAACAATGGTTGTTCAAATTATTACCGCATTCATAAAAGATGAATGAACGCTTATCTTGTTGGAGAAATCACATCCATAACACTGATGCTAAAAATGTCTTAAGACAAATGATTAGAAGATCACTTATGAGTGACACCACCGTTTAAATCATATTGGAAAGTAAACATGAAGAAACTCCATGTTGATGGAATTTTGGAGTCTTTTGATTTTGAATCAATTGACGCTTGTGAAAATTTCCTAGAGATGATTAAAACTCCGTTTGTAGGCCAAAGAAGAACGGACGACTAACTTATTGGATATTATACATGTTGATGTATATAGTCCATTATGTGTGGTCGTGTGTGGTGAATTCTTGAACTTCATTTACTTTAACCGATGATTTGAGTAGATATATGTGTATATTTACTTGATAAGGAAGAAGCATGAAATATTTGAATATTGTTCAAAGTATTTCTAGTTGAAGTTGAAAATCATTGTAACAAGAGAATAAAGAATTTATGATTTGATCATAAAGGAATATATTTGAGTTACAAGTTTAGCAAACACCTAAAAGTTGAGGAATCGTTCCATAGACTTGTATTTCTCGAAACACCATAGGAGTATGGAGTGTTCGAGAGATGAAATCAAACTTTGTTTGACATCGTTGGATCAAAGGTGTCGTCTATAAAACTGCCATTATATTTTAAGGATAAAGCTTTAGAGACTACCGCTTTTACACTGAAAAGAGCGCCATCATGATCCGTTGAAATGACACCATATGAGTTATGGCATGGGATAAAACCCAAATTGTCTTTTCTAAAATTTTGGTATGCTATGCATATGTAAAATGTTTACAACCAAAGTCGGATAAATACGTCTTTGTAGGTTATCCCAAAGTAAATATTGGGTATTCCTCCAGAACACTGAAGACAAAAGTGTTTGTCGCTGAAAACGTCAAGTTTCTTGAGAAGGAATTTTTCGCAAAAAGTCAAGTGGGAGGACAATAGAACTTTGATTGGGTTATTGAACCTAAGCTATATGTGCTGAGTAGCGCAGCGCTGGGAAGTGTCCCGGAGTCGGCCACAATGCGCATGGCTGTCGTACCTCAAAGGTTGTGGTCACATAGATCAAAGTTCCTATTGAACCGCGTGAGTCGGGTAACAATCAAATAAGTTAGATTTGAGAATGAATCATTATTGTTTGACAATGATGAACCGACTGCATGCAAAGAAGCAATGATGGGCCCTGACTCCGTCAAATGGCTAGAAGCCATAAAATCCGTGATAGTTCCATACACGAGAAATCAAGTTTCTGAACTTGGAAGACCCTCAAAAGGCATGAAGCCTAATAAACGTGTTAGGATCTATAAAGACAGACATGGATGTTTAACATCTTTGAAATAGTCGACACATCGTTAAAAGAGTTTACGATTGTGTTCAATGAGTTGACTATGACAAGATTTGATCTTTCATAGCGATATTTTGTCTGGACGGATTACTGTAGCAACCCCTACATATGCCAAGGTTGGTATATGTTTGTTGAACAAACAAGACAACATTCTTCTAATAGAATGGTTACCTAGGACATGTACATGACATTGTCCAATGGGTTTTGTAAATTCAAAGGATGCTAAAAGGCATGCAAACTTCAATGGTTGAAGTAAGCATCGCGGAGTTGGAATATTCACCGTGATGAAATAATTAAAAGGTTTAGTTTCATCAGATACGATGAATATGCTTGCATTTGCAAGAAATTAAGTGGGAGCGCTGAGACATATTTTCAGTACATTATGTGGAAGACATATTGTTAATTGGAAATGATGTATCTTTTATTGACATAGGTTAAGAATTTCATTAAAATTAGATTTCAATGAAAGACTTAGGCAAAACCAAAATATTGGGTCTCGATGTCTATGTAGATAGATCAAGGTGCCAATATGGTTGTGATAAAGTACATAGATGAAATATTGAATGAAGTTCAATATGGAAACGACGAGAAAAGTTCTTGCCGCATGGAAGAGGTTGAAACAAGATTCAGGTGTTTTTGACACTTGATGAGTGAAGCCACATGAATGATTTGATCGATCATGTATACCGTGATATGTACATATCCAGATATGTCCTATGCTCTAAATGTTATGAGCATATACCAGAGTGATAAAAATCATAAGATGATCACTGGACAATAGTAGAGATATCCTTATGTGCTTTGGAAGGACTAAGGATATATATTATGTATGACAAAGTGACACATAATTCATTGTAAAGTGTTACATTGATACTAAGTTTGTCACAAGATACAAATTAAGTTTATCTCAATTTTAGCTATACGTTAGGTGGCACAATGTAATGGAAAGAAGTTCCATGATGGATTTGGATGAGTTCCAAAGTTAAGACATTGTGATGGATTCTACAACAAATGTTGAGTATATAGCTGCTTTAGAAGTAGCAAAAGAGGGCATTTGTGTCAAGAAGTTTGTTATCAAACTAGGTGTAGTTCCAAGCTGGCTATTACTGTGAAGATCTATTGTGCGACAATAGTGACAACATGATTTTAGCTAAAGGAACTAAGGTCTCACCTAAGGACCAAATTTATACCCAACTGTCTCATTTGAGAATGAGTGATGCGTAGAGACGCAAAGACATGCAAATACAGACAGAACTGAAAGTGTCAGATCTGGAGATCAGATTAACCACTGCAACGCGTACGGATAACACGTGAAAGCCATAAGTGTTATATACGCAAGTATCAACTAGATTATTGACTCTAGTGCAAGTGGGAGACTGAAGGGAATATGCCCGAGAGGCAATAATAAAGTGGTTATTATCATATTCCATGTTTATGATAAATGTTTATTTCTCATGCTAGAATTGTATTAATCGGAAACATTAATACATGTGTGATTAATAAACTAAAAGGTTCCTAGTAAAGCCTCTCTTTTATACTAGCTCGTTGATTAACTGATGATCAAGGTTTCCTGATCATGAACATTGGATGTTGTTAATAACGAGGTCATATCATTAGAAGAATGATGTGATGAACACTCACACCCATAGTATGAATAGCAATACGATCAAGTCATCAAGTTCATTGCTATATCAGACTCATGCGAAGTAGTTCTAATCCTTAGACCATGAGATCATGTTAATCACTGATACCGGAAGGGTACTTTGATGATATCAAACGTCACACCGTAATAGGGTGATTATAAAGGTTGATTTGGGTACTCTGAAAGTATTAGTTGAGGCTCATGGATCAAGAGTGGGATTTGTCCATCTGGATGACGGAAAGATATTCTCTGGGCCCTTCTCGGTGATATTGCATTGGAATCGCTTGCAAGCATGTGACTAGGTCACAGGAATGCATTATCACGGAACGAGTAAAGAGACTTGTCGGGAACGAGATCGAACTAGGTATGGTTGATACCAAATGATCGGATCTCGGACAAGTAATAATATCGCGAGACAAAAGGAATTAACTATGTTCGTTACCGGTTCACACGATCACTAGTTCATCGTTGAGTAAGTGGGAGTCATCATGGATTTCCAGATCCCGCTGTTGATTATTGATCGGAGAGGAGTCTCGATCATGTCCACGTTATTCACGAACCGTAGGGTGACACACTTAAGGCTCGTCGTCGTTTTTGAGTGGATACGATACTCCGATCGAATTACAGGACAGCATAAGGGTTGTTTCAGAAAAGCACCGAAACTGTTTCGGGATATCGAAATAACTCAAGGGTGTATTTGTTAATGTTTGTTAATTGAATGAATTAACAAATATTAAAGAAATAAAAATGTTTTATTAAATCAATAAGTGTGAATTTTAATTGGCATGAATGTCATGCATTAAAATGGGGGTTACCTCATGTTGATGAGGGATTAATCTCCATAAAGGGAATAAAGAGGGGAAATGAAGAGGAGGGGAGGCCCTTGGCCGGCCAGCCCCTTGGCTGCCCTCCTCCTCTATATAAACCCCCCCTCTCTCCCTTGGTCACACACTTCTTGATCCTCCCTCCCTTGCATAGTTGCTGTCCACTTTCCGTCTTAGCTTAGCGAAGCTCTGCCGGAATTGTAGTTCGTAGTTCACCCACTTGGAGAAGTGTGTGGAGGAGTGTCCAGCGGATCCCTTCTTCCGCTGCCCCGCTGGACCGAGGGCGTGGAGGAGTCGACGTCAAGCTGCACGTGTGTGCGAGTACGGGGGCGCTGCCACTTGTGGCGCCGGGAATGCGATCTTGTGATCGTCAAGTGAACCACGACATCGACTACGTCAAGTGAACGACTACGTCGACTACGTGCGTCTTCACCAACTCTCCATCGTCAACGTTTGTGCGGGAACGTAATCCCCGCTCACGGTCGTCGAGGGTGAGTATCCGTTGCTACCATCTCGTAGAGTATCTTGGCCAGTTTATGCGTTCTTGCGTAGGAAAATTTTTGTTTTCTATGCTACGAACCCATCAGTTGCGCGTTCGACACTCGAGGCTTCCGTCACCGTGTTTCGTTGCGATCCAAGATCTCACACGTTCAGCCCCCTGCGTTCGAATCTTTGGGTCCGTCGTGTGGTACCCCGTGTTCTTGCGACACGAAATCCATCGACATTTGGCGCGCCAGGTTGGGGTCTGTGGTGTGTTTCCTTCAAGATCTGCTTCGACATGGGTGACGATCGTCATCACCGTCTCCGCCTTCGTGTTGTCTACGCAAGTCGTCGCCGAGAACGTCTCCAAGTCCTCGATGGTCTGGAGGCCATTGGAGAGGGTGAGCCAGAGGTCGGCGACCTCGGCTTTGGGGGCTTCGCGGCGCTCGCCGGGCCACTTCTCCGCGCAACATGGCCGCCTCGCTTCAGGCCGGATGTTAGCCTGCGTTACGACGGGTCTTCCGATCCCGTGGAGTTCCTGCAGCACTACGCGGCTAGTGTTCGGGCGGCTGGAGGCGATGGGCGTGTCATGGCCAATTGGTTCATGATGGCGACAAAGGGAGAGCCTCGCCGGTGGCTCTGTGGGCTACCGCCAAGATTCATCTCGTCTTGGAGAGACCTCTGCGAGCGCTTCCTCGACAGATATGCACCCCTGGGACCTGAGCCGGAGGACGCGTAGGCCTGCGCCGTCCTTGATGGCCCCGTCCCCTGGTGCCTGAAGATTGGGCAGGGGGGCTTGAGGAGCTCACCCCCTTGCCCCCGCCTGAGGAAACGGAGCTCGTCATCTACATAAGGAGCAAAGTGTAACGGCAAGCCTCACTCGCCATTAATCCTTTCTAATCTGTGGAAACTGCCTGGAATCGTGAGTTTTGGCTCCACCAGCCTCGCAATTTCAGCTAATTGCGGCTTAACGCGAACGTGAGTTTTCGCTCGGCTGCCTTTCGAGAAAGAGCCAGAGCACGGTGTCCGCGCTGGGGCCTTCGCCCGGAAAATAGCAGGCCCGCAAAACCCAGAACGGATCGAGCTCTGACTAGGGAAGGGACCCGCTACAGTCACCTCATACGATCCATGGTGCTCTCTCCTCTCGAGCGACACTCGAATGAAGGCGCATGAGCGCGCGAGAGTCGCACAATTCGTGTAGATTTCTCCAAGTCTTCTGCTGTCCTTGTCTGCGGCCTTGTGCTTCTTCTCCTGGAATCGCCTTTGTTGTGTTTGGACGCCTGGGGGGCTGTAGGGAGATAGTCCTGTATGCCATCACAGTCACCTCTAGAGCGCCAGTGCCCGCTAGCCTTGCACCACGAGCTGCATACTAAGCGTCAGGCTGCTATCCCGCTCGGAGGCTGGCCCCGAAATGGCGTAGAGCATTTCCCAGACAAAGACGAAGCAAGGAAAAATGTGCAAGGGTGCAAATAAGGACAATTTGGCGCATGACGCCTTAAGTGCGATTACAACTTAAACTGGCCCAGTAGGGCAATGTCTGACGGCTGCCAAGTGTGCAGCTAACTTAATTCTTCTGGAGGAGGTCTAGGAGGAGCTTACTGGGCGACCGCTGTGTCGCCCTCGCCATCGCCGGTGCTTTGGCTGGAGCCTAAGGACGCGTCTCCGCTGGACTCTGACGACCCGCCGTCTTCCTCCTCAGCTTCCTCGCTGCTGGACTCCCCGGAGCCGGAGGTGTCGCCACTGGAGGAGTCCTCCGGTGCGGGCTCTCCGGGGCGGGCATAGATGGCCTGCAACCGTCGCAGGGCTATGTCCCGGCGCGCCGCCCTGGACACCGCTGCGCGATCAGGAGTTCCTGGCGGAGGAGGCGGCGGCCTCTGCAGCACTTCTTCCAGGTTGAGGTCGGGGCGAAGGCGTTGGAGGTTGGTGAAGATTCGCGTCCCCGCGAGCCCCAGCAGCTCTCGGCACTCGGCGTCGATGAGCTCCAAGACCCTCGCCGACGCGCCGTCTAGCTCTTCAGCCAGCTGGCTGAAGAAGAGCAAGATCGACCCGTCGTCCTCAGGGACGGTGGGCAGTGTCAGCCCGTGGATGCCCAGGCGGTGCGCCGCCACCATGACGCGGGCCGAGAACCCGCGGAACATCTGCACCCGCTGCCTTCGCAGCACGCGAGCCTCCTCTTCAGAGTCCCTAGCCTCCTGGAGCTCTCTGGAGGTCTCCACGCCCTGCAGGGCCAACGCCACATTCTCCTCTTCGAGCCTCTGCACATCGCGCCGGAGTGAGGCGGCGGCGGCATCCGCTTCAGCAAGGGCGCGCTCGGCGCCCCGGCGCGCCTCGTGCGCCCGCCTCAGCTCGGTCTCCAGGTCGCGGACCTGGCGCTCCAGGGTCTCGCGCTTCTGCTTGTACATCGCCAGGGCGTCGTCGGTCTTGGAGCGGAAGTCCGCGCGGCATGCCTCGGTGAACTCGGCGCGCCTCCGCTCGAACTCCTGCTACATGCTGACCCGTCGCTGGTTCAGCATGTGGTCCATCTTCGCCTGAAGGGAGGCCTCGCGCTGGTTCAGCGCTTCTTGGCGCCGGATCAGCTCGTCGTTGGACCGGCTGGCCATTGCCTCCCGGCTCTCGAGGGCCTCTCGCTCCCTGTTGAGCCGATCCTCAAGGGCATGGAGCTGCTCCTCTCGGAGGCGAAGTCCCCGCTCGCGTTCGCGAGCCTCCGCTTCTCGGACAGTGAGCCCAGCCTCTTGCAGGCTCAGGCTCTCCGCCCGGGAATCAGCGCTCTCCTCGCGAGCGTGGAGGAGGGCCTCCCGGTCTTCGACCTTGTCCAGCCTCTGCTGGGCATTGGCGAGAAGGCCATCGGCATTGGTCCTGGCTTCGTCCAGGAGGTGCTGGGCTGCCCGCTTAGCCTCCTCCCCAGCCAAGGCTGGGTTGGGAGGCCCGACGGTGGGGGGAATCTTCTGGCGCTCCTCGGAGACGATCTTCATCGCCTCTTGGTGCGCCCTGGCCAGGACTCCCCTCGCCGACTCCCTGGCGTTCGCCAGAGCCTCTTCGGCCTCCTCGGCTGCGCTGGCGCGGATCTCCTCTGCCTCCTTCCTCGCCTGCTCGCGGCGCTCGGCGGCACGCTGGTCAAGGAGACGGCATCTCTCCGTGGCTTGGTGTAGGAGGGCCCAGCCCTCGTTGATGCGCGCCTCCTCGGCAGTGTGCGCCCTGATGACCTCGTCGCGGAGGGCACTGGTCACGGTCGCGAGCACCCTTGCCCATGGGTCGGTGGCGTGGGGCTCGGCGGCGATCCTCGCAGGTCTCCCCAGTATCTCTGGCAGGGGAGGCGATGTGGCCCTGGAGGGCCCCGGCTCGGTGGAGGTCGTCCCCCTCGCGCCGCTGGGCTCGGGGGCTATCCCTGAGCTGGGCGGTGCAGCAGTTCTTGCCGGAGGAGCCTCCGGGGTAGTGGTGGTGCTGGCTACAGAGGGGGCAGCAGGAGCTGCCCCCATCGTCTCTGGTGTGCCCCCTGCGCTAGGGGGCTCGGCCGCGCTGGGAGCCGTGGTGGCTCCCGAGGCGGGCTGCGCGTCCGCGGACGCGCGGTCCTCTTCTTCTCCGGCGGCGCACGGCGGCGTCGCCGGTGTGGCTGCGGCGGCCGGGTCAGGGCCCGGCGTGGCCTGACCGGTCTTCCTCTTCTTCCTCCTCTTCTTCTCTTCCTTCTTCTCCTCGGCATCTCTGGAGATGGGAAGCGGAAATGAGGTTAGGGGAAAGGTAAGTCAAAGGTAAAGGTCTTTGTGCAGGAACACTCACGAGGCGTCCCGCTCCACCCATCCTCTCTTGCTCGGGAGGGAGGAAGGGGGTGGCGGGGGCGCGGAGGACTCGCCCGCCGGTTTCTTCCCTTGGGAGGCCCCGGCCTCAGGTCGCCGGCTGGCGCGCTCATCGTTGGACTTAGAGCGGCGCTCCGCCTCCAGGCGAGCTCGGCGCTCCTCCTGCTCCAGGCCTCGCGAGGAGGACGCGCCGGCGTCCCCTCCGGTGGGCTGGTCCGGCAGGGAGGAGTCGTCGGAGGAGGAATCTGAGAGCACCACAGTGCCCCTAGGACGCCTCCGGCGGACCAGCTGATCGCCGGACTCTGCTTCATCGTCGTCGCCATCTCCAGAGGCCGTGGGCCCTGTTCCCCTTGCTGCCGAGTCCTGCTCCGAGCTGGCCGCAGGTGCGCTCGGGAGGGGACCAGGCACGACGCCGTCAGCAAGGAACGGGCCCCAGGCGTTGAACTTCAAGATCCCCGCCGTAACGCGCCCGGTCTCCCGAGCGCCCAGATTGTAGATCGGCAAGGCATTGCGTGGAATGGCGGGGATGGCGACTGAAGAGAAGAAGGCTCTTATTACCTCCTCCCGAGCGTCGGTGTTGAGCTCGCTGACGTGCAGCCTGAGGTCGTCCCCGGCCCTCTGCCTCCAGATCTCCCGGCGGTGGTCCTGCAGGGGGGCGATGCGTCGGGTGACGAACTCCACCCTGACCATGGTCCCCGTGACGCCAGCCTCCCGGAGATCTCGGATTCGCGGGCGGAGCGTCCTCAGTGCTTCTTCAGGAAGGGCCTCGCTGGCCCAGGTGGTGAGCTTGACGGGAGGGATCCCGGTGACGAGGAAGAGCTCTGATTCTTCGAGGATGTCGATGAAGAACCAGCGGCTCCGAAAATCTTCAACTTTCTTCATCCACTTCAAGTCGATGAAGTCGCCCTCCGTTCCGGCGGTGGCAATGAAGGAGACGCATCTAGAACTCTGGTTCAGCCCAGAGGACCGGAGGGAGAAGAGGTGGCGGAAATACGCCACCGACGGCTTGATGCCGATCCAGGCCTCGCAGGCATAGGCGAAGACCGCCAGCAAGGTGACGGACTTGGGATGCAGGTGAATAGCCTAGATCCCATAAGTCTCCAAGATCGCCAGGAAGAAGGGGAGAACGGCGGCAGCAAGCCGGCGAAGACGGAGAAGAGGAAGAAAGGCTGCGCCGTTGGGGGCAGAGTGTCCCGCGGCGCGCGGCCGTGCTAGATGCGGGTGGCGCCCCACTCATTGTTCCTGCTCCCAACCATCTCTCGGACGGTCTGGAGCTCGCGGCTGCTCTTGATTCGAGAGTCGAACAGGGGCGCCGCCGGCCGCGGCGCAGCAGCGGAAGGCCTCGCCGCTCCTACAGCCCGGCGCGGTGCCATGGATCTGGGCAGGGGCGAGGTGCGGCGAGAAGATTGGAGGCTAGAGAGATTTGGATGAGCAAGATCTTCGGGAAGGAGGCGGCGGCGGCGATGTGCTGTGGGAAAGAGGAAGGAGCCTTCTCTGCCAAGCTTTTAAGGGGGGAGGCCAGGGCGGAGTTTCCGAAGCGTCGGCCTTGATGCGACGGTTCGAAAAACGCCCGTTACCCCACCCACTTCGCACGATCTCCACGACGCCGCCTCGCTTCGTCAACTACAAGGGCACCACGTGCCCACGACCTTCGCTTCTTCACATGGTCCTCTGACCGCGCGGTTGACGCGTGCCGTTGGAGGGCCCAGCAGCTTCTGGGGCCCCCGGCCCTTCGCTCCCTCGAGAGGGCGCGTTCGCGGGCCGGGCTCCCGGGGGCTACTGTCGGTGTTATGGATACCGGGGTATCCCAGTCCACCTGCTCCTGGACCACGTCATTGGCCCATCTTCAGAATCAACGACCCAAGCTGCGGAGAAGACCCTCACGAGGAGGCGCCTCGTGAGGAGAACGACGACATAAATGGCTAAGGACCAGAAGACCTCCTCACGAGCCCCTGCTGGGGAGGAGAGGAAGCACGCCCACGTCAGCTCAGCATGTTTGCGTGCAGAGCAAGAAGATAACGGGCAGAAGACCGCGTACCGCCCACGCTACCCCCGACAGGGAGGAGACCAGCTTTCTCTGTGCCTGCCCAAAGCGGCACAGTGGTAGTTGGCCACCCCCTAAAAATAGCGTGGACGGTGCAGGGCGCCAGAGGAGGACGTCAGCTTCCTCCACCCACTCCTGTGGACCGGCGCCACTACCCTACGAAGACTACGTCCACGGAAGAACAGAATCTACAGCTGTCCTCCCTTCCTTGGCCGTGTGTGGCAACCCCTTCCCCAAGAAGATAAGGGGAAGGAGGACCTGGGCGCTATAAGAGGGAGGGAGGCCACCCCTTAGAGGGGGATCGGATCTTCATCTTCTTCAAGCTGCTAGCTAGGCACACAGGTTCTTCAACCTCTGGCCAGCTAGAGCTTTGTAATCAAGACCTTGTACTCCTCGCGAGGTGTCGCGTTGTAATACAAGAAGGCAGGAAGTAGGGGTGTTACCTCACCACGAGGGCCCTGAACCTGGGTAAAGCTCGGTCTCTCTCTCTGCAGTGCATTGCGCGTTCGACACTCGAGGCTTCCGTCACCATGTTTCGTTGCGATCCAAGATCTCACACGTTCAGCCCCCTGCGTTCGAATCTTTGGGTCCGTCGCGTGGTACCCCGTGTTCTTGCGACACGAAATCCATCGACAGTCTTGTAAAGAGACAAGTCATGAAAGCGGAAAGCAAAAAGCATAGGAAGGCAAAACAAGTATAACTTCAAGAATTGAAACATAAAGAGGGGAAACTCAATATTGTTGAGATCATCAAACCATGTTTCCCTCTCTCATAAAAACTTTCAGTAGCATTATGAATAGAACTAACAATATAAGTATTACATAAATCATCCCTATCATGAGCCACATGCATAAAAGAATTAATACTCCCCACATGAACAATCGTAGTAGGAGCAGATTCAACAGAATAATTATTCTCATCACCATAATCATCAAAAACAGGAGGCATATTGTAATCATAACTAATTTTCTCCTCAAAATTAGATGAACTAAAAATATTATACTCATCATCATAACTATCATAAACTAGAGGTTTAGTATCATCACAAGCTAGAGAACAGCTATTTCGCAAAGTATACTCATCAAACATATCATCATAAAAAGGAACATGGATAGTACTAATGGTACAACAATTATTAACCTTAGACTTGGTACCAAAAAGATTTTCAATATCAAAAGTAGAGTGATTTTCCCAATCATGATCACTAACATAGGTAACAGGCATAGGAACATCACATAGGGGAGATAAAATATCATCAGAGAAAACTTTCTCCACTAAAGCTGGGGAACTAAAAATATCATGCTTAACAAAACCAGCTTCCCCAAGCTTAGACTTTTCTATAGCATTAGCAACAACGATATTTAAAGCATTCATACTAACAACACTATTAGCATGTGAATAAAGCTCCAAAGGTTTTTCAATTTTCTCTTCAAATCTAAACTCAGGAAAAAGACTAAAAAACTCTTTATTTTCCATTAAGCCTAACTAGTGAAAATAAAAACAAGAAACAAAAAGATATAATTGCAGAATCTAAAGGAAATAACTCTGAGCACTCACACAGGAGGATGCGAGTACCTTTTACCTTACCTCCCCGACAACGGCGCCAGAAAAGAGCTTGATGTCTATGCACGCGTCTATTCTTGTAGACAGTATTGGGCCTCCAAGTGCAGAGGTTTGTAGAACAGCAACAAGTTTCCCTTAAGTGGATCACCCAAGGTTTATCAAACTCAGGGAGGAAGAGGTCAAAGCTATCCCTCTCAAACAACCCTGCAATTACGATACAGAAAGTCTCTTGTGTCCCCAACACACCCAATACACTTGTCAGATGTATAGATGCACTAGTTCGGCGAAGAGATAGTGAAATACAAGTAGTTGTGATGATTGTAAGTAGTAAACACAATCTAAAATAAAAATGGCAGCAAGCAAACATGTAACAAAACAGGAAGTAAATGGTGTGCAATGCTTGGAAACAAGGCCTAGGGATCATAATTTCACTAGTGGACACACTCCCAACAAATATAACATAATTGAACCAATAGATACTATCATCGATATGCAACTCAAAACAATTCTCCAATAGAAAACATACACTAATCATGCGTAGGGCTACGAAGCACTCCTCAAAGTCCGTATGTACCCAAACTAGATTGTCCCACACTATCACCATGAACGCACTAGATGGTTCCAACAAACACCAACAATTCATAGAGACATTAACCAAAAAGATACACATGATGCACACACTAGTCACCTTTACGCCATGATACGAGGTATCTCCAGAGAGTATAATAATTAAGAATAGGAGTAGCATAATATCTGAATAATAACATCTACCAATTCAACTAGATACAAAGCTCACGATCACATAAAGATCACATCATGGGAGAGAGAGAGGTGAACCACATAGCTACCGGTAGATCCCTCGGCCCCGGGGGAGAACTACTCCCTCCTCATCATAGGAGACAGCAAGGTTGATGGAGATGGCGGTGAGGTCGATGGAGATGGCGGAGACGGCGATGGAGACTGATGGAGATGGCTCCGGGGGCACTTCCCCGTCCCGACAGGGTGCCGGAATAGAGACTTCTGTCCGCCAAAATTTGTCTTCGACGGCGGCGGTGCTGCGGAACTGTTCTGCAAATTTTGATCGGGGTACTTAGGTTTTTCCTGTGGAGGGGTCTTTATAGGCGAAGGGGCAACGTCGGGAATGGGCCGAGGCTCCATCACACATAGGGGGCACGGCCAGGGGCTAGGCCATGCCGCCCTATTGTGTGGGGCCCTCGTGGCCCCACTTCATCTCCTCTTCGGTTCTCTGGAAGCTTTGGTGAATTTCTAGATGTTCGGCTTTTGTTTTGTCCAATTCCAAGAATATTTCCTATGTAACTTTTCAGAAACACAAAAACAACAGAAAACAGGGAACTAGCACTGTGGCGACTAGTTAATAGGTTAGTTCCGGAAAATGCATGAAAGTGCCACGAAGTGTAACGAAACACTAAGCAAATGGTGTAAAAACAAGCATGGAGCATCAAAAATTATAGATACATTTTGGACATATCACCGGCACCCTGCCGGAGAGGGGAATCCCTGCCAGAGTGTGACGACCCGCCTTTTACTAAAGGCAAATCTCCTGTGTATCTGTGCCATTCCCTGGATCAGTAGATAGCTCCAAAGTACAAAATAAGTAATCATTGCAATAGCATCAATGTTACAACGTAAATCTAGTTACATAGGTCTTCAACCTTACGAGTACACAGCATAAAGCATAGTTGCAGTGAGCCTCCATTCTTCATCACGTGCCACAGGCAGACATGTTGGAATGTAGTCTCGAGATCCTACTCCTGGTTCCTTACTCGAAATAAACCTGCATGTTTGAATATGCAGCCCCAGAGGGGTCAGTACAATGATGTACTGGCAAATGACACATATTTGGTGGCATTTTTATGGAAAGACTATACTACATGACATTTGGCTGGTGGATCTCATAGGCTGATTTGCATAAAGCCAATTTTGTCCTATAATCCATTTTAATACTTTCTTTCAACAAATTTTTATTTTTCAAGGGTCAAGACAACCCCCATACACTACATACTGGCCGGTATGTAGTTCTGGGCGTAACTCAACAAAGTTTGGAACCTCAGGCACCACCACCCCTCGGAGTGTATGGTCCTTAGTTCCTGCCTAGGGGTTTCTAGACAAATTTTAATAATTCAGAAACGGTGATGAGATTATTCCGTACATTCCATGTCTAGAGACTCAATTGTCCATAACCGAGGACACGGCTAATCGATTAGATTTAAAACACCTTGCAAGGGTTGTGCACTTTCACCTTACGATTCATTTTATGCCCATACATAAAATGAAACGAGACCTTTTAGAAGGAGAGGGCAACTAACTGGCAAGATCCGTTCCCAACCTATAATTTTTCTACCACCGTCTTCTTGCACCTAGTTGCACCCCCACATCAAATCAGTCAAGACAGAGCCCATAATGTCATAAGGCTGCACTGGAAGTACACTAAGCATGGAAGACATAGCCATCTCTTTGTTCCTGGGTGGCCAACCACAAGTGTACGCCCAGGCAGCAACTACACGTAGTGTAGCCCCAGGTCGCCACTCAACTCCACCTCCATCAACATACCAATCCACCCAGGTGTTTCATTTTAGTTGAAGTTATTAACTTTTCACAAAACACTTTTCAAGTGATCTTAGCATGGCATCAATATTAACAAAGTATTTAGCATCCTATTAGGTGGGGTTTGAGGGATAGCTACACACTACTAGGATCTAAGCATTTGATAAAACAGTTGAGTAAAACACCTATCATGCATACTACAAGTGGTGATAATACTAATGCATAAATAAAAATAGGTGAGGGACATGTGTGTCACTTGCCTTTTTGAAGATCATAATGTTTCGCTTCTCTCAACTAAGCACGTAGCTCTTCGCACAAACTATAGCACAGAAATAACATAACATAAACAATCCATACAACACAATCAAACAAACAGACAAACACAAAGTGTTTGTTTGACAATTTAGATTTATTGAGATGTTATGACAAGAAAGATATGGCAAAGGATTCATGATTTGTGGGATATGAATTTAAGAGCTTAGCTGGGAGAGATCAATATGATTTGAGAGAGAATTGGACTAGGCATATTATAATCGATGAAGTTTTTATGCTTTATTAAAGCATATACGGGTTTTAGGAATAGCTCATGTGTAATAAATTACACAAGAGTCAAATTGTGCAACTACAACACTATTGAGTAATGGGACAACAGTTACTCTTAAATAGCATCTATTGCACTTAGGAACTAGGCTAGGTTTTAAGAATGTTTGAAGTACTCAATTAGCACATTTGCAAGTTGAATAGTTCAATACATATGAACAAGACTAAGTAGGCATTGGATTGGGTATGAATGATTGATATTTGTGGACATGGCTCAATTGGTTCATTGATCAACATGGTGTATAACACATACTATGGTATGGATTATAATAACTCCACATTAATAGAACCTAAGTTTGAGATGAATTCATATTCTACTCAAGTAGCACAATTGCAATTTGAGTACATATATGAATTGGACAAAATGTGATGAGTGAGATCTTTATGCTTTATCAAAGCATATTGAATCTTGGAATATCTCATGTGGGTAAATCCCATAAGAGACAAAATAGTGCAATAGTAATACTATTGAATAAGTGTGACAACAATTATTCTTAAATAGTATATATTACACTTAAGCTTAGGCTAGGATTCATATATCATTGAAGTACTCAATTAACTCAAGTGCAAATTGAATAGTTCAATGCAAGGTTAAGATTGAGTAGACATGAGTAAATGGCTATAGGTAATGGATATGTATAGATGATGTTCGAGAACATGGCTTAAGGTTCCTGATGAGTAAATGGGATTGGGTTAAGTACTATGATGTTGATTTGATCAATACCATAGTAGCAAAGGTAGAAACTAAGATTGAATGTATCACACTTTACTCAAACAACACAATTGTAATTTGAATAAGTGGGTACTATACAAGATAGGTCTAAGTGAATATGATCTTGATCAAGATAGATATGGCATTGGATCAAAGTGATATCAAGATGATATTTGATAGCTAGGTATGATCATAGGGTTTTCTAAAGTAGAAGGAATCACTGATTGAAATAGAAATAGAATTAATCTATATAGGAATACTCAAATTCTCATATTAGAATTTGAATAATTGTGACATGGTTCAGGAAAATATGGGAGTGATGCTACTGGATAGCTTGCAGTAAAACAAAGCTACTGCAAGTGGAATCACTCAAAAATAAGTTATAGAATTCAAATTGTGATCAGAATAGGGAGTTGGACAAATTTGAATGCACAAAGTGTGTGCACGTATCAAATTTGGATTTTCTTGATCCTATGATGTTCTACAAGTTGAGAGGATTCCAAAGACTACAAATTTGTAATTTTTGGACATTTAGAACAAAAGATATGAATTAATTAGGTTAACAGAAGGTTTGATTCCAATTTGAAAATAGTTTCAAATTGAACCCATAAAATATAATATTTTATGGTACTGCTGGATTCTAGAAGTCTCAAGGATTCTAACGAGACATTATTTGCTATTTTTGGACTTATAGAACATTAGATATGAATTTCACAAGATTTGGACTAAATCTGCTTTCAAATTTCTATTTTTGACTCGAGTTTGAACTGGGGCTGACACGTGGTGCGTTTTAACTGGCCGATACCGGTTCGTTTAGATCAGTGATGTGAGCCGCTGGATCTTAAGCGATCTGCACGGCTGAGATCGATTGATACCGCTTCAGTTAAGTGGTCTGTTATGGACCACTGGATCCAGATCCGATGGTGCAGATGAAAAGGGAGTGGAAGCTCACTGATTAGGGTTCCGGTGAGGTCGTCGGCGGCGAGGGTGCGGCTCAGGGGTTGACTCCGGCGGGGTTCTGGACCTTCCCGAGGCTGGGGAACAGGTGGACGAGGATTAGCGTGTCGTTTCTGGGTCGGGGGCGTGGTCCTTGTCGTCAGTCTCGTCCAGCAGCGAGGAGAGGGAGTGGCTGGAGGCGGTACGGACGTCGGCGGCTCGGGTGGTGGATGTTTCCGTCGATGTGCTGCAAATTTGGACAAACCGGAAGCGTCACGACGTGCTCCAAAGAGATAGGAAGAGTTTGGGACAGATAGGAGTGCGCGGGCTCACCGGTGGTCGCCGGATTTGAGCTGAAATGTCCGCAGGTACCCGCGGCTCCGGCGAGGAATTCTGCGGCAGCCTGGCGGCGATTCTGCGGGAGATCAGAGGGGAAAGAAAGAGGGGGTCGCGGGCTACTTATAGGTGCGGGCGCGGGGAAGAAACGGCCGGGCAATAACTCGAATTGAAGTGGGGGAATTAATCCAGGGAGGGCTCGGTCTCCGGCGTCGGTTTAGGTCCAGGGAAGAAGAACCTGACCGGTGGGTCCGGCCTGACTGGTGGGGTCCAAGCGTCAGTGTGAGAGGGAGAGGTAAAGTGTACCGTTTCGGTTTTTAACCCCGGGTGGGCCGAGGCCGAAAATGCTAGCTGGGCCGGATTGGTTCCCCGAGGCCCTTTTCTAGTTTTTATTTCCTTTTCTTCTTCTGTTTTCTATTTCTTTTCTAGATTTTGCATATTGAATCCAAATCAAGCCAAACCAATTTCATAAATTTTGTAAAATTCACAGAAAGTTTTTAAACCAATTTGAAACATACTTTCTGAACCAAAACAAGATTTTTAATAAAAGATCTAAATTGAGCCTAATGGCTTTGCTTGCATAAAAGTAATTGAAATAGAGTTTGAACTCGATTCTTTCTAAAATAGTAAAATAATATTTTATAAAATAATGATTGAGAAACACAATCAATTATGGTTTGAAAAGGCAACCCATAATGAATAAAGCAAATTTTGTAAAACAATCTTTTGCAAGCAAGCTTGCATAAAGCTGAATAAGGGCACAAAAATAGCATTTCAAATTCTTTTATTTTTCCCAAGAAATTCTTCAAGAAATAATAGAAAGTTTAAATTAGTTTTCTAATAAATCTTTCAAATAGACTCAAAAAGTTTTTAATTCCCTGTGAATTTTCAATCAACACAAGCAAAATAAAAACGAAAATTTTCCCCCAAAATTTGATAAAATCTTGGGTCGTTACAGACTACCACCCTTAAAAGAAATCTCGTCCTCGAGATTGGAAGGAAGGCTAAAAAAGAAAGTGGGTATTAGGTTATCTGGGTTTAGGTATCTGGGTTGCTACCACCCTTAAAAGAAAATTCCTCTTGGTGGTGTCTTGATGCTTCCTTAGGCACTTGCATTTTGTTCCCAGCTTGCATTCATTGTTATGCCGTTTTCCTGAATCGCTCTTCTCAGAAATTCTGATGATCAATACTATGTTCAAAAGTGGGCATACCAAGGGTTCCATCCAATTCTGGTGATAAGCAGATATCATCCATCGCGTTGTCTTCAACAAGGTAGTCCACATCTTCATTTAAAATAGGTGGGTGTCTGATCACAAATCTGACACCAACCTTTCTTATGGGGTTGCTTGAGGTAACCTTACTCTATTGTAGAGCTTTCTATCCAACGGGGTAGTTGTTGAACTACTTTGGACACTGAGGAGTCACTGTTTGGTTCAATCAGAGGACCAAGCTGAGTTGTCTCCTCTTTGGGTCATTTAGAAGACCAAGCTGAGAGGGTATCCTCTCGTCATCTCAACTTTCTTGTCATCATCCTTAGAGGTTCTTCATCTTATGGTTGCTTCCTTATACCATTCTGACCTTCAATTTTCCATGATATCATTCTATTCTGGTAACCTTCCTGGTTGTTGCACATCTTTCAAGAATGTGTATCTAGCCTTTTCTTGGTCGGTCCTCACCAAGGCCAAGATTGCATACAGGCTATCACCATACTCCTTGTTGCTTTTTAGCTGATTTTCATTGCAGAGTCCCAAAAGATAATTCAGTGCCAAGTGCTGCATGCTTGCCCCACGAACATGATGAGACCACACATCCCAATGAATTTGGATGGCATCTCTCTGCAGTCTTCTCATGCATTTCATAGGGGTAAACAAGGTAGACTCTGTAAGAGGCACTTGCACCTTTAAGGGACGGGAGGTCGCCTTATAACCAGCATTGTTGAATCCATTCAAGTTACCGGAGCAAGTCGTGCTACTTGCCACAGGCACCCGATGGTCCTTAAGAATTCCTTTAGCAACCGTCTTCATAGTTGTTGAAAGGCGCTGAACAACTTGATCGCATCTTGAAGATGAACTCCTTCGCAAGAAAAGGGATCTAACGAAGCTCTCATGGGTATGTAAGTAGTTTCAGGGATTTGGAGAGTTGCTTCATAACATCGCAGGTCGGGATGGGGTAGACTTCGGTGGCGCGAAGTTCTGGAATCAGGAGGAAATCTCATAGGTAGTGGTGGTTGTCTCTGTTGTGACTTTCTGGAGAGGAGTGTCTTCTCTTTTATAGGCTCAGGGATATAGTCGAACAGGCTACGTGGGGGGTCGAAATGAAGGGTCGGGAAAATGAATCGATCAGGCAGCAGCCGAAACTGAACAGTCTTCGTATTCAAAGCCCACTGAGCAAAACGTTTCTGATTCGTGTAGTCGTTCAAAAGTCCAAGTTCTCACCGTATTCCTACGTTTTGGCCACACTGGCTCACTATAAGGGATGTAACATATTATCCTCCTAAGGTTATGGTTTAACGACGTCGTCTCTTAGGTAGGTATGTCTCTCTAGATTTACCATTCCTCCTACAAGAGCGAACAATATGAGTAGTCGTCATGGGCGCGAATCCATGTCGCACTCAATCATTACCTCGTATTTGGTTTGGTGCATCTCGCATTCTAACTCTTGGTCAACCTCACTAGCCTTTAAACAAAAGTTTTGTTGAAATTGGAACCAAGTTCCCAAATTCTATTTTGAAATTTGAAAACAAAATCTATCGTTCCTAGCTAGAGGTTTTCAACAAAGCTCATGGCAATAATCCTTAAGTTGCAGATCCTTTGGTTTGCCGTTCAAGAGGGAATAAAATCATTTCCATTTCTCTGTTTGCTCTTTCCATTGCTCTGTTTGCTCTTTCCATTGCTCAGTTTGCTCTTTTCCACCTTTCTTGCATGAGGTGGTTGAATAGTATTACTTCCACATTAGCTACACTTTGGGGTGTCTTCTTATTATTTGCGTGGTATCCTTCAGTCATCTTAGCTTACTGGAGTCTTGGGTATCATCCTTTGTGCAACCTCTTGCGTAATGTTCCAGTCTCTTGTACTTGAAACACTACCTCTTGTTGTTGTACTCTGTGTCCTTATCTCCAACTGAGGGTCATTGTAGTTGTTCTGTCATTGTGAAAACTCTGGCTTGGGTTTTAGGACAAGTTTAGGTCTTAGCATAGATGAGAATTAGATAGAAGGGATCTAAAGAAGAAAATCTTACCCAAAACAAAACAGATCAAAACAATTCATCTTACAAACAACATCTAACAAACATTTATCAAATCAAGCAAACTAGTTTTCAAACAAACGGGAAGGTACGATCATCCACAAGTCGGTATGACCATAACGTTTATTACACGTCGTTGCTTATTAAAATTTCCTAAATGGAAGTCCAACTAAGGTTTCTTGGTACTCTTCTAAGCAGATCCATTGTTCTGGTCCAGCTGCTTCAGTAGATTGGTAATTTGCTCATCCTTGATTTTGATGAGGTCTCCTTGAACACTAAGTTCAGATTCCAACTTTTCCATGTCACCTTGAAGTTGGTTTATGGTTTTCTTCAATGTAGTAGTGTCTTCCCTTTTCTTCTTTGAGGTCTTGCTGAGTATTATGAAGTCTCCACTTGAGTCTTTCTTCAAGTTCCTTTATAGCAGACCAAGCAGCACATCTTGCTGAGTCAAGGAATGAGGGATACATCTCGGAGTTGGTGAACATCCAAAGTCCCATCTTCTTGTGGTCATCTTCCTTGTTCTTGTAGAGATGAAGCTTCCAAGGTCTCATCTTTTGTTCTTATATAGATGAACATCCAAAGTCTCATCCTCTTATGGGTGCAGCTCCATCTATATTCTTGACCTTATCAATCATGGGAAACCCTTTGTAAACTATTTCTCCTTACATTCCCATACTTATCATGGGGTTCTTCAATGCTTTGGGAATTTCAGTCTCAAACTTCAGAGTCATGATCTTTCTTAAGGGATTCGATGAGGTTGGTCCTCTAAATTAGAAAGAAGAGTAGTGTAAAACAAATGAATGGGGTAAGTTCTTATAAGAAAATTTCAAACTAAAATTATATAGATTGATCTCATTTAGAAAACTGAATTGATTTTCTTTTTAAAGAGAGAGGAAAGAATCCTAGGGCTTCCTAGTCTATTCCAAACCTAGGGTCTCGATCCTACAGGCAACACTATGCTCTGATACCATTTGTGACGACCCGCCTTTAACTAAAGGCAAATCTCCTGTGTATCTGTGCCATTCCCTGGATCAGTAGATAGCACCACAGTACAAAATAAGTAATCATTGCAATAGCATCAATGTTACAACGTAAATCTAGTTACATAGGTCTTCAACCTTACGAGTACACAGCATAAAGCATAGTTGCAGTGAGCCTCCATTCTTCATCACGTGCCACAGGCAGACATGTTGGAATGTAGTCTCGAGATCCTACTCCTGGTTCCTTACTCGAAATAAACCTGCATGTTTGAATATGCAGCCCCAGAGGGGTCAGTACAATGATGTACTGGCAAATGACACATATTTGGTGGCATTTTTATGGAAAGACTATACTACATGACATTTGGCTGGTGGATCTCATAGGCTGATTTGCATAAAGCCAATTTTGTCCTATAATCCATTTTAATACTTTCTTTCAACAAATTTTTATTTTTCAAGGGTCAAGACAACCCCCATACACTACATACTGGCCGGTATGTAGTTCTGGGCGTAACTCAACAAAGTTTGGAACCTCAGGCACCACCACCCCTCGGAGTGTATGGTCCTTAGTTCCTGCCTAGGGGTTTCTAGACAAATTTTAATAATTCAGAAACGGTGATGAGATTATTCCGTACATTCCATGTCTAGAGACTCAATTGTCCATAACCGAGGACACGGCTAATCGATTAGATTTAAAACACCTTGCAAGGGTTGTGCACTTTCACCTTACGATTCATTTTATGCCCATACATAAAATGAAACGAGACCTTTTAGAAGGAGAGGGCAACTAACTGGCAAGATCCGTTCCCAACCTATAATTTTTCTACCACCGTCTTCTTGCACCTAGTTGCACCCCCACATCAAATCAGTCAAGACAGAGCCCATAATGTCATAAGGCTGCACTGGAAGTACACTAAGCATGGAAGACATAGCCATCTCTTTGTTCCTGGGTGGCCAACCACAAGTGTACGCCCAGGCAGCAACTACACGTAGTGTAGCCCCAGGTCGCCACTCAACTCCACCTCCATCAACATACCAATCCACCCAGGTGTTTCATTTTAGTTGAAGTTATTAACTTTTCACAAAACACTTTTCAAGTGATCTTAGCATGGCATCAATATTAACAAAGTATTTAGCATCCTATCAGGTGGGGTTTGAGGGATAGCTACACACTACTAGGATCTAAGCATTTGATAAAACAGTTGAGTAAAACACCTATCATGCATACTACAAGTGGTGATAATACTAATGCATAAATAAAAATAGGTGAGGGACATGTGTGTCACTTGCCTTTTTGAAGATCATGATGTTTCGCTTCTCTCAACTAAGCACGTAGCTCTTCGCACAAACTATAGCACAGAAATAACATAACATAAACAATCCATACAACACAATCAAACAAACAGACAAACAAAAAGTGTTTGTTTGACAATTTAGATTTATTGAGATGTTATGACAAGAAAGATATGGCAAAGGATTCATGATTTGTGGGATATGAATTTAAGAGCTTAGCTGGGAGAGATCAATATGATTTGAGAGAGAATTGGACTAGGCATATTATAATCGATGAAGTTTTTATGCTTTATTAAAGCATATACGGGTTTTAGGAATAGCTCATGTGTAATAAATTACACAAGAGTCAAATTGTGCAACTACAACACTATTGAGTAATGGGACAACAGTTACTCTTAAATAGCATCTATTGCACTTAGGAACTAGGCTAGGTTTTAAGAATGTTTGAAGTACTCAATTAGCACATTTGCAAGTTGAATAGTTCAATACATATGAACAAGACTAAGTAGGCATTGGATTGGGTATGAATGATTGATATTTGTGGACATGGCTCAATTGGTTCATTGATCAACATGGTGTATAACACATACTATGGTATGGATTATAATAACTCCACATTAATAGAACCTAAGTTTGAGATGAATTCATATTCTACTCAAGTAGCACAATTGCAATTTGAGTACATATATGAATTGGACAAAATGTGATGAGTGAGATCTTTATGCTTTATCAAAGCATATTGAATCTTGGAATATCTCATGTGGGTAAATCCCCTAAGAGACAAAATAGTGCAATAGTAATACTATTGAATAAGTGTGACAACAATTATTCTTAAATAGTATATATTACACTTAAGCTTAGGCTAGGATTCATATATCATTGAAGTACTCAATTAACTCAAGTGCAAATTGAATAGTTCAATGCAAGGTTAAGATTGAGTAGACATGAGTAAATGGCTATAGGTAATGGATATGTATAGATGATGTTCGAGAACATGGCTTAAGGTTCCTGATGAGTAAATGGGATTGGGTTAAGTACTATGATGTTGATTTGATCAATACCATAGTAGCAAAGGTAGAAACTAAGATTGAATGTATCACACTTTACTCAAACAACACAATTGTAATTTGAATAAGTGGGTACTATACAAGATAGGTCTAAGTGAATATGATCTTGATCAAGATAGATATGGCATTGGATCAAAGTGATATCAAGATGATATTTGATAGCTAGGTATGATCATAGGGTTTTCTAAAGTAGAAGGAATCACTGATTGAAATAGAAATAGAATTAATCTATATAGGAATACTCAAATTCTCATATTAGAATTTGAATAATTGTGACATGGTTCAGGAAAATATGGGAGTGATGCTACTGGATAGCTTGCAGTAAAACAAAGCTACTGCAAGTGGAATCACTCAAAAATAAGTTATAGAATTCAAATTGTGATCAGAATAGGGAGTTGGACAAATTTGAATGCACAAAGTGTGTGCACATATCAAATTTGGATTTTCTTGATCCTATGATGTTCTACAAGTTGAGAGGATTCCAAAGACTACAAATTTGTAATTTTTGGACATTTAGAACAAAAGATATGAATTAATTAGGTTAACAGAAGGTTTGATTCCAATTTGAAAATAGTTTCAAATTGAACCCATAAAATATAATATTTTATGGTACTGCTGGATTCTAGAAGTCTCAAGGATTCTAACGAGACATTATTTGCTATTTTTGGACTTATAGAACATTAGATATGAATTTCACAAGATTTGGACTAAATCTGCTTTCAAATTTCTATTTTTGACTCGAGTTTGAACTGGGGCTGACACGTGGTGCGTTTTAACTGGCCGATACCGGTTCGTTTAGATCAGTGATGTGAGCCGCTGGATCTTAAGCGATCTGCACGGCTGAGATCGATTGATACCGCTTCAGTTAAGTGGTCTGTTATGGACCACTGGATCCAGATCTGATGGTGCAGATGAAAAGGGAGTGGAAGCTCACTGATTAGGGTTCTGGTGAGGTCGTCGGCGGCGAGGGTGCGGCTCAGGAGTTGACTCCGGCGGGGTTTTGGACCTTCCCGAGGCTGGGGAACAGGTGGACGAGGATTAGCGTGTCGTTTCTGGGTCGGGGGCGTGGTCCTTGTCGTCAGTCTCGTCCAGCAGCGAGGAGAGGGAGTGGCTGGAGGCGGTACGGACGTCGGCGGCTCGGGTGGTGGATGTTTCCGTCGATGTGCTGCAAATTTGGACAAACCGGAAGCGTCACGACGTGCTCCAAAGAGATAGGAAGAGTTTGGGACAGATAGGAGTGCGCGGGCTCACCGGTGGTCGCCGGATTTGAGCTGAAATGTCCGCAGGTACCCGCGGCTCTGGCGAGGAATTCTGCGGCAGCCTGGTGGCGATTCTGCGGGAGATCAGAGGGGAAAGAAAGAGGGGGTCGCGGGCTACTTATAGGTGCGGGCGCGGGGAAGAAACGGCCGGGCAATAACTCGAATTGAAGTGGGGGAATTAATCCAGGGAGGGCTCGGTCTCCGGCGTCGGTTTAGGTCCAGGGAAGAAGAACCTGACCGGTGGGTCCAGCCTGACTGGTGGGGTCCAAGCGTCAGTGTGAGAGGGAGAGGTAAAGTGTACCGTTTCGGTTTTTAACCCCGGGTGGGCCGAGGCCGAAAATGCTAGCTGGGCCGGATTGGTTCCCCGAGGCCCTTTTCTAGTTTTTATTTCCTTTTCTTCTTCTATTTTCTATTTCTTTTCTAGATTTTGCATATTGAATCCAAATCAAGCCAAACCAATTTCATAAATTTTGTAAAATTCACAGAAAGGTTTTAAACCAATTTGAAACATACTTTCTGAACCAAAACAAGATTTTTAATAAAAGATCTAAATTGAGCCTAATGGCTTTGCTTGCATAAAAGTAATTGAAATAGAGTTTGAACTCGATTCTTTCTAAAATAGTAAAATAATATTTTATAAAATAATGATTGAGAAAAACAATCAATTATGGTTTGAAAAGGCAACCCATAATGAATAAAGCAAATTTTGTAAAACAATCTTTTGCAAGCAAGCTTGCATAAAGCTGAATAAGGGCAAGAAAATAGCATTTCAAATTCTTTTATTTTTCCCAAGAAATTCTTCAAGAAATAATAGAAAGTTTAAATTAGTTTTCTAATAAATCTTTCAAATAGACTCAAAAAGTTTTTAATTCCCTGTGAATTTTCAATCAACACAAGCAAAATAAAAACGAAAATTTTCCCCCAAAATTTGATAAAATCTTGGGTCGTTACACAGAGGCCTTCTCCACCACCATGGTCGCCTCTGGAGTGATGTGTGAGTAGTCTACCTTAGACTACGGGTCCATAGCAGTAGCTAGATGGTCGTCTTCTCCGCCATGTGCTTCATATTTAGATCTTGTGAGCTGCCCTACATGATCAGGATCATCTTTACGTAATTCTACATGTTGTGTTTGTTGGGATCCGATGAGTATTGCTACTATGTTAAGTCGATGTGCTGAATTATATATCTTTATGTTATCTCTATGTTGTTTATGATCTTGCATGCTTTCTGTTACTAGTAGCTATCTTGGCCGAGTGGATGCTAGTAACTCCAAGAGGGAGTACTTATGCTCGATAGTTGGGTTCATGCCTCTAGTAATCTGGGGGAGTGACAAAAACCTCTAAGGTTGTAGATGTGCTGTTGGCACTAGGGAAAAAACAACATTCTTGTATCCAAGGACATTTTCTTTGTTTACATTACGCACTTTGCTTAATGCAACTATCTGTTGTTCGCAACTTAATACTCAAGGGGTTCTCGGATGACTCCCCGCGAGTGGATTTTTAGTCATAGATGCAGTTGGATGGCGGTCTATGTATTTTGTCGTAATGCCCAGAGTGAATCTCATAGTGATCCTCATGACATATGTATGTTATCTTTACTCTATCAATTGCCCAACTGTAATTTGTTTACCCAGCATGTTAGTATTTATCTTATGGAGAGACACCACTAGTGAACTGTGGACCCTGGTCTAATTTCCTTTATATTGTTATACCGTTTACTATTACTCACTCTGTTTACTTTACTTGCATACTATTATCCTTTTACCACTCGATACGCTCAATCCTTTGTTCAAAGCAAACCGGTGAGATTGACAACCTCATCGAAGTTGGCAGCAAAGTTCTTGGTTGTGTTGTGTGCAGGTTCCACGTTGCTGCTAGGTGAAGAAGCTCCTACGTCAACTGCGCACCAGCATTTTCTGGCGCCATTGTCCGGAGTGTCGCAAAGCTAGCAACCATCACCTTCTGAAGTTTGGCTTTCTCCTACTGGTTCGATAACCTTAGTTTCACAACTGAGGGAAACTTGCTGCTGTGCTCCTCATACCTTCCTCTTGGGGTTCCCAACTGGGTGCCTTAACATTGCACCATCAAGCATTGTTCTGGCACCGTTGCCGGGGAGAAAGAAGATTTCTGCAAGGGGAGTCTCTCACGCTCAACCTTTTACTTTGTCTTTGTTTTGCTTTACTTTATTTTTACTTGCATCATTTTATCAAAAATACAAAAAAAATTAGTTCCCTTATAGTTGTTACTTTATTTACTTGCTTTTAGTCTTGTTAGAATGAGTAATCCTGAAGTTGAGGTTCATACTTTTAAGCAACAAGGGGGCAGAGTTTGAAAGATGCTTGGTACCGAATTGGCAATGCTCATCATAGGTGTACAAAGAAGCATTCTACCATGATCTTCCTTAGGAATTTTTATGTTGGTATATCTAGTTGGAATAGGTACGTTCTTGATACTCTTGCAGGAGGTAATTTTCTGGGTACTCCCGCTCTTGAAGCATGCATTTTAATTGAAAGTTTAGTGGGAGTACCACCTATCCATGTTGTTAAAACTGAGGTCACTTTGGATGAAGTTTTAGAAAAACTTAGCTCTTTAGAAAAAAGTTTGCCAAATATCCTTGATAACGCTAGCCAGGTTAATGAATCGATAGAAAGTATCGGCAAGAGAATTACCGTTTTAGAGGCTAGTACTACTCTTGATAGTCAAAACCTTAGGATTGGGAAACTAGAAGAGTCTATGGAAACTTTAAGTTCAATCTTCTCTTCTCTTAAATTTAAGAAGGAGAAAGCTTTTGTTGGAAAAGAGCAAAAATTTATATATATTCCCAAGGTGTCTGTGCCTAAACAGCGGCATGTTTTTAAGATTGGTAAGACTTTTAGTTCAACTAAGAGTGATTTGCAGGTTGAATCATCTTCAGGAACTTCTAAAGTGCCTAGTGTGGTAAGTGGTGCTCTTGAGGAAACAGTTGATCTTAATGCTTCATTTGATAATACTTGATTTCCATCTTTCTGCGCCTAGCTCAAAGGCGTTAAAGAAAAGCACTCTTGGGAGATAACCTATTGTTCTCTTTTCAGTACCTTTTTCTTTTATTTGAGTCTTGGAAGTTATTACTAATATAATAACCGCTCCTTATCCTTTTTATTTCATTATTGTGCCAAGAAGAACCTCTAATTTGAGGGAGGTAAGATTTGGGGAAGTTGCTGTCCTGAAACAGATTTTGGTGCTGTACCGTAAAAATTTGTGAAAATTCTCAGGATATCTTTTTGACCTGCGATTTCTTGTGCATATGCCCTAGGTTATATCCAAACTTGAATTAGTTTTGCACTTTTTGATTTGAGCAACATAAGGTCCTCGAAACAATCGACCTTTGTCAGCTGTTCTGTTTTGATAGATTTCTACCGCTATTTGTGTTTGCCTCTCGATCGCTTTCTTTTTTAGTTCTTTTGATTACGGCACTTTTGAGTAAGTTGCTACAGCAGTATATGCTTTATATGTGGTGTTTTTGAGTTGAAACCTGAACCAAAAAGGGTTGATTTACTATTATGCTTATGCTAACGTTGCTAATAGAATTGTGTGAAGTTTTGTATGAAGGAAGTTTTCAAGTGTAGGGATTGGAGAGTGATGAGATGAGATGAAGAATGGACAAAAGCTTAATCTTGGGGATTCCCATGTCACCCCAAGAAATATCCAAGAGGTTCAAGCATCAAAGCTTGGGGATGCCCCCGAGGCACCCCTTCTTCATCGGCAAAAATCAGGTCACCTTTCAACACACAATATTTTTATTGCTTCATGCACTATGCATTTTTCTTGGAGCGTCTTTAGTTTCTCTTTCAGTTTTATTTTGTTTTGTTTGCTGCAATAAATGGTTGGACCCCAACAAATTTCTCTTGGAGGAGACACTCCGCTTTTCATTTGCCAAGAACACTCTATTTTTCACTCTTATCATTCAACGAGTGTTCTCTTTTTCTAGAACTACGTTTAGCTTTCATTTTTCGCCTTGATTTTTGTTCAGATCTTGTAATATATTTGCATCAAGGTGTATTTGGACCTCTGGTCTATGTTGGTATTCATCAAAAGAGTTGTTTCAAAAAGGTTTGAATGGTGTTGGAAAAGAGAAAAAGTTTCATGCAAACAAGTTGTACAAAAAGGAGCTTGTTTAGACTGCGGCTTAGGCTTTTGCATGCCATGCTTGATGTCGTTTTGATAGTATGCTTAGTGATTTTTTTTGTAGCATGACTTGTCTCAAATGACTGAGATTGCTTAATGAGCCTTTGAAAAAATCATGCGTTGTCTTTATTATGTGGAAGCATTTATTTGGTTTTCTCCTTTGATGCTTTATTTGGGTTGAGTTGGCGCATGCTTACAACATGTTTGACTCTTACAAAGTCATCATAAGACTCTATGATCATTTGGTTTTTGACTTGTGATGCCATTTTATGCTTATTTTAATGATGCTTTGTCGCTTTGCATGATTATGGCCGTTATTGCTCTCTTAGTTGGTCGCTCCCAGTCTTTTGCTAGCCCTCATTTTATACTGAGTATGAGCTCTGCTCGTGCATCCAACTCCCAAAAACCAAGTTATTCCAATGTGTCCACCATACATACCTATTAGAAATTTTCTATTCCTAGGTATATTTGACTTGCTTTTATCTATCCTTCGAATTAAACTCTTTTTGGTGTTATGCAAAAATTAGTCAGTAAAGCTCTCACGAACCTGACGGCACACTTTACATTTCTTGCTTTTAAAATTTTGACATTGTGGCTCTCTTATGTTGACATTATGCTTGCAAGTTGTAAGTTGGGAATTAGCCAAACCATGTCATCATGGGGAAAGCTTTCAACATTGCACTTCTCTTATTTGAGTTGATATCATGATCTTTTGTTTATGGAAACTGCAATGTGAAATAAGTTGGGAATCTTGTGGGATCATGGAGTTTGTATATGTGTTAGAGAAATGCCTGGGCCGCTAATTAAAGCCATGCATCATTCATGGTGGAAATTTACAGCATGCCCATAGTGGACATTCGACGATGCATCTCACAATAAAAAAGCTATACCAATGGTAAATAAAAAGAGATGCCGAGGTGTTCATTGTCTGTTTGTCCTGTCATTTTGATGTGGGCTTGTTCCATGTCATCGGGCAAGGAGGTACCCCGTTGGCGGTTCTCGATGATACGTGTATACTTACAATGACAAGAGCTTGCTTGGGACCCTAAGTCGAGTAGCATGAGGTTTGGGTATTCGTACTTCACGGGACACGAGGTTTTCAACTTATGATTTGTCAAGCATATGCTCATAATTGTATTCGCATTAACTTTAACCATTCAAGATGCCTATGATGGGGGCAAAGAGAGCTCAAAGCTAGTAAGTACCATAATTTTTGAAGGTTTATAAAACTTGCAATCTCTGCTTCCCTCTATGAAGGGCCTTTCTTTTACTTTTATGTTTAGTCTCCACCTTCTACCTTTATGCACCGTCTAATAGAGCATAGTTGCCATTCTGAGTATAATGTAGATAGTCCCAAAGTTTATCATTGATTGATTCATGATTATGGTTTTGCTTGTTCTTAAATTATTTGTATCTAGTCGCCCTCTTTAACTTGAAGGTGTCCTATGCATTTATGTTTTGCTATTCCATGAAGGACAAGCTGAAAACCATTTGCTATGTTTTTCCATATGATTTGAACACACATTTGACTTTCATTGTTTCATTACTCATGATCTTTCGTTTGTGTTTCTTTTCATGTTATAACATGGTTGCTATGTTTTTATTGTCAAGATTATGTCTTTTATGCCCATGTTTAAAGTTCTTTGATCCCAACACTCAATGCTTTACAAAGTTGATCAAGATTGTGATGGTGCATGTCACCTCAAAAATTATTCTTTTGTTATCACTTACCTACTTGAGGACGAGCAGGAGTTAAGCTTGGGGATGCTTGATACGTCTCAAACGTATCTATAATTTTTGATGCTCCATGCTTGTTTATACACCATTTTCTTTGTGTTTTGTTACACTTCGTGGCATTTTTGTGCATTTTCTGGAACTAACCTATTAACAAGATGCCACAGTGTCAGTTCCTTGTTTTCTGCTATTTTTGTGTTTCAGAAAAGCTACACAAGAAATATTCTCTGAATTGGACGAAATAAAAGCCCAACCTTCTATTTTTACCGAAGCATCGTGAAGACCGAAGATGAGACGGTGGGGGGCCAGGAGCTGGCCACACCCTAGGGTGGCGTGGCCTACCCCTGGCCCGTGCCACCAGGGGGTGAGCTGCCCTGGTCCACCCTCTGATGCTACCCTTTCGCCTATAAGTTCCCCTCGATGGGAAAAACCTAAGGGACGGATCTCTTTTCCATGAAACATACAGCAAGCCACTGCCGTCGTTGTCGCGAGATCGGGAGGATCCAGGAGCTCTTCCCAGCACCCTGCCGGAGTGGGGAATCCATGCCGGAGGCTTTCTCCACCACCATGGTCGCCTCCGGAGTGATGTGTGAGTAGTCTACCTTGGACTACGGGTCCATAGCAGTAGCAAGATGGTCGTCTTCGCCGCCATGTGCTTCATGTTTAGATCTTGTGAGCTGCCCTACATGATCAGGATCATCCTTATGTAATTCTACATGTTGTGTTTGTTGGGATCCGATGAGTATTGGTACTATGTTAAGTTGATGTGCTGAATTATATATCTTTATGTTCTCTCTATGTTGTTTATGATCTTGCATGCTTTCCGTTGCTAGTTGCTATCTTGGCCGAGTAGATGCTAGTAACTCCAAGAGGGAGTATTTATGCTTGATAGTTGGGTTCATGCCTCTAGTAATCTGGGGGAGTGACAGAAACCTCTAAGGTTGTAGATGTGCTATTGCCACTAGGGAGAAAACAACATTCTTGTGTCCAAGGATATTTGCTTTGTTTACATTACGCACTTTGCTTAATACAATTATCTGTTGTTCGCAACTTAATACTCAAGGGGTTCTCGGATGACTCCCCGCGAGTGGATTTTTAGTCATAGATGCAGTAGGATGGCGGTCTATGTATTTTGTCGTAATGCCCCGAGTGAATATCATAGTGATCCTCATGACATATGTATGTTATCTTTACTCTATCAATTGCCCAACTGTAATTTGTTTACCCAACATGTTATTATTTATCTTATGGAGAGACACCACTAGTGAACTGTGGTCCCCGGTCCAATTTCCTTTACATTGTTTTACCATTTACTATTACTCGCTCTGTTTACTTTACTTGCATACTATTATCCTTTTACCACTCGATACACTCAATCCTTTGTTCATAGCAAACCGGTGAGATTGACAACCTTATCGAAGTTGGGAGCAAAGTTCTTGGTTGTGTTGTGTGCAGGTTCCATGTTGCTGCTAGGTGAAGAAGCTCCTACGTCAACTACGCACCTGCATTTTCTAGCGCCATTGTCCAGAGTGTCGCGAAGCTAGCAAGCATCACCTTCTGAAGTTTGGCTTTCTCCTACTGGTTCGATAACCTTGGTATCACAACTGAGGGAAACTTGCTGATGTGCTCCTCATACCTTCCTCTTGGGGTTCCCAACTAGGTGCCTTAACATCGCACCATCAAGGTCTAAATACACCTTGATACAAAGAAATAACAAGATATGAACAAAAATCAAGGCAAAAAATGAAAGCTAAACATACTAGAAAAAGAGAACACTTGTTGAACGATAAGAGTGAAAACTAGAGTGTTCTTGGCAATGAAAAATGGAGTGCATATTCTCCAAAAGAAATTTGTTGGGGTCCAACTATTTATTGCAGCAAACAAAACAAAACAAAACTAAAAGCGAAAGTAAAGACGCTCCAAGAAAAACGCATAGTATACGAAGCAATAAAAATATAGTGTCTTGAAAGATGACCTGATTTTTGTCGAATGAAGAAGGGGTGCCTCGGGCATCCCCAAGATTTGACGCTTGCACCTCTTGGATATTTATTGGGGTGACATGGTCATCCCCAATCTTGAGCTTTTTGTCCATACTTCATCTCATCTCATCATTCTCCTTTCCCTACACTTGAAAACTTCCTTCATACAAAACTTCACACAATTCTATTAGCAACATTAGTGTAAGCACAATAGTAAGTCTACTCTTTTGGTTCAGTTTCAAACTAAAATATAACACCCATTAAAGCATAAGCTATTGTAGCAACTTCCTCAAAAGTTCCGTGATCAAAAGAACTCAAAAAGAAAGTGATCAAGAGGCAAACACAAATAGTGGCAGAAACCTGTCAAAACAGAACAGATGACAAAGATCGATTTTTTCGAGGGTCTTCTGTTGCTCAAATCAAAAAGTGCAAAACTAATAAAATTTTGGAAATAACTTGGGGCATGTGCACAAGAAAACACAGATCAAAAAGACATTCTGAGAATTTTCATGAATTCTTACGGTGCAGCGCAGAAATCTGTTTCAGGAAAGCAACTTCCCCAAATCTTACCTTCCTCCAATTAGAGGTTCTTCTTTGCACAAAAATGAAATAAAAATGATAAGGAGAGGTCATTACAGTAGTAATAACTTCCAAGACTCAACAAAAAGAAAAAGTGCTAAAAAGAAAACATTGGGTTATCTCCCAAGAGTGCTTTTCTTTAGGGTGGAAATCAAGTAATATCAAGCGGTGAAGCATCAAGTTCATAATTTGCTCTAAGAATAGAGTCATAAAGTCATTTCTTTCTCTTTCTAGGGAAGTGTTCCATACCTTTCTTGAGTGGGAATTGATATTTAATGGTGCCTTCCATCATATCAATGATGGCACCAACTATTCTAAGATAATGTCTTCCCAAATAATAGGACATGAAGCATTGCATTCAACATCCAAAACAAGGAAATCAATGGGAACAAGGTTATTGTTAACCATAATAAGAACATCATTAATCCTTCCCAAAGGTTTCTTTTTAGCAACATCGGCAAGAGGAATATCAAAATAACAATTTTCAAGCGGTGGTAAACCAAGCATATCATAAATGTTTCTAGGAATAATAGAAATACTTGCACCAAGATCACATAAAGCATGAAAATCAAAATCATTCACATTCATATCAATGATGGCTCCCAACCATCTTCTAACTTCTTGGGAATAGAAACCTTTTGTTTCAACTTTTCTTTCCTAATTTGCATGAGAGCATTTGTAATATGCTTCGTAAAAGCAACATTCATAGAAGTAGCATTAGGACTTAAAGCAACTTTTGCAAGAACAAAATTACTTCAGAGATATTGCAACCATCAACATCAAAATCATTAAAAGGAGTAGAACTATCGTCTCCCATACTCCAAAAAATTTCAGCACTTTTTGTAGAAAAAGTTTTTGCAGTTTTGGGCTTTTCACACAAGGAGTAGGAGTTTTCTCTACACCAATCAAAGTAGGAGGATTGCTAGCATTTGAAACAACATTACTAGAGGTGGTAATAGTACATACCTTCATATTTCTAGCCATCTCATCTTCTCTTTCCCACCTAGCATGCAATTCTGCTAACATCTTAACATTTTCATCAATTCTAACCTGAATGGCATTCAAAGTCTTGCTTTCTTTCACATCATGAGGCAAAACTTTAAGTTTCAGAAGTTCAACATCATGAGCAAGTCTATCAACTTTAGAAGCAAGAACATTAATTTTATCCAACTTTTCCTCAACAGACTTACTAAAAGCAGTTTGCTTACCAATGAAGTCCTTGAGCATGACTTCAAGCTCAGAGGGCGCGCCCCTAGTGTTGTTGGAGGAATTACCATAAGAGTTACCATAACCATTGCCATTGGTAGAAGGATATGGCCTATAATTGTTGCTAGAAAAATTGTTCCTATAAGCACTTGTAACATCCCAAATTTTGAGAAAGAATTTAAAATTTGCATACATGCAATAATACCATTATTTCATGCAATCTTTCATCATTGCATTGCACAATTTCAAGTTGAGTTACTGTGTTCTTTTGATCAAATCATTCTCTGTATGTTTCAGACAACAAGGGAAATTTTATTTTACAAAATTCAAAATTGTTTTAAATCAATTTGGAGCCTTTTGCAAAAATTCACAAAGAAAACAGAAAAGAAAAAGAGAAAGGAAAGGGAAAAAGAAGAAAAGGCCCTGGGGACCGATTCCAGCCCGCAGCCGAAGACAGCCCACGGCCCACTTCCCCCCATCCTGAATCGGTACTCGCCCCTCTCCTTCTGCAACTGACAAGGGGGCCCACTTGTCATTCCTCCCAGCAAACCAAACCGAGCACGACGCCGTCCCGAGCGTGATCATCGCGGAGATCGTTCAGATTCGGTTCAAAACCCTGCCCCCTTTGCCATACAACCCGTCTATATAAACCCCTCCTCCGTCCGCACTCGTCCACCATGAAACCCTAGCTAAACTCGCCGCCAGGCTGCCCTAACCAGAGATCACCGCTGGTTTCTGCTAAGCCTCGATCCCCTCTCGATCTTTCTTCTGCACCATCTCTCCTATCTCAACCCAGCACCCCTCCCTGACTTGGTTTCGTTTCAACTTGCGGGCCAGATCGACGTAATCGACTTCACCTGGATCTCGCTGTCCGCAGTTGAAATTCCAGTGAGGAATTCCTGAGGCTCCAGTGCATCTCGTCCCTACAAACTTCACCACCAAGGTCGCCTCGATCTTCCACTCCTCTGGTATGAACATCGCTTCCCAGATCTATTCGTGCACGCCATCCTCCTCCGTGCTCTGCACGGCATAGCCACGACCCTAACCTCCAGTCGCATCTTGACACTGCTGCAGGACGAATTCAAGGACGCCACTTCACCAACGTCTTTGCCACCTCGAACTGAACATCGTCATCTTCCCAGAGCTCACTGACTGCCGGAACTGCCTCGCCAACGATTTCCAGTACCGCAGAGACCTCGCCGATGATGCCTTTCCAGTGAGCCCTCTCCTTCCCTCTCTCGACCGTGCGATCTAAATCCTATGGGTAGTTTTAGATCACTTAAGCAAACCATTATAGAATGATTTGGACCACTCAATAGTCTTTTAATCCGACGGTGGCTGAGCAGGATCCGCCCGAATCGGTACGGGCCAATCACGACGCGCCAAGTGTTAGTTTCTGGACAGCCCCGAATCTGTTTTTCATTTTGAATTTTCTGAATATGTTTTAAACTTGTAAATTTCATATCTTGAGTTCTGTGCGTCCAAATTTAGCAAACTTTGCGTCTATGGATTCAAAAAAATGTGTAGAATCTATTTCCAACATCCAATACTCCTTTTGCATCTGTTTTATGTAGTTAATTACTGCAAGCTTTATTTATGTGTTTTGGCTATTAAAAATAGTTGTAAAACTTATTTTACAGTAAATCCTTTTGATTTTGGTCTATATGAAACCTCTCAGTACTGTAGCATGTCCAGAATATTTTTAGTATCTTCTATATCACTTTTGTAATTTTAGTTTGTTTAATTGTCTATTTGTGTGTTGGAAATAAATTGAGCTTTATAAATAACTCTAAAATTTTGATCATGGCATCATGCATATAGTTAACAACCAGAGAACTTGTTAAGTGTCTTTGAGGTGTTTAAATCACATATTGCATGCATATTTTCCTTTCATGAGTGTTATATGGTTGATATGTGCTTATGGTGCAATATTTTATGTGTAGATTGTGCTGAGTGCAACGAGTGCCTTTGTGACGAGTGCACTAACTCTTCTCCTCACCAAGGCAAGTGTCACCATGTTCCCTTTTCCCACTGAAATTTTTGTCACTTGTAACTTTTCTAGTAGAAGATGCATGTGTAGGTGATTTTATGAGTTTATGTCTTAGTGGCTAGATTTTATGCTAAGTCTTTTGTCTAGCTTTGCCTAGCTTTGCATCTCCTAGTAGAATTGCTGCTGCTATAGGACTTGTTTTACACTTGTTGAGGGAAGGGTTATCACATGTTTTTGGCTCAGTGTTGAAAATCAAGTTTTGGAAAACTAAGAAAACAACTAAGTTAATGAACCACCTGGGTGGATGTGGCTTTGATTGGTTTATGTTGAGTGTGGTTCCCTGGGGTCATGTCATTGAACCTCTGAACCACCAGGTGTATCTCACTTTTGGACAGCCACCCAGGAGCAAAGAGATTGGAGACGTTCAAGTCATGAAGCTTCCAGTGCAACCACAAGACATATGGGCTCTGTCTTGGTCAACTAAGCTGCAAGAACTCAAGCTAGGCGGACAGAGGGTGGTAGATGTTGATAGGTTGGAACGCGTCTGTTTGGTCTGAGGGAATGCTTCGGAAAGGCCTCGTCTTAGTTTTCACTTGGCCATTTGAGGCAAAATGAGTCTCATGGCAAAATGGGTTAACTAAGTCTTGTGCGAAAATTGCACCACCTCTGCAGAGTGTTTAGAACTAAGTACTTAACCGTGTCCCCAGTTACGGACAATTCTGAGTGACATGATGTTGAAACTGTTCAAGAATCTCCTCACCCCAATTTCTCTAAGTTAAAACTTGATGGGTAAACTTGGGTAGTAAAAGTTACTTCTTGTCAAAATTTTGCTAAGGAAAACTTGAGTTTTTACAATGATAGGGGAAAGCTTGCTTTTGCAAAGTCAAACTCCACCTGGCCAAATAGCATATAAGTGTAGGTGCCATTGAGTCCACCAAAGTGACATCTTGCCAATACATTCAAAGTATTGACCTTTCGTGGCTGCAACGTATCATATTGCAGGTAGCTACTATGAAGATTGAAGATTGCTGTGCTACGATCACGAGTCTTCATCCAACACGTCTGCCTGTGGAGCTATGAAGAAAAGAAGACTTGTAGTTCATTTACTTAGTCATTTCTAGAGTTGTAATAGGTTTGTGGCATTGTGCCCTTTGAGTTGTAAAAGAACTATGTTACGTGTGGATCAAGCGTTGTGATCGGGTCTTAGGTTTTTCCCATCGAGGGGAATATATAGGCGGAAGGGAAGTGTCAGGAGGTGGACCAGGCGGCCTGACCCCCTGCTGGCGCGGGCCAGGCGGCCTGACCCCCTAGGGTGTGGCCGGCCCCTGGCCCCCCTCTGTCTCATCTTTGGACTTTGTCTCGTGTCTGGAAAAATAGGAGGTTTGGCTTTTGTTTTGTCCAATTCTGAGAATATTTCCTCTGTAGCTTTTCTGAAACACAAAAATAGCAGAAAACAGGGAACTGGCACTATGGCATCTCGTTAGTAGGTTAGTTATGGAAAATCCATAAAAACACCACGAAGTGTAACAAAACACAAAGCAAATGGTGTATAAACAAGCATGGAGCATCAAAAATAATAGATACGTTTGAGATGTATCAAGCATCCCCAAGCTTAACTCCTGCTCATCCTTGAGTAGGTAAGTGATAACAAAACAATAATTTTTGAGGTGACATGCACCATCACAATCTTGATCAACGAGGTAAAGCATTGAGTGCTGAGATCAAAGAACTCAAAACATGGGCATAAGAGATATAATCTTGACAATAAAACTTAGCAACCATGTTATAACATGAAAAGTAACACAAACAAAAGTTCATGAGTAATGAAACAATGAAAGTCAAGTGTGTGTTCAAATCATACAAAAAAACATAGCAAAGTTGTAACGTCCCACCTTTTACCAAAGGTAGAACTACTGTGAAACTGCTATTCCTTGGATCACTGATAGCATCACAGAACAAAATATAGCATTCATTGCAGATAGTGTACCTTATTACATCGCAGATCCAGACTCTTAGGTCTTTAATTATTACAAAAATAGTTCATAGTCACTTGGACTATCAAATAACAGAGTTCAACTTAAAACACAACGGAAATAAAAGCAATGAGCCTTCATCTTTAGCACCATGCCACAGGCAGTCATGTTGGTATGCAGGCTCGAGACTCCTCCAATCACTCCTCATCTGAATAACCTACACGTTTGAATATATAGCCCCAGAAGGGTCAGTACAACAACGTACTGGCAAATGACACATATTTGGTGGCAGTTGTGAAAAGACTACACTACATGACTTTTGGCTAGTGGATCTCAAGGCTAGTTTGCATAAAGCCAATTTTATCCTATAATTCTTGTAAATACATTTTCTCAAAGTTTTATTTATAAAGGTCAAAATAACCCCCAAATACTACATAGTTGCAAGTTCTGTAGCACTGGGCGCAACTCAACAAAATTTGAAGAACAGAAACCACCACCCATCGGAATGCATGGCCCTGACTTCGCCTGACATTTTCTAGGTAAGTTTTAAGACATTCTGAAATGGTGATGAGATTCTTCCGATCATTCCATGACTAGAGACTCAAATGTCCATAACCGAGGACACGGCTAATTAATTAGATTTTTGACACCTTGCAAGGGTTGTGCACTTTCACCTTAAGATTTATTTTATGCCCATACATAAAATGAAACAAGACCATTCAGAAAAAACATTCAACCAAACTAGTCTGACCGTACCCCCTATATTTTGCTACCACCTGCTGTCAGTACTCTTGGTTGAACTCCTAATCATACTCAATTAAGACAGAGCACATATTGTCATAAGGCTGCACTGGAAGTACATCTAAGCATGGAAGCCTTATTAATCTCTTTAATCCTGAGTGGCCATCCCGAGCAGCATCCTGAGCTACACATCTGTCCTAGCATGTGCCCCAGGACCCACCTACTATACTTTCCATCACAAACCACTCCACCCAGGTAGTTCATTTTAGTTGAAGTTGTTAATTTGATTTACAAAACAACTTTAGCATATAATCATTGCATAGCATCAAAGTTCAATATAACATTAGCATCCTACCAAGTGGAGTTTGGGGTTGGCTACACACTACTAGGATCTCGCATTTCAGAAAGCAGTAAGGTGTTCCACCTATCATGCATACTAATAAAATAAGACTAGTGCATTGTAAAATTAGGTAGGGAGCATGTGTGTCACTTGCCTTGATAGCAACCAGAACAGTCACAACAGTCACAAGGGTAGTACAGCTCCTCCTCACAATCTACACAAGCAATGATATACAAGAATAAACACACAATCTATTATATTATTAAAACAACTAACAACTAACGGCTAAGATTTGACATGAGATAGAGCTAGAAAGGAACGGCTAGGATCTGAAAGAAGAATAAAAAAGGATCCACGTCTATCGGATTATTGGTTAGGAAGAGTTTGGAAGCAATACAAAAGTTGATTACGGAAGTGATGGTGTCGTTCTCTTTCCATGTGCCTTTTGTACCTACACGTTTTAGAAGAGTTGGAATCCAATTTGAAATAGCGTAAACGGTTTTCAATCGGTAATTTATCCCGATCCTTTCCTAGGCTCATGGCAGGCAATCCCGATCTGACCCCGCACCAGATGTCAGCCATGTCAACCAGATGAAGCGCGGCGGTCTCTGACCATGGGCTCGCGTGAGCATCGGAGAGGAGGACGTCGTCCTGGACCACTCGACCAGGCGACAGGACACAGAGGCATCGACAATAGCTGCACAGGCGGCAGGCAGACGACACGAGATTTTTTTACAAATATACACCTCTGCCCAATCAAATTGTCAAAGATGACCCCCGCCGAATTTTATTGCCATTTCTGGCCTGGCGGGAGCGCCTAAAGGCGACACGTGGCTGTTTCCGCCATTGGGTGTGGCGGATATGAGTTCACGCCATTGGGACTGGCGGAATGTTGAATCCACCATTGACGTTTGCGGAAATTCGTGGTTGCCGCCATCGTGGCTGGCAGCAAGTGGCAAAGCATTGAGCCATGCGCGCTGACAGTGCTGCAAATAAATGGACCTAATCAATCCATCTCCTGCCAAGCATTCCGCCATAGGCTATGGTGTTTTTCTACTTTCCGCCATAGGAATCGGCGGGATGATGTCAGCGTGACTACCCGCCAGTTCACGACGTGGATCAGCCACTTTCCGCCAGACATGATGGCGGAAACATGACATTCCGCCAATGCCAACGGCGGATTTTACTGTCCGCCAGTCCCAATGGCGGATTCTACTTTCCGCCTTAGCCGGTGGCGGACTGCGACACATGTCGCCTGTCGGCGCTTCCGCCAGGCCAGAAATGTCAATAAATTTCAGCGGGGGTCATTTTCAACAATTTGATTGGGCAGAGGTGTATATTTGTAAAAAAAATCATGGCACGAAGGCATGCTCAGCAAGGGCTCTGGATTCATTGCCTTGGTGATGTATTGAAAATATTATTTCTTGATTTGCATCGTATGGGATGAATTTAACAAATTTGTACACAGATCGATTCCTCGCGAGCTGTCTATGACAAGTATTGCGCTCAGCGGTTCAGGTGATCGATGACACAAATGCACCGCAACAGATTTGGACTCCTTGACTTGGTGATGTACTGAAATTTTACATATTGGTTTGTCACGTCCTAGCTTGTGTTGTCAAAATATTTTGCCTTGTGCCGTATGAGATGAGTTTAACAAATTTTGTACACAGATCGATTCATATTACAAGCTGTCTATACAGATATTGGCGCGCAGGTTATTGCAGGAATTTATGAGGTGACCACGACGTAAGATTTGGACCTTAAAGAAAAGGAAGCAGTATGATTTTTTTTTACGTCCTCTTTTCTCCTTTGAACTGAACATAAAACATAATAATGGTCGGCCATGGAAATATTATTGCACCCAGCTGTGTATTAGTTTTGTTCTAAATATATATCAGTTTGGGATTTATATATGTAAAATGACCTTAACAAATACTTTACTCGGTCCAGGACAATTTATTCTCTGGATTAGTCAGTGCGACCAGTGCGCCCAGTGCTAACTGACTTTTGTTTTCTAGCATGTGTCAAATATTGAATATTTTTGTAGTAGATTTTAGTCTTTGTCTGATAAATTACTTTGATAGGAAGGCTAAAGAATGTATAGATAATTCAGGGTGGAGGAGGCAGCGCCGCAGCGGACAGCGCGTCATGCGGTTAGCGGTTAGAGAGTCGCATTCAACGCGCGACATTGCGCAAGTTGACACAGCGATTCCATATTGGATTCAAGGTGGACTGTACGTGATTTTGTAACATGGATCAGATCAAGCGACTATGTCTATTTGTACTGGAATGTCGTTAGATCTTTTCACCTAAGACTATAGTATCTTCTTCTCCCCATTTCTGTTTAACAAGAATAGTATTGTTGAGAGGTTGATACAACGCTCCCAAAGAATTCACAATTATAATAGCAACCAGTGTATAATTAAATTATGGTTTTGCTCAGAACATAGATTAATGTAGCAGATGAAGAATAGAAGTTGGACAAAAAAAAACTATGAAGTTCAATTGTGCATCGGTATGTCTGCGAGGTAGCAAATGGCTATATCTATTTTTTAAATGTAGAAGCAAAAGCATTAAAAATTGTGTTGTTGTTAAAGCATTTATAGTTGTTATTTCTGTATATGCAAATATATTTCTTAAGAATTATTCTACTTAATTATCATATAATTGATGAAGATCTATATAAGATGATGATACCTGAATAATATGACTGATTCAATGTGTATCAAATGTTATCACGAGAATACAATATATTCAATAATTTACAGCAAATCTATAGAATCGCAAAAAAAAAGACAAACTAATGAATGAAATATATGAAAGACAACAAATTAGTTATGAAAACAACTCATCACAAATCTAGCCGCGCAATTGCGCGGGCCACTCAGCTAGTTCATAACATTCAAGCATAGACATGTATGCATGCATGCATATGACCAAATTAATTTCTCTCAACTTAAGTTGAGTAGAAAATGCTATATTAGGGTTCAGATGATGAGTTTTGATGAAACCAAAACAATGCAAAAAGAATTACTCCAAATGCATTTTTAGAAATTTAGTTATTGCAACAACAGTGGCAAAAGAGCAATTAACTTGCACTAAGTGTATGCATGAATAAAAGTATGAGAGTTTGATTTTAAAACAATCTACAAGTCACAAGGTACTCATAGATCACAAGAATACAGAATTCAGATTTACAGAGCTAAAGATATTAAATAAACAATATAGAAATAGGTTTTATTTCAATCTGAAATTAGATTCAGGTTTTATTCGAAAACTTGGAAAACTAGCAGTACAATTAAATTCTACATGTCCTGAGGATTCCAACGACATATTATTCATCAAAAACGGATTAACAGAACATTTTCTATGATTTTTGCAAGATTATAGAGATTAAAATCAATTTAAAACAAAATACGAATTTTGGCCGCTCTGGATGCGACACGCGGTGCGCTCTGATTGGCGCATACCGCTTCGGGCGGATCTCGTCTCTGGACCGTTGGATCTTATTAGATCTGTGCGGTTCAGATCGCGTACCGGTTTGGTTTTAAAAGATCTAATCTAATCCGTCCAATCCAGATCAGACAGTCAAAGTGAAGAGAGGGGGAGGCTCACCGGCTGCGGCTAGGTTTCCGGCGAGGTCGGTTTGGAGGTGGATGGATTCATCAATGCAAGGGCCCTACGCGATGACGGAGACAACGATGAGGTTTGCCGGAGTGCGGCGAGCTCGAGGGTGGTGGTGGCGAAGCGAGATGAGCAGTGGCGGCGGCGAATTGCTAGGCCGGAGGTCGTGGGTGCTACGATGATGTCGCGGTCGATTCCGACGGTGTTGCCGCGTGTTCGTGGTGAGAGAGGGGTGCGGAGAGAGAGGGCGAGGGGGGGGTACTTATAGGCGGGGTGTCTTGGGCTAGGGGCTAGGGTTAGGGCGAGTGCATCGGATCGGACGGCGTCAGGAGGAGCCGTGGCCGAGCCGATCTCGTGGAGACAATGGCTAATAGGTGGGTCCCACCTGTCAGCATCCTACGCGCTGAGGTGGCATACTGTTTCAGCCCTGGGGCTTGCTGGGCTGGGCCTGGCTTCCTGGCCTGGGCCGAATCGGTACCCCCGGCCTTTTTTCTATTTTTCTGATTTTTCCTTTTTCCTTTTCTTTCCTATTTGAAACCAAAAACCGATTAAAAGTTTCTAAAATGCAAAAATTTGAATACTTTCAAGTTTGCAAACTTTCTAAAGAAATAGGGGAGAAGAGATAGTCCAGAGAAACAACTAAGAAGGTTATTTAAAAACAAATTTTTGAAAGCATTTGTTCACAAGCTCACATGAAATGATAACACTTCACATGCAATGATGCAAATTTAAATTATAAAAGAGACTTTTATTTGGAAAACCCATTTGAAAATAGTAGCTGGCATAGATGTATGATGAAATGCAATGATACTTATGTATGCATGCTAGTTTTTAAATTTCAAAAATCTAGGGATGTTATAGACTAACCCCCTTAAGATGAAGCTCGCCCTCGAGCTTCGGAATGGCTAGCAAATAGGTGAGGATGATCTTCTCAAAGAGTTTCTTCACGCTCCCAAGTGGCCTCTTCCTCAGTGTGGTGATCCCACTGTACCTTGCAGAACTTGATAGTCTTGGTACGTGTATTCCTTTCTGCTATCTCCAGTATCTTGATTGGTTTCTCTTCATAGGTCAAGTCACTTTCTAGTTTTACTTCCTCGGGGGGTATGGTGTCATTCCATGGTGTTTCTGCCATTGTGCACAGCTGAAAGAATAGCTGGTAGTTCCAACTCATAAGCTACTTCTCCCTTACGAGATATGACTTTGAAGGGGCCTATGAATCTAGGTGCTAATTTCCCTTTGATACCGAATATCTTGACTCCTCGAAGATGTGAAACTCTGAGATAAGCTCTGTCTCTTGCTTCATATGTGACTTCTCTACGCTGGTAGTTCCAACTCATAAGCTACTTCTCCCTTATGAGATATGACTTTGAAGGGGCCTATGAATCTAGGTGCTAATTTCCCTTTGATACCGAATATCTTGACTCCTCAAAGAGGTGAAACTCTGAGATAAGCTCTGTCTCTTGCTTCATATGTGACTTCTCTACGCTTATTATCCGCATAGCTCTTCTGTCTGGATTGAGCTATCTTCAATCTGTCCTTGATCAATCTAACCTTTTCTTCTGCTTCTTCTATAATGTCTGGCCCAAAGAAGCTACGTTCACCTACACCACTCCACAACAAGGGTGTAGTACACTTCTTCCCATACAAGGCCTCAAATGGTGCCATTTCAATGCTTGATTGATAACTATTGTTGTATGAAAACTCTGCGTATGGCAAGTTATCATCCCAACTGGTCCCATAGTCTAGGGCACAAGCTCTCAACATGTCTTCCAATATTTGGTTTACCCTTTCTGTCTGTCCATCTATTTGTGGGTGAAACGCTGTGCTAAACTCTAGTCTCGTTCCTCGAGATTCATGCAGTTGCTTCCAGAAATGTGAAGTGAATTGGGTACCTCTATCTGATACTCTTGGTTACACCATGTAAGCACACAATTCTCTTCATGTAGATATCTGCCAACTTTGCACTGGTGTAAGTTGTCTTCACAGGTACAAAGTGAGCTACTTTGGTCAAACTGTCGTGGTTTCGTCAACAGATCTGCCATAGGGGTAGGTGTATGGCGGTTTGTGGAAGGGGGTGAACATGGTGGAGCGATCCGGGACGGTGGTAGCATGAGTTTACCCAGCTTCAGATCCCGCAACGGTGGCGAGACCCTACGTGCTGCTATAATTCACTATATGGCAACAAGTGCTCGGTTACAATGATGAGGTTGGCTGTTTCGCTATGCGATTGGCCGTAAGTCTAAGCTGTGCCTCAAAGGCTCCTCCACGCCGCCTTATAAAGGCGCCTGGCATGGGCAACACGATGGTACCAGAGCGGATACAACTTGGAGTCCTAGACTAAGTCCTATGCGTGTACTACAAGGCAACCCGCCATGGGCCTGTCTCCGGATCCACCATAAGCTCCTGCGTCCAGTACCGCCATGGTCTCTCTAGCAACTGGGCTGCCCGGTAGGAAATCCGCCATACCACCCCGATGGGCCACCCTGGCTTGCTGGTTTAGGACTACGTCGCTGGTATACCCATTTGGTATATCCCCAGCAGTAGCCCCCAGGGAACTTCAAGATCGCCATCTCCATCCGCCATGCCTCGTATTTGGTGAAGTCTATCCGCCATAGCTCATCTCCTGTTCTGCGTCTAGATGGCGGTTTCTTGATGTTCCTTTTTTTCTCCATCTATCAATCCACCGTAAATAGCAGATCAAGCGACGTAGTTTTAACTTAGCGAGATTTCCGGGATCTGTTGGATCATACCATAGAAATCCGCCGTAAATTTCGGCACGTAGTTCCTTCTAGGGCAAGATTCATAGCGCATGCACTGTCTTACTGAAGTTACTTTTTTACCCCCGGACACGTGTCGCTGGATTAGGGTTTTTGTGATCAGGATGAGCGGTTGTGATGGTGGGCACGAATCTCGAGGTCTGGGGCCTATATATACCCTGGCCTCTCACCCCCAGCCGGTTGTTGCTTGTGCGTGGTGAATGACCAGCCCGTTGGGAACCCCAAGAGGAAGGTGTGATGAGTATAGCAGCTAGTTTTCCCTCAGTTAAGAAACCAAGGTTTATCGTTCAGGAGAAGAGCAAACAATACGACTGAAGGTGATGCTTGCTAGTTTGCAATAGCTTCGGACAATTTATATATGGCGCCTCATCCAAGCTTTGCTTGCTAGCTACAACGCGGAACCTGCACACAACACAACCAAGTACTTTGCTCCCAACTTGCGATGAGGTTGTCAATATCACTGGTTTGCTTGAAACAAAGGTTATGAGCGTATCGAGTGGAAAACAGAAGAAGTATGCAAGTAAAGTAAACAGTGCGAGTAAAGTAAACAGGTGATAGCAATATGATGGAAATAGGACCGGGGTCCATAGTTCACTAGTGGTGTCTCTCCATAAGATAAATAACACATGCTGGGTAAACAAATTACAGTTGGGCAATTGATAGAATAAAGATAAACGTGATATGTCAAGAAGATCACTATGCGATTTACTCTGGGCATTACAACAAAATACATAGACCGCCATCCAACTGCATCTATGATTAATAATCCACTTGTGGCGAATCAATCCGAGAACTCCACAAGTATTAAGTTGCAAACAACGGATAATTGCATTAAGCAAAGTGTGTAATGTAAACAAAGCATATGCCCTTGAGCATATGAATGTTGTATTCTCCCTAGTAGCAATAGCACATCTGCAACCTTAGAGGTTTCCGTCACTCCCCCAGGTTAAATAGAGGCATGAACCCACTATCGAGCATAAATACCCCCTCTTGGAGTCACTAGCAACTACTCGGCCAAGATAGCTACTAACAACGGAGAGCATGCAAGATCATAAACAACATAGAGATAACATAAGATATATTTCAGTATAGCAACTCAATCATAACACCAATATTCATCGGATCCCAACAAACCAAACATGTAGAATTCAATAACGGTGATCTCAATCATGTAGGGCAGCTCATGAGATCTAAACATGAAGCACATGGTGGAGAAGACAACCATCTAGCTACTGCTATGGACCCATAGTCCAAGGTAGACTACTCACTCATCACTCTGGAGGCAAGCATGGCAATGAAGAAGACCTCCGGTGGCGATTCCCCTCTCCGGCAGGGTGGCGGGAAGAGCTTCTGGACCCTCCCGATCTTTAGGTCAACGGCAGCGGCGGATCGCGATGTGTTCTGGAAAATTGATCGGGTACTTAGGTTTTTTCCATCGGGGGGGTCTTTATAGGCGAAGGGGCGATGTCAGGGGTGGCCCCAGGCCCCCTCACACCTAGGCGGCACGGCCAGGGCCTGGGCCACGCTGGCCTAGCGTGAGGCTGGCCTGTGGACCCTCTCCTTCTCCTCTTCGAATGACTGGAAGCTTCCGGGAAAAATAAGACTTCAGGAACTTGTTTCGTCCAATTCCGAGAATATTTCCTGTGTATCACTTCTAAAATACAAAAACAGCACAAAACATGGAACTGGCACTGTGGCGACTTGTTAGTAGGTTAGTTCCGGAAAATGCATAAAAGTGCCATGAAGTGTAATGAAACAGTAGGCAAATGGTGTAAAAACAAGCATGGAGCATCAAAAATTATAGATACGTTGGAGACGTATCAAGCATCCCCAAGCTTAACTCTTGCTCGTCCTCGAGTAGGTAAGTGATAACAAAAGAATAATTTTTGAGGTGACATGCACCTACACAATCTTGATCACATATGTAAGCATTTGTGAGCTGGGATCATAAGAACTTAAAACTTGGGCATGAAGATATAATCTTGACAATAAGAACTTAGCAACCATGTTATAAACATGAAAATGAACACAAACAAAAGATCATGAAAATGAAACAATGAAAGTCAAACGTGTGTTCAAATCATAAGGAAAAACATACAAATGGTTTTCAGCTTGTCCTTCATAGAGAGCAAAACATAAATGCATAGGACACCTTCAAGTTTAAGAGGGCGACTAGATACAAATAATTTGAGAACAAGTGAAACCAACAATATGAATCAATCAATGAAAACTTTGGGACAATGCACATTATACTAAGAATGACAACTTTGCTCTCTTATGGTGCATAAAGAAAGAAGGTGGTGACTCAACATAAAAGTAGAAGAAAGACCCTTCGCAGAGGGAAGCAGTGATTGCAAGTTTTATAACCTTCAAAAATTATGGTACTTACCGGCTTTGAGCTCTCATTGCCCCCATCATTAGCATCTTGAATGGTTAGAGTTAATGCAAGAACAATTATGATGCATATGCTTGACAAATCATAAGTCAAAAACCTTGTGTCCCGAGAATACGAGTACCCAAACCTCATGCTACTCAACTTAGAGTCCCAAGCAAGGCTCTTGTCATTGTAAGTATATATGTATCATCGAAAACCGCCAACGGGGTACCTCCGTGCCCGATGACATGGAACAAGCCCACATCAAAATGACAGGACAAGCAGACAATGAACACCTCGACATCTCTTTTATTTACCATTTGTATAGCTTTTTATTTTAAGATGCGTCGTCGAATGTTCACCATGGGTATGCTGCAAATTTCCACCATGAATAATGCATGGCTTAGATTGGCGGCCCAGGCGTTTTCCTAACACATATACAAACTCCATGATCCCCACAAGATTCCCAATTCATTTCACACCGCGGGCATCCATAAACAAAAGATCACGATATCAACTCAAATAACAAGTGCAATGTTGAAAGCTTGCCCCATGACAGCATGGTTGGGCTAGTATCCAACTTACAACTTGCAAGCATAACAACTCAACATAAGAGACCACAATGTCAAATTTTTAAGAACAAGAAAAAGTAAAGTATGCCTTCCGGTTCGTGAGAGCTTTACTGACCAATTTTCGCATAACACTGGTACGAGTTTAATTTGAAGAGAAGATAAAAGCAAGTCAAATTTACTTGGAATACCAAATTGCTAGTAGGTATGTATGGTGGATACTTTGGAAAACTTTGGCTTTTAGGAGTTGGATGCACGAGTAGAGCTCATACTCAGTACAAGGCGAGGGCTAGCAAAAGACTGGGAGCGACCAACTAAGAGAGCAATAATGGCCATAATCATGCAAAGCGACAAAGCGATATTAAAATAAGCATAAGATGACATCAAAAGTCAAAAACTAAATGATCATGAAGGCTATTGGCGACTTTGTAAGAGTCTAACATGTGTGAGCATGCGCCAAGTCAACCCAAATAAAGCATCAAGGAGAAAACCAAAATAATGCTTCCATACAATAAAAACAACGCATGATTTTTTCAAAGGCTCATTAAGCAATCTCAGTTATTTGAGACAAGTCATGCTACAGCAAAACCACTAAGCATACTATCAAAAAAACATCAAGCATGACATAAAAAAGCCTAAGCCGCAGTCTACACAAGCTCCTTCTTGTACCACTATTTTGCACAAAGCTTTTTCTCTTTTCCAACACCATTTGAAATTTTTAGAGACACCTCTTTTGATGAAAACCAATAAAGATCAGAGGCAAAAACACACCTTGATGAAGAGATATGACAAGGTCTGAACGCAAATCAAGGCAAAAATGAAAACCAAAAGCAGTAGCGGAAAAAGAAGAACACTCGGTGAACGATAAGAATGAAAAACGGAGTGTTCTTGGCAAATGAAAACGAGTACATCTCCTCCAAAGGAAATTTGTTGGGGTCCAACCATTTATTGCAGCAAACAAAACTAAACTAACTAAGAAAACTAAAACAACTGACGCTCCAAGAAAAACACATAGTGCATGAAGCAATAAAAATATAGTGTTTTGAAAGGTGACCTAATTTTTGCCGATGAAGAAGGGGTGCCTCGGGGGCATCCCCAAGCTTTGACGCTTGTACTTTTTGGATATTTCTTGGGGTGATGCATGGGCATCCCCAAGCTTGAGCTTTTGTCCATTCTTCAACTCATCTCATCATTCTCCAATCCCTACACTTGAAAACTTCCTTCATACAAAACTAAACACAAATCTATTAGCAACATTAGTGTAGGCATAACATATAATCAACCTCTTTTTGCTTCAGGTTTCAACCCAAAACCACCACATATATAGCATATACTACTGTAACAACTTCCCCAAAAGTTCCGTGATCAAAAGAACTCAAAAGAAAGCGATAAAGCGGCAAACACAAATATTGGCAGAAATCTGTCAAAACAGAACAGCTGACAAAGGTCGAATTTTTGAGGGGTTTTATGTTGCTCAAATCAAAAAGTGTTCAACTAAAGAAAGTTTGGATATAACCTGGGGCATATGCACAAGAAATCGCAGGTCCAAAAGATATACAGAGAATTTATACGAATTTTTACGGTGCAGCACTGAAAACAGTTTGAGGACAGCAACATCCCCAAATCTTACCTCACTCAAATTAGAGGCTTATCTTGGCACAAAAAACGAAATAAGAAGGATAAGGAGCGGTCATTACAGTAGTAATGACTTCCAAGACTCAAATAAAAGAAAAAGTACTAAAAAGAAAACATTGGGTTATCTCCCAAGAGTGCTTTTCTTTAACGCCTTTGAGCTAGGCGCAGAAAATTGCAAATCAAGTAACATCGGAAGGAGCATTAAGATCAACTGCAGAAGTTTTGTCAATAAGGCATTGTATTTCCTCCACATAAGTTTTAGAAGCCCCTTTGTGATCACACTTTGGTTCAGTCAAATCACTAAAAAGATTTTGGGGACAGATCCAGTCAAAATTATTTTCGAAAGCTTCACACAATCCCAAGAGCTTGCTAGGTATAGGTATTTCGGCTCCTTCATCGTTTGTACTAATAACCTTTATAGGTGAACCGAGTTTATTAAAACGTTTAGGAACTTTTCTAGCTTCAATAACGACATTTTTAAATTCTAGGCGCAAAGCTTCCAAAATAAAAGCTTTCTTTTCAGGATCTTCAATTTCATGAAGCTTAAGGAACATGTATTGCATAAAAGGATTAAGATTAGCAAACCTAGTTTCCAACATGTGAATTAAATAAGCAGAAGCAACTTCAATACTAGGAACTAGCTCACCCAAAGACTTTTCCTCAACTTCCTTATGCATACTAATATGATTAAAGAATTTCTCAATGTTACTTTTTCTAATAATTGAACCACTACCTACTGAGAGGTCCTCCAGAACGTACTTAGGGAACATCATGATGAACTAAAAGTAAAGAAATAACAACAACCAAGGATTCTAATTTTTTTGGGTTTTTGATATAAAATGATGCAGGTAAAAATAAATAAGGTAAAGCAAAACAATAAAAAAGTAAAGGATGTGCGTGCGAAAACTCCCCTCGCAGAAGTCTTCCACTCTTCCCCGGTAACGACGCCAGAAAATTAGCTGTTGCTTGTGCGTGGTGAATGACCAGCCCGTTGGGAACCCCAAGAGGAAGGTGTGATTAGTATAGCAGCTAGTTTTTCCTCAGTTAAGAAACCAAGGTTTATCGTTCAGGAGAAGAGCAAACAATACGACTGAAGGTGATGCTTGCTAGTTTGCGATAGCTTCGGACAATTTATATATGGCGCCTCGTCCAAGCTTTACTTGCTAGCTGCAACGCGGAACCTGCACACAACACAACCAAGTAATTTGCTCCCAACTTGCGATGAGGTTGTCAATCTCACCGGTTTGCTTGAAACAAAGGTTATGAGCGTATCGAGTGGAAAACAGTAGAATTATGCGAGTAAAGTAAACAGTGCGAGTAAAGTAAAAAGGTGATAGCAATATGATGGAAATAGGACCGAGGTCCATAGTTCACTAGTGGTGTCTCTCCATAAGATAAATAACACATGCTGGGTAAACAAATTACAGTTGGGCAATTGATAGAATAAAGATAAATGTGATATGTCAAGAAGATCACTATGCGATTTACTCTGGGCATTACAACAAAATACATAGACCGCCATCCAACTGCATCTATGACTAATAATCCACTTGTGGTGAATCAATCCGAGAACTCCACAAGTATTAAGTTGCGAACAACAGATAATTGCATTAAGCAAAGTGTGTAATATAAACAAAGCATATGCCCTTGAGCATATGAATGTTGTTTTCTCCCTAGTAGCAACAGCACATCTACAACCTTAGAGGTTTCTGTCACTCCCCCAGGTTAAATAGAGGCATGAACCCACTATCGAGCATAAATACCCCCTCTTCGAGTCACTAGCAACTACTCGGCCAAGATAGCTACTAACAACGGAGAGCATGCAAGATCATAAACAACATAGAGATAACATAAGATATATTTCAGTATAGCAACTCAATCATAACACCAATATTCATCGGATCCCAACAAACCAAACATGTAGAATTACATAACGGCGATCTCAATCATGTAGGGCAGCTCATGAGATCTAAACATGAAGCACATGGTGGAGAAGACAACCATCTAGCTACTGCTATGGACCCATAGTCCAAGGTAGACTACTCACTCATCGCTCCGGAGGCAATCATGGCGATGAAGAAGACCTCTGGTGGCGATTCCCCTCTTTGGCAGGGTGCCGGGAAGAGCTTCTGGACCCTCCCGATCTTCGGGTCGACGGCGGCGGCGGATCGCGATGTGTTCTGGAAAATTGATCGGGTACTTAGGTTTTTTCCATCGGGGGTCTTTATAGGCGAAGGGGCGATGTCAGGGGTGGCCCCAGGCCCCCTCACACCTAGGCGGCGCGGCCAGGGCCTGGGCCGCGCCGACCTAGCGTGAGGCTGGCCTATGGCCCCTCTCCTTCTCCTCTTCGGATGACTGGAAGCTTTCGGGAAAAATAAGACTTCAGGAACTTGTTTCATCCAATTTCGAGAATATTTCCTGTGTATCACTTCTGAAACACAAAAAAAGCAGAAAACAGGAAACTGGCACTGTGGTGACTTGTTAGTAGGTTAGTTCCAGAAAATGCATAAAAGTGCCATGAAATGCAATGAAACAGTAGGCAAATGGTGTAAAAACAAGCATGGAGCATCAAAAATTACAGATACGTTGGAGACGTATCACCGGTCACACCTCATTCACCCCCACGCTCTCTCTCTCCTCAGCGCCTCCACGAGAGCTTCGTCATCTCCGATGAGCCACCGCAGGATTTCCGCGCCGCCGGTGGCTTTTTCTGCCACAAACTGGCATCATCTTCCTCTTCTTCGCTTGAGATCTTGGAGGTCGTTTCCGCCACTCCTCTAGCCGCCATGGAACCAGAATCGCCTCGTCAAGCCTCAAAGTTTGAAGCTGCTGAAAGCTCAGCGCGGTCATCTGACACAGAGTCTGCCATACCCGAGACCTCGGGAGGTAGCTGGGATCCCTGCAACCTAGACGAGGGAACTCTATCTTCATTGGAGCAGGAAGGATGGATAGCAGCCAAGGAGATTTCCAGATGGCGGGTTGATCCTGGTGCAGAAATACCAGCCCCTTCCGATGGAAAGATCGTTATGCTAAAGTCTCACATCGACCGAGGCTTCAGCCTTCCGCCATCCTACTTCTTGAAGGGCGTACTCCGGCATTATAGGTTATAGCTACACCATATCGCACCAAATAGCTTCACAGTCATAGCGGGATTCGTCGCGCTGTGTGAGGGATATTTGGGTATCAACCCACGTGGAGACTTATTCCGCTTGCATTTTAACATCCGCCACAACCGGGATGCAAATGGAGATCCTTGCAATTGCGGATCGGTCTCATTTGTTCCTCGGAGCGGGAAATCATACCCTTATATTACCCCACATGATTCTGCAAAGGGATGGCGGGGATCTTTCTTCTATCAGGCTGATCAGGCCCCTCCTGAAAGGAAGTACGGCCTGCGGTCTTTTGTTGATGGCCCCGCCGAGGAGTAGGATAGCTGGGGCGTCATGGACGATTTTACCATGGACGACGAATGCCAACTATGCTCACGACGAATTTCAAAACTTGTGTTTTCTGGACTGACAGGTGCTGACACCATCCACTGCTGGATCTCACAGTGGATTTAGCCTCTCCAATATCGCCCAGCTCTGATGTGTGAATATAGCGGGATTGAAGATCCTCAACGCTATTCCAAGGAGGAACTATCCGCCGAAGAGATTGAGCACCGAATCCACAACATCATCAAGGTGGGACAGGATGAGCCATTGAAGCTAAAGATCCCCATGTATGAGAACGTCAACTGTCCAGAGGTGAGTGCCTCCCTATTCCGCCATAACTGTTATTTTTCTTGAATAACTTTGCATCTTTCTGTAGCTTTCCTCCCTTCCGCGCTGAGCTGTCTAGTCCGTTATCCCCGGACGAAAGAGCTCACCGATGATGAGGACGAAACATCCTCATCTCCAAAAAGATAGAGGATGGCGGAAGAGGAGACTGTGGCGGATGAGCCCGCAGCAGCGGTACCCCATGGTGTTCGGGGCGCGGGCGGGCGCATACATGGATTAGGCAAGAGAGTTATCTCCCGCCATCTGTCCCCCGCTCTGCGTGGTCACTTAGACACTGTGCCTGAGCACTCCGCCACTATCAACCTGCCGGAGCGGAAGTAAGGAAGATATCCTTTTTTTGCTTTCATACCACCTAAAACTTGACTTGTTCTGATCTGTGACTGACTTTGCGCATAGGAGAAGGAAAGTTGTTGGCCAAAAGCCTCCAAGGACCAAACCATCCCCTGCTGCCGTTCCACCTACACCTGATGCTCCTGTCCACCCAACTGGACCTTCCACTTCTGCCCAAAGGGCTAGCAAGATGGCGGATACCTTGGCAAAGGATGCTGGGCCCTCCACCCATCCTGCTAAAAGCTCAAAGAAGGTGAGCTTCAGCGGGAAAGCAGTCGAGATGGGCGCAGGAGCTGGGGAGGCCTCAAAATGGAAAAAGAAAGCAGAAGCTCTTTTCCGTCTTGACCACTTGCAGGAGGAGGCCAGTAACCATGTGTCAACCGCCATGTCATCGTTTGTTCAGAGAACCAGCATTGTGAAAGAGGTATGTATTCCTAGTAGCCCCCGAGCGCCATGGCGGATTTTCATAGATGATCCGCTATGGAGCTCTAAGAGAAACTACTTTACACTTTTGCGTAGTATAGCCCCCGAGCGCTGTCATATTATACAGTGCTCTGTAGAGAACGTAAATTTTGCACTGAGTAGCCCCTGAGCATTATGGCGGATAACTATCCGGCATAAAGCTCTTAAGAAGACTAAAAAATCAGTATGAGTAGCCCCCGAGCATTATGGCGGATGGCTATCCGGCATAAAGCTCTAAGAGTGACTAAAAAAATCATCGTGAGTAGCCCCCGAGCGTTATGGCGGATGACTATCTGGCATAAAGCTCTAAGAGTGACTAACACTTCATATCATTTCACAGAATTACAAGAAAGTTGTGGAGGACCTGGTCCAGGTCGTCAGCTCGCAGGAGAAGGAGCTGGCGGAAAAAAGCACTCTTGTGGCCGATTTACAATGGCAGCTTTAGAACAGCGGTAGTTTTGTTTTGTATTGGACAAGTGTAGGTACCTTTATGCTATCTGATCAATACTGTGCTGACACTTCCGCCATGCAGATGCTGCCAAGCTTAAGTCCACACTTGAGGGGGTGGAAAAGGGCCACGCTATTGCGATGGAGGGGCTGCAGCAGCAGCTCCAAAAATCATTGGCCTCGTATACCCTCCTCGAAGAGCAGCTGAAGAACCAGGAACGCCAGAACCTGAAGAAGGACAAGGAGATAGAGGATCTCCGCAAGGCCGCCGTCGAATTTGAAAAGCGGCACGATGGCTTTAATGAGGTCCTCAATCACTTCCAGGAGACCCTGCTAGGTATCAATGGCTTTCCATACTGTAAAGTTTCCAATATTGTGCTATGCCGAATGTGACGCCTTTTCTGTTTCTGCTATGCAGCGACCCTAGAGCAAGGCGAGGTGGATTCCGCCACATGCTTGCGCATGGACACTGACACAGTGAAGAAGGAACTAGATGGCCTTCTCAACACTGGTCGTCAGGCATGCGGGAGCCTGCAGATAGCGGGTTTAGCTGGCCTCTCCGCCATTGGGCTCACCAAGAAGCTGCTACTCGTGCCTAGGCTAGTGGCGGACTGGAAGCAGTCTTCCGCTCGGGGTGGTGCCAGAACTGCCTTAACCTTGGCGAAGGCCCACTACCCTGAGCTGGACCTGGACTTGGTCACCTCCGGCATCCCAGAGAGTGGCGAGGATGGAGCACCAGTGGACGAGGCCGCCATCTGGCAGAGTGTGCTAGGATACGATCAGCTGTGTGCCCTGGGCACCCAGCTGAACGTATACTACGAAGCATACGATCTGCCGGGGTCTCCGAGCCAAGCTTCGGAGTCGGTCTCTGCAGCCACTGCTGGCGCTGATGGCGGTGATGAAGTGTCCTCTGGAGTTCCGCCAACCATTTAAGCTATACCCTGCAATGTGGCAGGAGAAAAACAATTGCATCAATTCGGTCCCTGAGTGGGTCTGTAAGTTAAACTATTAAACTGCGTGTATGCTCTGCACTGTGCCTGATCTGCTTTTGGCGGATCAATGAATGCTTTTGAACTTGTGGCACAGTTTTTATTAAGTAGTTTTATGTGCGAAAAACTGCCAGGCCTATTTTTATGCAACTTGCAGTTGTTTGACATGCTCAAAAAATAACACTTTGAAAAAAAATTCACACGTAGGATTATGCGATCCGCCATCTGGCTCTTTGTGCTTGACTTTTTGTGAGATGGCGAAATCTTCGCAAGAACAATCCGCTAGGGCGACGATACTTGATAGCAACCGTCCAAAACCCTTAGCAGATGGCGGCTTAGATCGTAAAAAATTCACTACTCAGGAATCCACACAAAGAACATCAGATGAAGATCAAAACATAAATATGCTACGTGGACCGTTATGGCAGATTTAAAAAGACGCAAGTGCCAAGCACAATTGCGCAAAGGTTCCATATGATCTAAATGAACAATAAATGAGGTAAAAGACTCAGAAAAAATCAAGAGTGAACCAAATGTTTTATTTCATTGATCATACAGAGGTGCCTATTACATAGCTATGTAAGTGCTAAGTGTAGAAAGGACGTAGCTGTGCGATGTTCCATGGACGATCTATTTTGTCGTAGATATCGTAACAGGGTCTCTTTGTTTGCGCTTCTTACTAGGTCGCTTATCTAGCTCGCGAATATCAACAAGGTAGTAGGAACCATTCAGTAGAGCTTTGCTGATGACGAAGGGTCCTTCCCAAGGCGGGGATAGCTTGTGGGACTTTTGCTGTTTGAGGCGTAGCACCAGGTCCCCCTCTTTGAATGAGCATTTGCGAACTCGCCGGCTGTGATAGCGACGGAGATTCTGTTGGTAGATGGTGGATCTCTGGGCTGCTAGGTCTCGTTTTTCTTCCAGCAGGTCCATGGATAGTTGTCTGGACGCTTCTGCATCTTCCTCCTCATAGGCCTCGACTCTTGGGGAATCGTATTGGACATCACTTGGCAGGATTGCCTCAGATCCATAGACAAAGAAGAAAGGGGTGAGGCCAGTTGATCTGTTTGGCGTGGTCCGTAGACTCTATAGCACAGATGGCAACTCTTCTGCCCAGGCTCCAGCTGCTCTGTGTAGCGGTGCTTCTAGGCGTGGCTTGATCCCTGACATGATTAGTCTGTTGGTCCGCTCAACTTGGCCATTGGACTGTGGATGTGCCACAGATGCCAGATCAAGGCGGATTCCGTTGTGATGGCAGTATTCTTCAACTTCTCCCTGAGACAAGTTAGTGCCATTATCGGTGATGATGCTATGTGGGATACCGAATCTTACCACAATGTCCTTGACAAATTTTAGGGCAGTTTTGCCATCAAGTTTTCTGATGGGCTTAGCTTCCACCCACTTCATCAATTTGTCTACCGCTACCAGGAGGTGCGTAAATCCCGAAGGTGCTGTTTTTAGTGGACCCACCATGTCCAGCCCCCAGACTGCAAAAGGCCAGGTTATAGGGATCGTATGCAGCGCTGTGGCGGGCATGTGGGTTTGCTTGGAGTACATCTGGCATACTTGGCAGAGCTCCACGATACATTCTGCATCTGCCTTGGCTGTTGGCCAGTAAAATCCATGGTGGAATGCCTTAGCTACTAGGGATCTGGCGGCGGCATGATGCCCACATTCGCCTTCGTGGATTTCCCGTAGTATTTCGATTCCGTCCACTAGAGATATGCACTTCATGAAGACTCCCGAGGTGCTTCGCTTGTAGAGCTGGTCATCTATGATGGTGTACACTTTTGCCCTACGCTCGATTTGTCTCTTTTGGACTTCGTCTTCGGGTAGCTTCTTGTTCGTCAGATACTCCAGGTAGGGCTCTGCCCATGGTGGATTGCTGGGCAAAACCGCCATAACAGGGGAGCTTGCCAGTTCCGGATTTTCTGGATCCACCATCTTGACTGATGGTACGTGCAGATGCTCGAGGAATACGCCTGGCGGGACTGCCTTGCGGCTAGACCCTAGCTTGGACAAGGTATCGGCTGCCATGTTATCTTCTCGTTGTACGTGCTTTATGTCATAGCCGAGGAAAATTTTGGCCATCTCATCCACTTCGTCTCTGTAAGCCACCATAACTTCGTTCCGAGCTTTGTATGTGCCAGCCACCTGCTGAGCGACAAGGTCAGAATCTCCACAACACATAATGTGTTGTACGCCGATCTCCTTTGCGATGCGTAGCCCGTGTAGTAGTGCTTCATACTCCGCGATGTTGTTGGTGGTGGGGAAGTGGATCTGGAGAACATAGCTGAGCTCATCTCCCTTAGGAGATTTGAGTGTCACTCCAGCCCCCGAGCCGTGTAGCAGCTTTGAACCATCAAATTGCATCACCCAATGCTCTGGTTCTGGGACGGGCGTAATCTCCTGCGCTTCCTTCCAATCCGCCATAAATTCCGCCAAAGCCTGAGACTTGATGGCGGTGCGAGGCTTGTAGTCAATGTCAAAGGAGGCCAATTCAATGCCCCACTTTGCAACTCGTCCTATTGCATCGCTGTTGTTGATGATGTCCTTCAGTGGAGCCTTGCTCACCACTGTGATCTTATGGTCATAGAAGTAATGCCTTAACTTACGAGAAGCTAGGAAAACTCCATATGCCAACTTTTGGTAGTGAGGGTAGCGCTGATTGGATTCTGTCAGGACCTCGCTGACATAGTAGATTGGTCGCTGTACGCTGTACTCCTGTGCTTCTTCCTTACGTTCTACCACGATGACGATGCTGACGACCCTGTTGGTTGCCGCCATGTATAGTAACATGGGTTCCTGGTCTTCGGGAGCTGCTAGGACTGGTGCAGTGGATAGCACTCTCTTCAGATCCTTAAGCGCAGCTTCTACTTCGTCGGTCCAGACGAATTCGTCTGATTTCTTCATCAGCTTGTAGAGTGGCAAAGCCTTCTCACCAAGACGACTGATGAATCTGCTCACTGCTGCCATGCAGCCTGTGAGTCGCTATACGTCCTTTAAGTCATTAGGCCGGGAGATGTCGAGGATTGCCTTGATCTTCTCTAGGTTGACCTCAATTCCGCAGTGGAAGACGATGAATGCCAGGAGTTGTCCAGCTGGTACCCCAAAGACGCACTTCGTGGGGTTGAGCATCATGTTGTACTTCCTTAGATTGTCGAAGGTCTCTTGCAAATCCGTTATAAGGCCATCTTGCTTCTTGGACATAACGGCAATGTCGCCCACATATGTGTGGATATTACGTCCAATTTGATCCGCCAGGCATTTTTGCATGGTGCGCTGGTACGTTGCTCCTGCGTTTTTCAGACCGAACGGCATTGTCACATAGCAATATGTGCCATAAGGTGTTACGAATGACGTAGCAACCTGATCGAACTCCTTCATCTTGATCTGGTGGTATCCTGAGTAGGCATCTAAGAAACATAGCAATTCTGATCCCGCCGTCGAGTCAATGACTTGGTCAATGCGAGGCAAGGGAAAAGGATCTTTTGGACACGCTTTGTTCAGGCCGGTGTAATCTACACACATGCGCAGAACCTTTGTGTTTTTCTTAGGAACTAACACAGGATTTGCCATCCACTTCGTATGGATCACTTCTTTGATGAAGCCTGCTTTCAGTAGCTTGGAAATTTCCTTTGCTATCGCGCGGTGTTTTTCATCTCCGAAGTGTCTCATGGCTTGTCTTACTGGCTTGGAGCCAGGGATTATCTGTAGGGCATGCTCGGCAAGTTCCCTAGGTACACCTATCATGTCAGATGGCTCCCACACAAAGATGTCCCGTTCTCACGGAGGAACTCGATGAGCGCGCTTTCCTATTTGGGGGACATGTTTGTCCCAATGGAGGTGGTCTTGGCGGCATTGCCAGCGACAAGTTCCACCTGTTTTGTATCAACTGTAGGCTTGAAGGTGGGCGAGGAGGTGGAAACTTCTTGCTTGGATGCCGGCATCTCCGCAGGGTCCGTGGCGGCGTGGATTTCTTTGAACTACTCGCCAAAGAACACTGCTTTTGCGAAAGCGGCTTCTCCGTCCTCGCACTCCTTTGCCTTTCTGAAGCTGCCATAAACAGTGATTATGCCATCCGGTCCTGGCATCTTCTGCTGGTTGTAGATGTAGCACGGCCTGGCATGGAAACTGTGGAAAGCAGGGCAGCCGAAGATCACGTGGTATGTACTTTTGAACGGGACTACCTCAAAGGTTATGGGCTCTTCTCGGTAATTTTCTTCACTACTGAAGGCAACCTTGAGGGTGATAGACCCGAGGGACTTAGCTTGGCGGCCAGGAACCACTCCATAAAAAGTGACAGCACTATGGCGGAGTTGGGTCTTGGTAAGGCCAAGTTTGGTCAGAGTTTCCACGTACATGATGTTCAGGCTGCTGCCGCCATCCATTAAGCACTTGGAGAACTCGTAGCCATGGATTACAGGGCATACTACCATGGCATAATATCCATTCAGGATGTGCTCTGGATGATCATCGCGGCTCCAATGCACCGGTACTTCGGACCATCGGACGTACTGGCGGAGTTTTGGCACGGTGGCATTGAGGGAGCGCATAGCAGCTCGCTGTGCCTTAGCCGTGGGAGGTCCAAGGAACGTGTGAAAGGCTCCCTTTTTATTGGTGTTTTTGAATGGGTTGCTCGTGCCAGCCCCACCCTCTGCCTTTTCGGCGGGTTTGGGCGCAGGGTCTTCATCCATATCACTGCCATCCTTGGATTCCTTGTCCTTGTCCGCTTTTCCTTTGCCACGAGGCCGTTGTCGCCGGTTGTGCTTGTAGCCAGCTTCTTGATCCGCCTTGATGTCGTTGACAAATTTGCAGTTCCGGTTGGTGTGATTGCACTTCCCTGAAGCGTCTCGATGGGTGAAGCATGGCATATCACGGTATTCATCGTAGGACACGGGGACCGATGCCGCCGAAGCGGGAGCTGTAGAGCTCCGTGGCTGGCCACTCCTAGTACCGCGTCCTCTGCCGCGCTGGCTGCTTTGACCCTTATCGACGAAGGTTGTGGCCACCATATTCGGAGTTTGCTGCTCTTCTGGCGGATTCTTCCGTTTATTGCTATTGTTCTGCTTTCCAGTATTCTGGATGGCAGAAGCCTTCAGGGATTCGCGGGCATCATCATCGACGGCCGCGTAGTTGCTTGCAATGGTGATCATGGAGTTTAGGGTTAATTTCCCTTCATTCCTTTCCCGCAACAGGCGATGGCGGAGCAGCTGTCCTCTCTCCAAACTGTCGATGAACGCGAGAATGGCGGATTCGTCGGTAACTCCCTCACAGGAGTTCTTCATATCTAGCCATCGCGCAAGGAAAGTTCGGGAGGTCTCGTCGTCAGCCCGTTGGCACCTTTGGAGGTCACCAATATTATGGGGTCTCTTGTAAGTACCCTCAAAGTTTTTGGTGAACGCAGTTTGCATATCGAACCAGGTTTGGATGGAATTTTCTGCCAAGTCGTTGATCCACTGCCGCGTTGTGCCAGATAGCATCAGGGGCAGATAGCGGACAGGAACGTTGGGTGATCCCCCGGCGAACTGCACTGCATTGAAGTAGTCTTGTAGCCAAGTTAGAGGCCTGTCGACTCCATTGTACTGGCGGATATTTTTCTCGATTTTGAACCCATGTGGGATGGGCTCATCACGAATCCGTTGTCTAAAGCACTTTGGGCCAAGGAAGAAGGCTGTTTGAGACTTGCCAATTTCGTTTAGGTGGGTACGCGCATCGTAGGGCTTCTGGTCCTGCGGATCCTTGCGAGAGTTGCGCGATTTTGCTGGTCCGCCGCCGCCATGGGGGCTGCCTGGTGGGGATGGCGAAGGATCACATCGTCTTTTACTCTCGCCGTCCTGCGACTGATCCCTGCAGCTACGATGGCTTCCCTCTGCTCTTCGTGGAGATGGATCGTCGTCATGGCGGCGGGAGCCTTGCCCTTTGTCATCGTGGCGGCGGGAAGAGCGATGCTTATCCTTGTCGCCGCTGCGGTGTGCGCCGTCATCATGGCGAGATCGTTCCCTTTGCTTGGATCCGCCGTCTCGACTAGCTTCCCGTCGTGGCGGATCGTCTCTGCGTCCAGCGTCATGGCTTCGTCCTCGCTTGCCATCATTGTCACGTATGACGATTCCTCCCTTTGGGATTTCAAATGTCTTATACTTTGGTGGCGGCATGTTGGTCTTATGGCAGGGAGCAGCATTGTCTTGTTGGTATCCATAGGCAGGGTAATTCTTGCGAGGTGGTGATGGATTTCTTTGCGGACCTTTGCCGTGTGGCTTGTCATTGGAGGATATTGGGATGGCATCTGCCCGGTTGCGAGCTTCTCTTCTTCGGACTTCTGAGGATCTGGTATGAGATTTGTTATTAGGGCGCGTACCATAATTGCTAGTACCCTGAGCTTTGGAGGCAGTGCTGGACCTGCATAGCGTGGGATCATATTCAAGCCGTCGTGACGACGTAGCTTTCTCCTGCTGTACCAATGCTTTGGTCATCAGTTTTACCGCCGTCTCTAGGGCTGCTGGGCTTTTATTATGCTCCAATAGCTCCTTTGCAGCCACGATGTTCTCTACGGGTGTAGCCCTGACTTCATCGCGGTTCTTGTCCACATATGACAGATTCTTGATATAAATCCTGGCTAGAGTTTCTGCGGTTGGCACGGTGAACTCAAGGTTTCGCACCAGCTGCAGGTCGCCTCCCTCGTTCATTTGGTTCTGGAGGAGAGTAATGTACTTCTCTTCCATGTTCCTTGCACGCTTCAGCGTGTCTTGAGATTTAGCAATGTCACCATCTAACTTTTCGCCCATCTTCTTGACTCGCTTTGCTTCCTTGAGGATTGCTCGCCTTTTCTTCTCGAGATTGTTCACGTCTCTGAGATAGTCAGGGGTGATTGGATCTGCTAGAGTTCCATAGACAACCTTGTCCAGCGGGGTCGTGAAGTCTTCTGGGTGATGGACCTCGGGGATGGCGGGTTGCGGAGGCCTGGGGCCGCCCTAGATCTCAGGAAGCTATTCTATGGCGGGATCGGTGGCTGGTGGCGGGTTACCCTACTCTTTGCCGGCATCTCCGTCATGGGCTGCCTGAGATGGCGGATCACCATTTGTCTGCCCAGCGTCATCTCCTTTGTTGGTCATGAACACCTGCTTGGCGGCTGCGTTCTGCTCTTCAAGTGCTTGCTGAGCTAACTCCACCTCGATCCTTCTCATGGCGGCGTCATAGTGATCAGAGTCATAGCCTTTGCTATCCCAGTCATCCGATTCACCACTTTCGTTAAGTGCCTCTAGGATGGATTCACCTGGGCTATCTTCTCCATTGGAGGTAGATCCCAAAGTGATACCTGCGAACGCAACAAGGCAATACCGCGGTGTCTCTAATGCCAGATTGCTCATGGCGGATTCACAGCGGTCTACCACCACTTCCTCTACCTCTAGGGTGGGCTGGGTGGGATTGTTTTTTAGATCCGATCTAGGTAACTTAGGAAGTTCCAGATCAGATGAGTCCTCCTCCGTATCCAGATCGAAAGCGGTCCGTTTGGGGGTTTCAGCCATACCAATCCGCCGGAAATTGGTTTTCATAGCGGGGGTAGGGTTTGTCTCTCCAATGAAGATACGGATATCTCCGATCGGAACGACGGTGAATCGAGCGGGGTCTTCTCTAGCCGGCACCCAGAGGTTATCCACTGGGATGATGGGGAAGCCAGAATCGTAGAGGACGCGCTCGATGGCGACGGTGTCACCGATGCCTGCGAAGGCGGATCCCGCCTGGATCCACACTCCTGACGCATTTTGCCCCACGGTGGGCGCCAACTGTCGTGGTTTTGTTAACAGATCTGCCATAGGGGTAGTGTAACAACCCAAGTTTTTGGAAAATAGAAATAAATGGAATTTATCAAAATAACAAATTTTGGAGCCAACAAAAACTTTTATTTTGAATACAAGATTACTTTCTTGCCTTTTCGAAACTTCTGAGTTTGAGCAATTGCTCCCATGCTTCAAATAAAAAGAGTATGAGAAGGGTTTTTAAAACAAATCCTTTGAGCCCAAATTGTTAAATAAAGATCTTTGTTAAATTGAAATAGTTTTCTAACTATTAAATTTTTGTGCATGGTGACATGCTAAACCCATTTGGGTCAATTACCAAACCAAAATTAAGTCAAGCAATCACAAACAAATAGAAAAGAATCAAGAAAATAAACCGCAACACAAAAACCTAAGTAAGAAAAGAGGAAGTAGTGATCTTAAAAAAATTACTGATTACACTACTTTGCCCTTATATATGAAGCAATATTTGAACTATACCATCATGCATCTCTCCACCACAACTAAGAACAAGTTACAAAGAATCAAATAAAATAAAGTCTGAAACAAAAATCAACTTGGAACTCTATTTAATATTCTACCAAAGTTTGAATTCAAATAAGAGGTCATTCCCAACTCCATGTCATCTACAAGAAAACCAACACTTTTGGGCCAAGATAAAACTTTGTATCTATCATTGCATGCATACATAGTATTTTCAATACAAGTTGTTCTATGATTTCATGTGCCTTTTAATTTGTTATGCAATGATTAGTTAAACCACTCTTAACCAACAGAAGCATTAGAGAAGAACCACAAAGATCAAAAGAACCAGAAGCAAGAGAAATAAAGAAAAGAGAAGAAAAGTTTGATCTAGAAAAAGTTAACCACTACCCTACTTTGGACACTTAAAATAAGCAATCTGTAAATCAATTGAGTGTGTGGTCAGTTGGTTGAGCAAGACCAACCTACATTCTTGTTGGAATAACAATTTTCAAACCAAAATTCAAATCAGAACCCCACTCAAACATCTGACAAAGTTTGAATCTGAAACAGAGACCATACTTCAAAATTGAAATAAGATTTTTGGCAAAACATCATATTTCTTCATAACAAAAATATGTTTGGAGTCCTTATCCAAGATAATGACCAACCCAATTTGAAAATTTCGAAAATTCGAATTTTTATTTCTTGCGGACATTTCGTCGAACACATTGTGGGCAGGAATCAAACAAAATCGAAACAACTATTTGCAACAGTGGTTGGCAGCCCTAGCCCTAGTCCCTGACCTCCCAGCAGTGCCCTGGACTCTCCTTGTCGACCCCCCTGTCTCCCCTGCCCAAACACCGGCCGTGAGACATGGAAGGCATGGAGGAAAACCGCCCGGACCCCTTCCATGTCCCCCTCTAAACCAGACCATCTCGACCCCTCCCATCGCGGCAGCAGCAAGCCACAGCACGCAGCAACCCGCCGCCCACGCCAGAACCACGCCTTGCCCCTCCCACGGCCGACACGCACGGTGTGCTGGCCACCACTGGACACCGTCGGTGCTCCCTCTCCCGTCTATATAAAGCCGCCATTCTTCCCTGAAAAGACTCCCACCATCCCCAGAACCTCCCTAGACAACATCTCCCTCTCTCCCGTGCCCTAGGTCGAGCTCGGCGACCTCGACCGCTCCGCAGAGCACCGCCCGTTCCCGGCGATTCTGAGCTTTCCCCGGCGCTGTGCCTGCTGGAGGTGGCCGAGAAGGACTCCCTCCGCCGCCAGGACCCCTCGCCGCCGGTCGCCGCCGCTCCGATGAGCCTCCCCCCATCGCCGTCTCCTTCCCAGTAGCTCGCTCGTGCTGTTTCATGTCGGGCTGGGAAGAAGACCAGATACCGATTCGATTATAACGTGCTGACAGCCGGCCCCCCCCGGTCAGACCCTTTTTTTTCCCACGCACACCCGGGGTCCCTAGTTGGGCCAGCCCCGTCGCTCAGCCCACTAACCCCCTCTCGCGAGTGGCCCGCTACCGGTAATTAGAAAAAAAATGGGGTTAAGATATTTTTTGATTCTTGAAAAACTCATTCAGATGCTTTCGTATATTTAATTTTCCCGGAGATCTACCGATTCAAATTTAACAAATGAATATGTTCTGGAAACCTTAGAATATAAGCTATCCTTTAGAAGTGGTTTCAACACCATTATATTTACATAGTGGTTGCAGTAAAAATAACAAAACAGGAGCTTTTCCAACTTAGAAAATCCATATCAATTCAAATAAAATTCCTAAAAATATAAATCCAACTTTAGAAATTCACAATTAGTGATACCCATCTTCCTATACCATTAGATCTCATTTTTGAACCTTCTAAAGTAAATGCTATTTACCTATATGGTTAAATAGGCAATTGCCATATAGGATTTTATTAAACTCAAATCTATAATTGAAATTTTTATGGAACTCTTATTGTTAAACCATATTTCCAAATACCTATCTATAGGTATTAATCTTAGTCCATGTGAGCTTGTAGGAAGTATTTGGAAATTTAATACTACATAGTAGTAATTAGAAACTCAAACTTGCACACCTATCTCCAAATATGGAACTGATATGAAACCAATTCAAATCAACCACATTTCTAAATATGAATCTATAAACCCTGGTCCAATTCAACTAGGATTAATATATTGTACTTGTAGATTCAAACTTGATTACTAAATACTTGCAAACTAGAAATAGCTTCGATAAAAGAAAAAGACTCCAAATCCTATGAAGCCTCTTTGGTTGAACCATAATCTTGATTATCTACTTGTAGTCCACGACCTTGGTCAAAAAGAACTTGCAGGAGATATTTTCATAATCCAAAATAAATAAACCTTACTTAGATACAACAACTCAATCATCTCATCCATCGGAACTCAATTATTGTCGAAATCACTCTCCATAGACTTCCTAGATCATTTCTCTTACCCAAGTATCCTTATAGTGAGTATGTGTTGTTTGTGAATTGTGTGGTGATTGTATGCTTATTTACCTTCCTACGATTAGACGATAACGAGAGTAAGGAGAATGGATCCCGAATTCAACCAAGCAATGGTGATGGAGACTACACAACCCGAGATGAAGATGAAGAAGCCTATGACATTGCCAAGCCAGGCAAGCCATCTTTTGATTCATACTCCCAATGCCTAGTTTTAATATTGCATTCTACATGTTTTGAGTAAATTGCATGATTGAATTGCTAGAGTAGAATGATAGAAGTGTAGGGATGTATTGTTTAGCAAGAGCATCAAGCTGAGTTTATCCAACTCTATTTAGTAGTATCATCACTCAATGTAGTTGCTTAGTCGCTAATAATATTGAGGCCATCTATAAGGGGAACTCTGTTTGAAAAGTGGTGACTTGAACTTGAAACTTGAATTGGAGATTGCTCCTACATGATGGCTTTATGAAAGAAATTAATCTTGACTAAGAACCATGAAATGTATTTCTCAATGACAACAGGTGATGTACTATGTGAGCCAACCATACCGTACGACCACATTACCCCTATATGGGAAGGGGCTTAGTCCGTAGCTTGTTTACCTTAGTATGGGAGGCCTTGCATCAAACCTTTATGGAAGGACACCGTGCGCGGTTAATTCTGAACCAAGTGTACTCCACTAATCCGGCATCCCGGAATGGCCAGAACTAGAGGCGCCGGAGCGGGGATTCCGTATCCCGGGCTCTAGGGAAGGATCCTATACTAGGGTGAGCAAGTGAAAGAGTTTGTTTGATTATCTGAACCCCGCATACTTGTGTATGACGATCCGTGGATTTCTCCCGGCAGATGTATCGAATCTTGTGGGTAAAGTGTACCCCTCTGCAGAGGTTTTCAAACTATTCGAATAGCCGCGTCCGCGGTCATGGACAGTTGGCAAGCTGTACTTGACTTTTGTCAAGAATGATAATGACTTATGGTGAACTTGGTGAATGACATGACTTGACTTGACATTGATATTGACACACTTGAAGTTCCTCTTTAGATTGAACTTAGAGAACTAAACCTCTTTTCTACAAATGAACATTCTTGGGAAACAAAACTAGCTTTTTGGCAAACTAAACCTAGTGCTTAGTCCACCATATCAACCATGCATATCTCTCTCATCACTTTGTTTATAAGATGGTTTGCGAGTGCATCCAATGTACTCATGGCTGTGTCCCTGGCTATTAACTTGGCCAGACTTGAAGGAGCAAGATCAAGAAGGAAGGACTTATTGACGACTTTGCGAATTAGGCTCGTTTCCTACTGTCTGCTTTGCCTGTGCGGTTGAAGCTTGACAACATGGACCCAAATTGTTATTCCGCTGCATGTTGATAAGGTTCGGTCGGTGCGACCACCTATGTAATCCCCTTTATTTACTATTAATGGCTATGACTGTGGTATCAACTACGTTATGTAAATCACAACACTGATTCTGGGATTGTGATGGATTACATAACGGGCACTTCGAATTTGTGATGAATTCGCGGGTGTCACATGTAGGTGTATGGTGGTTTGTGGAAGGGGTAAACATGGCAGAGCGATCCGGGATGGTGGTAGCACGAGTTTACCCAGCTTCAGATCCCGCAACGGTGGCGAGACCCTACGTGCTGCTATAATTCACTATATGGCAACAAGTGCTCAGTTACAATGATGAGGTTGGCTATTTCGCTATGCGATTGGCCGTAAGTCTAAGCTGTGCCTCAAAGGCTCCTCCACGCCGGCTTATAAAGGCGTCGGGCGTGGGAAACACGATGGTACCGGAGCATATACAACTTGGAGTCCTAGACTAAGTCCTATGCATGTACTACAAGGCAACCCGCCATGGGCCTGTCTCCGGATCCACCATAAGCTCCTGCGTCCAGTACCGCCATGGTCTCTCCAGCAACTGGGCTGCCCGGTAGGCAATCCGCCATACCACCCCGATGGGCCACCCTGGCTTGCTGGTTTAGGACTATGTCGCTGGTATACCCATTTGGTATATCCCCAACATAAACGATCAACAACTACCCAAATAGAATCATAACCAGATTTGGTCCTAGGTAACCCTATGATGAAATCCATACCAATCTGATCCCATTTCCAATCTGGCACTTTTAAGGGTTGTAGGAGTCCTGCAGGCTTTTGATGTTCTGCTTTCACTCTGCTGCACACATCACACTTTGCTATGTACTCAGCGATGTCTCTCTTCATGTTGTTCCACCAGAACCTTTCCTTCAGGTCCATATACATCTTGGTGTTTCCAGGATGAATGGAATAAGGTGTTTCATGAGCCTCTTGAAATATTACCTTCCTCAGCTCGGGATCATCGGCAACACAAACTCGCTTTCTGGACCAAATGGTTCCTTGCTCGTCTTCACTAAAATCTTTTGCTTTTCCTGCTTTCAAGGCGTTTCTAATGTCCTCAATCTCTTTGTCTCCTTTTTGAGCTTCTCGTATCCTGTCCATCAACGTCGGTTGTATGATCAGCGATGTTACAAATCCTGCTGGCACCACTTCCAAGCTAAGATCTCTAAGTCCTTTGCATAGGTCTTCTGGCAGTTCATCCGTAGACAAACAGTTCACATATGCCTTGCAGCTCAAAGCATCGGCAACCACATTTGCTTTACCAGGGTGGTATTGCAAATCAGATCATAGTCCTTGATGAGCTCTAGCCATCTTCTTTGCCTCATGTTTAAGTCCTTCTGAGTGAATATGTACTTCAAGCTCTTGTGATTAGTGAAAACTTCACATCGCTTTCCCATCAAATAGTGTCTCCATGTCTTCAAGGCATGCACTACTGAAGCCAACTCTAGATCATGAGTAGGGTAGTTTGTCTCATGTTTCTTGAGTTGTCTTGAAGCATAGGCTACAACTTTTCCTCCTTGCATCAGAACACTTCCCAGTCCTAGACGTGAAGCGTCACAGTATACTTGGAACTCTTTCTCTAGATCCGGCAGACATAAGATTGGGGCTGACACTAACCTCTTCTTTAGCTCTTGGAAACTGACTTCACACTCATCAGTCCACTAGAATTTCTTCTCCTTCTTGAGTAACTCTGTCATGGGCTTAGCAATCTTAGAGAAATTCTCGATGAACCTTCGGTAGTATCCAGCCAAGCCTAAGAAACTACGGATTTCTCTGACATTCTTTGGCGGTTCCCACTCTGTAACTGCTGTGACCTTAGATGGATCAACAACTATTCCTTCCTTGGACACAATGTGACCAAGAAAAGCCACTTCCTTTAGCCAAAATTCACAATTACTAAATTTGGCATAAAGCTTGTGCTCTCGAAGCTTTTCCATGATCAAACGAAGATGTTTCTCATGTTCTTCATTGCTCTTGGAATAGATGAGTATGTCATCAATAAAGACCATGACAAACTTATCCAAAAATTCCATGAATACCTTGTTCATCATATTCATGAAATACGATGGTGCATTAGTTAATCCAAACGGCATCACCGTATACTCATAAGAACCATACCTTGTAACAAAAGCAGTCTTGGGAATATCATACTCCCTTATCTTGAGCTGAAAGTAACCAGATCTAAGGTCAGTCTTGGAGAACACACTAGCTCCTTCCAACTGATCAAACAAGTCATTGATTCGGGGTAACGGGTATTTATTTTTGATCGTCACCTCGTTCAATGAGCGGTAATCCATAACCAAACGCTGACTCAGATCTTTCTTCTCCACAAACAGCACTGGTGCTCCCCATGGGGAGGAACTCTCTCTGATGAAACCTTTCCGTAACTGTTCTGCTAACTGTTTCTTAAGTTCTTTCAGTTCATCTGTGGACATTGGATATGGTCTCTTTGCTATAGGTCCAGTGCCCAGCATCAGTTCTATGAGAAACTCAATATCCCTGTCTGGTGGCATCCCTGGTAACTCATCTGGGAAAACATCTGGGTATTCCCTAACTACTTCCACTTCTGCTATGCTAACCCCCTTAAGATGGTTTAGCCTAATACTGTTAAAGTCCATGTTGGATCTGTATCTAATCCTTCTCCCCTCTGGAGTAGTGAGTGTGATTGCCCGATTGACACAATCTATGACCCCTGCATAGTTGGACATCCAATCCATTCCCAAAATAACATCTAGTCCTTGGGATTCCAAAACTACAAGATGAGTTGGGAATTTGTACTTTCCAATTTCTAAGATCAAATTCCGGCGTCCGACCTTGACTATCAATTCTCCACCCGGTGAACTAACCTTAATGACCTTTTCTATGGTTTCGATGGAAAAATCATGCTTGGTGGCAAATGCACTTGATATGAATGAATGAGATGCTCCGGTGTCAAATAAAACCAATGTTGTAAAGGAGTTGAGTGGAAACATACCCATCACAGCATCAGGCTCATTCATCACTTCCTCCACATTGAGGTGGTTCACCTGTCCTTTCTGGAATGTACTGGACTTGGCAGCATCATCCGGCTTGTTCTCTAGGCAATTGGTGGAGTAGTGTCCATTCTTCTTGCACTTGAAGCAAGTGATGTTGGAGAGATCCTTCTTGCCATCTGAACTAAAGCGACACTGACCATTCCCTCCATTGTGGTGACCATTGTTTCCATTATGGTGACCATTGGAGTTGTTTCCCCTGAAGCCTCCATTGTGCTTGTGGCCATTGAAGTTACCACCGTTGCCTTTGAAGTGACCCACATGCTTGTGTGAACTTCCATTCCCACTACCCTCCGAAGAGTGATGCTTCTTGTGAAAGGGCTCAGTGTGGTTCCTGCCACTGCTGAATTTCCTCTTGCGGTTCTCTTCCTTCCTGATGTTGTTGTCCAGAGTGACCGCTTGATCAAGAAGTGCCTGGTAGTTCGGAGCATAGGCCACTGACAGTGGTATCTTTAGTTCACCTTTGAGTCCAACGAGGAACTTGTCCCTCCTCTTAGCATCAGTGTCCACATCATCTGGAGAATACCTGGACAGAGAGAAGAAGTCATCCATCTAATCCTTCAAGGTCCTTCCACCCTGCCTCAGTGTGCGGAACTCCTCCTTCTTTAGATTCATAATACCCGTAGAGATGTGAGCATTATGGAAACCTTCCCTGAAGGTGTCCCAGTCTAGGCCTTCCACAGGGTGGGTGACCTGGTATGTTTCCCACCAGGTGGTAGCAGGCCCTTCCAGCAGGTGAGCAGTGGATCTCACCTTTTCACCATCAGTACATTCGTAAGTGATCAAGTCCTTGCTTACAGAACGTAGCCAGTCATCAGCCACTATTGGGTCTGTGGCAGATGAAAACTTGTTAGGCCTGAGCCTCAGAAACCTTGCCAATATGTCAACCTGGGGTGGGGGTGGTGGAGGTGGAGGTGGTGGTGGTGTTGGCGGTGGTGGCGGGTTGTTGTTGTTGGCTGCACTGGCCTGAATGAACTGGGTCATCATCTGCATGAGCTGTGCCTGGGCTGTGGCTAACTGCTGGATGATATCATTGTTGTTGCCATTGGTGTTGTTGTTGTTGCCATTGGTGTTGTCACGACGAGGAGGCATCTGAAGGGTTTTAGCATGGGTGTGTAATTAGACAGACAGAAGTAAGGAAGAAAACTTTCCTACCCATGCACAAACATCACACCATACAACAAACAATCATAAAACAATTTTGAAAAAAAATCTTTATTAAGTGATCTTTGATAATGTATGCTAAAGGTTCGACATAATGGCTAGGATGGATAGGTACTACCATACCAACAAGGATATAGTAATACAATGAGTACTTAAGCTATTACATTAAATGGGAGTCTTCTAACGCTTCTTGATCCTGGTGAGACATGCAAGTGGAAGTGTCTTACGACGCTTCGACTCCAACCTTGCTGCTCTAGCTTCCTTCACCCTCTTGCCTGCTCTTGCTTCCCACTTATCTACGGTGATTTCTTCACCATCGGTGTTGTACAAGGTCAGTTCCTCGGGGTCTTCATCTTCCAAGGCTTTGGCTTCATACTCTGCTATCTTCTTCTTTAGATCTTCATTCTCCTTTATTAGCTCACCCCTCTTGTCTCCCAATACTTCCAAGCATGACTCTGCTATTATGATCCTTTGACTAGCAACCTCCATAGTCTCCCTGAACTTGTCCATTAGCTTGATTTGTCTTGTCAACATGTCCTCTGTGTTAACTTCACTATACTCTCTCTCGGTCATATAAGTCTGAAAGAGTGTATGATTCTCCATACCTCTCCTGTCCATGGCGCATCCTTCCTCATTGCGTTCTCCAAACTGGTAGTATGGTGAAGTTGAGGAAAAACGATGGTGATACTTGTAGCAGATGCGTGCTATTGCTCCTTGCATGGCTATCTCCACAGAACCACTCCAATCAATGTATGAGTTGGTGTAGCTCATGGTTGAGTCTTCAGGGTCCTCTTCACGTCCTTGTATGATAGTATGTATCTCCCACTTCTCCATACCATTCTCCTTGTACATTCTTCTTCCTTGGAACTCTGGTGGTGGAATTCCAACAAAGTCCGACAACTCTAGCAAAGTTTTGCTTTAAGTGTAGTTTCCCAGTCCAGCAACCACTCTGTGATCGTAAGGGTCCATCTAAATTTTTTCAGAAATAAAGACAAGGTTAGAATAGGGTAAGGATTTACAAGGAAGAATTAAATGAAAAGGGTAAGTTCAAGTATGAGATAAACAAAGAAAATTATGGAAATAGGTTTTCAAGATAACATTTTCATTCCTATGGTTGTTCATTCCTAAGTTCTCGATCCTACAGGCAACACTTGGGCTCTGATACCATTTTGTAACGTCCTACCTTTTACCAAAGGTAGAACTACTATGAAACTGCTATTCCCTGGATCACTGATAGCATCACAGAACAATATATAGCATTCATTGCAGATAGTGTACCTTATTACATCGCAGATCCAGACTCTCAGGTCTTTAATTATTACAAAAATAGTTCATAGTCACTTGGACTATCAAATAATAGAGTTCAACTTAAAACACAATGGAAATAATAGCAATGAGCCTTCATCTTCAGCACCATGCCACAGGCAGTCGTGTTGGTATGCAGGCTCGAGACTCTTCCAATCACTCCTCATCTGAATAACCTACACGTTTGAATATGTAGCCCTAGAAGGGTCAGTACAACAACGTACTGGCAAATGACACATATTTGGTGGCAGTTGTGAAAAGACTAGACTACATGACTTTTGGCTAGTGGATCTCAAGGCTAGTTTGCATAAAGCCAATTTTATCCTATAATTCTTGTAAATACCTTTTCTCAAAGTTTTATTTATAAAGGTCGAAATAATGCCCAAATACTACATAGTTGCAAGTTATGTAGCACTGGGCGCAACTCAACAAAATTTGAAGAACAGAAACCACCACCCCTCGGAATGCATGGCCCTGACTTCGGCTGACAGTTTCTAGGTAAGTTTTAAGTCATTCTGAAATGGTGATGAGATTCCTCCGATCATTCCATGACTAGAGACTCAAATGTCCATAACCGAGGACACGACTAATTAATTAGATTTTTGACACCCTTGCAAGGGTTGTGCACTTTCACCTTAAGATTCATTTTATGCCCATACATAAAATGAAACAAGACCTTTCAGAAAAAGCATTCAACCAAACTAGTCTGACTGTACCCCCTATATTTTGCTACCACCTGTTGTCAGTACTCTTGGTTGAACTCCTAATCATACTCAATCAAGATAGAGCCCATATTGTCATAAGGCTGCACTGGAAGTACATCTAAGCATGGAAGCCTTATTAATCTCTTTAATCCTGAGTGACCATCCCGAGCAGCATCCTGAGCTACACATCTATCCTAGCATGTGCCCCAGGACCCACCTACTACACTTTCCATCACAAACCACTCCACCCAGGTAGTTCATTTTAGTTGAAGTTGTTAATTTGATTTACAAAACAACTTTAGCATATAATCATTGCATAGCATCAAAGTTCAATATAACATTAGCATCCTACCAAGTAGAGTTTGGGGTTGGCTACACACTACTAGGATCTAGCATTTTAGAAAGCAGTAAGGTGTTCCACCTATCATGCATACTAATAAAATAAGACTAGTGCATTGTAAAATTAGGTAGGGAGCATGTGTGTCACTTACCTTGATAGCAACCAGAACAGTCACAACAGTCACAAGGGTAGTTCAGCTCCTCCTCACAATCTACACAAGCAATGATATACAAGAATAAACACACAATTCATAACATTCAAGCATAGACATGTATGCATGCACGCATGTGACCAAATTAATTTCTCTCAACTTAAGTTGAGTAGAAAATGTTGTATTAGGTTTCAGATGATGAGTTTTGATGAAACCAAAACAATGCAAAAAGAATTACTCCAAATGCATTTTTAGAAGTTTAGGTATTGCAACAACAGTGGCAAAAGAGCAATTAACTTGCACTAAGTGTATGCATGAATAAAAGTATGAGAGTTTGATTTTAAAACAATCTACAAGTCACAAGGTACTCATAGATCACAAGAATACAGAATTCAGATTTACAGAGCTAAAGATATTAAATAAACAATATAGAAATAGGTTTTATTTCAATCTGAAACTAGATTCAGGTTTTATTCGAAAACTTGGAAAACTAGCAGTACAATTAAATTCTACATGTCCTGAGGATTCCAACAACATATTATTCATCAAAAACGGATTAAGAGAACATTCTCTATGATTTTTGCAAGATTACAGAGATTAAAATCAATTTAAAACAAAATACGAATTTTGGCCGCTCTGGATGCGACACGCGGCGCGCTCTGATTGGCGCATACCGCTTCAGGCGGATCTCGTCTCTGGACCATCGGATCTTATTAGATCTGTGCAGTTCAGATCGCGTACCGGTTTGGTTTTTAAAGATCTAATCTAATCCGTCCAATCCAGATCGGACGGTCGAAGCGAAGAGAGGGGGAGGCTCACCGGCGGTGGCTAGGTTTCCGGCGAGGTCGGTTCGGAGGTGGACGGATTCGTCGATGCAGGGGCCCTGGGCGATGACAGAGACGATGACGAGGTTCACCGGAATGCGGCGAGCTCGAGGGTGGTGGTGGCAAACCGAGATGAGCAGTGGCGGCGGCGAATTGCTAGGCCGGAGGCCGTGGGCACTGCGACGATGTCGCGGTCGATTTCGACGGCGTGGCGGCGTGTTTGTGGTGAGAGAGGGGTGCGGAGAGAGAGGGCGAGGGGGGGGTACTTATAGGCGGGGTGTCTTGGGCTAGGGGCTAGGGTTAGGGTGAGTGCATCGGATCAGACGGCGTCGGGAGGAGCCGTGGCCAAGCCGGTCTCGTGGAGACGATGACTGACAGGTGGGTCCCACCTGTTAGTGTCCTACGCGCTGAGGTGGCGTACCGTTTCAGCCCCGGGGCTTGCTAGGCTGGGCCTGGCTTCCTGGCCTGGGCCGAATCGGTACCCCCGGCCTTTTTTCTATTTTTCTGATTTTTCTTTTTTCCTTTTCTTTCCTATTTGAAACCAAAAACCGATTAAAAGTTTCTAAAATGCAAAAATTTGAATACTTTCAAGTTTGCAAACTTTCTAAAGAAATAGGGGAGAAGAGATAGTCCAGAGAAACAACTAAGAAGGTTATTTGAAAAACAAATCTTTGAAAGCATTTGTTCACAAGCTCACATGAAATGATAACACTTCACATGCAATGATGCAAATTTAAATTATCAAAGAGACTTTTATTTGGAAAACCCATTTGAAAACAGTAGCTGGCATAGATGTATGATGAAATGCAATGATACTTATGTATGCATGCTGGTTTTTAAATTTCAAAAATCGAGGGATGTTACAAAAGTGGTTTTTAGCTTGTCCTTCATGGAGTAGCAAAACATAAATGCATAGGACACCTTCAAGTTTAAGAGGGCAACTATATACAAATAATTTAAGAACAAGCAAAACCATAATCATGAATCAATCAATGATAAACTTTGGGACTATGCACATTAAACTCAGAATGACAACTATGCTCTCTTAGACGGTGCATAAAGGTAGAAGGTGGAGACTCAACATAAAAGTAAAAAAAGTCCCTTCGCAGAGGGAAGCAGTGATTAAATATGTGCTAGAGCTTTTCATTTGTAAAACAGAGAGATAAAAACTGGTTTTGAGAGGTGGTTGTCTTTGTCAACGACAGGCAATGGGGTTCTTACTATCTTCCATACAAAGCAAGTTTTTGAGAGAGATATTGGCACTTTGGTGCTCTTTTATAAAGCTTGGCACTCCTCTCCACTTTTCCTTTCACAAACCATGGCTAACCGATTCCATCGGGTGCCCACCAACTTTCACATATCATGGAGGAGTGCCTTTTTTCTTTTATTTTTTTTCCTTTTTTCTTTTTGGAATAAAACAATATGAAAGATAGCAAATCCGACCACTATGTCCCCATGAGCTGAAAACAGTGTCACAAAATGAGAAGTATTTTGAAGGTTTTTTGAAAGGTAGCACATGAAAATTTACTTGGAATGGCTTGCAAATACCATGTATAGGAGTTTATAGTGTACACATTGGCAAACTTTGGTTTTTGGGAGTTGGATGCACGAGTAGAGCTCATACTCAGTACAAAATGAAGGCTAACAAAAGACTGGGAGTGACCAACTAAGAGAGCAATAACGGTCATAATCATGCATAGCGACAAAACATCATTAATCGAAGCATAAAGTAATATCACAAGTCAAAAACCAAATGATCATAGAGGCTATATGGCGACTTATTAGAGTCAAACATGTTGTAAGCATGCGCCAAGTCAACCCAAATAAAGCATCAAAGGAGAAAACCACAATAAAATGCTCCCATATAATAAAAACAACGCATGATTTTTTTCAAAGGCTCATTAAGAAATCTCAGTCATTTGAGACAAGTCATGCTACAGAAAAAACTACTAAGCATACTATGAAAACAACATCAAGCATGACATGCAAAAGTCTAAGCCGCAGTCTAAACAAGCTCCCATTTGTACCACTTTTGGTATGAAACTTTTTTCTCTTTTCCAACACCATTCAAACCATTTTGAGACAACTCTTTTGATTAAAACCAACATACACCAGTGGTCTAAATACACCTTGATGCAAAGATATAACAAGATCTGAACAAAAATCAAGGCGAAAAACAAAAGCTAAACGCAGTTCTAGAAAAAGAGAACACTCGTTGAACGATAAGAGTGAAAATAGAGTGTTCTTGGCAAATAAAAAACGGAGTGTGTCTTCTCCAAAATAAATTTGTTGGGGTCCAACCATTTATTGCAGAAAACAAAACAAAACAAAACTGAAAACAAAAGTAAAGACGCTCTAAGAAAAACGCATAGAATATGAAGCAATAAAAATATAGTATGTTGAAAGGTGACCTGATTTTTGCTGATGAAGAAGGGGTGCCTCGGGGGCATCCCCAAGCTTTGACTCTTGTACCTCTTGGATATTTATTGGGGGTGATATGGGCATCTCTAAGCTTGAGCTTTTATCCATACTTCATTTCATCTCATCACTCTCCATTCCCTACACTTGAAAACTTCCTTCATACAAAATTTCACACAATTCTATTAGCAACATTAGTATAAACATGATAGTAAATCTACCCTTTTGGTTCAGTTTCAAACTCAAATATACCAACCATTAAAGAATAAGCTACTGTAGCAACTTTCTCAAAAGTCCCATGATCAAAAGAACTCAAAAAGAAAGCGATCGAGAGGCAAACACAAATAGTGGCAGAATTTGTCAAAACAGAATAGCTGACAAAGATTAATTTTTTCGAGGACCTTCTATTGCTCAAATCGAAAAGTGTAAAACTAATAAAAGTTTGTAAATAACCTGGGGCATATGCACAAGAAATCTCAGATCAAAAAGATATTTTGAGAATTTTTACGAATTTTTACGGTGCAGCACCGAAATCTATTTCAGGACAGCAACTTTCCCAAATCTTACCTCCCTCAAATTAGAGGTTCTTCTTCATGGCACAACAACAAAATAAAAATGATAAGGAGAGGTCATTATAGTAGTAATAACTTCCAAGACTCTAATAAAAGAAAAAATACTGAAAAGAAAACATTGGGTTATCTCCCAAGAGTGCTTTTCTTTAACGCCTTTGAGCTAGGCGCAGAAAGTGGAAATCAAGTAATATCAAATGAGGCATTAAGATCAACTGTTTCCTCAAGAGCACTACTTACTGCACTAGGCACTTTAGAAGTTCCCGAAGATGATTCAACCTGCAAGTCACTCTTAGTTGAACTACAAGTCTTACCAATCTTAAAAATATGCTGCGGTTTAGGCACAGACACCTTGGGAACATACATAAATTTTTGCTCTTTTCCAACAAAAGCTTTCTCCTTCTTAAATTTAAGAGAAGAGAAAATTGAACTTAAAGTTTCCATAGACTTCTCTAGTTTACCAATCCTAAGGTTTTGACTATCATGAGTAGTACTAGCCTCTAAAATAGTGATTCTCTTACCGATACTTTCTATCGATTCATTGACCTGGCTAGCGTTATCAAGGATATTCGGCAAACTTTTTTTTAAAGAGCTAAGTTTTTCTAAAACTTCCTCCAAAGTGACCTCAGTTTTAGCAACATGAATAGGTGGTATTCCCACTAAACTTTCAATTAAAGTGCATGCTTCCAAAGCAGGAGTACCCAGAAAATTACCTCCTACAAGAGTATGAAGAATGTACCTATTCCAACTAGATATACCAACATAAAAATTTCTAAGGAGGATCATGGTAGAATGCTTCTTTGTACACCTATGATGAGCATTGCTAATTTTGTACGAAGCATCTTTCAAACTCTCTCCCCCTTGTTGCTTAAAAGTACGAACCTCAACTTCAGGATTACTCATTCTAGCAAGACTAAAAAGCAGCCAAGTAACAATAACAACTATAAAGGAACAAATTTTTGTGTGTTTTTGATAAAACGATGCAGAAATCTTCTTTCTCCCCGGCAATAGTGCCAGAAAAATGCTTGATTGCTGTCTCGCTGGTGTGTAGTTGACACCAGGAAACTTGTTCGTAAAACCCCAAGAGTAAGGTTACGATGAGCACAACAACAAGTTTCTCTCAGTTGTGAAACCAAGGTTTATCGAACCAGTAGGAGAAAGCCAAACTTCAGAAGGTTGATGCTCGCTAGCTTCGCGATAGCTCTGGACAATTTATATGGCGCCTCGTCCAGGGCTTAGCTTTGCACCTGTAGCAACATGGAACCTGCACACAACACAACCAAGTACTTTGTCCCAACTTACAGTGAGGTTGTAAAACTCACCGGTTTGCTGTGAACAAAGGATTAGGTGTATCGAGTGGTAAAAGGTAATAGTATGCAAGAATGTAAATAAACAAGTAAAATAGTAAACGGTAATAGCAATGTAAAGGAATTGGACCGGGGTCCACAGTTCACTAGTGGTGTCTCTCCATAAGATAAATAATAACATGTTGGGTAAACAAATTACAGTTGGGCAATTGATAGAATAAAGCTAGCATACATATGTCATGAGGATCACTATGAGATTCACTTTGGGCATTATGACAAAATACATAGGCCATAATCCAACTGCATCTATGACTAATAATCCACCCTCCGGATGTCATCCGAGCAACCATTGGGTATTAAATTGCAAGCAACGGATAACTGCATTAAAGAAAGTGTGAAATGTAAACAACGCAAATGCCCTTGGACACAAGAATGTTGTTTTCTCCCTAGTGGCAACAGCACATCTACAACCTTAGAGGTTTCTGTCACTCCCCCAGATTACTAGAGGCATGAACCCACCATCGAGTATAAATACCCCCTCTTGGAGTCACTAGCATCTACTCGGCCAAGATATCTACTAGCAACGGAGAGCATGCAAGATCATAAACAATATAGAGATAACATAAAGATAATAATGCAGCACATCAACTCAACATAGTATCAATATCCATCGGATCCCAACAAACACAACATGTAGAATTACACAAAGATGATCTTGATCATGATAGGCAGCTCACAAGATCTAAACATGAAGCACATGGTGGAGGATATGACCATCTAGCTACTGCTATGGACCCGTAGTCCAAGGTAGACTACTCACTCATCACTCCGGAGGCGACCATGGTGATGAAGAAGGCCTCCGGCAGTGATTCCTCTCTCCGGCAGGGTGCCGGGAAGAGCTTCTGGACCCTCCTGTCTCGCGTCGACGATGGCGGCGGCTTGCAGTATGTTTCGAGGAAAATTAATCGGGTCTTAGGTTTTTCCCGTCGAGGGGAATCTATAGGCGGAAGGGCGGCTTTAGGAGGTGGACCAGGCGGTCTCACCTCTTGATGGCGCGGGCCAGGGCTAGGCCGCACCGCCCTAGGGTGTGGCCGGCCCCTGGCCCCCCTCCGTCTCATCTTCGGACTTCATCTCGTGTCTGGAAAAATAGGAGGTTCGGCTTTTGTTTCGTCCAATTCCGAGAATATTTCCTGTGTAGCTTTTCTGAAACATAAAAACAGCAGAAAATAGGGAACTGACACTGGGGAATCTCGTTAGTAGGTTAGTTCTGGAAAATGCATAAAAACGCCACGAAGTGTAACAAAACACAAAGCAAATGGTGTATAAATAAGCATGGAGCATAAAAAATTATAGATACGTTTGAGACATATCAAGGCCATGAACCGTGCAATCCTATGTTGTGTTCATTGAACTTGTACGGGCACACCCATCAAGTCATAGTGGTTGATTTGTTCTACATCTTTCCCACGGTCATCCTCTATAATCATGTTATGCATGATGACACAAGCATTCATGATATACCAAAGGCACTCTTGGTCTCAAAATCTAGCCAGTCCTCTCACAATAACAAATTGGGCTTGCAAAATCCCAAATGCTCTCTCCACATCTTTTCCTAGCCACCGCTTGTGCCGTGTGAAAGTTGATTTGTTTCTTTCATTTGGGCTTGTGGACCAGCTTCACAAATGTTTGCCACCTTGGGTAGATGTCGTCGGCAAGATAGTAGCCATAGTTGTACTTACGGTCATTTGCTTCAAACTCCACTTGTGGACCTTCACGCAAAGCAATCCTTGTCATACGAGGAGACCGTTGGATGACATTGATGTCATTGCAAGACCCGGGCATACCAAAAATGCATGCAAAATCCAAGTCTCGTGGTCGGCCACCGCTTCAAGGATTATAGTGGAATCCTTTTTGTGTCATTTGAATTTTCCATGCCATGCCGCAGGACAATGTTTCCAACTCCAATGTATGCAATCTATGGAGCCAAGCATTCCGGGAAATCCTCGAGCCGCGTACTCTTCTAAGAGCCTAGCCGTGTCCTCGGCATTGGGGGCTCTCAAATATGTTGCGCCAAACACTTGCATAATGGCCACAACAAACCGTTTGACACACTTGATAGTGGTGCTCTCACCCATGGCCAAGTGGTCATCAATGAGATCCATCGGTATACCATATGACAACATCCCCAAAGCGGCGGTCACCTTCTGATAGGTGCTATGCCCGAGCTCTCCGGCGGCATTCCTCTTCTGCACAAAGTATGTATCATACTTGGCCACCTCCTCTGCAATTTGCTTGAACAAACCGATGCTCATCTGAAAACGGAGATGAAAATAGCTCTCAGGAAATGTTGCATCATCATTGAAATACATCCGCATCAACTTGTTGTGGCCTTCGATCCGTTCCCTCCACAATTTCTGTCTACCAAAAACTGAGCCACCTATCTCCGGCTTCTTGTTGGCTCGCCAAGCCAATAGCATGGAAATGGCCTCATCTTCCTCCATATCAAACTCATCATCGGAGTCATCATAGGATGAACTCATCTACATATATGCAAAATAATTGAAACAACTTCTACCATCTAAAATGCACAAAAAATGGGCGCGGGCGCGGCAGAATGAACCATGCGGTGATTTCGACGAACACCTTGTGTGTGCCAAGTTGCCTCCCGGCTCAAGGAAGACATCGGCGGCGACGAGCTTGAGCGCAGCGCCGCGGTAGCACGCCACCAACGAATCGAGACCGCGCGACCGCCAAGATTCAGGAAATCCGACCGCGCCGTGCGGCGGCCGGGGCGGTGGGCAGGGGCGGTAGTCGGGGCGGTGGGCCGGGGCGGTGAGTGGGGCGCCGACGAGGGGTTGGTGGTGGCGGCGACACCGACGCGGTTGGTGCCGCGACGCTAAAATGGGTTGGGGGGAAGAAGGGAGTGCGCGCGTGGGAGGGAATTGTCTGAGCGGTTGCATGTTCCCGCGCGAGCGAAGCGATAGCGCACGCTATAGTTGGAGCCGGAAATATCAGGCGCAAGATAGCAAAAATGCCGTGCCGCGCTATATTTTTGCAGCGCGCATGAAAATGGCATCTCTGTTGGAGGAGTATACAACGCGCGTGGTAAAAAAATAGTTATTATAGCGCGGCGCTATTTAACGCCACTACTGAGAGATGCTCTAAGAGCATCTCCAGCCGTTGAAGGCCCCCAGGCCGAAATCCGGCGCTATTTAGCGCCGGATGGATGAAAAATTCGGCCTGGGGAGGTCCATGTTTCCAGCGGCGAGCCTAGGACACTTTTTGAATTCAAACACAAAGTAGACAAAAAGTGCAAAAAGTAGACGAAGTTTGGCAAAATTTAGCGATATTTATATTATATAGGCGAAATATGGAGTTATTTTACATATATAGGCCGAATTCATCATATATTCGAATTCGGCTAACCTAAACTTAAAAACACGTGTTTTCTACATGCCGAGATGGCGGTAGAAACGCATGTAGTCGCTGTCGTCGTCGTCGAAGGAGTCGTCGTCCTGCGGCGGCGGCGCCTGGCGGCTCGAGCTCTGCCCAGCGTCACCAAAATGTGGCGGCGTTGGGCGGTAGAGCTCGTCGTCGCTGGACTCCTCCAGCTTGACGACCGGCGGCGCGCTGCATTGAGGTAGCGCGGCGGCGGCGGCGCGACGCTGTGCGGCGGCCAGGTCCAGAAGCCGCCACTGCTGCTCCCGCTCCTCCCGCTCCCACTCCCGCCGAGACCACTCCAGCGCCGCGTCGAGCGGCATGACGTTTTCGACGGGGACGACATCGCGCAGAGACCGCTTGATGGCCTCCTCCGTCGCCGCCTGCTCGGCGCGCGCGGTCTCCACCTCGGCGAGGTCAGACGCGGCCTTGGCAGCGGCGTCCTTCTTTGCCTTGCGACGGCGCGGCGGCGACGCGGTGCGCGGCCCCCTCGCGGATGACGAGGGCGCCGCTGTTGCGGTGAGGCGCGGACGTCGGCTCCTTCTTGACGGTCCTCGGCATCGCCGAGGACCGTGATCCCGACCTCGTCGCCGATCCGGAGGACGCCGAGATGGAGGAGCCGGATGCCATCCGTCGTGGCATCCAGGAGCTCCCGCGGCGGCGAGAGAGCGTCGGACGCGGCGGCGGTGGCATCTCCAGGACGGGTTCGTTGCCGCGCTCGATGTGGTCGAGGACGAACTCGAGCGTGCGGCCGGGCGCGCTCCACCAGCGGCGGCGCCCGACGGCATTGTTGCGCGTAGGAGGAGGGGGCGGGCCGTCGTATGCCGCCAGCTCGCGTTCGTAGCGACGACGGAAGAACGCCGTCCACGCCTCCCGATTGTCAGGGTAGAAGCGTGGATCGGCGCGTTGCTCGTCCGACATGGTCTCGAGGACCTCGTCGATGGCGGCCTCGAGGGCGGCTCCCGTCGGCGGCGGCGGGATCGGGATGCCGCCGGCGCTCAGGCGCCATCCTCCGAGCGCCCGGAAGTCCGGCGGCGCCATGTTGCCGACCACGTGCAGCAGCCGGCCCTCCCACTGGTGCAGGGAGCGGCGGCCGAAGCCGTTGTTCGCGCACCGTCCTCGTTCGATGGGTAGCCCGCCATTGCTCGAGGAGGTGAGTGGAGGAGGTGGGCAGGTCGATTGGGGGAGATGCTGCTGGCGAATGTGGCCGGCCAGACGCGGTAGGCCGCGATTTATAGGCGCGCTGGCATTAACTCACCTCGCCGCGTGGCTGGCCGTCCATCGGCGGCAGCCTTTACAGTGCGCGGAAGACGATGCGCGCGGGGAAGACGACGATGCGCGGAAGACGAGACGATGAGGACGATGACCGCCCACTCTCGCCGACAAGTCGGGGCCACACGACGCGCGGGAATTTTCCTCGCCTTTTCGCGCGCGTTTCTTTCGTCCGGAGTCCCCGAGCGCGCCCGGAAGGCCGGGGATGGCCTGGGCTCGCCGGATGGAGGAAGACCCAGATCCGGACGAAAACGAGGATCCGGGGGCGTGACTGAGCCGATTTATGCCGTCCGGATGAAAAAACGGATGCCAAGAGCCTCGTCGGACATGTGAGTGGAGATGCTCTAACGCCCAAAAAAAATCGCCCAGAAAATTAATCCTGCATAGTTGGGCCTGGCCCAAATGCCCGCTGCGGCGTAAAAAGGGTACGCGGCGCGGCCGCCCAGTGCCGCAGCGGGCCGTGTATAGGATTTGGCGAGGCGGGTCGCTGACAAAACCCTCCTCCAACCCCCGCATTTTTCCCCTTTCTTGTTTCTTCTCCGCTCCTCCCATCTTCTCTGTGAACTCCATGGCTCTCTAGTTCAAAAAGGGGAAAAAAACTCCATGGCTCTCTTACGCCGAGCTCTCCTCCTCCTCGTCCTCCTCCCGCTGCTCGACCCCGGCCTAGGCCCCCTTATCTCGAATGCCGCGGAGCCTCGCCACCAGGATCCTCCCGCCGCGAGGAGCACGGAGTCCGGCTTCTACCACGCCACGCGAGGATCTACCTCCGACTCGTCGTCGGCCGCTTCTCCCCATGCAGCGGAGTCGAAAATCCAGGCCGAGAGGTCCGCCTCGTCAACATCACATCTGAAGGATCCGGCGGATGCAACGACCACGCTTCATCCCCTCCCGGTTCGCCGTACCTCTACGCCGCCAACGAGCCATGTACGTTCTGTGCAAGCTAGCGCGGCGGGTGTGGTGGCCTCAGACGGCGAACACAGTCTCCAGAAGCTCGCGCGTGTACTCTCTTCACTAGGCTACAACGAGATGGCGTCCGTGATGCCGCTCCTCGCCACCTCGCCGCCGCTCGCTACTTGGCCGGGGCCGATCACAGTCTTCGCATCTCCAGACTTCTTCTTCCACGCCTCATGCCCGAGGTGCTTCCTGGGGCACAACCTGCTCGAGCACACAGCTTTGGGATACTACCCCTACTCCGAATTGGTTGCCATGGATACCTCAATTCCATCGGCTTCAATCGGCTACTGCATCAATGTGGTCTCCGAGCGGGGGCCCTTCGGAATCAACTATGCCCAGCTGTATGTGGAAGGCGTTGAAGTTTCGTATCCTGATCTATACAACGACGGGTTCTTCATCATCCATGGGCTACAAGGCCTCCTGCGCCGGCTGATGCACACAGGGTGTTTGGATCCGCGCCAGCACCGCGCCATCCACTCCTCTGCGACTGCTGTAGCACCATCTGCCTCCAGCGTTCGTATCATGATGCGTTCGGCCATCACGCGTCTCCGTGAACAGGGCTATGGCTTCATGTCACTTGCCATGCGCATCAAGTTCGCCGAGCTGGAGAGGTCTGGGAACCTGACCGTGTTCGCGCTCGATGACCATGCCATCTTCATGAGCGGAGGCCACGACTATGTCGCAGCCTTGCGCTTGCACATTGTTCCTGGGCAGCGCCTGACAAGTGCAGATCTACTTCGACTCACTCCAGGCATGACTCTTCCTACGCTGGCAGGCCATGGCAAGAACCTCAGCGTGACTCACAGCTCCTTTCTCAGTATGGAGGAACTGCGAATCAACTATGTGGCCATCACGAGCCCCGAGATGTTCACAAATCCTCTCCTTATAGTCCATGGTGTCTGTGCATTCTTTCCTGTTATGGATGGCCGCTCCCTTGACATGGAGAATGCCGTGAGCGGCGACAGATTCGAAGCAGGTACGCTATCAATTTCGCACAATGCTCAATCAGTTTGTCCAATATTGTCATGAGCGTTCACCTGATTACCGTGCTGGTTTTGCTTGCTGATCAGCACACGGTGAGATGACAGTCGCTTCGCCCACTCCCACTCCAACTACATCAGAAACCACTGCCCCTGCTCCAGCCCCAGGTCTTGCTGAAAGCAATGTCAGCGGCCAGCTCATTCTGGCATCCGCTGTCCCTGGTATTCTTCTCTTGGCATTTGCATTCGGTAGAGGCCGGAAGAGATGGTGTAAGACGAAGAATAAGCAGGTAGCGGTATGTGACGACTGCGTTGTGCTCCCACTTAGGGATGCACAATGGTTTGCCTCATGCTGCAACCTGCAGCTTTGCTCCGTTTGTCTAGCCGAGGGCTACCTCCGTCGGCACATGCCACATGTGCCTGGCCGGTGCAACAGGCCTGGTAGACTTTCACATATCGATGGAGCTGGGGTCGAGCTTATCAATGACTTCTATTTGTCGAGCCAAGTCGAAAGTGACGTGGAGGAGAAACTAGGTCCCAGCCACTTATGGGATCGTGACCTTATCAATGAAGATGATAGTAAGCCTGAGGATAGGGTACTCATCAAAACATTCACTCTTCTGTCTGATGTCAAAAATCTTCAACCGCCACGCCGCCAGCGCTTAATTTACCTCATCAGGCCAACTGACAAGGAGCCTTTGCTTTTGTTTGTAGAGAAGGATGTGCCGAAGAGGCGTGTTTTGAGGGACACCGCAGGGTGAGTAGTTGATGAGCGCATTTTAATGCTATGATCTTAGAGTACATGGTGATAACCATTGTTTTTGAAGCGCCTGTTGTTTTGCTGATGCTGTTGCAAAGTATTACTGTCTAGTTGGGATTAGTCATTCTTACTGTCATTCATGGTTTATGAACTAATGGCTCTCGAGTTACTGTAAGTATGTCTGATGCTATTATGGCTGTCAGACGTATTGTAAAGGAATACCCAAATGAGGTGTGCTTCTTTCCGAATTGTTAGACTACACATTTTTTTTAACAGAACAGTACATGGCAGACTAGTAAAGTATAAAGCAGTTTGGAGCGATCTCTTGATCACGGTTGTGCTATATGACACAGTCCAAGGAATTGTTATCGTTTTAGGGTGTTTGTATCTAGCTTCCAAGGGATGAAGCGAAGATTTTGAAATCCATTAGTTATACGAGTAAGCTTTGCGTGGGTGACGCTTTTTTGGTAATTGTCTGAAAAGACACTAAGTATTTAAATTTGACAGTATGTTCTAAATGTTGCCAACATTTGAGAAATATTGTGCTTTCCTATAGGTTTGTACATTTGTTGTCCTTGGAAATTTTATTCGGCGATAAATAAATTTTGTAAGAATTATATGTGTGAGTACATGCAGAATAGAAGTTTGTGAATGTGGTATGCACCTTAAACAAAGATTCTATAAGTATCTGCAACCTTGCTTTGCACACAGAACTAGTATCCTTTGCCCTCATTCAGTACAGCTACCCATACACCTTTGACACTTCGTCTCTGTCAATCGCGATTGATGAAATAGATTGGTCGAACAAAAAAAACTTCATCTAAAATAAGACGAATGCATGTTGACAGTTTGTGTAGACACTGCAAAACATCTACTCCGTATTTAGTAGCGGGAACTACGAGGATTGAATTGATTGCTTCCAAGCAATGGTCTTTACACTTTTCAAAACTGATCGAATAGAAGTCCCTAGAGTTGTATCCCTATCTATGCTCTAAATTGGCTGTGTGCATCTTGGTTATGCAGAGACCGGGTGTATGCTTAATACTTTTAAGTAATAAAGCGCTCTTTATCGGAAAAAAAATTTATGCTCTAAATAGATGAAGAAAACATTGGCATGATAAAACTTTCACATTGCTTAGACAGAGCGCAACATAGTATGGCACACCCATAAAGACACAAGTATCACATATATATAAGGAAAACATAAGTTCAATAAGCAAAAAAAAAAAAAAAGAGACGTCACTCATATGATGATTCCATTGAAATAGCATGGTGAAACAGACAGCAAGAATAACCAGTGTTCCATGGAGGTTAAGAGCGGTAAATAGAGGGTTGAAGTAACTGAATATAAGATCTCTAAGTTACAGGAAGTTGTGTGCGGACATGTAGAAAACGTTGTGTTCTACAAAACCTGCAAATATTCAACTCGAAATACCTATATTCAGAGCTCTGCAAAAAAGGACAAAATCTGACATCTATAATACTGAACGGTACAAAATTTCAAAATCTCAATATCGGTCAGATTTTGTGCAGTCCGGAATATGAGCTATCTCGAGTTCAATTTTTGCGTGTTGGTAGAACACATCACTGTCTACACCTTTTTTTTCAGAATTTTCTTAAAACTTTGAAATGTTGTTTTCAATTTTTACAAAAAAATGAGCTACATGTAGCTTGGTTTACAAAAATCCACTCCCAAGTTGTGTGAGCATACTTGAAGTTATAACCTGAATAGCCAAAGGTGGCCATTATTACTTGGAGTATTCTTTGGTGCACCAAATTTATAGACTTAGGAGTTGATGCACCATTTCCGTCCTGTTCAAGTATTTTTAATCCTTCCCTTGATATCACTGATTCACTCTTGATACGTTTCCATCCAGTGCAACTATTTTTTTAATCCTTCCCTTGGTGTCACTCTTGATACGGCAAAGAAGAATGGTCCATGAGAACGCATGTAACATGATTACCCTCCATCTCATCATGTCCCTGAGTGCTAGGAAAGATATAAATAGAAAATATCTTCTCCATTGCAATTTACGTAGCATCTAACTTGCTTGTCCAGATACCATTGCTTTACTGACCAAATGTCAACAAATAATTCTACATATTGTGTTTATTGAGATCCGATGAATATTGAGTACTTTGTTAAGTTGATTTATTAATTTATCATCTCTATGTTGTTTATGATCTTGCATGCTCTCCGTTGCTAGTAGATATCTTGGCCGAGTAGATGCTAGTGACTCCAAGAGGGAGTATTTATGCTCGATAGTGGGATCATGCCTCTAGTAATTTGGGGGAGTGACAATAACCTCTAAGGTTGTAGATATGTTGTTGCTACTTGGGAGAAAACAACAATCTTGTGTTCAAGGACATTTGTATTGTTTACATTACACACTTTGCTTAAGGCGATAATCTGTTGCTCGCAACTTAATACCCAACGGTTACTCGGATGACATCCGGCGGGTGGATTATTAGTTATAGATGCAGTTGGATTACGGTCTATGTATTATATTGTAATGCCCAAGTGAATCTCATAGTGATCCTCATGACATTTGTATGCTTTCTTTATTCTATCGATTGCCCAAATGTAATTTGTTTACCCAGCATGTTATTTATCTTATGGAGAGACACCTCTAGTGAATTGTAGACCCCGGTCCATTCTTTTACATTCTTATTACCGTTTACTATTTACTCGCATTATTTACATTCTCACAAACTACTATCTTTTACCACATGATACGTTTAATCCTTTGTTTACAGAAAACCGGTGAGATTGACAACCTCACTGTAAGTTAGGTCAAAGTACTTTGATTGTGTTGTGTGCAGGTTCCACGTTGCTGCTGGTGCAAAGCTACGCCTAGATAAGGCGCCATATATAAATTATCTGGAGCTGTCGCCAAGCCAGCGAGCATCAGCCTTTGGAAGTTGGTTCTTTCTCCTACTGTTTCGATAAACCTTGGTTTCATACCGAGGGAAGACTTGCTGCTGTGCTCATCATACCTTCCTCTTGGGGTTCCCAACTGGGCGGTCAACTACACGCCATCAAGCAATTTTTCTGGCACCGTTGCCAGCGAGAAAGAGGATTTCTGCAAGGAGAGTCTCTCGCTTCCAATCTTTTCACTTTGTTATTGTCTTGCTTTACTTTATTTTTGCTTGCATCTTTTTATCAAAAATACAAAAAAATAGTTCCTTTATAGTTGTTATTTTTTTTGCTTGTCTGCTTTTAGTTTTGCTAGAATGGGTACTCCTAAGAACATCAAGTTTTGTGATTTTACTAGCACCAACAACAATGATTTTATCTGCACTCCTATTGCGCCACCTGCTCCTGAAGCAAATTTTTATGAGATTAAGCATGCTTTGTTGAACCTTGTTATGAAAGAGCAATTTTCTGGTGTTAGTACTGATGATGCTGCAGCTCATCAACAATTTTGTTGAGCTATGTGAGATGCAAAAGTATAAGGATGTAGATGGTGATATTATTAAGTTTAAGTTGTTTCCTTTCTCTTTAAGAGGAAGAGCTAAGGATTGGTTGCTATCTTTGCCTAGAAATAGTATTGATTCTTGGGTTAACTGTAATGATGCTTTTATTGGAAAATATTATCCTCCTGCTAAGATTATAGCTTTGAGAGTGATATTATGATGTTTAGACATTTTGATAATGAACATGTTGCTCAAGCTTGGGAAAGAATGAAATCTATGATAAAGAATTGTCCCACTCATGGACTGACTACTTGGAGATTATCCAAACCTTTTATGCAGGAATAAATTTTTCTTCAAGAAATCTCTTGGATTCAGCTGCTGGAGGTACTTTTATGTCCATCACCTTGGGCGCCGCAATGAAGCTTCTTGAAAATATGATGGTAAATTATTCTGAGTGGCATACCGAGAGAGTTCCACAAGGTAAGAACGTAAATTCTGTTGAGGAAACCTCTTCCTTGAGTGATAAGATTGATACTATTATGGCTATGCTTATTAATGATAGATCTCATGTTGATCCTAATAATGTTCCTTTAGCCTCTTTGGTTCCTCAAGAAGAGCATGTTGATGTAAACTTCATTAGAAATAATAATTTCAACAATAGTGCTTATAGGAACGATTTTGCTAGCAACAATTATAGGTCGTATCCTTCTACCAATGGTAATGGTTATGGAAACTCTTATGGTAATTTCTCCAACAACACTAGGGGTGCGCCCTCTGATCTTGAAGTCATGCTCAAAGACTTCATTGGTAAGCAAACTGCTTTTAATAAGTCTGTTGAGGAAAAGTTGGGCAAAATTGATGTTCTTGCTTCTAAAGTTGATAGCCTTGCTCTTGATGTTAAACTTCTGAAACTAAAAGTTTTGCCTCATGATGTGAAAAAAAACAAGACTTTGAATGCCATTCAGGTTAGAATTGATGAAAATGTTAGAATGTTAGCAGAATTGTACTATTACCACCACTAGTGATTTTGTTTCTAATGCTAGCAATCCTCTTACTTTGATTGGTGTAGAGAAAACGCCTACTCCTTGTGCGAAAAAGCCTAAAACTGCAAAAACTTTTTCTACAAAAAGTGTTGAAATTTTTCGGAGTATGGGAGACAATAGCTCTACTTCTTTTAATGATTTCGATGTTGATGGTTGCAATATCTCTGAAGTAATTTTGTTCTTGCAAAATCTTGCTTTAAGTCCTAATGCTAGTTCTATGAATGTTTCTTTTACAAAGCATATTACGAATGCTCTCATGCAAATTAGGGAGGAAAAGTTGAAACAAAAGGTTTCTATTCCTAAGAAGTTAGAAGATGGTTGGGAGCCCATCATTGATATGAATGTGAATGATTTTGATTGCCATGCTTTATGTGATCTTGGTGCAAGCATTTCTATTATGCCTAGAAAGATTTATGATATGCTTGGTTTACCACCGCTTGAAAATTGTTATTTTGATGTTCCTCTTGCTGATGTTGCTAAGAAGAAACCTTTGGGAAGGATTAATGATGTTCTTATTATGGTTAACAATAACCTTGTTCCCATTGATTTCCTTGTTTTGGATGTCGAATGCAATGCTTCTTGTCCTATTATTTTGGGAAGACCTTTTCTTAGAACCGTTGGTGCCATTATTGATATGAAGGAAGGCACCATTAAATATCAATTCCCACTCAATAAAGGTATGTAACACTTCCCTAGAAAGAGAAAGAAATACTTTTTGACTCTATTCTTAGAGCAAATTATGATCTGATGCTTCATCGCTCGATATTACATGATTTCCACATTCTGCGCCTAGCTCAAAGGCGTTAAAGAAAAAGCACTCTTGGGAGATAACCCAATGTTTTCCTTTCAGTACTTTTTCTTTTTGTTGAGTCTTGGAAGTTATTACTACTGTAATGACCTATCCTTATCATTTTTATTTTGTTTATGTGCCAAGAAGAAACTCTAATTGGAGGAAGGTAAGATTTGGGGAAGTTGCTATCCTGAAACAGATTTCTGTGCTGCACCGTACAAATTCGTGAAAATTCTCAGAATGTCTTTTTGATCTGCGATTTTTTGTGCACATGACCCATGTTATTTCCAAACTTCCATTAGTTTAGCACTTTTCTATTTGAGCAACAGAAGATCCTCAGAAAAATCGATCTTTACTAGCTATTCTGTTTTGATAGATTTCTGCCACTATTTGTGTTTGCCTCTCGGTCGCTTTCTTTTTGAGTTCTTTTGATCACGGAACTTTTGAGGAAGTTGCTACAGTAGCTTATGCTTTAATGGGTGTTATACTTGAGTTTGAAACTGAACCAAAAGAGTAGATTTACTATCGTGCTTACACTAATGTTGCTAATAGAATTGTGTGAAGTTTTGTATGAAGGAAGTTTTCAAGTGTAGGGGAAGGAGAATGATGAGATGAGTTGAAGTATGGACAAAAGCTCAAGCTTGGGTATTCCCATGTCACCCCAAAAAATATCCAAGAGGTACAAGCATCAAAGCTTGGGGATGCCCCGAGGCACCCCTTCTTCATCGGCAAAAATCAGGTTATCTTTCAAGACACTATATTTTTATTGCTTCGTATTCTATGAGTTTTTCTTGGAGCGTCTTTACTTTCGCTTTCAGTTTTCTTTTGTTTTTTTTGCTGCAATAAATGGTTGGACCCCAACATGTTTCTTTTGGAGAAGATACACTCCGTTTTTATTGCCAAGAACACTCTACTTTTCACTCTTATCGTTCAATGAGTGTTCTCTTTTTCTAGTACTGCGTTTAGCTTTCGCTTTTCGCCTTGATTCTTGTTCAGATCTTGTTATTTCTTTGTATCAAGGTGTATTTAGACCTCTGGTCTATATTGGTTTTCATCTTTAAAAGTTGTTACAAAAAGTTGAATGGTGTTGGAAAAGAGAAAAAAGTTTCATGCCTATAGTGGTACAAATGGGAGCTTGTTTAGACTGTGGCTTAGACTTTTGCATGTCATGCTTGATGTTATTTTGATAGTATGCTTAGTAGTTTTTGCTGTAGCATGACTTGTCTCAAATGTCTGAGATTGCTTAATGTGCCTTTGAAAGAATCATGCGTTGTTTTTATTACATGGGAGCATATTATTGTGGTTTTCTCCTTTGATGCTTTATTTGGGTTGACTCGGTGCATGCTTACACCATGTTTGACTACAAATAAGTCGCCTCAAGCCTCTATGATCATTTGTTTTTTGACTTGTGATACTACTTTATGCTTTGGTTAATAATGTTTTGTCGCTATGCATGATTATGGCCGTTATTGCTCTATTAGTTGGTCGCTCCCAGTCTTTTGCTAGCCTTCATCTGTACTGAGTATGAGCTCTACTCGTGCATCCAACCCCCAAAAACCAAAGTTTTCCAATGTGTCCACCATATCTACCTATTAGTAATTTGCTATTTCAAGTACATTCGTCTTACTTTTATCTATCCTTCAAATTAAACTTTTTGTGTTATGTGAAAATTAGTCAGTAAAGCTCTCACGAACCTGATAGCACATTTACTTTCTTGCTCTTAATAAATTTGACCATTGTGGCTCTCTTATGTTGATGTTATGCTTGCAAGTTGTAAGTTGGAAGTTAGATCGGCCATGCTGTCATGGGGCACGCTTTCAACATTGCACTTACTCTCATTTAGTTGATATCATGATCTTTTGTTTATGGATACCTGCAATGTGAAATAAGTTGGAAACTTGTGAGCTCATGGAGCTTGTATATGTGTTAGAGAAACATCTGGGCCGCTAATCCAAGCCATGCATCATTCATGGTGGAAATTTACAACATGCCCATAGTGGACATTCGATGACGTATCTCAAAATAAAAAGCTATACCAATGGTAAATAAAAGAGATGTCGAGGTGTTCATTGTTTGTTTGTCTTGTCATTTTGATGTGGGCTTGTTTCCATGTCATCGAGCAAGAGGTACCCCGTTGGCATTCTCGATGATACATATATGCTTACAATAACAAGAACTTGCTTGGGACCTAAGTCGAGTAGCATGCGGTTTGGGTATTCGTACTTCACGGGACATGAGATTTTCAACTTATGATTTGTTAAGCATATGCTTCGTAATTGTACTCGCATTAACCTTAACCACTCAAGATGCCTATGATGGGGGCAATGAGAGCTCAAAGCTAGTAATTATCATAATTTTTGGAGGTTTATAAAACTTGCAATCACTACTTCCCTCTGTGAAGGGCCTTTCTTTAACTTTTATGTTGAGTCTTCACCTTCTACCTTTATGCACCATCTAAGAGAGCATAGTTGTCATTCTGAGTATAATGTGCATAGTCCCAAAATTTATTATTGATTGATTCATGATTATGGTTCTGCTTGTTCTTAAATTATTTGTATCTAGTCGCCCTCTTAAACTTGAAGGTGTCCTATGCATTTATGTTTTGCTACTCCATGAAGGACAAGCTGAAAACCACTTTGCTATGTTTTTCTATATGCTTGAAACACACACTTGACTTTCAATGCATTATTACTCATGATCTTTTGTTTGTGTTACTTTTCATGTTATAACATGGTTGCTAAGTTTTTTTGTCAAGATTGTGTCTTTTATGCCCATGTTTAGAGTACTTTGATCTCAGCACTCAATGCTTTACATCGTTTGATCAAGATTGTGTTGGTGCATGTCACCTCAATAATTATTGTTTTGTTATCACTTACCTACTCGAGGACAAGCAGGAGTTAAGCTTGGGGATGCTTGATACGTCTCAAACGTATCTATAATTTTTGATGCTTCATGCTTATTTATGCACCATTTGCTTTGTGTTTTGTTACACTTCGTGGCGTTTTTATGCATTTTCCAGAACTAACCTACTAACAAGATGCCACAGTGACAGTTCCCTGTTTTCTGCTGTTTTTGTGTTTCAGAAAAGCTACACAGGAAATATTCTCGGAATTGGACAAAACAAAAGCTGAAGTTCCTATTTTTCCTGACATGAGACGGCGTCCAAAGCAGAGAAGGAGGGGAGCCAGGGGCCAGCCACACCATGGGGTGGCGCGGCCCAGCCTCTGGCTGCGCCACCAGGTGGTGGGGCCACCTGGACCACCTCCTGACGCTGCTCTTCTGCCTATATATTCTCCTCGACGAGAAAACCCTAAGCACCCGATCAATTTTCCAGAAAACATACTGCAACCAGTCGCTATCGTCGATGTGTGAGTAGTCTACCTTGGACTACGGGTCCATAGCAGTAGCTAGATGGTTGTCTTCTCCTCCATGTGCTTCATGTTTAAATCTTGTGAGCTGCCTATCATGTCAAGATCATCGTTGTGTAATTCTACATGTTGTGTTTATTGGAATCCGATGAATATCGAGTACTTTGTCAAGTTGATTTATTGATTTATCATCTCTATGTTGTTTATGATCTTGCATGCTCTCCGTTGCTGGTAGATATCTTGGCCGAGTAGATGCTAGTAACTCCAAGAGGGAGTATTTATGCTCGATAGTGGGTTCATGCCTCTAGTAATCTGGGGGAGCGACAATAACCTCTAAGGTTGTAGATGTGTTGTTGCTACTAAGGACAAAACAACAATATTGTATTCAAGGACATTTGTATTGTTTACATTACACACTTTGCTTAAGGCGATAATCTGTTGCTCGCAACTTAATACCCAACGGTTGCTCGGATGACATCCGGCGGGTAGAGTATTAGTCACAGATGCAGTTGGATTACGGTCTATGTATTATGTTGTAATGCCCAAGTGAATCTCATAGTGATCCTCATGACATTTGTATGCTTTCTTTATTCTATCGATTGTCCAACTGTAATTTGTTTACCCAGCATGTTATTTATCTTATGGAGAGACACCTCTAGTGAACTGTGGACCCCGGTCCATTCTTTTACATTCTTATTACCGTTTACTATTTACTCGCATTATTTACATTCTTGCAAACTACTATCTTTTACCACACGATATATTTAATCCTTTGTTTACAGCAAACCAGTGAGATTGACAACCTCACTGTAAGTTGGGGCAAAGTACTTTGGTTGTGTTGTGTGCAGGTTCCACGTTGTTGCTGGTGCAAAGCTACGCCCTAGATAAGACGCCATATATAAATTATCTGGAGCTGTTGTAACATTCCTCTTTTAGCTAATTAATATTTGGAGTTGATTTGTGCATCATGCTATTTTCCTAAGAAAAAATGCACAAAAGAAACAATGTGAAACTCTTATATGTGTAAATCTTCCTTTATTTTAAAATGTTTCAAAGTTTCAAAAAATAAAGTTACATGGCACATCTGTTATATGTTATGAATGCCCTGGATATTTTTATAATTGATAAACTGGTTTTGCACTTATGAGTAAAATCAAAATTTTGCAACAGATTTGAAAATAGGGAATAGAAAGAAAATATAAAAGAGAAAAGGTTTTATAGAAAAAAAATAGTTTCTAATCTAATTGGGCCGAAAGCCTATTATATCTCCTTTCCTTCTGTTCGGCGCAGCCCAGAAGTGGCCCAAGCCACATACTGCTTCATCGTCTTCCACCTCGAGGAGAAGCAGCTCCGTGTCTACTCCAGCGCCGCTCGATGCCACCACCACCGCGCCCGCGCTGCGATTCGTGCCGCCGCCCTAGACGTCTACAAGTACCACGAACGGCCGCCGGAGAACCCTAGCGCCTCACCCTCTCTCTCTTTCTTCTTCACTGCAAGCTCCCTAAACCCTAGCCCCATAGTCGCCGTTTTCCCTCGCCGTTCCAGGAAGCCCCGAGCTCTAGCGAGCAGCCTGCAAGCTCCGCCTCGCCTCCTAGAGCCTCCCTGCTGTAGGAATCGAGCTGGTGCGGCCTCAATCGCTGCCAGCGAGCTTTTACCTTTCGCCTCTGCCGCCGCTCGTCATTGACCATGGCATTGTCTCCGAGCCTCCTGCGTCCATTCCGGCAATACTAACGCGATCCTGGTGAGCTACTAGTCCTCCAGGACCTCTCCTCTTTCTCTCTCGCTTCCTGAAGCGCTGCGGCACCATGTGCCTGCAACCGCCGCCGCTATGCATCGTCGCCGGCATCTCTCCGGTGGTCATAAAGTAGCGGTGCCACCTCCCAGAGGTTCGCTGTAAGCTCCTCTCTCAAACGCACACAACCCCGCAACCCAGTTCGCTCCCAATCGTCGAATTCATCATCCACAGGAGAGGATTGCTCCAAGCTGACATCATGTGATGCAGAAATCTTATTTCAGTTTTTACTTAATTTAGTTTCTGTTAATTAATAAATATATGATAGGTAGGACCCAATGTCATATTTTTAATCATTTTGAAATTGTTTCAGTAATTAATAAAACCCTGACCGTGGGTCCAAGCTGTCAGATTTTAATATTTTCCACAATTTCAGAATTTGAGTAAAACTTGTAAATTTCATAACTTATTATCTGTTTGTCAGAAAAATGCAAATGACATATCAAAATGTTCAGAAAAATAAGATCTACTTTTTAGTATCAAAATCATGCATGCTTAAACAACTTGGAACCCTGCCTAATTAGAAGAACAAAATACCACATTCATAATGTGTGGGGTTTATGGAATTGCAAGGTATTATGCATTCTAGCCCCGCTTAAATTAATGATCATGTAATAGGGTTAATTTAAATCTCTTTAATATGTCATGCCATCATCCTTGTTCGTGCATCGATGCCATGTATTGATTATTGTTCTTCGTTTCTGGTGTTTGCTTCTTTGCGATAGAACAAGAGTCCAAGATCGAGTGGACAACACCGAGGACTAATATTTGTCCATCGAGGTACTATTCAAGAAGAAGAATCCCAAAGATCTATTTCTATTCTTGGTTATCAACGAGCAAGGCAAGCAATCATATCTAATCCTATGTTTTCAAAGTATTTCAATTCTTGCTAAGTATCGCATACGATTCAAATGTCTTTTATCGGTATTTAGAGTTATCCTATCTTATGAATGTTCTTGTCACCTAAATTCCCTGATCCACTGCTCTTAGCATAACTAGGTCTCGCTTGTGTGCATTGCTAGAGCCTTTATATCTTCTATGCTTAGCCATGCTTAGTTGGTAAACTCTGATCCATCCTGTTGATGAATCTGAGCTGTGAATGAACCTAGTATGATAGGTTGATGTGGTATGATCAGTGAGTTGTGTGATTAAACATGCTAAAGGCTTGGATGAGCTGCCACGTGGGATGTGGTTATTTGATTCGTTCTTGCCGACCCTAGGACTCGAGTTCTCGCCTCTTGAACCAAGACTGAGCGTATAGCCACACGGAGGCCTAAGGAACCTCCTCGACTAACTAACTTGCCTAGTCTGTTCCATGAGTCACATAGTCGGGATTTCCATTTGGCATATGCATCAAAAAATGTTTTGAAAAGAGATGGAGGAGGAGGTGCATCATATAGGAATGTGGTAGGGGTTGATAAAGGCACGACCTTCGCAATCTTGGTCCATGTTCACAACCTTAAGGACCGACTTTGGGAATTGACCCGTTATGGCGGAACAATCCTTAGGGCATGACTCATGGTCTAGGCGAAAGTAAGGTAAAGGTCATGGTGGACCACCTCTACCGGCCTTCCATGGATGAGGGCTAATGATTCTGGTGTTAAGAGTCGGTCAACACGTGTGGGTAAAGTTGTGCACCCCTGCAGGGTTAAATCTTTTCGAAAAGCCATGTCCATGGTTATGGACGACTTGGGAACGGATTCTATGATCATAGAGAACATTAACCTAATCGTAAAACTTGGCAAATAAAGTGTGCTTAGGATGCTTCCTCTAGGTTGAAGGAGGGGGTGATCCTAGTGGATAGGTTCAGCTGATGATGATTCGGTGGATTTGGAATATCAAGTTGATCGGTGGATTTAAAAGATGCTACAATTGCTCGGTGGATATAAATAGTAGTTGTTGTTCGGTGGATATAATAATGATGGTTTGGTGTATGATTCAATGATTATCAAAGATTTCGCTCTCTTATCCCCTTTTAAAGGTTCTAGATAGACGAGTTTCTTTTCTATCTATTTTATGCAAACAAAACTTGCTTTACGCAAAGAAACTCCACAGAAGGCCTTTCTAACCAAGCATGTAGCTAATAGCTAGGTAGTTAATAGGTTAGTAAGTCTTGCTGAGTACCTTTTGTACTCAACCTTGCCTTGTTGATATTTTTGCAGCAGAGTGAGTTTCCCTTGAAGGTTCTACGAACATTGACATTGACGAGTAGCTTGGGGTTCCCAGGCGGCAGCCTAGAATCTATGGATTGGGACGTCGCCTTATGCTTCTGGCCTCTTAGGCCCTTTGACATCTTGCTATGTCTAATAGCATAATTCGCTTTTGTTGACTGATGATTGTCAGGTCAGTGACCTCTAATTGTATTATTTGCTTCTTGCTCTGTTAAGAGCTTGTCATATTAATTTTTGAGTCGTAGAGTCACTGTTGTGTTATCGATTCTCTCACTGTAGGTTCTCGAGCTCTAGGTTAGGCTTATGTCAGACGAAGGTCGGGATTTGTCTAGCCCTGATCCCAGGGGTCCCACAGCTGTCGCCAAGCCAGCGAGTATCAACCTTTGGAAGTTGGTTCTTTCTCCTACTAGTTTGATAAACCTTGGTTTCATACTAAGGGAAGACTTGCTGCTGTGCTCATTGATACGTCTCCAATGTATCCATAATTTTTGATGCTCCATGCTTGTTTTTACACCATTTGCTTAGTGTTTCGTTACACTTTGTGGCACTTTTATGCATTTTCCGGAACTAACCTACTAACAAGTCGCCACAGTGCCAGTTCCCTATTTTCTGCTGTTTTTGTGTTTCAGAAAAGTTACACAGGAAATATTCTCGGAATTGGACGAAACCAAAGCCAGTCGCCCAGAATTTTACCGAAGCTTCCAGAGAACTGAAGAGGAGATGGAGTGGGGCCACGAGGAGCCCTCACACAAGTGCGGCGCGGCCAGGGGCTGGGCCGCGCCCCCTATGTTTGAGACCGCCTCGGTCCACTTCTGACGATGCCCCTTCGCCTATAAAGACCCCCCGACAAGAAAAACCTAAAGCCCGATCAGTTTTCCAGAACACATCGCGATCCGCCGCCGCCGTCGACCCAAAGATCGGGAGGGTCCAGAAGCTCTTCCCGGCACCCTACCGGAGAGGGGAATTGCCACCATCGCCATGCTTGCCTCCGGCGCGATGAGTGAGTAGTCTACCTTGGACTATGGGTCCATAGTAGTAGCTAGATGGTTGTCTTCTCCACCATGTGCTTCATGTTTAGATCTCATGAGCTGCCCTACATGATTGAGATCACCGTTATGTAATTCTACATGTTTGGTTTGTTGGGATCCGATGAATATTGGTGTTATGCTTGAGTTGATGTACTGAAATTTATCTTATGTTATCTCTATGTTGTTTATGATCTTGCATGCTCTCCGTTGTTAGTAGCTATCTTGGCCGAGTAGTTGCTAGTGACTCCAAGAGGTGGTATTTATGCTCGATAGTGGGTTCATGCCTCTATTTAATCTGGGGGAGTGACAGAAACCTCTAAGGTTGTAGATGTGCTGTTGCTACTAGGGGGAAAACAACATTCATATGCTCGAGGGATTATGCTTTGTTTACATTACACACTTTGCTTAATGCAATTATCTGTTGTTCGCAACATAATACTCATGGGGTGTTCGGACGATATCCCCGTGAGTAGATTATTAGTCATCGATGCAGTTGGATGGTGGTCTATGTATCTTGTTGTAATGCCCAGAGTAAATCTCATAGTGATCCTCTCATCATATGCACGTTGTCTTTATTCTATCAATTGCCCAATTGTAATTTGTTTACCCAGCATGTATTATTTTATCTTATGGAGAGACACCGCTAGTGAACTGTGGACCCCGGTCCTATTTGTTTTATATTGCTATCACCTGTTTACTTTACTTGCACTGTTTACTTTACTCGCATACTATTATTTTCCACTCGATACGCTCATTCCTTTGTTTCAAGCAGAACGGTGAGATTGACAACCTCATCGTAAGTTGGGAGCAAAGTATTTGGTTGTGTTGTGTGCAGGTTTCGTGTTGTAGCTAGCAAGCAAAGCTTGGACGAGGCGCCCTATAAATTGTCCTGAGCAGTCGCAAGCTAGCAAGCATCACCTTCAGTCGTATTGGCTCCTTCCTCTCCTGAACGATAAACCTTGGTTTCTTAACTGAGGGGAAAACCTTGCTTCTATACTCATCATACCTTCCTCTTGGGGTTCCCAACTGGACAGTGAAAAGATAACACCACCGTACCACATCAAGCTCTTTTTCTGGCGCCATTGCCGGGGAGGAAGAAGAAGACTTCTGCAAGGAGAGTTTTCACATGCACATCCTTTACTTTGTTTTAAGTTTTGCTTTACTTTATTTTTACTTGCATCGTTTTATCAAAAACCCAAAAAAATTAGAATCCTTTGTAGTTGTTTATTATGTTTAGTTCAGTTGCTACTACTATGTTGCCCGAAGATATGATTTTCACTTTTAAACAAAAAGAGGAGGAGAGTTTTAAGGAAGCTTGGTCTAGAATTTATGATTGGCATGGAAAAACTGAACCAAAAATGACTTTGAGTTTGCTTCTTAGTTGCTTTTACTTTGGACTTGCTCTTCGTTATAGATATTCTTTGGATGCTACTGCAGAAGGACATTTCCTTCATTGTGATGGAGATCAAGCCTTCAATATTATAAAAAAGTTGATTACAATTTATAGCATGCCAACCTATTTTGATTCCTCTCTTGTGTGCATTTTTAATAGACTTGATACTCTTGAGACTCGCACTGCTAGTTTGAATACTTGCTACAATACTTTGCGCCAGCATTTTGATAAAATCTGAACCTTTGAGTTGGTATCCTACGGTAAAAATCACCATTGGTGGTGAAACTTTTCATGCTCGTTGTGATATTATGTCTGAGTTTTGTCTTATGCAAAAGGATGTTTATGAATCTTTGAGTCTTTGGAAGCTTTCTGAGGGGGGAGAAGGAATTTCCCTTACTAATAATGCCACTATATTTCCCATTGGAACAGCTGAAGGAGTTTTTACAAAAGTCCTAGGAAGAATGATATCTACTAATTATCTTGTTATTGAATGTGTAGGAAAAGGACAAATCACACTTGGAAGATCCCTATTGAACCTCCTGGGCGCCGTTATAGATGTGGGAAAAGGCAATATAAGATTTATCTCTCCACCTTGCAATAGCCACGTATTTCCTAGAGTCAAGAGCAAAGGTAATAAAGGAAGACGTAAGGCACCCGCTGATCCTAGCACTTCATCACTTGATAATACTTGATTCGCAATTTTCTGCGCCTAGCTCAAAAGCGTTAAAGAAAAGCACTCTTGGGAGATAACCCAATGTTTTTTACTTTCAGTTCTTTTTCTTTTATTTGAGTCTTGGAAGTTATTACTACTGTAATGACCTCTCCTTATCCTTTTTATTTTGTTTTTGTGCCAAGAGAAGCCTATAATTTGAGCGAGGAAAGATTTGGGGATGTTGCTGTCCTGAAACAGTTTTTGGTGCTGCACCGTAAATATTCATGAAAATTCTCTGTATATCTTTTGGACCTGAAATTTCTTGTGCATATGCCCCAGGTTATATACAAACTTTCATTAGATGAACACTTTTTTATTTGAGCAACAGAAAATCCCTCAAAAATTCGACCTTTGTCAGCTGTTCTGTTTTGATAGATTTCTGCCAATATTTGTGTTTGCCGCTTTATCGCTTTCTTTTTGAGTTCTTTTGATCACGGAACTTTTGGGGAAGATGCTACATTAGTATATGCTTTATATGTGGTGGTTTTAGGTTGAAACCTGAAGCAAAAAAGGGTTGATTCTATGTTATGCTTACACTAATGTTGCTAATAGATTTGTGTTTAGTTTTGTATGAAGGAAGTTTTCAAGTGTAGGGATCGGAGAGTGATGAGATGAGTTGAAGAATGGACAAAAGTTCAAGCTTGGGGATGCCCATGCATCAACCCAAGAAATATCCAAGAAGTACAAGCGTCAAAGCTTGGGGATGCCCCCGAGGTACCCCTTCTTCATCAGCAAAAATCAGGTCACCTTTCAAGACACTATATTTTTATTGCTTCATGCATTATGTGTTTTTCTTATAGCGTCAGTTGTTTTTAGTTTTCAGTTTAGTTTATTTTTGTTTGCTGCAATAAATGGTTGGACCCCAACAAATTTCCTTTGGAGAAGTTGCCTTGCTTTTCATTTGCCAAGAACACTCTATTTTTCATTCTTACAATTTCAACGAGTGTTCTTCTTTTTCTAGAACTGCGTTTAGTTTTCATTTTCGCCTTGATTTGCGTTCAGATCTTGTTATATCTTTTCATCAAGGTGTATTTTTTACCTCTGATCTTTATTGGTTTTCATCAAAAGAGGTGTTTATAAAAAGTTTGAATGGTGTTGGAAAAGAGAAAAAGCTTTATGCAAAAAAGTGGTACAAGAAGGAGCTTGTGTAGACTGCGGCCTAGGCTTTTGCATGTCGTTCTTGATATCTTTTTGATAGCATGCTTAGTGGTTTTGCTGTAGCATGACTTGTCTCAAATAACTGAGATTGCTTAATGAGCCTTTGAAAAAATCATGCATTGCTTTTATCGTTTAGAAGCATTATTTTGGTTTTTCTCCTTGATGCTTTATTTGGGTTGACTTGGCGCATGCTCACACATGTTAGACTCTTACAAAGTCGCCAATAGCCTCTATGATCATTTAGTTTCTGACTTTTGATGCCATCTTATGCTTCTTTTAATGTCACTTTGTCGCTTTGCATGATTATGGCCGTTATTGCTCTCTTAGTTGGTCGCTCCCAGTCTTTTGCTAGCCCTCACCTTGTACTGAGTATGAGCTCTACTCGTGCATCCAACTCCTAAAAACCAAGTTTGCCATAGTGTCCACCATACATACCTATTAGCAATTTGCTATTCCAAAGTACATGTATTATTTTATCTTATGGATAGACACGGCTAGTGAACTGTGGACCCCGGTCCTATTTCTTTTATATTGCTATCACCTGTTTACTTTACTCGCACTATTTACTTTACTCGCATACTATTATTTTCCACTCGATACGCTCATTCCTTTGTTTCAAGCAGACCGTTGAGATTGACAACCTCATCGTAAGTTGGGAGCAAAGTATTTGGTTGTGTTGTGTGCAGGTTCCGCATTGCAGCTAGCAAACAAAGCTTGGATGAGGCACCCTATAAATTGTACTGAGCAGTCGCAAGCTAGCAAGCATCACCTTCAGTCGTATTGGCTCCTTCCTCTCCTAAACGATAAACCATGGTTTCTTAACTGAGGGAAAAACCTTACTGCTATACTCATCATACCTTCCTCTTGGGGTTCCCAACTGGACGGTGAAAAGATAACACCACCGTACCGCATCACTCATCATACCTTCCTCTTGGGGTTCCCAACTGGGCGGTCTACTACATGCCATCATGCCTCGGTATCGCATCATTACCTTTTACCCATTTACTTTTCAAGTAGAATCATATCATGAATAGAGAAGTTATCATGTAGGATGGTTTGCAGTGTGGAAGTATCTCTCCTTTAGTTGGTTATCTTTGTATCCCTTGGTGTGAGATGCGGTTATGAAATATTAATGAGAAGTCTTATCATTTACTTTCTGCACACTTTATTTTAGTTTGCAATTTTTCTTATATGATTAGTCTTGTTGATTAGCATTGGTATCACTTTGGGAGCATGAGTGAACCTAGTTGGTTTTGGCAAACTTAGCAATGGTCAGTAGCAACAATACTTTGAGGCTTGAGTAGAAAAGAGGGAAACACATGTAGATACATTATTTCATCGTCTTTCCTTCATGATTGGCTCATAAGCATTAGTATTCTCAAGTTAAGATCATTTGTAATTTCAAGGAAATTTGCATGATTGTTTTCTATCACATGTATGTTTGTTTATTTCACTCAACTCTTATGCTTGCTACCTAGCCTTGCTAGCCAAAACCCTGTACTGAGAGGGAATACTTCTCGTGCATCCAATTCCCAAAAACCAAGTTACTTCCACAGAGTCCACTATAAATTCCTATGCATGGTATTTTCAAGCCATTCCAAGTAAATTTTCATGTGCTACCTTTCAAAAACCTTCAAATACTTCTCATTTTGTGACATTGTTTTTAGCTCATGAGAACGTAGTGGTTGGGTTTGTTATCTTCCATACTAAATTAAGTACCCCTTGACTTGCATGCTTGATACGTCTCCAACGTATCTATAATTTTTGATGCTCCATGCTTGTTTTTACACCATTTGCTTAGTGTTTTGTTACACTTCGTGGCATTTTTATGCATTTTCTAGAACTAACCAATTAATGAGATGTCATAGTGCCAGTTCCCTATTTTCTGCTATTTTTGTGTTTCAGAAAAGTTACACAGGAAATATTTCTCGGAATTGGACGAAACAAAAGCCAGACGTCCAGATATTTACCGAAGCTTCCAAAGAACCGAAGAGGAGACGGAGAGGGGCCACAGGGCGGCCACACCACAGGGCGGCATGCCCCAGGGCTGGCCCGCGCCCCCTGGTGGTGAGGGCACCCTAGCCCACTTCTGACGCCACCTCTTCGCCTATAAAGACCCCCCGACGGGGAAAACCTAAAAACCCGATCACTTTTCTAGAATACATCGCGATCCGCCACTGCCATCGACCCGAGATTGGAAGGGTCCAGAAGCTCTTCCCGGCACCCTGCCGAAGAGGGGAATCGCCACTGGAGGTCTTCTTCGTCGCCATGCTTGCCTCTGACGCGATGAGTGAGTAGTCTATCTTGGACTATGGGTCCATAGCAGTAGCTAGTTGGTTGTCTCCTCCACCATGTGCTTCATGTTTAGATCTCGTGAGCTGCTTTACATGATCGAGATCACCATTATGTAATTCTACATGTTGTGTTTGTTGGGATCCGATGAATATTGGTGTTATGATTGAGTTGATGTGCTGAATATTATCTTATGTTATCTCTATGTTGTTTAGTGACTCCAAGAGGGGGTATTTATGCTCGATAGTGGGTTCATGCCTCTATTTAATCTGGGGGAGTGACAGAAACCTCTAAGGTTGTAGATGTGTTGTTGCTACTAGGGGGAAAACAACATTCATATGCTCAAGGGCATATGCTTTGTTTACATTACACACTTTGCTTAATGCAGTTATCTGTTGTTTGCAACTTAATACTTGTGGAGTTCTCGGATTGATTCGCCACAAGTGGATTATTAGTCATAGATGCAGTTGGATGACGGTCTATGTATCTTGTTGTAATGCCTAGAGTAAATCTCATAGTGATCCTCTCAACATATGCACGTTGTCTTTATTCTATCAATTGCCCAACTGTAATTTGTTTACCCAGCATGTGTTATTTTTATCTTATGGAGAGACACCACTAGTGAACTGTGGACCCCAGTCCTATTTCCTTTATATTGCTATCACTTGTTTACTTTACTCGCACTGTTTACTTTACTCGCATACTATTATCACTTTCCACTCGATACGTTCATTCCTTTGTTTCAAGAAAACCGGTGAGATTGACAACCTCATCGTAAGTTGGGAGCAAAGTATTTGGTTGTGTTGTGTGCAGGTTCCACGTTGCTGCTTGCAAAGCAAAGCTTGGACGAGGTGCCATATAAATTGTCCGGAGCTGTCGCGAAGCTAGCGGGCATCACCTTCAGACGTTTGGCTTTTTCCTGGATACGATTAAACCTTGATTTCTTACTGAGGGAAAACTCGCTGCTGTACTCATCAAACCTTCCTCTTGGGGTTCCCAACTGGACGGTGATTTACACTATCACACACCACCACAACAAAGATTTTTTTGGCGCCGTTGCTGGGAAAAAAAGACTTTTGCAAGGGGAGTTTCGCAACTACATCCTTCACTTTGTTTATTGTTTTGCTTTACTTTATTTTTACTTGCATCGTTTTATCAAAAACACAAAAAAAATTAGTATCCTTTATAGTTGTTTTTATTTCTCTGCTTTTAGTTTTGCTAGAATGGCTACTCCTGAAAACACCAAGTTGTGTGACTTCACTAGAACGAATAATAGTGATTTTATCTGCACTCCTATTGCGCCACCTGCTCCTGCTGCAAATTTTTATGAGATTAAGCCTGCTTTGTTGAACCTTGTTATGAAAGAGCAATTTTCTGGTGCTAGTACTGATGATGTTGCAGCTCATCTCAACAATTTTGTTGAGCTATGTGTGATGCAGAAATATAAGGATGTAGAAAGTGATATTATTAAGGTTAAGTTGTTTCCTTTTTCTCTGAGAGGAAAAGCTAAGGATTGGTTGCTGTCTTTGCCTAAAAATAGTATTGATTCATGGGCTAAGTGTAAGGATGCTTTTATTGGTAGATAATATCCTCCTGCTAAGATTATAGCTTTGTGTAGAAATATTATGAAGTTTAGTCAGTTTGATAATGAACATGTTGCTCAAGCTTGGGAAAGAATGAAATCTATGATCAAGAATTGCCCCACTCATGGACTGACTACTTGGATGATTGTCCAAACTTTTTATGCAGGACTGAATTTTTCTTCAAGGAACCTACTTGATTCAGCTGCTGGAGGCACTTTTATGTCTCTTACTGTGACGACCTCAAATTTGATACAAATTTGAAGTGCCCGTTATGTAATCCATCACAATCCCAGGATCTTTGTTGTGATTTACATAACGTAGTTGATACCACAGTTCCATAGACATTACAATACGAGAGTTCAAATACAATGGTCATACAGACCAAGTCATATTACAACACAATATAGCAGCGGAAATAACGTCTTTGGGTCCATGCCTTTACCCTACAGGCAATAGCGACTCATGGAGACGAGCTTAGTTCTGGTACTCTTCCTCGTACCCTTCCTCCTAGTATTCTTCCCCATAGTCTGGCCAAGTTGATAGCCAGGGACACAACCATGAGTACATTGGATGCACTCGCAAACCATCTTATAAATGAAATGATGAAGTAGATATGCAAGTTTGGTATAGTGGACTAAGCACTAAGTTTATTTGCAAAAGCTAGTTTTATTTCCCAAGAATGTTCATTGGTAGAAAAGAGGTTTAGTTCTCTAAGTTCAATCTAAAGAGGATTTTCAAGTGTGTCAACATCATTGTCAAGTCAAGTCAACTCAATTCAGATCCTTCACCAATCTCACCAATGTTATTTTTATCTTTGACAAAAGTCAAGTAGAGCTTGCCAACCGTCCATAACCGCGGACGCGGCTATTCGAATAGTTTTGATAACCTCTGCAGAGGGGTACACTTTACCCACAAGATTCGATACATCTGCCGGGAGAAATCCACGGATCGTCATACACAAGTATGCGGGGTTCAGATAATCAAACAAACTCTTTCACTTGTCTACCTTAGTATGGGGATCCTCCCTATGAGTCCAGATACGGAATGGAACTCATAGTTTTTCCGGCTATAGAGTGCTACATTTTGGACTTCCATAGACTGTGGTATCCTCCGTCACAGCTATGGAAAGTCCCGGCTTCGGAAGCGTCCCCTCGGGGCCCACGCTTCTATAAGTTCAAATGAGGTCGTCCATACTAAAATAAACAAGCTAGGACTAAGCCCCTTCCCATTCAGGGGTAATGTGGTTGTACGGTATGATTGGCTCCCATAGTACATCACTCGTTGTCAATTTAGAAATACATTTCATAGTTCTTAGTCAAGATTGATTTCTTTCATAAAGCCATTATGTAGGAGCAACCTCCAATTCAAGTTTTCAGGTTCAAGTCACCACTTTTCAAATAGAGTTCCCCTTATAGATGGCCTCAATATTATTAGCGACTAAGCAACTACATTGAGTGATGACTACTAGATAGAGTTGGATAAACTCAGCTTGATGCTCTTGCTAAACAAGACATCACTACACTTCTATCACTCTACTCTAGCAATTCAATCATGCAATTTACTTAAAGCAAGTAGAATGCAATATTGAAACTAGGCATTGGGAGTATGAATCAAAAGATGGCTTGCCTTGGTTGGCAAAGTGTCCGGGGTATTCTTCTTCTTCTTGATAATAATCCCCTCCAATATCCTCCTCGGCAACACTAGCGTCTAATAACGAATAAACACAAAGCACACAATCACTACACAATGCTAACAACACATCAAGCACACATCTTTGTTTGCTAACAATAGCATTCATGTTGCATTTTATGGTGTTGGATTGTAAGTTTTGCTTCTAGGTGCCCATCAAGTGTGCAAGCTAGAGCTTCTATTAAGTGTCCAATGTTGTTGACTTTTTGGAGTATGTTTATTCAACTAGGAGTATTTGTACTAGGAGGGTTTGGACTGATTCAAGTGAGAAGGGTTTTGCTTAAGTGGATTGGTATTGAGGGCACAATTAGTTCTAAGTGTGCAATAGGAATCTATCATTTTATGTTACTAACTAGAGTTGGGGTAGGATCTAATTGATAACACTAACAAGGTTTGAGTTGATTAGAGTTGACTAACAGTAAGGGATGTCATTGGTGAGTTCACAATTTAAATTTCATGATTTTAGGAGGCTTAAACAATTTTCTAGAAATCTTCTATGATTAACAAAGCTAGGGTCACACTATTCATATCCAAATAAATTCGTAACTTCTTCTGAATTCTAACCAGTTCTACTGTGTAGAGTATTTCATAAGCTTTCCAACGCATATTTATTTGCTACAAATGGATTTGTAAAACTCTTGGAATTTAAGTTTGAAAATCATATCTGAAAGTTATTTGAATTAATTCAAACGGGCGGGAAAATATTAAAAACGAAACGGACCGAATCTAAACCGCACCGGGCCGAATCTGAACAGAGCCCGAATGGGCCGGCCCAGAAAATGTTTCGCCCGGCGGGGGAAATAAAAACGAGACCTGACAGGGGGGTCCTACTCGTCAGATCTATTTAGAATTGCCGAACCGATACGTTACCGTTGGATCTAGATCGAACGGCTCTGGTGCGTCGTGTTCGTCGGAGACAGGGGAAGCTCACCGGCATTGCAGTGAAGACGACGACGGCGACGGCGACGTGCGTAGGGGAAGAAGATCTCGACGGCGACGTGCGGGATCGGCTGCGGCGATGCTCCTCCTCCGATTCCCAGCGGCGGCTGGCTTCCAGGTGGTCGATCGCGGCGGCGCGGCCTGCGTCCAGTACTTCACCGGCGGGGCTGGCGTCTTCGAGCTAGAGCAAGCGGAACGAAACGGGCATGTCTGGGGAGTAGCTGGGGACGGGGCGAGTCTCTCCGTTTGATCGGCGGGGCCTTTTATAGGCCGGAGCGTCGGGGACGAGGGCGTCCAGTAGATGGCCGGTGCAGAGCATGCTGGCGACGAGCATGGGCGACACTGGCCTCGGGGGCCTTGCTCGCATGCTGGAGGGGTTCGGTATCGGCCGCGGAGTGCTGTGGGTCGGTGCTGGCGAGGGCAGGGTGGTCGGCGATGTTCAGAATGCTGGGAAGAAGAGAGGGGGGTCCTGGGTGCTGCTCTCTCGTCTCCTCCTTTTCTCACGGCTCGGGTCGGGGCTGGGGGCGCTGGGCTCGACCGCGGCGTCTCCCAGGAGCATGGCGACAGTGCTAGGGCGAGCAAGAACAGTGATCATCACAGTGAAGCAAGATTTTGCTCGATTTCACCTGCCAGGTGTTCGACGAAATGCTCGCAAGAAGTTTAAATTTGAATTTTTGAAATATTCCACTTTGGGTGATCAACATATTGGCCAAGGTTTCCAGTCATATTTTTGTTCTGGAGAAATAGCAGGTTTTGCACAAATCTTATTTCAAATTTTTGGTATAGTCACTGTTTCAGATTCAAACTTTGGTTGAAGTTTGAGTGATGCTCTGGTTTGAATTTTGAGTAGTAACTTCTTGGTTGAGTTTGTATGTGACTTGGTGAAGCTCAACTAATTGGCCAAACACTGAGGTGAGTTGTAGATTTCTTAATCCAAGGGCTCAAAGTAGGGTAATCAAACAGATTTCCTAGATCATCCTATTCTTCTCTTTTTCTTTGATATTTTTATTTCTTGTTTCTTTGGTTCCTAATATTCTTCTCAATTGATTCTGTTGGTTCACTTATAATTAACTAACCAATGCACAATCCAGAATAACACACATGAAATCATAGAATACATATAAAAGAAAATACATGTATGCATAAAATAATAGATAAAAAGTTTTATCTAGGTCCAAAATTTGGTATTTAAATTAATAAGAAGTGGATTACAATTTCTGAGTTATTACAATCTTCCCCCCTTAAAAAGAATCTCGTCCCCGAGATTCACTAATTAAGAACTGAAAAGATTGGGAAACTCTTTCTGAAGGTAATCTTCTCGTTCCCAAGTGGCTTCATCTTCGGTGTGATTACTCCACTGAACTTTCAGAAACTTGATGCTTCGGGTTCGAGTGGTTCTATAGGCTTCCTCGAGGATACGGATAGGCATTTCACGATAGGTCAAATCCTTGTTGATGTCCACCAAACGATGATCAATATTCTTGAAGATTTCGGGCTTCTCCGGAACTTCAAGACATTTCCGAAGTAAAGACACGTGAAACACATCGTGTACTTCAGACAATTCAGGGGGCATTTCCAACTGATAAGACACTTCTCCTTTACGGTCTAGTATCTTGAAGGGTCCAATAAATCTGGGTGCAAGCTTTCCTTTTACTTGGAATCTTTGCATTCCCTTGAGAGGTGATACTCTGAGGTAAACAAAATCTCCAATCTGGAAGGTCAGTTCTCTACGTCTCTTATCGGCATAACTCTTCTGTCTTGACTGGGCTGCCTTGAGGTAGTCACGAATCATGCGGACTTTCTCCTCGGCTTCTTGCAGAATGTCAGGTCCAAATATCTGACTGTCTCCGGTTTCTGACCAATTCAAAGGGGTACGGCACTTTCTTCCATACAAAGCTTCAAAGGGGGCCATTTGCAAACTGGCTTGATAACTGTTGTTGTAGGAAAACTCCGCGAAAGGCAGACAATCTTCCCACTTAGCTCCATAGGCTAGAACACAGGCTCTCAACATATCTTCAAGTATTTGATTTACTCTTTCAGTCTGTCCATCAGTCTGAGGGTGGTAAGCGGTGCTGAAGGCTAATTTGGTGCCCAAGGCTTGATGTAAGCTTCTCCAAAATCTTGAGGTGAATTGGGTTCCTCGATCGGAAACTATGGTTTTAGGGACTCCATGCAAACTAACAATTCTGGATAGATACAGATCTGCTAGCTGTCCCGAGCGATAAGTGGTCTTGACAGGAATAAAGTGGGCAACTTTGGTCAGTCTATCCACAATGACCCAAATAGAGTCATTGCCACGGCTAGACCTTGGAAATCCCGTGATGAAATCCATTCCAACAGATTCCCACTTCCATTCCGGAACTTGCAAAGGTTGCAGCAATCCCGCAGGACGTTGATGTTCAGCCTTGACTTTTTGACAAATATCACACTTAGAGATGAACGATGCAATCTCCCGCTTCATTCCATGCCACCAAAATTGTTCCTTCAAATCTTGGTACATCTTAGTCCCACCGGGATGGATGGAGTAAGGTGTCTCATGGGCTTCCTTCATAATCACTTCCTTCAATTCTGAATCAGCAGGCACACAGATACGTCCTTTATACCAAAGAACTCCTTGATCATCTTCCTCAAATCCTGGCACCTTGCCGGAACTAGTTCGGCGCTTAATTCCGTCAATACTCTCATTTCCCTTCTGGGCTCCTTTGATTTGGCTCATCAAGGTGGGTTGAAACTCAAGGTTGGCTAAGAATCCTTGACTGACTAATTCCAATCCGAATTTTTCAAACTCTTGGTGCAACATGGGTTGCTCCCCTTTGATCATCATATTTAATGAGCATGGCTTCCTACATAATGCATCGGCCACCACATTGGCCTTACCGGGGTGATAATGAATTTCCAGATCATAATCTTTGATCAACTCTATCCATCTTCTTTGCCTCATGTTCAACTCCTTCTGGGTGAAAATATACTTCAAACTCTTGTGATCAGTGTAGATCTCGCAACGGTTGCCCATCAGATAGTGCCTCTAGGTCTTCAAAGCTAGAACTACGACTGCTAACTCCAGATCATGGGTTGGGTAGTTTTCTTCATGAGGTCGAAGTTGTCGAGAGAGGTAAGCTATGACCTTGCCTTCTTGCATTAAGACACAACCAAGCCCAAGTTTGGAAGCATCGCAATAGACATCAAAGTTTTTGGTGATATCGGGCATGGTTAGGATGGGGGCGGTCACCAGTCGGTTCTTGAGCTCTTGAAAACTATCTTCACACTTAGGGGTCCATTCAAACTTCTTGTCTTTCTTCAACAGTTGGGTCATTGGCCGGGCAATGCTCGAAAACCCTTCAACAAATTTGCGGTAATATCCTGCTAATCCGAGAAAACCTGTAACTTCAGTTTGAGTGGTAGGGGCTTCCCATTCCATGACTGATTTGATCTTCTTGGGGTCCACAGATATTCCTCCCGCTGATAATACATGGCCTAAGAATCCAACTTCCTTCAACCAGAACTCACATTTACTGAACTTGGCATACAGCTGATGCTCTCTTAAGGTTTCTAAGATCAATGTCAAATGGGTTGCATGCTCTTCTTCGGACTTGGAGTAGATAAGAATGTCATCAATGAAGACAACAACAAACTTATCCAAGAACTCCATAAAAACCTTATTCATGAGGTTCATGAAATAAGCAGGGGCATTGGTTAATCCAAATGACATTACGGTGTACTCATACAATCCGTATTGGGTAGTGAAGGCTGTTTTGGGGATATCTGTTGCACGGATTTTCAATTGGTGGTATCCAGTTCTAAGATCTATCTTCGAGAAGACTCGAGCTCCAGTCAGTTGGTCAAACAAATCTTCAATCTTTGGGAGAGGATACTTGTTCTTGATGGTCACATCGTTTAGCTTGCGGTAATCAGTGCACAGTCGGCTAGAACCGTCACTTTTATCCACAAACAGAACGGGTGATCTCCAAGCAGAAGAACTTGGCTGAATCAATCCTTTACTCAAAAGGTCATCCAATTGCTTCTTCAACTCTACTAGCTCAGCTGGATTCATACGATAGGGTCGTTGGGCTATAGATCCAGTTCCGGGGATAAGCTCAATGATAAACTCAATATCCCGATCCGGTGGCATTCCGGGTAGCTCATCGGGAAAAACATCCGGATATTCACAGACGATGGGAACTTGCTCTAAAGTTGGTCTGGAGATACTCTTATGACATCGGGTGGTTTGGGGTGGTTTTACGGACACATGCTTTACTACAATTCCAGTGCTACTCTTCATGGTGATGGTCTTCTTGGCACAATCTATCACTCCTTGATGGGAAGACATCCAATTCATACCAAGAACTACTTCCAAACCTTTGGTTCCCAACACTATCAAATTGGCTAAGAAAGCTATTCCCTGAATTTCAATAGGAACTGCCAAACAGTTCCACTCAGCCCTTGTGGTTGACCCAGGTATTTGTACTAACATGGCACGTTTCATAGGGGTTGGGTGAAGTCCACTTCTATCAACAAATAACTTGGTAACAAACGAGTGTGACGCTCCAGAATCAAACAGAACTCTTGCAGTAACTGAGTTAACAGGGAACATACCAAGCACAACGTCGGTTGCTTCCTGAGCTTCTTCAACATTCAAGTGATTCAGACGGCCTCGAGAGTGAGGCTGGTTCCTAGGTGGATAATTTTTGTCATTTCCAACACGGCGCTGCTGCTGAGCAGGAGCAGTGGTCTTGGATGCATCATTCATTTTCTTGGGGCATTCATTGGAGTAGTGCCCTTTGAGTCCGCACTCATAACAGGTAACTCCAGACTTGTCACCAGGCTTGGGTAACACAGGGGCGCCATTTGGCCTTGGAGTATTGGTGTTGAAGTTGTTGCCACTAGGTCTTGGAGGTGCACGGTTGAAGTTGTTGCCGGGCGGACGGTTGGGATAGTTGGGACGTGGAGCAGGTGCAGATGGCCTCATAGGTCTTGGAGCGAAACCCATAGGTGCATTTCCCCTTGGCTTCTGCGAGTTGCTCGAGTTGCCTTGATACATCATACGGCGCTTGCGGTTCTCTGCAGCTTGCTTGAGTTTGCCTTCCATCTGAATGGCAGAGTCAACCAGTGACTCCAGGTCTGCAAAGTGAATGCTGACCAAGACACATTGCATCTCATCATGAAGTCCATGCAGAAACCTTTCTTGCTTCTTTTCAGTGGTGTCGGTGTCATCTGGGGCATACCTAGACAAGGTAAGGAACTTGTCATGGTAATCCACCACAGATAGGGAACCTTGCTTTAAATTTCTGAACTCATCTCTCATCCTTTTAACCAATCCCAAGGGAACATGGGCCTTGCTAAACTTGCTCTTGAACTCCTCCCAAGGCATCACATACCCTGGGGCTTGCATTGCACGGGTGCTATCCCACCAAGCTCTCGCTGCTCCAGCAAGATAGTGGGTGGTATACAAGACCTTCTCATTTTCACCAACTTCGGCGACTGCCAAATTGTTCTCCATAGTGCGAAGCCAGTCATCCGCATCTAAGGGCTCTTCAGACTTAGTGAACATAGGAGGGTTGGTGTTTTGGAAATTCCTTAACTTGGATCGGTGATCACCATTGCCATTGTTTTCTCCTTCACCATTGCCATTGCCATTGCCATTGTTGTGGTTCATTGTCATCTGGGTTAATTGCTGAAGAGTGGCCAAGTTAGCTTGGCGCTCAGCTCGGGCTGCTTCCCGATCTTCCATGATCAATCTTAGTAGTTCGGCCATTTCCGGGTTCGGGGGTGGGGGTGCTCGCGGCATCTGAAGATAAGGTGTGTAAGACAAGAGGGAAAAACTAATTTTGCTAAGATTTAAAGGTACATGGATGATGCAATTTTGTCTTACTAAGGCCTTAAGAGCCAAATTCATATTTCATTCAACACTCATCAAACATATCATACATACGAGTTCACACATTACAAATGGTTTACATCAAACCATGGCGACTCGTCTACTAGAGAGGGGGATACAACTCACACCTACACGAAGTGACTCAAGGTGAACTCATAACTAGATAACACGTGGATCTCTGATCTAAACAGCGGGCTCCTCGGGGTCTTCCTCCTCGTCACTCACAATGAATCCATTATGCCCACCATCTTCCGGATCATCAAGGTCCTCCATGAAGTCATCCTCATCACTAATGAGGGCATTTTCCTCCTTGCGGAGATCAATGCCTTCCTCCTCACCAAGGTGATCCTCAAGACTCTCAATGTACTCAGTCAGCTCAGCCACATTGGCCTTCAACTCCTCAATGTCTTGATCCTTCTCATCGCGCTGGCGACGAAGGCTCTTGCGCTCCTTCGCAAGTATCCTGATCGTGCTTCTCGCCTCCACCAGTGCGAAGTGCTCAAGGTTGGCCTTGGTATAGGCACGATCGGCCTCCTGCTGAGTGGAGTACAGCAAGAAGTCCATGTGATCGATGTAGGTACTCGGCTCAGTCTGCCCGGGCATGTTTGCGGGACGTCCATCCGCATCACGCCGAGCAAAGTTCCTAAAGTGCTCTCCCTGAACCTCCTCAACATGCAGTCCGCACAAGCGGGCGTGCATCTCCTGCATTGCTCGGACCAAACCATCGGCCCAAGTGTTCTCCACAAGCTCAAACTTGACCCTTGGAGAACTCAAATTCCCCTTCTTGCCACGGCAACTGGCTCGGATAAGCCACCGTAGCTCTCCATCTGGGTGCTCATTGAGCACGGCTCCCTTGAACTCCGGATACAAACGATCCAAGAACAAGGTCAGGGTGGTGAGGTCGCACTCGAAACAAAGGCTGCCACCATGGCCCAATTGGTAGTGCTCAACGAATACCGGGGCCATCTACAATTTTTTTGATTAGATTAAGTTAGTGATCAACTCAAGTGTGCAAAATTTTAAGTAGACAAAAACTGAATCATGTATAAAACTTTGCAAATAGAGAGGAAAGACTAAGCAATTTTTGCAACCATTACTTATATCTTTGCTTTTCTCAAGTTTTCATTTAACGCCCATTCTAACTAAGGTCTCCTAAGGTCAGCCTAGGCTCTGATACCAACTTGTGACGACCTCAAATTTGATACAAATTCGAAGTGCCCGTTATGTAATCCATCACAATCCCAGGATCTTTGTTGTGATTTACATAACGTAGTTGATACCACAGTTCCATAGACATTACAATACGAGAGTTCAAATACAATGGTCATACAGACCAAGTCATATTACAACACAATATAGCAGCGGAAATAACGTCTTTGGGTCCATGCCTTTACCCTACAGGCAATGGCGACTCATGGAGACGAGCTTAGTTCTGGTACTCTTCCTCGTACCCTTCCTCCTGGTATTCTTCCCCGTAGTCTGGCCAAGTTGATAGCCAGGGACACAACCATGAGTACATTGGATGCACTCGCAAACCATCTTATAAATGAAATGATGAAGTAGATATGCAAGTTTGGTATAGTGGACTAAGCACTAAGTTTATTTGCAAAAGCTAGTTTTATTTCCCAAGAATGTTCATTGGTAGAAAAGAGGTTTAGTTCTCTAAGTTCAATCTAAAGAGGAATTTCAAGTGTGTCAACATCATTGTCAAGTCAAGTCAACTCAATTCAGATCCTTCACCAATCTCACCAATGTTATTTTTATCTTTGACAAAAGTCAAGTAGAGCTTGCCAACCGTCCATAACCGCGGACGCGGCTATTCGAATAGTTTTGATAACCTCTGCAGAGGGGTACACTTTACCCACAAGATTCGATACATCTGCCGGGAGAAATCCACGGATCGTCATACACAAGTATGCGGGGTTCAGATAATCAAACAAACTCTTTCACTTGTCTACCTTAGTATGGGGATCCTCCCTATGAGTCCAGATACGGAATGGAACTCATAGTTTTTCCGGCTATAGAGTGCTACATTTTGGACTTCCATAGACTGTGGTATCCTCCGTCACAGCTATGGAAAGTCCCGGCTTCGGAAGCGTCCCCTCGGGGCCCACGCTTCTATAAGTTCAAATGAGGTCGTCCATACTAAAATAAACAAGCTAGGACTAAGCCCCTTCCCATTCAGGGGTAATGTGGTTGTACGGTATGATTGGCTCCCATAGTACATCACTCGTTGTCAATTTAGAAATACATTTCATAGTTCTTAGTCAAGATTGATTTCTTTCATAAAGCCATTATGTAGGAGCAACCCCCAATTCAAGTTTTCAGGTTCAAGTCACCACTTTTCAAATAGAGTTCCCCTTATAGATGGCCTCAATATTATTAGTGACTAAGCAACTACATTGAGTGATGACTACTAGATAGAGTTGGATAAACTCAGCTTGATGCTCTTGCTAAACAAGACATCACTACACTTCTATCACTCTACTCTAGCAATTCAATCATGCAATTTACTTAAAGCAAGTAGAATGCAATATTGAAACTAGGCATTGGGAGTATGAATCAAAAGATGGCTTGCCTTGGTTGGCAAAGTGTCCAGGGTATTCTTCTTCTTCTTGATAATAATCCCCTTCAATATCCTCCTCGGCAACACTAGCGTCTAATAACGAATAAACACAAAGCACACAATCACTACACAATGCTAACAACACATCAAGCACACATCTTTGTTTGCTAACAATAGCATTCATGTTGCATTTTATGGTGTTGGATTGTAAGTTTTGCTTCTAGGTGCCCATCAAGTGTGCAAGCTAGAGCTTCTGTTAAGTGTCCAATGTTGTTGACTTTTTGGAGTATGTTTATTCAACTAGGAGTATTTGTACTAGGAGGGTTTGGACTGATTCAAGTGAGAAGGGTTTTGCTTAAGTGGATTGGTATTGAGGGCACAATTAGTTCTAAGTGTGCAATAGGAATCTATCATTTTATGTTACTAACTAGAGTTGGGGTAGGATCTAATTGATAACACTAACAAGGTTTGAGTTGATTAGAGTTGACTAACAGTAAGGGATGTCATTGGTGAGTTCACAATTTAAATTTCATGATTTTAGGAGGCTTAAACAATTTTCTAGAAATCTTCTATGATTAACAAAGCTAGGGTCACACTATTCATATCCAAATAAATTCCTAACTTCTTCTGAATTCTAACCAGTTCTACTGTGTAGAGTATTTCATAAGCTTTCCAACGCATATTTATTTGCTACAAATGGATTTGTAAAACTCTTGGAATTTAAGTTTGAAAATCATATCTGAAAGTTATTTGAATTAATTCAAACGGGCGGGAAAATATTAAAAACGAAACGGACCGAATCTAAACCGCACCGGGCCGAATCTGAACAGAGCCCGAATGGGCCGGCCCAGAAAATGTTTCGCCCGGCGGGGGAAATAAAAACGAGACCTGATAGGGGGGTCCTACTCGTCAGATCTATTTAGAATTGCCGAACCGGTATGTTACCGCTGGATCTAGATCGAACGGCTCTGGTGCGTCGTGTTCGTCGGAGACGGGGGAAGCTCACCGGCGTTGCAGTGAAGACGACGACGGCGATGGCGACGTGCGTAGGGGAAGAAGATCTCGACGGCGACGTGCGGGATCGGCTGCGGCGATGCTCCTCCTCCGATTCCCAGCGGCGGCTGGCTTCCAGGTGGTCGATCGCGGCGGGGCTGGCGTCTTCGAGCTAGAGCAAGCGGAACGAAACGGGCGTGTCTGGGGAGTAGCTGGGGACGGGGCGAGTCTCTCCGTTTGATCGGCGGGGTCTTTTATAGGCCGGAGCGTCGGGGACGAGGGCGTCCAGTAGATGGCCGGCGCAGAGCATGCTGGCGACGAGCACGGTCGACACTGGCCTCGGGGGCCTTGCTCGCGTGCTGGAGGGGTTCGGTATCGGCCGCGGAGTGCTGTGGGTCGGCGCTGGCGAGGGCAGGGTGGTCGGCGATGTTCAGAATGCTGGGAAGAAGAGAGGGGGGTCCTGGGTGCTGCTCTCTCGTCTCCTCCTTTTCTCACGGCTCGGGTCGGGGCTGGGGGCGCTGGGCTCGACCGCGGCGTCTCCCAGGAGCATGGCGACAGTGCTAGGGCGAGCAAGAACAGTGATCATCACAGTGAAGCAAGATTTTGCTCGATTTCACTTGCCAGGTGTTCGACGAAATGCTCGCAAGAAGTTTAAATTTGAATTTTTGAAATATTCCACTTTGGGTGATCAACATATTGGCCAAGGTTTCCAGTCATATTTTTGTTCTGGAGAAATAGCAGGCTTTGCACAAATCTTATTTCAAATTTTTGGTATAGTCACTGTTTCAGATTCAAACTTTGGTTGAAGTTTGAGTGATGCTCTGGTTTGAATTTTGAGTAGTAACTTCTTGGTTGAGTTTGTATGTGACTTGGTGAAGCTCAACTAATTGGCCAAACACTGAGGTGAGTTGTAGATTTCTTAATCCAAGGGCTCAAAGTAGGGTAATCAAACAGATTTCCTAGATCATCCTATTCTTCTCTTTTTCTTTGATATTTTTATTTCTGGTTTCTTTGGTTCCTAATATTCTTCTCAATTGATTCTGTTGGTTCACTTAGAATTAACTAACCAATGCACAATCCAGAATAACACACATGAAATCATAGAATACATATAAAAGAAAATACATGTATGCATAAAATAATAGATAAAAAGTTTTATCTGGGTCCAAAATTTGGTATTTAAATTAATAAGAAGTGGATTACAATTTATGAGTTGTTACACTTACCTTGGGCGCCGCAACAAAGCTTCTCGACAATATGATGGTAAATTACTCTGAATGACACACCGAGAGAGCTCCCCAAGGTAAAAAGGTAAATTCTGTTGAGGAAACCTCCTCCTTGAGTGATAAGATTGATGCTATTATGCTTATGCTTTCTAATGATAGGACTCATGTTGATCCTAATAATGTTCCTTTGGCCTCTTTGTTTGCTCAAGAAGAGCATGTTGATGTAAACTTCATTAGAAATAATAATTTCAACAACAATGCTTATAGGAACAATTTTGCTAGTAACAATTATAGGCCGTATCCTTCTACCAATGGTAATGGTTATGGTAACTCTTATGGTAATTCCTCCAACAACACTAGGGCCGCGCCCTCCGATCTTGAGGTAATGCTCAAGGACTTCATCGGTAAGCAAAATGCTTTTAACAGGTCTGTTGAGGAAAAGTTAGGCAAAATTGATATTCTTGCTTCTAAAGTTGACAGCCTTGCTCATGATGTTGAACTTCTGAAATTAAAAGTGTTGCCTAATGATGTGAAAGAGAACAATGTTTTTGCTACTACTAATGCTATCCAAGTTAGAATTGATGAAAATATTAGGATGCTAGCATAATTGCATGCCAGGTGGGAAAGAGAAGATGAGATGGCTAGAAAGATGAAGGTATGTACAATTACTACCTCTAATGATGTTGCTCCAAATGCTAGCAATCCTCTTACTTTGATTGGTGTAGAGAAAACTCCCACTCCTTGTGTTAAAAAGCCCAAAACAGCAAAAACTTTTTCTCAAAAGAGTGCTGAAATTTTTCGGAGTGTAGGAGATGATAGCTCTATTTCCTTTAATGATTTTGATGTTGATGGCTGCAATATATCTGAAGTTATTTTGTTCTTGCAAAAGCTTGCTTTGACTCCCAATGCTAGTTCTTTAAATGTTGCTTTTACTAAGCATATTACCAATGCTCTCATGAAAATGAGGGATGAAAAGTTGAAGCAAAAAGCTTCTATTCCCAAGAAGTTAGAAGCTGGTTGGGAACCCATCATTGATATGCATGTTAATGGTTTTGATTTCCATGCTTTATGTGATCTAGGTGCTAGTATTTCTATCATGCCTAGAAAAATTTATGATATGCTTGATTTACCACCACTTGAAAAGTGTTATTATGATGTTCCTATTGCCGATGTTGCTAAGAAGAAACCTTTGAGAAGGATTAATGATGTTCTTATTATGGTTAACAATAACCTTGTTCCCATTGATTTTCTTGTCATGGATGTTGAATGCAATGCTTCATGTCCTATTATTTTGGAAAGACCCTTTCTTCGAACGGTAGGTGCCATCATTGATATGAGGGAAGACACCATCAAATATCAATTTCCACTCAAGAAATGTATGGAACACTTCCCTAGAAAGAGAAATAAATTGCTTTTTGACTCTATTCTTAGAGAAAATTATGAACTCGATGCTTCATCACTTGATATTACTTGATTCGCACTTTCTGCGCCTAGCTCAAAGGCGTTAAAGAAAAGCACTCTTGGGAGATAACCCAATGTTTTACTTTCAGTAATTTTTCTTTTATTTGAGTCTTGGAAATTATTACTACTATAATGACCTCTCCTTATCCTTTTTATTTCGTTTTTGTGCCAAGATAAGCCTCTAATTTGAGTGAGGTAAGATTTGGGGATGTTGCTGTTCTGAAACTGTGTTCAGTGCTGCACCGTAAAAATTCGTGAAAATTCGCTGTATATCTTTTGGACCTGCGATTTCTTATGCATATGCCCCAGGTTATATCCAAACTTTCATTAGTTGAACACTTTTTTATTTGAGAAACAGAAAACCCTCTAAAAATTTGACCTTTGTCAGCTATTCTGTTTTGACAGATTTCTGCCAATATTTGTGTTTGCCGCTTTATCGCTTTCTTTTTGAGTTCTTTTGATCACGGAACTTTTAGGGAAGTTTCTACAGTAGTATATGCTTTATATGTGGTGGTTTTAGGTTGAAACCTGAAGCAAAAAGGGTTGATTCAATGTTATGTTTACACTAATATTGCTAATAGAATTGTGTTTAGTTTTGTATGAAGGAAGTTTTCAAGTGTAGGGATTGGAGAATGATGAGATGAGTTGAAGAATGGAAAAAAGCTCAAGCTTGGGGATGCCCATGTCACCCCAAGAAATATCCAAGAAGTACAAGCGTCAAATCTTGGGGATGCCCCCGAGGCACCCCTTCTTCATCGGCAAAAATCAGGTCACCTTTCAAAACACTATTTTTATTGCTTCATGCATTATGCATTTTTCTTGGAGCGTCAGTTGTTTTTAGTTTTCAGTTTTTTTTAGTTTTGTTTGCTGCAATAAATGGTTGGACCCCAACAAATTCCTTTTGGAGAAGTTGCCTTGCTTTTCATTTGCCAAGAACACTCTGTTTTTCACTCTTATCGTTTCAACGAGTGTTCTCTTTTTCTAGAACTGCGTTTAGCTTTCGATTTTTGCCTTGATTTTTGTTCAAATCTTGTTATATGTTTGCATCAAGGTGTGTTTTGACCTCTGGTCCATGTTGGTTTTCATCAAAAGAGTTGTTTATAAAAAGTTCGAATGGTGTTGGAAAAGAGAAAAAGCTTTATGCAAAAAAGTGGTACGAGAAGGAGCTTGTGTAGACTGTGGCCTAGGCTTTTGCATGTCGTGCTTGATGTCTTTTTGATAGTATGCTTAGTGGTTTTGCTGTAGCATGACTTGTCTCAAATGATTGAGATTGCTTAATGAGCCTTTGAAAAAATCATGCGTTGTTTTAATTATTTTGGTTGAGTTGGCGCATGCTCACACATGTTAGACTCATACAAAGTAACCATTGCCTCTAGGGATTTCTATTTTTGTGCCCTCGGGTCCTTAGTTGTGCTCAGTTTTCCCCAGCTGCTTAGTTTTTCCTCAGTTTTGCCCAAGCGCTTATCTAAAACCCTCACAAGGAGCTCAGACGGGAGGAATCCCGTTTAGTTGACCGTTGGTTGGTGCTGGCAAGTGGGGCCACTGTTGGTGCCCCGCAGTGGACACGTCTCCACTTATCCAGATCATCGTGAGACCCACAACTTGTCCACGTTAGCGCGCCGAACCCACAGCTTACCCAGGTGACCGTTGCAAAGTGGGAGCCCGAGCTAGCCCCGCGCCTGTGCCCGTGCCATTGCTTCCCCTTTCTTTCCCCGCGCCCCATTGTTCTTCTTCTCCGCCAGCGGCAGCCCTTCTCCGCCAGGCGGGTGATGTCTAGTTTCTCTTCAACCTCCCGTTCTTCATGGCCGCAGTATGGACCCGTGCCTTTGACAAGATGCCCTGACTGCCCACGCCAGGAGCCTCTGAAGCGGTCGATCTGTAAGACGGATGACAACGGCAACCGTGGACGTGAGTTCCTTGCATGCGAGAGCTTGCCATATAGAGAGGGGGATAAGGTTAGATCTCACTCCAATTGCTCTGTTTTCTCTCGATTTTCTTGTTATTCCCTCGAATTTGGGATTTAGGGTTCACGTTGTTGTTTTCAGATCCTGGAGAAATACAGGTATTTCGAGTGGATCGATGTGTACGTTCAGAGGCTTAAATTGCAGGAATCAATTGGCGCTATTGGGGAGCGCAATTTGGGAGGGGGGACTTGCTGTAGAGAATGCGGCGGAGAGAGTAGCCGTTCTGATTATGCCCAATGCTCCCAATGCAGAACTGGTGAAAGTGAAGGGAGAACTGAAGAAAATGAACAAGCAGTTAAAGCAGCTGATCGAGTTGAAGAAGCAAGCTAATCTGATGGCTGGTTTTTTTTGTTGTATAATTGCGATCGGATTCTTATCATTGCTCATCAAGCGCTAGAAGTTGTTACAAGGGATCCCTTGTTACAAATCCATTATTTAGTTACATGTACTTGTAGTTGTTTTCAAAGTTAGTGTGTGCATTCACCGAAATTACCAAAAAAAAGTGTTAGGGAATATAGGAATGCTAAAGATAGTTGATAATTGTTAGAGGGGTGACAAATAATGCATTAATCGAAATCCCACAAATATGTATGTCTCATGTTTATACCAAAATTATACCACTTTTGGGACATTTCAAATAACCAAAACTATATCCCAAACTATATTCCCTAAAAGAAAAGGAATGCTAAAGAAAGTTGATAATTGTTAGAGGGGTGATAAATAATCCATTCACTGAAATCCCCCAAATATGCCAAATATGTATGTCTCATGTTTCTACCAAAATTATACCACTTTTGGGCCGTTTCAAATTGCCAAAACTATATTCCCTGAAAAAAAGGAATGCTAAAGATAGTTGATAATTGTTAGAGGGGTGATAAATAATCCATTCACCGAAATCCCCCAAATATGCCAAATATGTATGTCTCATGTTTCTACCAAAATTATACCACTTTTGGGCCGTTTCAAATTGCCAAAACTATATTCCCTAAAAGAAAAGGAATGCTAAAGATAGTTGATAATTGTTAGAGGGGTGATAAATAATCCATTCACCGAAATCCCCCAAATATGCCAAATATGTATGTCTCATGTTTCTACCAAAATTATACCACTTTTGGGCCGTTTCAAATTACCAAAACTATATTCCCTAAAAGAAAAGGAATGCTAAAGATAGTTGATAATTGTTAGAGGGGTGATAAATAATCCATTCACTGAAATCCCTCAAATATGCCAAATATGTATGTCTCATGTTTCTACCAAAATTATACCACTTTTGGGCCGTTTCAAATTATCAAAACTATATTCCCTAAAAGAAAAGGAATGCTAAAGATAGTTGATAATTGTTAGAGGGGTGATAAATAATCCATTCACCGAAATCCGCAAATATGTATGTCTCTTGTTTACACCAAAATTATACCACTTTTTAGTTTAACATTTTTAAATCATGGAAAATAATGCATAAATAGAGGGAATATAGTTACGTGGCAAAATAATCCATAAATGTATGTCTCTTGTCACACGGATCGACTCCACCAACCGTTGATCCACCGACAGAGAGAGAGAGGGGTGGCCACAAAGAGAGAGAGAGAGAGTGGTGGCCACGAAGAGACGGAGAGGGGTATACTACCCGTTAGATCAGTAGATCAACGGTTGGTGGAGTCGATCCGTGTGACAACGGCTCAACCAATCAGGATAAGTTTGGGCTTCTGTGAGCATTTGTGACAGTACTTGAGGGCAAAACAGAGTAGTACAAAGAAACCAAGGGCACATAAATAGTAAATAGACTAAGGGATTCAAACAAAAGAATTACAAAATGAAAAATGCGTGTTTTGTACAATATAATTCATATTGGGCTACATCAAATTATTTGCAATTCAAATATACATGAGTGTGACAATTATGGCCTCATTTAGACAAACTATGTTTTTAGGGAAGATGTTTTGCAAAGGGGTTTGAGTGGAAAACCATGCATCTTCATAGCTACTAGTGATTCTGAGAAGTGGCAATTTGTGGTAAAACTTGATTTATCTATGTTTGTTAAGGTTTCCTAGGTGGCAGGTTGCGTAGGAAGACTCCATGAGTAGGTGCCACTATATTTTTATTTTTTTTGGATTTTTTGCGCATGAAATGACTTAATTAGCTATGTTAATCTTATTTGTTGACTCTCTGTTGACCAGCTACTTGAGGGTAGAACTGAGTATATTGCACTTGCCAGTCTAAGTACTCGAGGGGAAAACTGAGTACAGATAAAATTTCTGTTTAAGGCCCGAGGTTAGAACTGAGTACACCAAACGTCGAAGGGTTAGCCTCGTGTCGCGGTGCACGCTGCAGCCGTGCATAGCGGACGCGTGTTGCGGTACACGCCACCTTTGTCTTTATAGAGCCCCTCTTTCTCTCCTTCCACGCTCGCCCACTCTCTCATTCTCACTGCAACCGCCTCTCCTGTCCCATCATCTTCTCCACTTCGCATCGAAAAAACCCTGAAGAAAAAACCCCGGCGATGGAGAAGAATGAGATGCCCATTGTTGGCGCTTCCGATGTAGCCGCCGGTGCATCGGCCGCCGCCCCCGTCTAGGCCCCCGTCGCTGCTTCGAACGTAGCCGTCGGCGCATCGGCCACTGGCGCATCGGCCGCCGGTGCATCGGCTGCCACCCCCGTCCAGGCCCCCGTCGCTGCTTTCGACGTAGCCGCCGGCGCATCAGCCGCCGCCCCCGTCCAGGCCCCCGTCGATTGGGACCCGTACGAACAAGAGTCGTACGTCGCGCTGGAGAACCCCTACGACACCAGCATCATCGACGACGAGGAGTTAACCCTTTGTTCCCTTGTTCTTATCCCATTTCAATCCTTTTGTGTTAGATCTTGCGTTATTAGGGTTTGTCTGTTCCTAGTTCAATCCTTTTGTGTTAGATCTTGCGTTATCAGGGTTCGTCTGTTCCTAGTTTAATCCTTTTGTGTTAGATCTTGCATTATTAGGGTTCGTCTGTTCCTAGTTCTATCCTTTTGTGTTAGATCTTGCGTTATTAGGGTTCGTTTGTTCCTAGTTCAATCCTTTTGTGTTAGATCTTGCGTTATTAGGGTTCGTCTGTTCCTAGTTCTAGATCTCGCGTTATTAGTGTTTGTGATTTGCTTTTGTTTAAGATTTGGTTAACTTATGTGAGTAATCAATCCCATCCGGTTAATTTGTGCTGATGATGATGAATATTTGGGCACAAATTGATTCAGGGTTTGGTCAGTGAACAATTGGTGTGTACAAATTTGTTGTGCATGATCTTTGGTTCACTGACTCAAATCCTGAATATAAGTGTGTCCAATGTAACTGAGGCTACCTCTTTTTTTCGTGCCCATATTATCATGCATGATCTTTTGTTCACTCTCTGTTCCATCATCGCTGCAATTGACTCCGTGTTTTTCGATCTTTGATGCTACGTGACAGGTGCAGAGTAGCGACGTCGACAGCGACGATGAGTCCTTCCACACCAAGACTCGTCACGTCCTCAGGAGGCTACAGTCCGACCATTACATCGCCACTTTGCTTGAGGCATTTACAGGTGCCCCTTCTGCAACAGGAGGCTCCGCACCACCGACTTCAACTGCCTAGTGAACCATGCTGAATCCATTGGCAGAGCCATTGGCGGCGCTAGAGTTGGAACGACCGTGAACGTGCATGCGTTCATGGCCAAACACAAAGCACTTGATTCACCTGCGCAGCCTCCAAGCTTAATCCCATGTAAAATGTAGCTTATGTTGGATCTCGGTAGTACTGTTGGATCTGTCGTGATCCAATATATCTATGCTATGTTGGCTGCTGTATGCAGCTTATCGTATATTTTCTCTCGATTTGTGCCCTAGATTTCCTACTCCCTCCGATCCATATTACTCTTCGCTAATGTGGTTGTATCTAAACACATTTTAGTGGTAGATATATCCGTATTAGTGAAGAGTAATATGGCTCGGATGGAGTACCTGATTGGGTAAAAACGAAGGCATAAAGAAATGAATGGCGTTAAAAAACAGAAGAAGAAGCTGCTCTAGATTTGCTACCAATTTGGGCAATCAAGAATGAATGAGATCGAGCGAGAGAGAGAGGAAAAAGGTGCATTGAAAACTGCTAATCTGGGCGAAAGAGACAGAAACCACTCGTGCCCATGTCCCGGACCCACACGGCTCCACACGCTACGGCCCCAGCTCCGCTCGTATGGCCAAATATGGTCTCGTCCTGTCCCACGTGGTTGATGTCTACACACCCTTCTGTTCTTGTAGACAGTGTTGGGCCTCCAAGTGCAGAGGTTTGTAGAACAGCAGCAAGTTTCCCTTAAGTGGATCACCAAAGGTTTATCGAACTCAGGGAGGAAGAGGTCAAAGCTATCCCTCTCAAACAACCCTGCAATTACGATACAGAAAGTCTCTTGTGTCCCCAACACACCCAATACACTTGTCAGATGTATAGGTGCACTAGTTCGGCGAAGAGATAGTGAAATACAAGCGGTAGTGATGATTATAAGTAGTAACTGTGATATGAAATAAGTATCGCTGCGAGCAAACATGTAACAAAATAGCAAGTAAACGGTGTGCAATGCTTGGAAACAAGGCCTAGGGATCATACTTTCACTAGTGGACACACTCCCAACAAATATAACATGATTGAACCAATAGATAACTTCTCTTCACTATGGTACTCTGAATTACTCTCCTATTGAATAACACTAATCATTGCGTAGTGGCTACAGAAGCACCCCTTAAAGTTCATCAAGTACTTGACAAACACCACTCATAGAGATATCCAAATCAAATCACAATTCAAGATAAATATTATTGCAACTTAGACCAAGTACTAACACGGTGCACACACTATCAACATTACACCATGAAAGGAGGAATAGATCACTTCAATACTATCATAGCGATAATTATTCTCATAATCCATAAAAGATCACAATCATAGCCTAGACCAAGTACCACCATGATGCACGCACTCTCACCGTTACACCAAGGCAGGAGGAATAGATTACTTTAATAATACCACTAGAGTACACATAATATCTGAATAATAACATCTACTTGTTCAACATGATACAAAGCTCATGATCATATAAAGATCACATCATGGGAGAGAGAGGTGAACCACATAGCTACCGGTAGAGCCCTCAGCCCTGGGGATGAACTATTCCCTCCTCATCATAGGAGACATCAAGGTTGATGGAGATGGCGGTGAGGTCGATGGAGACGGTGGAGACGGCGATGGAGATCGATGGAGATGGCTCCGGGGGCACTTCCCCATCCTGGCAGGGTGCCGGAACAGAGACTTCTGTCCCCCAAAATTCTTCGACGGTGGCGGCGGAGCTACGGAACTGCTTCTGGAAAATTGTCGAATCCCCTAGGGTTTTCCGTCCCGAGGCTTTATATAGGCGAAGGGGCATCGTCAGGGGGCAGCCAGGGGCTCCTCACACTAGGGTGGTGCGGCCAGGTCCTGGGCCGCACCACCTATGTGTGAGGGCGGCCTCTGGCCCCCCTCCGGCTCTCTTTCGGTCTTCGGGAAGCTTCCGGGAAAAATAAGACTTCTGGCTTTTGTTTCGTCCAATTCCGAGAATGTTTCCTATGCAGCTTTTCTGAAACACAAAAATAGCAGAAAACAGGGAACTGGCACTGTGGCATCTTGTCAATAGGTTAGTTCCGGAAATCGCATAAAAACTCCACGAAGTGTAACGAAACACAAGGCAAATGGTGTAAAAACAAGCATGGGGCATCAAAAATTATAGATACGTTTGAGACGTATCAGCATCCCCAAGCTTAACTCCTGCTCGTCCTCGAGTAGGTAAGTGATAACAAAAGAAATAATTTTTGAGGTGACATGCACCTACACAATCTTGATCATATATGTAAGCATTGTGAGCTGGGACCATAAGAACTTAAAACATGGGCATGAAAGATATAATCTTGACAATAAGAACTTGGCAACCATGTTGTAAACATGTAAATGAACACAAACAAAAGATCATGAAAATGAAACAATGAAAGTCAAACATGTGTTCAAATCATAAGGAAAAACATACAAATGGTTTTCAGCTTGTCCTTCATGGAGAGCAAAACATAAATGCATAGGACACCTTCAAGTTTAAGAGGGTGACTAGATAAAAGTAATTTGAGAACAAGTGAAACCAACAATATGAATCAATCAATGAAAACTTTGGGACAATGCACATTATACTCAGAATGACAACTATGCTCTCTTAATGGTGCATAAGGATAGAAGGTGGTGACTCACCATAAAAGTAAAAGAAAGGCCCTTCGCGGAGGGAAGCAGTGATTAAACATGTGCTAGAGCTTTTCATTTGTAAAACAGAGAGATAAAAATTGGTTTTGAGAGGTGGTTGTCTTTGTCAACGACTGGCAATGGGGTTCTTACTATCTTCCATACAAAAAATGAAGCAAGTTTTTGAGAGAGAGATTGGCACTTTTGTGCTCTTTTATAAAGCTTGGCACTCCTCCCCACCTTTTTTTCTTTCTCAAACCATGGCTAACCGATTCCATCGGGTGCCCACCAACATTCACATACCATGGAGGAGTGCCTTTTTTTCTCATTTTTTTTCTTTTTGGAATAAGACAATATGGAAGATAGCAAATCCGACCACTACGTCCCCATGAGCTGAAAACAGTGTCACAAAACGAGAAGTATTTTGAAGGTTTTTTTGAAAGGTAGCACATGAAAATTTGCTTGGAATGGCTTGAAAATACCATGCATAGGAATTTATAGTGGACACAATGGCAAACTTGGTTTTTAGGAGTTGGATGCACGAGTAGAGCTCATACTCAGTACAAAATGAGGGCTAGCAAAAGACTAGGAGCGACCAACTAAGAGAGCAATAACGGCCATAATCATGCAAAGCGACAAAGCAACATTAAAAGAAGCATAAGATGGCATCAAAAGTCAAAAACTAAATGATCATAGAGGCTATTGGCGACTTTGTAAGAGTCTAACATGTGTGAGCATGTGCCAAGTCAACCCAAATAAAGCATCAAGGAGAAAACCAAAATAATGCTTCCAAACAATAAAAACAACGCATGATTTTTTTCAAAGGCTCATTAAGCAATCTTAGTTATTTGAGACAAGTCATGCTACATCAAAACCACTAAGCATACTATCAAAAACACATCAAGGATGACATGAAAAAGCCTAAGCCGCAGTCTACACAAGCTCCTTCTTGTACCACTTTTTTGCATAAAGCTTTTTCTCTTTTCCAACACCATTTGAATTTTTTTAAGACACCTCTTTTGATGAAAACCAATAAAGATCAGAGGCAAAAATACACCTTGATGAAGAGATATGACAAGTTCTGAACGCAAATCAAGGTGAAAACAAAAACCAAAAGTAGTAGCAGAAAAAGAAGAACACTCGGTTTTTGATAAGAGTGGAAACTAGAGCGTTCTTGGCAAATGAAAAACGAGTTCATCTCCTCCAAAAGAAATTTGTTGGGGTCCAACCATTTATTGCAGCAAACAAGCTAAACCAACTAAGAAAACTAAAACAACTGACACTCCAAGAAAAACACATAGTGCATGAAGCAATAAAAATATAGTGTCTTGAAAGGTGACCTGATTTTTGCCGATGAAGAAGGGGTGCCTTGGGGGCATCCCCCAGCTTTGACGCTTGTACCTCTTGGATATTTCTTGGGGGTTGCATGGGCATCCCCAAGCTTGAGCTTTTTTCCATTCTTCAACTCATCAAATCACTCTCCGATCCCTACACTTGAAAACTTCCTTCATACAAAACTAAACACAAATCTATTAGCAACATTAGTGTAAGCATAACATATAATCAACCTCTTTTTGCTTCAGGTTTCAACATAAAACCACCACATATAAAGTATAAACTACTGTAGCAATTTTCCGAAAAGTTCCGTGATCAAAAGAACTCAAAAAGAAAGCGATAAAGCGACAAACACAAATATTGGCAGAAATCTGTCAAAACAGAACAGCTGACAAAGGTCAAATTTTTGGAGGGTTTTATTTTGCTCAAATCAAAAAGTGTTCAACTAATGAAAGTTTGGATATAACTTGGGGCATATGTACAAGAAATTGTAGGTCCAAAAGATTTAGAGAGAATTTTCACGAATTTTTACGGTGCAGCACCGAAAACAGTTTCAGGACAGCAACATCCCCAAATCTTACCTCACTCAAATTAGAGGCTTCTCTTGGCACAACAATGAAATAAAAAGGATAAGGAGTGGTTATCACAGTAGTAATAACTTCCAAGACTCAAATAAAAGAAAAGTACTAAAAATAAAACAATGGGTTATCTCCCAAGAGTGCTTTTCTTTAACGCCTTTGAGCTAGGCGCAGTAATTTGCAAAGATGCTCATGTGAGCGCCATATAAGAGCTTGAGGCAAAGGCGCCATATAGGAACTTAAAGCAATAGAGAGCATCAAAAATAAAATGTGAAAGACATTTAAATCTAAACCACTTCCTATGAAAAATAGTCTTGTAAAGAGACAAGTCATGAAAGCGCAAAGCAAAAAGCATAGGAAGGCAAAACAAGTACAACTTCAAGAATTGCAACATAAAGAGGGGAAACTCAATATTATTGAGATCCATCAAACCATGTTTCCCTCTCTCATAATAACTTTCAGTAGCATCATGAATAGAACTAACAATATAACTATCACGTAAAGCATCCCTATCATGAGCCACATGCAAAAAAGGATTAATACTCCCCACATGAACAATAGTAGTAGGAGCAGATTGAACAGAATAATTATTCTCATCACCATAATCATCAAAGACAGGAGGCATATTGTAATCATAACTATTTTTCTCCCCAAAAGTAGGTGAATTGAAAACATTATAATCATCATCATAAACTAGAGGCTTAGTATCATCACAAGATAGAGAACTACTATGTCGCAAAGCATATTCATCAAACATATCATCATAAGAAGGAACATGGATAGCACTAATGGTACAACAATTATTAACCTTAGTATTGGTACCAAAAAGATTTTCAATATCAAAAGTAGAGTGCTTTTCCCAATCATGATCACTAACATAAGTAATAGGCTTAGGAACATCATCCCAATCAGAATTATCATAATCTATAGCAGGATCATAACGCTTAGGGGAAGATACCGTGTCCTCTCGCCTCTTACTCCTCTTCTTCTTCATACTCTTCTTACTCTCTCCTTTAGGAGGGAGAGACTTGAAGGGCATCTTCTCCACATATTCTCTAGGAGGGAAAGGCATCTTCTCCACATAATCTGGTTTGCTGACAGGAACAACATAAGAAACTTTGGAGGATTCCTCCTCTCTATTAATAAGATAAAAACATCTATCAGTCCTATCATAGCTTGGTAGAATATCAAGTTTTATAAGATTTTGTATGTAAGTATTTGCAAGGCAATCTTTAGCACAATAGAGTCGACAACCACGCAGGGTGCTATTAATATCAACATCATTCATATCTATCAAAGCAATCTTTCTAGATATCTCTTCACACGCCAAGAACAAAGTGAGCTCATCATGTTGATTAGGAGTAATCTTGTCATCACAATACAAACTTAAGGTACTAGAAGAGTAACTATTAGGGCTTGAGCATTGGAAATTAAAATGACCTATGTCATCGCAATGTTTACAAAGAAAAGGATAAAGCTCACAAACCTTTTTACCGATCTCACCTATATCCTTGTACCACATACTGGTTTCTTCATTTGCGTGGGTGATGCAATAATCTTCCTTGTTGTAACTCTGTTCACAAGGTCTATGTACTCCACAAAAATTAACATGCTTATAAGAAATAGGACTTTTAGAAGTTTGAGCATGTTTATTGCAATCATCAACAACAATATCACTTTCTATGCAAGTGTCCTTAAAAGGTTCATGATACATGTCCCCATTTCCTTTAGGAACATTCATATGGGAAGCAAAGGCTTTAAAGCAATCAACCATAATTTGAGGATGAAGACCATATTTAGCACTAAGCTCTTGAAAATTAGCAGTTTCAGCGAAAGACTTAATGCAATCAAACTCGTAATTCATACCTGATCCTTTACCTTTGTCGCTATCCCAACCTTCAATATTGTTTTGAATTGTCTCAAGCAGACCCCACTTGGTGTCGACATCCTTGCTTGTGAAAGACCCATCAAAGCATGCATCTAGATAGTCCTTGTAATTTCCTGAAAGCCTTGCATAAAAATTATTAATAACAATATTACGGGGAAGATCATGAATAGGACATTTATGCATTAGTAACTTCAATCTTCCCCACGCTTGGGAAATGCTTTCTCCCTCATGCGGATGAAAATTATAAATGTAGTTTCTATCTTTATAAACCTGACTAGAAGGATAAAATTTAGAATAAAAGAGATGTACAATTTCCTCCCAGTCAATAGATGGACCATCCTTTAGTGTTCTATACCATTCCTCAGCTCTGCCTTTCAGTGAAAAAGAGAATAGCTTCTTGTTAACTTGGTTCATTGAAATACCTGCACACTGGAACAACTCGCATAATTCATGTATAAAAAGCAAATGATCACCAGGATGGACAGTTCCATCTCCTAAATAGCAGTTATCCCTGACATGTTCAACAATCTTCGTAGGTATTTTAAAAGGATGAGGAGCACAAGCATCACTAGAAACATCACATATGGGAGATAAATATTATCAGAACAGACCTTCTCCACTAAAGCTGGGGACTAAAAATATCATACTTAACAAAACCAGCTTCCCCAAGCTTAGACTTTTCTATAGCATTAGCATTAACGGTATTCAAAGCATTCGTAGTAATAACATTGCTATGCGAAATAAGCTCCAAAGGATTTTCAATTTTCTCTTCAAATCTAAAATCAGGAAAAAGACTAAAGAACTCTTTGTTTTCCATTAAGCCTAACTAGTGAAAATAAAAACAAGAAACAAAGAGATGCAATTGCAGAATCTAAAGGAAATAACTTCGAGCACTCACCAGCAACTAAAAGACTTAGTAGCCAAAGAATGTGAGTACCTTTTACCTTACCTCCCCGGCAACAGCGCCAGAAAAGAGCTTGATGTCTACACACCCTTTTGTTCTTGTAGACAGTGCTGGGCCTCCAAGTGCAGAGGTTTGTAGAACAGCAGCAAGTTTCCCTTAAGTGGATCACCCAAGGTTTATCGAACTCAGGGAGGAAGAGGTCAAAGCTATCCCTCTCAAACAACCCTGCAATTACGATACAAAAATTCTCTTGTGTCCCAACACACCCAATACACTTGTCAGATGTATAGGTGCACTAGTTCGGCGAAGAGATAGTGAAATACAAGCGGTAGTGATGATTATAAGTAGTAACTATGATATGAAATAAGTATCGCTGCGAGCAAACATGTAACAAAACAGCAAGTAAACGGTGTGCAATGCTTGGAAACAAGGCCTAGGGATCATACTTTCATTAGTGGACACACTCCCAACAAATATAATATGATTGAACCAATATATAACTTCTCTTCACTATGGTACTCTGAATTACTCTCCTATTGAATAACACTAATTATTGCGTAGTGGCTACAGAAGCACCCCTTAAAGTTCATCAAGTACTTGACAAACACCACTCATAGAGATATCCAAATCAAATCACAATTTAAGATAAATATTATTGCAACTTAGACCAAGTACTAACACGGTGCACACACTGTGAACATTACACCATGAAAGGAGGAATAGATCACTTCAATACTATCATAGCGATAATTATTCTCATAATCCATAACAGATCACAATCGTAGCCTAGACCAAGTACCACCATGATGCACGCATTGTCACCATTACACCATGGCAGGAGGAATAGATTACTTTAATAATACCACTAGAGTACACTAATATCTGAATAATAACATCTACTTGTTCAACATGATACAAAGCTCATGATCACATAAAGATCACATCATGGGAGAGAGAGGTGAACCACATAGCTACCGGTAGAGCCCTCAGCCCCGGGGATGAACTACTCCCTCCTCATCATAGGAGACAGCAAGGTTGATGGAGATGGCGGTGAGGTCGATGGAGACGGTGGAGACGGCGATGGAGACCGATGGAGATGGCTCCGGGGGCACTTCTCCGTCCTGCCAGGGTGCCGAAATAGAGACTTATGTCCCTCGAAATTCGTCGATGGCGGCGGCGGAGCTACAGAACTGCTTCTGGAAAATTGCCGAATCCCCTAGGGTTTTCCGTCCCGAGGCTTTATATAGGCGAAGGGGCATCATCAGGGGGCAGCCAGGGGCTCCTCACACCAGGGTGGCGCGGCCAGGGCCTGGGCCGCGCCACCTATGTGTGAGGGCGGCCTCTGGCCCCCCTCCGGCTCTCTTTCGGTCTTCGGGAAGCTTCTGGGAAAAATAAGACTTCTGGCTTTTGTTTCATCCAATTCCGAGAATGTTTCCTATGTAGCTTTTCTGAAACACAAAAACAGCAGAAAATAGGGAACTGGCACTGTGGCATCTTGTCAATAGGTTAGTTCCGGAAATCGCATTAAAACGCCATGAAGTGCAATGAAACACAAGGCAAATGGTGTAAAAACAAGCATGGAGCATCAAAAATTATAGATACGTTTGAGACATATCAGTGGTCCCTTTCTACCAGCCCCACACGACACGGCCCCACTCATCAGCACGGAACGGTCAACTGAACGGGATTCCTCCCGTCCAAGCTCCTTGTGAGGGTTTCAGACAAGGGCTTGGGCAAAACTGAGGAAAAACTAAGGAACTAGGGAAAACTGAGTACAACTAAGGACCCGAGGGCACGAAAATGGAAATCCCTTGCCTCTATGATCATTTAGTTTTTGACTTTTGATGCCATCTTATGTTTCTTTTAATGTCCCTTTGTCGCTATGCATGATTATGGCCGTTATTGCTCTCTTAGTTGGTCGCTCCCAGTCTTTTGCTAGCCTTCATTTTGTACTGAGTATGAGCTCTACTCGTGCATCCAACTCCTAAAAACCAAGTTGTTCCAATGAGTCCACCATGCATACCTATTAGCAATTTGTTATTCCAAAGTACATTTGACTTGCTTTTATCTATCCTTCAAATTAAACTCTTTTTGGTGTTATGCGAAAATTGGTCAGTAAAGCTCTCACAATCCTGATGGCACACTTTACTTTTCTCGTTTTAAAATCTTGACATTGTGGCTCTCTTATGTTGAGTTGTTATGCTTGCAAGTTGTAAGTTGGAAATTAGCCCATCCATGCCGTCCTGGGGCAAGCTTTCAACATTGCACTATATTTCATTTGAGTTGATATCGCGATCTTTTGTTTATGGATACTCGCGGTGTGAAATGAATTGGGAATCTTGCAGGATCATGGAGTTTGTATACGTGTTAAAGAATCGCCTGGGCCGCTAATCTAAGCCATGCATAATTCATGGTGGAAATTTACAGATGCCCATAGTGAACATTTGAGGATGCATCTCACAATAAAAAGCTATACCAATGGTAAATAAAAGAGATGCCGAGGTGTTCATTGTCTGTTTGTCCTATCATTTTGATGTGGGCTTGTTCCATGTCATCGGGCATGGAGGTACCCCATTGGCGGTTCTCAATGATACGTGTATACTTACAATGACAAGAGCTTGCTTGGGACTCTAAGTAAAGTAGCATGAGGTTTGGGTATTCGTACTTCACGGGACACGAGGTTTTCAACTTATGATTTGTCAAGCATGTGCATCATAAGTGTACTCGCATTAACTTTAACCATTCAAGATGCTTATGATGGGGGCAATGAGAGCTCAAAGCCGGTAAGTACCATAATTTTTGAAGGTTTATAAAACTTGCAATCACTGCTTCCCTCCGTGAAGGGCCTTTCTTTTACTTTTATGTTGAGTCACCACCTTCTATCTTTATGCACTGTCTAAGAGAGCATAGTTGTCATTCTGAGTATAATGTGCATTGTCCCAAAGTTTTCATTGATTGATTCATATTGTTGGTTTCACTTGTTCTCAAATTACTTGTATCTAGTCGCCCTCTTAAACTTGAAGGTGTCCTATGCATTTATGTTTTGCTACTCCACGAGGGACAAGCTGAAAACCATTTGTATGTTTTTCCTTATGATTTGAACACACGTTTGACTTTCATTGTTTCATTTTCATGATCTTTCATTTGTATTCTTTTTCATGTTATAACATGGTTGCTAAGTTTCTTCTATCAAGATTATGTCTTTCATGCCCATGTTTTAAGTTCTATTGATCCCAGCGCACAACGCTTACATAGATGATCAAGATTGTGTAGGTGCATGTCACCTCAAAAATTATTTCTTTTGTTATCACTTACCTACTCGAGAACGAGCAAGAGTTAAGCTTGGGGATGCTGATACGTCTCCAATGTATCTATAACTAGATGATACCCCGCGCGTTGCTGCGGAATTTGTAGCTAAAAGTTTTCAATTTTAAATATGTACTGCTGATTTAATATATACTCCCTCCGATCAGAAATAACTGTCGGGAACTTAGTACAAACTTTGTACTAAGCTAGTACAAAATTGCCGACACTTATTTCCGATCGGAGGGAGTACTATTTATTTATCAACAAACTTTCAAGATGAGTATGGACAACTACACTTATTTCTTGATGCATGTGATCCAGGATTAAAAATTTGTACAGCTCAAATGTTGCAGCCAAAAAAGGCACCGGTCAGTATACAACTAACATGTATTTTTAAGTTCAATTACAAAGTCAATTAGGAATAATATTAATGTGGAATCAACATGTAAGCATAAAAAGAGTTGAGGTGGTTTTTTCAATTTCTCAAGCAAAGAACAAATAAGGGGAATTAGCTATCAGCTAACATTCCCTTCAGATAAAATGTCGTACAAATTAAATTTTGAACGCGCAGTAAATATTCAGTACTACTATAATGTTTGTCAGGCAACACCTGAACCTTTACCAACGGAGATTGTACCTCCTACATGGCTGCACCACCCAGTAGTGCAAAACTGCAAAATAAAATCATCAAGTCTGTTAGAAGAAGAAAAATTGAACATATATTTGACACAAAGATACTCTTGAATCAATATATACACAGTGGGAAACAACATAAAGGAAGATGACACTTCACAGAGGACCTTCATGTACTTCTTACCTGCACCAAAATCACACATGGAAATTCCATCAAGCATCTGCAACAACATGATGGGTGTTCTATCAAGCATCTACAACTAAATGATGAAAAGCTCCAAGTGCTAGAGAACAATGACAACACAGAGAGGGGCAGCAAAACGGAAATGCAAATTGGAGGAGGTATACGTACGGCAGAACAGCGACAAAGTGACAAAAAATGCAAGCGTCTCGCCTTGCCTGCCTGGGCGGGGACCAAAGCGTTAGCAAGATCAAGATTTCTCCTATTATATTGAGCCGATCTAATCAGGTGATCATAAGGGCTAGTAATCTGGTGCAGGGCGAGTTCCCCATGGCGTAGCTCGGCTGGGAGGCGTCGTGTGCGCATCTACTCTCATAATCGGCATGATCGTACGCCTCGCCTCCGCAAAAGCGAGAGATGGAGGTGTTATGTACTCGAATGAAGAGGCGTGAGAGAGAAGAGATGAAATAGGAAGGGCCGCAGGGGATGGCAAGTGAGGGGACACCAGAGGCATACACACCGATCAAAATCAGATTGGTTTGGAGCGAGTGCCCGCTCGACTTCTGTAACGGATAAATCAAGATATTTTGCGTCACGAGAAAAATTGATTGCCAAACATGCATGGATGAAATGATCATTTATTGTCTGCTGAGATGGAACTTAACAAAACCATACTTGAATCGAATGGTTCACATGGGGTGGCTTGCAACGCTATGAGGACACATGATTAAATCAAACAGCTCACAGAAATTGGGGTGACGTGGATATGTTGCATGTGCATTTTGCAAACATTAAATGAAGATAGTGGGGATCAACTTTATATGTATTATAGATTTTTGATGCTCCATGCTTGTTTTTCACCATTTGTTTAGTGTTTCGTTACACTTCGTGGCATTTTTATGCATTTTCCGGAACTAACCTTTTAACGAGATGCCACAGTGCCAGTTCCCTGTTTTCTGCTGTTTTTGTGTTTCAGAAAAGTTATATAGGAAATATTCTCAGAATTGGACGAAACAAAAGCCAGACGTCCAGATATTTACCGAAGCTTCCAGAGAACCAAAGAGGAGACATAGAGGGGCCACAGGGCGGCCACACCACAGGGCGGTGTGCCCGAGCTGGCCCAAGCCCCCTGATGGTGAGGCCACCCTGGCCCACTTCTGACGCCGCCTCTTCGCCTATAAAGACCCCCCCAACGGTAAAAACCTAAAAACCCAATCACTTTTCCAGAATACATCGCGATCCGCCGCCGCCGTCGACCCGAGATCGGGAGGGTCCAGAAGCTCTTCCCGGCACCCTGCCGGAGAGGGGAATCGCCACCTGAGGTCTTCTTCATCACCATGCTTGCCTCCGGCGCGATGAGTGAGTAGTCTACCTTGGACTATGGGTCCATAGCAGTAGCTAGTTGGTTGTCTCCTCCACCATGTGCTTCATGTTTAGATCTCGTGAGCTACTTTACATGATCGAGATCACCGTTATGTAATTCTGCATGTTCTGTTTGTTAGGATCCGATGAATATTGGTGTTATGATTGAGTTGATGTGCTGAATATTATCTTATGTTATCTCTATGTTGTTTATGATCTTGCATGCTCTCCGTTGTTAGTAGCTATCTTGGCCGAGTAGTTGCTAGTGACTCCAAGAGGGGGTATTTATGCTCGATAGTGGGTTCATGCCTCTATTTAATCTGGGGGAGTGATAGAAAGCTCTAAGGTTGTAGATGTGTTGTTGCTACTAGGGGGAAAACAACATTCATATGCTCAAGGGCATATGCTTTGTTTACATTACACACTTTGCTTAATGCAGTTATCTGTTGTTCGCAACTTAATACTTGTGGAGTTTTTGGATTGATTCGCCACAAGTGGATTATTAGTCATAGATACAGTTGGATGACGGTCTATGTATCTTGTTGTAATGCCCAGAGTAAATATCATAGTGATCCTCTTGACATATGCATGTTGTCTTTATTCTATCAATTGCCCAACTGTAATTTGTTTACCCAGCATGTGTTATTTTATCTTATGGAGAGACACCACTAGTGAACTGTGGACCCCGGTCCTATTTCCTTTATATTGCTATCACTTGTTTACTTTACTCACACTATTTACTTTACTCGCATACTATTATCACTTTCCACTCTATACGCTCATTCCTTTGTTTCAAGCAAACTGGTGAGATTGACAACCTCATCGTAAGTTGGGAGCAAAGTATTTGGTTGTGTTGTTGTCGATGGATTTCGTGTCGCAAGAACACGGGGTACCACGCGACAGACCCAAAGATTCGAACGCAGGGGGCTGAATGTGTGAGATCTAGGAACGCAACGAAGCACGATGACGGAAGCCTCGAGCTGTCGAACGCGCTACGCACTGCAGAGAGAGAAACACCGAGCTTTACCCAGGTTCAGGGCCCTCATGGTGAGGTAACACCCCTACTTCCTGCCTTCTTGTATTGCAACGTGACACCTCGCGAGGAGTACAAGGTCTTGGTTACAAAGTTCTAGCTGGCCAGAGGTTGAAGAACCTGTGTGCCCAGCTAGCAACTTGGAGAAGATCAGATCCCATCTAAGGGGTGGCCTCCCCTCCTTTTATAGCGCCAAGGTCCTCCTTCCCCTTATCTTCTTGGGGAAGGGGTTGCCACACACATGGCCAAGGAGGGTGGACAGCTGTAGACTACACTCTTCTGTAGATGTTGTCTTCGTAGGGTAGTGGCGCCGGTCCACGGGAGTGGGTGGAGGAAGCTGACGTCTTCCTCTGGCGCCCTGCACCGTCCACGCTATTTTTAGGGGGGTGGCCAACAACCACTGTGCCGCTTTGGGCAGGCACAGCGAAAGTTGGTCTCCTCCCTGTCGGGGGTAGCATGGGCGGTACGCGGTCTTCTATCCTTTATCTTCTTGCTCCGCACGCCAACATGCTGAGCTGGCGTGGACTTGGTCCCTCTCCTCACCAGCGGGGGCTCGTGAGGAGGTCTTCTGGTCCTTAGCGTTTTCCACCATCGTTCTCCTCACGAGGCGCCTCCTCGTGAGGGTCTTCTCCGTAGCTTGGGTCGTTGGTTCTCCCCTGGGCTGAAGATGGGCCGATGACGGGGCCCAGGAGCAGGTGGACCGGGATACCTCGGTATCCAGAACACCGACAATAGCCCCCGGGAGCCCGGCCCGCGAACGCACCCTCTTGAGGGAGCGAAGGGCCGGGGGCCCCAGAAGCTACTGGGCCCTCCAACGGCACGCGTCAACCGCGTGGTCAGAGGACCATGAGAAGAAGCGGAGGTCATGGGCACGTGGCACCCTTGCAGTTGGCGAAGCGAAGCGGCGTGGAGATCGTGCGTAGTGGGTGGGGTAACGGGCATTTTTCGAACCGTCGCGTCAAGGCCGACGCTTCGGAAACCGCGCCCAGGCCGTCCCCTTAAAAGCTTGGCAGAGAAGGCTCCTTGCTCTTTCCCACAGCACACCGCCGCCGCCACCTCCTTTCCGAAGATCTTGCGCATCCAAATCTTCCTAGCCTCCAATCTTCTCGCTGCAACTCGCCCCCGCCCAGAGCCATGGCACCGCGCAGGGCCGTTGGAGCGGCGAGGTCTTCCGCAGCTGTGCCACGGCCGGCGGCGCCCCTGCTCGACTCCCGCATCAAGAGCAGCCGCGAGCTCCAGACCGTCCGAGAGATGGTTGGGAGCAAGAACAATGAGCGGGACACTCTGCCCCCGACGGCGCAGCCTTTCTTCCTCTTCTCCGTCTTCGTCGGCCTGCTGCCACCGTTCCCCCCCTTCTTCCTGGCGATCCTGGAGACTTACGGGATCCAGGCCATCCACCTGCATCCCAAGTCCGTCACCTTGCTGGCGGTCTTCGCTTACGCCTACGAGGCCTGGATCGGCATCAAGCCGTCGGTGGCGTACTTTCGCCATCTCTTCTCCCTCCGGTCCTCTGGGCTGAACCAGAGTTCTAGATGCGTCTCCTTCATCGCCACCGCTAGAACGGAGGGCGACTTCATTGACTTGAAGTGGATGAATAAAGTTGAAGACTTTCGGAGCCGCTGGTTCTTCGTCGACATCCTCGAAGAATCGGAGCTCTTCCTCATCACCGGGATCCCTCCCGTCAAGCTCACCACCTGGGCCAGTGAGGCCCTTCCTGAAGAAGCACTGAGGACGCTCCGCCCGCGAATCCGAGATCTCTGGGAGGCCGGCGTCACAGGGACCATGGTCGGGGTGGAGTTCGTCACCCGATGCATCGCCCCCCTGCAGGACCACCGCCGGGAGATCTGGAGGCACAGGGCCGGGGACGACCTCAGGCTCCACATCAGCGAGCTCAACGCCGACGCTCGGGAGGAGGTAATAAGAGCCTTCTTCTCTTCCGTGGCCATCCCCGCCATCCCGCGCAATGCCTTGCCGATCTACAATCTGGGCGCTCGGGAGACCAGCCGCGTCACGGCGGGGATCTTGAAGTTCAACGCCTGGGGCCCGTTCCTTGCCGACGACGTCGTGCCTGGTCCGCTCCCGAGCGCTCCTGCGGCCAGCTCGGAGCAGGACTCGGTAGCAAGGGGAACGGGGCCCACGGCCTCTGGAGATGGCAACGATGACGACGCAGAGTCCGGTGAGCGACTGGTCCGCCGGAGGCGTCCTGAGGGCACTGTGGTGCTCTCAGATTCCTCCTCTGACTCCTCCTCCTCACCGGACCAGCCCACCGGGGGAGACGCCGACGTGTCCTCCTCGCGAGACCTGGAGGAGGAGGGGTGCTGAGCCCGCCTGGAGGCGGAGCGCCACTCCAAGTTTAATGATGAACGCGCCAGCCGGCAACCTGAGGCAGGGGCCTCCCAAAGGAAGAAGCCGGCGGGCGAATCTTCCGCGCCCCCGCCACCACCTTCCTCCTTCCCGAGCAAAAGAGGATGGGTGGAGCGGGACGCCTCGTGAGTGTTCCTACACAAAGACCTTTACCTTTTGTCTTACCTTTCCCCTAACCTCATTCCCCCTTTTCCTCTCCAGGGATGCCGAGGAGAAGAAGGAAGAGAAGAAGAGGAGGAAGAAGAGGAAGACCGGTCAGGCCACGCCGGGCCCTGACCCGGCCGCCACGGCCACACCGACGACGCCGCCGCGCGCCGCCGGAGAAGAAGAGGACCGTGCGTCTACGGACGCGTAGTCTGCCCCGGGAGCCGCTTCGGCTCCCAGCACGACCGAGCCCCCTAGCGCAGGGGGCACACCAGAGACCACGGGGGCAGCTGCGGCTGCCCCCGCTGTAGGTAACATCACCGCCGCCCCGGAGGCGCCCTCGACGGCCGCGCCGTCCGGCACGAGGACAGCCCCCGAGCCGCGCGGCGAGAGGAGGACAGCCTTCACTGGGCCGGGGCCCTCCAGAGCTCCATCGCCTCCCCTGCCAGAGATCCTAGGGAGGCCTGCGAGGATCGCAGCTGAGCCCCACGCCGCTGACCCATGGGCGGGGGTGCTCACGGCCATGACCGGCGCCCTTCGGGACGAGGTCGTCAGGGCGCGCACCGCTGAGGAGGCGCGCATCGACGAGGGCTGGGCCCTCCTGCACCAAGCCACGGAGAGGTGCCGTCTCCTGGACCAGCGTGCTGCCGAGCGCCGCGAGCAGGAGAGGAAGGAGGCGGAGGAGATCCGCGCCAGCGCGGTCGAGGAGGCCGAAGAAGCTCTGGCGAACGCCAGGGAGTCGGCGAGGGGAGTCCTGGCTAGGATGCATCAAGAGGCCATGGAGATCATCTCCGAGGCGCGCCAGAAGATTCCCCCCACCGTCGGGCCTCCCAACCCAGTCTTGGCTGGGGAGGAGGCCAAGCGGGCAACTCAGCACCTCCTGGACCAGGCCAGGACAAATGCCGATGGTCTCCTCGCCAACGCCCAACAGAGGCTGGACGAAGTCGAGGACCGAGAGGCCCTCCTCCACGCCTGCGAGGAGAGTGCTGATTCCAGGGCGGAGAGCCTGAGCCTGCAAGAGGCTGGGCTCGCCGTCCGAGAAGCAGAGGCTCGCGAGTGCGAGCGGGGACTCCGCCTCTGAGAGGAGCAGCTCCATGCCCTCAAGGACCGGCTCAACAGGGAGCGAGAGGCCCTCGAGAGCCGGGAGGCAATGGTCGCCCAGTCCACTGCCGAGCTGGCCCGGCACCAAGAGGCGCTGAACCAGCGTGAGGCTTCCCTCCAGGGAAGGATGGACCACATGCTGAACCAGCAACGGGTCAGCATGGAGCAGGAGTTCGAGCGGAGGCGCGTCGAGGTCACCGAGGCATGCCGCGCGGACTTCTGCTCCAAGACCGACACCGCCCTGGTGAGGTACAAGCAGGGGCGCGAGACCCTGGAGCGCCAGGTCCGCGACCTGGAGACCGAACTGAGGGGGGTGCACGAGGTGCACCGGGGCGCCGAGCGCGCCCTCGCCGAAGCTGACGCCACCATCGCCTCGCTCCGGCGTGACGTGCAGAGGCTTGAGGAGGAGAACTTGGCGTCGGTCCTGCAGGGCGTTGAGACCTCCAGGGAGCTCCAGGAGGCTAGGGACTCCGAAGAGGAGGCACGCGTGCTGCGAAGGCAGCGGGTGCAGATGTTCCGTGGGTTCTCAGCCCGCGTCATGGCGGCGGCGCACCGCCTGGGCATCCATGGGCTGAACCTGCCCGCCGTCCTTGAGGACGACGGGTCGATCTTGCTCTTCTTCAGCCAGCTGGCTGAACAGCTGGACGGTGCGTCGGCAAAGGTCTTGGAGCTCATTGACGCCGATTGCCGGGAGCTGCTGGGGCTCGCGGGGACACAAATCTTCACCAACCTCCAAAGCCTCCGCCCCAACCTCAACCTGGAAGAGGTACTGCAGAGGCCGTCGCCTCCTCCGCCAGGAACCCCTGACCGCACGGCGGTGGCCAGGGCAGGGCGGTTGCCTATTGCCCTGCGACGGCTGCAGGCCATCTACGCCCGCCCTGGAGCACCCGCCGCCGCGGACCAGGAGAGCTCCTCCAGCGGCGACACCTCCGGCTCCGGGGAGTCCAGCAGCGGGGAGGCTGGGGAGGAAGGCGATGGAGCATCGGAGTCCAGTGGAGAGGCGTCCTCGGGCTCCAGCCAAGGCACCGGCGATGCCGAGGGCGACGCGGTGGTCGCCCAGTAAGCTCCTCCTAGACCTCCTTCAGAAGAATTGAGTTAGCTGCACACTTGGCAGCTGTCAGACATTGCCCTGCTGGGCCAGTTTAAGTTGTAATCGTACTTAAGGCGTCGTTCACCAAATTGTCCTCATTTGCACCCTTGCACATTTTTCCTTGTCTCGTCTTTGTCTGGGGAATGCTCTACGCCGTTCAGGGGCCAGCCTCGGAGCGGGACAGCAGCCTGACGCTTAGTATGCAGCTCGTGGTGCAAGGCTAGCAGGCACTGGCGCTCCAGAGGTGACTGTAATGGCACACAGGACTATTTCCCTGCAGCCCCCTTGGCGTCCAAACACAACAAAGGCGATTCTGGGAGAAGAAACACAAGGCCGCAGACAAGGACAGCAGAGTATTTGACGAGATTGGCACGAATTATGCGACCCCCATGCGCTCATGCGCTTTCATTCGAGCGTCGCTCGAGAGGAGAGAGCACCATGGATCGTATGAGATGACTGTTGTGGGTCCCTTCCCTAGTCAGAGCTCGATCCGTTCTGGGTTTTGCGGGCCTGCTATTTTCCGGGCGAAGGCCCCAGCGCGGACACCGTGCTCCGGCTCTTTCTCGAAAGGCTGTGGAGCGAAAACTCAAGTTCACGTTAAGTCGCGGTTAGCTGAAATTGTGAGGCTGGTGGAGCCAAGACTCACGATTCCAGGCAGTTTCTATAGATTAGAAAAGATTAATGGCGAGTGAGACTGCCGTTACACTTTGTTCCTTGCGCAGACGAAGAGCTCCGTTTCCTCAGCCGAAGGCAAGGGGGGAACGTCCCTTAAGCCCCCCTGCCCAATCTTCAAGCACCTGGGGACGGGGCCAACGAGGACGGCGCAGCCTACGCGTCCTCTGGCTCAGGTCCCAGGGGTGCATATCTGTCGAGGAAGCGCTCGCAGAGGTCCCTCCAGGACAAGATGGATCTTGGAGGCAGCCCATAGAGCCACCGGCGAGGCTCTCCCTTTGTTGCCATCATGAACCAACCGGTCATGACACGTCCGTCACCTCCCGCCGACCGTATGGCGGCCGCATAATGCTGCAAGAATTCTACGGGATCGGAGGTTCCGTCGTAACGCGCACCAATCTCCGGCCGGAAGCGAGACGGCCATGTCGCGCGGCGAAGCAGCCCGTCAAGCGCCGCGAAGCCCTCGAAACCGAGGTCACCGGGCGCTGGCGCACCCTCTCCAATGGCTTCCAGGCCATCAAGGACTTGAAGACGATCTCGGCGATGGCTCGCGTAGACAGCGTGAAGGCGAAGACGACGATGACGATCATCACTCATGTCGAAGCAGATCTGGAAGAAGACACACCACAGCCCCCTACCTGGCGCGCCAAATGTCAATGGATTTCATGTCGCAAGAACACGGGGTACCACGTGACGGACCCAAAGATTCAAACGCAGGGGGCTGAACGTGTGACATCTAGGAACGCAACGAAGCACGGTGACAGAAGCCTCGAGCTGTCGAACGCGCTACGCACTGCAGAGAGAGAAACGCCAAGCTTTACCCAGGTTCAGGGCCCTCGTGGTGAGGTAACACCCCTACTTCCTGCCTTCTTGTATTGCAACGCGACACCTCGCGAGGAGTACAAGGTCTTGGTTACAAAGTTCTAGCTGGCCAGAGGTTGAAGAACCTGCGTGCCCAGCTAGCAACTTGGAGAAGATCAGATCCCATCTAAGGGGTGGCCTCCCCTCCTTTTATAGCGCCAAGGTCCTCCTTCCCCTTATCTTCTTGGGGAAGGGGTTGCCACACACACGGCCAAGGAGGGTGGACAGCTGTAGACTACACTCTTCTGTAGACATGGTCTTCGTAGGGTAGTGGCGCCGGTCCACGGGAGTGGGTGGAGGAAGCTGATGTCTTCCTCTGGCGCCCTGCACCGTCCACGCTATCTTTAGGGGGGTGGCCAACAACCACTGTGCCGCTTTGGGCAGGCACAGCGAAAGTTGGTCTCCTCCCTGTCGGGGGTAGCGTGGGCGGTACGCGGTCTTCTATCCTTTATCTTCTTGCTCCACACGCCAACATGCTGAGCTGGCGTAGACTTGGTCCCTCTCCTCACCAGCGGGGGCTTGTGAGGAGGTCTTCTGGTCCTTAGCGTTTTCCACCGTCGTTCTCCTCACGAGGCGCCTCCTCGTGAGGGTCTTCTCTATAGCTTGGGTCGTTGATTCTCCCCTGGGCTGAAGATGGGCCGATGACGGGGCCCAGGAGCAGGTGGACCGGGATACCCTGGTATCCAGAACACCGACAGTTGTGTGCAGGTTCCACGTTGCTGCTTGCAAAGCAAAGCTTGGATGAGGCGCCATATAAATTGTCCAGAGCTGTCGCAAAGCTAGCGGGCATCACCTTCAGACATTTGGCTTTTTCCTGGATATGATTAAACCTTGGTTTCTTACTGAGGGAAAACTCGCTGCTGTACTCATCAAACCTTCCTCTTGGGGTTCCCAACTGGACGGTGATTTAAACTATCACACACCGCCACAGCAATGCTTCATCTGCTCATCACTAATTTTGCAAGGGCGCTAGTCAGACCATTATAACCAAAAAAAGAGAAAAAAAGAAAAGAAAAGGCACTCCTCCATGGTTTGTGAAAGTTGGTGGGCACCCGATGGAATCGGTTAGCCATGGTTTGTGAAATGAAAAGTGGTGAGGAGTGCCAAACTATAAAAGAGCATATAAATGCCTCTTACAACAATTTGGAACCACTCTCACTTGTTTAGTATGGAAAATAGCAAGAACTCCGTTGCTAGTCGTTGACAGGAACAACCACCTCTCAAAACATTTTTTATCTCTGTTTTACGAATGAAAAGCTCTAGCACATGATTAATCCCTGCTTCCCTCTGTGAAGGGCCTATATTTTTTACTTTTATGTTGAGTCAACCTATTCCCCTCTATCTCAAGCAAGCATTTGAGTTGTTGTGATCCAACCATCCTTATGTTGATTTATTCAATCGTGTTTACTATCTTCCTTTATTTAGTATGATTCTTTTATCTGAATGAATATATCTTTGGAAGCTATCTATGACTGTAAAGAGATTGTTATGATTGAGCATGTGATTTTTGCTATATAACCTCTGATATAAAAGGCTCCGATCAAAAGATAAGTACAATCTGTTCATTGTTCTCTGACCAAGAAAAAAGGTTTGCCATCACCAATCATGATTTACCTTGTGCACCTTTATTGTGATTCCCTTTACTCATTGCAAGTTAAATTATATGAAGGGAAGTTGTTGTCTATTATGACTTGTGCCTTGGTAGGTGTGATGCTTCTTGTCCGTATTTTGTTTATCGATACTTCACTCCATAAACCTGTGGTCATGTTTACCGAGTTCAGTTTTCGCTTGGGGACAAGCGAGGTCTAAGCTTGGGGGTGGGGGGGTTGACCCGTCCATTTTGCATCACTATTTTATATCATAATTTACTGTTATTCATTGATATATTTCATATTTGGATATGATACTGATGTTGTTTCCTTTGTTTTCACATGTTTGATGATTATTGGAGAATTCACTGCTAGAGTCAGGATTCTGCTGGAAAAAGGACCATGAAGACACCATATTTCTGAAGACCAGCAATTCTAGGAAAATACCCAGAAATTCATATTTCGCCAGAAGACGGAAGTAGCCAGAAGGAGAGGGTGAGGTGAGCCACCAGGGGCCCACACCACGTGGTGGCGCGGGCCAGCCCTAGGCCGCGCCACCTGGTGGTGTGGCCGCCCTGGCCCACCTCTACCATCGCTCCTTTGCGTATATTGTCTCCCCAAAAACCTAAGACCCAGGGGGATCACAGATAGACTCCGCCGCCTGTGCGGGGCAGAAAACACATAGAGAGAGAAAGCTCTCCGGTAGGCAGAAATCTGCCGGGGAAATTCCTTTCTGGAGGAGGGAAATAATTGCCATCTTCACCGCCATCGAGCCAGGCTTCATCGGGATCATCATCATCATCACCAGCACCACCAGCACCTTCATCACCATCATCACCACGTCGTCCCGCTTTAACATCTTGGGTGAATCTTGTCCAGTTCATAGGGAAAACTTTCCCGGTGTTGATTACTCTTGTAGTTGATGCTATTGAGTGAAACAGTTGAATTAAGGTTTATGTCCAGATTGTTATTTATCATTATTTCACCTCTGATCATGATCCATATGATTTCTTGTGAGTAGTTCGTTTAGTTCTTGAGGACATGGGAGAAGTCAAGATGTTAGTAGTGAAAATATGTTGAGTAGTATTTAATGGTTTGATATTTATGTTGTGGTGCTATTCTACTAGTGGTGTCATCTAAATGTCGACTACATAATACTTCACCTTTATGGTCCTAGTAGAATGCATTGTGTATTTGGCTACTAATTGTGGGGTTGCCGGAGCGACAGAAACCTAAACCTCCGTTAGGAAACCAGTGCACTAGGGAGTGTAGGATCTCAGAGTTTAAGGTTGTGGTTAGATTTATCTTAATAACTTTCTTGTAGTTGTAGATGCTTGCAAGGGGTATAATTACAAGTGTGTATTAGTCCAAGTTGGGGTAGTGCATTAGCATAGGTTCACCCCCATAACACCTATCAAACCAATGAAGATTACTTAGCTGTATGAAGCGAAAGCACTTGATAGAAACTCCCGTGTGTCCTCAGGAATGTTTGTTAATCATAAGTAGCACAACCGGTTTGTCCTTTTTTCTAAAAAGGATTGGGCCGCTCGCAGCAATTATTACTATTATCTTTTATTTACTCGTACTTTATTTACTTGCATTATCAAATACCCCTGAAAACCCGTTTGCTAGTATTTACAGTGAATCCTTGATCAAAACTGCTTGTCAACACCTTCTGCTCCTCGTTGGGTTCGACACTCTTATTTATCGAAAGTACTACGATACACCCCCTATACTTGTGGGTCATCAATCATACCTTCCTCTTGGGGTTTCCCAACGGGTCCTGTGAGACGTCAAGACTGTTTTCTGGCGCCGTTGCCGGGGAGAAAGAGGATTTCAACAAGGGGAGTCTCTCACTTCCAATCTCTTTACTTTGTTATTGTTTTGCTTAGTTTATTTGCTTTATCTTGTTTGCTTTCTTTTATAAAAAATACAAAAAATTTAGTTCCTACTATAGTTGCTATTTTTATTGTCTTGCTTTTTACTTGCTTTATCATGCTTTTTATCAATGGTTGATTTCTTTGAAACTAGATCTTATTGGCAAGGTGGGTTCACGAAAGAACAACAAAAATATTATAAGGAACACCACTTATCACAAAAAGGGAAACACTTATGGGAATAAATTAATAAATTGTATATCATTGCTAGAAATGTGTGCTCTACTTATAATGTTACTTATTGCTTTGATAAATCTTGTTGCTGTAGGAGGTATAAACACCTCCCTTTTTAATGTGAGTATAATGATAATGTTACCATATCTTCTTATGTTAAAGGAAATTATGACTTTTATGATGTGGAACAAATTGAAGAATTTATTGCTTGGAAGGGTGCATTCGAACTTGCTTATTTTCTTGAAAATACTAATGATGCACCTTATAAATATGAGGTTTATGATATACTTAAATTTTTCTTTGATAATTACAAGGAAGAAAATGGCTATATTCTTAAATATCTTAATAGATGCTCTCCACCAATAGAGGAGACTAATGCCTTGCAGGAGCCTATGGAAGAAAAAATTGCTGAAACTGGAAGCTCATTGGATGAAAAAGAGGAGGAGAGTGATGATCAAGAGAAGGAAGAATGGAGCTACCCATGTCTACCTCCCAATAAGAGTAACTCTTTAACTAATACCTTATTTGATCGCCTCCATGCTTACCAAAGGAGGATGAGTGCTATATTGATAATTGTGATGATCCCATTGATTTTTTTCTAAATATCCCTTTTTGATGAAATTGATACTTGCTATACTTGTGACCATAGTTTAAAAAACCAGACCGGTAATCGAACCGGCGAGGCTGTCAGTTTAGGTTTTTACCGGTCGGACCACTGGTTCACTGGTTCAGTGTCTGGTTTTTTAAATTATTAAGTAATACATATTAACATAAAAATACAGTAATAAATGAATAATTATATATACATATCATATGAAGCTTGCAATTTGGGCATGACATAGTAGTCAGCAACTAAGGAGCAACTTTGCTCTGTCAAAGACTGCTAACAAGTATCTTCATTTTGCATGTAGCAAAGGCCATCACGGTTCTTCATTGGTTGAATTTCTAGTGATGCAATGTAGATGAAGTACAAAAGAGAAACATCTCTACCTTATAAAACAAAATTTCGTGGCTTAGCTGGTAAGGGCATCATTCAGTTTGTCGTAACCTCAGGTTGAGGGTTCGAATCCCACGCTTCGCTCCTTAATTAATTTTAGCAAACGTTCAGGCAATTGAACCAGTGGACTGGTTAATGGTTTATAGTGCGTAAACCAGCGGTCTGACCGCGGTTCGGCTGGTTTATACCGGCTCGCCAGCGCAGCTGGTCCAGTGCGCTAAAAAACCCGCTCGAGGCTCTGGTTTCGGTTTTTACTGGTTAAACCAGTGAACCGGTCTGGTTTTTAAAACTATGCTTGTGACCTTGATACTACTATGAATGAAACTTTTGAGAATGATGTTGCTACTATTATTTATGATAATCCATGCTACTTTGATAAATCTTATGACAATCCTCTATTTATTCCAACTATTGATATGCATGATAATGAGGAAGTTTGTTTAGAAAATTTATATGATAATGCTCTAGATGATGGTCCTATGTTACTTGATGTTATAAATTATAATGCTACTGAAAATAGGATTGCTATAATGTGTCCCATACCTTTTAAGAGTGACCAATCATCTTGTTTTGCTATTACTAAAAGTGAGAAAGAAGAGGTCTTTATTTTGAATTTTGATCCCACTATTTTGGAGATTGATATGGATTGTGTGCTTGCAGATCATGAAAAACAAGCTTTGTGTGATATTTATATTGTTGAGTTTGTTCATGATGCTAAAACACCTCTCTTTATATTGAAAATTCCAAAGATGCTCTTGTTTTATCTTCCCATTCTTGTTACTATGTGCATCTTTGATTTATTTTCTTACAAGATTCCTATGCATAGGAAGTGGGTTAGACTTAAGTGTGTTTCATATTTGCTCCTTGATGCTCTCTTTCGCTTCAATTCATATTTCTTATGTGAGCATCTTCTCAAATTACTAAGCCTAGTTGAAAGGCGTTAAAGAAAAGCACTCTTGGGAGATAACCCATGTTTTATTTTAGTAATTTTTCTTTTGTTGACTCTTGGAAGTTGTTACCTCTGTAACAACCTTTTCTTATCCTTTTTATTTCATTTTTGTGCCAAGAATAGCCTCTAATAGGAGGAAGGTAAGATTTGGGGAAGTTGCTGTCCTGAAACAGATTTCTGTGCTTCACTGTAAAAAATCATCAAAAATCCTAGAATGTCGTACTGATCTGCAAGTTTTTGTGTGCATGCCCAAGGTTATTATCTAACTTTTGTAGTTTTACACTTTTTGATTTTAGGAATAGAAGATTTTTGAAAAAATCAATCTTTACCTGCTATTCTATTTTGACAGATTTCTGCCACTATTTGCATTTGCCTCTTAATCTCTTTCTTTTTTAGTTCTTTTGATCGAAAGAGCTTTTAAAAGAAGTTGCTACAGTAGCTAATGTTTTAATGGATATTTTACATAAGTTGAAACTGAACCAAAATTGGATCAACTATCTTGCATACACTAATGTTGCTAATGAGAATTGTGTGAAGTTTTGTATGAAGGAAGTTTTCAAGTGTAGGGAAAGGAGAATGATGTGATGAAGGATGAACAAAAGCTCAAGCTTGAGGATGCCCATGTTACCCCAAGAAATATCCAAGAAGTACAAGCGTCGAAGCTTGGGGATGCCCAAGGCACCCCCTTCTTCATCAACAAAAATATCAGGTCATCTTTCAAGACACTATATTTTTATTGCTTCCTATGCTATGTGTTGTTCTTGGAGAATCTTTATTTTTATTTTAGTTTTATTTTGTTTTGTTTGCTATAATAAATGGTTGGACCCCAGCATAATTGTTTTGGAGAAGACACACTCTGTTTTCATTGCCTAGAACACTCTAGTTTTCACTCTTACTGTTCTGTGAGTGTTCTCTTTTGCTAGTACTGCGTTTAGCCTTTGTTTTTCGCCTGTATTTTTGTTTAGAACTTGTTAGTTCTTTTTAGTTAGGTGTGTTTATCCCTCTGGTCTTTATTGATTTTTATCTTTGAGAGTTGTTTCAAATAAGTTGATTGGTGTTGGAGAAGAGTAAAATGTTTCATGCTTATAGTGGTGCAAAAGGAATCTTGTTTAGACTATGGCTTAGACTTTATCATGTCATGTTAGATATTATTTTGATTATATGCTTAGTAGTTATTGTTGTAGCATGACTTGTCTCAAATAACTAAGAGTGCTTAATGTGCCATTGAAAGAATCATGTGTTGTTTTTATCATACAAAAGCATAATATTGTGGTATTCTCCTTTGATGCTTTATTTGGGTTGACTTGGTGCATGCTTACACCATGTTATGAGTATAAACCAGTCACCTCAAGCCTCTATGATCATTTAGTTTTTGACTTGTAATATCACTTTATGCTTTGATTAATAATATTTTGTCACTATGCATGATTATGGCCGTTATTGCTCTCTTAGTTGGTCGCTCCCAGTCTCTTGCTAGCCTTCACCTGTACTGAGTATGAGCTCTACTCGTGCATCCAACTCCCGAAAACCAAAGTTTGCCAATGTCTCCACCATATCTACCTATTAGCATTTTTGCTATTCCAAGTATATTCATCATGATTTTATCTATCTTCCAAATTAAATTTTTTATGAGAAAATTAGTTAGTAAAGCTCTCACGAACTTGATGGCACATTTACTTTCTTGCACTTAATAAACTTGACTATTGTGATTCTCTTATCAAGTATATATGCTTGGAAATTGTGAGTTGATAGTTAGCACAGCCATGCTTTGATGGGGCAAAATTTCAACATTGCACTTATTCCTATTTAGTTGATATCATGATCTTTTGTTTATGGATGCCTAGCAGTGTGAAATAAGTTGGAAACTTGTGAGCTCATAGAGTTTGTATATGTGTTAGAGAAACGCCTGGGCCACTAATCTAAACCATGCATCATTCATGGTGGAAATTTACAACATAACCATAGTGGGCATTCGACGACACATCTCTAATAAAAAGCTATACCCAATGGTAAATAAAAGAGATGTCGATGTGTTCATTGTCTGTTTGTCTTGTCATTTTGACATGGGAAAGCTTCCATATCATCGAGCAGGAGGTACGCCATTGGCGTTCTCGATGACAAGAACTTTCTTGGGACCTAAGTTGAGTAGCATGTGGTTTAGGTACTCGTATTCAAGGGACATGAGATTTTCAACTTGTGATTTGTCAAGCATATAACTCATATTTGCACTCACATTAACTTTAACCATTCAAGATGCCAATGATAGGGGCAATGAGAGCTCAAAGCTAATAAGTACCATAATTTTTGGAAGCTTTATAAAACTTGTAGTCCCTACTTCCCTCTGTGAATGGCCTTTCTTTTACTTTTATGTCGAGTCTTCATCTTCTATCCTTATGCACCAATTAAGAGAGCATAGTCGTCATTCTGAGTATAATGTGCATAGTCCCAAAATTTATTATTGATTGATTCATGATTGTGGTATTGCTTGTTCTAAAATTATTTGTATCTGGTCACCCTTTGAACTTTGAAGGTGTTTCCTATGCATTTATGTTTTGCTATTCCATGAAGGACAAGCTGAATACCACTTTGCTATGCTTTCTATATGCTCAGAACAAACAAATAACTTTCAATGCATTATTATTCATGATCTTTTGTTTGTGTTGCTTTTCATGTTGTAACATGGTTGCTAAGTTCTATTGTTAGAATTATATCTTTTATGCCCATGTTCAGAGTACTTTGATCTCAGCTTGCAATGCTTTACAATAACTTGATCAAGATTGTGTTGGCCGCATGTCACCTCAAAAATTATTTTTGTTATTACTTACCTACTTGAGGATGAGAAGGAGTTAAGCTTGGGGATGCTGATATGTTGTAAACGTATCTATAATTTTTGATGCTCCATGCTTGTTTTACACCAATTGCTTTATGTTTTGTTTACACTTCGTGGCATTTTTATGCTTTTTCTGGAACTAACCTATTAACAAGATGCCACAGTGCTAGTTCCTGTTTTCTACAGTTTTTCTATTCCAGGTTTTTACTGAAGGAAATATTCTCAGAATTGGACGAAATAAAAGCCAAAGTTCCTATTTATCTGACACGAAGACGGAGTCCAAAGGAGAGACAGAGACTGGAGGTGTGTAGATGTCTGCCCAGTTGGGAACCCCAAGAGGAAGGTATGATGAGCACAGCAGCAAGTCTTCCCTCAGTATGAAACCAAGGTTTATCAAACCAGTAGGAGAAAGAACCAACTTCCAAAGGTTGATGCTTGCAAGCTTCGCGACAGCTCCAGACAATTTATATATGGCGCCTCGTCTGGGGCGTAGCTTTGCACCAGCAACAACGTGGAACCTGCACACAACACAACCAAGTACTTTGCCCCAACTTACAGTGAGGTTGTCAATCTCACCGGTTTGCTATAAACAAAGGATTAAACATATTGTGTGGTAAAAGATAGTAATTTGCGAGAATGTAAATAATGCGAGTAAATAGCAAACGGTAATAACAATGTAAAAGAATGGACCGGGGTCCACAGTTCACTAGAGGTGTCTCTCCATAAGATAAGTAACATGCTGGGTAAACAAATTACAGTTGGGCAATTGATAGAATAAAGCAAGCATACAAACATCATGAGGATCACTATGAGATTCACTTGGGCACTACAACATAATACATAGACCGTAATGCAACCGCATCTATGACCAATAATCCACCCTCTGGATGTCATCCGAGCAACCATTGGGAATTAAGTTGCAAGCAACAGATTATCTTCTTAAGCAAAGTGTGTAATGTAAACAATACGAATGTCCTTGAACACAAGATTGTTGTTTTCTCCCTAGTAGCAACAACACATCTACAACTTTAGAGGTTGTTGTCACTCCCCCAAGTTACTAGAGGCATGAACCCACTATCGAGCATAAATACTCCCTCTTGGAGTCACTAGCATCTACTCGGCCAACATATCTACTAGCAATGGAGAGCATGCAAGATCATAAACAACATAGAGATAACATAAAGATGATAAATCACTAGATCAACTTGACAAAGTACCAATATTTATCGGATCCCAACAAACACAACATGTAGAATTACATAACGATGATCTTGATCATGATAGGCAGCTCACAAGATCTAAACATGAAGCACATGGAGGAGAAGACATCCATCTAGCTACTGCTATGGACCCGTAGTCCAAGGAAGACTACTCACGCATCACTCCGGAGGCAGGCATGGCGATGAAGAAGGCCTCCGGTGGTGATTCCCCTGTCCGGCAGGGTGCTGGGAAGAGCTTCTGGACCCTCTCGATCTGTAGCGCCCTACCTTTTGCTAAAGGCAGAACTCCTGTGTTAATGTACTACTCCCTAGGTCAATAGATAGCACCACAGTACAAAATATAGTAATCATTGCAATAGCATCAAATATTACAACGTAAATCCAGTTACATAGGTCTTCAACCTTAAAAGTACACAACATAAAGCATAGTTACAATGAGCCTCCATCTTCATCACGTGCCACAGGCAGACATGTTGGAATGTAGACTCGAGATCCTACTAATCATTCCTCGTCCGAAAAACCTGCACATTTGAATATGCAGCCCTGGAGGGGTCAGTACAATAACGTACTGGCACATGACACATATTTGGTGGCATTTGTGAAAAGACTACACTAGATGATATTTGGCTGGTGGATCTCATAGGCTAATTTGCATAAAGCCAGTTTTAACCTAAATTCTTTGCAAAACCTTTCTTTCAAAATTTTAGTTTATAAGGGTCAAGATAACCCCATACACTACATGTTAATTAGGCATGTAGTTCTGGGCAAAACTCAACAAAGTTTGAAACACAGAAACCACCACCCCTCGGAGTGTATGGCCCTGAGCTCTTTCCTAATTGTTTCTAGTCAAGTTTTAAAATCATTCAGAAATAGTGATGAGATTCTTCCGAACATTCCATGACTAGAGACTCAATTGTCCATAACCGAGGACACGGCTAAATGCTTAGATTTTGACACCTTGCAAGGGTTGTGCACTTTCACCTTAAGACTCATTTTACCCCCATAAATAAAATGAGACAAGACCTTTCAGAAAAAGCATTCAACCAAACTAGTCTGACCGTGCCCCCTATATTTTGCTACCACCTCGTGTCAGTCCCTCTGGGTTGAACCCTTAATCCTACTCCATCAAGACAGAGCCCATAATGTCATAAGGTTGCACTGGAAGTACTCTAAACATGGAAGACATAGTAATCTCTTTAATCCTGAGTGGCCATCCCGAGCGGTTTCCTGAGTACACATCCTCTCGAGGCATGTGCCCCAGGACCCACCTTCCTTGCCTCATCTTATCAAACCAATCCACCCAGGAGTTCATTTTTGTTGAAGTTGTTAATTTATTCACAAAACAACTTTAGCAAAGTGATCATAGCATGGCATCAATATTCAAGTATTTAGCATCCTAACAGGTAGGGTTCATGGATAACTACTCACTACTAGGATCTAGCATTTTGAAAACAGTTTAAATATTCCACCTATCATGCATACTACTAAAAACACTAATGCAAGAGTAAAATGGGTAGAAGATATGTGTGTCACTTGCCTTTTTGAAGAATACGATCTTTCCACTTCTCTCAACTAAGCACGTAGCTCTTTGCACAAACTATAACACAGAAATAGCACAACATAAACATACAATACAAACACAATCAAACAAGGCAAATAATTATAAAGGTGTTTGTTTAACAATTTAGATTTCTTAAGATATTGTGATGGAAGAGATATTGTAAAAGATTCATGAATGACAAGATATGAATGATGAGATCTTAATGAAGAGAACTTGGAATAACTCATGTGAATTAACTCACACAAGTGTCAAATAGTGCAATAGTAGTACCATTGAATAAGTGTGAAAACAATTATTCTTAAATAGCATATATTACACTTAGGCTTTGGGCAAGGTTTTATGACAATTAACTCATTTGTAAATTGAATAGTTCAACACATGAAATCAAGATTAAGTAAACAAAGGATTTAATATGAGTGAATGATATTTGAGACTTTGGCTTAAAGGTTCATTGAACAATCATGGAGTAAGAACACACACTAGGGGTATAGATTATAGGGATTTCTATTCTCGTGCCCCTGGGTCGTTAGTTGTACTCAGTTTTCCCCAGCCGCTTAACTTTTTCTTAGTTTTCCCCTCGCTCTAGTTTGAAACCCCTCGCAGACGCTCGGACGGGAGGGTTGCCGTCTGGTCAGAGGCCTTGACCGTTACCGGTGACGGCTAGGGAGCCGCGGTGGTTGTGAATTGACCGATGCTTTTGAATGGTGCTGACGGGTAGGGTCAGGAGACACGTCGGAGCAGCCATCCATCTATCGCTGACGTGTGGGCCGTTTTATTTCTTGATTGTATACGCGGTGCTGCCAATGACAAATGGGGCCGCTCTATAGGGCTGCCGCAGCCAATGACCAGTGGGGTCATGTATTTTTCAGGAAAAGACATATATTGCCGCTCTGTGGGGCCTCCGCAGCCAATGACCAATGGGGCCGCTCTATGGGGCTGCCGCAGCCAATGACCAGTGGGGTCGTCTATTTATTTAGAGAAAATCATATATTGCCGCTCTGTGGGGCCTCCGCAGCCAATGACCGCTGGGGTCGTCTATTTATTTAGATAAAATCATATAGAGCCGCTCTGTGGGGCCGCCTCAGCCAATGACCGCTGGGGTCGCCCTTTTTCTTAAGCTAGACCCAGCAAGTGACTATTTTCGCTAGAGAGAAGCAACAAGTTCGCAAATTATTTTTTCTTAAGCTAGACCCAGCAGGTGACTATTTTCGCAGCTTAATCTAAAGTGAATCTTATGCTAAACATGGCTGGAACCTAGTGTTGTGTATCTCATTAGTCATCGGAGAACCGCTGGCAGCTCGTTCCCCACCCTCGGACGGAGCAGCCATCGCTAGCGCCTCGTCGCGCCACCGGCTCTGTCCCCTGGCGATGTCGGACGGACTGCGGCGCTGCACGTCAACCACGGCTCCAGCACTTATTTCGTCCGCACGCATTGTACCCACCGTAGGAAAGTCCGCCGTAAGCAGATCTGCCGCCCATGACGACCGGGATTTGTTCCACGCACCAATTGGTAGTATAGCTTGGTAAGAACTCCGCTTCCGCCTCCCCCGCCCCCTAATCGATTCGGTTCCCGTAATTTATTGGAGTTTGCAGGTGCGAAATAGTCCTCAATGTCTGGTCGTAGCGGGTACACCGGCGAGGGTGGGGATTCGATCATGTCATGGCCACGTTCTACTTCTCCTACCTCGTCGGAAGTGCAGGTATCTAGCTTCTGCTCTCTGTACTACCATTGAATTTAAGTGCCGCCATGGCCTGTTGGAGTGATTTCAGTTGTTCTTTTTTCCATTATTGTTACAGTTCGCCAGGCAAGCCGATGATCCATGGTACATTGCATACCAAGATGAATCAACCCAGTGGTGTAGCCAAAGGATGGATTTGGAGGAGAAGGTGGCCAATTTAGGTGATGAATTGGCCCATAAAAACCTGATGATATTCGAGCTGAAGCGTACTGTGGAGGAAGAAAAGAAGAATTCAGAGCTTATTCGCAAGGAGAAGTTGATACTTGAGATAGATCTTGCCGTATCTGATCAAGTGGTAGAAAATCAAGAACATGAACTTCAAGTGATGGGAGAGGCAAAAAGTAGATTCATCTGGGCAGTTTTATTAGGTGTCATCCCTGGCCTAGCAGTTATGTGGTTGTGGTAGATGATTTAGATAGTATAGAATTGTTATTCAGTAGATGGCTCTAACCACTGTATTTTGGTGTGGCTCTAACCACTGTATTTTGGCGTACAATTTCCTAGTTGTGCTAAGTAATGCCCGCGATAATTTTAGCATGCATGGACATCTTATAAAAGTGAAGGGATCCCAAAAGTGAATTTGGATGAGTTCCAAAAGTGAAGGGATCCTAAAAGTGAAAGCATGTACCAGCCTCTCGGATCAAATACATTTCAATCTTCCCAATCAAGTTGGGATAGAATTCAAATCATATATTCAGATGTACAGGGACACATCGAGAAAGTGGAGAAGCTTTTTTTGAGACGGAGGTAGTAGTTCAAACAATTTTATCCCAAATTGAAATTGAAAAATACAAATTTATCATAATTTATCCCAATTTGCGGCGTTGAACACGGCCGCGCACCGATGGGCTAGAAGGGCCTGGACGACGGTCGGCTGAGGGGTGGTCATCTGCGCCATCCGCAAACTCGGACATGGAGGAGGGCTGGATCTGTGGCTTCGCAACCACTCTTGGCACCGCCGCCGTCCTGGTGGCTGGATCTGCGCCATCCGCAAACTCGGACATGGAGGAGGGCTGGATCTGCGCCATCGCAGCGATGTTGTAGGCGATGGCTTCAATCGTCTTGGCATCGATGACCACTGTCGACACGACCGCCTTCTTGGTGTCCATCAGCAACAGATCTGAGGAGGGCAACAGAAGTGAGACATCGGCAGGCTCCGACATTGAAGGCTGGATCTGCGCCGTCGCAGCGATGTTATAGGTCGAAGCGATGTTGTAGGCGATGGCTTCAAGACGATCGGTGAGCACTGTCGACACGGCCACCATCTTGGTGTCCATTAGCAACAGATCTAAGGAGGGCAACAGAATTGCGACATCGGCAGGCTCTGACATTAAAGGCTGGATCTGCGCCATCGCAGCGATGTTGTAGGTCGCAGCGATGTTGTAGGCGATGGCTTCAAGACGATCGGTGAGCACTGTCAGCACGGCCACCATCTTGGTGTTCTTCATCATCAACAGATCTGAGAAGATAAACGAAAGTGAGACAGAGAGAGACATTTCAACTATTTCTGAGGGTTAGATCCTCACCGGCACTCTTAGGTCCTCACTGGCACTCTTAGATCCACGCCGCCGCACGGTTAGATCCGCGCCACCGCACGCACGATAGATCCACGCCGCCGCACGCTGCAGTTCCGCGCGGCCGCACGCACGGTTAGATCCGTGCCGCCGCACGCATGGTTAGATCCGCGCCGCCGCACGCACGCTACAGATCCGCGCCGCCACGACCGCCAAAGTAAGAGAGGAAGATGCGACTGCTAGGGTTGGTAGGTATGTGCACTGCTCTTCTCTCCGTATTCATCCATCGAGGTAGAGAGAGATATACAGGCCGTCCGATCATAAATGATCCCACGGTGCAAGCGTACGTTGAGCTATCAACCAACCAACATCCGTGTGACATACATCTCGACCAATCAGAGATCAGCCAGTGAGTACAAGTGAGGAAAACTGAGTGGAACTAAGAGGGGGAAAGTGAGGAAATGTTTATCAGAAGGGCAAAACTGAGTAGGACTGAGTAAAACAAGTGGACCCAGAGGGGGAAAACTGAGTAAAACTAAGTAAAACAGGGGCACCCAAATAATAAAGGGAGTAAGGGAAATTGTAGCTTTTGGCATAAAAATTGTTAGATTGTGTTATTTGAACAATATAGTACATTTTGGCTGATGTGATATTGTTTGCAATTCAAAGATACACAAGTGTGACGAATTTGGACTCATTTGGACAAAGTTTGTAAGCATAGTGGGTATTTGGGAGGTGTGTTGAGTAGACAGCCCTGCATCTTCATAGCTAGTAGCTCATGGACTAGGAAGTGGTTTTGGGAAAAACTTCATATCTCTATATTTCATTTTCCATTATTATTTCTCTAGGTTGTAGGTAACATAACAAGACTCCATGGGAAGGTTCCACCATGTTTTGAATTATTTTGAATTAAACTAAACCCAAAACTATATTTTTTGAGTTTAGTCACTTAGAAAATGATAAATTTCCCTTTCCATTATTATTTCTCTAGGTTGTAGGTAACATAACAAGACTCCATGGGAAAGTTCCACCATGTTTTGAATTATTTTGATTTTTTTTTACTTAAACTAAACCCAAAACTATATTTTTTGAGTTTAGTCACTTAGAAAATGATAAATGTGGCTTAAGCGATGAACTTATTCGAGGTGCATGACCATAGGAAACTTGCAATAACACATACATTCAAATTAATTGTTCAAACTAAAATCTTTCTCTTGCTCCTGGTGTGACTCGCTGGGTCCACCACCTTACTCCGGGTAACCCTACCAGGGATATTACCGGTGTCTACCTTCCTTTTGCCATCTTTCTTGTTCTTCTTCTTCTCTTCGGGTTGTGCCAAGACCGAGACAACCATATCACACGAAGCTTGTGCTCTTTCTTCTAATGCATTTTCTTCAAATGCTTCAAGCAGCTCTCGATCCATTGCTTCAAAGGCCTCTCGATCCATCTATTCCCTCTGCTCTCGATCCATCGGTTCAAGCAGCTCTCGATCCATCTGTTCCCTCTGCTCTCGATCCATTAGTTCAAGCAGCTCTTGATCCATCGGTTCAAGCAGCTCTCGATCCATTGGTTCAATCTGCTCTGGATCCATCGGTTCAAGCAGCTCATGATCCATTGCTTCAATCTCCTCATGTTGAATTGCTGCTTCATTCTCCTCTGCATTTGCTGCTCCCGCCTGATCTTCCATTCCAAAAGCTGGGTCAACTGGATTTTTACAAAGCCTAGCAATGTGTCCAGGGGTTCCACAATGTTTGCACTTACGTCGTCGAATCGGTACACCACCCTCTGCACTAGCTCTGATCCTATTCTTCCTCAGCCTACCTGCCGGTCTAGTCAAAACTGGAGAGTACAGTTTGAAGCCTGGATCGACTTTCATCCATTGGTCTTTTCCCAACAAGGTAGGAACATTCATAGCATATGCAGCCCTAAATTTGGCAACAGAGAAATACTCTGACACATACTAATCAACTTCACCTTCTGCACCCGCTATAACACTCATGAAAAACAGTGCGTGTATGCAGGGTATCCCACGGATCTGCCATCGCCTGCAATGGCATGTCCTATCAACCAAACTCACTGGATACCTCCACTGCATGTTTTTACTGTCAGTGTAGGTTACCTCAGCCTCCATTCCTTTTCTGATGCATTTCATCTTCAATTGTTTTGCCCTGGAATGCAAAGACTTAATCAAAGATGGGAACATGAGATGGCCAACATATTTTGTGGCTGCAATTCTTTGACGCAGATCGATCTTTATCATGATCATCTGCCTAATCTTATCAAATATTTGCCACATCATACGCCCTTTCAATGACTTGACCTTTGCATTGAAACTCTCCGCAAGGTTACTTGTTACATAGTCTACCTTGCAAATTTCATTGAATTGGCTTCTTGACCACACCCTACCATGATGTTCATTCAAGTACTCTTTCACCCCAGGTTTTTGTTTATACAACACTTCCAAATGAAACAGATGCTTCCTAATGCTGCATGTGTATGTAGCTGGCCATAGGTTGTCAGTATAAACTTTACCCTTGAATTTCTTTGTAAAATTCTGTACCAAGTGTCGCATACATTCCCTATGCTCCACTCCAGGGAATACTGCTTCTACTGCACTCTCCAAACCTTTGCAAGCGTCTGTGTGGATAGCAAGTCCTGGTGGATGACCTATAAGGTCGCGCAAATTCTGCAGAAACCAAGTCCAACTTTCCTCTGACTCAACCTCCAAAACTCCATAAGCAACAGGGAACATCCAATTGTGTCCATCAACTACAGTAGCAGCAACTAGCTGTCCTTTAAACCTGCCATGAAGAGCTGTTGCATCCATGGCCAAATAAGGCCTGCAGCCGTCCAGAAAGCCTTTCTAGCAAGCTTTGAAACAAACAAAAGCCCTTCTAAAACATTCCTTCTGCATTATCCTCCCGCTTTTCAATTTGTAGGGAACTGTATGCTTGTCTATTGCTACAACACTGCCTGGACTAGCCATCTCCACTTCAGCTTTGAAAGTGTAAAGCAACTGAAAGCTTTCATTCCATGGACCATTGATCCTGTCAAGAGCCATTTCCTTTGCATAGAACATCCTCATGTAAGGTATTTTTATAGTAAACTTATCAGATATCAATTTTATGAGTGTTGTTGGACTAAGTGATGGAGTTTCTCTCAGCCAATCTATGATTGCATCTGCCAACCACCTAGTCTTCGCTAGCTTTGATTTCTCCTCTGGCACTCCCGCTCGTGGTGGACAAGTATGGTCGATCGAGTTCTTCTTTATCTGAAACATAATTATAAGGGATGTTAGTAACAGTTAACAAATTTTACACTGTGATCTAATATTCACAACTGGTTGGCGTAGTACCTGAACCACGGTGCTTCTGAGCATTGTGGATGCATGCAGCCTCCACTTACACCTCTTGTATGGGCACTTAACTGTGAACCTACCTGGCTCACTTTTAATAACCTCATAATCATTCTTGGTGAGAATGCAATATGTAGTAATTGCATTACAGCAGTCCATCATCGTTTGAAATACGGTGCCTTCTGCAAGCTGAGGATCCTCCCTGTTCCACTCAATTGTTGGCAAGTCATCACCTTCGTAATCGGCTAAAACGAGGCTGTCATTGTTCTCATCCTTCTCTTCATCATCAATGTCATCAAATCTGGCACCTTGTGCAATATCTTCCATGTATTGATCCTCCATTGCCTGCTTACTGCATCGATCTACCAATTCAGGAAACATCAACTCATCCTCATCATCTTGAGGAGACGGATCCTCAATCTCTGCATCGTCCTCCACATCGACCGCAGGAATGATCTGGCTACCACTACCACTAGCATTGGGGACAGATGGTGCTGCTGTGGACCTACAAGGAGCGGGGCGGCGCACACGATTAGCAGAGGTAGCAACACTAGAGAGACATGATGCCCGACCACCTGATGATGCCCCAACACCAGATGATGCCTGGACCCTGTCCACATGGATTCAAATTCTACCGACACGACAAGAATCATTTAAAGCAAAAAGAATTCCCAGATTGTCGTCAGAAATTAGTGGAACATATCTTCCCTCCATGCTGTTGAAATATTGGAAATCAACTGAATCGCCAGCGCCCCAGGCGTACTGAGCGCAGATGTTATCTTTTAAATCCCTCAACGAGATGGTAGTTGCAACCACCGCTGGGATGTAAAATCCGCTCACATTGCGTTCAGAATCATGCAAAAAGCTAGTATCCAGCCTAACCACCAGCCGAAAAGCCAGCAATGGATCAATCCTATTCGAAAAGCAACGCAGTTAGTTGAGCAACAATAATTCGCGCTCAAAAACTGCCTACTGTTAATTCACATAGGCAGACGATGCTTACCCAGATGGAATCCATGCGTTAGATCCCTCCGATTCCCAATCTTCTCCACCGTTGAGGGGCATAATCGGCACACCAGACGGATGTACAAACTCTACCGCGATAGCTGTAGATCTAGTGGAGGCGGAGCCCTCTCCACCTCTCGGGGGTGGTGGTGGGGGCGGGGGCGGCTCGAGGGCGAACGACGCCATAAGGTAGGAGGGTAGGACGGCATGGCGGCGGAGGGGCGGTGAGCTCTTCCAGTCTCAGGCGGAGGGGAAAGCTTTGGGTGAGTGACCGTCAGTTCGACGTGTCTCATTGGGTCAACAGTCAACACCATTCAAAAGCAATGGTCCATTCACAACCACCGCGGCTCCCTAGCCGTCACCGGTAACGGTCTAAGGCCTCTGACCAGACGGCAACCCTCCCGTCCGAGCGTCTGCGAGGGGTTTCAAACTGGAGTGAGGGGAAAACTGAGGAAAAGTTCAGCGGCTAGGGAAAACTGAGTACAACTAACGACCCAGGGGCACGAGAATAGAAATCCCTAGATTATAACATCACCTTGATAAAAGTAGAAACTAGGATTGAGATGTTTTACACTTTACTCAACTAACACAATTGTAATTTGAATAACTATGGGTTAGACAAGATTGAGTTTAGATAGATGGGATATGTGTCTAGATAGTGTCAAGATGTGTGTTGGTAACCAGTTATGATCATAGAACTCAACATAGTTGAAAGAAACAATATTGGAAAGAAATTAGAATTATTACTATGATGGAAAAACTCAAATTCTCATATTTGAATTTGAGTCATTGTGAAGTAATTCAAGAAAATTAAGAAGTGATGTTAGTAGATAGCTTGCAGTAAAACAAAGCTACTGCAATTGGAATCATACTAAAACAATTTGTAGAACTCAAATTATGATCAAATTAGTAATTTAGATAGATTTAAGTGCACAAAGTGTGTGCACGTATCAACTTTGTTGTTTCTTGATTCTATGATATCCTACATGATTAGAGGATTCCAAGGACTACAAATTTGTAATTTTTGGATGATTAGAACAAAAGATATGAATTAAATGAAATAATAGATAGGTTTGATTCAATTTGAAAATGAAATGAATTTGAATACTGAAACTATAAAATTTTATTGCATTATTAGATTCTATACTTTGTAAGATTTCCAGAGACATCGAGTTTGCAATTTTTGGATCTATGGATCGAAAGTTATGAATTAAACAAGATTCAGTACAAAAATCTAATTCTAATTCTAATTTGAACTCCGTTTAAACTAGAGACTGACACTTGGCGTGTTCCTATTGGCTGGTATCGATTTGGGTGGACTAACGATATGAGCCGTTAGATTTAAGTGAGATCGGACGCACTGCATTGACTGATACCAATTCGGTTTAAGTGATCTATCAGGGCCACAGGATCAAGATCTGACGGTCAGAAACAGAGAAGAGGGAGAACTCACCTAGGGTTTAGGTTTCCGGCGAGATCCCGACGAGGTGCGGCCAGGTGGTGGTCTCCGGTGAGGCTGCGGTGGTCCTTGGTCGACGGCGAGTGTACAATGGGGTTCAGCACGATGCGGCAGCCTCGAGTGCATGATCGAGAATGTCGATCACGTCCAGAGGAAGCAAAGGAGGGAGGCCGGAGGTGTTGCAGGTGTCGGTGGCTTTGGGTGTAGATGCAACACTCAATTTGCTGCACGGTTTAGCAAGGAAAAAGCATCAGCAGACGCGCCAGAGGGAGGGGAAGTGATTGGAAGAAGAAGGAGGGGTGTGTGCTCACCGACGACGTCGGAATCACGCGGCGATGCCTGCAGGTATGGCAGATTCCGATGAGCAGAATCGCGCAGCTCGGCGGCGCTTTGCTGAAATTGAGGGTAGGGAAACAGAGAGGGCGTCGAGGGGGTTTTATAGGTGCTCTGGCTTGGAGGGGGGGTTAGGGTTTAGGGTGGAATCGGATGGCCACAGGCGACGCCATACTCGGGCCGGTCTCCTACCCGAGGAGGAAGATGACTGACAGGTGGGGTCCACCTGTCAGCGAGGAGGAAGAGAAAGCCGGCGTACCGGTTTGGGATGGAGGCGATGCTGGGCCGTGGACCGGATCTGGTCTTGGGCTAGATGGTTTCCCCTCGGCCTTTCTTCTTTTCTTTATTCTTTTCCTTTTTTCCTTTTTCTGTTTTCTCATTTGTTTCATATCTTTTGCAAATTTAATTCAAATCAATTCAAACCACTTTCTAAATTTTTCTAAAAGTTAACACAATGTTTCCAAGCAGTAAGAAACATGTTTTCTAGAATAAATGGAGATTTTCAATAAACTTTATGAACTCAGCAAAAGGGCTTTGCTTGCATATCCCAATTAGGATTTGGGTTTGAAAATCATTCTTTTTAGAATTAGTGAAAATATTTCATAAAATATCCTTTTGAAATTCACTCCCAAACATAGCTTTGAAAATAGCAACTTTGAATACATATAACACATTTGTGATTCATTCCTTTGCAAGCAAGCTTGCATAGGTTTGAATAAAAGAGAGAAAATAATAATTTGATATTTTGTTTGCTCCAAGAAGTTTTTCAAGAAACACTAGGAAGTTTGAAATGTTTTTATAATAGAGCTTTTAAATATACCCAAAATTTTCAAATCCTTGTAAAAATTCAATCAACACAATCAAAATAAAAGGCAAAAAATTTCCCCCAAAATTTGATAAAATCTTGGGATGTTACAGACTACCATCCATAAAAGAAATCTCATCCCCGAGATTGGAAAGGCTAGAAAAGAAGTAGGGTTTTGAGTTTCCTAGGTGGCTACCACCCTTAAAAGAAACTTTTGTGGGTAGTCTAGGTCCTTGGGTTCAACCAGATACACCTTGGTGTTTTCTTGGCACTGGATCATCTTTTGACTTGGCACTGGATCATCTTTTGACTTGGCACTGGATCATCTTTTGAACCCAATAGTTAGTCTTCATCTTCAATTACAATAGGTGGGTGTCTATTCACAACATTGGGCACCAACCTTCCTCAGGGGTTGCTTGGGGTTAACCCTGCTCCCTTGTAGAGCTTCTATCCAACAGGGTAGTTGTTGAACTACTTTGGACATTGAAGAGTCACTTTTTGGGTCAATTAGAAGACCAAGCTGGGGGGTCTCCTATGTTCATGTCACCCTCTTAGTCCACATCCTTGGATGTCCTTCATCTTATGGTTCCTTCCTTTATTAGCACTTTTGAGTCAAACAACTTTCCATGTTGGTGGGCCTCTTCCATTGCAAGTCTTCTTCAACAGTCAGCTTGGAGTTCATCCTTACCGAATTCCTACATGTTGGCAGCACTTGCTTGCTATAAGGGTGTAGTATCTTATCCTCCTAAGGTTTAGGCTTAACAATGTCGTCTCTCGTAGGTATGTCTCTCTAGATTAAACATTCCTCATAACAAGAGTGAACAATATGAGTAGTCATCATGGGGCGCTAATCCATGTCGCACCCAATCATTACCTTGTATTTGGTTTGGTGCATCTCGCTTTCTAGCTCTTGGTCATCCTTACTACTTTGACAAAAAAAATCTTGGATAAGGAGTCAAAATTCCAAATCCCATTTTTTTTAAACAAAATATATCGTTCCTTAGCTAGGGGTTTGCGACCAAACTCATGGTAGTAACCCTTGAATTGTAGATACCTTGGTTTGCCTTCCATAAGAAAACTTTTAATCCATTCCATTAAGTTGAGCATTTCTCTTACATACTCTTTCAACTTCTATTACAACTAGTAGCTGAAAACATGTGTTTCCAGTTGGCTGTTCCTGATTGTGTCTTCTCTTTGGTCTTTGAGTCCCTTTGGTCTTCTACGTTCACGATGGTCATGGATGTGCTTTTCTCTAGGCATTTATTTGAATAGTGTCCCTTTTGCTTGCACTTAAAACAAGTGATTGTACTGAGGTCCTTCTTCACGCTACCTTGTGTTTTTGCTTTGTTGTTCCTTTCTGGACATTGGTCTGCAAAATGTCCTTGTTCCCAGCAATGGAAGCATAAAATCTTGCTATAGTCCTGCTTCTTATTCTTTGTGGGTAACTCTAGGGCTAGAAGATCTCTAACTTCATTTTCTTGACATTCCACTATGGCAGTAGGAAATCTTTCTCATTTCTTTGTGTATTTCCCAGGTAAGTGTTTTTGTTTTCTGATTGTTACATCACTTTTGGTGGCGGTGTTTGGGACTTCTTCCTTGTCTTTCGCTTCCATCTTTGCTTTAGGTCTTCTGTCTTCAGGTGTCCTTTCTAGCAAATGACTTGGCCTATCCTTAGCTTGTTGATTCATTTGTTACATCGTGAAATAGAACTTACATTCCCTTGGTACATGATTGGTTCCATCGCATAGAAAGCATGTGACCATAGTCATGGGGCATTCTTTAGTGGAGCGACTAGTATTGCAACGACGGCATGGCTCTTGACATTCTTCAAACAAGTGTCCTATTTCTCCACAGATCTTGCAAGCTAGCATAGTTGTTTTGGTTTCATATCTTGGCTCCTTGCTACCAAGATTGTTTTGGGGTAGGTTGTTATTGACACTAGATAAAATCTGGGGCACATTTGTACCATTCGCGAATGATCGTCCAGTACTTGCTGCATTCCTAGAGGTAACTCTTTGCTATTTGAGTTGATCAAGATCTGAGTCAAGGCTCGCATCAACTCCGCATGCACTTCTACCATCCGTTGTATTGCTGAAACCATCCGAGGTTTGTTGAGGCTGGTTTTGTGTTGAGGATACATCTGTTTGGGGTTGTAGGACAATTTTAGAATTTAGCATGGATGAGAAATAGATAGAAGGGATCTAAAGAAGATTCCTACCCAAACAGCAGATCAAGACAATTCATCTTATAAATTCACTCATCTAGCATCCATTACATAAAACTCCAAAGATCGACTTCTAACAAAAGGCATGGTCATACCCCAACTTGGTATGATCAAAAATGCATAACGTAAAGTTCGTGTGATTCTACGACTAATAGCATTGGTGGTCTATTCTACTTGAACTGTGCCAGGTATGCCATGGTGTTTCCAGTCTGGCGGCGTTTGACCCTGGTGCCTATGGGCTCCTCGCTGTTCTCCTCCACATGAGTCTCTTCTTCATTAGTCTCGGACACCACTAGTTCCTTGGGATCGTCCTTGGGTGCTTCTGGGGTTGACTCCTCATTAGCTAGCAATGCCTTCTTCTTGGTAGGCCATGGATCATACTTCATCAGATACTTGCTGAGATATGCGCACTGTCCTTGTAGTCCCGTAATCCGCGTAGTCTGATCTTCTGTCTTGGATGCTAACTTGTCATTCGTTGCCTCAAGTGACGCATTCTTCTCCTTCAGCTTCTGAATGGCATTCTCCAGCTGGTCAATCTTCTTATCCTTTTCCCGGAGTTGGTACTTGGCATCATCTGTGGCATCCATCTCATCGCGGAGCATGATTTCCATGTTGAAGGCATAGGTCTCCATATCTTCCAACTAAATCTCAGTCCAGGGTAAACCCTCACAGCATCCTGGGGTACTCAACGCAGATCCTTCGTGGTTGTGTCTCCCAAATTGTTGAAAAGAGTTGTCCATATCAAATATCTTCTTGGGGTACATACCGCAGATGCAAGCTAATGCTTCCTCCATGGCCATCATGATCCCAGTCTCCCAACCTGGATACATCCTTGAGTACACCACTGTCTCCGTGGTTGGCTCGATGGTACATCCTTTGATCTTCATCTCAATCTCCCAGCGGTTGATCTCCGGAATCTCACAAGGCATCACTCTACCCTAGAAAGTGGGAGGGGCCAAGTCCAGCGCTCGAGAGAGGTAGGAAAGCTGGTCACTAAAGCTCTCAGTGTCATCGTCAAAGGGTGTCTTCATCTTGGTGAATTGGGCCATCTAAACGAGGAAAAGAAGGAATTGGGCTAGCAAATGATTATGATAAGTCTTACAAGAAAAATTCAAACTGAAAAGTAGGTAAACTTTAAAAACTGAAATGAAGAAAGGAGAAGATCCTATGGCTTCCTAGTTTATTCCAAACCTAGGGTCTCGATCCTACATGCAACCTGGCTTTGATACCATTCTGTAGCGCCCTACCTTTTGCTAAAGGCAGAACTCCTATGTTAATGTGCTACTCCCTGGATCAATAGATAGCACCACGATACATAATATAGTAATCGTTGCAATAGCATCAAATATTACAATGTAAATCCAGTTACATTGGTCTTCAACCTTAAAAGTACACAACACAAAGCATAGTTGCAATGAGCCTCCATCTTCATCACGTGCCACAGGCAGACATGTTGGAATGTAGACTCGAGATCCTACTAATCATTCCTCGTCTGAAAAACCTGCATGTTTGAATATGCAGCCCCAAAGGGGTCAGTACAACAACGTACTGGCACATGACACATATTTGGTGGCATTTGTGAAAAGACTACACTAGATGATATTTGGCTGGTGGATCTCATAGGCTAATTTGCATAAAGCCGATTTTAACCTAAATTCTTTGCAAAACCTTTCTTTCAAAATTTTAGTTTATAAGGGTCAAGATAACCCCATACACTACATGTTAATTAGGCATGTAGTTCTGGGCGAAACTCAACAAAGTTTGAAACACAGAAACCACCACCCCTCGGAGTGTATGGCCCTGAGCTCCTGCCTAATTGTTTGTAGTCAAGTTTTAAAATCATTCAGAAATAGTGATGAGATTCTTCCGAACATTCCATGACTAGTGACTCAATTGTCCATAACCAAGGACACGGCTAAACGCTTAGATTTTGACACCTTGCAAGGGTTGTGCACTTTCACCTTAAGACTCACTTTACCCCCATAAATAAAATGAGACAAGACCTTTTAGAAAAAGCATTCAACCAAACTAGTCTGACCGTGCCCCCTATATTTTGCTACCACCTTGTGTCAGTCCCTCTTGGTTGAACCCTTAATCCTACTTAATCAAGACAGAGCCCAAAATGTCATAAGGTTGCACTGGAAGTACTCTAAACATGGAAGACATAGTAATCTCTTTAATCCTGAGTCGCCATCCCAAGCAGTTTCCTAAGTACACATCCTCTCAAGGCATTGATGCGGTATGGTGGTGTTATCTTTTCACCGTCCAGTTGGGAACCCCAAGAGGAAGGTATGATGAGTATAGCAGCAAGGTTTTTCCCTCAGTTAAGAAACCAAGGTTTATCGTTCAGGAGAGGAAGGAGCCAATACAACTGAAGGAGATGCTTGCTAGCTTGCGACTGCTCAGGACAATTTATAGGGCGCCTCGTCCAATCTTTGCTTCCTAGCTGCAATGCAGAACCTACACACAACACAACCAAATACTTTGCTCCCAACTTACGATGAGGTTGTCAATCTCACCGGTTTGCTTGAAACAAAGGAATGAGCGTATCGAGTGGAAAATAATAGTATGCGAGTAAAGTAAACAGGTGATAGCAATATAAAAGGAAATAGGACCAGGGTCCACAGTTCACTAGCGGTGTCTCTCCATAAGATAAAATAAAACATGCTGGGTAAACAAATTACAGTTGGGCAATTGACAGAATAAAGACAACGTGCATATGAAGAGAGGATCACTATGAGATTTACTCTGGGTATTACAACAAGATACATAGACTGCCATCCAACTACATCTATGACTAATAATCCACTCATGGGGATATCGTCTGAACACCCCATGAGTATTAAGTTGCAAACAACAGATAACTGCATTAAGCAAAGTGTGTAATGTAAACAAAGCATATGCCCTCGAGCATATGAATGTTGTTTTCCCCCTAGTAGCAATAGCACATCTACAACCTTAGAGGTTTCTATCACTCCCCCAGATTAAATAGAGGCATGAACCCACTATCGAGCATAAATACTCCCTCTTGGAGTCACTAGCAACTACTCGGCCAAGATAGCTACTAACAACGGAGAGCATGCAAGATCATAAACAACATAGAGATAACAAAAGATAAATTTCAGTACTTCAATTCAAGCATAACACGAATATTCATCGGATCCCAACAAACCAAACATGTAGAATTACATAACGGTGATCTCAATCATGTAGGGCAGCTCATGAGATCTAAACATGAAGCACATGGTGGAGAAGACAACCATCTAGCTACTGCTATGGACCCATAGTCCAAGGTAGACTACTCACTCATCGCTTCGGAGGCAAGCATGGCGATGAAGAAGACCTCCGATGGTGATTCCCCTCTCCGGCATGGTGCTAGGAAGAGCTTCTGGACCCTCCTGATCTTCGGGTCGACGGCGGCGGCGGATCGCGATGTGTTCTGGAAAACTGATCGGGCCTTAGGTTTTTCTCGTCGGGGGGTCTTTATAGGCAAAGGGGCATCATCAGGAGTGGACCGAGGCGGTCTCACACATAGGGGGGCGCGGCCCAGCCCCTGGCCGCGATGCCCTGGTGTAAGGGCCCCTTGTGGCCCCACTCCATCTCCTCTTCGGTTCTCTGGAAGCTTCGGTAAAATTCTGGGCGACTGGCTTTGGTTTTGTCCAATTCCGAGAATATTTCCTGTGTAACTTTTTGGAAACACAAAAACAGCAGAAAACAGGGAACTGGCACTGTGGCGATTTGTTAGTAGGTTAGTTCCAGAAAATGCATAAAAGTGCCACGAAGTGTAACGAAACACTAAGCAAATGGTGTAAAAACAAGCATGGAGCATCAAAAATTATGGATATGTTGGAGACGTATCAGCATCCCAAGCTTAACTCCTGCTCATCCTCGAGTAGGTAAGTGATAACAAAAGAAATAATTTTTGAGGTGACATGCACCTACACAATCTTGATCATCTATGTAAGCGTTGTGCGCTGGGATCAAAAGAACTTAAAACATGGGCATGAAAGACATAGTCTTGATAGAAGAAACTTAGCAACCATGTTATAACATGAAAATGAACACAAACAAAAGATCATGAAAATGAAACAATGAAAGTCAAACGTGTGTTCAAATCATAAGGAAAAACATACAAATGGTTTTCAGCTTGTCCTTCATGGAGAGCAAAACATAAATGCATAGGACACCTTCGAGTTTAAGAGGGCGACTAGATACAAATAATTTAAGAACAAGTGAAACCAACAATATGAATCAATCAATGAAAACTTTGGGACAATGCACATTATACTAAGAATGACAACTATGCTCTCTTAATGGTGCATAAAGATAGAAGGTGGTGACTCAACATAAAAGTAAAAGAAAGGCCCTTCGCGGAGGGAAGCAGTGATTAAACATGTGCTAGAGCTTTTCATTTGTAAAACAGAGAGATACAAATTGGGTTTTGAGAGGTGGTTATTTTTGTCAATGACTAGCAATGGGGTTCTTACTATCTTCCATACAAAAATGAAGCAAGTTTTTGAGAGAGAGTTTGGCACTTTTGTGCTCTTTTATAAAGCTTGGCACTCCTCCCCACCTTTTTTCCTTTCTCAAACCATGGCTAACCGATTCCATCGGGTGCCCACCAACATTCACATACCATGGAGGAGTGCCTTTTTTCTTTCTTTTTTTTCTTTTTGGAATAAGCAATATGGAAGATAGCAAATCTGACCACTACGTCCCCATGAGCTAAAAACAGTGGCACAAAATGAGAAGTAGTTGAAAGTTTTGAAAGGTAGCACATGAAAATTTACTTTGAAATGACTTACAAATACCATGCATAGGAATTTATAGTGGACACAATGACAAACTTGGTTTTTAAGAGTTGGATGCACGAGTAGAGCTCATACTCAGTACAAGGCGAGGGCTAGCAAAAGACTGGGAGCGACCAACTAAGAGAGCAATAACGGCCATAATCATGCAAAGCGACAAAGCGACATTAAAAGAAGCATAAAATGGCATCAAAAGTCAAAAACTAAATGATCATAGAGGCTATTGGTGACTTTGTAAGAGTCTAATATGTGTGAGCATGCGCCAAGTCAACCCAAATAAAGCATCAAGGAGAAAACCAAAATAATGCTTCCAAACGATAAAAACAACGCATGATTTTTTCAAAGGCTCATTAAGCAATCTCAGTTATTTGAGACAAGTCATGCTACAGCAAAACCACTAAGCATACTATCAAAAAGACATCAAGCACGACATGCAAAAGCCTAGGCCGCAGTCTACACAAGCTCCTTCTTGTACCACTTTTTTGCATAAAGCTTTTTCTCTTTTCCAACACCATTCAAACTTTTTATAAACACCTCTTTTGATGAAAACCAATACAGATCAGAGGCAAAAAATACACCTTGATGAAAAGATATAACAAGATCTGAATGCAAATCAAGGCGAAAATGAAAACTAAACACAGTTCTAGAAAAAGAAGAACACTCGTTGAAATTGTAAGAATGAAAAATAGAGTGTTCTTGGCAAATGAAAAGCAAGGCAACTTCTCCAAAGGAAATTTGTTGGGGTCCAACCATTTATTGCAGCAAACAAAACTAAACTAAACTGAAAACTAAAAACAACTGACGCTCCAAGAAAAATGCATAATGCATGAAGCAATAAAAATATAGTGTCTTAAAAGGTGACCTAATTTTTGCCGATGAAGAAGGGGTGCCTCGGGGGCATCCCCAAGCTTTGACGCTTGTACTTCTTAGATATTTCTTAGGGTTCTGCATGGGCATCCCCAAGCTTGAGCTTTTTTCCATTCTTCAACTCATCTCATCACTCTCCGATCCCTACACTTGAAAACTTCCTTCCTTCATACAAAACTAAACACAAATCTATTAGCAACATTAGTGTAAGCATAATATAGAATCAACCCTTTTTTGCTTCAGGTTTCAACCTAAAACCACCACATATTAATCATATACTACTGTAGCAACTTCCCCAAAAGTTCCGTGATCAAAAGAACTCAAAAAGAAAGCGATAAAGCGGCAAACATAAATATTGGCAGAAATCTATCAAAACAGAACAGCGGACAAAGGTTGAATTTTTGAGGGCTTTTCTATTGCTCAAATAAAAAAGTGTTCAACTAATGAAAATTTGGATATAAACTGGGGCATATGCTCAAGAAATTTCAGGTCCAAAAGATATACAGAGAATTTTCACGAATTTTTACGGTGCAGCACCAAAAACTGTTTCAGGACAGCAACATCCCCAAATCTTACCTCACTCAAATTAGAGGCTTCTCTTGGCACAAAAACGAAATAAAAAGGATAAGGAGAGGTCATTACAGTAGTAATAACTTACAAGACTCGAATAAAAGAAAAAGAACTGAAAGTAAAAACATTGGGTTATCTCCCAAGAGTGCTTTTTCTTTAACGCCTTTGAGCTAGGCGCAGAAAATTGTGAATCAAGTAACATCAAGAGAGGCATTAAGATCCATTGAAGAGGTCTTCTCAATAAGGAATTGTATTTCATCCACATAAGTTTTTGAAGACCCTTTGTGATCACGCTTTGGTTCACTCAAATCACTAAAAAGATTTTTGGGATAAATCCAATCAAAATTATTTTCAAAAGCTTCATACAATCTCAAGAGTTTGCTAGGTGTAGGTATCTCGGTTCCCTCATTGTTTGTACTAATAACTTTTATAGGCGAACCCAGCTTATTAAAGCGCTTAAGAACTTTCCTAGCTTCAATGGCAACATCTCTAAATTCTAAGCGCACAATTTCCAAGATAAAAGCTTTCTTTTCAGGATCCTCAATTTCATGAAGCTTAAGGAACATGTGTTTCATAAAAGGATTAAGGCTAGCAAACCTAGCTTCTAACATGTGAATTAAATAAGCAGAAGCAACTTCAATACTTGGAGCAAGCTCAACCAAAGACTTTTCCTCAACTTCTTTATGCATACTAGTATGATTAAAGAACTCCTCAATGTTACTTTTCCCAATAATTGAACCACTCCCTACTGAGAGGTCCTCCAAACATACTTAGGGAACAACATAATGACTAGAAGTAAAGAAATAACAACTACCAAGGATTCTAATTTTTTTGGGTTTTTGATAAAACGATGCAAGTAAAATAAAGTAAAGCAAAACTTAAAACAAAGTAAAGGATGTGCGTGTGAAAACTCCCCTCGTAGAAGTCTTCTTCTTCCTCCCTGGCAACGGCGCCAGAAAAAGAGCTTGATGCGGTACGGTGGTGTTATGTTTTCACCGTCCAGTTGGGAACCCCAAGAGGAAGGTATGATGAGTATAGCAGCAAGGTTTTTCCCTCAGTTAAGAAACCAAGGTTTATCATTCAGGAGAGGAAGGAGCCAATATGACTGAAGGTGATGCTTGCTAGCTTGCGATAGCTCAGGACAATTTATAGGGCGCCTCGTCCAAGCTTTGCTTGCTAGCTGCAACGCGGAACCTGCACACAACACAACCAAATACTTTGCTCCCAACTTACGATGAGGTTGTCAATCTCACCAGTTTGCTTGAAACAAAGGAATGAGCGTATCGAGTGGAAAATAATAGTATGCGAGTAAAGTAAATAGGTGATAGCAATATAAAGGAAATAGGACCAGGGTCCATAGTTCACTAGCGGTGTCTCTCCATAAGATAAAATAAAACATGCTGGGTAAACAAATTATAGTTGGGCAATTGATAGAATAAAGACAACGTGCATATGAAGAGAGGATCACTATGAGATTTACTCTGGGCATTACAACAAGATACATAGACCGCCATCCAACTGCATCTATGACTAATAATCCACTCACGGGGATATCGTCCGAACACCCCAAAAGTATTAAGTTGCGAACAACAGATAACTGCATTAAGCAAAGTGTGTAATGTAAACAAAGCATATGCCCTCGAGCATATGAATGTTGTTTTCCCCCTAGTAGCAACAGCACATCTACAACCTTAGAGGTTTCTATCACTCCCCCAGATTAAATAGAGGCATGAACCCACTATCGAGCATAAATACCCCCCCTTGGAGTCACTAGCAACTACTCGGCCAAGATAGCTACTAACAACGGAGAGCATGCAAGATCATAAAGAACATAGAGATAACAAAAGATAAATTTTAGTACTTCAACTCAAGCATAACACCAATATTCATCGGATCCCAACAAACCAAACATGTAGAATTACATAACGATGATCTCTATCATGTAGGGCAGCTCATGAGATCTAAACATGAAGCACATGGTGGAGAAGACAACCATATAGCTACTGCTATGGACCCATAGTCCAAGGTAGACTACTCACTCATCGCTCCGGAGGCAAGCATGGCGATGAAGAAGACCTTCGGTAGCGATTCCCCTCTCCGGCAGGTTGCCGGGAAGAGCTTCTGGACCCTCCCGATCTTCGGGTCGACGGTGGCGGCGGATCGCGATGTGTTCGGGAAAACTGATCAGGCCTTGGGTTTTTCTCATTGGGGGGTCTTTATAGGCAAAGGGGCATCGTCAGGAGTGGACCGAGGCGGTCTCACACGTAGGGGCGCGTGGCCCAGCCCCTGGCGGCGCTGCCCTGGTGTGAGGGCCCCTCGTGGCCCCACTCCATCTCCTCTTCGGTTCTCTGGAAGCTTCGGTAAAATTCTGGGCGATTGGCTTTGGTTTCGTCCAATTCCAAGAATATTTCCTGTGTAACTTTTCTAAAACACAAAAATAGCAGAAAACAGGGAACTGGCACTGTGGCAACTTGTTAGTAGGTTAGTTCCAGAAAATACATAAAAGTGCCACGAAGTGTAACGAAACACTAAGCAAATGGTGTAAAAACAAGCATAGAGCATCAAAAATTATGGATACGTTGGAGACGTATCAGGCATGTGCCCCAGGACCCACCTTCCTCGCTTCATCTTATCAAACCAATCCACCCAGGTAGTTCATTTTAGTTGAAGTTGTTAATTTATTCACAAAACAACTTTAACAAAGTGATCATAGCATAGCATCAATATTCAAGTATTTAGCATCCTAACAGGTAGGGTTCATGGATAGCTACTCACTACTAGGATCTAGCATTTTGAAAACAGTTTAAATATTCCACCTATCATGCATACTACTGAAAACACTAATGCAATAGTAAAATGGGTAGAAGATATGTGTGTCACTTGCCTTTTTGTAGAATACGATCTTTCCACTTCTCTCAACTAAGCACGTAGCTCTTCGCACAAACTATAACACAGAAATAGCACAACATAAACATACAATACAAACACAATCAAACAAGGCAAACAATTAGAAAGGTGTTTGTTTAACAATTTAGATTTCTTAAGATATTGTGAGGGAAGAGATATTGTAAAAGATTCATGAATGACAAGATATGAATGATGAGATCTTAATGAAGAGAACTTGGAATAACTCATGTGAATTAACTCACACAAGTGTCAAATAGTGCAATAGTAGTACAATTGAATAAGTGTGAGAACAATTAATCTTAAATAGCATATATTACCCTTAGGCTTTGGGCAAGGTTTTATGATGCATTGAATTACTCAATTAACTCATTTGTAAATTGAATAGTTCAACACATGAAATCAAGATGAAGTAAACAAAGGATTTAATATGAGTGAATGATATTTGAGACTTTGGCTTAAAGGTTCATTGAACAATCATGGAGTAAGAACACACTAGGTGTATAGATTATAACATCACCTTGATAAAAGTAGAAACTAGGATTGAGATGTTTCACACTTTACTCAACTAACACAATTGTAATTCGAATAAGTGTGGGTTAGACAAGATTGAGTTTTGATAGATGGGATATGTGTCTAGATAGTGTCAAGATGTGTGTTGGTTACCAGATAGGATCATAGAACTCAACATAGTTGAAAGAAACAATAATGGAAAGAAATTAGAATTATTACTATGATGGAAAAACTCAAATTCTCATATTTGAATTTGAGTCATTGTGTAGTAATTCAAGAAAATTAAGAAGTGATGTTAGTAGATAGCTTGCTGTAAAACAAAGCTACTACAATTGGAATCATACTAAAATAATTTGTAGAACTCAAATTATGATCAAATTAGTGATTTAGATAGATTTAAGTGCACAAAGTGCGTGCATGTATAAACTTTGTTGTTTCTTGATTCTATGATATCCTACATGATTAGAGGATTCCAAGGACTACAAATTTGTAATTTTTGGATGATTAGAACAAAAGATATGAATTAAATGAAATAACAGATAGGTTTGATTCAATTTGAAAATGAAATCAATTTGAATACTGAAACTATGAAATTTTATTGCATTATTAGATTCTATACTTTCTAAGCTTTCCAGAGACATCAAGTTTGCAATTTTTGGATCTATGAATCGAAAGTTATGAATTAAACAAGATTCAGTACAAAAATCTAATTCAAATTCTAATTTGAATTCCGTTTAAACCAGAGACTGACACTTGGCGTGTTCCTATTGGCTGGTACTGATTCGGGTGGATTAATGATATGAGCCGTTAGATTTAAGTGAGATTGGACGCACCACATTCACTGATACTGATTCGGTTTAAGTGATCTATCAGGGCCACAAGATCAAGATATGATGGTCAGAAACAGAGAAGAGGGAGAACTCACCAAGGGTTTAGGTTTACGGCGAGATCCCGACAAGGTGCAGCCAGGTGGTGGTCTCCGGCGAGGCTGCGGTGGTCCTTGGTCGACGGTGAGTGTACGACGGGGTTCAGCACGACGGCCTCGAGTGCGTGATCAAGAACGTCGATTGCGTCCAGAGGAAGAAGAGGAGGGCGGCTGGAGGTGTTGCAGGTGTGGGCGGCTTCGGGTGTAGATGCAACACTCGATTTGCTGCACGGTTGAGCAAGGAAAAAGCATCAGCAGATGCGCCAGAGGGATGGGAAGTGATTGGAAGAAGAAGGAGGGGTGCGTGCTCAGCGACGACGTCGGAATCGCGCGGTGATGCCTACAGGTATGGCGGATTCCGACGAGCAGAATTGCGCAGCCCAGCGGCGCTTTGCTGAAATTGTGGGAGGGGAAACAGAGAGGGCGTTGAGGGGGGTTTATAGGCGCTCTGGCTTGGAGCGGGGGTTAGGGTTTAGGGCGGAATCGGACGGCCGCGGGTGACGTCGTACTCGGGCCGGTCTCCTGCCCGAGGAGGAAGACGACTGACAGGTGGGGTCCACCTGTCAGCGAGGGGGAAGAGAAAGTCGGCGTACCGGTTTAGGACATAGGCGATGCTGGGCCGTGGACCGGATCTGGTCTTGGGCCAGATGGTTTCCCCTCGGCCTTTCTTCTTTTCTTTATTCTTTTCCTTTTTCTTTTTTCTGTTTTCTCATTTGTTTCATATCTTTTGCAAATTTAATTCAAATCAATTCAAACAACTTTCTAAAAAATTTCTAAAAGTTAACACAATGTTTCCATGCAGTAAGTAACATGTTTTCCAACTAGAGATTTTCAATAAACTCTGTGAACTCAGCAAAATGACTTTGCTTGCATATCCCAACTAGGATTTAGACAGTGTTGTAGACAGTGTTGGGCCTCCAAGTGCAGAGGTTTGTAGAACAGCAGCAAGTTTCCCTTAAGTGGATCACCCAAGGTTTATCGAACTCAGGGAGGAAGAGGTCAAAGCTATCCCTCTCAAACAACCCTGCAATTACGATACAGAAAGTTTCTTGTGTCCCCAACACACCCAATACACTTGTCAGATGTATAGGTGTACTAGTTCGGCGAAGAGATAGTGAAATACAAGTAGTTGTGATGATTATAAGTAGTAAACACAATCTGAAATAAAAATGGCAGCAAGCAAACATGTAACAAAACAGGAAGTAAACGGTGTACAATGCTTGGAAACAAGGCCTAGGGATCATACTTTCACTAGTGGACACACTCCCAACAAATATAACATAATTGAACCAATAGATACTATCACCGATATGCAACTCAAAACAATTCTCCAATGGAAAACATACACTAATCATGCGTAGGGCTATGAAGCACTCCTCAAAGTCCGTATGTAGCCAAACTAGATTGTCCCACACTATCACCATGAACGCACTAGATGGTTCCAACAAACACCAACAATTCATAGAGACATTAACCAAAAAGATACACATGATGCACGCACTAGTCACATTTACATCATGATACGAGGTATCTCCGGAGAGTATAATAATTAAGCATATGAGTAGCATAATATCTGAATAATAACTTCTACCAATTCAACTAGATACAAAGCTCACGATCACATAAAGATCACATCATGGAAGAGAGAGGTGAACCACATAGCTACCGGTAGAGCCCTCAGCCCCAGGGGAGAACTACTCCCTCCTCATCATAGGAGACAACAAGGTTGATGGAGATGGCGGTGAGGTCGATGGAGACGGCGGAGACGGCGATGGAGACCGATGGAGATGGCTCCGGGGGCACTTCCCCGTCCTGGCAGGGTGCCGGAACAGAGACTTCTGTCCCCCAAAATTTTTCTTCGACGGCGGCGGTGCTGCGGAACTGTTATGCAAATTTTGATCGGGGTACTTAGGTTTTTCCTGTCGAGGGGTCTTTATAGGCAAAGGGGCAACGTCAGGAGTGGGCCGAGGCGCCGTCATACATAGGAGGCACGGCCAGGGGCCAGGCCACGCTGCCCTATTGTGTGGGGCCCTTGTGACCCCACTCTGTCTCCTCTTCGGTTCTCTGGAAGCTTCGGTGAATTTCTAGATGTTTGGCTTTTGTTTTGTCCAATTCTGAGAATATTTCCTGTGTAACTTTTCTGAAACACAAAAACAACAGAAAACAGGAAACTGGCACTGTGGCGACTTGTTAATAGGTTAGTTCCGGAAAATGCATAAAAGTGCCATGAAGTGTAATGAAACACTAAGCAAATGGTGTAAAAACAAGCATGGAGCATCAAAAATTATAGATATGTTTTGGACGTATCACCGGCACCCTGCCGGAGAGGGAAATCCCTGCCGGAGGCCTTCTCCACCACCATGGTCGCCTCCGGAGTGATGTGTGAGTAGTCTACCTTAGACTACGGGTCCATAGCAGTAGCTAGATGGTCATCTTCTCCACCATGTGCTTCATATTTAGATCTTGTGAGCTGCCCTACATGATCAGGATCATCTTTATGTAATTCTACATGTTGTGTTTGTTGGGATCCGATGAGTATTGCTACTATGTTAAGTTGATGTGCTGAATTATTTATCATCTCTATGTTGTTTATGATCTTGCATGCTTTCTGTTGCTAGTAGCTATCTTGGCCGAGTAGATGCTAGTAACTCCAAGAGGGAGTACTTATGCTCGATAGTTGGGTTCATGCCTCTAGTAATCTGGGGGAGTGACAAAAACCTCTAAGGTTGTAGATGTGCTATTGCCACTAGGGAAAAAACAACATTCTTGTGTCCAAGGACATTTTCTTTGTTTACATTACGCACTTTGCTTAATGCAACTATCTGTTGTTCGTAACTTAATACTCAAGGGGTTCTCGGATGACTCCCTGCGAGTGGATTTTTAGTCATAGATGCAGTTGGATGGCGGTCTATGTATTTTGTCGTAATGCCCAGAGTGAATCTCATATTGATCCTCATGACATATGTATGTTATCTTTACTCTATCAATTTCCCAACTGTAATTTGTTTACCCAGCATGTTAGTATTTATCTTATGGAGAGACACCACTAGTGAACTATGGACCCTGGTCTAAATTTACTATTACTCACTCTGTTTAATTTACTTGCATACTATTATCCTTTTACCACTCGATACGCTCAATCCTTTGTTCAAAGCAAACCGGTGAGATTGACACCCTCATCGAAGTTGGGAGCAAAGTTCTTGGTTGTGTTGTGTGCAGGTTCCACGTTGTTGCTAGGTGAAGAAGCTCCTACGTCAACTACGCACCAGCATTTTCTGGCGCCATTGTCCGGAGTGTCGCAAAGCTAGCAAGCATCACCTTCTGAAGTTTGGCTTTCTCCTACTGGTTCGATAACCTTGGTTTCGCAACTGAGGGAAACTTGCTGTTGTGCTCCTCATACCTTCCTCTTGGGGTTCCCAACTGGGTGCCTTAACATCGCACCATCTGGCACCGTTGCCGGGGAGAAAGAAGATTTCTGCAAGGGGAGTCTCTCACACTCAACCTTTTACTTTGTCTTTGTTTTGATTTACTTTTTTTTTACTTGCATCGTTTTATCAAAAATACAAAAAAAATTAGTTCCCTTATAGTGGTTACTTTATTTACTTGCTTTTAGTCTTGTTAGAATGACTAATCCTGAAGTTGAGGTTCATACTTTTAAGCAACAAGGGGGAGAGAGTTTGAAAGATGCTTGGTACCGAATTGGCAATGCTCATCATAGGTGTACAAAGAAGCATTCTACCATGATCTTCCTTAGGAATTTTAATGTTGGTATATCTAGTTGGAATAGGTACGTTCTTGATACTCTTGCAGGAGGTAATTTTCTGGGTACTCCCGCTCTTGAAGCATGCATTTTAATTGAAAGTTTAGTGGGAGTACCACCTATCCATGTTGTTAAAACTGAGGTCACTTTGGATGAAGTTTTAGAAAAACTTAGCTCTTTAGAAAAAAGTTTGCCAAATATCCTTGATAAAGCTAGCCAGGTTAATGAATCGATAGAAAGTATCGGCAAGAGAATTACCGTTTTAGAGGCTAGTACTACTCTTGATAGTCAAAACCTTAGGATTGGGAAACTAGAAGAGTCTATGGAAACTTTAAGTTCAATCTTCTCTTCTCTTAAATTTAAGAAGGAGAAAGCTTTTGTTGAAAAAGAGCAAAAAATTATATATGTTCCCAAGGTGTCTGTGCCTAAACAGCGGCATGTTTTTAAGATTGGTAAGACTTTTAGTTCAACTAAGAGTGATTTGTAGGTTGAATCATCTTTGGGAACTTCTAAAGTGCCTAGTGTGGTAAGTGGTGCTCTTGAGGAAATAGTTGATCTTAATGCTTCATTTGATAATACTTGATTTCCATCTTTCTGCGCCTAGCTCAAAGGCGTTAAAGAAAAGCACTCTTGGGAGATAACCTATTGTTCTCTTTTCAGTACCTTTTTCTTTTATTTGAGTCTTGGAAGTTATTACTACTGTAATAACCGCTCCTTATCCTTTTTATTTCATTGTTGTGCCAAGAAAAACCTCTAATTTGAGGGAGGTAAGATTTGGGGAAGTTGCTGTCCTGAAACAGATTTCGGTGCTATACCGTAAAAATTCGTGAAAATTCTCAGGATATCTTTTTGACCTGCGATTTCTTGTTCATATGCCCTAGGTTATATCCAAACTTTAATTAGTTTTGCACTTTTTGATTTGAGCAACATAAGGTCCACGAAAAAATCGACCTTTGTCAGCTGTTCTGTTTTGACAGATTTCTGCCACTATTTGTGTTTGCCTCTCGATCGCTTTCTTTTTTAGTTTTTTTTATCACGGGACTTTTGAGTAAGTTGCTACAGTAGTATATGCTTTATATGTAGTGTTTTTGAGTTGAAACCTGAAACAAAAAGGGTTGATTTACTATTATGCTTATGCTAATGTTGCTAATAGATTTGTGTGAAGTTTTGTATGAAGGAAGTTTTCAAGTGTAGGGATTGGAGAGTGATGAGATGAGATGAAGAATGGACAAAAGCTTAATCTTGGGGATTCCCATGTCACCCCAAGAAATATCCAAGAGGTACAAGCGTCAAAGCTTGGGGATGCCCCCGAGGCACCCCTTCTTCATCGGCAAAAATCAGGTCACCTTTCAACACACTATATTATTATTGCTTCATGCACTATGCGTTTTTCTTGGAGCGTCTTTACTTTCTCTTTCAGTTTTATTTTGTTTTGTTTGCTGCAATAAATGGTTGGACCCCAACAAATTTCTCTTGGAGGAGACACTCCGCTTTTCATTTGCCAAGAACACTCTATTTTTCACTCTTATCATTCAACGAGTGTTCTCTTTTTCTAGAACTACGTTTAGCTTTCGTTTTTCACCTTGATTTTTGTTCAGATCTTGTTATATCTTTGCATCAAGGTGTATTTGGACCTCTGGTCTATGTTATTGGAAAAAGAAAAAGTTTCATGCAAAAAAGTGGTACAAAAAGGAGCTTGTTTAGACTGTGGCTTAGGCTTTTGCATGCCATGCGTGATGTCATTTTGATAGTATGCTTAGTGATTTTTGATGTAGCATGACTTGTCTCAAATGACTGAGATTGCTTAATGAGCCTTTGAAAAAATCATGCGTTGTTTTTATTATGTGGAAGCATTTATTTGGTTTTCTCCTTTGATGCTTTATTTGGGTTGAGTTGGTGCATGCTTACAACATGTTTGACTCTTACAAAGTCGCAATAAGCCTCTATGATCATTTGGTTTTTGACTTGTGATGCCATTTTATGCTTCTTTTAATGATGCTTTGTCACTTTGCATGATTATGGCCGTTATTGCTCTCTTAGTTGGTCGCTCCCAGTCTTTTGCTAGCCCTCATTTTATACTGAGTATGAGCTCTGCTCGTGCATCCAACTCCCCAAAACCAAGTTATTCCAATGTGTCCACCATACATACCTATTAGCAATTTTCTATTCCAAGGTATATTTGACTTGCTTTTATCTATCCTTTGAATTAAACTCTTTTTGGTGTTATGCAAAAATTAGTCAGTAAAGCTCTCACGAACCTGATGGCACACTTTACATTTCTTGCTTTTAAAATTTTGACATTGTGGCTCTCTTATGTTGACATTATGCTTGCAAGTTGTAAGTTGGGAATTAGCCAAACCATGCCATCATGGGGAAAGCTTTCAACATTGCACTTCTCTTATTTGAGTTGATATCATGATCTTTTGTTTATGGAAACTCGCGATGTGAAATAAGTTGGGAATCTTGCGGGATCATGGAGTTTGTATATGTGTTAGAGAAACGCCTGGGCCGCTAATTAAAGCCATGCATCATTCATGGTGGAAATTTACAGCATGCCCATAGTGGACATTCGACGATGTATCTCACAATAAAAAAAGCTATACCAATGATAAATAAAAAGAGATGTCGAGGTGTTCATTGTCTGTTTGTCCTATCATTTTGTTGTGGGCTTGTTCCATGTCATTGGGCAAGGAGGTACCCAGTTGGCGGTTCTCGATGATACGTGTATACTTACAATGACAAGAGCATGCTTGGGACCCTAAGTCGGGTAGCATGAGGTTTGGGTATTCGTACTTCACGGGACATGAGGTTTTCAACTTATGATTTGTCAAGCATATGCTCATAATTGTATTCGCATTAACTTTAACCATTCAAGATGCCTATGATGGGAGCAATGAGAGCTCAAAGCTAGTAAGTACCATAATTTTTGAAGGTTTATAAAACTTGCAATCTCTCCTTCCCTCTGTGAAGGGCCTTTCTTTTACTTTTATGTTTAGTCTCCACCTTCTACCTTTATGCACCATCTAAGAGAGCATAGTTGCCATTCTGAGTATATTATAGATAGTCCCAAAGTTTATAATTGATTGATTCATGATTATGGTTTTGCTTGTTCTTAAATTATTTGCATCTAGTCGCCCTCTTAAACTTGATGGTGTCCTATGCATTTATGTTTTGCTATTCCATGAAGGACAAGCTGAAAACCATTTGCTATGTTTTTCCATAAGATTTGAACACACGTTTGACTTTTATTGTTTCATTACTCATGATCTTTCGTTTGTGTTTCTTTTCATGTTATAACATGGTTGCTATGTTTTTATTGTCAAGATTATGTCTTTTATGCCCATGTTTAAAGTTCTTTGATCCCAACACTCAATGCTTTACAAAGTTGATCAAGATTGTGATGGTGCATGTCACCTCAAAAATTATTCTTTTGTTATCACTTACCTACTCGAGGATGAGCAGGAGTTAAGCTTGGGGATGCTTGATACATCTCAAACGTATCTATAATTTTTGATGCTCCATGCTTTTTTATACACCATTTGCTTTGTATTTTGTTACACTTTGTGGCATTTTTGTGCATTTTCTAGAACTAACCTATTAACAAGATGCCACAGTGTCAGTTCCCTATTTTCTGCTGTTTTTGTGTTTCAGAAAATCTACACAGGAAATATTCTCTGAATTGGACGAAACAAAAGCCCAACCTTCTATTTTTACCGAAGCATCGTGAAGACCGAAGATGAGACGGCGGGGGGCCAGGAGCCGGCCACACCCTAGGGTGGTGCGGCCTACCCCTGGCCCGCGCCACCAGGGGGTGAGCTGCCCTGGTCCACCCTCTGACGCTGCCCTTTCGCCTATAAGTTCCCCACGATGGGAAAAACCTAAGGGACAGATCTCTTTTCCATGAAACATACTGCAAGCCACCGCCGTCGTTGTCGCGAGATCGGGAGGATCCAGGAGCTCTTCCCAGCACCCTACCGGAGTGGGGAATCCATGCCGAAGGCTTTCTCCACCACCATGGTCGCCTCCGGAGTGATGTGTGAGTAGTCTACCTTGGACTATGGGTCCATAGCAGTAGCAAGATGGTCGTCTTTGCCGCCATGTGCTTCATGTTTAGATCTTGTGAGCTGCCCTACATGATCAGGATCATCTTTATGTAATTCTACATGTTGTGTTTGTTGGGATCCGATGAGTATTGGTACTATGTTAAGTTGATGTGCTGAATTATATATCTTTATGTTCTCTCTATGTTGTTTATGATCTTGCATGCTTTCCGTTGCTAGTTGCTATCTTGGCTGAGTAGATGCTAGTAACTCCAAGAGGGAGTATTTATGCTTGATAGTTGGGTCCATGCCTCTAGTAATCTAGGGGAGTGACAGAAACCTCTAAGGTTGTAGATGTGCTGTTGCCACTAGGGAGAAAACAACATTCTTATGTCCAAGGATATTTGCTTTGTTTACATTACGCACTTTGCTTAATGCAATTATCTGTTGTTCGCAACTTAATACTCAAGGGGTTCTCGGATGACTCCCCGCGATTGGATTTTTAGTCATAGATGAAATTGGATGGTGGTCTATGTATTTTGTCGTAATGACCCGAGTGAATCTCATAGTGATCCTCATGACATATGTATGTTATCTTTACTCTATCAATTTCCCAACTGTAATTTGTTTACCCAACATGTTATTATTTATCTTATGAAGAGACACCACTAGTGAACTGTGGTCCCCGGTCCAATTTCCTTTACATTGTTTTACCGTTTACTATTACTCGCTCTATTTACTTACTTGCATACTATTATCCTTTTACCACTCGATACGCTCAATCCTTTGTTCACAGCAAACCGGTGACATTGACAACCTCATCAAAGTTGGGAGCAAAGTTTTTGGTTGTGTTGTGTGCAGGTTCCACGTTGCTGCTAGGTGAAGAAGCTCCTACGTCAACTACGCACCAGCATTTTCTGGCGCCATTGTCCAGAGTGTCGCAAAGCTAGCAAGCATCACCTTCTGAAGTTTGGCTTTCTCCTACTGGTTCGATAACCTTGGTATCACAACTGAGGGAAACTTGCTGATGTGCTTCTCATACCTTTCTCTTGGGGTTCCCAACTAGGTGCCTTAACATCGCACCATCAAGGTCTAAATACACCTTGATACAAAGAAATAACAAGATATGAATAAAAATCAAGGCGAAAAACGAAAGCTAAACATACTAGAAAAAGAGAACACTTGTTGAACGATAAGAGTGAAAACTAGAGTGTTCTTGGCAATGAAAAATGGAGTGCATATTCTCCAAAATAAATTTGTTGGGGTCCAACCATTTATTGCAGCAAACAAAACAAAACAAAACTGAAAGCGAAAGTAAAGACGCTCCAAGAAAACGCATAGTATACGAAGCAATAAAAATATAGTGTCTTGAAAGATGACCTGATTTTTGTCGAATGAAGAAGGGGTGCCTCGGGGCATCCCCAAGATTTGACACTTGCACATCTTGGATATTTATTGGGGTGACATGGGCATCCCCAAGCTTGAGCTTTTGTCCATACTTCATCTCATCTCATCATTCTCCTTTCCCTACACTTGAAAACTTCCTTCATACAAAACTTCACACAATTCTATTAGCAACATTAGTGTAAGCACAATAGTAAGTCTACTCTTTTGGTTCAGTTTCAAACTAAAATATAACACCCATTAAAGCATAAGCTATTATAGCAACTTCCTCAAAAGTTCCGTGATCAAAAGAACTCAAAAAGAAAGTGATCGAGAGGCAAACACAAATAGTGGCAGAAACCTGTCAAAACAGAACAGATGACAAAGATCGATTTTTCGGAGGGTCTTCTGTTGCTCAAATCGAAAAGTGCAAAACTAATAAAATTTTGGAAATAACCTGGGGCATATGCACAAGAAATCGCACATCAAAAAGACATTCTGAGAATTTTCACTAATTCTTACGGTGCAGCGCAGAAATCTGTTTCAGGACAGCAACTTCCCCAAATCTTACCTTCCTCCAATTAGAGGTTCTTCTTTGCATAAAAATGAAATAAAAATTATAAGGAGAGGTCATTACAGTAGTAATAACTTCCAAGACTCAACAAAAAGAAAAAGTGCTAAAAAGAAAACATTGGGTTATCTCCCAAGAGTGCTTTTCTTTAACGCCTTTGAGCTAGGCGCAGAAAGTGGAAATCAAGTAATATCAAGCGATGAAGCATCAAGTTCATAATTTGCTCTAAGAATAGAGTCATAAAGTAATTTCTTTCTCTTTCTAGGGTAGTGTTCCATACCTTTCTTGAGTGGGAATTGATATTTAATGGTGCCTTCCTTCATATCAATGATGGCACCAACTATTCTAAGAAAATGTCTTCCCAAAATAATAGGACATGAAGCATTGCATTCAACATCCAAAACAAGGAAATCAATGGGAATAAGGTTATTGTTAACCATAATAACATCATTAATCCTTCCCAAAGGTTTCTTTTTAGCAACATCAGCAAGAGGAATATCAAAATAACAATTTTCAAGTGGTGGTAAACCAAGCATATCATAAATGTTTCTAGGCATAATAGAAATACTTGCACCAAGATCACATAAAGCATGAAAATCAAAATCATTCACATTCATATCAATGATGGCTCCCAACCATCTTCTAACTTCTTGGGAATAGAAACCTTTTGTTTCAACTTTTCTTTCCTAATTTGCATGAGAGCAATTGTAATATGCTTTGTAAAAGCAACATTCATAGAAGTAGCATTAGGACTTAAAGCAAGCTTTTGCAAGAACAAAATTACTTCAGAGATATTGCAACCATCAACATCAAAATCATTAAAAGGAGTAGAACTATCGTCTCCCATACTCCGAAAAATTTCAGCACTTTTTATAGAAAAAGTTTTTGCAGTTTTGGGCTTTTCGCACAAGGAGTAGGAGTTTTCTCTACACCAATCAAAGTAGGAGGATTGCTAGCATTTGAAACAACATTACTAGAGGTGGTAATAGTATATACCTTCATATTTCTATCCATCTCATCTTCTCTTTCCCACCTAGCATGCAATTCTGCTAACATCCTAACATTTTCATCAATTCTAACCTGGATGGCATTCAAAGTCTTGCTTTCTTTCACATCATGAGGCAAAACTTTAAGTTTCAGAAGTTCAACATCATGAGAAAGTCTATCAACTTTAGAAGCAAGAACATTAATTTTACCCAACTTTTCCTCAACAGACTTACTAAAAGCAGTTTGCTTACCAATGAAGTCCTTGAGCATGACTTCAAGCTCAGAGGGCATGCCCCTAGTGTTGTTGGAGGAATTACCATAAGAGTTACCATAACCATTGCCATTGGTAGAAGGATACGGCCTATAATTGTTGCTAGAAAAATTGTTCCTATAAGCACTTGTAACATCCCAAATTTTAAGAAAGAATTTAAAATTTGCATACATGCATTCATACCATTATTTCATGCATTCTTTCATCATTGCATTGCACAATTTCAAGTTGAGTTACTATGTTCTTTTGATCAAATCCTTCTCTGTATGTTTCAGACAACAAGGGAAATTTTATTTTACAAAATTCAAAATTGTTTTAAATCAATTTGGAGCCTTTTGCAAAAATTCAGAAAGAAAACAGAAAAGAAAAAGAGAAAGGAAAGGAAAAAGAAGAAAAGGCCCCGGGGACCGATTCTAGCCCATAGCCAAAGACAGCCCACGGCCCACTTCCCCCCATCCCGAATCGGTACTCGCCCCTCTCCTTCTGCCACTGACAAGGGGGCCCACTTGTCATTCCTCCCAGCAAACCAAACCGAGCATGATGCCGTCCCGAGCATGATCACCGCGGAGATCGTTCAGATTCGGTTCAAAACCCTACCCCTTTGCCATGCAACCCATCTATATAAACCCCTCTTCCGTCCGCACTCATCCACCATGAAACCCTAGCTAAACTCGCCGCTAGGCTGCCCTAACCAGAGATCACCGCTGGTTTCTGGTAAGCCTCGATCCCCTCTCGATCTTTCTTCTGCACCATCTCTCCTATCTCGACCCAGCACCCCTCCCTGACTTGGTTTCATTTCAACTTGCGGGCCAAATTGACGTAATCGACTTCACCTGGATCTCGCTGTCCGCAGTTGAAATTCCGGTGAGGAATTCCCGAGGCTCCAGTGCATCTCGTCCCTACAAACTTCACCACCAAGGTCGCCTCGATCTTCCGCTCCTCTGGTATGAACACCACTTCCCAGATCTATTCGTGCACGCCGTCCTCCTCCGTGCTCTGCACGGCATAGCCATGACCCTAACCTCCAGTCACATCTTGACACTGCTGCAGGACAAATTCAAGGACGCCACTTCACCAACGTCTTCGCCACCTCGAACTGAATGTCGTCATCTTCCCGGAGCTCAATGACCGCCGGAACTACCTCGCCGACGATTTCTAGTACCGCAGAGACCTCGTCGATGATGCCTTTCCGGTGAGCCCTCTCCTTTCCTCTCTCGACCGTGCGATCTAAATCCTACGGGTAGTTTTAGATCACTTAAGCAAACCGTTACAGAATGATTTGGACCACTCAATCATCTTTTAATCCGACGGTGGCTGAGCAGGATCCGCCCGAATCGGTACGGGCCAATCACGACGCGGCAAGTGTCAGTTTCTGGACAGCCCCGAATCTGTTTTTCATTTTAATTTTTCTGAATATGTTTTAAACTTGTAAATTTCATATCTTGAGTTCTGTGCGTCCAAATTTAGCAAACTTTGCGTCTATGGATTCAGAAAAATGTGTAGAATCTATTTCCAACATCCAATACTCCTTTTGCATCTGTTTTATATAGTTAATTACTGCAAGATTTATTTATGTGTTTTGGCTATTAAAAATAGTTGTAAAATTTATTTTACAGTAAATCCTTTTGTTTTTGGTCTATATGAAACCTCTCAGTACTGTAGCACGTCCAGAATATTTTTAGTATCTTCTATATCACTTTTGTAATTTTAGTTTGTTTAATTGTCTATTTGTGTGTTGGAAATAAATTGAGCTTTATAAATAACTCTAAAATTTTGATCATGGCATCATGCATATAGTTAACAACCAGAGAACTTGTTAAGTGTTTTTGAGGTGTTTAAATCACATATTGCATGCATATTTTCCTTTCATGAGTGTTATATGGTTGATATGTGCTTATGGTGCAATATTTTATGTGTAGATTGTGCTGAGTGCAACGAGTGCCTTTGTGACGAGTGCACTAACTCTTCTCCTCACCAAGGCAAGTGTTACCATGTTCCCTTGTCCCACTGAAATTTTTGTCACTTGTAACTTTTCTAGTAGAAGATGCATGTGTAGGTGATTTTATGAGTTTATGTCTTAGTGGCTAGATTTTATGCTAAGTCTTTTGTCTAGCTTTGCCTAGCTTTGCATCTCCTAGTAGAATTGCTGCTGCTATAGGACTTGTTTTACACTTGTTGAGGGAAGGGTTATCACATGTTTTTGGCTAAGTGTTGAAAATCAAGTTTTGGAAAACTAAGAAAACAACTAAGTTAATGAACCACCTGGGTGGATGTGGCTTTGATTGGTTTATGTTGAGTGGTTCCATGGGGTCATGTCATCGAACCTCTGAACCACCAGGTGTATCTCACTTTTGGACGGCCACCCAGGAGCAAAGAGATTGGAGACATTCAAGTCATGAAGCTTCTAGTGCAACCACAAGACATATGGGCTCTGTCTTGGTCAACTAAGCAGCAAGAACTCAAGCTAGGCGGACAGAGGGTGGTAGATGTTGATAGGTTGGAACGCATCTGTTTGGTCTAAGGGAATGCTTCGGAAAGGCCTCGTCTTAGTTTTCACTTGGCCATTTGAGGCAAAATGAGTCTCATGGCAAAATGGGTTAACTAAGTCTTGTGGAAAAATTGCACCACCTCTGCAGAGTGTTTAGAACTAAGTACTTAGCCATGTCCTCGGTTACAGACAATTCTGAGTGACATGATGTTGAAACTATTCAAGAATCTCCTCACCCCAATTTCTCTAAGTTAAAACTTGATGGGTAAACTTGGGTAGTAAAAGTTCCTTCTTGTCAAAATTTTGCTAAGGAAAACTTGAGTTTTTACAATGATAGGGAAAAGCTTGCTTTTGCAAAGTCAAACTCCACCTGGCCAAATAGCATATAAGTGTAGGTGCCATTGAGTCCACCAAAGTGACATCTTGCCAATACATTCAAAGTATTGACCGTTTGTAACATTCCAAGATTTTATCAAATTTTGGGGGAATTTTTTTGCTTTTGTTTTGCTTGAGATGATTAAAAAATCACAAGAAATTAAAACTTTTTGGATTATTTTAAAACCTTTAGAAAGGCCATTTCAAACCTTCTATTATTCCTTGAAGAACTTATTTGAGAAAATAAGAAATTCAAAATACTATTTTCCATTCCTTTATTCAAACCTATGCAAGCTTGCTGGCAAAGGAGTGAATCACAAATGTGTTTTATTTAGTAAAGATTGTATTTTAAAGAACTAAGTTTGAAAGATAATTTCAAACATTATTTTATAAAGTATTATCTCCTATTTTCAAAAGGTTTATTCTCAAACCCTAATTCTATTTTTGTTATGCAAGCAAAGCCCTTTAAACCAAGTTATAAAGTTTTTCTTAAAAACCTTACCTTGTTCTGAAAACTTGCTTTATTACAGTTCTAGATTGATGTGCTGAATCCTAGGAAATTTTACAAATTGATTTGAATCAATTTGAATAACAAATGCAAAAGATATAAAATAAATAAGAAAAACAGAAAAAGAAAAAGAAGAAAAGAAAAGACAATAGAAAAGGGCCTCGGGGAAACCCTTTGGCCCAGTAAGAGGAACCAGCCCGCGCGGCCCACCCAAACTCACCCGAACTGGTACCCTTTAGTTTTCTTCTCTCCCTCTGACAGGTGGAGCCCACCTGTCAGCACCTTCTTCTCTGGCAGTTACTCCGGCAGTTACTCCTCCACTGGAAACCGTCCATCGCCGTTGATCTCGCCCTTTACTTCCAAGACCAAAACGGCCACCACAATCGCGCCCCGGCTATTTGACCCCCTCCTCCTCCTTCTCCCTCTTTTTCCCCTTCTCGAATCGCTGCCAGGCTGGCGATATTGCTCACCGGAGGAGCGCGTGTCCGCCGCAGAAGAACGTCGATTCCGACGATCTCAGGTGCTTCAGCCACTCCCCTTTTGTACCAGTATCTTTGCCATACCCGTGCGCACCTCACCGTGTCTTCTGGTCACCTCTTAGTGCAGCAAATCGACCACTCCGGTGACTCCCGAAGGTGGCCGTCGCCCGAAGCCACTCCGGTAGCCTCCCCTTGCCGATACGACATGAGATCTGCAATGCCGCCCATGCCATCCCCTTCGCCTCACTCGTCTGCACCTCGTCCGTCCCTCCTCTGTCGCCAAGGAACTCCAGAACATCATTGCCACACTTATTCAATAGTATTGCTATTGCACTATTTTGTCTCTTATGTGATTTACCCACATGAGATATTCCAAGATTCAATATGCTTTAATAAAGCATAAAGGCCCCACTCATTATATTTTGTCTAATTCATATATGTACTCAAACTGCAATTGTGCTACTTGAGTAGAAATATGAATTCATCCCAAACCTAGATTCTATTAATGTGGAGTTGTTATAACCCGTACCATAGTATGTGTTATACACCATGTTGACTAATGAACCATTTGAGCCATGTCCTCAAATGTCAATCATTCATACCCAATCCAATACCTACTTTGTTTTGTTCACATGTATTGAACTATTCAACTTGCAAATGTGCTAATTGAGTAGTCAAGAATTCTTAAAACCTAGCCTAGTTCCTAAGTGCAATAGATGCTATTTAAGAGTAATTGTTGTCACATTTACTCAATAGTGTTTTAGTTGCACAAATCGACTCTTGTGTAATTTATTTCACATAAGCTATTCTGAAACTCATTCATGCTTTGATAAAGCATAAAAACTTCATCAATTATATTATGCCTAACCCAATTCTCCCTCAAATCATATTGATCTTCCCCAGCTAAGCTCTCAAATCCGTATCTCACAATTCATATTTCCTTTGCCATATCTTCCTATCATAACATCTCAATAAATCTAAATTGTTAAACAAACACCTTTCAATTGTTTGATTTGTTTGATTGTGTTTGTATGGATTGTTTATGGTATGCTATTTCTTGTGCTATAGTTGGTGCGAAGAACTACATGCTTAGTTGAGAGAAGTGAAAACATCATGATCTTCAAAAGGCAAGTGACACACATATCCCCTACCTATTTTTACTACTGCATTAGTGTGATTCAGTAGTATGCATGATAGGTGAAATGTTTAACTGTTTTATCAAATGCTTAGATCCTAGTAGTATGTAGCTACCCCTCAAACCCCACCTGTTAGGATGCTAAATACTTTGAAAATATTGATGCCATACTATGATCACTTGTTAAAAGTGTTTTGTGAACAAATTAAGAACTTCAACTAAAATGAAACACCTGGGTGGATTGGTTTGATGATGGAGGCGATGTTGAGTGGCGACCTGGGGCTACACATTGTGTAGTTGCTGCCTGGGCGTGACCTGGGGCTACACATTGTGTAGTTGCTGCCTGGGCGTTCACTTGTGGTTTGCCACCCAGGAACAAAGAGGTTACTATGTCTTCCATGCTTAGAGTGCTTCCAGTGCAGCCTTATGACATTATGGGCTCTGTCTTGACTGATTAGATGTGGGAGTGCAACTTGTGTGCAAGAAGTGGTGGTAGTTGAATTGTAGGATGGGGACGGAGCTTGCCAGTTAGTTGCCCTCTCCTTCTAAAAAGTCTCGTTTCATTTTATGTATGGGCATAAAATGAATCATAAGGTGAAAGTGCACAACCCTTGCAAGGTGTTTAAACTAATCGATTAGCCGTGTCCTCGGTTATGGACAGTTGAGTCTCTAGACATGGAATGTATGGAAGAATCTCATCACCGATTCTGAATGAATAAAATTTTGTCTAGAAACCCCTAGGTAGGAACTAAGGACCATGCACTCCGAGGGGTGGTGGTGCCCGAGGTTCCAAACTTTGTTGAGTTGCGCCCAGAACTACATACCGGCCAGTATGTAGCGTATGGGGGTTATCTTGACCCTTGAAAATAAAATTTTGAAAGAAACTATTAAAAAGGATTTTAGGATAAAATTGGCTTTATGCAAATCAGCCTATGAGATCCACCAGCGAAATGTCATGTAGTATAGTTCTTTCCACAAAATGCCCCCAAATATGTGTCATTTGCCAGTACATCATTGTACTGACCCCTCTGGGGCTGCATATTCAAACGTGCAGATTTTATTTCGAGTAAGGAACCAGGAGTAGGATCTCGAGACTACATTCCAACATGTCTGCCTGTGGCACGTGATGAAGAATGGAGGCTCACTGCAACTATGCTTTATGCTGTGTACTCGAAAGGTTGAAGATCTATGTAACTGGATTTACGTTGTAATATTGATGCTATTGCAATGATAACTTATTTTGTACTATGGTGCTATCTGCTGATCCAGGGAATGGCACACTCAACACAGGAGTTCCACCTTAGCAAAAGGCGGGGCGTTATAGAATGGTATCAAAGCATAGTGTTGCATGTAAGATCGAGACCCTAGGTTTGGAATAGACTAGGAAGCCCTAGGAATTCTTTTCTCACCTTCACAAGAAAATCAATTCAGTTTTCTAAATGAAATTAATCTATTTACTTTAGTTTGAAATTTTCTTGTAAGAACTTACCCCATTCATTTGTTTTACACGACTCTTCTTTCTAATTTAGATGACTAGCCTCGTTGAATCACTGAAGAAAGGCCCAGTGATGATCATGACCCTGAAGTGTGAGACTGAGTTTCCCAAAGCCTTGAAGAACCTCATGTTAAGTATGGGAATGCAAGGAGAAGCTGTTTACAAAGGATTTCCCGTGATAGATGAAGGTGAAGAATATTGGTGGGTGCAGCTTCATTTATACAAGAACAAGGAAGATAACCACAAGAAGATGGGACTTTGGATGTTCACCAACTCCGAGATGTATCCATCATTTCTAGACTCAGCGAGATGTGCTGCTTGGTCAGCTATAAAGGAACTTGGAGAAAGACTCAAGTGGAGACTTCATAATACTCAGCAAGACCTCAAAGAAGAAAAGGAAGACACCACTACATTGATGGAAACCATAAACCAACTTCAAGGCGACATGGAAAAATTGGTATCTGAACTTAGTGTTCAACAGGACCTCATCACCACCAAGGATGAGCAAATTGCCAATCTACAGAAGCAACTGGACTAGAACAATGGATCTGCCTAGAAGGAAAACCAAGAAGCCTTAGTTGGACCTCCATTTAGGAAATTTTAATAAGCAACGACGTGTAATAAATGTTATGGTCATACCGACTTGTGGATGATCGTACCTTCCCATTTGTTTAAAAACTAGTTTGCTTGTTATGATGAATGGTGGTTAGATATTGTTTGTAAGATGATTTCTCTTTAACTACTGTGTTTGGGTAGGAATCTTCTTTAGACCTCTTCTATCTAATTCTCATCTATGCTAAGACCTAAACTTGTCCTAAAACCCAAACCAAAGTTTTCTCAACGACAGAACAACTACAATGACCCTTAGTTGGAAATAAGGATACAGAATACAACAACTAGAGGTAGCATTTCAAGTACAAGAGACTGGAACGTTACGCAAGAGGCTGCACAAAGGATGAACCCCAAGACTCTAGTAAGCTAGGATAGCTGAAGGATACCATGCAAACAATGAGAAGACACCCCAAGGTGTAGCTAATGTGGAAGTAATAATATTCAACCACCTCATGCAAGAAAGGTGGAAAAGAGCAAACAGAGCAATGGAAAGGACAACCAGAGCAATGGAAAGAGCAAACAGAGCAATGGAAAGGATTTTAATTCCCCTTAAATGGCAAACCAAAGGATCTACAACTTAAGGATTATTGCCATGAACTTTGTTAAAAACCTCTAGCTAGGAACGATAGATTTTGTTTTCAAAATTCAAAATAGGATTTGGGAACTTGGTTCCAAATTCAACAAAACTTTTTTTTAAAAAGCTAGTGAGGTTGACCAAGAGTTAGAATGCGAGATGCACCCAAACCAAATGCAAGGTAATGATTGGGTGCGACATGGATTTGCGCCCCATGAAGACTACTCATATTGTTCGCCCTTGTATGAGGAATGGTGAATCTAGAGAGACATACCTACATGAGAGACGGCGTCATTAAACCATGACCTTAGGAGGATAATATATTACACCCCTTATAGTGAGCCAGTGTGGCCAAAACATAGGAATACGGTGAGAACTTGGACTTTTGATCGACTACACGAATCAGAAACGTTTTACTTAGTGGGCTTTGAATGCGAAGGTTGTTCAACTTCGGCTACTGCCTGTTCGGTTCACATTCCTGACCCTTCGTTTGGACTCCCCACTTGGCCCGTTTGGCTACCTCCCTGAGCCTATAAAAGAGAGGTCAGTCCTCTCCAGAGAGTCACAACAGAGACGACCACCACTACCTATGAGATTGCCTCCTGGTTCCAAAGCTTTATGCCACCGAAGTCTACCCCATCCCAACCTGCGATGTTATGAGACAACTCTCCAAATCCCTGAAACTACTTTCCTGCCCATGAGAGCTTCGTTAGATCCCTTTTTCTTGCAAAGGAGTTCATCTTCGAGATATGATCAAGTTATCCAGCGTCTTCCAACGACTATGAAGATGGTTGCAAAAGGAATTCTTAAGGACCATCTGGTACTAGTGGCAGATAGCATGATGAGCACTGGTATCAAGAAAAGATTCAACAATGCTGGTTATAAGGCGACCTTCCATCCCTTAAAGGTGCAAGTACCTCTTACAGAGTCCACCTTGTTTACCCCTATGAAATGCATGAGAAGACTGCAGAGAGATGCCATCCTAATCCATTGGGATGTGTGGTCTCATCATGTTCATGGGGCAAGCATGCAGTACTTGGCACTAAGTCATCTTTTGAGATTCTGCAACGAAGATCAACTAAAAAGCAACAAGGAGTATGGTGATAGCATGTATGCTATCTTGGCCTTGGTGAGGACCGACCAAGAAAAGGCTAGATACACATGTTTGGAAGATGTGGACTACCTTGTTAATGACAATGTGATGGATGATATCTGCTTATCACCAGAATTGGATGGAACCCTTGGTATGCCCACTTTTGAACATAGTTGTGAACATCAAAATTTCTGAGAAGGGCTATTCAAGGAAAATGGCCCAACAGTGAATGCAAGCTGGGAACAAAATGCAAGTGCCTAAGGAAGCATCAAGATACCACCAAGAGGAATTTTCTTTTAAGGGTGGTAGCACCCTAGTTCCATTGGAATCAATAAACTTTTTTACCTTTCTCCAATCTCGAGGATGAGATTTCTTTTAAGGGTGGTAGTCTGTAACATCCCAAGATTTTATCAAATTTTGGGGGAATTTTTTTGCTTTTGTTTTGCTTGAGATGATTGAAAAATCACAAGAAATTAAAACTTTTTGGATTATTTTAAAAACTTTAGAAAGGCCATTTCAAACCTTCTATTATTCCTTGAAGAACTTATTTGAGAAAATAAGAAATTCAAAATACTATTTTCCATTCCTTTATTCAAACCTATGCAAGCTTGCTGGCAAAGGAGTGAATCACAAATGTGTTTTATTTAGTAAAGATTGTATTTTAAAGAACTAAGTTTGAAAGATAATTTCAAACATTATTTTATAAAGTATTATCTCCTATTTTCAAAAGGTTTATTCTCAAACCCTAATTCTATTTTTGTTATGCAAGCAAAGCCCTTTAAACCAAGTTATAAAGTTTTTCTTAAAAACCTTACCTTGTTCTGAAAACTTGCTTTATTACAGTTCTAGATTGATGTGCTGAATCCTAGGAAATTTTACAAATTGATTTGAATCAATTTGAATAACAAATGCAAAAGATATAAAAGAAATAAGAAAAACAGAAAAAGAAAAAGAAGAAAAGAAAAGAAAATAGAAAATGGCCTCGGGGAAACCCTTCGGCCCAGTAAGAGGAACCAGCCCGCGCAGCCCACCCGAACTCACCTGAACCGGTACCCTTTAGTTTTCTTCTCTCCCTCTGACAGGTGGAGCCCACCTGTCACCACCTTCTTCTCCGGTAGTTACTCCGGCAGTTACTCCTCCACTGGAAACCGTCCGTCGCCGTTGATCTCGCCCTTTACTTCCGAGACCAAAACGGCCACCACAATCGTGCCCCGGCTATTTAACCCCCTCCTCCTCCTTCTCCCTCTTTTTCTCCTTCTCGAATCGCTGCCAGGCTGGCGAAATTGCTCACCGGAGGAGCGCGTGTCCACCGCAGAAGAACGTCGATTCCGACGATCTCAGGTGCTTCAGCCACTCCCCTTTTGTACTAGTATCTTCGCCATACTCGTGCGCACCTCACCATGTCTTCTGGTCACCTCTTAGTGCAGCAAATCGACCACTCCGGTGACTCCCGAAGGTGGCCGTCGCCCGAAGCCACTCCGGCAGCCTCCCCTTGCCGATACGACACGAGATCTGCAACGCCGCCCATGCCATCCCCTTCGCCTCACTCGTCTGCACCTCATCCGTCCCTCCTCTGTCGCCAAGGAACTCCAGAACGTCATCGCCGGCGACCACCATGGCACAGCGCCATCGTCCAGCCATTTCCGGCAAGATCTGGGAACCCTAGGTGAGGGAATCGTTTACCCACCATCAGATCTAAATCCAACGACCTCTATTCCATTCCCAAACCCGAATCGGTATAAGCCAATAGGAGATTGCCACGTAGCCTGCCCCTGTCAGCACTAGTCAAACCCAGTCAAGTTTGATTTCAAAATTGAAATTCAAATCACAGAATTTGTCCTGATCTTGTAAAATCAATATAAAATCTTCTATAAGTCCAAAAATTGCAAATAATATATCGTTGAAATCCTTAGGAAATGTAGAATCCAGTAGTACAATAAAACTTCATATTTTATGGGTTCCATTTCAAACTATTTTCAAATTGGAATCAAACCTTCTGTTAGCTTGTTAAATTCATAACTTTTGTTCTGTTAATCCAAAAATTACAAATTGGTAGTCTCTAAAATCCTCTCAACATGCAGAACGCCATAGAATCAATAAATCTCAAAGTTAATACGTGCACACACTTTGTGCATTGAAATCTATCCAAATCACTAATTTGATCATAGTTTGAATTCTATAACTTATTTTGGAGTGAATCCAATTGCAGTGACTTTGTATTACTGCAAGATATCCAGTAGCATCACTCCCTAATTTGTTGAACCACTTCACTATTATTCAAATTCTAATATGAGGATTTGAGTAATTTCCATTATAAGAATAAATCTATTTCTGTTCAGTAATGTTTCCTTCTACCATAGAAAATCTTATATTCATACCTAATCATCAATGTTATCTAAACAACATCTTGATCAAGATCATATTCACTTAGACCTATCTTGTATAGTACCCACCTATTCAAATTACAAATGTGTCATTTGAGTAAAGTGTGATACTTTCAATCTTAGTTTCTACCTTTGCTACTATGGTATGGATCAAATCAACATCATAGTACTTAACCAAATCCCATTTACTCATTAGGAACCTTAAGCCATGTTTTCAAACATCATCTATACATATCCATTACCTATAGCCATTTATTCATGTCTACTCAATCTTAGCCTTGCATTGAACTATTCAATTTGCATTTGGGTGAATTGAGTACTTCAATGTTATAAGAATCCTAGCCTAAGCTTAAGTGTAATATATACTATTTAAGAATAATTGTTGCCACACTTATTCAATAGTATTGCTATTGCACTATTTTGTCTCTTATGTGATTTACCCACATGAGATATTCCAAGATTCAATATGCTTTAATAAAGCATAAAGGCCCCACTCATTATATTTTGTCTAATTCATATATGTACTCAAACTGCAATTGTGCTACTTGAGTAGAAATATGAATTCATCCCAAACCTAGATTCTATTAATGTGGAGTTGTTATAACCCGTACCATAGTATGTGTTATACACCATGTTGACTAATGAACCATTTGAGCCATGTCCTCAAATGTCAATCATTCATACCCAATCCAATACCTACTTTGTTTTGTTCACATGTATTGAACTATTCAACTTGCAAATGTGCTAATTGAGTAGTCAAGCATTCTTAAAACCTAGCCTAGTTCCTAAGTGCAATAGATGCTATTTAAGAGTAATTGTTGTCACATTTACTCAATAGTGTTGTAGTTGCACAAATAGACTCTTGTGTAATTTATTTCACATAAGCTATTCTGAAACTCATTCATGCTTTGATAAAGCATAAAAACTTCATCAATTATATTATGCCTAACCCAATTCTCCCTCAAATCATATTGATCTTCCCCAGCTAAGCTCTCAAATCCATATCTCACAATTCATATTTCCTTTGCCATATCTTCCTATCATAACATCTCAATAAATCTAAATTGTTAAACAAACACCTTTCAATTGTTTGATTTGTTTGATTGTGTTTGTATGGATTGTTTATGGTATGCTATTTCTTGTGCTATAGTTGGTGCAAAGAACTACATGCTTAGTTGAGAGAAGTGAAAACATCGTGATCTTCAAAAGGCAAGTGACACACATATCCCCTACCTATTTTTACTACTGCATTATTGTGATTCAGTAGTATGCATGATAGGTGAAATGTTTAACTATTTTATCAAATGCTTAGATCCTAGTAGTATGTAGCTACCCCTCAAACCCCACCTGTTAGGATGCTAAATACTTTGAAAATATTGATGCCATGCTATGATCACTTGTTAAAAGTGTTTTGTGAACAAATTAAGAACTTCAACTAAAATGAAACACCTGGGTGGATTGGTTTGATGATGGAGGCGATGTTGAGTGGCGACCTGGGGCTACACATTGTGTAGTTGCTGCCTGGGCGCGACCTGGGGCTACACATTGTGTAGTTGCTACCTGGGCGTTCACTTGTGGTTTGCCACCTAGGAACAAAGAGGTTACTATGTCTTCCATGCTTAGAGTGCTTCCAGTGCAGCCTTATGACATTATGGGCTCTGTCTTGACTGATTAGATGTGGGAGTGCAACTTGTGTGCAAGAAGTGGTGGTAGTTGAATTGTAGGATGGGGACGGAGCTTGCCAGTTAGTTGCCCTCTCCTTCTAAAAGGTCTCGTTTCATTTTATGTATGGGCATAAAATGAATCGTAAGGTGAAAGTGCACAACCCTTGTAAGGTGTTTAAACTAATCGATTAGCCGTGTCCTCGGTTATGGACAGTTGAGTCTCTAGACATGGAATATATGGAAGAATCTCATCACCGATTCTGAATGAATAAAATTTTGTCTAGAAACCCCTAGGTAGGAACTAAGGACCATGCACTCCGAGGGGTGGTGGTGCCTGAGGTTCCAAACTTTGTTGAGTTGCGCCCCGAACTACATACCGGCCAGTATGTAGCGTATGGGGGTTATCTTGACCCTTGAAAATAAAATTTTGAAAGAAACTATTAAAAAGGATTTTAGGATAAAATTGGCTTTATGCAAATCAGCCTATGAGATCCACCAGGCAAATGTCATGTAGTATAGTTCTTTCCACAAAATACCACCAAATATGTGTCATTTGCCAGTATATCATTGTACTGACCCCTCTGGGGCTGCATATTCAAACGTGCAGGTTTTATTTCGAGTAAGGAACCAGGAGTAGGATCTCGAGACTACATTCCAACATGTCTGCCTGTGGCACGTGATGAAGAATGGAGGCTCACTGCAACTATGCTTTATGTTATGTACTCGAAAGGTTGAAGACCTATGTAACTGGATTTACGTTGTAATATTAATGCTATTGCAATGATAACTTATTTTGTACTGTGGTGCTATCTACTGATCCAGGGAATGGCACACTCAACACAGGAGTTCCACCTTAGCAAAAGGCGGGGCGTTACACCTTTCGTGGCTGCAACGTATTATGTTGCAGGTAGCTACTATGAAGATTGAAGATTGCTGCGCTACGATCACGAGTCTTCATCCAACACGTCTGCCTGTGGAGCTATGAAGAAAAGAAGACTTGTAGTTCATTTACTTAGTCATTTCTAGAGTTGTAATAGGTTTGTGGCATTGTGCCTTTTGAGTTGTAAAAGAACTATGTTACGTGTGGATCAAGCGTTGTGATAAAGACCTTTGTATTCTTGGTATTTCATCTTGTAACTGTGTGTGCTAGCAGTTGATCCGGGACTAGCACAAATAAAGCACAGTTACACTACAGATGGTATCAGAGCAAAGTGTTGCCCTTAGGTTTGTGACCCTAGGATTGGATGAAAACCCTTAGGAAAAATTTAGGAGTTGTTCTTGTTTTCTCGTTGTTGCTAACACTTAGGAATAGTTTTGAATTCTCTAAGCTAGAAATCTCTTTTACTTTGGTTCAACGCTTTTGATAAGTTTTTCTCTTTTGGCTTACTAACTTGTCATGTTCCAACGTAAAGATGTCAACCTTCCGCATCACCAAGCCCGATAGTTTCAAGAACTATAGCTTTGGAAAGCGCCTCATCGACATTGTCACTGCCTTGTCCCTACCTACCCCGTTCATCAATGGGGGCGAGATGACCAAGTTTCACAAGAAGGGCGTCTGGGTCATCCACATCATGCAGCCAGGACGCGAGATAGAGCCGAAGACTGAAAAGATCAAGTTCAAGACCTTCCACACCAACAAAAAAATGGGCGCCCATCTCGTCATGCAAGAACTGATAGCACGCCTCTGCGGACGTCACTTCTCCGAGCTCCAGAACCACTACTCCCACTTCTACGGCCAACACGATGAGGAGGGCATGGTCATTGGGCTATCTGACAGCGAACAAGACCCCATGCGCACTCACCTCGCCGAGTTAGAGTACCTCGTCAGGGACGTCGATGTTGAGAGGTACAATGAGTTGTTTAACAACGACGAGCTACGCGCCCAGCTTGCCGAGAAGGACAAACAACACCTGGAGCAGGAACAGAGGATCAAGGAGATGGAGGCAAAGTTCGAGACTCAAGAGAAGTAGCGGAAGAGCCAAGAGAAGATGATCCAAGCCAAGAACAAAGAAGTTAGGGAGCTGAAGCAAAAGTTAGAGTGCAACGACTTTGAACTTGAAGCGGACCACAATCTGATCGAGAAGCTGCATGCCGACAAGAGGGGGCTTCAAGAGAAGGTCGACACCCTAACTAAAGAACTGTAGGACTACAAGAGGATACTCATGGAGAATGGCTTCGAAGTTGAGGAGGAGGAAGTCACCATGGAAGAGTAGAGTAGTTAGATAGACTACCCCAATTTACCTTTGAGTTTGCGTTTATGCCCGTGACCGCTTGTGGTATGGCATTAGACATTGTATCCCCTTAGACTTAAATGTTTGCGTACCTTCAAACTATTTGTGAGTTGTTTATTGCAAGTTTAGTTAAAAGTTTTCTCCTATGCTTGTGTGTGCTCTTTTAAGGATTGTTTATGTGCATGTGGGTAGGAAACTTTATTCCTTTAGACTCTATCTCTAAATCTAACCTCACCTATTTCAAACCCAACAGATGCCTCCTCATTGCGCTCCTGAGGAACAGATGCAGCAGATGATGGAAGCCCAGGCTCAACTCATGCAAGTCATGACTCAGTTTTTGGCCAACGCTAACAACAATAATAATAACAACAACAACCCTCCACCACCACCCCCTCAGGTTGACATGCTTGCAAGGTTTCTAAGGCTTCATCCTGCGAAGTTTTCTCGTGCTGCTGAACCACTGGAGGCCATGGATTGGCTCCATTCTGTCAACAAAGACTTGGTGACAACTGGTTGCACTGACGTTGAAAAGGTCAGGTTTGCAGCTCATCTGTTGGAAGCACCAGCAGCAAGCTGGTGGGACACTTACTAGATCACTCATCCCATCGAAGGAGTGACATGGGACTCGTTCCAGGAAGGATTTTGGGATGCACACATTTCCTCTGGTGTGATGGGTGTAACGCCCCAAAATCGGCACCTTGCAGATTATAGCGATCACGCCACAATCTACATGATGTCGCTTTGGAAACGCACCACCAAGCGCCTCATGCACACCACAACATGCACGCGATGTGGGTGGAATCAAGGTAGCAACAGTTACACAAGTTCACGATGGAACCACAAAAGATTATATAATATAACCACAAAGACTCCACGAGTCAAAATATCCAAATATACATACAAAGATCCAAATTATACACAAGGCAAAATAGTATCCGAGTACGGACAAGAATACAAATGGGCCTAAGAGGCCTGAAGATAAATGATGGCATCCATAACCCTGCCCAGGCCAAGCCGGAAGGGTAACCTTGCTAATGTCGTCGCTCCTATACCTGTGAAGATCGGGCCAACGGTTGCCAAAAAGGAGGGAGAAAGAGAAAGGAAAAAGAAGAAAAATTAGGGTGAGTACAAGGCACGCACTCGCGAGACTGGAATTCAGCTGTGCTCGCCTACAGGCTATATGGTGGACTTAGCGGCAACAAAAGAACTAAACTACAGAGACACACTACAACTTTCATCTAAATAGAATCAGATAAGAGAGCGCATAAAAGTAAACAACTAGATACTAACACCAAACATAACCCAGCCGATGAATCACCTCCTCGTGACCAAACGAAGAAGCAAGTATCAAAGGCACTCACACGGTTACCAAGTTTTATGGCAGGTTTATTGTTGTAGTTGTGCTAGCTTACTACACAAGTTTATTAATATTGAAAGAGCAGGTGCAAGTTGTTCTATGATCGAGTAGTAGAGCTCCAAGTCATCCATAACCGCGGACATGGCTTTTCAAAAAGATTTAACCCTGCAGGGGTGCCCAAATGTACCCAAACGCATGATCACCCCTTGATGCCTATGATTAGCACACTTTCGATGATGTGCCGGCAGGAGGTCACGACACACACTCTCCTTCACTACAAACAAGTCCAGGAAGCCACCTAACTAAGTTGAACCCGTATCGAGAGTCCAGCCGAATCTCCGAGATAGACCTAGCTGTTTGCGTCGGCGCTGCATAATGGGCTGGAATCTCACTCTGGGGAGGGTGCCCACCTGCAGTCGTCCTGCACCTACACGAGCGTGCATAAACAAGGGGTTACAAGGCTCACTGGGCTTCCCCCAAAGTAACTCGGACCATAAGATACAAGAGCTGCACACCCAACAAAAACCAAATGGAAACACCGCGAACTAGTTGTGGCCACTGGACAAGTATGTAGATTCCGGCAGTGATCAAGGGGAGGCCTGTAAACGTACCCACGTTTGGTTAGAGCACTCAATCTCAAAACAGTTCATGCGATCTCGGGGTCCTAGGGGACACAAGTGAGCCGTCGTAAAACTGGCAAAATGACTCACCGATGCCTCTGCTTAATTCAATTTTAATTTATTAACATCAAAGTAAGCCATGAGTATCTCCAACAACATATATTCATAAAGTAGAGCATGTGATAACTTCCCAACCCAATAAGACAACACCACTTGAAACAACCTGAACATGCCTACAACTCGCAAGGCCAACACAACAGCAAGCACCAGTTAATAGGATGTATGGAAGGTTCTACGGCTTTGCTTTGGATAACAAGTGGATACGACACATGACTCGAACAAAGCATCGCGACACAAGGCTAGAATATAGAGCTAGCGAGAGCAAAAGTGTTAAATGGGTAGAGAGAAAAGGGCTCGCCTACAAAGATGGTCGAAGAACACCCAAAGAACTTGTCGTTGCTCACATCACCACGAAGCGTCCTACTCGCGAAGAAGCAAACCGCTACAACAAACAATGGATGCAACACTTACTACTATGATAAAAGAATTAGCATGATCATATGAAAGCATGCATGACATGGCAATTATGATGCAATGCAACTTAACAAATTAAGCGGAATCGGAATCCCGGCACACATATATATGGTTCAAGTTGTTTTACTAACTTCATTTTAAATGTTGATTAGCATGGCAAAGACAAGACATGGGTGAGCTACTCAAAATTAAATGAAGTGGTGAAAGCATAATTGGCAACTCACAATTACTTTATATATGGTTTATTAGGTGAGATGAAAATTACCACGTCACTACATGATGCAAGATGCAAACAGATATATGGATGTTATATTCAGATTCTATGCATTTTTTGATAAATTTTCATATAAAATACTTTGTATTTCGAGTTGCGGATTAAAAGATATGATTTATGCAAGATTCAAATACTTGCAGGAATTTTAGAAAAAAATGAAAACTGAGAAAGGCTGAACTGGACCGGACCTTGTTGGCGTCGGAAACAACAGGCCGCGCGGGGTGCAAGACAGCAGCGGACAATCTTTGGGCCAAGGCCCATCTGCGCCGGATCTGAACATCAAGAAAAAGGGGAATTAATCCCACAGCAACGGGGATTTGAACTCGGATCTGGGGAGACTGGCAAAGGAATCACACCACTGCGCTGCTCCTTTAGATCTGTATGATGAGGGGCACCAGAATTTAACAACTAGAGAAAAAAGGTCGAACTCTGACGAAACTGAAGAAGGACAGGAGCTCGGATGCAACTTGTAGCAACTCTGCACGTGAGATCTGAGCAACAAAAAGGATGGAATCAATTAGCATCTGCAGGGATTGAACTTGGGATCTCTTGCCGGATTGCAAAGGAACTGACCATCTGGTCAATGGAGAAGGAAGCTGACATTTACCAAGTGGAAAACAAGGGAAACTTGACCTGACAAAACTAAAACTTCGGACAGTTGCAGCGATCTTCTGAAGATAGAGACAGTCAGGCGACGCGCTGGCTGGGCGATTGGGCAGATGCTCTCATCAAAGAGGATCGGCGGCAAACAGAGCTGGCGTACGAGGAAGGGCTGCCGAGCAAGGAACACATAATACGATCGAGAACCTGTGAGCAAGCTCAAGCTCATTCATGGAGAACATGGTCATGACAAAAGGGGATCCAAAGCTACGTAGCGATAGCTTGACAGGGAGATCAGGGAAAAGGAGCAGCGTCTCACCGAGAGTTTGCGTACATGATCGGAGATGGCGGAGATGGACTGGAGTGGCCGGAATTTGCCGATGACTGTAGAGAAAGAAGATGACGCGGCTGCTGTTGTGGTCGATGTTGGCTCGATCGCTTCATCGGGGACGTTCCTGATGGCGAGGCAGAGCTCCTGACGGCTTCGGCTTGGCGGTAAGTGCACTGCAATGGCGGTGCATCGTCGACCATGGCGGTAGTGGTCTTCGGCTTCGTTTATGGCCCAGGAGCTTGCAGAGAAGGGCGACCAAGAAGGGAAGAAGGGGTGGCGGTGCAGAGGGAGGATAAGGATGAGGCGCTAGGGTTTGCAGAGGGGATTTAAGGGGCGGAGGCATGTTGCGCTGGTGGAGGAGGAGGACTCATGCGCGAGGCGTGGGCGTGCAGGTGATGTGAGCAGGAGAGCTCACGCGCTCTCCGTGGGGTGGAAGACGCCAGAACGAGGGCTGGGCTAGGCTGGGATAAAGGAAGAAAGGAGGTGGGCATGCTGGACCCAAAAGAGATGGACTCGACGTGGCTTCTTTCTTCTACTTTCTTTCTCTTCTTCTCTTTGTCTTGCTGAATTATTTTGGGGAAAAGGAGAGGTAGCAAAAGAAAGGGTTTGGAAAGATTTGCAAAGCAGATTTAAAACAAAATTCAAAGTTTGCAAATATTTTGTTTTTATTAGTTTTAATTAAAATAAGAAGGGTGGGCAGGGTTTTATAAAACCATACAAGCAAAATAAAATATAGTTTATTCCAAATAATTTTAAGTTGAGAAAAAATGCAAGGTTATAGATGCATGAGAATGCATGACGTCACGAAGACGTGGAAAAGAAAATAACAAGCAATTATTTAATTGGGGAATTTTTCTGAGTCGTTACAATGGGCCTGAAGAAGGAGTTCCGCGACCTCACACAGAAGTACCGCAGCGTGTCTGAGTATATTGATGAGTTCACCAATCTGTTACGCTATGCACTGGATGACATTGACACTGATGCAAAAAGGAAGGAGAAGTTCCTAGAAGGCCTCAATGATGAGCTGTCAATTCCTCTGTCTGTTGCCTACACTCCTACCTTTTAGTCTCTGCTTGACCAAGCTATAACTCTAGAGAGCAAGATGAAGCAGTCTGAAAACAGAAAGAGGAAGCATCATGTTAGCAAGTACCAAGAGCCTGTGCACAAGAGGAACTATCACATTGATCATGGGAGCTCTGGATTCCATAAGAATGGAGGAAACCACCACAACCATAATGGTGGAAATGGGCACCAGCAGCACAAGGGAAATGGCCACCACCATAATGGCCACAAGAATCACAACAATCATAACTCCACTAGGGCAAATGGCCATAACAATGGCAACAACAATGGCAGAAACAACAATGTCCCCGAGAAGAGGGATATTAGTCAGGTGGAATGCTATAAGTGCCATAAGACTAGGCATTATGCAAATGATTGCCCATAGAAGAAAGATGAAGGAAACAAGCCCAATACATTCCAGAAGGGGCATGTCAATCACATCAATGTGGAGGAGATTTATGATGAGCCTGACACCGTATATGGTATGTTTCTGCTCAATAAGTTTTCAACACTTGTTCTTTTCGACACTGGTGCATCTCATTCATTCATTTCAAGAGCATTTGTGGTTAAGAACAAAATACCCACTGAAACAATAGGTTGTCCTATAAGGGTAAGTTCTCCAGGGGGAGAGTTAATAGTAAATGCCAGTTGTAGAGATCTAGTCCTGGCAATTGGAAAACATAAGTTTCCGGCTAACCTCATTGTCCCAGACTCACAAGGACTAGATGTCATCCTAGGCATGGATTGGATGACCGCATTTGAGGGAGTCATAGATTGTGCAAACAAAACCATCACCCTCACAACCCCTGAAAAGAAACGCATTCGTTTCAAATCAACCTTCGAGCTTAAAGGGTCTAAGGTTAACTCTCTTAAGGGGGTTAGCATGGATGAAGTGTCAGTTGTAGAGGAGTATCCCGATGTGTTTCCAGAAGAGTTACCAGGAATGCCACCAGATAGAGATGTTGAATTCATCATAGACCTGCTGCCTGGAACAGGACCCATAGCAAAGAGGCCATACAAGATGGACATAGAAGAATTAAAGGAATTAAAGAAGCAGCTCAAGGAATAGTTGGACAAAGGTTTTATCCAACAGAGTTCATCATCATGGGGAGCCCCTGTTTTGTCTGTAGAGAAGAAGGACTCTAGCAAGAGATTGGTTGTGGACTACCGTTCCCTGAATGAAGTGACCATCAAGAACAAGTACCCATTGCCCAACATCAATGACCTGTTCGACTAGTTGAAAGGAGCAAAAGTGTTCTCCAAGATTGATCTCTGATCAGGATATTTCTAGCTAAAGATCCGAGAACAAGACATACCCAAGACAGCTTTTACCACCAGATATGGTCTATATGAGTATACCGTCATGTCTTTTAGGCTAACGAATGCCCCGGAATACTTCATGACCATGATGAACAAGGTGTTCATGGAATACTTGGATAAATTTGTAGTGGTGTTCATTGATGACATCCTGATTTACTCCAAGGATGATAAAGAACATGAGCAGCACTTACACTTAATCATGGAAAAACTCAGGGAGCATAAGCTGTATGCAAAATTCAGCAAGTATGAGTTCTGACTGAACAAGGTAGGATTTCTTGGTCACATAGTTTCCGTGGAAGGAGTCGCGGTGGATCCAAGCAAGGTAGCATCCGTTACCGAATGGGAGTCACCCAAAAATGCGGGAGACATCCGGAGTTTCTTAGGCCTTGCGGGATACTATCAGAGATTCATAGAGAATTTCTCCAAGATAGCAAAGCCAATGACTGAACTATTGAAGAAAGACAAGAAATTTGAATGGACCAACTCATGTGAAGCTAGTTTTCAAGAACTTAAGAAACGACTAGTAAGTGCGCCAGTTCTATGCCTGCCAGATATACAGAAGGATTTCCAAGTTTACTGCAACGCTTCTCGTCAAGGACTTGGTAGCGTTCTAATGTAGAATGGAAAAGTTGTGAGTTATGCCTCGCGCCAGCTCAAGCATCACGAGAGAAATTACCCCACCCATGACTTAGAGCTAGCATCCATTGTTCATGCTCTAAAGGTGTGGAGACACTATTTGATGGGAAAACATTGTGATGTGTTCACCGATCACAAGAGTTTGAAGTATATATTCACCCAGAAGGAACTGAATATGAGACAAAGAAGATGGTTAGAACTCATAAAAGATTATGATATGATCTTGCAATACTATCCGGGAAAGGCTAATATTGTAGCCGACGCCTTAAGCCGTAAAAGCCACGTAAATGGGCTTACAGTAGGAGAGTTGCCTAAAGAATTGTGTGAATAGTTCAAAGATCTCAGACTGGAAATTGTGCCAACATGATTTTTGGCATCTCTTGAAGTTCAACCTACACTGATGGACAAGATCAAAGAAGCTCAGAAGCTAGATAAGGAGATAGAAGAAATAAAGAGTAATATGGCAAAATGAAAGGCAAAGGGATTTCATGAAGATGACCAAGGAATTGTATGGTTTGAGAAGCGTGTTTGTGTACCACAGGACCTTGAACTCAGGAAGTTGATTCTGCAAGAAGCACATGATTCACCATATTCTAGTCATCCTGGAAACACCAAGATGTATATGGATTTGAAGGGTAGATTTTGGTGGAGTAATATGAAAAGGGATGTCGCCGAGTACATTGCCCTATGTGATGTATGCAATAGAGTCAAGGTAGGGCATCAGAAACCAGCAGGGTTATTGCAGCCATTGCCTATACCCGAATGGAAGTGGGATAATGTTGGCATGGATTTCATAACAGGATTACCAAGGACTAAGTCTGGATATGACTCCATCTGGATTGTAGTTGACCGTTTAACCAAAGTGGCTCACTTTATTCCTGTGAAGACCACTTATACCAGTGCTAGACTAGCCAAGATATACATGAACCGAATAGTGTGCTTGCATGGAGTTCCTAAGAGCATTGTATCTGATAGAGGTACTCAATTCACCTCTCACTTTTGGCGCCAACTCCATGAATCCTTGGGCACTAGACTAGAGTTTAGCACAACATTTCATCCTCAGACTGATGGACAAACAGAAAGTGTGAATCAAATCCTAGAAGACATATTGAGAGCTTGTGCCGTGGACTATGGGTCTAGCTGGGATGAGAATTTGCCTTATGCAGAGTTTTCTTACAACAATAGCCATCAAGCTAGCATTGAGATGGCACCATTTGAAGATCTATATGGAAGAAAGTGCACTACACCATTGCTTTGGAGTGGTGTTGGTGAACGAAGTCTTTTCGGGCCAGACATAATAAAAGATGCCAAGGAAAAGGTTCGTTTGATCAGGGATAGGCTCAAGATAGCTCAGTCCAGACAAAAGAGCTACGCTGATTCAAAGCGTAGAGAGGTGACATATGAGGTGGGCGATAGAGCTTATCTTAGAGTATCGCCACTTCGTGGAGTAAAAAGATTTGGAGTCAAAGGAAAGCTAGCACCTCGCTTTGTAAGGCTATTCAAGGTTTTGGCTCGCAAAGGAGAAGTTGCTTATGAGCTAGAACTACCAGAATCCTTGTATGCAGTGCATAATGTGTTCCATGTGAGTCAGTTAAAGAAATTTCATCCAGAGATGGCAGATACCCCACTAAGAGACACAATACCGTTGGAAGAGGTTCAGTTGGAAAGTGATCTCATGTATGAAGAGAAGCCCAACAAAATCTTGGAGACATCGAAAAGAGTTACTCGTACCAAGACAATCAAGTTTTGTAAAGTTCAGTGGAGTCTACATACTGAAGAAGAAGCAACTTGGGAACGAGAAGATGAACTTCGAGAAGACCACCCGCACCTATTTGCTAGCCAACCCGAATCTCAAGGGCGAGATTCATCTTAAGGGGGTTAGACTTGTAACATCCCAAATTTTGAGAAAGAATTTAAAATTTAAATACATGCAATCATACCATTATTTCATGCATTCTTTCATCATTGCATTGCACAATTTCAAGTTGAGTTACTGTGTTCTTTTGATCAAATCCTTCTATGTATGTTTCAAACAAAAAGGGAAATTTTATTTTACAAAATTCAAAATTGTTTTAAATCAATTTGGAGCCTGATACGTCTCAAACGTATCTATAATTTTTGATGCTCCATGCTTGTTTTTACACCATTTGCCTTGTGTTTCGTTACACTTCATGGCGTTTTTATGCGATTTCTAGAACTAACCTATTGACAAGATGCCACAGTGCCAGTTCCTTGTTTTCTGCTGTTTTTGTGTTTCAGAAGTGATACACAGGAAATATTCTCGGAATTGGACGAAACAAAAGCCAGAAGTCTTATTTTTCCCGGGAGCATCCAGACATCCGAAGAGAGGAAGGAGAGGGGCCACATGCCGCCCTCACATAGGGCTGGCGTGGCCCAGGCCCTGGCCGCGCCACCCTGGTGTGAGGAGGCCTGGGGCTGCCTCTGACATCGCCCCTTCGCCTATAAGAAGCCTCGGGACAGAAAACCCTAAAGGAGTCGGCAAATTTGCAGAAGCAGTTCCGCAGTTCCGCCGCCGTCATCGACGAATTTCGGGGGACAGAAGTCTCTGTTCCAGCACCCTGCCGGGACGGGGAAGTGCCCCCGGAGCCATCTCCATCGGTCTCCATCGCCATCTCCGCCGTGTCCATCAACCTCACCGCCATCTCCATCAACCTTGTTGTCTCCTATGAAGAGGAGGGAGTAGTTCATCCCCGGGGCTGAGGGCTCTACCGGTAGCTATGTGGTTCACCTCTCTCTCCCATGATGTGATCTTTATGTGATCGTGAGCTTTGTATCATATTGAACAAGTAGATGTTATTATTCAGATATTATGTGTACTCTCGTGATGTTATTAAAGTAATCTATTCCTCCTGCCATGGTGTAATGGTGACAGTGCGTGTATCATGGTGGTACTTGGTCTAGGCTACGATTGTGATCTCTTATGGATTATGAGAATAATTATCGCTATGATAGTATTGAAGTGATCTATTCCTCCTTTCATGGTGTAATGTTGACAGTGTGTGCACCGTGTTAGTACTTGGTCTAAGTTGCAATAATATTTATCTTGAATTGTGATTTGATTTGGATATCTCTATGAGTGGTGTTTGTCAAGTACTTGATGAACTTTAAGGGGTGCTTCTGTAGCCACTACGCAATGATTAGCGTTATTCAATAGGAGAGTAATTCAGAGTACCATAGTGAAGAGAAGTTGTTTATTTGTTCAATTATGTTATATTTGTTGGGAGTGTGTCCACTAGTGAAAGTATGATCCCTAGGCCTTGTTTCCAAGCATTGCACACTATTTACTTGCTATTTTGTTACTTGTTTGTTTGCTGCCATTTTTATTCCAAATTGCATTTACTACTTATAATCATCTATATCACTTGTATTTCACTATCTCTTCGCCGAACTAGTGCACCTATACATCTGACAAGTGTATTGGGTGTGTTGGGGACACAAGAGACTTTCTGTATCGTAATTGCAGGGTTGCTTGAGAGGGATAGCTTTGACCTCTTCCTCCCTGAGTTCGATAAACCTTGGGTGATCCACTTAAGGGAAACTTGCTGCTGCTCTACAAACCTCTACACTTGGAGGCCCAACACTGTCTACAAGAACAGAAGCGTGTGTAGACATCAAGCTCTTTTCTGGCGCTGTTGCCGGGGAGGTAAGGTAAAAGGTACTCGCATCCTCCTGTGTGAGTGCTCGGAGTTATTTCCTTTAGATTCTGCAATTACATCTTTTTGTTTCTTGTTTTTATTTTCACTAGTTAGGCTTTATGGAAAACAAAGAGTTCTTTAGTCTTTTTCCTGATTTTAGATTTGAAGAGAAAATTGGAAATCCTTTGGAGCTTATTTCGCATAGCAATGTTATTAGTATGAATGCTTTGAATACCGTTAATGCTAATGCTATAGAAAAGTCTAAGCTTGGGGAAGCTGGTTTTGTTAAGTATGATATTTTTAGTCCCCCAGCTTTAGTGGAGAAAGTTTGCTCTGATGATATTTTATCTCCCATATGTGATGTTTCTAATGATGCTTGTGCTCCTCATCCTTTTTAAAATACCTATGAAAATTGTTGATCATGTTAAGAATAACTGCTATTTAGGAAATGGAACTGTCCATCCTGGTGATCATTTGCTTTTTATACATGAATTATGCGAGTTGTTCCAGTGTGCAGGTATTTCAATGAACCAAGTTAAGAAGAAGCTATTCTCTTGGTCACTGAAAGGCAGAGCTGAGGAATGGTATCGGCTGCTTGAAGATGGTCCATCTATTGCATGGGAGGAAATTGTGTCTCTCTTTTATTCCAAGTTTTATCCTCCAAGTGAAATTCATAAAGATCGTAATCGGATATATAACTTTTGGCCTCATGAGGGAGAAAGCATTGCCCAAGCGTTGGGAAGATTGAAGTTACTAATGCATAAATGTCCTATTCATGATCTTCCCCGTAATATCGTTATTAATAATTTTTATGCAAGGCTTTCAGGACATTACAAGGACTATCTAGATGCATGCTTTGATGGGTCTTTCACAAGCAAGGATGTCGACACCAAGTGGGGTCTGCTTGAGACAATTCAAAACAATATTGAAGGTTGGGATAGCGACAAAGGTAAAGGATCAGGTATGAATTATGTGTTTGATTGCATTAAGTCTTTCGCTGAAACTGCTAATTTTCAAGAGCTTAGTGCTAAATATGGTCTTGATCCTCAAATTATGGTTGATTGCTTTAAAGCCTTTGCTTCCCATATGAATGTTCCTAAAGGAAAAGGGGACGTGTATCATGAAACTTTTGAAGATACTTGCATAGAAAGTGATATTGTTGTTGATGATTGCAATAAACATGCTCAAACTTCTAAAAGTATTATTTCTTATAAGCATGTTAATTTTTGTGGAATACATAGACCTTGTGAACAGAGTTACAATAAGGAAGATTATTGCATCACCCACGCAAATGAAGAAACCAGTATGTGGCTCAAGGATCTAGATGTGCTTGGTGAATGGGTTTGTGAGCTTTATCCTTTTCTTTGTGAATTTTGCGGTGAAAAGGGGCACTTTAATTTTCAATGTCCAATTAATCGAACGAGTACCGCAGATTTGTATTGTGATGATAAGATTACTTTCAATCAGTATGATGAGCTTACTTTGTTTTTGAATTGTGAAGAGATATCTAGAAAGATTGCTTTGGTAGACATGAATGATGTTGATATTAATAGCACCCTTCTTGGTTGTCATCTCTATTGTGCTAAAGACTGCCTCGCAAATACTTACTTACAAGATCTTATAAAACATGATATTTTGCCAAGCTATGACAGGACTAATAGATGTTTCGATATTATTAATAGAGAGGAGGAATCCTCCAAAGTTTCTTCTGTTATTTCTGTCAGCAAACCAGATTATGTGGAGAAGATGCCCTTCAAGTCTCTCCCTCCTAAAGGAGAGAGTAAGAAGAGTAAGAAGAAGAAGAAGAATAAGAGGAGTAAAAGGCGAGAGGACACGGTATCTTCCCCTAAGCGTTATGATCCTGCTATTGATTATGATAATTCTGATTGGGATGATGTTCCTATGCCTATTACTTATGTTAGTGATCATGATTGGGAAAAGCACTCTACTTTTGATATTGAAAATCTTTTTGGTACCAATTCTAAGGTTAATAATTGTTGTACCATTAGTGCTATCCATGTTCCTTCTTATGATGATATGTTTGATGAATATGCTTTGCGACATAGTAGTTCTCTATCTTGTGATGATACTGAACCTCTAGTCTATGATGGTTATGATGATGAGTATAATATTTTCAGTTCACGTACTTTTGAGGATAAAATTAGTTATGATTATAATATGCCTCCTATTTATGATGATTATGGTGATGAGAATAATTATTCTATTGAATTTGGTCCTACTACTATTGTTCCTGTGGGGAGCATTAATCCTTTTATGCATGTGGCTCATGATAGGGATGTTTTATGTGATAGTTATATTGTTAATTCTATTCATGATGCTACTGAAAGTTATTGAGAGAGGGAAACATAGTTTGATGGATCTCAACAATATTAAGTTTCCCCTCTTTATGTTGCAAATCTTGAAGTGGCACTTGTTTTATCTATCCATGCTTGCTACTATGTGCCTCGTTGATTTATTTTGTTACAAGATTCCTATGCATAGGAAGTGGTTCAGATATAAATGTCTTTCACATCTACTTTTCGATGCTCTCTATTGCTTTAAGTTCCTACATGGCGCCTTTGCCTCAAGCTCTTATATGGCGCCCACATGAGCATCTTTGCAAATTACTGCGCCTAGCTCAAAGGCGTTAAAGAAAAGCACTCTTGGGAGATAACCCATTGTTTTATTTTCAGTACTTTTTCTTTTATTTGAGTCTTGGAAGTTATTACTACTATAATAACCGCTCCTTATCCTTTTTATTTCGTTTTTGTGCCAAGAGAAGCCTCTAATTTGAGTGAGGTAAAGATTTGGGGATGTTGCTGTCCTGAAACTGTTTTTGGTGCTGCACCGTAAAAATTCGTATAAATTCTCTGTTTATCTTTTGGATCTGCGATTTTTTGTGCATATGCCCCAGGTTATATCCAAACATTAATTAGGTGAACACTTATTGATTTGAGCAACAGAAAACCCTCTAAAAATTCGACCTTTGTCAGCTGTTCTGTTTTGACAGATTTCTGCCAATATTTGTGTTTGTCGCTTTATCGCTTTCTTTTTTAGTTCTTTTGATCATGGAACTTTTGGGGAAGTTGCTACATTAGTATATGCTATATATGTGGTGGTTTTGAGTTGAAACCTGAAGCAAAAAGAGATTGATTATATGTTATGCTTACACTAATGTTGCTAATAGAATTGTGTTTAGTCTTGTATGAAGGAAGTTTTCAAGTGTAGGGATTGGAGAATGATGAGATGAGTTGAAGAATGGACAAAAGCTCAAGCTTGGGTATGCCCATGCATCACCCCAAGAAATATCCAAGAAGTACAAGCGTCAAAGCTTGGGGATGCCCCCGAGGCACCCCTTCTTCATCGGCAAAAATCAGGTCACCTTTCAAGACACTATATTTTTATTGCTTCATGCACTATGTGTTTTTCTTGGAGCGTCAGTTTTTTGTTTTCAGTATTATTTTAGTTTAGTTTTCTGCAATAAATGGTTAGATCATATCATGTTTCTTTTGGAGGAGATGAACTCGCTTTTCATTTGCCAAGAACACTCTAGTTTTCACTCTTATCGTTCAACGAGTGTTCTCTTTTTCTGCTACTGCGTTTAGCTTGAATTTTTTGCCTTGATTTGTGTTCAGATCTTGTTATATATTTGCATCAAGGTGTATTTTTGCCTCTGATCTTTCTTTTTTTTCATCAAAAGAGGTGTTTATAAAAATTTCAAATGGTGTTGGAAAAGAGAAAAAGCTTTATGCAAAAAAGTGGTACAAGAAGGACCTTGTGTAGACTGCGGCTTAGGCTTTTGCATGTCGTGCTTGATGTCTTTTTGATAGTATGCTTAGTGGTTTTGCTATAGCATGACTTGTCTCAAATGACTGAGATTGGTTAATGAGCCTTTGAAAAAATCATGCGTTGTTTTTATTATATGGAAGCATTTATTTGGTTTTCTCCTTTGATGCTTTATTTGGGTTGACTTGGCACATGCTTACACCATGTTGACTACAAAATAAGTCACCTATAGCCTCTATGATCATTTAGTTTTTGACTTTTGATGCCATCTTATGCTTCTTTTAATGTTGCTTTGTCGCTTTGCATGATTATGGCCGTTATTGCTCTCTTAGTTGGTCGCTCCCAGTCTTTTGCTAGCCCTCATTTTGTACTGAGTATGAGCTCTACTCGTGCATCCAACTCCCAAAAACCAAGTTTGTCATTGTGTCCACTATAAATTCCTATGCATGGTATTTGTAAGCCATTCCAAAGTAAATTTTCATGTGCTACCTTTGAAAAAACCTTCAAAATACTTCTCATTTTGTGACACTGTTTTCAGCTCATGGGGACGTAGTGGTCGGATTTGCTATCTTCCATATTGCTTATTGAAAAAAGAAAAAAAAAGGAAAAAAGAAAAGGAAAAAAAGGCACTCCTCCATGGAATGTGAATGTTGGTGGGCACCCGATGGAATCGGTTAGCCATGGTTTGTGAAAGGAAAAAAGGTGGGGAGGAGTGCCAAGCTTTTAAAAAAAGAGCACAAAAGTGCCAATCTCTCTCTCAAAAACTTGCTTCATTTTTGTATGGAAGATAGTAAGAACCCCATTGCCAGTCATTGACAAAGACAACGACCTCTCAAAACCAATTTTTATCTCTCTGTTTTACAAATGAAAAGCTCTAGCACATGTTTAATCACTGCTTCCCTTTGCGAAGGGCCTTTCTTTTACTTTTATGTTGAGTCACCACCTTCTATCTTTATGCACCATTAGGAGAGCATAATTGTCATTCTGAGTATAATGTGCATTGTCCCAAAGTTTTCATTGATTGATTCATATTGTTGGTTTCACTTGTTCTCAAATTATTTGTATCTAGTCGCCCTCTTAAACTTGAAGGTGTCCTATGCATTTATGTTTTGCTCTCCGTGAAGGACAAGCTGAAAACCATTTGTATGTTTTTTCTTATGATTTGAACACACGTTTGACTTTCATTGTTTCATTTTCATGATCTTTTGTTTGTGTTAATTTGCATGTTTACAACATGGTTGCTAAGTTCATATTGTCAAGATTATATCTTTCATGCCCATGTTTTAAGTTCTTATGATCCCAGCTCACAAATGCTTTACATACATGATCAAGATTGTGTAGGTGCATGTCACCTCAAAAATTATTTCTTTTGTTATCACTTACTTACTCGAGGACGAGCAGGAGTTAAGCTAGGGGATGCTGATACGTCTCAAACGTATCTATAATTTTTGATGCTCCATGCTTGTTTTTACACCATTTGCCTTGTGTTTCATTACACTTCGTGGCGTTTTTATGCGATTTCTGGAACTAACCTATTGACAAGATGCCACAGTGCCAGTTCCCTGTTTTCTACTGTTTTTGTGTTTCAGAAGTGATACACAGGAAATATTCTTGGAATTGGACGAAACAAAAGCCAGAAATCTTATTTTTCCTGGGAGCATCCAGACATCCAAAGAGAGGAAGGAGAGGGGCCACAGGCCGCCCTCACATAGGGCTGGCGCGGCCCAGGCCCTGGCCGCGCCACCCTGGTGTGAGGAGGCCTGGGGCCGCCTCTGACATCGCCCCTTCGCCTATAAGAAGCCTCAGGATGGAAAACCCTAAAGGAGTCGGCAAATTTCCAGAAGTAGTTCCGCAGTTCTGCCGCCATCGTCGACGAATTTCAGGGGACAAAAGTCTCTGTTCCGGCACCCTGCCGGGACGGGGAAGTGCCCCCGGAGCCATCTCCATCGGTCTCCATCACCATCTCCGCCGTCTCCATCAACCTCACCACCATCTCCATCAACCTTGCTGTCTCCTATGATGAGGAGGGAGTAGTTCATCCCTAGGGCTGAGGGCTCTACCGGTAGCTATGTGGTTCACCTCTCTCTCCCATGATGTGATCTTTATGTGATCATGAGCTTTGTATCATATTGAACAAGTAGATGTTATTATTCAGATATTATGTGTACTCTAGTGATGTTATTAAAGTAATCTATTCCTCCTGCCATGGTGTAACGGTGACAGTGCGTGCATCATGGTGGTACTTGGTCTAGGCTACGATTGTGATCTCTTATGGATTATGAGAATAATTATCGCTATGATAGTATTGAAGTGATCTATTCCTCCTTTCATGGTGTAATGTTGGCAGTGTGTGCACCATGTTAGTACTTGGTCTAAGTTGCAATAATATTTATCTTGAATTGTGATTTGATTTGGATATCTCTATGAGTGGTGTTTGTCAAGTACTTGATGAACTTTAAGGGGTGCTTCTGTAGCCACTACGCAATGATTAGCGTTATTCAATAGGAGAGTAATTCAGAGTACCATAGTGAAGAGAAGTTGTTTATTTGTTCAATTATGTTATATTTGTTGGGAGTGTGTCCACTAGTGAAAGTATGATCCCTAGGCCTTGTTTCCAAGCATTGCACACCGTTTACTTGCTATTTTGTTACTTGTTTGCTTGCAGCCATTTTTATTCCAGATTGCATTTACTACTTATAATCATCTATACCACTTGTATTTCACTATCTCTTCGCCGAACTAGTGCACCTATACATCTGACAAGTGTATTGGGTGTGTTGGGGACACAAGAGACTTTCTGTATCGTAATTGCAGGGTTGCTTGAGAGGGATAGCTTTGACCTCTTCCTCACTGAGTTCGATAAACCTTGGGTGATCCACTTAAGGGAAACTTGCTGCTGCTCTACAAACCTCTGCACTTGGAGGCCCAAAACTGTCTACAAGAACAGAAGCGTGTGTAGATATCAGAGCCTTTTGCAAAAATTCACAAAGAAAACAGAAAAGAAAAAGGGAAAGGAAAGGAAAAAGAAGAAAAGGCCCCGGGGACCGATTCCAGCCCGCAGCCGAAGACAGCCCATGGCCCACTTCCCCCCATCCCGAATAGGTACTCGCCCCTCTCCTTCTGCCACTGACAAGGGGGCCCACTTGTCATCCCACCCAGCAAACCAAACCGAGCACGACGCCATCCCGAGCGTGATCATCGCGGAGATCGTTCCGATTTGGTTCAAAACCCTGCCCCCTTTGCCAGGCAACCCGTCTATATAAACCCCCCTCCATCCGCACTCGTCTACCCCGAAACCCTAGCTAAACTCGCCACCAGGCTGCCCTAACCAGAGATCGCCGCACCGCCGCTACTGCCAGAGGACACCGCTAGTTTCTAGTAAGCCTCGACCCCTCTCGATCTTTCTTCTGCACCGTCTCTCCTATCTCGACCCACCATGACTTGGTTTCGTTTCAACTTGCATGCCAGATCGACCTAATTGACTTCACCTGGATCTCGCTGTTCGCAGTTGAAATTCCGGCGAGGAATTCCCGAGGCTCCAGTGCATCTCATCCCTGCAAACTTCGCCACCAAGGTTGCCTCGATCTTCTGCTCCTCTGGTATGAACACCGCTTCCCAGATCTATTCGTGCATGTTGTCCTCCTCCATGCTCTGCATGGCATAGCCACGGCCCTAACGTCCATTCGCATCTTGACACTGCCGCATGATGAATTCGAGGACGCCACTTCACCAACGTCTTTGCCACCTCGAACTGAACATCGTCGTCATCTTCCCAGAGCTCAACGACCGCCGGAACTGCCTCACCGATGATTTCCAGTACCACAGAGACCTCACCGATGACGCCTTTCTGGTGAGCCCTCTCCTTCCCTCTCTCGACCGTGCGATCTAAATCCTACAGGTAGTTTTAGATCACTTAAGCAAACCATATAGTGCAATCTGGACCACTCGATCGTCTTTTAATCCGACGGTGGATGAGCGAGATCCGCCTGAATCGGTACGGGCCAATCACGACGCGCCAAGTGTCAGTTTCTGGACAGCCCCGAATCTGTTTTTTGTTTTAAATTTTCTGAATATGTTTTAAACTTGTAAATTTCATATCTTGAGTTCTGTGCGTCCAAATTTAGCAAACATTGCATCTATGGATTTGGAAAAATGTGTAGAATCTATTTCCAACATCAAATACTCCTTTTGCATCTGTTTTATATAGTGAATTACTGCAAGCTTTATTTATGTGTTTTGGCTATTAAAAATAGTTGTAAAATTTATTTTATAGTAAATCCTTTTGTTTTTGGTCTATATGAAACCTCTCAGTACTGTAGCATGTCTAGAATATTTTTAGTATCTTCTATATCACTTTTGTAGTTTTAGTTTGTTTAATTGTCTGTTTGTGTGTTGGAAATAAATTGACCTTTATAAATAACTCTAAAATTTTGATCATGGCATCATGCATATAGTTAACAACCAGAGAACTTGTTAAGTGTCTTTGAGGTGTTTAAATCACATATTGCATGCATATTTTCCTTTCATAAGTGTTATATGGTTTATATGTGCTTATGGTGCAATATTTTATGTGTAGATTGTGCTGAGTGCAATGAGTGCCTTTGTGAGGAGTGCACCAACTCTTATCCTCACCAAGGAAAGAGTCACCATGTTCCCTTGTCCCACTAAAATTTTTGTCACTTGTAACTTTTCTAGTAGAAGATGCATGTGTAGGTGATTTTATGAGTTTATGTCTTAGTGGCTAGATTTTATGCTAAGTCTTTTGTCTAGCTTTGCATCTCCTAGTAGGATTGCTGCTGCTATAGGACTTGTTTTACACTTGTTGAGGGAAGGGTTATCACATGTTTTTGGCTAAGTGTTGAAAATCAAGTTTTGGAAAACTAAGAAAACAACTAAGTTAATGAACCACCTAGGTGGATGTGGCTTTGATTGGTTTATGTTGAGTGGTTCCCTGGGGTCATGTCATCAAACCTCTGAACCACCAGGTGTATCTCACTTGTGGATGGCCACCCAGGAGCAAAGAGATTGGAGACGTTCAAGTCATGAAGCTTCTAGTGCAACCAGAAGACATATGGGCTCTGCCTTGGTCAACTAAGCTGCAATAACTCAACCCAGGTGGACAAAGGGTGGTAGATGTTGATAGGTTTGAACACGTCTGTTTGGTCTAAGGGAATGCTTCTGAAAGGCCTCGTCTTAGTTTTCACTTGGCCATTTGAGGCAAAATGAGTCTCATGGCAAAATGGGTTAACTAAGTCTTGTGGGAAAAGTGCACCACCTCTGCACAGTGTTTAGAACTAAGTACTTAGCCGTGTCCCTGGTTACGGACAATTCCGAGTGACATGATGTTGAAACTATTCAAGAATCTCCTCACCCCAATTTCTCTAAGTTAAAACTTGATGGGTAAACTTGGGTAGTAAAAGTTCCTTCTTGTCAAAAAATTTCTAAGGAAAACTTGAGTTTTTACAACGATAGGGAAAAGCTTGCTTTTGCAAAGTCAAACTCCACCTGGCCAAACAGCATATAAGTGTAGGTGCCATTGAGTCTACCAAAGTGACATCTTGCTAATACATTCAAAGTATTGACCCTCTGTGGCTGTAACGTATCATGTTGTAGGTGGCTACTATGAAGATTGAAGATTGTTGCGCTACGGTCACGAGTCTTCATCAAACATGTCTGCCTGCGGAGCTACAAAGAAAAGAAGACTTGTAGTTCATTTACTTAGTCATTTCTAGAGTTGTAATAGGTTTGTGGCATTGTGCCTTTTGAGTTGTAAAAGAACTATGTTATTTGTGGATCAAGCATTGTAATAAAGACCTTTGTATTCTTGGTATTTCATCTTGTAACTGTGTGTGCTTGCAGTTGATCCGGGACTAGCACAAATAATGCATAGGTACACTACAACACTATTGTTGAAATTATTATTTTTAATGAAGTTTACATCAACATGATCTTCTTGAGCAACCAAAGAGGCTAAAGGAACATTATTAGGATCAACATGAGATCTATCATTACCAAGCATAGCCATAATAGTATCAATCTTATCACTCAAGGAAGAGGTTTCCTCAACAGAATTTACCTTCTTACCTTGTGGAGCTCGCTTGTTATGCCACTAAGAATAATTTACCATCATATTATCAAGAAGCTTTGTTGTGGCGCCTGATAGTGCGTGTTAGGCACCCAGTTGGGAACCCCAAGAGGAAGGTATGATGAGCACAGAAGCAAGTTTTCTTCAGTTGTGAAACCAAGGTTTAATCAGACCAGTAGGAGAGAGCCAAACTTCAAAAAGTTGATGCTTGCTAGCTTAGTGACAGCTCCGGACAATTTATATGGTGCCTCGTCCAGGGCTTTGCTTTGCACCAACAGCAATGTGGAACCTGCACACAACACAACCACGAACTTTGCCCAAACTTATGATGAGGTTGTCAATCTCACCGGTTTGCTGTAAACAAAGGATTGAGCGTATCGAGTGGTAAAAGGTAATAGTATGTGCCAATGTAAATAAGAAAGTAAAATAGTAAACGGTAATATCAATGTAAAGGAAATTGGACCGGGGTCCACAGTTCACTAGTGGTGTCTCTCCATAAGATAAATAACAGCATGCTGGGTAAACAAATTACAGTTGGGCAACTGATAGAGTAAAGATAACGCACATATATCATGAGGATCACTATGAGATTCACTCTGGGCATTACGACAAAATACATAGACCGTAATCCAACTGCATCTATGACTAATAATCCACCCTCCGGATGTCGTCCAAGCAACCATCGGGTATTAAGTTGCAAACAACGGATAACTGCATTAAGCAAAGTGCGTAAAGTAAACAAAGCAAATGTCCTTGGACACAAGAATGTTGTTTGCTCCCTAGTGGCAACAGCACATCTACAACCTTAAAGATTTCTGTCACTCCCCCAGATTACTAGAGGCATGAACCCAACTATCGAGCATAAATACTCCCTGTTGGAGTCACTAGCATTTACTCGGCCAAGATATCTACTAGCAACGGAGAGCATGCAAGATCATAAACAACATAGAGATAACATAAAGATAATATTCAGCACATCAACTTGACATAGTACCAATACTCATCGGATGTAACATCCCAGAACGTAGGACAACTCCGGGGTAGTTTAGAGGGCTTTTGTGCATAGCATCTTAAATTACGGGATTTTTTCATGCTTTTATCACTAAAACCTAAGAGTGATCGAATCTCTCTTCAAGGGGGGATGGTGAACTCTCAAAGTGCGAAAGATTTGGACATGATCTCTTTTGATCTATTATTGCAGGGAGGTGATGAGTTAGATAAATAAAACCCTAGTTATAGGCTTTGGAACTTAAACTGGAATTTGAATCAAGTTTGAATTTGAATCTTGAATGATTGAATTAAAATTGAAAGACACATTTAGAAAGGATAAATATTAATAAAGAAAGAATAGTTAGAAATATAAACATAAATAAAGAGAGAGAAAACTTGAACTTTATTGATCATCAACACATATTACATTGTCTTTACACAATTCAAGAATAAAAGAATAATTACAAATTGGAATGAATAAAAGAATATTACAACAGGAGAATAGAAAGATTGCAAGTTTAAAAATCCTAAAAATAAAACTACATGTCTTCTTTCTTTCTTCTTTTTCTTTTCTTCTTCTTGGCACCTGCAACCAAAATATAAACAGCAAAATCGCCAGAATGGTAATTACCAAGTGGCAGTCAAGAAAAACTATGCCACTGTAGATAATCATCAAGCTGTTTGAGCTTATCACCAAGCTCCCGAATGGAAATATCTCAAGACAGCCGAGATGGGCAAGCCAGCCACAGCAGCTCACTCACCAAATGCATGAACCAAGGTGTCAAACCCCCAGGTAACAAAGGCCAGTATAAAAACATCACAGAGGGTGAAATTGCTCGGCCAAGAACACAGCCGACCAAAAACAACACCACCACACCAGCACATCACCACACCAAGAACACCACCACAGTCAAGATCACATCATCATCACAAAATCACCACCACACAATCAACCCTGCTCATGAGTTGAGCAACAGGGAAGATTTACACCACCAGCACACATCAAATCAACCAAACCATCAAAGCCAAAGACCAACATGGTCACGTAGTTAAACTAGGAACTAGGTCAAGCAGCTAGGAGGCGTAGGCTTGCCACAAGAAGCAGGAAATCAGAATTATCCAAAAGAACAAGCTACTCTTCAGCAGGAGGTTTATCTCCCAGGCAGGCATCACAGAGCGCAGCCACACATGAATCAAGCAAAGCTTGATGAAACAAGGGCTTTGGTCATCATTTGGATGTCCCGGAGGCCATGACCTTGAAGACAAGGCCATCCACATCACCTACTCCCTAACACATAATCTTACCTGGGAATTTCTCAAAGGAAATACTCACAGAAATAAGAGCAAGGCCAGGAGTGGCACATGGGTTGCCTAGCTAACAAGACTCGGGCCTAAACCTAGAAAACCATCATCTTTGCCAATAGAAATTGATGAAGTTTAAATAAGCATCTGGGAAAAGTGGACATGGACACTTTTAATCAATTAAGCCACCAGCAGACCACCAGAGAGGGTGATACACTCTCAAGAGCACTCAATTAAGTAGCCAACACCCACAGTAACTATGCACACCTCAAGGAGGTATCACAGTGAAGCAGTTAGCCAGAAGCTACTGCAAGAGCCACAACAGCAGTCATGGAATATAGCATCACTGCTAGGAATAACCAAGCTCAATAGAACTAGTTTGCATCACTAGATCAGCACAACAGAAGCACTGCAAGAAAGTGCAGTGAGACTATTAATGTCGATGGATTTCGTGTCGCAAGAACACGGGGTACCACGCGACGGACCCAAGGATTCGAACGCAGGGGGCTGAACGTGTGAGATCTTGGATCGCAACGAAACACGGTGACGGAAGCCTCGATTGTCGAACGCACAACGCACTGTAGAGAGGGAGACCGAGCCTTACCCAGGTTCAGGGCCCTCGTGGTGAGGTAAAACCCCTACTTCCTGCCTTCTTGTATTGCAACGCGACACCTCGCGAGGAGTACAAGGCCTTGGTTACAAAGCTCTAGCTGGCCAGAGGTTGAAGAACCTGCGTGCCCAGCTAGCAGCCTGAAGAAGATGAAGATTCGATCCCCTCTACGGGATGGCCTCCCCCTCCCTTTATAGCGCCAAGGTCCTCCTTCCCCTTATCTTCTTGGGGAAGGGGTTGCCACACACGACCAAGGAGGGAGGATAGCTGTAGACTACACTCTTCTGTAGACTTGGTCTTCGTAGGGTAGTGGCGCCGGTCCACAGGAGTGGGTGGAGGAAGCTGACGTCCTCCTCTGGCGCCCTGCACCGTCCACGCTATTTTTAGGGGGGTGGCAAACTACCACTGTGTCGCTTTGGGCAGGCACAGAGAAAGCTGGTCTCCTCTCTGTCGGGGGTAGCGTGGGCGGTACGCGGTCTTCTGCCCGTTATCCTCTTGCTCTGCACGCAAACGTGCCGAGCTGACGTGGGCGTACTTCCTCTCCTCATCAGCGGGGGCTCGTGAGGAGGTCTTCTGGTCCTTAGCAATTTTGGTTGTCGTTCTCCTCACGAGGCGCCTCCTCGTGAGGGCCTTCTCTGCAGCTTGGGTCCTTGATTCCGAAGATGGGCCGATGACGTGGCCCAGGAGCAGGTGGACCGGGATACCCCGGTATCCATAACACCGACAGTAGCCCCCAGGAGCCCGGCCCGCAAACGCGCCCTCTCGAGGGAGCGAAGGGACGGGGGCCCCAGAAGCTGCTGGGCCCTCCAACGGCACGCGTCAACCGTGTGGTCAGAGGTCCATGTGAAGAAGCGGAGGTCATGGGCACGTGGCGCCCTTGCAGTTGACAAACCGAGGCGGCGGCGTGGAGATCGTGCGAAGTGGGTGGGGTAACGGGCGTTTTTCGAACCGTCGCATCAAGGCCGACGCTTCGGAAACCGCGCCCTGGCCTCTCCCCTTAAAAGCTTGGCAGAGAAGGCTTCTTCCTTTTTCCCATAGCACATCGCCGCCGCCGCCTCCTTCCCGAAGATCTTGCTTATCCAAATCTCTCTTGCCTCCAAACTTCTCGCCGCACCTCGCCCCCGCCCAGATCCATGGCACCACGCCGGGCTGTAGGAGTGGCGAGGCCTTCCGCTGCTGCGCCGCGACCGGCGGCGCCCCTGCTCGACTCTCGAATCAAGAGCAGCCGCGAGCTCCAGACCGTCCGAGAGATGGTCGGGAGCAGGAACAATGAGTGGGGCGCCACCCGCATCTGGCACGGCCGCGCGCCGCGGGACACTCTGCCCCCGACAGCGCAGCCGTTCTTCCTCTTCTCCGTCTTCGCCGGCTTGCCGCCGCCGTTCTCCCCCTTATTCCTGGCGATCCTGGAGACCTACGGGATCCAGGCCATCCATCTGCATCCCAAGTCCGTCACCTTGCTGGCGCTCTTCGCCTACGCCTGCGAGGCCTGGATCGGCATCAAGCCGTCGGTGGCGTACTTCCGCCACCTCTTCTCCCTCCGGTCCTCTGGGCTGAACCAGAGTTCCGGATGCGTCTCCTTCATCGCCACCGCCGGAACGGAGGGCGATTTCATCGACTTGAAGTGGATGAAGAAAGTTGAAGACTTTCGGAGCTGCTGGTTCTTCGTCGACATCCTCGAAGAGTCGGAGCTCTTCCTCGTCACCGGGATCCCTCCCGTCAAGCTCACCACCTGGGCCAGCGAGGCCCTTCCTGAGGAAGCACTGAGGATGCTCCGCCCGCGAATCCGAGATCTCCGGGTGGCCAGCATCACAGGGACCATGGTCGGGGTGGAGTTCGTCACCCGACGCATCGCCCCTCTGCAGGACCACCGCTGGGAGATCTGGAGGCACAGGGCCGGGGACGACCTCAGGCTGCACGTCAGCGAGCTCAACGCCGACGCTCGGGAGGAGGTAATAAGAGCCTTCTTCTCTTCAGTCGCCATCCCCGCCATCCCGCGCAATGCCCTGCCACTCTACAATCTGGGCGCTCGGGAGACCGGCCGAGTTACGGCGGGGATCTTGAAGTTCAACGCCTGGGGCCCGTTCCTTGCCGATGGCGTTGCGCCCGGTCCCCTCCCGAGCGCACCTGCGGCCAGCTCGGAGCAGGACTCGGCAGCAAGGGGAACGGGGCCCACGGCCTCAGGAGCTGATGACGACGATGACACAGAGTCCGGCGACCAGCTGGTCCGCCGGAGGCGTCCTAGGGGCACGGTGGTGCTCTCAGATTCCTCCGACGACGATTCCTCCCTGCCGGACCAGCCCTCCAGAGGAGACGCCGGCGCGTCCTCCTCGCGAGGCCTGGAGGAGGAGGAGCGCCAAGCCCGCCTGGAGGCAGAGCGCCGCTCCAAGTTCAACGACGAGCGCGCCAGCCGGCGACCTGAGGCCGGAGCCTCCCAAGGGAAGAATCCGGCGGGCGAGTCCTCTGCGCCCCCGCCACCTCCTTCCTCCCTCCCGAGCAAAAGAGGATGGGTGGAGCGGGACGCCTCGTGAGTGTTCCTGCACAAAAGACCTTTACCTTTGACTTACCTTTCCCCTAACCTCATTTCCCCTTCCCATCTCCAGAGACGCCAAGGAGAAGAAGGAAGAGAAGAAGAGGAGGAAGAAGAGGAAGACCGGTCAGGCCACGCCGGGCCCTGACCTGGCCACCACAGCCACACCGGCGACGCCGCCGCGCGCCACCAGACAAGAAGAGGACCGCGCGTCCGTGGACGCGCAGCCCACCCCGGGAGCCACCACGGCTCCCAGCGCGGCCGAGCCCCCTAACGCGGGGGGCATACCAGAGACGATGGGGGCAACTCCTGCTGCCCCCTCTGTAGCCAGCACCACCATCACCCCGGAGGCTCCTCCGGCAAGGGCTGCTGCACCGCCCAGCTCAGGGACAGCCCCCGAGCCCAGCGGCGCGGGGGGAACGATCTTCACCGAGCCGGGCCCCTCCAGGGCCACATCGCCTCCCCTGCCGGAGATACTGGGGAGACCTGCGAGGATCGCCGCCGAGCCCCACGCCGCCGACCCATGGGAAAGGGTGCTCGCGACCGTGACCGGCGCCCTCCGCGACGAGGTCACCAGGGCGCACACTGCCGAGGAGGCGCACATCAACAAGGGCTGGGCCCTCCTGCACCAGGCCACGGAGAGATGTCGTCTCCTTGACCAGTGTGCCGCCGAGCGCCGCGAGCAGGCGAGGAAGGAGGCGGAGGAGATCCGCGCCAGCGCAGCCGAGGAGGCCGAAGAAGCTCTGGCGAATGCCAGAGAGTCGGCGAGGGGAGTCCTGGCCAGGGCGCACCAGGAGGCCATGAAGATCGTCTCCGAGGCGCGCCAGAAAATTCCCCTCACCGTCGGGCCTCCCAACCCAGCCTTGGCTGGGGAGGAGGCTAAGCGGGCAGCCCAGCACCTCCTGGACGAAGCCAGGACCAATGCCGATGGCCTTCTCGCCAATGCCCAGCAGAGGCTGGACGAGGTCGAAGACCGGGAGGCCCTCCTCCACGCTCGTGAGGAGAGCGCAGATTCCCGGGCGGAGAGCCTGAGCCTGCAAGAGGCTGGGCTCGCTGTCCGAGAAGCAGAGGCTCGCGAGCGTGAGCGGGGACTTCGCCTCCGAGAGGAGCAGATCCATGCCCTCGAGGATCGGCTCAACAGGGAGCGAGAGGCTCTCGAGAGCCGGGGGCAATGGCCAGCCAGTCCAACGACGAGCTGATCCGGCGCCAAGAAGCGCTGAACCAACGCGAGGCCTCCTTTCAGGCGAAGATGGACCACATGCTGAACCAGCGACGGGTCACCATGGAGCAGGAGTTCGAGCGGAGGCGCGCCGAGTTCACCGAGGCGTGCCGCGTAGACTTCCGCGCCAAGACCGACGACGCCCTGGCGATGTACAAGCAGAGGCGTGAGATCTTGGAGCGCCAGGTCCGCGACCTGGAGACCGAGCTGAGGGGGGCGCACGAGGCGCGCCGGGGCGCCGAGCGCGCCCTTGCTGAAGCGGACGCCACCGTCGCCTCGCTCCGGCGCGATGTGCAGAGGCTCGAAGAGGAGAACGTGGCGTCAGCCCTGCAGGGCGTGGAGACCTCCAGGGAACTCCAGGAGGCTAGGGATTCCGCGGAGGAGGCACGCGTGCTGCGAAGGCAGCGGGTGCAGATGTTCCGCGGGTTCTCGGCCCGCGTCCTGGCGGCGGCGCACCGCCTGGGCATCCACGGGCTGACATTGCCCACCGTCCCCGAGGACGACGGGTCGATCTTGCATTTCTTCAGCCAGTTGGCTGAAGAACTAGACGGCGCGTCGGCGAGGGTCTTGGAGCTCATCGACGCCGAGTGCCGAGAGCTGCTGGAGCTCGCGGGGACGCGGATCTTCACCAACCTCCAACGCCTTCGCCCCGACCTCAACCTGGAAGAATTGCTGCAGAGGCCGCCGCCTCCGCCACCAGGGAATCCTGATCGCGCAGCGGTGTACAGGGCGACGCGCCAGGACATATCCCTGCGACGGTTGCAAGCCATCTACGCCCGCCCTGGAGCAGCCGCACCGGAGAGCTCCTCCAGCGGCGACACCTCTGGCTCCGGGGAAGATGAGGAGGGAGACGACGGGTCGTCGGAATCCAGCGGAGACGCGTCCTCAGGCTCCAGCCAAAGCACCGGTGATGGCGAGGGCGACGCAGCGGTCGCCCAGTAAGCTCCTCCTAGACCTCCTTCAGTAGAATTAAGTTAGCTGCACACTTGGCAGCCGTTAGACATTGCCCTACTGGGCCAGCTTAAGTTGTAATCGCACTTAAGGCGTTATGCGCCAAATTGTCCTTATTTGCACCCTTGTACATTTTTCCTTGTCTCGTCTTTGTCTGGGGAATGCTCTACGCCGTTTAGGGGCCAGCCTCCGAGTGGGTGGAGGAAGCTGACGTCCTCCTCTGGCGCCCTGCACCGTCCACGCTATTTTTAGGGGGGTGGCCAACTACCACTGTGCCGCTTTGGGCAGGCACAGAGAAAGCTGGTCTCCTCCCTGTCGGGGGTAGCGTGGGCGGTACGCGGTCTTCTGCCCGTTATCCTCTTGCTCTGCACGCAAACGTGTCGAGCTGACGTGGGCGTACTTCCTCTCCTCACCAGCGGGGGCTCGTGAGGAGGTCTTCTGGTCCTTAGCAATTTTGGTTGTCGTTCTCCTCACGAGGCGCCTCCTCGTGAGGGTCTTCTCTGCAGCTTGGGTCCTTGATTCCGAAGATGGGCCGATGATGTGGCCCAGGAGCAGGTGGACCGGGATACCCCGGTATCCATAACACCGACAATTAATAGCACAACTCAATTAACAGCAATATTCAGTGATAACTAACACATAGTTATCCATGCACTTGATGAAATTGATCAAGACCAGCCACTAGCAAGCTCTTAGCTAATCAAGCAACAACAATAACTGAATAATTAAGCAGTAAAAGATCACCATAGGATTCAGTTTACTGAAACCAACAAGCTTTAGTTAACAGTGTTAACTGAAGCTATGTCTGAAACTAACAGTAGTAGCAAGCATACACATGATCAAGCTCGAGCTATAAGAGTACTGAACCAAGAGTGATCACAGAACATAAAGTCACACATCACAGCCAGCCTAATTTCACAGCACGAGAACAAGCTTGGGGAGGAACCCCAGTGCATCTGAGAGGGGAGCATGGCTAGGGCAAGCTCCAGGAGAGCACAGGGCAAGCTCCAGGAGAGCACAGAGCAAGCTCCAGGAGGGAACAGAGAGGAAAATAGGAGAGGAAGCACTTACTCGACGCCCAGGAGATACCACCGTGGCATGGCGAGGTAGTGCCCGCGCGGCCACGATGGCACCAAGCCAGGGGAAGGCGCCGACGACACGTCGGCAAATCACCTAACTCGCCAAGCACCAGATATCACCGAAAAGGCCAAGCAACTCGAGATCAAGCTCAAGGTCGCCATGGCCGAGGTCCAGAGCATCGAAGGCGAAGGAGACGAGAGCGCCAAGGGGGGTACTCAACAAGATCGCACAGACAGGCAGGAGCGCCATCGCGGGATCTATCGATTGTGACCCATCTCAGCGGCGGACTCTGGCGGAGCTCGTTGGAATCAAGCGCGGTGGCGGCGAGGCGATGCAGTCGCCAGGGCTCGGGCGAGAGAGGAGGAAGAAGCGAGCGAGGGGGTGCAGCTGGTCAGTTTGACCGAAGCCACCTGGTCGGGTTCGACCAGGTAGGCCGGCGCCGACAGGTGGTCCAGGCCCGACAGGTGGGCTAGGCCTGGCAGGGGAGTTTGAGAGGTTTTTAACCAAATTTAAAAACAAAAATTTGAATAGGAATAAAGAGGTGTTTGGAAAAAAAACCTTTTAACACTCAATTAAAGGCAGAAGTGATTTTTGACCTTTTAATCACATAAATAGTGATTTTGTGAATAAGAGAGGATTTATTCATAATTGAATTATGAAGTTTTCTTTTAAAGGAAAAAACTTCTGGAAATAATTTAAATAAGGAAATAAAAGGACAATAACATTCTTGAAAAAAAATAAAGTAAATCCATTCAAGAATTTATCCTTAGCATTCTTGAATGAATTTCACCTAATATATACTCTGGTAAATTCATAACTAGGGTATATACACTTTTAATAAATCACCCTATGAAGATAAATAGTAAAAGGAACTTTAAAGGACTTTTCTATAATTATGAGTTATATAAGAAAGATCTAATTAGAATAGAACTCATTATCAAGATTGAACTCCATTCCATAATATTGAAGAATATTCTTGAATGAAGTAATTGATAACATATACTCCTTAAAATCATAAAAGGAGTATATAAATTCTAGGATAAGAATAAAACACTTCTGGGGGTTATAAAGGGAACACACACACCTTAAAGGCATGCATTATTTGAATCTTTGACCATTGCCCTTATCGGACAATGATGCTATTTTCCAGAACCCGAGGTCCCGGGTCACTTCAACAAATCCAACTGCACTACCTTGCAGTTTCAGGCAAGTTCACTATTGCTCATATCTCTTGTGTATCTTTAACAAAGTACTTGCAAATATACCGGTGGTATTATTCTTATTATAATTGCATTTAAAAGCAAAGGTTCTGCTTTTCTTGAATGAATATGACTAGTGGTTAGCAACCACGGTGGTTGTCGACCTAGGAAGGTGGGCAGTGGGACCATGGTATGAGTATGGTGGAGGTCCCACTGTAACTGGAATGTTCACCTAGGATTAATAACCAATGTCGCCAGTGATTCTTATGCCCTAAAATATGGTCAACCATAGGGTCTGGAATGGGACGGAAGAGTCAGCTGTATCTTTTCCCTCTTGCATATCAATGGACGTGCCATTTTGGAGCAGTTGTCTCCCTGCGAGGAGCTTCGGGATGGGTGGAATCCCCCTAATGATTCCATGATTCTGGCGGTCTATAATGGATTGTGGCAATGACGGGGGTAGAGTGCCGAGGCCGGTGTTACCACAGGGCGTAACCAAACTGGTGGGGGTAACTCATTGTCAGGAAAGACAAGTATGCCGCGGTCGGCAACTACCAAACACGTAGTCCGGCGTGGGTAGCGAACCGAAGTTGGAGCCGCAAAAGGGTGGGTATGCAAGGTCGCGGGAAGGAATAGTGATTGGCTCGGATCAACGGCTGGGCCACATACCAAGGAAGTATGGACGGGAAGTACACCTAGTCATGCAGCAAAGCATTGATCTCCTATGGGTACAAGTGACCACCTCTGTAGAGTGTACAAAAAGTATCAAGATACTCCCTGACAAGGGTATAGTTAATAGAGCCCATTAGTTGAGTACCCCTAAGGCCCGTATAGCTAGGCCCAATTGTAATGATAGTCGAATACGAGTTCCTACCGTATGTCGATATTGTAATCTATATCGGACCCTAGCCGATCCTCGAGACCTGGCCACCTATATAAAGGGGCCAGGAGGGGACGGTGGAGGGCAGATTGAAAGCAAGCCAAGTTGAACACCCAAGTTTACTTTCGACACATACCTATTTCAACTAACTTTACCTTCGAGTTCATCCGACGCCCTATCTCCCTGATCCTAAGTCCTTCATCTAGGACATTTGTCGAGTTAACCCTCGTCAATTGGCGCCGACCGTGGGGAACTGGGCGTTGGAATCATGAATTCGACGGCTTTTTCACTTTTAGCCAATAGCAATACAGAAGTCGACGAAAATCAAGAGATGGAGTTGACAATCGGAAGTTTGAGCATCCTCATCGGGCCATCGGGTTCATCTCGCCTTTCAGATCCGATGAAACAAGATCCGTCGGCAAGAGAGACCGAAACAATAGCAATGATGGAATATTCCGACAGCTCATCCAGCGAGGTAAACTCACCGGTCAGCCTAGAAGAAGTGCTAAAAGAAATTGAAGAAGACAGTAAAGCAAAGGAAAAACTCGACGAAGGAGTCCAACTCAACGATCTCATGATTTGCCTCGATGATATCTCAGACAAATCAACAGACACATGGAAGACAGGGTTAGAGCTTTCTAAAGATGGCGACTCGATCTTCTCAAGCTTCAATAGTAACATCGGCAAACAATGCCAGGTGCTCGCCATTGTGGGAGACAACTCAGAAGAATTCGATGAAAATGACAACCCAGTGCTAAACCCAGCAAATATAGACAGAGGAGCAAATCACCTAGCAGAAGGGCAAACAGCAGAATCTCTCACAGCCAGGGAAAAAATTCAACTATCAGTCGATGAGTGGAGGGTAATAAGAGAAGTCGTAGAACACGGCACGCCAATACCATCAAATTCCAGCAAAGACATGCTTTTGGGATATCATTACGCCCTAAGGCAGCAGGCAAAGCAATTAGCAAAGGAGAAAATAGAGATACAAAGAAGAAAAGATTCAGCCATTGCAGCTAGCGAAGCTGCTCGTAAAGCACAAAGCGATGCATCATATAGCAATGCAAGGAAAAATCGTCGACATGGTTCAAGGTACGATAACCTCGAGTACTCCGACAGGCAAAGTATTTCTAAAAACCTCGACTCGTCCTTCCTATCAGTCGACGAGCAGGGGAACATCCTACTGAAAACCCCTGAAGCAGCATTAGTGGCAGCGCAAGCATATCTACTTACAACTCGACCAAGTCCAGGAGATCCTAGAGAGCATATGCATAGAGCAGCACTGAACGGACTCAACATGGTGGGCCACAAGCTATCAGCAAAAGGAGAAGAAGCATATCACCACAAGGAAGTGCACAAAGCAAGGTCACCTCGCCGTCACAACAGTCCTCGGTGCAGAAGCAGCAAGCACCGATCTCGATCGCCATCACCAAAACAGTACAGTGGAACTCAAAGATCGCGATCCCCAAATGAAAAACGCGACTATGAAGACGACGAAAAAGAGATGGGGGCATCATGCTTTACCCGAAGGGTCCGCACCACTCCAGTTCCCAAGGGATTCAAGCTACCTCATGATCAGCAAAAGTACGACGGATCACAGGAACCACAATCATGGCTCACAGATTACTTACAAGCAGTTCAAATATTAGGAGGAACCAAAGAAACAGCAATGCAAAGTTTGCAACTACACCTCACTGGCGCAGCAAGGTCATGGTTGAGCAAACTAGAGAAAGAATCTATTGAAAGCTGGGAAGACCTCACAAAGCAATTCACAAGCAACTTCAGGTCGACATACAAATGACCAGCATCAATAGAAGAAGTCAAAGCATGTGTGCAACAACGCGACGAAACACTGCGGGCATACATCCAAAGATGGAGCCTTATAAAAAATTCAGCAGTCGAAGTTTCAGACGAAAGAGCAATAGATGCGTTCATCATTGGATTAAGGCGAAGAGACCTAGTCGAGGAGATGGGTAGAATCAAGCCGAAAACAGTGTCAGACCTCATGGACACAGCAAACAGATTTGCAGATGGAGAAGATGCGTGCAACAACAAGAGGACGCAATCTCCAGAGGACGACAGAAGAAACAGATATGGAAGTCAAAGGAGACGACCCTGAAATTACGACACCTACGGCTCCCATAGCCAAGTCGCCGCAGGATACAAAGACAACAGCTATCAAGGAAGCGATCGCAGAAGCTCAGGATATCGAAGCTACGGAAAGGAGGACTATAAAAAGTTCCCTACAAGAGAACCCAGAGAGTACAACCCATCACCAGAAGATATGCTCAACGGACCTTGTCATATACACTCAGCGTTCATCGATGGGAAGCGAGTATCAAGGCACGCAATGAAAGACTGCACAACATTCTTAAAGCTACAAGAGGCAGCGCTAAACAAGCAAACTGAAGCAAGGCACCAAGGATTTGAAGGAAGCAACAATACTCTGGCAAAACAGCAAGGGAACAACGGAGCTCCTCAAGGACAAGACCAGCAAAACCAGGGACACGACAACGACGAAGGGTATGTCCCATCGAAAGGACACATCACAGCAATGATACAACCTGTGCCCAAGTCGAACAAAGAAGAGAAGAGTATAACTCGACAAGTCAATCTAGCAGTCATCTCACCTCCAGCCGCAACGGAGTATCTGCACTGGTCAGAACAACCAATCGAGTTCAACAGAGAAGACCACCCTATAACAGTACCTCGGCCGGGAAACGCGCCTTTGGTACTCAAAGCTCAAATCGGTGCGTATGATGTCGACAGAATATTCATGGACGCAGGGAGTGGAATTAACGTGATATATGCGAAAACGCTCCGAGCAATGCATATATCACTAGAGTTCCTGAAACCAACGGATTGTTTCTTCCATGGGATCGTGCCAGGAAGTGCCAATTACCCATTGGGTCGAATAACACTCAATGTTTGCTTCAGCAACCGACAGAACTACAGAAGAGAAAAGCTAGACTTTGAAGTCATGGACTGGCCATCTCAATATCAGGCGATCCTCGGACGACCCGCGTTTTCGCGATTCATGGCAGTTCCTCACTATACATATTTGGTACTTAAAATGCCAGGACCAAGAGGAATAATTATAGTAAAAGGGAGTTTTGAAATCTCAGGTCTCTGTGATAGGGAGTTCCACAAGATGGCGCAAAATTTTGGCGTAATAGCCAACCATGCAGAAAAGGCAAAAAGCGCAACTACAGAGGGCGTCAAGCTACTCGAAGGACGCGTCGCGGAGCCCAAAACGAAGAAACTACGAGTAGGAGCATCAGGAGAAGACACAGATGCAGGGGAAAAAGGGAAAGTCACAGCGGCATAAGCATCAAAAGACAATAGAGTAGAGTAGAACAATACAGCTGTAAAAGCCACGAGTTATACCAGGGGCAATGCCCTCTAGATCCAGAACACAGGTCACAGGCCGGATCTCTTGGGTTACCCCATGTATCTTACATTACAAGTATAATAAAGACAAAACGTTCCTCATATTCGAGTTTACGAGTCTTTCAAAGAGAAAGTGCGGCAAACGCACGAATCATACAATAACGCTCTGAGAATAAGTTTCAGACATATAGTCGCGAAATAAATAAACTCTCGCGTTCCACTTACACCTTACAACATCGGGTTGTCAGAATCATCTACACCTAAAGGGTCTAAGTAGTGAAACTCGCGGAAAAACGCGGAGTCTTCTTGCAACAACCTGGCTATAATTCGTCAGGCAGGCTGCAAAGTACTCTCTAAGTGTACTCTAAGGCTTGCCCCACCAGGAGGATAGCTCAGCGACATAGAACTATAATTGAGTCTTGGCTGCCACTTGCGTATCCACCCAAGAGCAAAATTGGCACCTGCCACTAGGTTCAGTTCTATCAATCGATGGACTCGCTGGCAGGATCTAAAAACATCAAGAAGCAATGGAAAAGTAGCAGGCAGAGGATTGCGAGGAAGCATGACCGAGTGCATAGTTACGAGAGCTCTCCTACAGCCATCCACTGCCTCGCCAATATGCTGGGCATGGTCCTGAAGCAATACAATAGCGCTTCGGCGTCGAGGATCAGACCATAAATTTTCAACACCTGCGGACATCTTTTCCAGAGCCGCACTTCGCTCGGTAACCCGACGATCTTCAGCAGCGAAATCCAAGCAAGTGCCTATAAGGGCAAAGGATATCATAAAAGTAACAGTAGAGCAAAAAGCGAAGAAAATAAGTTGAGAGGAAACTTACATCGCAACATTTCATAGGCGGATTCGACGATACCAAGAATAAAAGAATTGCATTCTTCGTGATGCAAAATCTTTGCCGTCAAGCTGGACACTTCATCACCAAGAATCGATAACTGCTTCATCAGGGCAGAAGTTTTGCTAACTTTATCAAACGCCATCTGAGCTTGGCGTTTGGCTGAAGTCAAGCGAACCTCAAGGTCAGAAATCCTTGAAGAATATTCTGCGCATTGATCGCATCGACTAGGAGGCGACGGAATCCTCGAATTGAACGTATTGGCAGAGAAAGGAGCAGGCCCACAAGTCAAAGGGTCATCGACATGCGTCAACTGAAAACGAAAGAAGAGGAAGAAGAAACATTTCAGAAAGGCAGCACAAGACTTCATAAGAAGATATATTTACATGAGATCACAACCCTATGACTAAAGTTCTCGGGTTGCACGCAACTAAAAGTTTTTACATTCAAAAAGGAGAAACTTGAAACTACAAAAGAGCCGAGTCTATGCCACCTCAGCATTTTGCTCCGTGGCAGAAGAGGGCACGGCAGATTCCTCGCCAGAAGTCGACAGCGGCACTGGATCTTCCACCGCTGGAGGTGGTGCAGCAGATGCCGCAGAGGATGCCGAAGGGGAAATAAGCATCACCAATGCAGGTGCCAACTTCTTCGCCTTCTCGAAAAAAGCCTTCATCTCGTCGCGGGTGCGGCCATGGGGAGTGCTCACCCTCTCCCAGTCGAAGTCCGTACCATGCGCAAGGGACAGTGCGATAGCACCCTCGGCGCCACGCTTAATAGAAAGCCCTTTCAGCTGGAGGGTGGGGTCTTCAGTTGTATCGAAGGACTTGGCAAGATTACTCAAGTCGTCCTTCGGAACTGCTGCCCTTTTCTTCGGCCACAACCCGACAAACAGTCATGATAGAATGCGGTTAACTAACTCGAAAGTTTCCTGGATAGATATCCAGTTTTCCTCGAGTAGGTTAACCGCAGTCATCAGAGGGTCATCATCCGGTTGCAGGGCCGACGGAGATACCCCGGTAAATCCTGCACGACACAAAGAAGGTAGAAAAGAAAAGAATGAGGAAAATGCCAGCACGTACAACAGTGCAACAGAAGTCGAAAATAGAAGACAAGGCGAAACACTTACTTTCAGCAGCAGTGGACATTGTGTGGAGACGCTCCGCCACGGCTTGCTCTCGCTGGGCATGATCCTTGTTGGCATCAGCTAAAGCTTTTTCAGCTTTCTTCGCCTTACCAAGCACAGATTTCTATGACTTCTCAGCGTTTGCCTTGGCAGTGGCCGCAGCATCGTAAGCTTTCTGTGAAGCACGGAGCTCCACCTCCAGCGACGCAATCCAAGTGTTAGCCGTCGCTAGAGCAACTACAGAAGAAGAGGCAAGCATGTCAGATAAGAGCAAAGTATAAGTACAATGAAAAAGTTGTGACTAGACGTCAAAAGTGCACCTTCGGACGCTTTCGCAACCTTCAGGTATCCAGCACATTCCCTGCCTAAGGCGACAAATCTCTTCAATAATGCCTAAGAGAAAGGACGTGTAAGAGCGCAAGTATATGCAAAGGAAGGACAAGAAAAGGAAAAGCAAGAGAAGTCGCTCACATCGTCGGGAGAACCCGTCGATGCATGGGCCTCAAGAGAAACGTCGGGTTCCTTGGCCTTCTTTGAGCGTTTGTTGCTTCGAGTTTCTGGAACCTTCTTGACAGAAGCCCTGGTGACCCTCGGTGCGGCAACTGGCTCAGGGAGCTCGGCAGCGGTCATTGGCGACATCAAAGGAGCAGTTGAATCATCTTTTGGCGGCTCTTCATCATCTCTATAAAGAAGAAAGTACGTTATATGCCATACTACAGAAACAAGACAAGAATAATGCAAATGAAGAACTCAAATAAAATACTTACGACGCCAGGAGGTCGAAGAGATCCATATCTTCTGTCAAGACAGGAGATTTCTCTGCAACTGCTTGTTGCAAAGAGGAACTCAAAGAAGCAAATTCGTCGACTCGTTTCCTTTTCTTGTCCAAGCCAGTGTCTTCAGGCCGCACAGGAGGAAGCGATGTCGACGAACTAGTATCCTCTTCTGATTCTTCGGCATCATCTCCATCGTGATTATCATCAGCCTCAGGGGCTTCAGATACAGACCTGGCTAGATCAGCCGGAAGGGGCCCTGCCTCTGGAAGAGGGGGGCGTGAGAGGGGAAATTGGTGTCCCTGCACGCGAATGCGTTATTAGAGTAAGTAAGGAAAAAGAAAACATAGTTTGAGCAACACAAAAATCGACAACAAGAAGTCAAGAAGTAAGCAGATATATACCTCAGGAAGAGGGTGTACGGAGTCAAAGAAATCAGCAGTCAAATCAGCAACTGCATGGTCCTTGGTGAGCTTGGTGAGACTCCTGACCCGCTTGTCGACATCTTCTTTCAATATCAGATCTTCAGAGACGCGGGTAGGATCTTCCAAGCCGGAGTAACTCCAAAATTTGGTAAGGCGGTGTTGTAGGGGTTGAACTCGACGTTGAATGAAAAACGCCATGAGTTGAATACCCGATAAAGCGCCTCCTTGACCTCCTTTTAAAGCTTTGATGCGAGAAAGAAGAGGAAGAATTTGTTCGACTTCCGCATCTGAGGGGAGCATATCCCACGACGCCAATTTCTTTACCTCCTGGGAAGCATCAAAAGGAGGTAGGCCGTATTCATCTTCAGGAGAGGATTTGCGGTCCTTGATATAGAACCACTTGGTCCTCCACCCTTGGACAGATGCGGCCATAGAAAATTCAAGGTATTGTGCTTCAGGGCGCACAGAAATAACGGCTCCGCCCAGTTCGGGTTTTTTAGCCAACGCAACATTGGGGCGGAGCCGAAAGATTGACCTCCAGAGAAGAAAGTGGGGCTCAATGCCCAAAAATGACTCACAAAGAGTCACGAAACACGCAATGTGCAGAAGAGAGTTAGGTGTGAGCTGGTGAAGCTGCACACCGTAAACAAAGAGAAGCCCACGAAGGAACTCGTGGGCAGGAAGAGAAAGACCATGGAGGAGGAAAGCGAGGAACATTACCCGATAACCACTCGGGGGCTTCGGGATCCGCTCCGTGCTTGGAAACTTGATCGAATCTTGGGCGGAGATGAGGCTGTCCGTCCGGGCCTTCTCCACCTCCTTCTCCGTGATGGCAAAGGTCACCCAGCTGGTCGCAGCGTTCGATTTTCCCTTGGCCATGGCGTTCTTGCTCGCTAGATGCTTCACGCGCATCTATCAAATCTGTGCCCGGGGGCTGTGCACGAAAGGAGAAGGAAGCAAGATCGACAATGGCGGCGGTGGTGGAGAGAAAGAGCTGGTAAACAGTAAGATTCCCCACGATTCCCCTTATATATCTTCTGGGAGAAGGATCGTGGGCTGAGACGTGGCGCAAAGATACGAAACGGTAAGCCCACTAACGGTCAAAAATTAAGAAATTTACAGTACTGCCCATGCAACGGTTCGCAATGGTACAGAGTGACGTATTCATTGATGTCATAAAGAAGATAATATAAGAAAGAAGAAAAGATGGCGCCGACAAGTGCAAAATAGGTGCACAAGAATGTATACGAAGGAGTTTCGATTATAGCCATGGGGGCTGCTATTTTCAAGAATGGTGAATACAATTTCACTCTGAAGTGGTGGATTAGTATTCGACGACAAGATGTTCTTAAAAGTATCTCGAAGTTAAAGTATCTCGAGTTGAAGTATGATGGACTACGCTATATTTGGAGCCTATACTCGAAAAAGTCTTTTTCGACTATAGCCTCGGGGGCTACTCCCATCGGGAGCGCTGAGCGCGCACCCGACGATATTTCTTGGTAAAGCATTATAGTTGGAGAAGTGCAGCAGTGTTACTCCCATCGGGAGCGAGTTTTATGGTTGAAGAAACCCGAATATTTTCAGTCAAAATTTGACTACGACATAAGATTCTCGAGTTGCGTTATCGCAACGCAACTCGAATGCCGTGACTTGTCACGAAGGTAAGACCCCAGGATCCGTCCTGTGTGGCCTGGTATACGCACATGGTTGTGCTCTGCTGGTATGTATCCATGTCTACGACGCGAAGAAAATCCTGGTGGACGCACTGGGTACCCTGAGAATCACTGGGATCCATTTTTTGTAAGTCCTAAATGCGGCAAAAGAATGGGTTTGACCGGTATCCCGAATTCAAGTCCAAGGGGATTGAATTTGAAGTAGGTGACAATTATCTGTTCCGACAGTTAACTGACATCTTGATCCATCAGAGTTGTCAGGCTTGTTCATCAAAACCCCTTGCGAAAGAATATTATGAAAATAAGTCGCAAGACCAAGTCGAAGATTCGAAGATAAGAAGAAGTCAAAGAATTGATCAAGTCGAAGATTTAAAGATTAGAGATTCAACCCGAATCTGCAATTCAGGTAGAATCTCAGGGGCTACTGACAAGGGTATAGTTAATAGAGCCCGTTAGTTGAGTACCCCTAAGGCCCGTATAGCTAGGCCCAATTGTAATGATAGTCGAATATGAGTTCCTACCGTATGTCGATATTGTAATCTATATCGGACCCTACCCGATCCTCGAGACCTGGCCACCTATATAAAGGGGCCAGGAGGGGACGGTGGAGGGCAGATTGAAAGCAAGCCAGGTTGAACACCCAAGTTTACTTTTGACACATACCTATTTCGACTAACTTTACCTTCGAGTTCATCCGACGCCCTATCTCCCCGATCCTAAGTCCTTCATCTAGGACATTTGTCGAGTTAACCCTCGTCACTCCCTATTCCGGGAAGGAGCTATGAACATGGCAGGAAAGGAGCCCATTGAAGCTCTAATCAACCTATGAAGACTGATGGACATAGCTCTTTGAATAAAACAAACCTTTGAAGAAATGATTATAAAAACTGCATTTGGCCTAAGACTTTCTAGTCTATGGTCGTAGCTAGTGCATCAAACACCTCTATGCTATTAAATGAACTTGCTGGGTAACATTCGTTACTCACCCCACTCCCTTTTAACCCTTGCTTAGACTCGGAGGGCCAGTTTGAGGAGACTGAAGGAAGACCAGAGGACTATGAGGAAGTCTACTACGAAGAGCCGGATTTAACGGGAGGAGTCGAAGGCATTGACTACACCATCTCCTATGGTCCTGACAAAGGACTCGAGGAGGAGACCGACAAATAGAGTCGTAGGATAGAAGCTTTGGTCGCATCGAACACCTAGAATAAAGTGACTAGAGTTGAGCATCCTGTTTGGTTTACTACTTTCATTTGCAGCTAAGGTTTGTAGTATCAACTTAGAACCATCTAGTGTTCCTCTTTGGACCGAGGAGGAACTGGAGTCCTTTGTAACATTATGGCTTGTAATATTCAGTGCTTGAATAAAGACCGTTATGTTTCTGTTGTACCACTCTGAGAGATGTAATATTTGTGAATTGGTACTTCACGAGTGTTATGTCAATGACTTGTATACTACAACATGCAGTGGTATGCTGGGTCACCACAGTTGGTATCAGAGCAAAAGCTTTGACCTTAGTCGGACGCCTAGTTAATGGGAACGACCTGTAGGAGTCAAATAGGAATAGTAAAGAGTTATCTAAAATTGTCATGACATTATTCACTTGAGAATAACAAGGTCATACTTTTTAGTGTTACAATTCTTTATTGTTACTATTATGATGCATCATGTACTAATTTTTATCTTTTATACTGCCAGGATGGCACGCACAAATCCATCAAGGACCGTGCAAGTTTGAGACATGACTCTGGACGACTATGACAGGAACTTATCCGATATTTTATGAGGCATCTTGCATGAGTGCGGGTGTGAAACCCGTATTCCAGTCAAGAAGTATGCTTATTATGAGGAAAGAGTATTTTAGAAGTATAAGGTAGGGATCATGCTTCCTGCCAAATTGGGCATGAGCATGATCATGCCAGCTGGAGAGGCATGCACAGTTAGTGTAGCTTACAAGATAGCAGTGATGAAGGCCATAACTGTCATCCGTGAGCATAAAATGGAGCAGTTATTAGGTACTAAGTTCACGCACACCCCACACGACGAGGAAGGAGAAGACCCTTGTCAGGATAGTTAAAAGTTTGAGAAGAGACACCCACATGCCGCAGCAGAGCACATGGATAGGTGTAAGCATCTGCTTAGCGTGTTCTACCACGTTCACAGAGCACTAGTGGGAGAGATACAGAGTCTAGTGGATGAGATCACTGAGTCGACACCTACTCCGTGGTGCATGGGTGAGACTTCTGCACCACCGAGGGCACCTACTCCATCCTTTTCGATGAGAGATTTTATAAACTTAGATGAGGAAGACGATCCCGAGGAGCGGGAGTTCGAGCCCGAGGCTGAACCGGAGATGCCACCAGCACACGGCTCGACTGGAGCTGGATACGAGGCAAGTTTGGAGTCATGGGTAATGCCTCATAATGATAGTTTTGGGGGAAACTCCATGGGTTGGCGTTTCGGTGAGTACATGGGGACGGCCGGAGATCCGATTCCATGTGATTCGGAGCAGGAGGTTACGAGTCGGGTTAGGGTTGTTCACCACACTGGAGACGTGGCGGGAAAGCCTATAGAGATAGAGTCGGATGAAGAGGGAGAGTTACCGAGCTATATGGAGCGTGGAGAATGCTCGAGGCCTAAGATGGAGAGGGATGCCACAGATAGGGCATACCCCTCGCTGAGCAGTTATCTGGGGATGACTGACTTCAACTTAGGTACTACACCCGATTATGACTTTTTCCCGGCGGAGACATCTTATGCCCCTGCTTCACTGAGGAGGACATCAAGAGCTACTGGTTGGACACCGGGGATGTATCGGGAGTGCGACTACCCGTAGAGGACCACCACAGATATGGAGGCGACATGTTTTGTGACATATGTGTAATATGTAGTATTTGCTTTCGCAGTTTGAATAAGTGAGTGTAGTTACTCACAGGATGATGAGTTATGTAACACTATATTCTTTTACCCATGTATATACATGGTATATGTCTGGTGTGATTTGGCTATGTTTTATTTGGATTTTTATTGTGTAACTAACACTGTGCATAAAGTTGAGCTCAGAAAGCATGAGCATGGTGTAACTATGAGTTTCGCTTAATGTAACAGGTTAGGGGGATAGAATGGCGATGGTAGTTGGTGAAGAACCTGAACAACAGAGGATGGAGACTGAAGCCAAGGCTAAGGAGGCAGCCGATGCAGCAGCAAGGGAACCATTACCACCACCACCATTCCTTACGCAGCAGGATTTTGCTCAATACATGAGGACAGCGGATGAAAGGAAGCGTATGCTCATTGAATGTCAAATAAAGATGGTGCAGGATGTGATGGACCATAATCGTGAAGTTCGAAATGAAGGAGTATATGGAGTCTCATTGGCAGATTTCCTAAATACAAGACCACTTCCTTTTGCATCAGCACCGGAACCAATGGATACGGAAGATTGGTTATTGGACACCGAGAGGAAGCTCAACACAGTAAGTTGCAATGACAGTGAGAAGCTTAGGTATGCCACACATCTCTTATGTGGACCCGCAGCAGCATGGTGGGACAATATTGTGGCTACACATCCTCCAGGAAGGGTATTCACCTGGGAGGAATTCAAGAAGAAGTTCAGGGAATCCAATGTACCGGAGAGTATCATGGAATTGAAGAGAATTTGAGAATCTTGTGCAGAATGACAAGCCTATTATGAAGTATGTCAGGGAATTTTATCTTCTATCTTGTTATGTGTCTGAGGACGTGAATACTAATGACAAGCGGAAGAAACGATTTATGAGAGGACTGCACCCAGGTGCAAGGATACAATTGAGGATGTTAAAGGCAGCAGATTTTCAAGAGCTTGTCGATGCAGCCATCACTATGGAAGATGATTTCAAACAAGTCCTAGAAGATAGGAGGAAAAAGACTAGGATTGAACCCAGGAGGTATTCGGATACCAAGCCAACTCCTAATATCAAGTTTAGACCCAAATACAGGTCCAGAGGGAATGTTACACCTCGTGGCACTTCAAGCGGGAACAATGATATCATTTGCCGTGGTTGCGGTGTGCGAGGGCACATATAGAAAGATTGCCGACAACCCAGAATCATCTGTTTTGGATGCAAGAAGGGGGACATATGATAAAGGACTATCCTGAAAGGGGCCGGACTGGAGGCCGAGGTACAGGAGGAGGATCACATCGGGGTGGAGGTTTTGGAGGCGGTAAAAATAAAAGGCCAACTTATGCGAAGTTAAATTGCACCAACCTCGAGGAGGTGAATCAGTCCAACAAAACCGTGATAGGTACGCTTCAGATCCTATCTCATCCCGGCAAAGTACTTTTTGCTACTGGTGCTACTACCTCATTCATTTCACAAATGTTTGTTGATCTTTATGGAATTCCTTGCAATAAACTAGAGTACCCCATTACTGTTTTATCTGCGGGGGGAACGATCTTAGTCACTCGCCTCAGGCAAGAGCAGGTCATTATGATCCGTGATTGCGTTTATCTAGCCGATCTTTTTCTCATCCCTATGAAGGATATGGCTGTAATCCTTGGAATGGATTGGTTAGAGGAGAATAGAGCTCAGATTGATTGCAGAGAGAAAACTGTGTCACTTAAAAGCCCAGGAGGAGGAAGGATAGTGTATCAAGGTGACCAACATGCACATATTGAAGTTCAACTACAACTCAACACTTTAAAGGAATCAAGACTTGAAGATATTCCAGTGGTTAATGAATTCCAAGATGTGTTTCCACAGGAACTACCAGGAATGCCACCAGATAGGGAAATTGAGTTCACCATTGACCTAATTCCAGGCACAACACCTATAGCTCAGGCACCATATAAGATGGGACCCAAGGAGTTAGTGGAGTTGAAAGAACAGCTGGATGAGCTAGAGCAGAATGGCTTCATTCAAGAAAGTATTTCACCTTGGGGAACACCAGTGATCTTCGTTGATAAGTGGGATGGAGGACGTAGAATGTGCGGAGACTACAGAAACCTCAATAATGTCACAATCAAGAACAAATATCCTTGCCAAGAATCCAAGACTTATTTGATCAAGTCAGAGGAGCCGGAGTATTCTCAAAGATAGATCTTTGATCAGGGTATCACCAGATTAAGATCAAGAAGGAGGACATTCCAAAAATAGCTTTTGTGTCTAGGTACGCACATCATGAGTATTTAGTTGTACCTTTTGGATTGACAAATGCACCCGCGATCTTCATGAACCACATGAACAAGATCTTTATGCCCTACTTGGACAAATTTGTGATCGTATTCATAGATTATATTTCGATCTACTCCAAGGACAAGGAAGAACATGCCAAGCACTTGAGGATTGCTTTACAGATTCTATGAGAAGATAAGTTGTATGCCAAGTTCAGTAAGTGTGAATTTTGGCTAGACCAAGTAGAGTTCCTTGGACACGTGATCAGTAAAAAAGGTATAGCAGTAAATCCAAGCAAGGTAGCATCTGTTTTGGAATGGGAGTCACTGAAGAATGTCAAACAGATTAGAGGATTTTTGGGAATGGCAGGATACTACTGAAGGTTTATAGAAGGGTTCTCGAAGTGCAATCTTTGGGTAGTTTGTCTACCATGAAGGTGATGGAAGAATGACATAGTGATCTCAAGTACACGATAATTCGAAGGCAAGATGACGATGCATTGATTGCCGAAGAAATCCACAGGATTGACCATCAGAGTTCCATTTAGGTGATTTCAATTCACTTTGGTTTCATGACCGAATATGTGTGCCGGACATACCAGAAATCAAGGAATTAATACTCAAGGAGGCACACGAAACACCATATTCAATACATCGTTTTGGAGTCAAGGGAAAACTTATCCCAAGATATACTGGACCGTTCAAGATTCTGATTTAAAGTCGAGGAGTAGCCTTTGAGTTAGAACTGCCAAAGGAACTATCTAAAGTCCATAATGTGTTTCATGATTCTCAACTTCTCAAATGTATGAAGACACCAGAAGAAACTATATCCTACAATGAGATTGAATTGCAAGCTGACTTGACTTATGTTGAAGAACCATCAAAGATTCTGGCAGAGAATTGGAAACAACTCCATAATAGAGCCATCAAGTATTGCAATATACAATGGAAACATCACCCAGAAAGAGAAGCTACATGGGAGAAGGAAGAGGATCTAAGGACAGCCTCTCCAGATTTCTTCAGGTACATCTTACCCCAAACTTCGGGACGAAGTTTTTATTAAGGGGGAAGTCTGTAACATCCCAGAACGTAGGACAACTCCGGGGTAGTTTAGAGAGATTTTGTGCATAGCATCTTAAATTACGGGATTTTTTCACGCTTTTATCACTAAAACCTAAGAGTGATCGAATCTCTCTTCGAGGGGGAACGGTGAACTCTCGAAGTGCGAAAGATTTGGACATGATCTCTTTTGATCTATTATTGTGGGGAGGTGATGAGTTAGATAACTAAAACCCTAGTTATAGGCTTTGGAACTTAAACTGGAATTTGAATCAAGTTTGAATTTGAATCTTGAATGATTGAATTAAAATTGAAAGACACATTTAGAAAGGATAAATATTAATAAAGAAAGAATAGTTAGAAATATAAACATCAATAAAGAGAGAGAAAACTTGAACTTTATTGATCATCAACACATATTACATTGTCTTTACATAATTCAAGAATAAAAGAATAATTACAAATTGGAATGAATAAAAGAATATTACAACAGGAGAATAGAAAGATTGCAAGTTTACAAATCCTAAAAAGAAAACTACATGTCTTCTTTCTTTCTTCTTTTTCTTTTCTTCTTCTTGGCACCTGCAACCAAAATATAAATAGCAAAATCGCCAGAATGGTAATTACCAAGTGGCAGTCAAGAAAAACTATGCCACTATAGATAATCATCAAGCTGTTTGAGCTTATCACCAAGCTCCCGAGTGGAAATATCTCAAGACAGCCGAGATGGGCAAGCCAGCCACAGCAGCTCACTCACCAAATGCATGAACCAAGGTGTCAAGCCCCCAGGTAACAAAGGCCAGTATAAAAACATCACAGAGGGTGAAATTGCTCGGCCAAGAACACAGCCGACCAAGAACAACACCACCACACCAGCACATCACCACACCAAGAACACCACCACAGTCAAGATCACATCATCATCACTGAATCACCACCACACAATCAACCCTGCTCATGAGTTGAGCAACAGGGAAGATTTACACCACCAGCACACATCAAATCAACCAAACCATCAAAGCCAAAGACCAACATGGTCACATAGTTCAACTAGGAACTAGGTCAAGCAGCTAGGAGGAGCAGGCTTGCCACAAGAAGTAGGAAATCAAAATTATCCAGAAGAACAAGCTACTCTTAAGCAGCAGGTTATTATTAAACCATAACACACATAAGTGCAGGGAGAAAACTCACAAGTTTATCTCCCAGGAAGGCAGCATAGAGTACAGCCACACATGAATCAAGCAAAGCTTGATGAAACAAGGGCTTTGGTCAACATTTGGATGTCCAGGAGGCCATGACCTTAAAGACAAGGCCATCCACAACACCTACTCCCTAACACATAATCTTACCTAGGAATTTCTCAAAGGAAATACTCATAGAAATAAGAGCAAGGCCAGGAGTGGCACATGGGTTGCCTAGCTAACAAGACTCAGGCCTAAACCTAGAAAACCATCAGCTTTGCCAATAGAAATTGATCAAGTTTAAATAAGCATCTGGGAAAAGTAGATAGGGATACTTTTAATCAATTAAGCCACCAGCAGACCACCATAGAGGGTGATCCACTCTCAAGAGCACTCAATTAAGCAGCCAACACCCATAGTAACTGTGCACACCTCAAGGAGGTATCACAATGAAGCAGTTAGCCAGAAGCTACTACAAGAGCCACAACAGCAGTCATGGAATATAGCATCACTGCTAGGAATAACCAAGCTCAATAGAACTAGTTTGCATCACTAGATCAGCACAATAGAAACACTGCAAGAAAGTGCAGTGAGACTGTTAACAACACAGCTCAATTAATAGCAATATTCAGTGATAACTAACACATAGTTATCCATGCACTTGATGAAATTGATCAAGACCAGCCACTAGCAAGCTCTTAGCTATTCAAGCAACATCAGTAACTGAATAATTAAGCAGTAAAAGATCACCATAGCATTCAGTTTACTGAAACCAACAAGCTTCAGTTAACAGACAGTAGCAGCAAGCATACACATGATCAAGCTCGAGCTACAAGAGTACTGAACCAAGAGTGATCACAGAACATAAAGTCACACATCACAGCCAGCCTAATTTCATAGAACGAGAACAAGCTTGGGGAGGAAACCCAGTGCATCTGAGAGGGGAGCATGGCCAGGGCAAGCTCCAGGAGAGCATAGGGCAAGCTCCAAGAGAGCAAAGAGCAAGCTCCAGGAGGGCACAGAGAGGAAAAGAGGAGAGGAAGCACTTACTCGACGCCCAAGAGGTACCACCGTGGCATGGCGAGGCAGTGCCCGCGCGGCCACGACGGCACCAAGCCAGGGGAAGGCGCCGACGACACGTCGACAAATCACCTAACTCGCAAAGCACCAGATCTCATCGAGGAGAAGGCCAAGCAACTCGAGATCAAGCTCGAGGTCGCCATGGCCGAGGTCCAGAGCATCAGAGGCGAAGGAGACGAGAGCGCCAACGGGGTAATCGACAAGATCTCACGGACAGGCAGGAGGGCCGTCGCGGGATCTATCGATTACGACCCATCTCAGCGGCGGACTCCGGCGGAGCTCGTCGGAATCGAGCACGGCGGCGGCGAGGCGACGCAGTCGCTAGGGCTCGGGCAAGAGAGGAGGAAGAAGCAAGCGAGGGGGTGCGGCCGGTCGGTTTGACCGAAGCCACCTGGTCGGGTTCGACCAGGTAGGTCGGCACCGACAGGTGGGCCAGGCCCGACAGGTGGGCTAGGCCTGGCAGGAGAGTTTGAGAGGTTTTTAATGAAATTTAAAAACAAAAATTTGAATAGGAATAAAGAGGTTTTTGAAAAAAAACCTTTTAACACTCAATTAAAGGCAAAAAATAAACTTGATTTTGCAAAATAACTTTAAGTGATTTTTGACCTTTTAATCACATAAATAGTGATTTTGTGAATAAGAGAGGATTTATTCATAATTAAATTATGAAGTTTTCTTTTAAAGGAAAAAACTTCTGGAAATAATTTAAATAAGGAAATAAAAGGACAATAACATTCTTGAAATAAAATAAAGTAAATCCATTCAAGAATTTATCCTTAGCATTCTTGAATGAATTTCACCTAATACATACTCTGGTAAATTCATAACTAGGGTATATACACTTTTAATAAATCACCCTATGAAGATAAATAGTAAAAGGAACTTTAAAGGACTTTTCTATAATTGTGAGTTATATAAGAAAGATCTAATTAGAATAGAACTCATTATCAAGATTGAACTCCATTCCAGAATATTGAAGATTATTCTTGAATGAAGTAATTGATAACATATACTCCTTAAAATCATAAAAGGAGTATATAAATTCTAGGATAAGAATAAAACACTTCTGGGAGGTATAAAGGGAACACACACACCTTAAAGGCATGCATGATTTGAATCTTTAACCATTGCCCTTATCGAACAATGATGCTGTTTTCCAGAACCCGAGGTCCCGGGTCACTTCAACAAATCCAACTTCCCTACCTTGCAGTTTGCAAGCAAGTTCACTCTTACTCATATCTCTTGTGTATCTTTAACAAAGTACTTGCAAATATACCGGTGGTATCTATTATATTATTAAAACAACTAACAACTAACGGCTAAGATTTGACATGAGATAGAGCTAGAAAGGAACGGCTAGGATCTGAAAGAAGAATAAAAAAGGATCCACGTCTATCGGATTATTGGTTAGGAAGAGTTTGGAAGCAATACAAAAGTTGATTACGGAAGTGATGGTGTCGTTCTCTTTCCATGTGCCTTTTGTACCTACACGTTTTAGAAGAGTTGGAATCCAATTTGAAATAGCGTACACGGTTTTCAATCGGTAATTTATCCCGATCCTTTCCTAGGCTCATGGCAGGCAATCCCGATCTGACCCCGCACCAGATGTCAGCCATGTCAACCAGATGAAGCGCGGCGGTCTCTGACCATGGGCTCGCGTGAGCATCGGAGAGGAGGACGTCGTCCTGGACCACTCGACCAGGCGACAGGACATAGAGGCATCGACAATAGCTGCACAGGCGACAGGCAGACGGCACGAGATTTTTTTACAAATATACACCTCTGCCCAATCAAATTGTCAAAGATGACCCCCGCCGAATTTTATTGCCATTTCTGGCCTGGCGGGAGCGCCTAAAGGCGACACATGGCTGTTTCCGCCATTGGGTGTGGCGGATATGAGTTCACACCATTGGGACTGGCGGAATGTTGAATCCGCCATTGACGTTGGCGGAAATTCGTGGTTGCCGCCATCGTGGCTGGCAGCAAGTGGCAAAGCATTGAGCCATGCTCGCTGACAGTGCTGCAAATAAATGGACCTAATCAATCCATCTCCTGCCAAGCATTCCGCCATAGGCTATGGTGTTTTTCTACTTTCCGCCATAGGAATCGGCGGGATGATGTCAGCGCGACTACCCGCCAGTTCGCGACGTGGATCAGCCACTTTCCACCAGACATGATGGCGGAAACATGACATTCCGCCAATGCCAACGGCGGATTTTACTGTCCGCCAGTCCCAATGGCGGATTCTACTTTCCGCCTTAGCCGGTGGCGGACTGCGACACATGTCGCCTATCGGCGCTTCCGCCAGGCCAGAAATGTCAATAAATTTCAGCGGGGGTCATTTTCAACAATTTGATTGGGCAGAGGTGTATATTTGTAAAAAAATCACGGCACGAAGGCCTTGGTGATGTATTGAAAATATTATTTCTTGATTTGCATCGTATGGGATGAATTTAACAAATTTGTACACAGATCGATTCCTCGCGAGCTGTCTATGACAAGTATTGCGCTCAGCGGTTCAGGTGATCGATGACACAAATGCACCGCAACAGATTTGGACTCCTTGACTTGGTGATGTACTGAAATTTTACATATTGGTTTGTCACGTCCTAGCTTGTGTTGTCAAAATATTTTGCCTTGTGCCGTATGAGATGAGTTTAACAAATTTTGTACACAGATCGATTCATATTACAAGCTGTCTATACAGATATTGACGCTCACGTTATTGCAGGAATTTATGAGGTGACCACGACGTAAGATTTGGACCTTAAAGAAAAGGAAGCAGTATGATTTTTTTTGTACGTCCTCTTTTCTCCTTTGAACTGAACATAAAACATAATAATGGTCGGCCATGGAAATATTATTGCACTCAGCTGTGTATTAGTTTTGTTCTAAATATATATCAGTTTGGGATTTATATATGTAAAATGACCTTAACAAATACTTTACTCGGTCCAGGACAATTTATTCTCTGGATTAGTCAGTGCGACCAGTGCGCCCAATGCTAACTGACTTTTGTTTTCTAGCATGTGTCAAATATTGAATATTTTTGTAGTAGATTTTAGTCTTTGTCTGATAAATTACTTTGATAGGAAGGCTAAAGAATGTATAGATAATTCAGGGTGGAGGAGGCAGCGCCGCAGCGGACAGCGCGTCATGCGGTTAGAGAGTCGCATTCTACGCGCGACGTTGCGCAAGTTGACACAGCGATTCCATATTGGATTCAAGGTGGACTGTACGTGATTTTGTAACATGGATCAGATCAAGCGACTATGTCTATTTGTACTGGAATGTCGTTAGATCTTTTCACCTAAGACTATAGTATCTTCTTCTCCCCATTTCTGTTTAACAAGAATAGTATTGTTGAGAGGTTGATACAACGCTCTCAAAGAATTCACAATTATAATAGCAACCAGTGTATAATTAAATTATGGTTTTGCTCAGAACATAGATTAATGTAGCAGATGAAGAATAGAAGTTGGACAAAAAAAACTATGAAGTTCAATTGTGCATCGGTATGTCTGCGAGGTAGCAAATGGCTATATCTATTTTTTAAATGTAGAAGCAAAAGCATTAAAAATTGTGTTGTTGTTAAAGCATTTATAGTTGTTATTTCTGTATATGCAAATATATTTCTTAAGAATTATTCTACTTAATTATCATATAATTGATGAAGATCTATATAAGATGATGATACCTGAATAATATGACTGATTCAATGTGTATCAAATGTTATCACGAGAATACAATATATTCAATAATTTACAGCAAATCTATAGAATCGCAAAAAAAAGACAAGCTAATGAATGAAATATATGAAAGAAAACAAATTAGTTATGAAAACAACTCATCACAAATCTAGCCGCGCAATTGCGCGGGCCACTCAGCTAGTTATTCTTATTATAATTGCATTTAAAAGCAAAGGTTCTGCTTTTCTTGAATGAATATGACTAGTGGTTAGCAACCACAGTGGTTGTCGACCTAGGAAGGTGGGCAGTGGGACCATGGTATGAGTATGGTGGAGGTCCCATTATAACTGGAATGTTCACCTAGGATTAATAACCAATGTCGCTAGTGATTCTTATGCTGTAAAATACGGTCAACCATAGGGTCTGGAATGGGACGGAAGAGTCAGCTGTATCTTTTCCCTCTTGCATATCAACGGACGAGCCGTTTTGGAGCAGTTGTCTCCCTGCGAGGAGCTTCGGGGATGGGTGGAATCCCCCTAATGATTCCACGATTCTAGCGGTCTATGATGGATTGCGGCAGCGACGGGGGTAGAGTTCCAAGGCCGGTGTTACCACAGGGCGTAACCAAACCGGTGGGGGTAACTCATTGTCAGGAAAGACAAGTATGCCGAGGTCGGCAACTACCAAAGACGTAGTCCGGCGAGGGTAGCGAACCGAAGTTGGAGCCACAAAAGGGTGGGTATGCAAGGTCATGGGAAGGAACAGTGATTGGCTCGGATCAACGGCTGGGCCACATACCAAGGAAGTATGGACGGGAAGTACACCCGGTCGTGCAGCAAAGCATTGATCTCCTATGGGTACAAGTGACCACCTCTGCAGAGTGTACAAAAAGTATCAAGATACTCCCTGTTCCGGGAAGGAGCTATGAGCACGGCAGAAAAGGAGCCCATCGAAGCTCTAATCAACCTGTGAAGACTGACGGACATAGCTCTTTGAATAAAACCAACCTTTGAAGAAATGATTATAAAAACTGCATTTGGCCTAAGACTTTCTAGTCTATGGTCATAGCTAGTGCATCAAACACCTCTATGCTATTAAATGAACTTGCTGGGTAATGTTCGTTACTCACCCCACTCCCTTTCAACCCTTGCTTAGACTCGGAGGGCCAGTTTGAGGAGACTGAAGGAAGCCCAGAGGACTACAAGGAAGTCTACTACGAAGAGCCGGATTTAACGGGAGGAGTTGAAGGCATTGACTACACCATCTCCTATGGTCCTGACGAAGGACTCGAGGAGGAGACCGACAACTAGAGTTGTAGGATAGAAGCTTTGGTCGCATCGAACACCTAGAATAAAGTGACTAGAGTTGAGCATCATGTTTAGTTTACTACTTTCATTTGCAGCTAAGGTTTGTAGTATCAACTTAGAACCATCTAGTGTTCCTCTTTGGACCGAGGAGGAACTGGAGTCCTTTGTAACATTATGGCTTGTAATATTCAGTGCTTGAATAAAGACCGTTATGTTTCTGTTGTACCACTCTGAGAGATGTAATATTTGTGAATTGGTACTTCACGAGTGTTATGTCAATGACTTGTATACTACAACATGCAGTGGTATGCTGGGTCACCACAGTTGGTATCAGTTGTGAAACCAAGGTTTAATCGGACCAGTAGGAGAAAGCCAAACTTCAGAAGGTTGATGCTTGCTAGCTTCACGAGAGCTCCAGACAATTTATATGGCGCCTCGTCTAGGGCTTTGCTTTGCACCAGCAGCAACATGGAACCTTGATGACCCACAAGTATAGGGGGTGTATCGTAGTACTTTCGATAAATAAGAGTGTCGAACCCAACGAGGAGCAGAAGGTGTTGATGAGCAGTTTTGATCAAGGAATCACTATAAATACTAGCAAACAGGTTTTCAGGGGTATTTGGTAAAACGAGTAAATAAAGTGCGAGTAAATAAAAGACAGTAGTAACAATTGCAGCAAGTGGCCCAATCCTTTATTCAGCAAAGGACAAGCCGGTTGTGTTCTTATAATAACCAAACGTTCTCGAGGACACACGGGAGTTTCTGTCAAGAGCTTTCGCTTCATAGAGCCAATAGTATTTATTGATTTGATAGGTGTTATGGGGGTGAACCTGTGCTAGCGCACTACCCTTACTAGGATAAATACACACTTGTGATTGTACCCCTTGCAAGCATCCGCAAATACAAGAAAGCAATTAAGATAAATCTAACCACAGCCTTAAACTCTAAGATCCTACGCTCCCTGGTGCAATGGTTTCCCAACGGAGGTTTAGGTTTCTGTCACTCCAGCAACCCCACAATCGGTAGCCAAATACACAATGCATCTCACTAGGCCCATAAATGGTGAAGTATCATGTAGTCGACGTTCACATGACACCACTAGTGAAATAGCACCACAACAATATCAAACCATTAAATATTTCTCAACAATAATTCACTACTAACATCTTGACTTCTCCCATGTCCTCAAGAACTAAACGAACTACTCACAAGACATCATATGGATCATGATCAGAGGTGAAATAATGGTAAATAACAATCTGAACATAAACCTTAATTCAACGGTTCCACTCAATAGCATCAACTACAAGAGTAATCAACACTGATGCGATGGTGTGGTGATGGTGGAGATGAAGGTGCTGGTGATGGTGATGGAGATGATGATGATGATGATCCCGATGAAGTCCGATGCGATGGTGATGACGATGGCGACGATCTCCCCTCTCCGGGAAGGAATTTCCCCGGTAGATTTCTCCCTGCCGGAGAGCTTTCTCTCTCTGGTGTTCTCCGCCCTGCAGAGGCGGCTGTGTCTAACTCTGAGCCCCCCCCCTGACTTAGGTTTTCGGGGACGATGATGTACACGGAGGGGCGAGACCAGAAGTGGGCCAGGGCTCCCTCACATAGGGCTGGCACGGCCAGGGGGCTGGCCGCGCCACCCTGGCGTGTGGGGCCACCCTGTGTAACATCCCAAGTTTTCAAAATAAAATAAAAACCATCATGCATACATGGCATATTGCATAAGTGTGATTCATATAGAATTTTGAAGCATATTCCATCAAATATTGCTGTCCCATTTACCCTTTTGTACAAGGTTTTGAAATAAAACTAGTTTCAGAAAGTTTATAAATTAAATAGCCCCATTTCTATATGGGAGCTATTGTGATTTTATCAAATATCCTATTTACCAAATGGCACTACTTGGAAAATATACAAATGTTTTTATTTTCAAACCTCACCAAACAGCAAATAATAGGTTTGACAAATACCTTGGCACAATTACAAAAGTTCTACAAAATTTAAGTTTAACAAAAAACAAACAAAGTTGTTTCAAACAAATCAAAGAACAAAACAGAAATCAAAAAAATAGAAAAGAAAGAAGAAGAAGAAAAAAGGTTTAGGTGCAGCCTGGGCCGACCCGGGACGGAAAGCGGCCCAGCAGACCAGCCCGATTAGCTAACCGCCGCCCCTCCCCTCTTTCTCACTAACGTCCCGGGCCCACATGTCAGGTGCCTCTTCTACCTCCAACCGTCACCCCTTTCTTCTTTTCCTGGAACCGCCCGCTCCACTGCCATTCGCCCCCGCACGCTCCAGAACCGCAACCTCCCCCGAATTTCTTTCCCCTCTGTTCCCCTGCCCTTCCTCTCCATTTCTCCCCACCTCTCTTGCTTGATTGGACCGCCAGTTCTTGCAAATTTCTCGCCGAAGTCTGCGAGGTCGCCGCCGAAATCTCGTCAGTATTCACGCAGTGAAGCAACCCCGCCTCTCCCTCTCGGTTTAAATCTTCCTCTCTCACTTCTCTGCATCCTCTGATACCTTGCATTCGTCCAGAAACGCACCGCAACGAGGTCGCCGACGACGCCCGAAGCCGCCGTCGATTCCAGTCTCCTCTCGGGCTCGCCTCAGGAAGCAATCGTTGCCGTGGTTCAAACTCGCGAGTCCGCCGTATCCGTCCGCTCCTCGTCCGCTATTTTCCCGCCGTCTCCGACCACGGAATCCTGGCCGTCGACAACCTCCAGGACCGCCTCGCCGGAGTTAGCCCCCGCCGGTGAGCAGTTCCTCTCTTGCTCCTCTCTGTCCCTCCGATCGAAATCCGACGGCCCCTGTTATGTTTCCATACCGAATCGGTACCGCCCAGTGAGTAACTGCCACGTCGCCAACATTGTCAGCCCCGGTCAATATGGTCAAAATCGATTTGATATTTGAATTTCAAACACCAGATTTTGTGCAGAACTTGTAAATTCTATAGAAAATAATCTACAAGGCCAAATTTAGCAAACTTGGTATCTATAGAATCCTAGAAATGTGTAGAACACAACTATGCAGATAAATAATAGTGATTTTGTACAAAATTTTGAAGTGAAAATAAAATGGTATAAATGACTTAATAACCCCATTTATTTAATAACTTTTGTTCTGTAAATATAATTGCTACAAATTTGTAGTCTATGGATTCCTCAGGACATGTAGAACATTCTGAAATCAAAAAAATTCAAACTTGAAACGTGCACAAACTTGCTACTGTTAAATTTAGTCAAATCACTATTTTGGACCTCATTTGAATTATAAAAACTATTTTGGAGTGAAACCACTTGCAGTAGCTTCATATTGCTGTCCTCTATCCAGTGGGTTCATAACCCAAATTTTTCAGAACAATGCCAAACCAGAAGCATTTTTGAGAAGCATTTGCCCAATATCCAAATAACCAAATTGTCTATTGCTTTGCAAAAATAATTAAAAGGTTTTCCAACACCCCACTTGTTTTCTAAACAGTAAGGTTTAATAAATACAACATTTTCACACACTAAATTAGTATGTGAAATTAAATTGACATTTGCATACATGCATACATGTCTATGCTTGTCATTTAGAATTAGTGTATTTATGCTTGTGTACCTGTTGCTTGTATAGATTGTGAAGAGGAACTGAACAACCCCTGTGACTGCTGTGAGTGTGCTGGTTGCTACCAAGGCAAGTGACACACATGCTTCTACCCATTTTATTTATGCATTAGTGTTTTATAGTAGTGTGCATGATAGGCTGGATTTCAAAGTGAAGTTTTGCAATGCTAGATCCTAGTAGTGTATAGCCACCTCTGAACCCACCCCTGTTAGGTTGTAGTTTTAGTTGAAGAATTGATGCCAATGCTATGATCACTTGTTAAAAGTGTTTTGTGAACAAATTAAGAACTTCAACTAAAATGAAACACCTGGGTGGAAATGGCATTGCTTGGTTTATGTTGAGTGGCTACCCAGGGCTACGCACCTGGCTATCAACCCAGGATTTGCGTGGTTGTTTTCACCTGGGGGTACACTTGTGGACGGCCACCCAGGGACAAAGAGACTACCATGTCTTCCTTGCTTAGTGAGCTTCCAGTGCAGCCTTATGACAATATGGGCTCTGTCTTGACTGATTAAGATGTGAGGGTTCAACTTGTCGGCAAGATATTGGCTGGTAGCATAATTATAGGTGGGAACGGATCTTGCCAGTATGGTTGCTCTCTCCTTCTGAAAGGTCTTGTCCCATTCTTCTCTCTGGGTTGAATGGGTCTTAAGGTGAAAGTGCACAACCCCTGCAGGGTGTCAAACTAATCGATTAGCCGTGTCCCCGGTTATGGACAATTTGAGTTCCTAGACATGGATGTACGGAAGAGTCTCATCACCTTTTCTGAATGATTAAAACTTGACTAGAAACCCCTAGGTTAGGGGCTCAGAACCATACACTCCGAGGGGTGGTGGTTTCTGTTGTTCAGACTTTGTTGAATTTCGCCCAGTGCTACATAACTTGCAACTATGTAGTATTTGGGGGTTATCTCGACCCTTGAAAAATAAAATTTTGAAAGAAAGTTTTGGGAAAGAATAGGACAAAATTGGCTTTATGCAAATTAGCCAAGAGATCCACCAGCCAAATATCATGTAGCTAGTTCTTTCACAACAGCCACCAAATATGTGTCATTTGCCAGTACATCGTTGTACTGACCCCCATTTATGGGGCTGCATATTCAAATGTGCAGGTTCTTCAGATGATGAGTAAGTTGATAGGATTTCGAGCCTACATACCAACATGACTGCCTGTGGCACATGGTGAAGATGAAGGCTCACTACTACCCTAGTTTCCGTTGTGTTTATGTATTGTTGAACTCTGTTATTTGAGCTAGTCCATGTGACTAAGTTGGTTTGTAAGATTTCAAGACTTATGTATTTGGATCCACGTTGTAATATTTGATACTATGCAATGAATACTATATTTTGTACTGTGGTGCTATCAGTGATCCAGGGAATAGCACTTAACACAGGAGTTCCACCTTAATCCAAAGGTGGGGCGCTACAAAATGGTATCAGAGCATAGTGTTGCCTGTAGGATCGAGACCCTAGGATTGGAAAGCCATAGGAACCAAAATTATGTTTGAAAACTGATTTGTAAAATTTTCATGATCTTTATTGTCTTAATCATTTCATTTTCAAACTGGTATCTCTTGATCTTTTGCTGACCTTCTCCCATTCTTTTCAAAATTTTAGATGGACACCTATGACGAGAGAGTTGTTGCTGGTCAGGGAGAGCACCACTTCACTGAGATACTGCTTGATCTTTCCACTCTTGTTGGAATTCCACCTCCAGTTTTCTGTGGGAAGTTGCAGTACAAGGAGTATGGCATGGAGAAGTGGTTGATCCAAACCACTATCCAAGGAAGATTGGATGAAGATGGAGAATCAACAATGGAGTACACCAAAGCTTACGTGGACTGGAAGTTTTCTGTGGAGATTGCCATGCAGGGCGCCATAGCCCGCATATGCCACAAGTATAGAGACCTCATCCCATTGACCTCAGCTTATGGGATATTTGGAGAGCGATCTGAAGGAGGATACCCAGTTGACCGTAGGGGACAGGAGATCCACTCACTGCTGCGAGCCTACCTCTCTGAGAGAGAGTGTTGTACAGTCAACTTGGAGGACATGCTAAGGAAGCAGATTCACAACATGGACCAGTTCAGAGGGCTCATGGATCTTGCCACTAAAAGGATCATGGAGACTGAATCTGCACTTGTGTTGATGGGTGAGAAGAAGACCCAGCTGGAGAATAAGCTCAAGATTGTTGAAGGACCTTTGAAGTTGGGGGAGAAGATCCTTCAAGATGACATCTGGTCACATCTTCTTGAGAAGACTATACTACTTCAGTATGATAACATGCAGAAGTATGGAGAGGAGGAGAAGCAGATCAAGAAGGACAATGATGAGCTGAAGACTGAAAATGAGAAGTTGAAGATGAAGATTGCTGAGTTGGAAGCAAATCAGAAGAAAGAGGAGTCCGAGGAAGAAGAGGACCCCGAGGAGAGGATCGTGTACCCCTCAAGTGAAGAGCTATCCTATGAGGAATGGGAGGCCAAGGAGTTGAAGCGCCTCAAGGAGGAGGAGCGTAGTGACCCCCCATCTTCCACTTGTCTTAAGAGGCTCAAGAGAGGCTAGACGACCACCATCATAGTATTTGTATCTTTTACGTTCACGCTTTTGTATTGTCTTACCATGTTGGTATGACAGTACCATTATCCATTTGTTTTCCAAACCTTTAGTATGTGTTACTAAACTTGTAAAAAAAAATTAGTTTGAAGTTTTAGAATTTTATCCATGGTTGTGTGATTGTTTGTTGTTGATTGGCTTGTTGTATTGTGCATGGGTAGGAATTTTGCTTCCTTAGTTCTATCTGTCTATTACTCATCTATGCTATAAATCACTTCAGATGCCGCCTCGCCGTGCACACAACAACAACAATGACAATGAGAATGAGAACAACAACAACAACAACAACGATGTGATCCAGCAGCTAGTCACAGCGCAAGCGCAACTGATGCAGATGATGACCCAGTTCATCCAGGCTAGTGCAAACAACAACAATAACCATCCACCGCCGCCACCACCGCCACCCCCACCTCAAGTGGATAGGTTGGCTAGATTTCTGAGGCTTAGGCCCAACAAGTTCTCATCTGCCACTGAGCCAATAGTGGCTGATGACTGGCTACGTTCAGTCAATAAGGACCTGGTTACATGTGAGTGCACTGATGCTGAGAAGGTGCGCTTCACTGCCCATTTGCTTGAAGGGCCAGCAGCCATGTGGTGGGAGACTTACCAGATCACTCATCCAATAGATGGTCTGGATTGGGATACTTTCCGAGAAGGCTTTCGTAATGCCCACATATCTTCGGGCACTATGAATGTGAAGAAGGAGGAGTTCCGCAGCTTAAGGCAGGGTGGAAGGACTCTGAAAGAGTATATGGATGACTTCTGTGCTCTGTCTAGGTATGCCCCTGAAGATATTGATACTGATGCAAAGATAAAGGAAAAATTCCTCAATGGTCTCAAGGGCGAACTGAAGATACCCTTGTCAGTGGCCTATGCACCCAACTATCAGTCTCTACTTGATCAGGCCATTACACTGGACAACAACATCAGGAAGGAAGAGAACCGCAAAAGGAAGTTCAGCAACAGCAAGAACCATGTGGAACCATTCCACAAGAAGCACCACTCATCTGAGAGCAGTGGATATGGTGGTTCGCACAAGCATGGAGGTCGTTTCAGCAAGGGAAGTGGTAGTAACTTTAATGGCCATAGGCACAATGGAGGATTCAAGGGAAACAACTTCAATGGTCAGCACCGCCACAACTCAGAGCCCAAGAGGGATCTTTCACAGGTCACTTGCTTCAAGTGTAATAAGACTGGACACTATGCTAACAACTGCCCTGAGAAGTCTAATGAGCTTGCCAAGCCCAATCCATTTCAGAAAGGACAGGTGAACCACATCCATGTGGAAGAAGTGATGAATGAACCTGATGCAGTAATGGGTATGTTTCCTTTAAACTCAATTACAGCATTGGTTTTATTTGACACTGGAGCATCGCATTCATTCATATCAAGAACTTTTGCAACAAAAAATGGGTTCCCCACTGAAACCATAGGAAAGACAATTAAAGTGAGTTCCCCAGGTGGAGAAATGTTAGTCAATGCCGGATGCAGGCAACTGATACTAGAAATTGGTAGATATAAGTTTCCAAGCCATCTAGTAATTCTAGACTCGCAAGGTTTAGATGTTATCTTGGGTATGGATTGGATGACTATCTATGGAGGAGTCATAGATTGTGTGAATAGAGCAATTACCCTCACCACTCCAGAAGGTAAGAGAATTAGATACAAGTCTAATTTGGAGTTTCAGGATATTAGGCTAAACCATCTTAAGGGGGTTAGCCTAGAGGAAGTGCACATAGTGAAAGAATATCCAGATGTTTTCCCTGATGAGCTACCGGGAATGCCACCTGATAGAGATGTAGAGTTTCTTATTGAATTGCTACCAGGCACTGGCCCAATAGCAAAGAGACCTTACCCTATGTCTACTGATGAGTTGAAAGAACTCAAGAAGCAACTGGAGGAACAGTTAGGAAAAGGATTCATTAGAGAAAGTTCGTCCTCATGGGGAGCACCAGTTCTATTTGTAGAGAAGAAGGACAAAAGTCAGCGCTTAGTTATGGACTACCGTTCACTGAATGAAGTGACGATCAAAAACAAGTATCCACTACCAAGGATCAATGACTTGTTTGATCAGTTGGAAGGAGCTAGTGTGTTTTCCAAAATCGATCTTAGGTCTGGATATTTTCAACTCAAAATTAGAGAACATGACATTCCCAAAACAGCCTTTGTCACTAGATATGGATCTTATGAGTATACGGTGATGCCTTTTGGTCTAACCAATGCACCGTCATACTTCATGAACATGATGAACAAAGTGTTTATGGAATTTCTAGATAAGTTTGTCGTTGTCTTCATTGACGACATATTGGTCTATTCAAAGAGCAATGAAGAACATGAAAAACATCTTCGTGCAATATTGGAGAAGCTTCGTGAGCACAAGCTGTATGCTAAGTTCAGCAAGTGTGAATTTTGGCTCAGCGAAGTAGGATTTCTTGGACACATCATAACCAAGGATGGAATTGCAGTTGATCCAGCCAAAGTGACTGCAGTGACAGAATGGGAATCACCCAAGAATGTTGGAGAAATTCGTAGTTTCTTAGGATTGGCTGGATACTATCGGAGGTTTATCGAGAACTTTTCAAAGATAGCCAAACCTATGACCGAGTTATTGAAGAAAGAAAAGAAATTTGAATGGACTAAAGGATGTGAAAGCAGTTTCCAAGAATTGAAGAGAAGATTAGTGTCTGCACCTGTTCTGTGCTTACCTGATTTAGAGAAGGAGTTTCAAGTGTACTGTGACGCTTCACGTCAGGGTTTGGGTAGTGTATTGATGCAAGGAGGCAGAGTAGCAGCTTATGCCTCAAGACAACTCAAGAAACATGAAGTCAACTATCCCACGCATGACCTTGAGTTAGCTTCAGTAGTTCATGCCTTGAAGACTTGGAGACATTATTTGATGGGAAAGCGATGTGAAGTTTTCACCGACCACAAAAGTTTGAAATACATCTTTACTCAGAAAGACCTAAATATGAGACAAAGAAGATGGTTAGAACTCATCAAGGATTATGATTTGAGTTTGCAATACCATCCTGGTAAAGCAAACGTGGTAGCCGATGCCTTGAGTCGTAAAGCCTATGTGAATTGTCTATCGACAGAAGTATTACCGGAAGATCTGTGTAATGGTTTGAGAGACCTCAGTTTGGAAGTAGTACCGGAAGGATTTGTAGCATCACTAGTAGTACAACCTACACTGATGGACAAAATACGAGAAGCTCAGAAAGGAGATAAAGAGCTGGAGAAGATTAAAGAAGACATGAAAGAGGGCAAAGCTAAAGGATTTAGAGAAGATGAACAAGGGACCATCTGGTTCGAGAAGCGTATTTGTGTGCCCGATAACCCCGATCTTAGGAAGTTAATCTTCCAAGAAGCTCATGATACACCGTATTCAATTCATCCTGGTAACACCAAGATGTACATGGATGTGAAAGAGAGATTCTGGTGGAGTAATATGAAGCGAGACATCGCTGAATATATAGCCAAGTGTGATGTGTGCAGTAGAGTAAAGGCTGAGCATCAAAAACCAGCAGGATTACTTCAGCCACTGAGAGTGCCAGACTGGAAATGGGATCAGATTGGAATGGATTTCATCACTGGTTTACCCCGAACAAAATCAGGGTATGATTCTATTTGGGTAGTAGTTGATCGTTTGACCAAGATAGCTCACTTTATACCAGTGAAGACCACCTATACTAGTGCCAAGTTGGCTGACATTTACATGAAGAGGATTGTATGTCTTCATGGTGTTCCAAAGAGTATTGTGTCTGATAGGGGAACCCAATTTACCTCTCATTTCTGGAAGCAACTTCATGAATCCTTGGGAACTAGGCTAGAATTCAGCACAGCGTTTCACCCGCAGACAGATGGTCAAACTGAGAGAGTGAACCAGATTTTAGAGGATATGTTGAGAGCATGCGCCCTAGACTATGGATCTAGTTGGGATGACAACTTGGCTTATGCAGAGTTTTCCTACAACAACAGCTATCAAGCTAGTATTGAGATGGCACCATTCGAGGCTTTATATGGTAAGAAGTGTACTACACCTCTATTATGGAGTGGTGTAGGAGAACGAAGTTTCTTCGGGCCTGACATCATTCAAGAAGCTGAAGAGAAGGTTAGGTTAATCAAGGATAGGTTGAAGATAGCACAATCTCGACAGAAGAGCTACGCTGATAATAAGCGTAGGGATGTCACCTATGAAGTTGGAGATAGAGCATATCTCCGAGTATCGCCCCTTCGTGGAGTCAAGAGATTTGGGATCAAAGGAAAGTTAGCACCTCGATTCATAGGACCATTCAAAGTCTTATCCCGCAAGGGAGAAGTAGCATATGAATTGGAACTACCTGAGATTCTTTCAGCGGTACACAACGTGTTCCACGTTAGTCAGCTAAAGAAATGTCATCCAGAGATGTCAGAAACCCCATTGAGAGATACAGTACCCCTCGAGGAAGTACGACTAGAAAGTGATCTAACCTACGAGGAGAAGCCTATCAAGATATTAGAGACAGCAGAAAGAAATACACGTACCAAGACCATCAAGTTTTGTAAAGTGCAGTGGAGTCACCACACTGAGGAAGAAGCTACCTGGGAGCGTGAAGATAACCTTCGAGAAGATCACCCTCACCTATTTGCTAGCCTTTCCGAAGCTCGAGGGCGAGCTTCATCTTAAGGGGGTTAGTCTGTAACATCCCAAGTTTTCAAAATAAAATAAAAACCATCATGCATACATGGCATATTGCATAAGTGTGATTCATATAGAATTTTGAAGCATATTCCATCAAATATTGCTGTCCCATTTACCCTTTTGTACAAGGTTTTGAAATAAAACTAGTTTCAGAAAGTTTATAAATTAAATAGCCCCATTTCTATATGGGAGCTATTGTGATTTTATCAAATATCCTATTTACCAAATGGCACTACTTGGAAAATATACAAATGTTTTTATTTTCAAACCTCACCAAACAGCAAATAATAGGTTTGACAAATACCTTGGCACAATTACAAAAGTTCTACAAAATTTAAGTTTAACAAAAAACAAACAAAGTTGTTTCAAACAAATCAAAGAACAAAACAGAAATCAGAAAAATAGAAAAGAAAGAAGAAGAAAAAAAAGGTTTAGGTGCAGCCTGGGCCGACCCGGGACGGAAAGCGGCCCAGCAGACCAGCCCGATTAGCTAACCGCCGCCCCTCCCCTCTTTCTCACTAACGCCCCGGGCCCACATGTCAGGTGCCTCTTCTACCTCCAACCGTCACCCCTTTCTTCTTTTCCTGGAACCGCCCGCTCCACTGCCATTCGCCCCCGCACGCTCCAGAACCGCAACCTCCCCCGAATTTCTTTCCCCTCTGTTCCCCTGCCCTTCCTCTCCATTTCTCCCCACCTCTCTTGCTTGATTGGACCGCCAGTTCTTGCAAATTTCTCGCCGAAGTCTGCGAGGTCGCCGCCGAAATCTCGTCAGTATTCACGCAGTGAAGCAACCCCGCCTCTCCCTCTCGGTTTAAATCTTCCTCTCTCACTTCTCTGCATCCTCTGATACCTTGCATTCGTCCAGAAACGCACCGCAACGAGGTCGCCGACGACGCCCGAAGCCGCCGTCGATTCCAGTCTCCTCTCGGGCTCGCCTCAGGAAGCAATCGTTGCCGTGGTTCAAACTCGCGAGTCCGCCGTATCCGTCCGCTCCTCGTCCGCTATTTTCCCGCCGTCTCCGACCACGGAATCCTGGCCGTCGACAACCTCCAGGACCGCCTCGCCGGAGTTAGCCCCCGCCGGTGAGCAGTTCCTCTCTTGCTCCTCTCTGTCCCTCCGATCGAAATCCGACAGCCCCTGTTATGTTTCCATACCGAATCGGTACCGCCCAGTGAGTAACTGCCACGTCGCCAACATTGTCAGCCCCGGTCAATATGGTCAAAATCGATTTGATATTTGAATTTCAAACACCAGATTTTGTGCAGAACTTGTAAATTCTATAGAAAATAATCTACAAGGCCAAATTTAGCAAACTTGGTATCTATAGAATCCTAGAAATGTGTAGAACACAACTATGCAGATAAATAATAGTGATTTTGTACAAAATTTTGAAGTGAAAATAAAATGGTATAAATGACTTAATAACCCCATTTATTTAATAACTTTTGTTCTGTAAATATAATTGCTACAAATTTGTAGTCTATGGATTCCTCAGGACATGTAGAACATTCTGAAATCAAAAAAATTCAAACTTGAAACGTGCACAAACTTGCTACTGTTAAATTTAGTCAAATCACTATTTTGGACCTCATTTGAATTATAAAAACTATTTTGGAGTGAAACCACTTGCAGTAGCTTCATATTGCTGTCCTCTATCCAGTGGGTTCATAACCCAAATTTTTCAGAACAATGCCAAACCAGAAGCATTTTTGAGAAGCATTTGCCCAATATCCAAATAACCAAATTGTCTATTGCTTTGCAAAAATAATTAAAAGGTTTTCCAACACCCCACTTGTTTTCTAAACAGTAAGGTTTAATAAATACAACATTTTCACACACTAAATTAGTATGTGAAATTAAATTGACATTTGCATACATGCATACATGTCTATGCTTGTCATTTAGAATTAGTGTATTTATGCTTGTGTACCTGTTGCTTGTATAGATTGTGAAGAGGAACTGAACAACCCCTGTGACTGCTGTGAGTGTGCTGGTTGCTACCAAGGCAAGTGACACACATGCTTCTACCCATTTTATTTATGCATTAGTGTTTTATAGTAGTGTGCATGATAGGCTGGATTTCAAAGTGAAGTTTTGCAATGCTAGATCCTAGTAGTGTATAGCCACCTCTGAACCCACCCCTGTTAGGTTGTAGTTTTAGTTGAAGAATTGATGCCAATGCTATGATCACTTGTTAAAAGTGTTTTGTGAACAAATTAAGAACTTCAACTAAAATGAAACACCTGGGTGGAAATGGCATTGCTTGGTTTATGTTGAGTGGCTACCCAGGGCTACGCACCTGGCTATCAACCCAGGATTTGCGTGGTTGTTTTCACCTGGGGGTACACTTGTGGACGGCCACCCAGGGACAAAGAGACTACCATGTCTTCCTTGCTTAGTGAGCTTCCAGTGCAGCCTTATGACAATATGGGCTCTGTCTTGACTGATTAAGATGTGAGGGTTCAACTTGTCGGCAAGATATTGGCTGGTAGCATAATTATAGGTGGGAACGGATCTTGCCAGTATGGTTGCTCTCTCCTTCTGAAAGGTCTTGTCCCATTCTTCTCTCTGGGTTGAATGGGTCTTAAGGTGAAAGTGCACAACCCCTGCAGGGTGTCAAACTAATCGATTAGCCGTGTCCCCGGTTATGGACAATTTGAGTTCCTAGACATGGATGTACGGAAGAGTCTCATCACCTTTTCTGAATGATTAAAACTTGACTAGAAACCCCTAGGTTAGGGGCTCAGAACCATACACTCCGAGGGGTGGTGGTTTCTGTTGTTCAGACTTTGTTGAATTTCGCCCAGTGCTACATAACTTGCAACTATGTAGTATTTGGGGGTTATCTCGACCCTTGAAAAATAAAATTTTGAAAGAAAGTTTTGGGAAAGAATAGGACAAAATTGGCTTTATGCAAATTAGCCAAGAGATCCACCAGCCAAATATCATGTAGCTAGTTCTTTCACAACAGCCACCAAATATGTGTCATTTGCCAGTACATCGTTGTACTGACCCCCATTTATGGGGCTGCATATTCAAATGTGCAGGTTCTTCAGATGATGAGTAAGTTGATAGGATTTCGAGCCTACATACCAACATGACTGCCTGTGGCACATGGTGAAGATGAAGGCTCACTACTACCCTAGTTTCCGTTGTGTTTATGTATTGTTGAACTCTGTTATTTGAGCTAGTCCATGTGACTAAGCTGGTTTGTAAGATTTGAAGACTTATGTATTTGGATCCACGTTGTAATATTTGATACTATGCAATGAATACTATATTTTGTACTGTGGTGCTATCAGTGATCCAGGGAATAGCACTTAACACAGGAGTTCCACCTTAATCCAAAGGTGGGGCGCTACACCCTGGCTCCTCTCGACTCCTCCTTCTGGGTTCCTGAGTCTTCTGGGAAAATATAATTTCTGGGTATTTTTTTGGAATTTTCCCGATCTTCAAAATATGGTCTCTTCATGGTCCTTTTTCCAGCAGAATCCTGACTCTGGCAACAACTCCTCCGACGATCATCAAACATGTGAAAGCAAAGAAAATAACATAAGTATCATATCTAAATATGAAATATATCAATGAATAACAGTAAATTATGATACAAAATAGTGATGCAAATTGGACGTATCAACCCCCCCAAGCTTAGACCTCGCTTGTCCCCAAGCGAAAACTAAACTCGGTAAACATGACCACGGGTTTATGGAGTGAAGTGTCGATAATCAAAATACAGACAAGAAGCATCACATTCACTAAGGCACAAATTATAATAGACAGCAACTTCCCTTTATAAGATGTAGACTTGCAATAGGTAAAAGGGAATCACATGTAAAGATGCACAAGGTAAACTATAATTGGCAATGGCAAACCTTAGTTCTTGGTCAAAGAATGGAGAACAAACTATTCTCTCTTTTAAACGGAGCCTTTTAAAACAGAGCTAATATAGCAAAGACTTTATGCTCAACAAAGTAAACTTTTTGCATTCATAGAAAGCTTTCAAAGATATATTCCTTCAGACAAAAGCATTATACAAAACAAGGAAGATAATAAACATGATTAAACAGATCAACATATGGATGAGTGAAACATAACAACTCAAATACTTGCTTAAGACAGAGGGAAATAGGTTGACTCAACATAAAAGTAAAAGATAGGCCCTTCGCAGAGGGAAGCAGGGATTAAACATGTGCTAGAGCTTTTCATTTGTAAAACAGAGGTAAAAATTGTTTTGAGAGGTGGTTGCTTTTGTCAACGACTAGCAATGGAGTTCTTGATATCTTCCATACTAAACAAGTGAGAGCGGTTCCGAGATGTTTGATTAATTGGCACTTTGGTGCTCTTTTATAGCTTTGCACTCCTCCCCACCTTTTTCCTTTCTCAAACCATGGCTAACCGATTCCATCGGGTGCCGACCAACTTTCACATTCCATTGGAGGAGTGCCTTTTTCTTTCTTTTTCTTTTTGAGATTATAATGGTCTGACCAGCTCCCTTGCAAAATTAATGACGAGCAGATGAAGCTGCCTAGTCGAGGGGTACTCAATTTAGTATGGAAGATAACAAACCCATCCACTACGTCCTCATGAGCTAAGAACAGTGACACAAAATGAGAAGTGTTTGAAGGTTTTTGAAAGGTAGCACATGAAAATTTACTTGGAATGGCTTGAAATACCATGCATAGGAATTTATAATGGACTCTTTGGAAGTGACTTGGCTTTTGGGAATTGGATGCACGAGAAGTATTTCCTCTCAGTACAGGTTTTTGGCTAGCAAGGCTGGGTAGCAAGCATAAGAGTTGCATGAAACAAATAAACATACATATAATAAGAACAATCATGCAAACTCCCTTGAAGATACAACGATTTTAACTTTAAGAATAACAATGCTTATAAGCCAAACATAAGGGAAAACTGAAGTGATGTAACTGCAAGCATTTCTTTATTCTTTTCTACTCAAACCTCAAGGTAAAGTTGCTACTGACCAAGCTAGGTTTGCCAAAACCAACTAAATCTACTCATGCTCCCAATGTTATACCAATACCAATCAACAAGACTAGTCATACAAGAGAGATTGCAAACTAACATAAAGTGTGCGAAAAGTAAACGATAAAACTTCTCATTAATATTTTATTACCGCAACTCACACCAAGGGATACATAGATAACCAACTAAGGAGGATACTTCCAAACTGCAAACTATTCTATATGATAACTTCTCTATTCATGATACGACTCTACTTGAAAAGTAAATGAGCAAAAGGTAATGATGTGATACCACGGCACTCCCCCAAGCTTGGAACAAGCCAAGGGGATGCCTAAACCGATGACGAATTACTCCTTTGGTGGCGGCGGTGGATAATCTCTAATAAGCTTCTCAATCAAATCCTTCAGATCATCAATCTTATACTCGAGGTTACGAATCATCTCGGAATTGTGCTCAACACGGTTCATGAACCTGTCAGCAAGAGAATCCCAGCTCTTGGAATTATTTCCCCATCCTTCTTCACCTTTGGAGCTTCCTGTCCCTGCATTGTTAGAATGGTCTATATCCCAGCCAGAGGGTAATCGTGATTTGGGCACCTTTTGGAACTGATGTTCATGAATTAGAGTATGGAAAGGATTTTGGCTTGGCGGAGATGTCCGTGGAGCTAAGGTGTGACGCGGCACACCCCCTCTGGTCCTTATGCGAGCACTCTTCTTGAACTTGTCTTGATCTGTCACCACCCCTATGCTGGCAATCACGGTGTTCGGCCTTGGACTTTGATCTTCCTCCTCGTCTTCGCTTTCAACCTCTTCTTTCAGTCGGAAATCTTTGGTGTCATCTTTTGGAGGTGTCTTCTCCTTGTCACCGCTGGAAGAGGCCATGACTCCTCCAAGCTTAAGATCAACTCCTGATAGAAACAGCTCGAAACAAAACACGATGAGAAAAATGATATACAGACCTCGGGGACTCCGGGGGGTTAAATAGGTGAAAATTATACATCAAAACGAAGTCACAGGAGGAAACCGGGACGGAAACGAGTTCTGGGGTGTTCTCACACCCAGGTGGCGCGGCCAGGGGTGGGCCCGCACCACCTGTGTGTGAGACACACACGGACTCTTTTTCCTGCCCTTTTTCGTCTCGTGATTTTTCATATTTAGTAAAAATAGCAAAAATATTAAAGGAAGAACTTTTCATGAAACTTTTCTGACTAGATCTGTTACCTATTCGAAAATGAACTCTGCAGGTACCTGCAATTTGTCTTGGATGTAATCTTCCGGAGAAACTGTTTCAATAACATCAACATCTTCATTATAAGAATCTCCAGAAATATAATGTTTGAGTCTTTGTCCATTCACCACTTGTGTAGAGTCATCTTTCAATGAAGCAATCTTAATAGCACCTGAGCGGTACACTTCCACAATAACATATGGTCCTTCCCATTTAGAAAGTAATTTTCCTGCAAAAAATCTGAGACGAGACCTATACAATAGAACTTTCTCACCAACATGAAACTCTCTCTTAAGAATTCTCTTATCATGCCATTGCTTGACTTTCTCTTTAAAAAGTCTGTCATTCTCATACGCTTCGTTTCTCCACTCATCTAGAGACCTCAAATCTAACAACCTTTTCTTACCGGCTAGTTTAAAATCTCTGTTAAGCTCTCTCACTGCCCAAAAAGCTTTGTGTTCTAATTCTAAGGGCAAGTGACACGCTTTTCCGTAAACCATCTTATAAGGAGACATACCCATGGGATTCTTATAAGCAGTTCTACAAGCCCATAAAGCATCGTTTAACTTACTAGCCCAGTTTTTCCTAGATCTATTGACAGTCTTCTGCAAGATAGACTTGATCCCCCTATTTGAAAGCTCTACCTGCCCACTAGTTTGGGGATGATAAGCAGAAGCAATTCTATGATTGACATCATACTTAGCAAGAGTTTTTCTAAAACTACCGTGAATAAAATGAGAACCTCCGTCAGTCATAAGATATCTAGGCACTCCGAACCTTGGAAAAATAACATCCTTAAGCATTTTTAACGAAGTCTCACCATCGGCACTCTTTGTAGGTATGGCTTCTACCCATTTAGTAACATAATCAATAGCAACAAGTATATGGGTATAGCCTTTCGAAGGAGGAAAAGGACCCATAAAGTCAAATCCCCAACAGTCAAACGGTTCAATAACGAGAGTGTAATTCATAGGCATCTCATTGCGTCTAGAAATATTACCAACTCTTTGACATTCATCGCAAGATAAAACATACCTTCTGGCATCTTTAAAGAGGGTTGGCCAATAAAAACCTGATTGTAGAACCTTCTATGCGGTTTTATCTCCAGCATGATGCCCTCCATAAGCACTGCTATGGCATTTTCTTAATATCTCTTGTTGCTCATATTCCGGTACGCATCTTCTCATAATACCATCAACTCCTTCTTTATATAAATGTGGGTCATCCCAAAAGTAATGCCTCAAATCATAAAAGAATTTTCTTCTTTGCTGAGCTGTAAAGGTTGGAGGCAAATACTTGGAAACAATAAAGTTANCATTCGGATGCCCATTTGCACCATTATGGGAGCTTGAACCATCTCTCGACCTGGACGTCACTTCAGCATCATTCCCTGAGAACCCAGGATGGATGACCAGAGCAAGCTCTCCGTTGTTCTGCGAGCTCGAGTCTGGCAAGAGCGGCTCGCTCTCACGCGAGTTGTTGAAGAAGAGCACACCATCGTTGAACGGCCACGGCATGGGCCCAAACAGGGTGACCTTGGCCTCAGCGTAGCGCCTCGAATGCAGGTTCCCCTTGAGGTGGTCAAACAGCACATTGTCGCTGAAGCACTCGGTGAGGCAGATGGTGCAGAAGAAGATGACGCGCTTCCCGGCGCGCCGGAGCTCCACGTAGGTGTGCCCGTTCTGCCGCACCTCACGGAGCGTGGCCTTGGCGGCGATCTCTCGGATGTCCACGGGACCGTTCCGCTGCAGCACCAAATCCTTCCCCACCATGGTGGAGTGGAATTCCCTTCGAATTACCAGCAGCACCGAGCCCCTTATTACTTTCAGCTTCTCTCTGGCTTACAGACAGATCCCCCAAATTACCCTCCAGGCTACTTTTCCCTCTCTCAAATCACCAACCAAACAATCACCTACTTGAGATCTTAGTTTCCTTCCTTCCGAGCACTAAGATTGCAAGCTTAACAAACAGCGACTGTAACTAGCACTACTACTACTACACAAATAGAACCTAGTACGGACGGTCGTATTCGTATGGTTCCAGCCATGGGAAGGGAAGCGAGCGTGAGGAACCTGCCCAGCAGCGCCAACTCCTCGCCGGTCGCACCAACCCTAGACATCAAATCCAACACGGGAAGGCAGCGGCAGCAAACCCTAGGCGACGCCCGCCGAATTGCGGGCGGGTGAAGCGGCGGTGGAGAGAGGGGACTAGCAGAGGACGACGACAACGGGTCCAGGCTGCTGCGGCGGGGGAGTAGTAGTAGGAGGAGGAGGAGGAGGCTGGTGTAGGCTGCGCAAGGTGGTCGGCGAGGCGGTGGAGGAGGCGCGGAGGAGGCAGGCGGACGACAACGAGGATGGCGCCGAGGGCGAGGAGGCCATGCGATGGCGAAGCGGCGGCGGGGGAGGGTCGTCGGCGCGGGGAACTCGGCCGCGCCTTTGTTTTCGATTTTTTTTTTTTTTTGCTTTGGCCGGGGAGTTTGGAGGGTGGACGGAAGGAGGAGGGGAAAAGGAAGGAAGGAAGCGCGTGTGTGTCTGGGTGGACGGGAAGAAGGCGTGGTGAAAGGAAACTAAACGGGGCAGGCCGTTGTTGCCGGGTGCCGGGTCGGGTTGAAATCAACTGGCATGAGGACTTTTATCACCGGTTCAACCGACGAGTTTTTCGTATAAGGGAACCGGTCGCGAACAGTTTACAAACGAAAAGTCAGGGCTCTTTTAATTTAGACGAGCGCTAGGCGTCAGTCGCCTGATCCGAGCTCAAAAATCAGTCGTACCAGCGCCGTCCGATCGTGATCCGGCGGGCGAGACAACTTGTGACATAGTTTTGCAGTTTAACCCCTCAATTTTTGTGAAACAAACCCACGGTCCAATTATAAGTGCAGATTTGTGTTGAAATTTATATTTTAACCCCTTGCTTTTTTGTAAAATCAACCTGGGGTCCTAACCTTATCCACTCAACTGATATATTTGTTTCATGTCTAGTATTACAACAAAAATTGTAATTCCACGTATAAAAAATATATAATATTACAACAAATTATTTGCAACAAATTTTTAAAAAAATGTCACAAAACATTTGTCAACAACAACTAGGTTTTCGTAGATTGATTTGCAACAAAAACTGCTAATTTTTTTCACAAATATCGCAAACAATTACAACAAAAATTTACAGCCATTAAACATCCATATTTTGCTGAAAAGATAGATTACAACAAAAATCTATTTACAACAATACTTATTAAATAAATTCACAAATATGGATGTTTCCAACAGTTTGCAAAAATGTTTACAACAATAATTAACAATAAAATTCATCATTTTTTCATAGTTTCAACATTTACAGTTTCCACCCTATGCGGGTAGGAAGAAAAGATGATGTAACTTGCTAGTACTGTATGCACGACGCCATACCTATGCGTGCTAGGCTCATCGAGCCACGCATGCATGCATGTTTGGCTGGCGTCTGACACATGGAACAGTGTATGCATGCTTGGCTGGCGTCTGACACCCGGAACAGTGCAACCGGGTCTTCTTTTCCTCAATAACGTCGCGCGCAAAAGAACGACCGATCTTTCCCCGGGATCAGTCGCCTGATAGTAAGTGTTTTCCTTTAATTTATACTCTCTCCATTTAGAAATATGAGATGTTTTAGCTTTGTGAAGTGAGTGTATCTAAACATCTTTTAGTGTATAGATTTAAACAAACCTATACACTAAAATATGTCTAAATACACTCACTTCACAAAGCTAAAATATTTTATATTTCTAAACGGAGAGAGTACATAGGGTAGAAAAGTGTGCTTGTCAAAAAAAAAAGGATAGAAAAGTGTGGGAACAGGAATGGGAAGAAAAATTCTCTTCAATTATGGTGAAATAAGTTTTCATCATTTTTTAATTTCATGGGAAGAGAGACTCTCTTTAATTATGGTAAAATAAGTTTTCGTTATGTCTAACTTAAGCTATTTTCCTACGAAGTTACACTGTAGGATTTATATGGGATCATTTCATATAGGATATGATCCTATAAATCAGATGACTTCTCAAGAATTTTTTTCGTAAAATTCTAATCATAAACAAATTCTTTAAAAATCGTATGAATTAAAAGAGCAGTTACATTCGCAAATATAAATAACGGAGGGGACGAGAAGGGCCAGAAAATGCCACGTGGATTTTCTCGAGACACTGACAACATACAAATTTAGAGACCCATGCGATGTAGACTTACTTTTGACAAATATTAATTAAAAAAACAAAAATGCTAATTTACATAGCACGTTTGATAAGCATGTCAAACAAAATATGGCTAGAGGGTAGAGGCGGAGCTACGTAACCATTGGTGCCAAACAACACTGGCAATTTTTTCTATTCATCTTCAATACTACCATAATTTTTTATAGATATGTAATGACAATGCTACACTTAGGATGTGCTAGTTAGCAAAGTAATTTAAAAAACCAAAGTATTTGAAAACGGATGTTTTTATCACTTAGACGATACTTCAGTTTTGGAAATTTAATGTATTGTGAATTATCTATGGACGGCGTTGGGTGTACCTCGGGGGATAATTCTCCTGGATAACACGTGTCCAATTCCCTCCCAACCCAGCAAATGCTTTGTTGAAGCAAAAAAAAGCCCCATATTTGCTTCACTGAACCACAACAAAAGGAAAAAATATCACAAAAAGGTCCATTGAGACCTTGCCGGAGGCCGTGCTCGAGAGCCTCCAAATTGTGCATGGTTTCGTCAAACCACCGTGCACCCATTCGACGATGCGTAGGTCGCCGGTGAGCCGCCGCTTCAATGCCCAAAACAGTTTCGGCTGCAAGATTTCTAGTATTTAGGGTAGAACTATGAACCTAGATTCTTTTATCGGTTTTAGTATATTGTAATGATGTAGTATGTATATTATGTGCAATAAAATGGTAGATATTGGTATCGAAGTACATTGGAATAAAAAAATTAAATATCCAGTACAAATTTAGGTGTTCTAAAATGTGAATCGATGTTTCTATACTACATACTGCTACCGGAGGAACCTGGTCCAAGCTTTCCGGTTTCGTTTTTATCCGAGATCTGCTAGAGTTGATCTTAGTACCTTATTGTAAAGTTGTGGTAGAGCTTAGTGTGAGCCGGGGGGGCCCCTGCCCCCCGCCCAACTTTAGACCAAACTGTGAAGTAGACAAATTGGGAAGATGTTATTTTTTTTATTGTGAAGCATGTTTGATCATCACTTTGCAAGCTACTATCTTGATTGAAGCAACAACCATAAGAGAAAAGAGAGCGAGCAGTGAGTGCGACAAACTAAGTTCATTTTTTCCAAAATATTTATTTTAAAAAAGAAGTTTAGGCTTCATTTTTTTAAAACTGAGAAAATCTTGCAGTTTTAGGAAAGTATTAAAGCCGCAGTTTTGTGTTGTAGCCAAACACATGAAAGTATTTAAAACCAGAATATTCACATAAATTGTGGTACTCATAGAATACTTCAAAAATATTTTCTATCAAACGAGGTAACACTAACGTCAATTTCTATGCCTGGCCCTAAAACCACCAATTTTCCTAGTTTCATTTTAAAACAACAAGTCAGAAAATTTGTTAAAGGGGTCAAAATAGTGAGATTTCAAAGAAGCAATACCAAATCCTCTATTTTCCAAAATATAAGATGTATTAAGTTTGCTTTAAAAATGACAAAAAGTTACATCTTTAACATATGACTCATGCTATAGAAATAATAATTAGTAGAGTACTTTTGAATAGGAAATACAATGGTATCAAAATTATGTTACATAAATTACATACTAATCTAATTTTTTATCAAAGTAAACCAAATATGTCTTATTATATTTTGAAACAGAGTTAATGCCCTGAACATGACGCTGTGTAAAAGCAAATCAAGAATGGGGATTTTGTTCTAGGAGCTTAGATGGTTGGGACTTTTTGGCATCCAACTGTACATGTTCGTCCCTGAAAGGACATTTGTCCATTTCTATTATTGTTGATTAACGATGACATGATTATACTTTGTGTGAACTAATATTTGAAAAGTATGCATACAGGTTTAAGTTCACAGGTGACGGGGTTTTATGCGCACAAGAAAGTCGGTGGAATTCTCTCCCGGAAGTTGTCCTGTTCGGCCCCTCGTCCGGCCAGGCCGGACTATCCAGCGGCGAACCGGACCATTCCGGTGGCAGACCGAACAGGTGTTCTGGCGCGTTATTTGGCCCGGGGCCGAATTCGTCCGGCGGGCCGCCGGACATCCGGTCTACAGCTCGGTCCCACCGGACTGTCGGGCCCAGAGTCCAACGTCGTCAAACTTACCGCCGAATGGCGTCCCGAGCTGCTTCCAATGGCCAGATTTCCACCCCCATATAAATACCCCTTCTCCTAGCTGGGGTAGGTGAAATGACGAGATGTCGCCTAGAGGGGGGCGGGGTGAATATGCGTTTTAAAAATAATTACGAAATTGGCTTGAAGGAATGCAGAATTAAACTAACGTTTATTTTCTTCAAGCACAAAACCTAAAAATGCTAGGCTCAACTAGGTGTAACAACAACAACTAGAGATAAGCAAGATAGCACAAGATATATTTCACAAGTGATAAACAAGATATAAGTACTTCAAGCACGAAGGCTATTACAAGGAAATAAACTCGGGTATAGAGATAACCGAGGCACGCGGAGACGAAGATGTATCCCGATGTTCACTTACATAAAGTAATCTAATCACCGTTGGAGAGATGCGGGAAACCACGAAGGCCCCTGATGCTGTTTGATGGCCAGCCCGTTGGGAACCCCAAGAGGAAGGTGTGATGAATATAGCAGCAAGATTTTCCCTCAGTTAAGAAACCAAGGTTTATCGGTCAGGAGAGGAGAGACAAACGGCTGAAGGTGATGCTTGCAAGCTTCGCGACAGCTCCGGACAATTTATATATGGCGCCTCGTCCAAGCCTTGCTTTGCGAGCAGCAACATGGAACCTGCACACACACAACCAAGTACTTTGTTTCCAACTTGCGATGAGGTTGTCAATCTCACCGGTTTGCTTGAAACAAAGGGTATGAGCGTATCGAGTGGAAAGCAGTGAAAGTATGCGAGTAAAGTAAACAGTGCGAGTAAAGTAAACAGGTGATAGCAATATGATGGAAATAGGACCGGGGTCCACAGTTCACAAGTGGTGTCTCTCCATAAGATAAATAACACATGCTGGGTAAACAAATTACAGTTGGGCAATTGATAGAATAAAGATAAACGTGATATGTCAAGAAGATCACTATGCGATTTACTCTGAGCATTACAACAAAATACATAGACCGCCATCCAACTGCATCTATGACTAATAATCCACTCACGGGGATATCATCCGAACACCCCATGAGTATTAAGTTGCGAACAACAGATAATTGCATTAAGCAAAGTGTGTAATATAAACAAAGCATATGCCCTTGAGCATACGAATGTTGTTTTCTCCCTAGTAGCAATAGCACATCTACAACCTTAGAGGTTTCTGTCACTCCCCCAGGTTAAATAGAGGCATGAACCCACTATCGAGCATAAATACCCCCTCTTGGAGTCACTAGCAACTACTCGGCCAAGATAGCTACTAACAGCGGAGAGCATGCAAGATCATAAACAACATAGAGATAACATAAGATATATTTTAGTATAGCAACTCAATCATAACACCAATATTCATCGGATCCCAACAAACCAAACATGTAGAATTACATAACGGTGATCTCAATCATGTAGGGCAGCTCATGAGATCTAAACATGAAGCACATGGTGGAGGAGACAACCATCTAGCTACTGCTATGGACCCGTAGTCCAAGGTAGACTACTCACTCATCGCTCCGGAGGCAAGCATGGCGATGAAGAAGACCTCCGGTGGCGATTCCCCTCTCCGGCAGGGTGCCGGGAAGAGCTTCTGGACCCTCCCGATCTTCGGGTCGACGGCGGCGGCGGATCGCGATGTGTTCTGGAAAAGTGATCGGGCGCTTAGGTTTTTTCCGTTGGGGGGTCTTTATAGGCGAAGGGACATCGTCAGAGGTGGACCGAGGAGCTCTCACACATAGGGGGAGCGGCCAGGGGCCAGGCCGCGCCGCCCTGGTGTGTGGGGCCCTCGTGGCCCCCTCCAACTCCTCTTCGGATCTCTGGAAGCTTCCGGGAAAAATAAGACTTCAGGAACTTGTTTTGTCCAATTCCAAGAATATTTCTTGTGTAGCACTCCTGAAACACAAAAACAGCAGAAAACAGGGAACTGGCACTGTGGCGACTTGTTAGTAGGTTAGTTCCGGAAAATGCATAAAAGTGCCACGAAGTGTAATGAAATAGTAGGCAAATGGTGTAAAAACAAGCATGGAGCATCAAAAATTATAGATACGTTGGAGACGTATCAAGCATCCCCAAGCTTAACTCATGCTCGTCCTCGAGTAGGTAAGTGATAACAAAGAATAATTTTTGAGGTGACATGCACCTACACAATCTTGATCATATATGTAAGCATTGTGAGCTGGGATCATAAGAACTTAAAACATGGGCATGAAAGATATAATCTTGACAATAAAAACTTAGCAACCATGTTATAACATGCAAATGAACACAAACAAAAGATCATGAAAATGAAACAATGAAAGTCAAACGTGTTCAAATCATAAGGAAAAACATACAAATGGTTTTCAACTTGTCCTTCATGGAGAGCAAAACATAAATGCATAGGACACCTTCAAGTTTAAGAGGGCGACTAGATACAAATAATTTAAGAACAAGTGAAACCAACAATATGAATCAATCAATGAAAATTTTGGGACAATGCACATTATACTAAGAATGACAACTATGCTCTCTTAATGGTGCATAAAGATAGAAGGTGGTGACTCAACATAAAAGTAGAAGAAAGGCCCTTCGCGGAGGGAAGCAGTGATTGCAAGTTTTATAACCTTCAAAAATTATGTTACTTACCGGCTTTGATCTCTCATTGCCCCCATCATAAGCATCTTGAATGGTTAGAGTTAATGCAAGAATAATTATGATGCATATGCTTCACAAATCATAAGTTGAAAACCTCGTGTCCCATGAATACGAGTACCCAAACCTCATGCTACTCAACTTAGAGTCCCAAGCAAGGCTCTTGTCATTGTAAGTATATATGTATCATCAAGAACCGCCAACGGGGTACCTCCGTGCCCGATGACATGGAACAAGCCCACATCAAAATGACAGGACAAGCAGACAATGAACACCTCGACATCTCTTTTATTTACCATTTGTATAGCTTTTTATTTTGAGATGCGTCGTCGAATGTCCGCTATGGGCATGCTGCAAATTTCCACCATGAATTATGCATGGCTTAGATTGGCGGCCCAGGCGTTTCCCTAACACATATACAAACTCTATGATCCCCACAAGATTCCCAATTCATTTCACACCGCGGGCATCCATAAACAAAAGATCACGATATCAACTCAAATAAGAAGTGCAATGTTGAAAGCTTGCCCCATGACAGCATGGTTGGGCTAGTATCCAACTTACAACTTGCAAGCATAACAACTCAACATAAGAGACCACAATGTCAAATTTTTAAGAACAAGAAAAAGTAAAGTGTGCCTTCCGGTTCGTGAGAGCTTTACTAACCAATTTTCGCATAACACTGGTAAAAGTTTAATTTGAAGAGAAAATAAAAGCAAGTCAAATTTACTTGGAATAGCAAATTGCTAGTAGGTATGTATGGTGGACACTTTGGAAAACTTGGTTTTTAGGAGTTGGATGCACGAGTAGAGCTCATACTCAATACAAGGCGAGGGCTAGCAAAAGACTGGGAGCGACCAACTAAGAGAGCAATAATGGCCATAATCATGCAAAGCGACAAAGCAACATTAAAAGAAGCATAAGATGGCATCAAAAGTCAAAAACTAAATGATCATAGAGGCTATTGGCGACTTTGTATGAGTCTAACATGTGTGAGCATGCGCCAAGTCAACCCAAATAAAGCATCAAGGAGAAAACCAAAATAATGCTTCCAAATAATAAAAACAACGCATGATTTTTTCAAAGGCTCATTAAGCAATCTCAGTTATTTGAGACAAGTCATGCTACAGCAAAATCACTAAGCATACTATCAAAAAGACATCAAGCACGACATGAAAAAGCCTAAGCCGCAGTCTACACAAGCTCCTTCTTGTACCACTTTTTTGCATAAAGCTTTTCTCTTTTCCAACACCATTTGAAAAAATTTAAGACACCTCTTTTGATGAAAACCAATAAAGATCAGAGGCAAAAGTACACCTTGATGAAGAGATATGACAAGGTCTGAACGCAAATGAAGGTGAAAATGAAACCAAAAGCAGTAGCAGAAAAAGAGGAACACTCGGTTTTTGATAAGAGTGAAAACTAGAGCGTTCTTGGCAAATGAAAAGCAAGGCAACTTCTCCAAAAGAAATTTGTTGGGGTCCAACCATTTATTGCAGCAAACAAATAACTAACTAAGAAAACTAACAACTAATGCTCCAAGAAAAACACATAGTGCATGACGCAATAAAAATATAGTATCTGAAAAGGTGACCTGATTTTTGCCGATGAAGAAGGGGTGCCTCGGGGCATTGATACGTCTCCAGCGTATCTATAATTTTTGATGCTCCATGCTTGTTTTACACCATTTGCCTAATGTTTCATTACACTTCGTGGCACTTTTATGCATTTTCCGGAACTAACCTATTAACAAGTCGCCATAGTGCCAGTTCCCTGTTTTCTGCTGTTTTTGTGTTTCAGAAGTGATACACAGGAAATATTCTCGGAATTGGACGAAACAAGTTCCTGAAGTCTTATTTTATCCGGAAGCTTCCAGAGATCCGAAGGAGAGAAGGAGAGGGGCCACCAGGGGCCCACACGCCTGGCTGGCGCGGCCAGCCCCTGGCTCGCGCCACCATGGTGTGAGGCCACCTGGTCCCTCCTCTGACAGTCCCCATTCGCCTATAAAGACCCCCGACGGGAAAAACCTAAGTGTAGAACTGCTGCTGTAACTCAAGATAATGCACTGTCAAACAGCAATGGGACCGACGGCCCGCTTGTTATTCCCAGTGTGCTGATAAATGATGCTGTTCTCAACTTGCCTGTGCGTCTCCTTGGTTATGGAAACATCGCATACAAGATCGCCGAAGCTAGCGATGGTCGTAAGAAGATCAGCAAGATCTGGTGTGCTTGGGGAGGACAAGAAGCCCCACATGGCTCTGAGGGGTGTAACGTCTATGAGCAATCTGGTTTCGCCGTAGTCAACTTCTCTTATGCATATGAGTTGGGAAGGAAGTGGCCTTCTGATGATCAGGACCTTCGTATCTCCGCCGGATCTTTCTTTGTGATTGATGATGCTGGGCATCGTGGAAAACGAATGAAGAAGTCATTTTCTGATCAAGAAGCATCTTCAGAAGAGTCGAATGGCCAGACTCACGGCACAAGTCAAGCTATTGTGGCTGGTTCCTCGAAAGGTACCTCATGCAACCTTGAAGTCGGCCCCTTATCCAGCAAGTCGATGAGGAGAGAGCTTAGGAAGCAGAAGCGACTCGCTGCCGAGAAAGTCTGTGATATTTGTGGGCGAGCAATGCTTGCTGGAAAGGATGTCGCTACCTTGCTGAACTGCAGTACAGGAAACCTAGCTTGCAGCAGTAGAAACTCAAGTGGGGTTAGTAATTCCAAACATTATTTATCATTTCTTTTCTTGAAGGCAACATGAGCCATACTTGCTTTTCTTTATACAGAAAAACAGAAAGAGAACACAATTGGGAAGTTAGATCTTCTAAAGTTTCTTTTGTGAGTAGAGAACTAGAGATGCAAATCTGTCTCACTGTTAAATTCTTACCAAGCAGAGATTCCTTTTGTCCAATAAGTCAAAGATCTTACAAACATATCTTTATTTTTTCTCAAACAAATAAAGCAAGAGAATTCTGTTTTTTATATTTGATGAAGCCTTCTGCTGTGACTACTAGGCTAAACATGAGTTTTGCAGGCTTTTCATCTATTTCACACTTCATGCCTATTGCATTGGACTATTCTATGCCAATATGAGATTCTGGCTGATCAAATTGCAAAGAAGGGGAAGAGCAAGCGGGGCAGGAAGGCAAAAACAGCACCAAAGAGCAGAATAGAATCCATCCTTTGCCCAGAATGTCAGGGTACAGGAATTCATGTTGAGGGAGAAGAGCTTGAAAAGCCAACTATTTCTTTATCTGAGGTGTGGAGGAGCACATTATCCCCTGCCTATAACTTGTTCTGACTACTCTTTTGTCCATGAATGAAACACTTACGAAAATTGGATTTGTTTTGGCAGATGTTCCGCTACAAGCTGAAATCCATTGAATCACACAAGGCATGGATGAAGAGCCCTGAGGTGCTCAAGAACTGTTCCACTGGGCTTCATTTTCCTTCAGAACATCTGGAGGACTCTGAGGTATCTTCAGTTACAACGATTCCTATTTGTCAGTGAGACTTGTTCGTCTCCAAACTGACAGTGGCCACATCACATCCTTTGTTGCAGGAACAGGTGATGCCACTGAAGTCGCTTCCTTTCTTTGCAGCTGAATTATAGAGGTCCATAAGCTCATGGACTGGGTAACGCCAGAAACGAAATCAAAGCTATTCTGCAGGAGTTGTATATCTACTAGAACAGCTGTAAATAAGCATGCTGACATTTACTTGTCTGTTCTGTAATCGTACTGTACCTATTTCCGTTATGTTCACCTATCTGTCCAGAGCTAAATTATATTACTGGATTGTAACCTGAATGTATACTTTGCTCACGCTCTTCAATTTGCTTTATTAATGGAGTCATAATCGCTACAGTTCCTACTGCATCTCCTATTTTGTACTACACTGTAATTTTGTTGTTATTGTCACTGCTTGGTAACTCGTGACTCCAGGCCGTGGCTGGCAGCAAATCGGTTTCATCTTATCTCTGTGTTTTGTTTGATTCTATACTTTGTTATGCTGATCATAGCGAAGATGGCAAAGTCAGTTGCGTTTTATAAGAAAGTAGGTGTGATCGATGAATGATTTTGTTCGTAGCAGATAGGTTCGCTTACTCACTGATGAATTGAAACCGATCGGGGTGATGCTAATATAAGCTCGTTGTGTTTATATGACCATTGCTAATACGGTGGTTACGATGTTGTATCAGAGAAAGACAGATCAGTCATACCAGTTACCATCGCTTCAGCAAAGAAATGTTTCCCCATGTTGCATTCGTAAGCATCTGTTAAGACTTACATCACCGTGTAAGTTCTCCGTACCAATATCCGCACTACAGTTCAAAAATAAATATAAAATCCGCACTATACTTTCAGCGGAGAATTAAGCAAACGAGATAAAGGGAAAAAGCAAAAGAAAAGCAGTCGAGGTTGCTGGTGCGACATGGATCTCAGCGAGATAATGGTGTCATCAGGAAGCCGCCGCTTATAGCAGCGGCCTCACATTGATCAGGAAGATAACGCAGTATTCTTCAACAGCATCATCGATCCAAACCACTCAGCAAACCCACCCACCACACGCTCACAAATCCGAAGAGAATCAAATCAAACCAATCAAACAGAAAAAAGAAGACGAGGGAGGCTGATTCCACAGATCTGATGAACTGGTCGACGCAGTTTGCGGGATTCACGCGAAGAGTTTGGTGGCGACTAGGGTTTCTTGCCGTCGGAGGGCCGCGGAAATGGTCCAAATTTATAGGCTCGTGGGCCGGGAAGGGGAGCGGGGGCACCTGGACGGCGGCTGGGCCCCACCGCCGCCGCAGCTCCGCTTTCTGCCGGGCCGACCGCGTGGCTACACGTCAGACCCGTTTTTTATCCATTGGGCCCCGGCCCGCTAAGCCCAGGCCCAAACAGCCCAAAACGGTTCCGGCCCCTCCTGGAACCTTCCGTCGCCGTCGCACCTCACGGGTGAGGAGAGGAAAACCCCAAGCCGCAACCCCTCGCCAAACTGCCTACGCTGCTAGCCTAGCATCCCCCCATCTCTCGCCGCCGATTGCTCTGCTGGGGGTTGCTTCGGAGGGAGGGAGAGGCTGTAGAGGCGGCGATGGCGAGCGGCAACGGAGCGGTGAGGGAGGTGGGGTCAAAGCCGGAGCTGGACGCGGCGGTGGGCGGCGCGCGGGCCGCCGCGGTGCACTTCTGGGCGTCGTGGTGCGAGGCCTCCAAGCAGATGGACGAGGTCTTCGCCCACCTCGCCGTCGACTTCCCGCACGCGCTCTTCCTCCGGGTACGTGCTACTGGCCCCGCCAGCCATCCTCCCCGATTCCTGTCCTGTTCTGTCGCGGTAGATTTGGGATCGGCTCGGTTTCGTCTGGATCGTGATTCGTCGGCGCCGGTTTAGGGTCCAGATTTGCGGTTAGCGTGGTAGGGCCCTGGTGTATGATGTCTGCCGCTATGTAGGTTACTGTTTGGTATGTTTGATTATACTATATTATAACGTTCATTTAGTAATAACTGCTAAGTTGAGATGCGACAGGCGCTATCTGTCGAGTGTTTGAGTTCGCATGTGATGTGCACTCAGTTGATTAACTGGAATCGAACCTAACTTGGTAGTTGCAACATTTAGTGGGCTCAGTTAAAAACATGAGATCACAGCTGAATGCATCCCGTTTGTGCTTGAAACCCTTTGTTCTTCCTGTTAAAGTTACTTATCGACTCAGTTGAAAGTTTGAGCTGAGGGCAACGGACTTGTGCTTGAAACCCTTCGCTCTATCAATTGGTGAATTTTCAGTATCAAGTATGAGGTCAAATGTCCAACATTATAAATAATTGCTACTGGTTCATTATCTGCCAAATTCACGGAGTGTTGCCAAAATTTGAGTGAAGACTGATGTAATAGAAAATTACACATTCACGACTGTCTTGCACTTAGTGTTCTTTAGTCAAATAATTATGAATCATTCTTTTTGGGGCTGCCAATACCACGCCATTTCGTAAATTGGATTTCTGAAGCCTTTTTTGTTTATCCTTGTTACATTGGTAACTTCTATCAGGTTGAAGCTGAAGAACAACCGGAAATTTCAGAGGCATATGGAGTTACAGCAGTACCATACTTTGTTTTCTGCAAGGTATTTACTATTTACAGTTTTCAGGCAATGCAATTCGTTTGTGCTAATGTGACCTTTTCCAAATTGCTTATATTTCATAGCGAATGCTGGTAGGTTTATGGTACAACCATTCTTCCTTAAAAAGTTGAATTGCACGATTTCCCCCATCCAGTTTTTAAGGCGAAAAATCGGCTATGTGCTCTACACTCATGATGAAGCACATGTGTTGATATTATTGTTAGGACTCAGTTTCAAACTGCACACATCTCTGAATTTACTCTACTGCCTACCCTAAAGATAATGTTATGGATGTGTAAGTTACTGTGGTTCGCCCTAGCATGGACGTAGAATGTTTTTTGCTTCTTTAATTGAACTTTTCTTTTGCTGTTACCAGTTCATGTCACTGGTGTGCTGGGTGCACTATGAAACATTTTGTATGGCTATAACCAAAGTAATGCCTGTGATATTGCCAAGCGACCTCCTGAGGTCGGCTTGCACAATGCCTTCTTAGATAGGCTAGTTAGTCATGACATCAATTGAAATCTAGTCATGGCTTCACTTGGAATTTCGGTGTTCACTGTGAAATTACTTTGCAATACCAATTGTAAGTGCCACATAACATTGAGATTTCCGTATGATGTTTGCTCTGCAAATATGTGAGGTTATTCTGAAAGAGGTTGTGCTTGTTTCGCTTCTGGATTTTCTTCAATGCAGTGCCAATATGTTTCATTGGATGCCTCGGAAGTTCCATGTGTTGCTGCCTTATTAAATTTGAATTTCGCTCTCTCGACCAGTTTTTAAGACAAAAAAAACCCAACATGTGCTTTGCCCTCATGATGGGGCATGTGTTGATATTATTGTTAGGACTCACTTTCAAACTTAGAAGCATATTCTACAAGCGATGGCATCATTTTTTTTGTGTGCACATCCCCCATATACTGCGGAATAATGACGTTAGGTATACACTTCAACGAATTTACTCTAGCCTGCCTACTGTAAAGGTTCTGTATGGATGTGTAAGTTAATTTAGCTCACCCTATATCATGGATGTACAATGTTTTTGCTTGTTTGGTGACTTTTGTTGTGGGATGATGTGGCATGTAGGTTGTTACCAGTTCATGTCACTGGATTGCTGTATGCATAGTTTTAAAAATCGGACCGGGCTGGTGCTTTAAACGGAAAACCAGAACCAGAGCCTCGGCCGGTTTTTTAAGCGCATTGGACTAATCCTGCAAGTGAGCCATAATAAACCGGGCAAAGCACAGTCTGACCGCCGGTATTATGCTCCAAACAAGCCATCCGGTCCTCCCTGTTCAAATTGTTGAGCGCTGGAAAATTAAATTGTGGAGAGGGGGAGTTGAACCATGCACCTAAGTGCACGTGCACGGTGGGACATGGCCCTAACCAGCTGACCTGTGATTGCTTTATGCAGAAAGCAGACAAATGTATCTTTTATTCATCATCCGCACCGTATCACTGAAAAGTTAACCATGATTACACCTAAGAAACTTTAAGTTGCTGTTTAGCTGACGCTATGTGTACGCTGTGTCAGGAACGTACGAAGGTCTGAAATGTTTGTGCAAGTCTGAAATATTTTTACACACATGATTATTTATTTATTGCAGCACTTATATAAGTAAAGATATATTATTTTGTACCTTAAAAAACCAGACAGTGAACCGGTGAACCAGCATCTGACCGGTAGAAACCTGAACCGAGGGCCTCACCGGTTCAATCTAACGCTGGGAACGGTGCGGGTTAGAACGGGCCTTTTGGTGTGGATTTTGCTCTGGGACCGATCGGTTTGGGCTGAAATGGTGGCCACTAGTGACTGGAGTGGGGCGGTGTGGGTTTACCTGAATAGTGGATTGGGGTGGTGCGGTCTGGTCTGACAAAAATAATTCAGAAACGGGGTAAACCCGTGGGTTCAACCCGCCTATGTCGTGCGGTTTCGTTGACATGCATGCGCGCAGCTGTTCACCTGCTGGCTGCCATCCCTAGCTGGCTACCTCCAGTACTACCGCAATGTGTGCGTGTACACCCAGACTCATCATTTAAGGCTTACAGGCTATAGCTAGCACTCCAGTAACGTGTGCATTTAAGGCTTCAAGCCAGCGCCAGCTTTCCCAGAAATCCACGGGTCAAACCCATGGGTTGAGGCCGCAATTTCCATGTGGTGCGGTGCGGGTGCGGGGAAAAAGTCGTTTGGTGCGGGGCGGAGCGGGTTAACAACAGAGAATTATGGTTTGGTTTGGGTTAGGGGACTAGGTTAATTTATACGGGGTGGAGTGGATTAGGGGCGGGTTTCGACCCATTCTCAGGCTGAGTTCAATCACCGGTTCGGTTTTTTAAATTATGGCTGTATAGACTATGAAGTATTCTGTAGGACTATAACCTAAGTAATTCCTGTGGATATTGTTACGGACCTCCTGAGGTTGGGCATGCACAGTGTCTTAGCTAGGCTAGTTAGGCATGGCTTCACTTGGAATTTTGGTGTTACTGTCAAATTCCTTTGTAATGTAAATCGTGTGTGCCACCCAACCTTTAGATTTCCATGTGATGTTCTCTGTGAATATGTGAGGTCAGGTTGTGAAAGAGGTCATGTTTGCTTAGCTTTTGGTTTTCTTCAATGCAGTGCCAAATATGTTACTTTTTAATGTAAATGGTGTGTGCCACACAACCTTCAGATTTCCATATGATGCTCCCTTTGAAAATGTGAGGTTAGGATGTGAAAGAGGTTTTTTTTGCTTAGCTTTTGGATGCAGTGACAAATATGGTCCTATTGAATGCCTTGGAAATTTCATTTGTTGCTTTCTTTGTCCTTCTTTGTAAGAGGTTGTCATCTGTGCATGGTTGATCTGTTTTCAGGAAGGCAAAGCTGTTGATACTCTGGAGGGTGCAAATCCAGCCAGCCTGGCCAATAAGGTTGCAAAGTTAGCTGGGCCTGCCAATGTTGCCGAGTCTGCTGCACCTGCTAGCCTGGGGGTTGCTGCTGGGCCTGCTGTGCTTGAAAAGGTCCAACAATTGGCACAGCAAAATGGATCTTCTGCTGCTGAAGGTGCAACTGCTCTTCAAAAGCGTTTGGAGCAGCTTGTCAATTCCCATCCTGTCATCTTATTTATGAAGGGAAATCCAGACGAACCAAGGTGTGGTTTCAGTAGAAAAGTGGTTGACATTTTGAAGCAGGAAGGTGTTGAGTTTGGGAGCTTTGATATCCTTGGAGATAATGAAGTACGTGAAGGAATGAAGAAGTTCTCTAACTGGCCAACTTTTCCTCAGTTGTACTGCAAAGGTGAGCTGCTTGGTGGATGTGATATTGTTATTGCTATGCATGAAAGTGGTGAACTGAAGGATGTGCTGAAGGAGCACAACATTCCTCTCCGGCCACAAGGAAGCAAAATTGAGGAGCCAGTGATATCCGAGTCTACAGGTGAAAAGAGCCCTGAGCCAATTGGGCTTACGGAAGCTCAGAAAGCTCGTTTGGAGAGTCTCACTAATTCTAACCCAGTGATGATATTTATCAAAGGTTCACCTGAGGAGCCCAAGTGTGGATTCAGTGGGAAGGTCATTCATATTCTTAAGCAAGAGAAGATTCCTTTCTCAAGTTTTGACATTCTTTCAGATGATGAGGTTAGGCAGGGCCTGAAGGTTCTATCGAACTGGCCTAGCTACCCTCAAGTGTACATAAGTGGTGAACTTGTTGGTGGTTCCGACATAGTGATGGAGATGCATAAGAGTGGGGAGCTCAAGAAGGTTCTGTCTGAGAAAGGGATTATTCCGAAAGAGAGCCTAGAGGACCGACTGAAAGCCTTGATTTCCTCATCACCAGTGATGCTTTTCATGAAGGGCAACCCAGATGCTCCACGTTGCGGCTTTAGTTCAAAAGTTGTGAATGCATTGAAAGGAGCAGGGGTCAGCTTTGGGTCCTTCGACATTCTATCTGATGAGCAAGTCAGACAAGGTCTGAAGACCTACTCGAACTGGCCCACATTTCCTCAGCTCTACTACAAATCAGAACTGATGGGGGGCTGTGACATTGTTCTCGAGATGGAAAAGAGTGGAGAACTGAAGTCCACTCTTTCAGAGTAGCGGATACTTTTGGTGCTATTTCTGTGTCTTATGGTGTTTTCAGCATCTGTCCTATATCGTGTTGCTCTATTAGTGGCATTTTTGTGCCGATGTATTCATAGATCCATGTTTAAACTTGGATATCCCAGTGCTACGTTGGTTGAACTGTGACAACTCCAGAAGAATAACTAAAACCTTCTAAGTGCCTGTTTTGGTCTTATATTACCGCTCCATTATTGCTGCCTCAGGCTGGAATTGCAAACATATGTAAGTGTGAGTGCCCGTGATGGCTCTACTGATGACATAGTCGGAAATATGTCACCCTTTTTTAGACCTATAGTTGATCTTTGGTGTAAGTTTTTCATCCATTATGGTGCCTCAACTTGGATATGCCAAATGGAACGGGGATGCTTTTGCTCACCTCAAGTCTCCTTGAAATCCAATTTAAGTAGATTGTCTCGCCAAGATTTTGCGGAATTGGCAAGATGCTACAAAACAACGATGAGCTGGGCAGCAGTTTGTTTGTGGCAAATTTCCGGCCCAAGTAAAAACTATCAATAAAGTTGTGTAGCTAGATAGATACATTACATGGTGGAGCACAGTACATCAACCCCAAATCGTACTAAAACTCCGTTCCATTAAAAATCATGAGTTCAAGCAACATTATCCTGATGCTTTTGTTGAGCTTGGAGCTTCTTCATCTGCACCTCCAGCCTTCTTCTCTTCTCTCATACGAGCCCTTGACAAAGCGTCCGTCATATCTGAGTCCATAGGCATAGCAGCTTGCAGCACATGAATGAAACTTTCGACATCCTTGAGTTCACCTTCGTCTCCAAGATACTTCAAGATCATCTTAATCATCGCAGGCCTCGGAATCCAGCCACTGTTAGGAGAATAAACACAAAGTGCATTCTTCATTAGCTCATAGGCTTTCGCAGCATCACCTTTCTCCGCATACCCGATTGCCACGATGCCCCAACTGGATGAGGGAGGCGTCTTCCTCTTCTTCAAGAAGTCATCGAGTAGCGCCTCAGCCTTGTCCAGCATGTCCTTCTGCCGGTATCCGGTGAGCAAGACATTTGGGACATGGAAGTCGAATGCATTTTCACTCGACTCCCACTCTTTCAACAAGGCCTCAGCTTCTCCAATTTCATCAAGCCTCACAAGCATTGCAAGCATTGTACTGTAGTCCTTATTAATATGCCTCTTGCAGTTTGACATTTGGAGCGCCCAAAGCCTCTTCACCTCTGACTTGTCCCCCAGCTGGCCGTAGAGGGACATCAGGTGGTTATACGTATCAGAATCTTTTATGTCCATTTTTTCTTCTGCTTTTTTTAAGGCAGAGATTGCCTTGTCCCTAAGGTTGCCCTTAATGTAGTTGCTCGCCACGACGGCATAGGTGTTCCAGTCAACAACAATTTGAGGCTCACACTCCATGTCTTCCAGGGTTTTCTCCATCCCGAAAAAGTCTGCCCGTGTGCCATAAGAGTTTATGCATATTCTGTAGCTGAAGTTGTCAGGCATGATACCATTGCTTTTCATCTCTGCTATCACTGAAGGGACCTTCTCATGCTTTCCTATGTTAGTATACAGACCCATGAGGTTGTTGTAGGGGAGACTACTGAACACAAAACCCAGCTCTTTCATCTTCTGAAAATGAGCCAATGATTCCTCAACTAGGTGTTCTCGTGTGTAGCAGTTCAAGAGTGCACCGTAAGGTTTCTCCGTCTTATCTTTATCAGGAAGATTATTGAAGTAGGCTTCTGCTGCTCCCACTCCATGAACTTGACCGACCAAATCCAGGTGAACAGCATGATCCTTCGGCAAAAATTTGACATGCCCCTCAGCACTCATCCACTCAGAGACCTGTGCAAAGTAAATGCTCATTCAAGAACACATAAAGCTCCATATAATTACTGGAAAGAAAAGGAATTATTTTCGTTACATACTTAACTGCAGCAAACCCCTGGTTAGCAAAGTTGGTCGCTAATTCTAAAGGCAAAATCAGATGCAGGTTGATCTGCACAGTGGTTTTAACTACAGAGATCAAGTTAAAAAACTAGAATAGATTAAAAATCCTCGTTTACAGTTCTGTACAGAAGTCAAATGAAATAAATTGAACAAGTCAGTTCCATTCTTTATGCGTTGTGCTTAGTACTCGGGTCATCTAGTCGCATACAGTCATAGAGCTCTTTTACAGTACACTTAAGTTAATTCCAACCGTCCATTTCTGCAGATCTAACGGGTGGAACTGACTTGCCTATACTAGTGTTTCAGAGTACTAAGACAAATGTTAGGGAATACCCTGATTTGACAGGCAATATTGTAATTTTTTTAAAAAAATCATTGTTCATGCCGTACCGCATATGGTTAATTTCCCTACCTCCTATCTAGAAATTGATGGATTTCAGGTAGCTTGCTCAGTTGCTTTGAGACCGTGGCTGCATCATCTCCTTGACACCGTCGGCACCGCAGCCTCGGTTCTCCTTGTTGCCATTACCTTATGGTCAGGCAATTCTCGCCGCCACATGTGGTGCCACCCTTCACTGCTTGCTCAACTCGTTCCTGCCCCCATGGCGAACCACAACCGATCCTCTTGCTTTGGTTGCCCGCTGCTCGTCCGCGGTTGGCCTCACCAAGTCACCAGTCCCTGCCTACAACTGATCCTTGTGCTTTGGTTGCAGTCCCAACCCCCATGTCTGCATGAATTCAGGTTGTTTCAGTTTTTCTGGATATTTTCCGCATCCTGGTGCCGAACTTCCAATTCCGTGTGAAGAAAACCCAGAATGTCATGTGCAGAATAGGTTGCGTACAGTGTCTCCTTTTGGTTGAAGAACAGGTTCAAATAGTGCTGAAATAAATGGTCATAAATCCAGCTCATGCTCCGCAGCTGTAGTTTGTGGAGAAGAAACAGTTCATGCTTTATGTCAATTTAGACGTTAGAGATTGGGTGACCAAGTAACCTAGCGCACTGGGATAATAAGGCAGGCGTGGGCAGTTCTGCCCGGCGGAGGAAGTGGCAACATGCTTGCATGAGGGGTTGACGGGGTCGAGTAAGGTACCAGCATGCACATGGAGACGGCAACGTCATTTGGCGGGGTAATTAGTATTGGGAATAAACATCACCAGCGACCGTAAGATAGCAAGAATAAAAGACTAAACTAACCATGTTAAATATATTATAGATTTTACTAGTACACCACCCTCATAAGATGGAAAAATTCTCCAGTCATGACATCTATGACTTAAAATGCTATCTTGTTTTTGTCCAAGGCTTCTTTGGATTGTAGGATAATGAGTGGAGGATTTTAAACCATAGGATTTTTCCTAGAAGTGTTCCAAATCAAGTTGTTTGTATCCCTCTAGCCCCCCCCCCCCCCCCCCCCCCCCTAATTCCTCTAAAATTACCTGCTTATTTCCCCCACACCTCACAAAGGAATCACTTGCTAAATTCCTATGTTCTTATATTATGGAACAGAGGAAGTAAGATTTTGTAGGAATTTCGCATTACATTACGTGGCATCGCTATTGTACGTTCTTCCTATTCCTGTGTTTCCTAATTACTGTGATACAAAGAGGCCCTAAATGTGATTCACGTGATTATCTACGGCATGTCAACAATAGGAGACAGATCATCATTTCAGAAATGCCTCTTAACTGCAAGCAATCTCAGGTATTATGCTGCAGGAGATAAATGGGCACACAGAGCCATGGAAAACTACTGTCGCATTTCGTCGAATAGCTGGGAGGGGACGGTGAGGGGTATTACCTCGAGGGCCTGGCGGTGGCGGCGGCGCTTGCGGAGCTCTTTGACGACGCGCTCGAGCTCCACTGGGCGGAGGCGGTTTCCGGGCTTCGCCGCCCAGCGCTCGATCTCCGGCACCAGGAGCGTGCCCGGGTGGCCCAGCGGCCACAGCGTGGACTGCAGGCTCGGCGCCCGCCGCTGCGGCCTCTCGGAACTGTAGCCGCGAGGAGAGGATGCGGCGCGCGGAGGAATGAGAAGAGGAGTGGGGTTGTCGGAGCGGGATCTGCCGTGGAAGAGCCTCCCGCGGCCGAGCCGGAGAAGGCGGCGCCCCGCGGCGAAGATGGAGGAGGAGGCCATGGTGTGCTGTGGAGGGTTTTCCTTTGCGAGTTGGGTTTAAGAAAATTTGGTTGCTTTTTTTTTAACAGGGAAGGGTGCAAGCAACCTATTTGGTTGCTTTTTGCTTCACAATTTTTGATGAAAAGGACCACCTGCTCTAATGGAATGTCAGAAAAGACCAGCTATAAAATGTTTTGTTAAAAAATACCATCTCTCCATGTCTGCCCAACTGATATGTGCACATGCTGCCTGAGCCGACAACCACTTGCCGCCTAGGACAGAGCTGACACGTTGCCTGGCCTCCGTCGCCATCCCCCTCCATCAAAGGTCATGGGCCCTGCCGCCTAGGAGAAACCCGACATGTTGAGATGGCAGCTGGGCAGACATGGCGTGTAGGTCTGTGGGCCCCGCTGCCTCAGGGCAATGGCGGCATCTCGGCCTGCCCGATAGGCACGCATGCGGCGCTGATTTCCACGCCACTCCCCTGCCATACATAGTGCACTGATTGAAAATTTTGGTCCTTTAATTGATTCTATGTGTACTTTTGAGCGGGAATAAAAGATTTGTTCGATGTGATATACCAGTAACTAGACCATCGACGGCAGCACTAATCACGGTCTAGATAAACAAGTTATTCGTCATTCATTCGATCAGTCTTCTGCACTGGTATCTTTGCTCTGTTATTTATTTTAGTTGCTATGAGTTTGCCTTGCTCCGACCAGGGCCTAAGGTCAAAGAAAATGAAGTACGTGAGTTTGCCAGAGGAAATGGAAGCCGCACGATGCTAGTGCGGCGACATAGCGAAGGTAAAGGAGTCGACGGATTTTTCGGACAAGATGGGCATGAAATTTTTCATGTGTGTCAATTTTGCGCATGATCCACCTGAGTCGTCATTGTTGTTTTACCGACCTCCGCTAAGATTTATGTTTTATGAAATGACATATTTGGTTGTGTTATTTTTTGATGTATTAGTACCATTATTTATGTTGCAGTCTCCACTGCCGCTCTGACAATGGTATTAATGGATCGACACAGAGCATCCGGCTTGGGCGTTGCGTGAGATAGAAGAAAGGTAGCATAGGGCTTTGGCACGCTTCCACGAGGAGGAGCGACAAGAGGAGGAGGCTGCACGGAGGAAAGCGGAGCAAGAAGCTTACAATGAGGAAAAACGACAGAAAATCGCATATGGTAAATTCCATAGGGAGGCGGAGAAAGCGTGATGCAAGCAAATTCGTGATGCGGAGAGGGTGAGAAAGAGAGAAAGGGTTGCTCAGGCAGAAGCAGCAAAAAGCATGTGGATACTACTGGAAAATGGCTACGCTGGACTCAGGACTAAAATGGCTTGTTGTTTATTGTACCACTTTGTATGTCAATTTCTGTTGTATTTTTAATTTTTGCATCCAGATATATCGTACTTTGAAATGTTTTTATTATTATTCTGCTTTTCATGTTATGTTTTATTGCGTGCAAGACCGATGTATTTTAATGTAAGCTATATTATTTTTCCCGCCTTATTTTTTTCGCCATTTTTCCTGCCTTTTTTCGCGCCACTTTTTTCCAGCTGTGGTCTAGCCTATAAAACCCCGCTCCCACCCGTGGGTTTGCTGCATCAGTGTAGCATCCAATCATGTCAGATGTTCTTCATTTCTTTGATATTTCTAATAGCGATTTCCACCCAGATATGACCCACTGTATCCCGAATTATGCCGCAACATTTCATGAGAGTAGATGCATATCTTTTCAGGAACTAATCACTAAAGATAGCCACATAGCTGAGATAGGTGTATGGTTACGGAGGATGCAGCTCCCAGAGAGGAGCATATAAGAGGTACGGCAAGAACTATTAAGGCTGCAAGTAAGGTGGAATAGAGTGACTGAGCTCAAAAATATTGAGGCCGGTCTTTGTTTTTCCACTCTTATCAATACTGATTCATTTGAAATGTTGCAAAAAAACATATGCATTGCACGTGCAGGTAATATTTAATATTATGCAAACTTTACATTATGTAAGATTGTTTTGTCGTAGTACTCATATTTTCTGTTTTTAATATTTGTGATATGCAGCACTATCCCGATGACGCAGAGTTGCTCAACAGAAATATCAAGCACTTTGGCTAGATGAAGAAGCTTTTTGCTCCAATACCGGGTGGGTTTTACCGTCTGAATACATATGCTGAGGCTATAAGAGAGGCAGGATATGATGAGTGTGATAGTGATGACTTCATGTCTGCGCTAGTCAAACCAAAGGGTAAGAGTGCTGCATCATCGAAGGCCAAGAGTACATCATCATCGAAGGCCAAGACTACAGCATCGTCGAAGGCCAAGACTATGGTAGCCTCCGATGAGGATAGCTGTGATGACTTCACATCTCGATCGGCTCCTAGATTTAAAGCAATGAAGGCCAAATCTAAGACATCATCGAAGGGCAAGCATTTATTCAATTAGTGAATCATTGTAATATATCTTAATTTTAGGACTAGTTTAATTTTAGTAAGTTAGAAATGTATCTTACTTCTAGTTTCTGTTTTATTTATTCTTGTAAGCAGATGTATCGTAGGCCTTATTATTGCATTAAGTGATTGAGAGCAAATTAATATGTCTCATACAAACAAGGGTAGAAATACGTCTCTTACATAGCAAAAAATAGTAACATAGATATAGTCTTAGACAAGTTGTGTCAGCCCTGTCGGCGAGGTCGGGGCTGCCTGTACTGACGGCCTGAAGGCGATAGACGTTCACGTGGGGGATGAGGTGATCGGTGTCCTCGTCCGTACTGCGGCTCGTCCTCTTCTGTATGTGTGTCATATATTGGCGGAGGAGTATGTAGCACGTGCTGAGATGTTGAGGCCGGAGGGATTAAGCTCCCAGATGTGCTTGCTGGATCATACGAAAAGAAGTCCGTGAAGGATGAAAATAATTCGGTGTTATCATGTTGCTGCACATGCTCAAATCCTTGTGGTGGAGCCAAAGGTGTGTCCAATACCAGCTCCCATGTCTTCCCACGTTGGATCAATAGTTTCCTACGAGATAGAATTTTAAAAAAATTGTCGTGTTCCTCAGATTGAGAATGTGTAATTAGTTATGAAATATGCACATACATGTATGGTATTGTACCGCTATGAACTCTCGCCTTAATCCCACGTCACATGTGGTGGTGGCATATTGTGTCCAACACCAGATGCCATTCAACCCCATGTAGGAATAATATTTTCCTGCGCATGTTAGCAAGTAATAAATAATAAGGAAGAAAATGTAGTGCATGCAAGTAATTACGTAATACAAATGATCATACCTCTATGGTGGTGTACCTATGAGAATAACAGGGTTCAGTGTACGATTTCATTCCTCTAGATGGGCTAACATTTGGCATAGTAATTGGCTCCTATACAATCATTGAGAAACAAGTAATTAATGTAAGTGTACTAAAAAACATGAAATGTGTTTTTTAGTACCTGTCTAGCGGCACGTCTTTGAGATCATAGGCGTGACTGTGAACGTTGTAGTAGTGATGAGTCATGTCGGGGATGCAACAGTGGTGTGGTACTCAGTCGTGGCTCACTAGCTCGAGCAAGACTTGGTCTCGACGAAGGCGCTGGTAGCATTTCGCGATGTTGTGCAATAAAGCCATCTAGATGGGTGCAACCTAAGCGTCGAAATTTGCTTGCGGCAGTATCACAAATACATCTGAAAATGCTCCTCCCTTCATGTGTATTCATGTTCTACTGTTGCATAGCTCTTTGCGTATCCATAACAATTTGCCTTAATTCATTGAGTTGTTTTAGACAACATTAATTAGGAGTGCATGCATGCATCGATTTGCCAAAACAATAAATTAATTAGGAGTGCATGCATATAGCCTAAGGCTGGTCATAGTGGGGAGTAATTTAGAGTAGTAACATGCATATGTTACTAGTCTATGTTACCATCTTCATAGTGGGTAGTGTCATATATGTGATAACATAGAAACCATCATTTATTGCTCTATAGACTTATTTTATATTGGGAACCGCTATATGATGGTAACATATTATGTTACTCCATTTGTCTCTCTCCTCCTTAACTATTTGATACATCATCTTTTTTTGTCTAGGTGGCATCTATGTTACTAGCTATGTTACTCCCACTATGCATCGATTTGCCAAAACAATAAATTAAAATTTGCATGCATCGACAAATAGTAGTACATGCATGCGTGATTTTAAATTACTATCGTGTTATATCACGATCGATGGTATGTCAATGACAGGACATTTGTTTCTTGCAACTGCTTGTCCTGTATGAGCTATGTTGGCAGAGGACACGAGAGGAGAGTACGTGTGTTACGGAGATATTATTTATTATATGTCGCACTTATATTTTTAGTGTATGGTCTGCAACATGTGAAATTTTTATTAGTGAGTAACACGTACAAGTATATTCTAAATACATATTACCTATCTTTCTATACACAATTAGTAGTCGCATGCTCGTTTCACGTGTCTATCCAACGCCTATTACTTTTGCGCCAGTCAAAACAATTCATTTCTTTATTGTCTTGTCTAAATTACAATAATTTAAATTAAAAGGAGTTCATGCAATGTTTAGTATACCATTGCATAGAAAACTTACTTATGTATTTCATGTTCGACCAGTCTGGGTAATGGTGGGGGAACATCCCGAGGAGACCAAATTGGCGCATAACACGCTCTGGATTATATGGCTCAACCATCTAAATAAAAAGTAGGTTACAGCGAGTCATCTAGTATGCGTAGTCTCTGACACAGTCAATTGTTGGATGCTGATAACCCTAGATGGACTGGAAATTATTAAGCGTCCATGTATTCCATTTGACGTTATACCACTCCAGATGCTCAAACTCGTGGTGGTATTCAGGGTAGCATCTGCGTACAATATTTGTGGCTCATGTTTTATAGACATGGACTCACCGGCTACCCATAGTAAGAGGGCCATATTCGTACTATGTGTTACTATTGTAGGGGCGGATTTTATTCTTCAAACGTGGACGACCAATTGGTATGTACTCCCATGACCAAAGTTGCAAAAACTCATAGGAAACAACAAGTGTGTGGCCTAAACCACCAACATCTTTCTTCTTGGTTCCATCACATAAACCCCTATAAGTATGAGCAAGCAAAGTAGAACCGAAGCTATATGTGGGGCTTGTAGGTAATGGAACATCTACTATCTCCTCGGCAATCTTAATTAGACTAGGGAGACAAATGTCACCGTGCGCTGACGGGAACATCATACCAAAGAGAAACAGCAAATACACAAACAGATGCCTCATCAACATCTGCTCTGTTGCATTATCGGGTATTTTATGGAAAATGGCTGTTAACCAACTCATAGGGACACCCCTTGGTTGTTTCCCACCACGAGCACATGTATTGGGCACTTCCGTATCTAGGCACAATCCTACTTCTTCTGGCCAATTACTAAAATATGCGCCAGGGACCAACGGCTTACCGCTTATTGGTAGACCAGTGATCAGTGGGATATCCTTAAGTGTGGGCGTCAGCTCAGCGATCAACAAGTGTTGTTTGAAGAGACGGGTCTAACGTGAATTTTTTAGCAGTATCTGTTAACCTCGAGTATGGAAGAAGTCCATAAACCTGAAGGTACTTGTCAAATAAAGGATTTGTATACCATCGTCTTTTAATGGTTCAGAGCCTAAATGGCATAGGCGGGTTCACTTGTGTATTTGGGTCTAACCAGATGTGGCAGTGGTGCCCGCCATCAACCGATCCCTATAATAGGGCTGGCAGATGCGACATAATATCCTATAGACACATGATCCTTGATTAGTACAAAGAAAAAATTATGTATAAATAAAATTGTGAAAACTAAATTATAAATTATGTACAAGTAAAATTATGAAAACTATATTATAAATTATGTACAAATAAAATTATGAAAACTAAATTATAAATTATGTAGAAATAAAATTGTGAAAACTAAATTATAAACTGAGTAGTACTTATTAATTACAATACAGGCTGAGGATACATAATTCTAATTTATTACATTACATCCAATGTAGGAAAGTACATCATTTCAAATGACTAGCTGCGGTACGTGCATTCCATGCGTGGGTGCCCAGAGAACCTACAAATGCAACATCGACGAGGTTCTCCAGATTGGCTATGGTCCATGTCGTCCGATGACGTCGAGACGATCGGCGTCCCTTATCGGTTCTCAGCATCGCGGGATTTGGAACACATTTGATATCACTTTGGGAGCACAAATCCATGTAGTGTTGATCTATGCCCCAGGCCCAGAATTCACCATTCCAGGTGTTATGAAAATTGTACGTGCTGAAATAAGGAGATATATAATGCTCGACGCTGATCCTCTGTTCTGCAGCCGCCCTAAGGACATGACTACACAGATAGCCTAGCAGCTTGGGCTTGTTGCAGGTGCACTCACATGTGGTGGGGCCAAGAGTGACAATATTCTTTCTTGCTCCCATGTGGTGGCCGTGAACATACTTGACTCGAACATTGATCAACCATTTATTCCTAAGTGCGTCCACCAGACTACAACCATGACTTTTGGATTTTTCTGCTTTTTCATCTAGATACCTCTGCAGTTTTTCACACCATGGCTTGTTCATACCGACTAGTGCATTGGCAACCTGTACTCTATCTGTAAAGTATGATAGAGTCTGGTTCCAAGTTTCAGTAATGAGGGTTGTAAGAGGGAGGGCTCGCACCCCTTTGAGCACACCATTATAGACCTTTGACATGTTGCTGGTCATTATGCCGTACTGAGCCCCTGAGGCCCACTTGTTTAAGTCAGGGAAATTCTCCGTTATCCACTAGGTTAGATTGACAGGTGGTGTTTGATCCCTCCGACCTTCTCTCGACAAGGCAGCACGCTCGATCTCTTCATTGATTCCCATCCAAATTACATACATCTTCGACTCGGTGTTCTGCATGCACATCCTCTTGAAAAGCTTGAACCAATCCTTGTTCTTGAACTTTGAGTAGAAATTTGCAGCTAGGTGTCGCATGCACCACCGTGTCTCCATATCAGGCCACCCACACTCAGGGTCCGTAACCTGCTTGATTGTGTTGAGCGCGTTCAACAGACCCAAGTTGCAATCAAAGATGATGCATACATCGGGACGCTGTCTCACGACTCTAATCTTCAAACGGCTTAGAAACCACATCCAGCTATCTTTGTTCTCGCCCTCCACCAATACATACGCAATAGGAAGAAGCTGGTTATTTGTGTCTGCTGCAACCAGGAGTGTGCCCTTGTACTTTCGAGTCAGAAAGGTACCATCAATTGATAATACCGGATGACAATGATGGAATGCCTGTATAGTCTGGGGAAATGCCCAGAATACACGGTCAAGGATTCTTTGGTTCTCTTCCCGAGGGTGCGGACGATGCTTCAAGAACACTTGAGTCCCCCAGTTGGCTACAACAATCTGATTAAGCATTCTAGGGGCGTAGTTATACGCATACTCATATGTGCCATACAACCTCTCAAAAATTTCCTCCTTGGCACGCTGAGCCTTGCCATACCTGACGTTGTAGCCAATTTGGTCTTCCGCAGCTTTTTGCAACTTCTTAATACCCATGTTAATATCGTCTTCCACCACCGCTGATATTATATGTGAACGTACTTCGCGGTGATGTATAAGAGTCCCAGTCTACTCGCAGCTATGGGTACAATTTTTCTGATCACCCATGGCTGACATACACCACGGCTCTGACAATCGATCACTCTACCCTGGCAATCCTTCGAAAATTTGAGGCAGACAATTTTCAGCTCGGTCTTATCAAACTGTTTAACTCTGTGCTGCCGAGATATCGACAATGCATATGTCTTTATTGCCTGGTCAGCGGATTCCTTGTCTAAGAAACTATGCCCAACCTCTAGACTTGCCTCCCCGAGGCCCGCAATGGAGTGATATTCATTGCGGATGGTCATAGTCTCCAAGAAGTCTCGGGGCATCGGTCCCGCAACCGCCATATGAGAAGGACCGACACCTTCCTCCTTTGAGGATGACAACCCAGAAGAATGTCCATTATTGTCATGATCTAGGGCCTCCGGTAATCCCTCCACATGTTCACTTATGTCAATGACCACAGACCAATAGCCTGGGTCGAGCACAACCTCAAGTTCCATCGGCTCTGATGGTCCGCTGCTAGGGCCATCAGTGATGGCTAGCTAGGCCTCTGGAGCACTGCCACTGTAGCCAGGCTCATCAATACGAGAAAGAAACTACACATACACCATCGGCCGTTGAAACATAGCGGAGCCAAGCGTGGTTGCAAACCTCATATATGTCCTCCATGAGTTATTTCCTTGCACCTCCCACAAACTCCAATGAGGAACTGTCCCATCATCCCCTCCCACACATATGACGGCCTCAATGGTCATCTTCTTCCCCCGCATCTCAGGACCAAACTGAATCCGGATGCATTTCCTCACTTCCGTAAAATCTAGGTTCTCCATGTCTCTCACTACAATATTTATGGACTCGTAGTGAGACACATTTAGCCTAGAATTTCCGTCATGTACCATGTCCCCATAGAACACTAATAAATTTTTCATCGTACCTACCACACAAACCATAATTTTAAAAAGGAAATTAGTAAAACGGAAACTAAATTTTATATTTGTTTAAAAATAATTATATTCTACTATTTATATCAACATTAACATTTCTTTATTTTCATTACAATTATAACTAAATAGGTTACGAATTTTCCTATAACAACTTCCAATTTCATTTAAAATATCTTACAAATTTTACTATAACAATTCTATCAATGTATGAGCTACGAATTTTATATTTTCCATATAATTAATTATTCTTGCATGCACTACAGAATTAACTTACTTTACTTTATTGTTCTACCAATATAACTACATGGGATACATTATAGAAAATTAATACTTAACATTTTTAATAAGAGAAGAGATTAATTTTATACCTCAACTTCAAGAAGGCGTTCCACTACTTTTTATGGGACTGAATATTTGCAATTACCAATAATTCACTCGCGTTCGTACCAAAATCCACCTGAAATACACAATTATTAACAAACGATACTTATACTACACGACCAATAATATATACGAGATGAATTTAATACCTTTATTTCAACGACTAGCGCTCCACTCTGAATTATGCGGCACACAATTTGCAATTACTTACATCGACATCATATTCATGCTACAGTCCACCTACCGCATAAAATTATTGGTTTCATTACAATGCATGTCAAAATAATCTGTGCATATAAATGAACATCACAATGGCATTTTTCATCAACAAATCATGTCATGCTAATCACATATAACCTGCCTACATTTTGAACTACCATGCAATTATATAACTAATCATTTAGAAAGATTTTACCTTCATATCAATTTTCTTCTACTTCTTCATCTCCAGTTCTTGCTTTAATATCAAACTTTGGCTCTCAAATGCTAACTACTAGTGCTAATAGCTTCCCATGCTCATAAGAGAGGAGAAAGGAGAAGGGGAGTGCGAGAAAGATGAGCCCACGCATGCGAGGCCGTTGCCCTTTAAAAGGAGCGCTCCTGCTGTTCGCTGCTGTCTTTAAAAAGAGCGATGCTGCTCATCACAATCCAATATCTGTAGTAGCGGTAGACATCGTTTCCTGTCTACTAATAATTCGAGTCTATTTACTGTACCAAACAATGTTTCAAAGCATCAAATAGACAGATCAAAACATCACAAGTTTTCTATATCGCATGTAAAGAATCACCGCAACAGGATTCGAATCCTGCATTGGAGTCAGCTTTCGCGCCTAGAAATCAGCGCCATCAGCTTTCACGCCTAAGAATCAGTGCCGTTTGTCAGGGTGGCGGGGCATGGAGGCATGCCGGCTCCGACTGAGGCGGCAGGGCCCACCGCAGGGAATCTCCCGCTGGCCTGCCGTGCCGAATGAGGCCAACTCAGCATGCCGGGTTTCTCCCAGGCGACAGGGCCCACGGCCTTTGACAAAGGGGGACGGCGATGGAGGTCAGGCAACGTGCCGGCTCTGTCCTAGGCGGCAAGTGGTTGCCGGCTGTGGCCCAGGTGAAAGAGCATTCCCCGAGTAAATGATATTTTGGTGATTGTTGTCAACACTCGAGTTATTAACCGTTTGTTTAATTGTGAAGGTTTATAGGTTAATGACTCGATGGTTATCGACCCCTCAAAAGTGAAAAGATCGAAGCTTCAAAGACCTAGATTTTCGGTTGTGTATTTTAGGTCTCCGCACTATCAAGAGGGGTTGCTCGATGAAAAGCTGGGGTGAAATCAAATCATACACTCTCTTACACCCCTTTGCAATATGATTGAGAGAACTCTGCAGAAATCCTGCATTTGGGGATTTTCTGGATGGAGACTCCGGGTCTCAGAGCCGGAGACTCCGGCCTGCAAAGACCGGAGACTTTGACTCTAGACCGGAGACTCCGGCCAAAGAATCCGGCCTCCCAAACTCGGTTTTCAACCGAGTGGTGCAAGCCTCTGTTGCCTCCCCGGAGTCTTTGAAAAGGGACTCCGGAGACTCCGAGGTCTTTGCACCAGGGAGCCGGAGACTCCGGTCTTTATAGGCCGGAGACTCCGGGTGACACCGGAGACTTCGGGGTTAGTCGACCCCAACGGCTAGATTCCTGAGAGGGGTATAAATAGTTGTCTTCCACCTCCGGTGGCTGTTGCGGCTTCCACTCTCTCTCCTCCATTGTTTCAAAGCTTCAAAGCACTAGATCTCCCATTCTAGCCACTAGAACTTGAAGCCCTTCGGGGATTCGAGGGAGGAGACCTAGATCAACACTTCCACCAAGGTGATTTGATTTCCCTCTCCATTTCATTGAGGAACTTGTTACTCTTGGGTTCTTTGGAACCCTAGCCGGAAGAAGCCGTCCCCCAAGCTCAACTTCATGTGTAAGGGCTTGGTGGGCCTATTGGGATACTCCAATTGAGTTGTGGAGCTCGCCCCAATACTTTGTGTAAAGGTCTGATGCGGCACGGTGTTGATGGTTTTTCACCGTCCAGTTGGGAACCCCAAGAGGAAGGTATGATGAGTACAGCAGCAAGCTTTTCCCTCAGTAAGAAACCAAGGTTTAATCGTATCTAGGAAAAAGCCAAACTCAAGAAGGTGATGCTTGCTAGCCTAGTGACACTCCAACAAGGGCGCCGTTAACGATTAACGTGTTAGCGCGTCTTCAACTAGTAGCAACGCGGAACCTGCACACAACACAACCAAATACTTTGCTCCCAACTTACGATGAGGTTGTCAATCTCACCGGTTTGCTGTAAATAAAGGAATGAGCGTATCGAGTGGAAAGCAATAGTAGTATGCAAGTAAAGTAAACAGTGCGAGTAAAGTAAACAGGTGATAGCAATATAATGGAAATAGGACCGGGGTCCACAGTTCACTAGTGGTGTCTCTCCATAAGATAAAATAACACATGCTGGGTAAACAAATTACAGTTGAGCAATTGATAGAATAAAGATAACGTGATATGTCAAGAGGATTACTATGAGATTTACTCTGGGCATTACAACAAGATACTTAGACCGCCATCCAATTGCATCTATGACTAATAATCCACCCACGGGGAATCAATCCGAGAACCCCACAAGTATTAAGTTGCGAACAACAGATAACTGCATTAAGCAAAGTGTGTAATGTAAACAAAGCATATGCCCTTGAGCATAAGAATGTTGCTTTCCCCTAGTGGCAACAACACATCTACAACCTTAGAGGTTTCTGTCACTCCCCCATATTAAATAGAGGCATGAACCCAACTATCGAGCATAAATACCCCCTCTTGGAGTCACTAGTATCTACTCGACCAAGATAGCTACTAACAACGGAGAGCATGCAAGATCATAAACAACATAGAGATAACATAAGATAATATTCAGCACATCAACTCAATCATAACACCAATATTCATCGGATCCCAACAAACACAACATGTAGAATTACATAACGGTGATCTCGATCATGTAAGGCAGCTCACGAGATCTAAACATGAAGCACATGGTAGAGAATACAACCATCTAGCTACTGCTATGGACCCATAGTCCAAGGTAGACTACTCACTCATCGCGCCCGGAGGAAAGCATGGCGATAAAGAAGACCTCTGGTGGCGATTCCCCTCTCTGGCAGGGTGCCGGGAAGAGCTTCTGGACCCTCCCGATCTCGGGTCGACGATGGCGGCGGATCGCGATGTGTTTTTGGAAAAGTGATCGGGTGTTTAGGTTTTTCCCGTTGGGGGGTCTTTATAGGCGAAGGGGCATCGTCAGAAGTGGACCGAGGCGGTCTCACACATAGGGGGTGCGGCCAGGGCTTGGGCCGCACCACCCTGTTGTGTGGGCCCCTTGTGGCCCCACTTCGTCTCCTCTTCGGTTCTCTGGAAGCTTCAGAATTTTTTTGGATGTTTGGCTTTTGTTTCGTCCAATTCCGAGAATATTTCCTGTGTAACTTTTCTGAAACACAAAAACAGAAGAAAACAGGTAACTGGCACTGTGGCATCTCGTTAATAGGTTAGTTCTGGAAAATGCATAAAAACACCACGAAGTGTAACAAAACACTAAGCAAATGGTGTAAAAACAAGCATGGAGCATCAAAAATTATAGATACATTTAAGATGTATCAGCATCCCGAAGCTTAACTCCTGCTCGTCCTCGAGTAGGTAAGTGATAACAAAAGAAATAATTTTTGAGGTGACATGCACCTACACAATCTTGATCATCTATGTAAATGTTGTGCGCTGGGATCAAAAGAACTTAAAACATGGGCATGAAAGATATAATCTTGATAGAAGAAACTTAGCAACCATGTTATAACATGAGAAAGAACACAAATGAAAGATCATGAAAATGAAACAATGAAAGTCAAACGTGTGTTCAAATCATATGGAAAAACATACAAATGGTTTTCAGTTTGTCCTTCATGAGAGAGTAAAACATAAATGCATAGGACACCTTCAAGTTTAAGAGGGCGACTAGATATAAATAATTTAAGAACAAGTGAAACCAACATCATGAATCAATCAATGAAAACTTTGGGACAATGCACATTATACTCAGAATGACAAATATGCTCTCTTAGACGGTGCATAAAGGTAGAAGGTGGTGACTCAACAAAAAAGTAAAAGAAAGGCCCTTCGCGGAGAGAAGCAGTGATTAAACATGTGCTAGAGCTTTTCATTTATAAAACAGAGAGATAAAAATTGGGTTTTGAGAGGTGGTTGTTTCATGTCAACGACTGGCAATGGGGTCTTACTATCTTCCATAATAAACAAGTGAGAGCGGTTCCGAGTTCTTTGAAAATTTGGCACATTGGTGCTCTTTTATAAAGCTTTGGCACTCCTCCCCACCTTTTTTCCTTTCTCAAACTATGGCTAACCGATTCCATCAGGTGCCCACCAACATTCACATACCATGGAGGAGTGTCTTTTTTTTCTTTTTTTAGAATTAGGTTACAATGGTCTGACCAGCTCCCTTGCAAAATTAATGATGAGCATATGAAGCTGCCTAGTCGAGGGGTACTTAATATAATATGGACGATAGCAATTCCGACCACTACGTCCCCATGAGCTAAAAACAGTGGCACAAAATGAGAAGTAGTTGAAAGTTTTGAAAGGTAGCACATGAAAATTTACTTGGAATGGCTTGCAAATACCATGCATAGGAATTTATAGTGGACACAATGGCAAACTTGGTTTTTAGGAGTTGGATGCACGAGTAGAGCTCATACTCAGTACAAAATGAGGGCTAGCAAAAGACTGGGAGCGACCAACTAAGAGAGCAATAACGGCCATAATCATGCAAAGCGACAAAGCAACATTAAAAGAAGCATAAGATGGCATCAAAATTCAAAAACTAAATGATCATAGAGGCTTATGACGACTTTGTATGAGTCAAACATGTGTGAGCATGCGCCAAGTCAACCCAAATAAAGCATCAAAGGAGAAAACCAAAATAATGCTTCCAAATAATTAAAACAACGCATGATTTTTTTTCAAAGGCTCATTAATCAATCTCAGTCATTTGAGACAAGTCATGCTACAGCAAAACCACTAAGCATACTATCAAAAAGACATCAAACACGACATGCAAAAGCCTAGGCCGCAGTCTACACAAGCTCCTTTTTGTACCACTTTTTTGCATAAAGCTTTTTCTCTTTTCCAACACCATTCGAACTTTTTTGAAATAACTCTTTTGATGAAAACCAACATGAACCAGAGGTCAAAATACACCTTGATGAAAAGATATAACAAGATCTGAACAAAAATCAAGGCAAAAAATGAAAGCTAAACGCAGTTCTAGAAAAAGAGAACACTCATTGAACGATAAGAGTGAAAAAATGGAGTTTCTTGGCAAATGAAAAGCAAGGCAACTTCTCCAAAAGGAATTTGTTAGGGTCCAACCATTTATTGCAGCAAACAAAACTAAACTACACTAAAAACTAAAAACTAAACGCTCCAAGAAAAACACATAATGCATGAAGCAATAAAAATATAGTGTGTTGAAAGGTGACCTAATTTTTGCCAATAAAGAAGGGGTGCCTCGGGGGCATCCTCAAGCTTTGACGCTTGTACCTCTTGGATATTTCTTGGGGTGACATGGGCATCCCCAAGCTTGAGCTTTTGTCCATTCTTCAACTCATCTCATCATTCTCCAATCCCTACACTTGAAAACTTCCTTCATACAAAACTAAACACAATTCTATTAGCAACATTAGTGTAAGCATAGCAATGAATCAACCCTTTTTGCTTCAGATTTCAACTCAAAACCACCACATATAAAGCATATACTACTGTAGCAAATTCCCCAAAAGTTTCGTGATCAAAAGAACTCAAAAAGAAAGCGATTGAGCGGCAAACACAAATAATGGCAGAAATCTGTCAAAACAGAACAGCTGACAAAGGTAGAATTTTTAGAGGGTTTTCTGTTGCTCAAATAAAAAAGTGTATAACTAATGAAAGTTTGGATATAACCTGGGGCATACGCAAAAGAAATCGCAGGTCCAAAAGATATACTGAGAATTTTCACGAATTTTTACGGTGCAGCACCAAAATCTGTTTCAGGACAGCAACATCCCCAAATCTTACCTCACTCAAATTAGAGGCTTCTCTTGGCACAAAAACGAAATAAAAAGGATAAGAAGAGGTTATTACATTAGTTATAACTTCTAAGACTCAAATAAAAGAAAAAGAACTGAAAATAAAAACATTGGGTTATCTCCCAAGAGTGCTTTTCTTTAACGCCTTTGAGCTAGGCGCAGAAAATGCGAATCAAGTAATATCGAAAGAGGCATTAAGATCAATCGTATGAGTCTTTTCAATAATGAATTGAATTGTGTCCAAATAAGTTTTTGAGTATCCCTTGTAATCACGCTTTGGTACACTACTTTCATCAAAAAGATTTTCAGGACAAATCCAACTAAAATTTTCTTTTCCAAAGCATCATGAATTCCTACAAGTTTACAAGGTATTGGTACTCTAAAATCTTCATTGGTTGTACCAACAACCTCTACAGGTGAGCCAAGCTTATTAAATCTCTTAAAAACTTTCCTAGCTTCAATGACCATATCTCTAAATTCTATGCGGAAAGTTTCTAAGATAAACGCTTTCTTTTTGGGGTCTTCAATATCATGAGGCTTAAGAAACATGTGTTGCATAAAAGGATTAAGGCTAGCAAACCTAGCTTCTAACATGTGAACTAAATAAGCAGAAGCAACTTCATAACTAGGAGCAAGCTCAGCCAAAGATTTTTCCTCAACATCTTTATGCATACTAATATGATTAAAGAACTCCTCGATGTTCCTTTTCCCAATAATAGAACCACTACCTACTGAGAGGTCCTCCAAAACGTACTTAGGGAACAACATAATGAACTAGAAGTAATAAAGTAACAACTATAAAGGAAACTAATTTTTTGTATTTTTGATAAAACGATGCAAGTAAAAATAAAGTAAAGCAAAACTTAAAACAAAGTAAAGGATGTGCGTGCGAAACTCCCCTTACAGAAGTCTTCTTTTTCCCCGGCAACGGCGCCAGAAAAGAGTCTTGATGCGGCATGGTGTTGATGGTTTTTCACCGTCCAGTTGGGAACCCCAAGAGGAAGGAATGATGAGTACAGCAGCAAGCTTTTCCCTCAGTAAGAAACCAAGGTTTAATCGTATCCAGGAAAAAGCCAAACTCAAGAAGGTGATGCTTGCTAGCCTAGTGACACTCCAACAAGGGCGCTGTTAACGATTAACGTGCTAGCGTGATGGCGCGGTGATGATGGTGCCAGAAAACTTGTTGGCGTTTGTTGATGAAGTAAAAATGACCGGCCAGTTGGAAACCCCAAGAGAAGGTTTGATGAATATAGCAGCAAGTTTTCCCTCAGTTATGAAACCAAGGTAGTCAATCCAGTAGGAGGGAGACAAACGACCGAAGGTGATGCCCACTAGCTGCATGATGCTCTAACAAGGGCGCCGTTAACGATAACTTGTTAGCGCGTCTTCAACTAGTAGCAATGTGGAACCTGCACACAACACAACCAAATACTTTGTTCCCAACTTACGATGAGGTTGTCAATCTCACCGGTTTGCTTGAAACAAAGGGTATGAGCGTATCGAGTGGAAAGTGATAATAGTATGCGAGTAAAGTAAACAGTGCGAGTAAAGTAAACAGGTGATAGCAATATAAAGGAAATAGGACCGGGGTCCACAGTTCACTAGTGGTGTCTCTCCATAAGATAAAATAATACATGCTGGGTAAACAAATTACAGTTGGGCAATTGATAGAATAAAGACAACGTGCATATGTCGAGAGGATCACTATAAGATTTACTCTGGGCATTACAACAAGATACATAGACCGCCATCCAACTGCATCTATGACTAATAATCCACTTGTGGCGAATCAATCCGAGAACTCCACAAGTATTAAGTTGCGAATAACAGATAATTGCATTAAGCAAAGTGTGTAATGTAAACAAAGCATATGCCCTTGAGCATATGAATGTTGTTTTCCCCCTAGTAGCAACAGCACATCTACAACCTTAGAGGTTTCTATCACTCCCCCAGATCAAATAGAGGCATGAACCCACTATCGAGCATAAATACCCCCTCTTGGAGTCACTAGCAACTACTCGGCCAAGATAGCTACTAACAACGGAGAGCATGCAAGATCATAAACAACATAGAGATAACATAAGATAATATTCAGTACATCAACTCAATCATAACACCAATATTCATCGGATCCCAACAAACACAACATGTAGAATTACATAACGGTGATCTCGAGCATGTAAGGCAGCTCTCCGGTAGGGTGCCGGGAAGAGCTTCTGGACCCTCCCGATCTTCGGGTCAACGGCGGCGGTGGATCACGATGTGTTCTAGAAAAGTGATCGAGTCTTTAGGTTTTTCCCGTCGGGGGGTCTTTATAGGTGAAGAGGCAGCGTCAGAAGTGGACCAGGGGGCCCACACCACCAGGGGGCGCGGGCCAGCCCTAGGCCATGCCGCCCTGTGGTGTGGCCACCCTCTGGCTCGGCTCCGTCTCCTCTTCGGTGTTCTAGAAGCTCCGTGAAATATCTGGACGACTGGCTTTGGTTTCGTCCAATTTCAAGAATATTTCCTGTGTAACTTTTCTGAAACACAAAAACAGCAGAAAACAGGGAACTGGCACTGTGGCATCTCGTTAATAGGTTAGTTCCGGAAAATGCATAAAAATGCCATGAAGTGTAACGAAACACTAAGCAAATGGTGTAAAAACAAGCATGGAGCATCAAAAATTATGGATATGTTGGAGACGTATCATAGCGCGTCTTCAACTAGTAGCAACGCGGAACCTGCACACAACACAACCAAATACTTTGCTCCCAACTTACGATGAGGTTGTCAATCTCACCGGTTTGCTGTAAACAAAGGAATGAGCGTATCGAGTGGAAAGCAATAGTAGTATGCAAGTAAAGTAAACAGTGCGAGTAAAGTAAACAGGTGAGAGCAATATAATGGAAATAGGACCGGGGTCCACAGTTCACTAGTGGTGTCTCTCCATAAGATAAAATAACACATACTGGGTAAACAAATTACAGTTGGGCAATTGATAGAATAAAGATAACATGATATGTCAAGAGGATCACCATGAGATTTACTCTGGGCATTACAACAAGATACATAGACCGCCATCCAACTGCATCTATGACTAATAATCCACCCACGGGGAATCAATCCGAGAACCCCACAAGTATTAAGTTGCGAACAACAGATAACTGTATTAAGCAAAGTGTGTAATGTAAACAAAGCATATGCCCTTAAGCATAAGAATGTTGTTTCCCCCCTAGTGGCAACAGCACATCTACAACCTTAGAGGTTTCTGTCACTCCCCCAGATTAAATAGAGGTATGAACCCAACTATCGAGCATAAATACCCCCTCTTGGAGTCACTAGTATCTACTCGGCCAAGATAGCTACTAACAACGGGGAGCATGCAAGATCATAAACAACATAGAGATAACATAAGATAATATTCAGCACATCAACTCAATCATAACACCAATATTCATCGGATCCCAACAAACACAACATGTAGAATTACATAACGGTGATCTCGATCATGTAAGGCAGCTCATGAGATCTAAACATGAAGCACATGGTAGAGAAGACAACCATCTAGCTACTGCTATGGACCCATTGTCCAAGGTAGACTACTCACTCATCGCGCCGGAGAAAAGCATGGCGATGAAGAAGACCTCTGGTGGCGATTCCCCTCTCCGATAGGGTGCCGGGAAGAGCTTCTAGACCCTCCCGATCTCGGGTCGACGACGGCGGCGGATCGCAATGTGTTTCTAGAAAAGTGATCGGGTGTTTAGGTTTTTCCCGTCGGGGGGTCTTTATAGGCGAAGGGGCATCGTCAGAAGTGGACCGAGGCGGTCTCACACATAGGGGGCGCGACCAGGGCCTGGGCCGCGCCGCCCTGTTGTGTGGGCCCCTCGTGGCCCCACTCCGTCTCCTCTTTGTTTCTCTGGAAGCTTCGGTAAATTTCTGGATATTTGGCTTTTGTTTCGTGCAATTCTGAGAATATTTCCTGTGTAACTTTTCTGAAACACAAAACAGCAGAAAATAGGGAACTGGCACTATGGCATCTCGTTAATAGGTTAGTTTCGGAAAATGCGTTAAAACGCCACGAAGTGTAACGAAACACTAAGCAAATGGTGTAAAAACAAGCATGGAGCATCAAAAATTATAGATACGTTTGAGACGTATCAAGGTCTCATGCCGCCTTCTAGGGCATCGCTTAGTGGAGCGTGAACTCGCCTTTGTGGCTTGTTCACCGGAGAATAGGGTGAGCATTTGTGGCATTGGTGGCCTTTGTGGTACCACACCTCTCCAACATAGACGTACTTCCCGTAACAAGGAAGGAACTATGAGAATACATCCTTGTGTCTTCGTGTCTCCATTGCGGTTACTTCTATCCTTTACTTGTACCTTTACTTATATTGTTATTGCTAGCTTGCTTGTCACTCTAGGTAAATTCACTTAGTAGCACATCTAGAGAATTTACCTTCTTGTCTAGCCTTAACTTGAAAAAGAAGTAAAAATTGGGTAGCTCCTATTCACCCCCCCTCTAGTCGCTCATACGATCCTTTCAATTGGCATCAGAGCGTGGTATCTTATTCGGGCTTAACCGCCTATGAGTATGGGCGATACTATGGATGAGGATAAGGGTAAAGAAACTCCTCCCGAAGATACTCTTCTATCTATCTCTTCCTCTTCAATCTCACGTGAGGAGCATTTGGCGTCTTTGGACACATTTCAAACCTCTATGAGATTGGAGATGAAGGCTATGTTTGAGGAATATTTTGGGAAGAAATCTCCCGGGCTCACCGACCCAAACACCACTCCTAGTGTGGATCTCTCCTTGGCAAAGGTGAAGCCACCTAACAATGGCTCTACCTCCGCCGAGAATAAAGGTGCCCTACCTAAGGAAAATGATGGTCCGGCAAAGGGTGCTTCCATTCCACCCCCAAACACTTACTCCACTCCGTCGGTCCATTACCCTATGCCACACATTAACAACATGGGATCTCCTCCTAAGCTTGATTCTTGCAATTTTATTAAATGGCAAGGACTAATGAAATCTCATATTTCTAGTTCTTCTACTCATTTGTGGAGGATCATACAAAATGGCTTTGCACCTCATAATCCTCTCAACTTGACCGGAAGGGAAGAAGTTGATGAGCAACTCAATGCCACCGCCAAGCATCTCCTTCAACAAGCCGGATACTCATGTGGCACACATCAACAACTTGAGCACCGCCAAGGAAGTATGGGACTATCTCACTATGCTCTTCATTGGGAATGAGAGTATTCGGTCCTCCAAGTTTGATGAGCTCAAGAGTGAAGAGAGGGATTTCATTATGCGAGATAATGAGACTCCCGATGAGATGTACCAAAGGATCTTGGCTCTTGTAACGGCCTTGACTGGGTTTGGGTGCAAAGACAATGGTGATGATTATATCAAGCATATGTTCATTACCTCCATCAACCCAAGAGAACCCATCCGGTCCGAGATCATCCGTTCAAGACCGGATTTTGGGCGTATGACCTCAAATGAAGTTCTTTGCGAGTTCACCGCCTTGACTATCTTGAAGAAGAATGCGGAAGAGACTAGAGCTCGTGTCCTTGCCGGACAAGGAGTTCACAATCTTGCTCTCAAGGCCAAGGTGGTTTACAAGCAAGAAGAAGGAGAAGAAGAAATATGTGAAGGAGAGTATTGGTCTCCGGAAGATGCCAAGTATGCACTCAATGAACACTTGGCTCTCACCACCAATGCCTTTTGGGATGCCAACAAGCACAAGTTCAAGGGATCCAAGTTCAAGTCATCTCCAAGAAAGGGTGGTGACTCTAGGCATTGCTACAATTGTGGAGGAATCAAGCACTTCATTGCCGAATGTCCTTATGAGAACAAGGAGGACCATGGAGGCCGGCTCATCCCCAAGCACCGGTCATCCAAGTTCTCCTCTTCCAAGAAGCATGGGAACAAGGACGACAAGAAGAAAGGATAAAGGTTGTTGGTGGCACATGAGGAGTATGACTCCGGGACCGATGATGATGATGACTCTGAAGATGAAGAGAATGGAGAAATGGACGCCATTGTTATTATCTCCACTCCACCTACATCCCTCTTCAACTCACAAAATGAGAACGCCATCTTCATCAACCACAAGTGTCTTATGGCTAAGGCCACGGAGGTAACATCATCACCTACTCCTTCATCTCATTCCAAGTCTATTTCTATGGATGATGTGAGTAGTCTTAAGATTAAGAAAGAACTAGTTTCTTGTGATGAATTTATTGCTAACATGAAGGGGCAAACCAAGGTGTACTTTGAGACACTAATGTGTCAATTAGGTGAGGCCCATGACACCATCAAGGAGAAGGAGGAGTTTGAAAGAATAGCCGCCGATGATATTGGCTCTCTATCTATTGAGCTTGAAGAAGAGCAAAACTTGAGAGGAGTTTGAGAGCCTCTTTAGAGGAGAAATTGTTGGGACTAGAAGAGTCTCATAATCTAAACTTGTCAAAACTCACTAAAGAACGTGACCATGCTCTTGCTATGGTCAAGTTGCTTAAAAAGGAGAAAGTTGAATTTGACGTTGGTCATAATAATTTTCGTGAGAAGTTTGAGAAGCTTGAAGAAGCCTACAAGGCTTTGGAAGGAAAATTCTCTAGTCTCACTAAGATCCGTGAGCAACTTCAAATTCAACTAACTATTGAACAATCTAAAGTCCCACCAATGCAAGTTACTGAAGTTCCTTGTTCTTCTAACCCTATATGTGATCATTGAGGAGAACATTAGGTTGAAGGCCAAACTTGCTAAGGGCCTTGCCACTTGCATTCAAGGAGAAAAGAATCTCAATGATCTTTTGAACAATCAACGAATGACCAAGGCTAAGGAAGGTCTCGGGTTTATTGCCGAGTCCTCTAAGAAGAGGGATCTCAGATTGGTGGCCGAGCCCTCAAAGAAGAAGAAGAAGAATAATAATAATAAGAAGAAGAAGCCTGCTGCTGCTGCTCCCACTCCTCATGTTCCTTTTGACATTTGTTACACAGAGGAGGAGTGGGAGGAGCTCAAGGGAAAGGAGAAGAAAGTCGAGGTGACTGGAGTCTCCGGGTCAGAGGGTCCGGAGTCTCCAGCTGGTTCATCTAGCCCGGAGTCTCCGGCCCCCAAGGCTGGAGTCTCTGGCCCTACACATAATAATTTTGCAGGGAAATATAATCCTCACTATGTGCTTCTCAGAGATTATTATGGTGATGTCTATGCTAAATATGTTGGTCCCTATGATGGTTATATTGAATATGCTATTTGGGTGCCTAAGATTCTTGTGACTAACAAAAGAGGACCCATCCAAAAATGGGGACCTGAATCCAAGAATTGACCTCTTGTACGTTGCTTCCGAAGGAGAAAAATGGATCATTGATAGTGGTGCCACAAGCCACATGACCGGAAGCAAAAATATTGTGGAAGATCTAAGGCCAAATACTTCAAATGTCACGGTCTCATATGGTGATAAATCATCCTCTAAGGTACTTGGTTTCGGTAAGGTGGTGATCACTCCGAATGTGTCCCTAGTGAATGTCATGCTTGTCGAAACCATTGGTTATAATTTACTTTCCGTTCGTCAACTTGCTACTATGGGCTATGCCACATATTTTGATGTTGACTTTGTGGTCATCATGTGGAGTAAGACTCTCAAGGTTGCCTTTGTTGGGTATGTCGATAACGGTTTGTATGTGGTGGACTTCTTGGAGAAACCCACTACGGCCGCGATATCCCTAATTGCTAAGGCCGATGTGGGATGGCTTTGGCATCGCCGGTTAGCCCACGTCAATATGAGAGCTTTGCAAAATCTCTACACCGGCGGCCACATACTCGGAGTAAAGGATGTTTCTTTTGCCAAAGATCGTGTTTGTAGGGCTTGTATTGAAGGAAAGATGCATGAAACAAGCCATCCAAGCTAGACTATTATATCTTCCAAGAGGTGCTTGGAGCTCCTTCACATGGATCTCTTTGGACCTCCTACTTATGCTAGTCTTGGTGGCAAGAAGTATTGTTTGGTGATTGTCGATGACTATTCAAGATATACTTGGGTTTATTTCTTTGATTTCAAGAGTGAGACCCAACAAACCGTCAAAGACTTTGCCACCAAAGTTGAGTGTCAATTCAATACTACCATATTGACAATAAGAAGTGACAATGGCACCGAGTTCAAGAACTACTCCCTAAATGAGTTTCTTAGTGATGCGGGTATCAAACATAAATATTCTGCTGCATATACCCCGCAACAAAATGGAGTTGCCGAGAGGAAGAACCGGACTCTTATGGATGCGGCGAGAACCATGTTGGCGGAGTTCAAGTCTCCATACAACTTTTGGGCTGAAGCTATTAATACTGCATGCCATGCCACCAACCGGCTTTATCTCCGCAAGAACTTGAACAAGACTCCCTATGAAATACTTATGGGGCGAAAGCCCAACATCATGTACTTCCGGGTATTTAGTTGTAAGTGCTTCTATCTCAAGAAAGGTGTTCGTTTGTCAAAATTTGATTCTAAAGCTTTAGAGGGTGTCTTTGTTGGTTACTCCTTGGACTCACATTCCTATAGGATCTATAGCAAGTCCACCGGGCATGTTATAGAGACTTGTAATATGAGGTTCGATGAAGATAATGGTTCCTTTGTAGGACAAAGTGGTGTTCGTGATGTAGGTGACGAAATTCCTCCCCAAGCCATAAGAAGAATGGGTGTCGGATTCTTCCGGCCCATTGAGGGACACCTTTTGGCCGAAGGAGAAGGACAATGCTCTACTCAAGTGGAGCCTTCACCTGCTGAACACCCACAGGACATCGACCAAAGACAAGATGCACACCCTCAACCTGAAGATCACTCCGTCGAGCAATCTTGCTCAGAGTCTCCGGCCCATACCGGAGCCTCTGGGTTTGGATACCAGTCTCCGGGGGTGATCAAGGACATGATGAAGATCCATCTAAATTCTGTGCCTATGGGCCACTCAATGATCAAGGCAATCCAACTGGTCAAGGTGAGGACCAGAACAACGATCATGAAGATGATCAAGTAGTCTCTCAAGAATCTCCTCTTGAGGCTCGCACTCGCCGTGAGAAGAAGCTTGAGTCCATACTCCGACGAAGAAGCATATCCTTGGAAAATGTTGTTGGGATTGTTCGTAAAGGTGTCTCCACAAGGAGGCAACTTTCTAACTTTAGCTCTCATCATGCTTTTGTCTCTTGTGTAGAACCCAAGAAAGTTTATGAGGCGCTTGAGGATTCGGATTGGCTTAATGCCATGCATGATGAACTCAACAACTTTGAGCGCAACAAAGTTTGGACTCTAGTAGAAAGACCTAAAGATTGTCGTGATGTCATTGGGACCAAGTGGATCTTCAAGAACAAGCAAGATGCAAATGGCATTGTCATTCGAAACAAGGCAAGATTGGTGGCTCAAGGTTTCTCCCAAGTCGAGGGTATTGATTTTGGTGAAACTTTCGCTCCCATTGCTCGTCTTGAATCTATTCGCATCTTACTTGCTTATGTATCGCATCATAATTTCAAACTTCAACAAATGGATGTTAAAAGTGCATTTCTCAATGGTCCTTTAAATGAATTGGTGTTTGTAAAGCAACCCCCAGGCTTTGAAAACCCTAAGTTTCCTAACCACGTTTACAAACTTGATAAGGCGCTCTATGGACTCAAACAAGCCCCACGTGCGTGGTATGAGCACCTTAAAGAGTTGTTGGTTGATCGTGGGTTTGAAATTGGGGTGATCGATCCCACTCTTTTTACTAAGAAGGTCAATGGGGAGCTTTTCATTTGCCAATTATATGTTGATGATATTATATTTGGTTCTACTAACAAAGCTTTCAATGATGAGTTTGCTAAGCTCATGACTGACAAGTTTGAGATGTCTATGATGGGGGAGTTGGAGTTCTTCCTTGTATTTGAAGTGAAACAATTGAAGGGAGGGACTTTTGTGAACCAAGCCAAATATACCCAAGACATGCTCAAGAGGTTCGAGATGATTGGAGTCAAAGGTTCAAAGACTCCTATGCCAACAAAGGTTAATCTTGATCTCGATCCCAATGGTAAAGAAGTGGATCAAAAACTCTATAGATCTATGATTGGTTCCTTGATTTACCTTTGCGCATCTAGACCAGACATTATGTTAAGTGTGGGAGTTTGTGCACGTTTTCAAGCCGCACCAAAAGAAAGCCACTTAGTGGCAGTCAAGAGAATCTTTCGATATTTAGTGAATACCCCTAACTTTGGTCTTTGGTACCCAAAGGGAGCAAGTTTTGATCTTGTAGGTTACTCGGATTCGGATTGGGTGGGAGACAAAGTGGAACGGAAATCAACCTCCGGGGCTTGCCAATTTCTTAGTAGGTCTTTGGTGTGTTGGTTATCTAAGAAACAAAATTGTGTGTCTCTCTCTACCACCGAAGCCGAATATGTACCGTGGCAAGTTGTTGTGCACAACTTTTATGGATGAGGCAAACTTTAAAGGATTACAGTGTCATTTTTGACAAAGTGCCTCTTTTGTGTGACAATGAAAGTGCTATCAAGATCGCTCACAACCCGGTGCAACACAACAAGATGAAGCATATTTAAATTCGTCATCATTTCATTCGGGATCATGTCAACCGTGGAGAAATTGATCTATCTTATGTTGGCACCAATGAGCAACTTGCTGATATATTCATGAAGCCACTTGATGAAGCAAGATTCCAAGAATTGAGGCATGAACTAAATATCATTGATTCAAGCAATGTGGCTTGAGCTAAGTGCATACACTCCCATACTCTAACGTGTGTTTGATTTAGATGTGGGCATGGAATTAGGGGGAGTGCGGTCCTAACTCATTGGGCTATCCCTCCCCCCATAATGCCAATAGTAAGTATATTGTTCTATCTTGTCATTTGTGACAATTTGAGCTTAATTGATGACTCTAGGTTTTGGGCCCAAGATATATCTTCGTGGTGCCATACCTCTATACTCAAACATGGTGGCCTTGGCCACCGACCTCCTTTGTGGAGGAGTTTCCCATTTGGACTTTTATTGCATATCTCTTGTCTTTATGGGAATGTACTCATGGTTGGTTTTTTCTTGGTTTTATTTGGTGTTTTGCAATCATGAGTACTTAGTACCACCCAGTGCCATCTTTTCTATCCTAAGCCATTTCCTATCTTAAAACATGCTTCTCTTGCCATCACACATGTCCAAATATTTGAACCTGCAGTTTTGGTCGAGGAGGGCCGGAGACTCCGGGCTTAAGTACCCGGAGACTCCAGACTGAGGCGGTTTCAAAATTCGGGATAAGGAATGGGGTGGGGGTCTTCTTACTCACAGAGCCCCCATTCCACCCCCGCGCCTTCTCTCTCCTCCCCGCCTCCTCCTCTCTCAAAACCGCCCCGGGAGCATCTCGGTGCCCCCGATCCCGCTGTTGCCGCCGGCCATCTCCACCGGGAAGGTGTTGGGACCACTCCCCACCGCCTGATCTACGCCATGGACGCCGGTAAAAGCTCTCCCCTTCTCCATGTCTATGGGTAACCCTAGATTCATAGAAGAGTTGATTTTTTTGCCATCTTTCCATGCTTTTCTTTCTCCCAGCGGCAATGTTAGTTCCTAGCAACATCTAGAATCTTTGTGGAAAGTTTTATTCACACCTTTTTGTCTTCTTTGTTTGGGCGTTGGTTCCAGCCGGAGACTCCGGGCTTTACAGCCCGGAGACTCTGGTCAGGCCGGAGACTCCGGGGGTAAGTACCCGGAGACTCCGGCCGTGGGTAAAACTGTCGGCTTGTCCGAAAACTCCGCACGAAGTCTCCGCCTTTCAAGGCCAGAGACTCTGGTCCCAAACCCCAGAGACTCCGGTGTAGATGACATTTTTCCACCCAGATTTCATTTGTTGCTTATGTTTTCATCTCCTGGACATGTGTGCTTACCCCCTTGCTATCCTACCCTCTTTTTCACAGGTGGTTCTAGCCGTCCTGGCACCAAGTCCTCCGTGCACCGTGAGGATCATGTTCCTCGCCGTATCCGAAGGGAAAGAGGTTCGAGAAAGCACGTGCTTGAGTACAACGAACAGAAGGATAGGTATGTGCAGAGGTCTGTGGCAGCTCAACAAGCCCGTGATGCTAAGGCCGTGGAGGCCAAAAAGAAAGAGGCTGCGAAGGCAGAGAGGGCCAAGAAAGCCCAGTTTGACTGGATTACCACTGTGCTTGATCTCTCACAGCCAGATTACAGGGCAATGAGGAAGACCAACTTCTTTCCACAAGCCAAGAATACCGAAGCGAGCAACTTTCACCGCAAGGATCAAAAGCTCATCTTTAAGGAAATCTATGCGAAGCTCACCAAGTTCAAAGTGTGTCCTCAGAAGACGATTGACTTTGAGCATCTCCACAAGCATGCATATTTTGAGGAGACTCTTTGGATCACGGAGAAGCTTGGGCTTCACCCCCCCATGAAGATTAACCAAGACTACAACATTACTCTCGTTCATCAGTTCTTTGCCACTTTGGTGTTTGGTGAAGGAGAAGATATTCCCATGACTTGGATGCTTGGGAATGACATTTGCCGATCTAGCTTCCGTGAGTTTGCCGGTCACCTTGGGTATGCTTTTGCGGGTGCCAATACCGCTTCTGGGTTGAGGATGCATATCGAAGGCATGGACTATGATAAGAAGACCTTGAAGCCTCTCTATGGGAAGCTTGACCCTAGTGCCAAGAGGAAGGAGATTGTGCTTGGTGATGCATATGGCTTCAAGACCCGCTACAACATCTTGCTTCGCCTCTTTCGTGAAAACATTGCCCCAAGTGCGGGAAATTTGGATGCCATTCGTGGAGGGCTAGTCAACCTGCTTGCCTATTCACATGAGGTGTTTGTGAGTGGTGAAGAGGCGGAAGTGGAGCCTATTGATGTGATGGACTTCATCTACAAGGAGATATATGACACCGTGATCACCAAGAAGAAGACTCCGGTGTATGCTCCATATGTCATGGTGCTTCTTGTTGCACAACACATCGCACATCCTCTCCTCACCACCCACCTCACCTCTCACAAGTATGTCAAGCCGCAAAGGAAAACCTCTCCGGGTATTGTGGAAGAAGTCTTTGCATCTAGTGATGGAGGGGAAGAAGCGGATGAGGAAGAAGAAGCCGTGGATGTTGCACCTAGGTCGGGGCCTCGCATCAAAAATGCTAGCAATGCATTTGTGCCCTCTAGCCATGTGGAGATCAAGGCAAACATGAAGAAGCTCTCTTGGTGGGAAAGATATGTGCTTTGCATGAATGTGGACATTGACAAAAAGCTCCATAGCCAATATGTTCGCAACAAGCACATCCAACGTGATCAAAGGCGCATCATGGATAAGTTGGAAATTCCCAAGAACGACGATGAAGATCAAGTCTCTAGCTCCACCTTGTCCTACAATGCTTGGAACTCCAAGAGTCTGGTGAACTGGCAGGACTTTGAAGAGGTCACCGGTCCTTCTCATGGCAGGGCTTCTCCAGATGCTGAGGAATCTGAGGCCGAGGAAGAAGAATAGGATGAGGATGGCGAGAACTCCGATGAGGAAGAGGACTCCGATGAGGAGTAACTTGGGGACGTAGCATCGCTCTTTTCCCTTTTTGGTGTCTCGATGCCAAAGGGGGAGAAGTAGTTCTAGTAGGTTGTTCCCGGGATTTGCAAGGGAGGGCACAAGCTTTTATGTGTTTCATTGCTTGTGTCCATGTATCTTGTTTTATTTGCACTCTCATTGGATTTGGCTTTGTGAGACTTTCTATGGTATTGGTGTGTGAAGACTATGTGCTATTGTTTATGTAAAGACTATGTGGTTGTCAATCTTCCTATTTCTAGGTATCTAGTCTTTACTACTATCTAGTCTTGTCTATGCAATTGCACTTCTTGCTATATCCATTACTCTTGCATATATAGTGTTGGTTCATGTGTGTGAGGGGGAGCTATGAACTCAATTTGTGTGCATTTGCATTCAAAAGCAAAATCAAATTATGCATACATCTAGGGGAGCTCAACTTCATTTCAAGAATTTTTGTGAGCTAATTTATATATATCTTGCAAATTCGTGTGTTGTCATCAAACACCAAGAAGGGGGAGATTGAAAGAGCATTTCCCGAGTAAACAATATTTTGGTGTTTGTTGTCAACACTCGAGTTATTAACCACTTGTTTAATTGTGAAGGTTTATAGGTTAATGACTCGATGGTTATCGACCCCTCAAAAGTGAAAAGATCAAAGCTTCGAAGACCTAGATTTTTGGTTGTGTATTTTAGGTCTCCGCACTATCAAGAGGGGTTGCTCGATGAAAAGCTAGGGTGAAATCAAATCATACACTCTCTTACACCCCTTTGCAATATGATTGAGAGAACTCTGCAGAAATCATGCATTTGGGGATTTTCTGGGCGGAGACTCCGGGTCACAGAGCCGGAGACTCCGACCTGCAAAGGCCGGAGACTTTGACTCTGGACCGGAGACTCCGACCAAAGAATCCGACCTCCCAAACTCGGTTTTCACCCGAGTGGTGCAAGCCTCTGTTGCCTCCCCAAAGTCTTTGAAAAAGGACTCTGGAGACTCCGAGGTCTTTGCACCAGGGAGCCAGAGACTCCGGTCTTTACAGGCTGGAGACTCCGGGTGACATCGGAGACTCCGGACTCCAAAGTCCGGAGACTTCGGGGTTAGTCGACCCCAACGGCTAGATTCCTGAGAGGGGTATAAATAGTCGTCTTCCACCTCCGGTGGCTGTTGCGGCTTCCACTCTCTCTCCTCCATTGTTGCAAAGCTTCAAAGCACTAGATCTCCCATTCTAGCCACTAGAACTTGAAGCCCTTCGGGGATTCGAGGGAGGAGACCTAGATCAACACTTCCACCAAAGCGATTTGATTTCCCTCTCTATTTCATTGAGGAACTTGTTACTCTTGGGTTCTTTGGAACCCTAGCCGGAAGAAGCCGTCCCCCAAGCTCAACTTCGTGTGTAAGGGCTTGGTGGGCCTATTGGGAGCCTCTAATTGAGTTGTGGAGCTCGCCCCAATACTTTGTGTAAAGGTCTCGTGCCGCCTTCAAGGGCATCGCTTAGTGGAGCGTGAACTCGCCTTTGTGTCTTGTTCACCGGAGAATAGGGTGAGCCTTTGTGGCGTTGGTGGTCTTTGTGGTACCACACCTCTCCAATGTAGACGTACTTCCCGTAAGAAGGAAGGAACTACGGGAATACATCCTTGTGTCTTCGTGTCTCCATTGCGGTTACTTCTATCCTTTACTTGTACCTTTACTTATATTGTTATTGCTAACTTGCTTGTCACTCTAGGTAAATTCACTTAGTAGCACATCTAGAGAATTTACCTTCTTGTCTAGCCTTAACTTTAAAAAGAAGTAAAAATTGGGTAGCTCCTATTCACCCCCTCTAGTCGCTCATACGATCCTTTCATGAGGTGACATGCGCCACGTGTTAGTTGGCCATACATGCCACCACCAAGAGGTGGTCTTTTTGACAAAAAAATTCATAAGTGGTCTTTTCTGGCATTTCATTGGCGCAGGTGGTCTTTTTCATAAAAAATTCTTTGCTTCAGCCTGGCGGTTTTTGGCGATCGCAAAATCGACTTTCTGGCTGGCCACAAACAGAGCTTCCTGCGTGGCCTCACCGCGAGCTGCGTGATTTCTTGATCCATTTTACATCTTGTACATCCCTTTAATTTGAGATTTTTTTAGGGGACTTTGAGATATTATTTTGTAGGCGCCGAAAGCAGCTCATGTCTCTTTACCATATACTCCCTCCGATCGAAAAGTGTCAGAACAAGATCGAAAACCAAAATGTAATGTTGTCCCTCTTCTCACTCTCTCTTCTCTAAATAGTAACCCAAGAGTGCTAGAGCTTCACCGGCCCGATCTCGAGGCTCTTCGGCGGTGTTGCCGACCGGAGATGGCGGAGGTGAGGTGTCGGCAGTAGTCTAGGTTTCCTTTAGTTGTATGCCTCATAGATTTGAAGCTGATGCATCGGATCTTGGTGGCCAAATCTGCCACTCTAGGGTTCGGCTCGGCCAATGGTGCTCCTCTAGAGAGTAGTTAGCACAAAACCATGACATTGAAGGCTAAATTTCAGAAAACCATGACTTTATGTTTGAATCGCAAAAAACCACAACTTTTTGGGTAATTTTTTGCAATTTGCACTCATCGCGAATTGAACACGAATTGACACTGAATCTGACGGGTGGGACCCACCTATAAGTGCTGAGCTGTCAAAGAAAATTATATATGTGCTGACATGGACAGGGGCCCACTTTTCAGCCCAATTAAAAATAAAAAAAGGAAAAATAAAAAATGCAGGTCATCCACCGCTGGCCATCCCGCCACTGGTTGCCGGCCGTCGTGCCGTCGGCCACCGCCGCCATCCCCGGTCGGATCTCCTTCCCCTGCCCATCAGCGGCCCGGATCTCCTCCCCTACCCCATCCCCGGTCGGCCGACGACGAGCTTAGGGCAGCGACTATGTCGCGGAGCTCCGGGCAGCGATATGGGGGTGGCGTGGGGCGACAAGCTCCGGGCGCAAGGCGGTGAAGGCTCGGGCAGCGCGGTGTGGGCTTGGGCGGCATAGTGTAGGCTTGGGGCGGCGTAGGGCGGGGTGGCGCGGGCCTGTCGCCCTGACGACGGTGGCCGACGGCAGGGTGGCCGGCGGCGGGATGGCCGACGGTGGGCGACAGATGGGTGGAGGTTAGGGATGACCTCCTTTTTTTTTCATTTTTTTCCTTTTTTTTCAGATTTTTTAGTTGACCTGTCAGTGGGTCCTAGTCCACCTCAACAAAATATGCCACATCACCGCTGAGAGGTGGGTCCCACATGTCAGTTTTCGTGTTAATTCGGCGTCAATCCAAAATCAGTGTATATTGGTAGCAATTTGCTGAATACTCGTGATTTTTTGCGATCGTAAAGTCGTGGTTTTCTGAAATTTAGCTTTCAATGTCGTGGTTTTATGCTAACTACTCTCCTCTGGATGGAGCGGCGCCGGTGGATGGACCACAACTTCTCTAAATAAGGCAGTCGTTCGGTGTCTCCTGAGTGTGGCGGTGGTGCTTCTCTGCCTCCCTTCTTCTGGCTGGTCATGGAGGCACGGAGGAGAGGGAGACAGTGAGGTGTGTGCGAGGGCTACCTCTTCTGGCTGGCCGTGGCGGCGAGGAGAGGTGGTGTTGGGCACCATCTAATGTGGCGCTTGGGAGGTGGTTTGTGGGTGGCCGCGAGGTGCGTCACTGTCTATTCCCTCTTCTGGCCGCCATGGTGGCATGCTGAAGCAGGTGAGTTTTGACTCCAACCTTCCTGGCGCAGAGGGCTTCCTGATGGAGCATTTCTCCGGTGTCTTACCTGCGGCGTGTTTTCGCCATCCCGTCGAACTCTAAGGTTGTAGGGCAACCGCTTCCCTCTGCTTCGCTTGCTCCGTCTTAGCTTTCTCCTGCTGCCCTGGCCCAAGTGGTGTTGTCCTCGGTGCTGGTGCGACAGCCATGCTCAGAGGTTCGTCGGAATCCTGGAGAAGGAAGACGAGGGACCTGATCGCGTTCTGGAATAGATACAGTGTCCTCTTTACATATTTGTAGGGCTCCTTTGTAATTTTCAATTTCTTTTGGGCCTTTCTGTAATGTTGCACCGACAATGATATATGGAAGCAGCTTGACCGGGTGCTTTGCACCCGTCACAGTTAAAAAAATCGAAAAGTGTCGGTAATTACTCATAAAAAAGTATCAGTAATTTAGTATAGAATTTGTACTAAGTTAGTATAAAATCAGAAACACTTATTTTGGATCGTATGAAGTAACTATTTACTTTCATAAATACTTCCGCCGTTCCATAAAACATATCGCTAAAATGGATATTTCTGGACATATTTTAATATTTAAATACATCTATATTAGCAACATGTTTTATGGAAAGAAGGGATTATATATTAATTAAAAGTTTATTTCTAATGTTTTTGTAGCAGGAGCAATCCAAAATCAGCTCGCGAAAAGCAAGTACGCAAATATAATGGATATACATCGGAAAACCTCTTTGGAGCTCCAGTTTCATTGAGCTCGTTTTTTTACAAAGTCTAAAAATCATGTTTTTAAGTTTTGAAAAATTCTAGACAAAAATCAGCATATAACTAGATATGTATTCTACAAGTGTGTAAAATTTCAATTCAAAATACCCTATACTTTGACCTACACAAAAATGACAAGTTCTGACAAATTTGGAGAGTTTGAAAATATGTACTGTTCACTATACTAGATCTGTAGTATTGTCATTTTTGTGCATCCCAAAGTATAATGTCTTTGGAATTGAAATTTTACACATTTGTGGGATACATTTATAGCCACATGCTGATTTTTTCTACTATTTTTTTTGAAAATTTAAATCATGATTTCCGAAGTTTTTTTTTAAAAAAACGAGCCCCATGGTCCAAAAATCCACACTCTACACCGGAAACCTACACACATCTCAAAGCGTAATGGACATTTAATCCTCAGTTTTTCAGAGACAACAGACAAGTAGGCGCAGCTGATTTTCAGTCTTCAAAAAGTTTTGAAAAGCAGCGGAGGGAAATCGATTCCAATCCCTAGCGAGCGGAGCGATCATGGCGGCCTCTCCGCCGCCTCCGACCACCACCCGACGGAACGCCTCCCGCCGCGGCGGCGGGCCGCCCCCGGCTTCTCCACCGCCTCCGACCACCATCCGCCGGAACCCTCCCCGCAGCGGCAGGCCGCCGCCGCCGCCTACCCCGGCCAGCTCCCGCAAACCCAAACCCAAATCCAAACCACTCTCACGCCTCCTCGACGAAGCAGCAGCCGCCACCATTTCCCCCCTCTCCCCTCCTCCTCCCACTCCCCCCGCCGACGCCGGCATTTCCCCCCTACCTCCTCCCTCTCCCACTCCCCTGGCCGACGCCGGCATTTCCCCTATCCCCCCTCCCCCTCCTCCTAACCCCACAGCTATCGCGCTCTCCTCCTCCTCGTCGCAGTCGCAGTCGGCGGAGGACCGGATGAAGGTGTACCTCCGCATCCGCCCCCTCCCGGCTCCGGAGCGGGAGCGCTGCGGCAAGCCTAGCGGCCGCCCCAAGGCCAAGGAGCAGCAGGCCAGGAAGCCACCCAAGCAGGCCGGGGACGGGGTCTGCCTCGTCGTCACGGGCCCCAACTCCGTCGCGCTCACCGTCCCGCAGTCCAAGCTCGTCGACCACAAGCGCGGCCGCACTGAGGACTTCGACGGATTCTCCGCCGTCCTGCCACCCGACTCCTCGCAGGTATAATTGAAATTCCCCCCCTTTCTCTGATGATGACCATGATCCTCGTTTACTATACCCAAGAAAAGTAACAAGACCCTTACAAATTAGGTCCATTTTAATGTCTTCAACTGTGTCCTCAATGCTTGACTTGCTCCTTTTGTTCTGGTTTAGCTCAATTACAAGAGAATCGTTGTCACTTTCAATCTGAACAGGTCCATTATACACCGGTAAGACAGCTCTAACAGCATTAAGAAGTCCCACTGTCTCCGCTGTTACTGCATTTTGGCAGTGATGGATTGGACCGCAGGCAGTCATCAGCACTTCTCCCCTATCATTCCTCAAAATGGCTCCCACGAATCTGTGTAATCTGTTTCAAAAAAGGAAGCGTCAGAATTTAATTTTGCCCAAACAAGACTTGGTTCCTTCCACTTTTCAGCTGGAGTAGTGTAGTCTTTTTCTTTGAGAGCAAGGACAGATTGTTTCCCTTTTATATCAGCCTGGGTTGTCTGACCCTTAGCATTTTGAATAGAATCAAGGTAAGATATTAAGTATAGTGCAGATTGTTCAATTTTGCATTTGCCATCTCCCAAGATTGCATTATTTCGGAAGTGCCAAGCTCTCCACCAGAGAAGTAGCAGTTTTCCTCTCATCGAGTCATCTAATTGACTCAATAACACCAGCACCCAATCATTGACAGTATACTGAAGTCTTTTTTCATCAGGTAAAGCCCAAACCTGTCTAAGTCTCTGTCGAAGTGCTTTCACCTTTGTGCATTCGACCATGGCATGATGGCTAGTCTCATCTGTCACTCCACAAATGCAGCAAGTTGAAATTTTGTCCATGTTCCTTGCACATCTAGTAGCTTGAATGCCTAGGGAATTTGTTGCGAGCTTCCATTTAAACACATGGACTTTAGGGGGAACATTTGCCTTCCAAATAATATTCCACATATATCTCTCTCTAGCAGGTTTGGTGCTAGTTCCTGTTTCAATGCCTTTGCTCTTTAGCTCAAGGGCCAGTTTATAGGCACTTTTAACAGAAAATAGCCCTGATTTATCATGATGACCATGATCCTTTACTATACCCAAGAAAAAGTGGTTTACTATAATGGAAGTGCTCTTTATTTCCTTCAACTCCATGCAGCATGATATCTTCACTCAAGTGATGAATCCGCTTGTGGATGAATTTTTGGGAGGAAAGAGTGGCCTCCTGGTTGCAATGGGTCCAACAGGGTCCGGGAAGACGCATACTGTTTTTGGCACTGCCAGAAATCCTGGTATTGTACCACTCACATTACAGAAGATATTCAGTACAGCAGATGAAAGCGATGGTGGCAATCAACAGACAAGGTACACCTGTTTTCGCATTGTTACTAGCAAATTAGTACACTTAGTAATGTATAAGCTGCATATACTAATTTGGGGTGGGGGTCTGTGCTACAGTTGAGGACAGAGGATGCATCTCTAATATAAATATACAATGGTTTAGAAAATTAGTTAAACATGCAAGTCTCTAATATCTGAAGCTTAAAAAGGTTTACACTTCTGGATTTCTACCACAAACTTGTCCCTTTCAATTCATGCATGTAAGGCAACCTTGGTTTTTATGTAATAATATGTCATCCTTGCCCATCCCTTCTCAAATATCTTTCATGATCTGCAAATGCAAGTCCCTGTTAGATTTTGTAGCTGTGGAAAAGCTTTAAATTTTATTGCAACTAATACTATCTATTAATGAGTTCCATTACATACTTCCAGATTGTTTTATCTGTCAATGTTTGAGATACTCTGTGAAGGAAAAGCAGAACGGATTCTCGACTTATTGTCTGATGCAGCTGACATTGTCCTCCAGCAGTCAACTGTAATTAAAGGTCTTAAAGAGGTAAATGACTTTGAAATTTGAATTTGCGATGGGGACATATATAGGTTTACTCTGATGTTGGTTCAAATGACGAGGCCGCAATTTCCTGATAATTTTAATTCGATGCCCAGAATTAAGATGCGTGAGATTCCTTTCTCTGACTAAGAAATTTGCAATTCTTGCTGTAATTAGCCTTAATTTCTGACCTGATAGACATGGTCTTGGAATGGCACATGCCATGTGACTTGCATTGCATATCAATACTGATATTCTTAGTATCATGCAATAAGCTGTTCGCTGCTTTGCAGGTGGCTATTTCAAATTTCATGGATGCCGAAAGCTTTGTTTCATGTGGTATGCTTAAGCGTAGCACAGCTGCAACAAATGCTAACAGCGAGTCGAGGCATGTTTTCTATATGGATTTGTTAACCTGATCTTTAATAACAAATAACACTTTGTCGAATAATGGGCATTATAGTTTCATTCTTTCCTTTCTAACTCTCTGTGCCTTTTGTTTTTCTCTTCAATCTTTTTAGTTGCAGTTCTATATGATCATGCTAAGATTAACTTCATACTGTGTTGCAGTCGATCACAGTGCATTATCACTATTCGTGCTATTCATATAAATAACGAACTACAAAGTGAGCACCCGATTGGTGGATCTGTTCTAACCATAGCAGACCTTGCCGGTGCGGAGCGAAAAAAGAACACTGGAAATATGGTTGGTTAATCTACCATTGTTTCTAATACCTGTATTGTATAGCAACGATCATGAGACCATGTCATATCTCGTTTTCTATCCTTGGTCTACATTAATTTGATCTTTCTCTCCAGGGTTCAAGGTTGTTAGAGAGTAACTTTATCAATAACACGTCGATGGTTTTCGGAAACTGTTTGAGGGTACTTCCAGTTGCCTTGTCTGTTGTACCTCCTTTTTCACAGCACATCCTGCTTTCCAAATACCTTTTTTGTATTTTTCTGTTTGTGAATTATACCTGCCTGCTAATGATTGCCCTTTTCAACTCTGGCATCTGCAGGCTTTGTTAGATCATCAGAAAAATCAGAAGAAGACCTTGGAAAAACATTTCAAGAACTCAATGGTATATTGTTGACCGTATATTATTTTGAAACAAGCGAAGTAAAGATTATGGATTTTTGTTTTTTGCTATTTTCCGGGTGACTCAAATAATGCCCATCACATGCTTCCCTAATCATGGTTCTAATGCATGTCTGATGGAGTTTTTCCCTTTTCTGGTTTATGGATCTAACAGTCAACAAGTACTGATCTAATAAGTATAATAAGCCTAGCAGCGTAATCTATACTCATGAGTCCTGTCTTTGCTCCCAGCTATATTATAACTTGTTCAACTTGGATTCCATATACTATATACGCTACTAACATTGCTAATAAACATAACTCCGTTTCTGGTTCCTCACTTGTTTTCAAGTTTAAATAAACTATTTATGCAATCAGTTTTCAAGTTTAAATATTAATATCCAATCCATCAACGTTAGTAACCAATAATTTTACTTTGAATTCTCCTTTTTATTTGTCCTAAATATTTTGTATTTTGATAGTTGACAAGGTACTTGAGAGACTATCTGGAAGGAAGGAAAAAAATGACTCTGGTAAGCCACTCTGACCCGAAACGATCTTCTTTTCACATCAAATGCTCCTGAAATGCATGCTTTAGTAGTTCAAATGTTCTATTGAATACGCTTTATTCTATCAATAAAGAAAATTTTAAAATTCACTTCAAATGGTAGGCAGGACTTAGGGGAGCTCACAAGTACGAGTTCCATGTGAGCAGTTTGGTGTGAGCACTCGTCATGCCCCACACAGGAATGATGGTTCCATGGATAACATTGTTAGGGCTAATTTTGGATGAGGCAATTCCCAAAGAATGATTTGTTTGCATTTTTTGTTATAATGTCCCAAAGTATAACTTCAGTGAGGTTGATGTGCATCTGTTATTGACTATTGCGAAGGATAACTGAATGTGTTTTTCATCGAGGGTACACTTTCGCAAGTCATTTGCAGTCTATATCTTTGTATGCTGAAAGAGTTGTCACTTGTTACTTGCACTATTACTCAGGTCTACAGCAGTGCATATTGTCTATTGATTAGTGCACTTTTGAATTATCATTTCTGTTGTTTCTCAGATTTTGAACGTGAAACAAGGAGATGATGATTACTCGGATACATCATATTTGCTCAGACAAGCATCGCCTTACATGAAAATAAGGTACTTCCTTCATTCACTACTATAAGACCTTTTAGTTTTTTTCTTTCGTAAATGCATGTATCCAGACGTGTTTTAGTGTGTAGTTTGATAGGTTCACTCATTTTGGTCCGTATCTAGTCCACATTGAAATATCTAAATCAACTTATAATAGTGAATGGAGGGAGTTATTATTTGAACAACAGTCTTTTATTTTCCCTGTCTATTATGTAAGAAGAAAGGGCAGTAAAAAATGGGAGTGCGATGCATCTTATTTCACTAAGTTATAGCCTAGTCTTGTTTACAAAGACCAGTCCTCGTGTAACATTTATCATATTTCCTATCAGGGTTAGATAAAAGAACGCTAGGAGCGAAAGTCCTCTATCTAAGCTTTGAAAGGAGCCATTAACAGATATTTGTTTATTAATACGTTGGCTATAGAAATGCATACTTGTTATTTTATGGAATTAGAGCAATAAGTGTAGAAAAACCAAATCATAAAAATTTCATCCTAAGAAATTAAGAACCAGTAACACTTTGGCTCAGGACCTGACCTGTCAACAAACTGCTGTATGGTCTCTTTGCATGTCAATTGTCAAATGCAAGAGAGGATATAATACTGCTCTTCCCAATGTCAGAGCAAGCCTTACTATTTGGAAATATGATACTTCATTTGACTTCAGCATTATGTTACACAAAAGAGCCTTCTGATCTATGTGGTCATATGAAGTAGCACCAAATGAAAAGGAAATGTGCTGAAGGAAGTGAGCCTAGCTTACTTAGGCGGGGGAGTGGATGTATAATCCACCACGGCACCACCCCTTGGCTAAAGTTGTCAAGGACCTGAATTTGGGTCCCTATTTTCTGTAAACAAAAATGAAAGCTTGCTGAAAAAGGTGTTGTAGTAAATAGTCCAATGTGATGCTATTCAATAATGTGCTTGCTCTTAAGACAAAGTTTAAATTACTTAATGTTGCTTATGTATGTCATTCTGTTGCATTGGCCAGAAAACATTGATACACATATGCATTTGTTATTCATCTTAGTTCATGTTATCCTCTCAGATACACCAGCATTGATGATTCTTCTGACTTGGCTTCCCAAAAGAGAAGCAGTGCTTCCCTGATTTGCCAAGAGAGCAAGAAAAGAAGAAAAGTTCATAAGCCTGACGCTCTTATGGTACAAATTGCTGTTGAATTTTCTAGCTATTTCAGCCCATTTAACTCCTGTACTGTGCAGAGCCTTCATTAATTACTGCGATCTTGAGATGTTTTGGTTGTGGTGCATGTTGATTTCACAGTTTTGTTTCAGATAAATGTTTACATATAACTTGGCCTAGTCCCTCTATGAACTAAAGGGTTATTTTTTCTTTCTGTGTTGATCATATTTATTTCGACCAATAACATCTCCAATATGATATGTTTCGAAACAACTACTCTTGTTTCCATAAGATGGAGTCTTGTATCTTGAATGATGAATGTGCCATTTTTTACAGTTCAGTTCAGAAACCTATACTAAATAAGGACTCAAAAGGACAAAATATTCTATTTAATTCCCTTATGTCACATATCCCATCATGCTTTTGTTTACAACAAATATTTCTGATTCATGATCTCTAGACTCCAGTACAAACATTTCATATCTTAGCTGGAAATTTTGAATGAGCTATCATCTGTGTTATGTTCTGCAGGCTGAAGGAAAGGGCAATGTTGATAATTGTGATGAAACTAAACTTTCTGAAAAAGGTTCTTTTACCCTCACCACTATTTGATTTGTTTCAGTAGCTCATCTCAGGCATTAGGTTTTGACAAAGATTGCAAAACTGATGATAGTGTTGGCTTACGCCTAAGTTCTGATCCTGGTTCTTAAATCATTGCAAACCACATTGTTTGTATAATATACCTGAACTTGTCTTCATAATTCAGTATATTGATTAAGATAACTCTTATTGCAACATGCATCTAACATTATTTCTTTTTCATATATGTCTACAGACGAATTTCTCAATTCAGAGCTGCAAAGAGTGTCCCGAAGTGAACAAATAATGAAGAACCTTTTCAGGGCGTTATGGGCTGTTTCAAAACAAAAACTTCTGGTAATCTGCAGTAAATCATGTTTCTTAATATGATTATCTCCAGCGTATGGATGCAGTGTACTTATAGTACAACTCATTATTGTAAACGTAGCAATCCAGAATGTATTGTGCTTGTCGATAGTTGTTAAGTAAATTGGCAAATTCTTCCTACAAACTTTCTTCCTAATTCGCCTCAATCCATGTATTTTATTATAGGAATCTGAGAGCGCTGCCAAACGCATGAAAGAATTGCTCAGTGAGAAAGACATCGAAATTAGAAAGCTGAAAAAGGATCTGAATGACCTGAAATCTTGTCCACACGAGAAGTTTCCAGTTGCCGAAGATACCCCTTTAAAGCAAAATGATGCTGTATCCCCTGGTCAAGATGCTCTAAGCTCAGTTTCTCCATCCAATCAAACTGACCTGGGATCTAGTGACATTGCATTCGATGGTTTCCATGTAAGTTAAGGAGACTTCAACTTATAATACCTGACTTCTACTGTTCATATAGTGCCTTGTGTCTTTATGATACATGCCTTGGAAAATGGAGGTATTTTGGGTGCGTATTTTTCTGCTATTCCAAGCAATAGTCAAATATGCTTTTGTTGTCCTACAGTTGGGCGCTGAGTTAGTAGTAGAAGAGGTCTCAGAAGAATTCACATGTTATGATTCTGAAAAGTTTTCAGCTAATTCTGATACGAAAGGTTTGTATGTTCACAACCAACGCGTCCTGATCCATATCAAATAATCGTTGTTTGGGTTTTTACTCCATTTCTTATAACAGGGAAGTTCGTTGATTGTGATACCTCTGTTACCAACCAGATAGATGAACAAGAGTTGAACTCGAGATATCTGAAGGTTTGATACCTATCCTTCGACTTTCTGCACTCTGTTATGACCACATTGTTCGCCATTGTGATTCAACCTAGTGTCGAGGAAAGTCGCCGAATCTTATACTGATACACAATGGCCTCATATTTTCTAGACAGAGGAATCATGTACTTCTGATGCTTTGGTCCCCAAGTGCAATGTGCAAAAGGAAAGTACTGAGGTGAACAATTTTCTTTCACTTTCTATTGTATGTAGAGTTGTTTCGTGTTGCATTAATCGTGGCTTTTTGTGCCGAAAAATTCCGGAGATGGTTTATGGACAACATTTAAATATACTACATACAAAAGGAAAAACATTTTTTGGTCTTATTTCAGATAATGGGACAAGTGATTGATAAGAAATTGGATAATGCTGAGAGTTTCTCTGAACAAGCATCTGTGCATGACGGTGGTTTGACACATGCAACCAATCATTTGAATCATATATCTGATCAAAGCTTTACAGGTTGGTTATATCTCTCTGTTTTTCTTCTTGTTGAATAATTTAACATGGTAACATCCATGGGAATTAGAAATTGTACTTATAATGGTGTGCAAACTGAATCTCCACATTGTATGACAACTCTTGAACTGCTCGACAATAACTGAAATACTAGTACTATTTCTGCAGACCATCATATAATTCCATGTATAAAGAGTCAACTTGCCAGCCTGTCCCCACATGGTTGTGGCAAGAAAGCTTCCATGGAACAAAGTGGAGAAGAGTTAAGCAAAGTGGAAGATAGTCAACATGATGTCGATATAAAAGGTTCAAACTTGTTTCTTATGCCTTTTTTTTGTTGTTAATGATGATTTTTAGTTAAAAATTTACCTGATCTTTGAACAGAAATGAAGCATCATGATCGCCGAAGTTCCTCTCAGGAAGCAAACTCTGGAACAGAAGGCGTTAGCTCCAGTCAGACTTTTGTAAATTTACAAGGGGTGGTACGGAGTTATTTAGTACTTTCATTTTTCTCTACCTTTGTGCCTTATTACACCACACACATCTTCCTCTGCATTGCCTGATTAAGTGTTCTTGCTTATGCCAAAGGCTCCAACCAAGGACCATTGCCAGGCCGAAGGAACTACAGATGAGAAAGGGAACTGTCCGGCACAAGTAATTACAGCTAAAAAGGACAGTCGGGCTGAAGGAATCATAGATAAAAAAGAGGACCTTTGTGCTTCGGAGCCTAGCAAGACAAAGAAAAGAACAAGGTGAGTGAGTGTACTTACTTGCTACAAAAGGAGATGCTTGTATGAGTCAGATTGGTAGCAAATATCTTTACACAACCTGTGGTTGGGTGGTTTGGTGAAAGCAGGAGGTTGTTGCCAGTATCGGCCATGATGCTGAGAGAGTTCACTGGGCCTGACATGGATGCCCCCGCGGATACAAAGAGGGCGGCGGTACGTTTGTCTCTCAGAATCTCGATATGTAAGTGTTTGGATTTACGGTTTATGACTTGTAACCTCTGCTGCTAATGCAGGATGTAGGCGTTAAATCGGCAGGTGAGGCTGCCGCAGGAAGATCGGAGAAACTTATTCAGCTGCTGAAAGCCCGTCCGGTCACCAAGCATCACTACCGTAGCTGAACAGTAGACTAGAGTTTCTTTTTGTTTTCTCTAGGAGACTAGGAAGAGAAAGATGGCGTGAAATCATCTTCTCTTGGTGCATCTGCTTTGTCTATATCTCCACGGAGCTTGCTTTTGTATGACTCATGTGAACCCAATTTAAACCTTGTTATGTGGTGAACGCCATTTAAGGCGAGTTAGAAGGGAAATTTTGAGGTCCCCATTAGAGCCAACTTTTGTAAAGCTATATATATTTTCTCATAAATTTCTATGGGCATATATAGAGATTTATGGCCATAATCCAAGACATCTGTCACGCTCTCGTGCTCTCCCCCTGCAGGGTACTGAGCAGAACAACTGAAAGGCAACTGTTTTGGAGCGCGTCGATTTGGCTCTGGGCTCACTAGAGTCCTTTATTTTAAATATTTGAAGAATGTATTTTAAAAGTTTTAAAATATTCTAAAAAATATATACATCTAGGCAGTAATGTATAGTTCAAGTCTGCAAAGTCACAATCTGAAATGCATTGTATTCATATTTTTTACAATTTTTTTTGAAACTTCAAAATATCATTTTTGATTTTTTAAAAAATAAAAGGCTCCTGTGAGCTTGGTCTCCAAATGTATTTTCCGAACCGCTTTGTCCTTTCCACTGCGGGTGAACCTGTGTTTTTGGGTTCCCTTCTCCTTCGGTGGTAGGTGGGAGGGAAAACTTGACCCCTTGTGTTGGGCTGTAAATAGGGCAAGTCTAGGATTTTGGGGGTTGCCACGGTGGCATTGACGACATGACATTGAAGTGCCTGCCTCATGTAGGATTCCATCGCCTTGGTTTTACTTCGGAGTGAATTATGATATCACTTATCCAATCTGACTATGTCTATATTAGGTTAACCTGTTTTCTCAATTTCTACATTAGGTTAGATTTAGGCAACAAAACAGAGCATACGAGTTTAGCTAACAAATACTAGGTCCTTTTTTTCGAAATTATTCATGGCAGGGAAGTTTGATTGTGTTATCTTATGATATTTATTCCTTTAGCGTTGTTATGAACTAATATATGCTCCCCTCACAGTGTCATTATAAGATTTTGTATGCACATATAAAGTTTTCTAGCCTTTACAATTTGATTTTTTGAGCGGATTTCCAATATCATTTGCTAAACACAAACGTTTTCTTCTTCTTCTCGGACCAAGAAGATTTGGATAGCCATCCTTAAACCCTTATTCTGCAGAAAGCCCATTTGACAGCCCAATCCCCTTTCCCCAAACCCTCACACGCCTCCGCCAGCAGCGAACCGCCGGAGCGCCGGCGCCACCATGCACCGCCTCCTCCCTCCTCGCGTCGGCCTGCTCCGACGCCTCTCCACGGCCGCCGAATCCGCCGCCTCACCACCCCATCCACCACCGCGGCCGCTGGCCGACTCGCTGTACCAACGCGTCGCTGCCGCAGTGATCCCGGGCCTCCAGCTGACCCCCGTGCTGGAGCAATGGACCGTCGCCGAGGGCCGCCCCGTCGAGAAGCACGACCTCCAGGCCATCATCAAGAAGCTCGTCGGCCGCCGCCGCTTCTCCCACGCACTTGAGGTCTCAATCGCCCCAACCCCGAAGCGAACACTCCCTGTCCGCGCACCTCGCTTTTGCTGATTCTTTGTGCTCTTTGCAGCTGTCCATGTGGATGACCGACCGGCGGCACTTGCGCCTGTCGCCCGGCGACGTCGCGTACCGCCTGGAGCTGCTCACCAAGGTGCGCGGCCTCAACAGTGCCGTGGCCTACTTCGGGGGCTTGCCAGTTCAGCTGAAGAAATCTCAGTGCTACGGCTCCCTCCTGAAATGCTATGCGGAGGCGAAGTCCGTCGAGGAGGCTGAAAAGCTCTTCGCGGAGATGCAGGGGATGGGGATGATGAGTTCGTATCCTTACAATGTGATGATGAAGCTTTACTTGGAGTCCGGGCAGGCTGAGAGGGTGCGCACCATGTACCAGGCTATGGAAGAGAGTGGCATCAAGCCTGATGTATTCACTGTCGACATTCTCTTTAAGGTGTATGCAGCTGCTGGAGATCTCAATGGGGCTGAGGAACTTCTAGAGAAGACCGATCCGAAGATCCTGAGTTGGCATTCACATGCCACTGTAGCCAGGCTTTTCATGGAAGCCGGGCTGCAAGGAAGGGCCTTGCAGGCTATTGAGGAATCTGAAAAGCGGATTAGTCCGAATAAGGGTAAGGTTGCATATGGATTCTTGCTTACTATGTGTGCTGATTTGGGAATGAGTAGTGAGGTGGACCGGATTTGGAATGCCTATAAGGCCAAAGTGCCGGCATGCAACTCGATGTATATGTGCAGGATAAGTGTGCTGCTTAAGATGGATGACATCGATGGAGCTGAAAAAGCCTTTAGAGAGTGGGAAAGTAGGTATGTTCACCATGATATCCGGCTAACTAACCTACTCCTAAATGGCTACTGTGCAAAAGGCCTTATGGAGAAAGCAGAAGCTCTTGTGGATGAAGCCGTGACCAAAGGGAGGACACCTTACGCGAATACTTGGTATAAGTTGGCTGGTGGATTTTTCAAGGATGGCCAGGTGTCAAAGGCGGTGGACCTGACAAGGAAAGCTCTTGCTTCCGCATCTTCTGGATGGGAACCTGACCTGACAAATGTGCTAATGAGTCTGGCACATTTCACGGAGCAGAAGAATGTTGAAGCAGCCGAGGAAATGGCTAGCCAGCTGCGGAGTTTTGCACCTTTGACGAGGGATGTTTACCATGGTTTACTGAAGACATATGTTCATGCAGGACAGCCAGTGTCAGATGTACTTGATCGCATGAATAAAGATGGTTTTCAGGCTGATGAAGAAACAGATAGAATCATCGCTGGAATATGCCAGTAGATACACTGCAATTCTTTAATCTTCTATGTTATGGCCTCACAGGGCAGTGAGGATATCCTTCGGGTATGTTCATTTCAATTGATAAGGAGTTCTGTATTTTGCTAGAATCAGATAAGATATGATGTAATGCAAATTGTTCAGTAGTCCCACAGATCATTCTAATCCAATATTCTCGATTCCATCTCAATTTATACATTTTTACTTAAGATGTCCATATGACTTATTTCTTCATCATCTATAGCCTTCGAGTATGTTCATTTAAATTACTACGGAGTTCTGTATTTTGTTAGAATCAGATAAGATATGATGTAATGCAATTGTTCAGTAGTCTCACAGATCATTCTAACCCAATCTCGATTCCATCTCAATGTATACATTTTTTTACTTCAGATGTCCATATGACTTATTTTCTTCATTATATTCTTCCGATTGAGGCGTAACTACTCCTTTATTTTTCTGTTTTCGTGGCAGTCAAAAGTTCCAATTGGAACACCTCTGGCAGAAGCTGGTAGCTTAATAATACTTTTTATAATAAACCAGAGAATGCTTGCAAATCTCAGTACATTGCACAATAGTTGTGTTTTTTTTTGTCTCTCCTGCATTTTGTCACGCCAGAACGCTAGCATCACCAAGGCTTGGTATGGGGATAGGTGAGGAATGGGCCGCATCTGTCGCTGCCGGCGCCGGTGCTAGTTTCCTCTTCTTCGTACAAGATGCAGAATCGTCGGTCTCCATGGCCGGCGGGAAGCGCTTGCGCGGGGAAGAGGAGGCCGGCGACGCAGCAGTCTTGGTAATTTGGTAGCGGCAGTTGGCTAGGGTTGCTGTTGTCGAGGACTGCCGGAACCGGGGCTGGGCTGGGCGGTCGTGGGCGATTCGAGATTGTTCTCGTTCGCTTAGTGAGGCTCTCACAAGAGGCCTTCTGGGCCTGGGCGGCCCAAGGCCCAGTGCCAGTTTCACCCACTGCAGTAGGCAGCTGACTGGTTTACACGTTCTCAAAAAAAAAAAGAGCTGACTGGTTTACACTGATTCAACTCCGCAACTTCTGGATTGAAACCTGACCTGACAAATGTGCCAATGAGGATGCTGGAACATTTATTGGAACAAAATGAATGTTATGCCAAGCCAGATGCGGAGCTTTGCCAGCTTTGTACATTTGACGAGGCATATTTACAAGTAGTTTACTCAAGACATATGTTCTTGCAGTCAGATTACATAATGGCGTGAGCGAAGATGGTCATGAAGGCGGCAATGGACAGGTACGCGAATGACTCGAGAGTGACTCAGCCGTTCAGACGGCACCACTGGTGGGAAGCTGTTCGCAATGAAGCGAAGTGGAAAGGACAACATGGTCCTGGTAGTGGAACCGATTCCACTAGCAAGAGAAGCCGTCTAGGAATTTCTGGTGAGTACAGCTCTAGCGAGGCGACGACGGAGGAGGAGCGTCGTCCAATAGGCCGCGATAGGGCCAAGGCCGCGGCACGTAAGGATAGGAGGAAGGGGAAGGAATCCTCAAGCAGTGAGGTATCAAGTAAATCCTTCGCGATGAAGAACATGTGGAATGGTTTAGTGAAGGCTAAGCTACTCAAGCAATGGAACAAAATGAAAGACCGATCAACCGCCGACATGGACGAAGCAGAAAAGCGCAAACATGTGAAGGCCATCAAGATGGTGGAAAAAGAGCTTGGTCTGGAAGATGATGACGACGAGGAGAATGAGGAGGAGGAAGAGGATTAGAATTTATTTTTTATTTATTATGTAATTTTTAAAATTTATTATGCAATTTATTAATTATTATGTAATCGGTAACAATTTTAGTTGAATAAAATAATTTGCTTGCATTATTTTGAATGTTGTAAAAGAGAGGAGAGAGAAAAGCTGATGTGGAGGAGAGAGAAGTGAGAGCTCGCACTATAGCCCGTGCACTGGCACCGTGGGGTGAGAGTGGGGTGAGAGTGGGGTAAAAGCTGACGTGGCGAGGCTATAGTGGGGTGATGCATTGGTACCAGCCTAAGGCTGAGGAAGAAACAGATAGAAGCATCGCTCGAATATGCCAGCATATATCCTACTGGAACATGTGTGACAGAAAATTCTGATCTACGTCTCATGAAAGGCATCATTTTTAATTACGGAGTACATTGCACGATAACCTTTTGCTATTTGCTTGGAAATGTACGGTCGTGTTCTTTTCCTCCCTGGACAAATTCCACTACGGAGGAGATGGCTGAGACAAAGATATTGGTTCTAGGTGGCCTGGTTGTGGCAAGTTGTCCCTAAAATTGCCTGCACCTTATCAGAACATTGGAGAATTTGCGTTCTTCTTTTCCAAGTTTGCCGCCACCTGCCGGCAAAAGATTTTTTTTTTAAATTTCTCCAAGCAACAAGGACATTCTTTGTGTTGCTTTCAGTTCAAAAGAAAATAAAAAACCTCGTTGATATGTTTTATTTCCTGCTGTGGGGCCTGTCCAGTCAGCGACCAATTACCCATTCTTCAATCTTCATCCATGTGATATATGATTACATCCTGAACCAATGAGCTGTGCATGTACTACGTGGCTTTTGTTCTGCGTGTGCTGCCGTAAGCTAAACGTGATATGTTTATTCTGAAACTTTGGATTACGGCGAATGCTGCAATCTTCTTTACGGGCTCCTCACCATACGATTTGCATACACCCTACAAATAAATAGAGTAGAGTAGTATTTGTGTAGTGACTTGGGGGAGGGACCTGCTCTTCTAACTTGCTTGGTACAACAACTTGCTGATAGATTTGCCATTTCTCCATCCATGATGAGACACGGGACGTGTATTATAGGTTGGCATAAGCAAGAGCAGGATCCTAGACATCTAATTTGTTCTATGTCTGAATGTCTCCACGCATGTGCGTACATGCGCTCTGAATTTTGTCGGTGCCGGAACGGACATATGCGCGCGACGTGGAGGGGAAGACCAACGTGTCCGGACTCTGCCAGCTTCCGTGCCAAATCGGTGCTGAACGAGCTTGCCGGTTCTGTCTTTCCTACCCGGCCGGTACGTAGCATTCTTTAGTTGAAGCTTTCCTTACGGGAATTTGTCTTGCAGTTGACGTGAGAACACGAACCCATACGCATGTACTCCATCCGTACCGTACGTTGTCTTCTCAAAGCTGAACCTCATCGATCTGACACGGAACTCGATCGTTTCCCACGGCCGAAAGGAAAGGTGGGAGATGGTGTCCTCGCGTTATCGATCTCCATGAGTAGAGTAATTTGCCTTCTCCGATCTAAACGAACTTCTCAATTCTCTCCAACTGATATACGGGACGACACTGCGGGTACGTCGAGTAAATGGCACGGAAGCCGCACCGAGAAGAAGAGGCGGCGAGCCGAAACTACATTCCAGGCCTTTGCTCCTCGTTTTGCTATTGCTATGCTGTGTAGCATATCCATGCGACAAGAATATATATTCCACCGATCGAGGGAAAAGAATTGCAACCACGATGCATGTATGTATCTTACAGGGAATCTTGCCATCAAAGAGATAACATATGCTGGCACACTGCACGCAGAGGAAAAAAAAGAGGTATTAGCACTGGGTACAACAATTTGTCGACCGGAAGCAAATTCATACAGTATAACTTGTAAAATAGGAAAGAGTGGTATACAAACTTGCGCCGTTGAGCAAAATTGGCCCAAATGATTCTGGTGGAGACACATGGCGATGTTCTTTTTGCGCAAACGCACGCCCGTACACATTTTTGCCTAGCACATATAATCCTACGGTTACCTTATATATGGGTCCCACCAGTCGATGAAGAACCAAAACGAAAATATAGATAAATGGGGAATCGAACAAACGATCTGGAGCTACTGCCAAAGCCACTTGCCACTGCGACCAATGACACATCACGTTATTAATTGAAACACCATCATTTTATAGTAAGCACACACAAACGTAATCCTCGTGAAGCTCTTGCCCAACAACTGATGTCCTGACATGTTACTGCGACCAACAACATTTTTATGCTAGAAACTGGAACATTTTTGTAGTTATATACAGTAAGGACCAAAGTTACAAATTGCCCGCTATAGCTCGGAAAATGCATTTCGAGCCTGAGCTCACTTGACCCTTTTAGTTTAAAAATTCGAAAATGATATTTCAAAGTTCCAAAAATTCTAAAAACAATATGTTCATATAGGTAATGATGTATACTACAAGTATGCAACATCTCAATCCTAAATATATTGTATTATTGGCTACACAAAAAGACAAAATTTGACAAGATTTAAAGGTGCATTATTTACAAACCTAGATCTATAATTTTGTATTTTTGTGTAGAGTAGGATATAATAATTTGGAATGGTAATTTGCATTTTTTTAGGACATATTTCCTTCAGATTTTTTTTGAAATTTGAAAATTTATTTTCAAAATTTTAAAATAAAGCACTCTAGTGGCCCGGGAGCCAAATTGACGCACTCTGCAACCGCTCTAGCCTTTTAAGAGACCTCCCAAATATATGTCATTTAGAGGCTAAATATGAACAGTCGCTAACAGCCGGCTATAGCCCATTTAGCCTGTAATTAGCCTATCATTTAGCCACTAAACTTACTATTTTCTAAATTTATTTTCTCTTCTCCTTTTTTATTTTCTATTTTCTTAATTTCAATTCAGTCTGATCCGATTAATCTTTCGAGTTGAATAGTGAATGAGTTGTAGCTATGAGTCAAAATTGTCCTCCTTTGTCAGCAAGATATGACAAAAAAATCCCTTATTTTTCGAAAAAGCTAAATGGATTAGCCCGCTATAGCTGCGCTATAACCTTTCTTAGCTATTGTAAATGTCGCAGCTAAACACAATAGCTCGCTTTTAAAAACTTTGGTCATCCCACACAAATGCATTCATGGTGGAGCTCTTGCCGAACACAGAATCCATGAAATTTGTCCAATCCATAAACCCATGATAGGTATTGTACAAAAGGGCTTATCATTGAGAAAATCCCAATGCATGTGTGTAGTCTTGTTAGGTATAATAAAACTACGTATCCAACGTGAATTTGCTACCACCGGCGGTAGCTACGCATGCATGCATAGTCATTGGATTGTAGGATCATGCCTTTTATACCATGTGTGATGTAGGGAGCATGCATTAGGTTAGTTCTAACGGATGAAGAACCTCCGTTTGTTGCAATGATGTGGTTCTTTTGGTATGCTACTTCAGCAGGCAACATGCAATGGCTAGAGCGTGTGGTGGTTCTGAATGACCTTGTATACTAGCCTACCGAACTGACCTGCTATACATGCCGCTCAATGTCACCGTGTTGCTAAGCTGGTGGCAAGACAATTCGGCAGACAACATGCAATGGCTAGAGCGCGTGGTGGTTTTGAATGACCTTGTATACTAGCCTACCGAACTTACCTGCTATACATGTCGCTCAATATCACTGTGTTGCTAAGCCGGTGGCAAGACAATTCGGCATGCAACATACAATGGCTATAGCGCGTGGTGGTTCTGAATGACCTTGTATACTAGCCTACCGAACTGACCTGCTATACATGCCGAATTGTGATTGGTGCAGCTGGAGTGTATATATGGATTACTTGGGTGGCGCGGTGTGATGGGCGCATGATATGGTGTGATTAGATGGTGGTGTTAGTAGGTGATGGCTGGATAGCTCCGTTAGTTTCTTCCGTTAAAACTTGTGCTCTTGGTAAGAGATTTTATGCTCTATATGGCTCATCCAACGGTAGATGGTGGGTGTATAGCTACCACCGGTGGTAGCCCACTATTTTGCGCACATAGTGTTTTGTTGTTGTAGTGGCAAGTGCTGCTTGCACTACCTTTAAGGTTTTGTGATCTAATCGCCATGCAGCCATTCTATTTTATTTTTGTAAATTCTTGGTTGACAGGTGGGGCCTTCACTAGGGTCACATGTGGAAGGCAAAAATGTGAGGGCATTTGTGTAAAAAAAAAACGCTGCCACATGTCCGCACTAGGATCGTTCATTCGTTTGGACCAAATTTGTACAACAACGCAAGTTTATGTACCACTCTATCTCATTTTGCAAGTTCTTGTATGAATTTACTCTGGATGGACAAGTAGTTATACCCCTAGTGCTAATACCTCGAAAAAAAACATCGGTGATTAGTTTGTCCTTCTCACGAAGCCTCGTGGTATTTTGACAGCATGTGGATCATGGCATTTACGGGCAAAGTTGAACTAACATGTCCAACGGATATTCCTATTAGACACATCGTTTCGGAAAAGTATAAAAAAAAAAATATCTGTAGTCAAGTTTTGTCCTGGCACCAGGCAGTTCTGGATTTTCACCGCAAAAGCTTTCCTGTTCGAACGTGCACACTGTGGAATGGGCAAACCGTGGAAGGTGCGCACGTGATTTTGCTCCGGCCCGTTAAAGTTTTCTTTTCAGAGACCCCTGTGCCAAGATTTTGCCAGGAAGGAAGTGTCCACATTTGCTTTGCGCAGCTAGCTAGTGGCCCAAGGTCTGGCCAAAACTAGCGATGTCAACTTGGTTCCAAGACGAGAAATAATAATAATCCGACGTGCACTGAAAGTAAGAGCTAGCTAATTTTGCAATAATGTGTTGACTCCAATTTGCTTTATTTTTGCATGTATTTTCTTTTTGTTGGCCCCAAACAAACGTCTCGACCGTCCATCGGCAACGTACATGCACGAGCACGACGGGTGTCTGGATCGGTAATCTCATTCGTGCGCCGTGCGCGGCGTCGCGGGCACGGACGTTGACGGCGCGGTACGAGCGGCGCGTCGCGCGTTCGCGTGAGGGAGATGGCCGTGATCTCTATTAATTGTGGTGTGGTAATGTAAGTGGGTTAATTAGTGGCGAGAAGGACGGGCAAGCTGCGCACGCCCGTCCGTCACGGTCCATCTCCAGTGCCGTAGAAAGGAAACAAAGACGCACGAGTCTGTGCAGAAAAAGGAGTGAAACCCGACGTGACGTGCGTTTTCACCTCTTGTGGGCGTGCCACGCCTGTGCGCGTCGGTGGCCGCGAGCGAGCGAGCGTCGCCTGGTGAAGGTGAAAATGGAAACCAGACGCACCTCTGACACTGTCCAGTCTCCCATAAGACCGGTCTCCCCGCACCTCCCCCAGATAACCATCCACCACGACGAGGCGCGGTGCTGTGCCGGGTTTAACCGAGCAGGCGCCGGTGTGCGGCATGGAACGGGGCGGGTGCCGGGTGGCAACTGGAGCCGTGACGACAATAGAATACGAGTACGTACGTCGGGCGTGCACTTCTACGATAGATGTGGCGGAAACGCTAGAGGGAGACACGGCACCGGCCCGGTCTGGCCACCCACGCCACGACGTGGCAGCCAGCTCCGTTTCCCACACCCCAACCGCCGCGTGCGCCATTGCCTGCACGCAAACTGGCGCCTTCCTCGCGTGTGCGCCTCGTCTCCTCCACGGCCCATTCCGTTCAACGAACCTCTGATCCAGTGACTAGGCACTGCGCGTCGCGAGACAATGGGAGCTCGTTCGCTGTACCTTCTCGGAATCTGGCTGTGCAGGGAGCTCCCTTTTTTTTTAAAAAAAATAACAGGGCTAAAATCTTTGCCCCAAACGGTGAATTAAAAAAAGAGTTTACAAAAAATACATAGTCCAAGGCGTAATATCCGAGCCCGCAAGCACCTAAAGATTCGCCTTTTGGAAATCAAAGAACCATGCGTTACGCTCATTCTAAATTTTCTAAGAAAGTGAGAAGGACGATCGTTTATATCGATATGGTGCAGACTATAATTTATTAGATCCACAGAAACATCAGATCTCCAAAACAAGGCTAAACCCCTGCCTTTTCCACTGGCACACACAGGAAGACAATGCTCAAACCCTAGTCTTTTGCAAACACCTTCAACTACTTCTTTAGTTTGTCTAACTTCAGAAAGAAAAAGGATTTCGGGACGGTGCATCCGCACGAGACATCTCATGTCTGTTTCTGAATCGTTCCTATAGTAGCATAAGAGATGCTCAAGGATGGGGAGTACCAAATTTCCATGCGCCGCCCCGTGCCACGCACATCTGGCCGCTGAAGTTTGAGAGAACCTAGCTCGATTTACAATCTCTTTTTTTCTTCAAACGTTGTTCAAACAGGAGGGAGAAAATGAATCTACGCACACACAGGGACATATTGCTGCAATATGGACTTTCGAATGGGTCGTTTTGCAAACAACCTGGAGAGGTGGCTGCACATCACTGCAACGTTTAATCCTGCCCCCTGTTAGTACATTGAATGGCTATGATTTTCTGGGTGCAGCAGGAGTACTCCTCACCTCAGAGTACAGGATACGTTGCCCGTCTTCCCGCACCCTTATCGGTCCGTGCTAGGGCGGGGGGATGGGCCTGCCTCAAAGGCCCATGGTGATTCGGCCCACCTGAAAAAAGAGCAGAACAAAAAAAAGTGGCCAGAGCCACTGTATTGGGTTGTAATTTTGGCCCAGTATGTTAGATTTTTCGTTTCTCTTTTCTGTTAAGCTTTTTAGCTATTCAGTTTTTGTATATAAGTGTTTGTTAGTAATTTCTAATAGATTACTATATAATGTCTGCACATTCGATGTCAATATATGTATGGTGCAATTTTTAATTGCTATATGTTGATTATGCTTGATAAGTGATATGAATACTTTCGAATTTGCACAGAACTGAGAGGTATATGCCATCATGTGGAAATTACCTTCAAAGTGTTGTAATTAACACAAAGTTGTGTAGTACCATAAGAGTTAGGTCTACACTACTTAGTAGTGATTACCTACTTGTGTTTAAAGCAAAAATGAAAGCACATAGATTATGGCATGGTGAAAGATAGCCATAAGGACAAGGTCTACGCCACTTGGTGGTGATAACCTCTATGTGTTCTACAAATATGATCTGCACCATGTAATGGTGATTATCATTTTGTATAAGGTCATTTTGATGGTACTATTGAAAGATATAAAACCCGTCTTGTTGCTAAGGGTTTCAAACTTTGATACAAAATTGATTATGAAGACTTTATCCCCGTCGTCAAGGCTGCCGCCATTCGTCTTGTCTTAGCACTCTCAGTTTATCGTGCCTGGAGTCACTGTCAATTGGATGTAAGAACACATTTCTTCATGGTGTCTGGAAGAGGAATTTTATATGAAACAGCCACCTGGATTTGACGATCCCAACCTTCCGCATCACATTTGCAAACTTGACATGGCTCTATTTGGTTTGAAACAAGCTCCTAGTGCATGGATTTCGAAGCTAAGCTCCAAGCTACATTCTCTTGGATCCATTCCTTCCAAAGCTGACACATCCCTCTTCATCTACAACAAGTCAGGTATCACCATCTTCGTTTTGATTTATGTTGATGATATAATTGCGACAAGCTCTTATGATCAAACTATTTTGGATCTCCTCCACGATTTGAGTGGGGCCTTCGCTCTCAAGGATCTTGGTGATTTACATTTTTCTTGGGCATTGAAGTCAAGAAAACATCCGATGTCTTAATTTTATCCTAGGAATAATATGCCACTGATTTACTCTCTCGTGTTGGTGATACGTCTCAAACGTATCCATAATTTTTGATGCTCCATGCTTGTTTTTACACCATTTGCTTAGTGTTTCGTTACACTTTGTGGTATTTTTATGCATTTTCTGGAACTAACCTACTAACAAGATGCCCAAGTGCCAGTTCCCTATTTTCTGCTGTTTTTGTGTTTCAGAAAAGCTACACAGGAATAATTCTCGGAATTGGACGAAACAAGTTCCAGAAGTCTTATTTTTCCTGGAAGAGTATCGAAGACCAAACGGGAGCTGGAGAGGGGCCAGAGGCTGCCCTCACCACCAGGGGGCGCGGCCCAGGCCCTGGCCGCGCCCACCTGTGGTGAGGAGCCCCTGGTCCACTCCTGACGACGCCCCTTCGCCTATAAGAAGCCTCCCGATGGAAAACCCTAAAACAATCGGCAAATTTCCAGAAAGAGTTCCGTAGCTCCGCCGCCATCGCCGATGAATTTCGGGGGACAGAAGTCTCTGTTCCGGCACTCTGCCGGGACGGGGAAGTGCCCCCGGAGCCATCTCCATCGGTCTCCATCGCCGTCTCCGCCGTCTCCATCGACCTCACCGCCATCTCCATCAACCTTGATGTCTCCTATGATGAGGAGGGAGTAGTTCTCCCCCGGGGCTGAGGGCTCTACCGGTAGCTATGTGGTTCACCTCTCTCTCCTATGATGTGATCTTTATGTGATCGTGAGCTTTGTATCTAGTTGAATTGGTAGATGTTATTATTCAGATATTATGCTACTCCCGTGCTTTATATTTGTAAACTCCGGAGATACCTTGTATCATGGTGTGAAGGTGACTAGTATGCGCATCATGTGTATCTTTTTGGTTAATATCTCTATGAATTGTTGGTGTTTGTTGGAACCATCTAGTGCGTTCATGGTGATAGTGTGGGACAATCTAGTTTGGGTACATACGGACTTTGAGGAGTGCTTTGTAGCCCTACGCATGATTAGTGTTCATTTTCCATTGGAGAATTGTTTTGAGTTGCATATTGATGATAGTATCTATTGGTTCAATTATGTTATATTTGTTGAGAGTGTGTCCACTAGTGAAAGTATGATCCCTAGGCCTTATTTCCAAGCTTTGCACACAGTTTACATTTAGTTTTGTTACATGTTTGCTTGCAGTGATATTTATTTCAGATTACGTTTACTACTTATAATCATCACTACTACTTGTATTTCACTATCTCTTCGTCGAACTAGTGCACCTATACATCTGACAAGTGTATTGGGTGTTGAAAGAGCATTTTCTTGCAAAATGTATTTTTGGGTGTTTGTTGTCAATACTCAGGTATCTAACCTTTTATCTCAGTCTAATCTTCTTTGTAGGTGGAAATCTGAAGATTATTTGTTGCTGGCTTTTCTGCGCCGGAGACTCCGGGTCTCCTGCCCGGAGACTCCGGTGTTCACACGCCGGAGACTTTGGTCAGGGATCGGAGACTCCGACCTAAGCCTCCGGGGTCGTTTTTTGACGGGTGTCGCTCGCCCTAGATATGGGGGCGGAGACTTAGGGCGGAAACTTTGGCTGGAGCTCGTCTCCCGCCCGGAGACTCCGGTCTTGGAGACTAACCCTGGAGACTCCGGGCTCTGGACCCCGGAGACTCCGGCCTAAAAGGGCAGCAACGGCTAGTCCTTGTCTTGGACTATATAAAGCCTTCTTCTACCTCAAGAAGAGGCTGCGGCTCACACTCTCTCACCTCCATTGTTCCAAAGCTCCAAAGCACTAGATCTCTCTCCCTAGCCAATAGAACTCAAAGCCCTTTTGGGATTTGAGGGAGAAGACCTAGATCTACACTTCCACCAAGGCGATTTGATTTCCCCCCTCTCTTTGTTGAGGGGATTGTAACTTGTGTGTTCATCGGATTCCTAGTCGGAAGAAGCCGTCCTCCAAGCTTAACTTTGTGTGTAAGAGCTTGGTGGGCCTATTGGGAGCCTCCAATTGAGTTGTGGAGCTTGCCCCAATACTTTGTGTAAAGGTGTCGTGCCGCCTTCAAAGGCATCGCTTAGTGGAGCGTGGACTCGCCTTTGTGGCTTGTTCACCGGAGAATAGGGTGAGCCTTTGTGGCGTTGGTGGCCTTTGTGGTACCACACCTCTCCAACGTAGACGTACTTCCCGTAACAAGGAAGGAACTACGGGAATACATCCTTGTGTCTTCGTGTCTACATTGTGGTTATCTCTATCCTTTACTCGTACCTTTACTTATATTGTTATTGCTAGCTTGCTTGTCACTCTAGGTAAATTCACTTAGTAGCACATCTAGAGAATTTACCTTCTTGTTTAGCCTTAACTTGAAAAGAAGTAAAAATTTGGGTAGCTCCTATTCACCCCCCCTCTAGTCGCTCATACGATCCTTTCAATTGGTATCAGAGCGTGGTCTCTTATTCGGGCTTAACCGCCTAAGAGTTTGAGCGACTATGGAAGGGGATAAGAGTAAAGAAACTCCTCCCGAAGATACTCCTCCATCTATCTCTTCCTCTTCAATCTCACGTGAGGAGCATTTGGCGTCCTTGGACACAATGCAAACCACCATGAGATTGGAGATGAAGGCTATGTTTGAGGAATATTTTGGAAGAAAACCTTCCGGGCCCACCGACCCAAACACCACACCTATTGTGGAACTCTCCTTGGCTAAGGTGAAGCCACCTAACAATGGCTCCACCTCCGCCGAGAATAAAGGTGACCCTCCTAAGGAAAATGATGGTCCGGCAAAGGGTGCTTACATTCCACCCCCTAACACTTATTCCCCTCTGCCGGTCCATTATCCTATGCCACACATTAACAACATGGGATCTCCACCTAAGCTTGATTCTCGCAATTTTATTAAATGGCAAGGTCTAATGAAATCTCATATTTCTAGCTCGTCTACTCATTTGTGGAGGGTCATCCAAAATGGCTTTGCACCTCATGATCCTCTCAACTTGACCGGAAGGGAAGAAGTTGATGAGCAACTCAATGCCACCGCCAAGCATCTCCTTCAACAAGCCGTACCGGATACTCATGCGGTACACATCAACAACTTGAGCACCGCCAAGGAAGTATGGGACTATCTCACTATGCCCTTCATTGGGAATGAGAGTATTCGGTCCTCCAAGTTTGATGAGCTCAAGAGTGAAGAGAGGGATTTCATTATGCGTGACAATGAGACTCCCGATGAGATATACCAAAGGATCTTGGCTCTTGCAACGGCCTTGACCGGGTTTGGATGCAAAGACAATGGTGATGACTATATCAAGCGTATGTTCATTACCTCCATCAACCCAAGAGAACCCATGCGGTCCGAGATAATCCGTTCAAGACCGGATTTTGGGAGTATGACCTCAAATGAGGTTCTTTGCGAGTTCACCGCCTTGTCTATCTTGAAGAAGAACACGGAAGAGACTAGAGCTCGTGTTCTTGCCGGACAAGGAGTTCACAATCTTGCTCTCAAGGCCAAGGTGGTGTCCAAGCAAGGTGAAGGAGAAGAAGAAATATATGAAGAAGAGTGTTGGTCTCCGGAAGATCTCAAGTTTGCACTCCATGAACACTTGGCTCTCAATGCAAATGCCTTTTGGGATGCCAACAAGCACAAGACGAAGGGATCCAAGTTCAAATCCTTTCCAAGAAAGGGTGGTGACTCTAAAGTGAGGCATTGCTACAATTGTGGAGGAATCAAGCACTTCATCGCCAAATGTCCTTATGAGAACAAGGAGGACAATGAAGGCCGGCTCATCCCCAAGCGCCGGTCATCAAAGTTCTATCCATCCAAGAAGCATGGGAACAAGGACAACAAGAAGAAAGGTGAAAGGGTGTTGGTGGTTCATGAAGAGTATGACTCTAGGTCCGATGATGATGACTCCGTTGATGAAGAGAATGGAGAAGTGGCCGCCATTGCCATTGTCTCCACTCCACCTACATCCCTCTTCAACTCACAAAATGAGAACGCCATCATCACCACCCACAAGTGTCTTATGGCCAAGGCCTCGGAGGTAACATCATCACCTACTCCTTCATCATCTCATTCCAATTCTACCTCTATGGATGATGTGAGTAGTCTTAAGATTAAGAAAGAACTAGTTTCTTGTGATGATTTTCTCGCTAACATGAAGGGGCCAACCAAGATATACTTTGAGACACTAATGTGTGAACTTGGTGATGCCCATGACACTATCAAGGAGAAGGAGGAGTTGGAAAGATTAGCCGCCGATGATATTGGCTCTCTATCAATTGAGCTCGAAGAAGAGCAAAACTTGAGAGTCTCTTTAGAGGAAAAATTGTTGGGACTAGAAGAGTCTCATAATCTAATCTTGTCAAAACTCACTAAAGAACGTGACCATGCTCTTGATATGGTCAAGTTGCTTAAAAAGGAGAAAGTTGAATTTGACGTTGGTCATAATGATCTTCGTGAGAAGTTTGAGAAGCTTGAAGAAGCCCACAAGGCTTTGGAAGGCAAATTCTCTCATCTCACCAAGATTCGTGAACAACTTCAAATTCAACTAACTATTGAACAATCTAAAGTCCCACCAATGCAAGTATTGAAGTTCCTTGTTCTTCTAACTCTATTTGTGATCATAATGATATCATTGAGGAGAACAATAGGTTGAAGGCCGATCTTGCTAAGGGCCTTGCTACTTGCATTCAAGGAGAGAAGAATCTCAATGATCTCTTGAACAATCAAAGAATGTTCAAGGGTAAGGAGGGCCTCGGATTTGTTGCCGAGCCCTCAAAGAAAGGGGATCTTGGTTTGGTGGCCAAGCCCTCAAAGAAGAAGAATAATAAGAAGAAGAACAAGAAGAAGTCAAAGCCTGCTGCTGCTCCTACTCCTCATGTCCCTTTTGATATTTGTTACACAGAGGAGGAGTGGGAGGAGCTCAAGGGAAAGGAGAAGGAGGAGAAGGTCGAAGTGACCGGAGTCTCCGGGTCAAAGGGTCCGGAGTCTCCGGCTAGTTCATCCAGCCCGGAGTCTCCGCTCCCAAAGGCCGGAGTCTCCGGCCCTACTCACAATAATTTTGCAGGAAAATATAACCCTCATTATGTTCTTCTTAGGGATTATTATGGTGATGTCTATGCTAAATATGTTGGTCCCCCTGATGGCTACTTTGAATATGCTATTTGGGTACCTAAGATTCTTGTGACTAACAAAAGAGGACCCATCCAAAAATGGGGACCTAAAACCAAGAATTGATCTCTTGTAGGACATTGCTTTCGGAGGAGGAAAATGGATTATTGATAGTGGTGCCACAAGCCACATGACCGGAAGCAAAAATATTGTGGAAGATCTAAAGCCAAATATTTCAAATGTCACGGTCTCATTTGGTGACAAGTCATCCTCTAAGGTACTTGGTTTCGGTAAGGTGGTGATCACTCCGGACGTGTCCCTAGTGAATGTCATGCTTGTCGAAACCATTGGTTATAATTTACTTTCCGTTCATCAACTTGCTACTATGGGCTATGCCACATATTTTGATGTTGATATTGTGGTCGTCATGTGGAGTAAGTCTCTCAAGGTTGCCTTTGTTGGGTATGTCGAAAATGGCTTGTATGTGGTGGACTTCTCGGAGAAACCCACTACGGCCGCGATATGCCTAATTGCTAAGGCCGACGTGGGATGGCTTTGGCATCGCCGGTTAGCCCACGTCAATATGAGAGCTTTGCAAAATCTTTACACCGGCGGCCACATACTCGGACTAAAGGATGTTTCTTTTGCCAAAGATCGTGTTTGTAGGGCATGTATTGAAGGAAAGATGCATGAAACAAGCCATCCGAGCAAGACTATTATCTCTTCCAAGAGGTGCTTGGAGCTCCTTCACATGGACCTCTTTGGACCTCCCACTTATGCAAGTCTTGGTGGCAAGAAGTATTGCTTGGTGATTGTCGATGACTATTCAAGATATACTTGGGTTTATTTCTTTGAGTTCAAGAGTGAGACCCAACAAACCGTCAAAGACTTTGCCACCGAAGGTGAGCGTCAATTCAATACCACCATATTGACTATAAGAAGTGACAATGGCACCGAGTTCAAGAACTACTCCCTAAATGAGTTTCTTAGTGATGCGGGTATCAAACATCAATATTCCGCTGCATATACCCCGCAACAAAATGGAGTTGCCGAGAGGAAGAACCGGACTCTTATGGATGCGGCAAGAACTATGTTGGCGGAGTTCAAGTCTCCATACAACTTTTGGGCCAAAGCTATTAATACCGCATGCCATGCCACCAACCGGCTTTATCTCCGCAAGAACTTGAACAAGACTCCATATGAAATTCTTACCGGGCAAAAGCCCAACATAAAGTACTTCTGGGTATTTGGTTGTAAGTGTTTCTATCTCAAGAAAGGTGTTCGTTTGTCAAAATTTGATTCTAAAGCTATAGAGGGTATCTTTGTTGGTTACTCCACGGACTCACATTCCTATAGGATCTATAGCAAGTCCACCGGGCATGTTATAGAGACTTGTAATGTGAGGTTCGATGAAGATAATGGTTCCTTTGTGGGACAAAGTGGTGTTCGTGATGTAGGTGACGAAATTCCTCCCCAAGCCATAAGAAGAATGGGTGTCGGATTCTTCCGGCCCATTGAGGGACACCTTTTGGCCGAAGGAGAAGGACAATGCTCTACACAAGTGGAGCCTTCACCTGCTGAACACCCACAGGACATTGACCAAAGACAAGCTGCGCACCCTCAACCTCAAGATCATACCCCCGAGCAATCTTGCCCGGAGTCTCCGGCCCCTGTGGTCCGGACACTCCGGCCTATACCGGAGTCTCCGGGTATGGATACCGGAGTCTCCGGGGGTGATCAAGGCCTTGATGAAGATCCTTCGGAATTCCGTGGCTATGGGCCACTTGATGATCAAGGCAATCCATCTGGTCAAGGCGAGGACCAGAACAGTGATCATGAAGATGATCAAGTAGTCTCTCAAGAATCTCCTCTTGGGGCTCGCACTCGCCGTGAGAAGAAGCTTGAGTCCATTCTTCGACGAAGAAGCATATCCTTGGAAAATGTTGTTGGGAGTGTTCGTAAAGGTGTCTCCACAAGGAGGCAACTTTCTAACTTTAGCTCTCATCATGCTTTTGTCTCTTGTGTAGAACCCAAGAAAGTTTATGAGGCGCTTGAGGATCCAGATTGGCTTGATGCCATGCATGATGAACTCAACAACTTCGAGCGCAACAAAGTTTGGACTCTAGTAGAAAGGCCTAAAGATTGCCGTAATGTCATTGGGACCAAGTGGATCTTCAAGAACAAGCAAGATGCAAATGGCATAGTCATTCGTAACAAGGCAAGATTGGTGGCTCAAGGTTTCTCCCAAGTTGAGGGTATTGACTTTGGTGAAACTTTCGCTCCTATTGCCCGTCTTGAATCCATTCGCATCTTACTTGCATATGCATCACATCATAACTTTAAACTTCAACAAATGGATGTTAAAAGTGCATTTCTCAATGGTCCCTTAAATAAATTGGTTTTTGTGAAGCAACCCCCGGGCTTCGAAAACCCTAAGTTTCCTAACCACGTTTACAAACTTGATAAGGCGATCTATGGCCTCAAACAAGCCCCACGTGCGTGGTATGAACACCTTAAAGAGTTGTTGGTTGATCGTGGTTTTGAAATTGGGGTGATCGATCCCACTCTTTTTACTAAGAAGGTCAATGGGGAGCTTTTCATTTGCCAATTATATGTTGATGATATTATATTTGGTTCTACTAACAAAGCTTTCAATAATGAGTTTGCCAAGCTCATGACCGACAAGTTTGAGATGTCTATGATGGGGGAGTTAGAGTTCTTCCTTGGATTTGAAGTCAAACAATTGAAGGGAGGGACTTTTGTGAACCAAGCCAAATATACCCAAGACATGCTCAAGAGGTTCGAGATGATAGGAGTCAAAGGTGCAAAGACTCCCATGCCAACAAAGGTTAATCTTGATCTCGATCCTAATGGTAAAGAAGTGGATCAAAAACTTTATAGATCTATGATTGGTTGTAACAACTCAGAAAATTGTAATCCACTTCCTATAAATTAAAGTGCCAAATTTTGGACCAAGATAAAACTTTTTTTTATCTATTATTGCATGTATGCATGTATTTTTTCCATTATATGACTTCTATGATTTCATGTGTGTGGTTAATTGTTGTGCAATGGTTAGTTAGTTATAACTTAACCAACAGAGACATTAGAGAAGGATTATACAAGCCAAAGAAACCAGAAATAAAAATAAGAAAGAAAAAGAGAAGAATAAGATGATCTAGAAAATGTTAGTGACTACCCTACTTTGAGCCTTTAGAATAAGAAATCTGTAACTCAACTAAGTGTTTGGGCAGTTAGTTGAGCTTGACCAAGTTGTATGCTAACTCAACCAAGAAGTTTCTAACCCAAATTCAAATCAAAACAGCATACAAACTTTAGCCAAAGATTGAATCTGAAACAGTGACAATACCCAATTTTCAAATATAAATTTTTGCAAAACCTGTTATTTCTTCAGAACAAAAATATCACTGGAAACCTTGGCTGATATGTTGATCACCCAAAGTGGAAATTTTCAAAATTTCGAATTTGAATCTCTTGCGGGCATTTCGTCGAACGCCTGGCAGACGAAAATCGGCAAAAATCGAGAGCACTGTGAGCTTCACTGTTCTTGCTCGCTCGAAGCCTGTAGCCATGCTCCTGGACACCTCCGCGGTCGACCCCAGCTCCCCCTGCCCCGACCCAAGCCGTGCGACATGGGAGGAGAGGAAGACAGCACCCGGACCCTCCTCTCTTCTCCTTCTTCCTCTCTGCAAGCTCCCGACCACCGTGCCCTCGCCAGCACCGACCCACAGCACTCCGCGGCCGAGACAACAACCCCCCAGCACGCCCCCGAGACCGCCGTGCCCGGCGTGGCCTTTGCACGCTGCCAGGGCCCCCGCACTGGCCACCCTCTGGCCGCCCGTGCCCTCGACCTCCCGCGCCTATAAAACCCTCCCCGTCGACCCCCAGAAGGAGCACACACCCACCGCAACCGATCCCCACACCTCTCTCTTCCTCTCTCCCTCTCTCCCTCGGAAGCATCCGATCTCTGGGAGCGTGCGCCGCCGCGTTTCGGGTGACTCCGGCCGCCGTTGGAGCTGCTGCTGGTGCGAGGTGGAGGAGCTGAGCCGCCGCCGTCGATCTGCTACCCCGCCGTCAAGCTCTGCTTCCTCTCCGTCACGCCCTCGCCGTCGAACAGTCGTCCCTGCAAACGCCGGTGAGCCCCGCCCTAGCCGAGGAAGACGATGCCTCTGAGCCGTTAGATCGCGATCCATCGGTCGCGTACCGATTCGGTGCGTTAAGTGACCTGACCGGTGGGCTCCACCTGTCAGGTTTAAAAACAGAAACTTATCCCGCCCAGGGTGAAGCGGTATGGGCCGGCCCGTTCGGGATTCTTTTGAAATCGGCCCGGTTCAGTTTCGGTCCGATTCGATTTTTAATTGTTTCCCGCCCGTTTGAATTAATTCAAATAACTTTCAGATATGAATTTCAAACTTTAATTCCAAGAGATTTACAAATCCATTTCTAGCAAATGAATATGCATTGGAAAGCTTATAAAATGCTCTACACTGTAGAACTGGTTAGAATTCAAATTGAGTTAGGGATTTAAATAAATAAGAATAGTGTGACCATAGCTTTATTAATCCTAGAAAAATTCTAGAAAATTGTTTAAACCTCCTAAAAATATGAAATCTGGTTTGTGCACTCACTAATGACCTCCCCTCCTGTTTAGTCAACCTTAACCAACTCAAACCTTGTTAGTTTTATCAATTAGACCTTAATCCAATCCTAATGGGTAACATAAAATGATAGATTTCTATTATACACTTAGAATTAAATTGCCCTCAATACCAATTCACTTGGTGAGTCAATCCTCATGGGAACTAGTACAAATACCCTTAGTTTAATACCCCTACTTAGAAAAGTAAACCACCTAGGGTATTTGGTAGGAAATTTAACTTGCACACTCAATGCAAACTTGGAAGAAAACTTGCAAATCAATTCAAATAAAATCCAACAGGAAGGTTATTGTTTGAAAACAAGTATGTGTGTGGAAGTGATGTTAGTATTGTGTGGTGATTGTGTGTATTGTGTTATTCTTTATTAGACGCTAGTGTTGCGGAGGAGGATATTGAGGGGGAATATTATCAAGAAGAAGAAGAATACCCCGGACACTCTGCCAACCAAGGCAAGCCATCTGTTGAATCATACTCCAAATGCCTAGTTTTACTATTGCATACTACTTATTTTAAGTAAATTGCATGATTGAATTGCTAGAGTAAAATGATAGAAGTAGAGTAATATCTTGCTTAGCAAGAGCATCAAGCTGAGTTATCCAACCATAGCTTAGTGGTATCATCACTCAATATAGTTGCTTAGTCGCTAATAAAATCGAGGCAATCTCTAAGTGGAACCCCATTTGAACTTGGTGACTTGAACTTGAAAGCTTGAAATGAAGATCCCTCCTACATGATGATCTTATGAAGGAAAATAATATTGACTAAGAATTATGGAATGTTTTTGCTAAATGATAATAAGTGATGTACCATGTGAGCCAACCATTACCGTACGACCACATTACCCCTAAATGGGAAGGGGCTTAGTCCGTAGCTTGTTCACCCTAGTATGGGAGGTCTTGTATCATCCTTTATAGAAGTGCATCGTGCGCGGGTACTTCTGAACCAAGTGGAGATTCCACTCATCCGGCATCCCGGAGCGGGCAAAACTAGAGGTGCCGGAACGGGGATTTCTGTATCTCGGGCTCTAGGGAAGGATCCTATACTAGAGTGAGCAAGTGAAAGAATTTGTTTGATTATCTAAACCCCGCATACTTTGTGTATGACGATCCGTGGATTTCTCCCGGCAGATGTATCGAATCTTGTGGGTAAAGTGTACCCCTCTGCAGAGGTTTCAAACTATTCGAATAGCCGCGTCCTCGGTTATGGACAGTTGGCAAACTGTACTTGACTTTTGTCAAGAATGATAATAACCTATGTGAACTTGGTGAATGACATGACTTGACTTGACCTTGATCTTGACACACTTGAAGTTCCCTTAGATTAAACTTAGAGAACTAAACCTCTTTTCTACCAATGAGCATTCTTGGGAAACAAAACTAGCTTTTGCAAACTGAACTTAGTGCTTAGTCCACCATATCAACCTTGCATATCTACTTCCTCACTTCATTTGTAAGATGGTTTGCGAGTGCATCCAATGTACTCACGGCTCTGTCCCTGGCTATCAACTTGGCCAGACTATGGGGAAGAGTATCCGGAGGAAGGGTATGAAGAAGAGTATCAGAACTAAGATCTTCTACTGAGTCGCCATTGCCTGTAGGGTGAAGGCATGGACCCGAAGACGTTAATTCCGCTGCTATATTGTGTTGTAATATGAACTTGGTCTCTACGACCATTGTATTTGAACCATCGTGTTGTAATGTCTATGGAGCTGGTTACCAACTACGTTATGTGTATCACAACAATGATTCTGGGATTGTGGTGGAATGCATAACGGGCACTTCGAATTTGTGATAAATTCGGGGTCGTCACAAGTTGGTATCAGAGCCTAGGCTGACCATAGGAGACCTTAGTTAGAATGGGCGTAAATGAAACCTTTATAAAAGCAAAGAGATAAGTAATGGTTTAAAATTGCTTAGTCTTCTCCTCTCTATTTACCAAGCTTTGTACATACTTCAGTTTTTACCTACTTAAAATTTTGCACACTTGAGTTGATCACTAACTGAATCTAATCTAAAAAATTTGTAGATGGCCCCGGTATTCACTGAGCAGTACCAGTTGGGCCATGGTGGCAGCCTTTGTTTCGAGCGCGACCTCACCACCCTGACCTTGTTCCTGAACCGTCTGTATCCGGAGTTCAAGGGAGCCGTGCTCAACGAGCACCCGGATGGAGAGCTACGGTGGCTTGTCAGGGCCAGTTGCCGTGGCAAGAAGGGAGATTTGAGTTCTCCAAGGATCAAGTTTGAGCTTGTGGAGAACACTTGGGCCGATGGTTTGGTCCGAGGTATGCAGGAGATGCACGCCCGCTTGTGCGGACTGCATGTTGAGGAGGTCCAGGGAGAGCGCTTTAGGAACTTTGCTCGGCGTGATGCGGACGGGCGTCCCGCAAACATGCCAGGGCAAAATGAGCCGAGTACCTATATCGATCACATGGACTTCTTGCTGTACTCCACTCAGCAGGAGGCAGATCATGCCCGTACCAAGGCCAACCTTGAGCACTTCGCACTGGTGGAGGCAAGGAGCACTATCAGGATTCTTGCTAGGGATCACAAGAGTCTTCGCCGCCAGCGCGATGAGAGGGATCACACCATTGATGAGTTGAAGGCCAATGTGGCTGAGCTGACTGAGTACATCGAGAGTCTCGAGAGCCACCTTGGTGAGGAGGAAAGCATTGATCTCCGCAAGGAGGATAATGCCCTCATTAGTGACGAGGATGACTTCATGGAGGACCTTGATGATGAGGAGGATCCTGAGGAGAATGGATTCATTGTGGATGATGAGGAGGAGGACCCCGAGGAGCCCGATGTTTAGATTGGAGATTCCCGTGTTATCTAGTTATGAGTTTTACTTTAAGTCACTTCGTGTAGGTGTGAGTTGTATCCCCCTCTCTAGTAGGCGAGTCGCAATGGTTTGATGCAAACCATTTGTAATGTGTGAACTCGTATGTATGATCTGTTTGATGCTTGTTGAATGAAATATGAATTTGGCCCTTAAGGCCTTAGTAAGACCAAAAATTGCATCATCCATGTTACATTAAATCTTAGCAAATTAGTTTTTCCCTCTTGTCTTACACACCTTATCTTCAGATGCCGCGAGCACCCCCACCCCCGAATCCGGAAATGGCCGAACTGCTAAGGTTGATCATGGAAGACCGGGAAGCAGCCCGAGCTGAGCGCCAAGCTAACTTGGCCACTCTTCAGCAACTAACTCAGATGGCAATGAACCACAACAATGGCCATGGTGAAGGAGAAAACAATGGCCATGGTGACCACCGATCCAAGTTAAGGAGTTTCCAAAACACCAACCCTCCTATATTCACTAAGTCTGAAGAACCCTTAGATGTCGATGACTGGCTTCGCACTATGGAGAACAATTTGGCAGTCGCCAAAGTTGGTGAAAATGAGAAGGTCTTGTACACCACCCACTATCTTGCGGGAGCTGCAAGAGCTTGGTGGGATAGCACTCGTGCAATGCAAGCCCCAGGGTATATGATGCCTTGGGAGGAGTTCAAGAGCAAGTTTAGCAAAGCCCATGTTCCTTTGGGATTGGTGAAAAGGATGAGAGATGAGTTCAGAAATCTGAAGCAAGGTTCCCTATCTGTGGTTGATTACCGTGACAAGTTCCTTACCTTGTCTAGGTATGCCCCAGATGACACTAACACCACCGAGAAAAAGCAAGAAAGGTTTCTGGATGGACTTCATGATGAGATGCAATGTGTCTTGGTCAGTATTCACTTTGCAGACCTGGAGTCATTGGTGGACTCTGCCATTCAGATGGAAGGCAAGCTCAAGCAAGCTGCAGAGAACCGCAAGCGCCGTATGATGTATCAAGGCAACTCAAGCAACTCGCAGAAGCCAAGGGGAAATCCACCTATGGGTTTCGCCCCTAGACCTATGAGGCCATCTACACCTGCTCCGCGTCCCAACTTTCCCAACCGTCCACCCGGCAACAACTTCAACCGTGCACCTCCAAGACCTAGTGGCAACAACTTCAACCCCAATGCTCCAAGGCCCAATGGAGCACCTGTGCCACCCAAGTCTGGTGACAAGTCTGGTGTTACCTGTTATGAGTGCGGACTAAAAGGGCACTACTCCAACGAGTGCCCCAAGAAACTGAATGATGCATCCAAGACCACTACTCCTGCTCAGCAGCAGCGCCGTGTGGGGAATGGCAAGAATTATCCACCAAGGAACCAGCCTCATCCTCGAGGCCGTCTGAACCACATGAATGTTGAAGAAGCTCAGGAGGCAACCGACGTTGTGCTTGGTATGTTCCCTGTTAATTCAGTTCCTGCAAGAGTTCTGTTTGATTCTGGAGCTTCGCATTCGTTTGTTACTCAGTTATTCGTTGATAAAAGTGGACTTCAACCAACACCCCTAAAAAATACCATGTCTGTGCAAATACCTGGGTCAATAACCAAGGCTAGTTGGACCTGCTTGGCAGTGCCCATAGAAATCCATGGGATCTCATTCTTAGCCAGTTTGATTGTGTTAGGAGCCAAAGGATTGGAAGTAGTCCTAGGTATGGATTGGATGTCCCAACATCAAGGAATTATAGACTGTGCCAAAAAGACCATCACCATGAGGAGTAACCATGGAATTTTAGTAAAGCATGTGTCAGTTAAACCCACCCAAATCCCCAGATGTCATAAGAGTATCTTAGGGCCAACTATAGAGGAAGGTCCCATCGTCTGTGAATACCCGGATGTTTTTCCCGATGAGCTACCCAGAATGCCACCGGATCGGGATATCGAGTTTATCATTGAGCTTATTCCTGGAACTGGATCCATAGCCCAAAGACCCTATCGTATGAACCCAGCTGAACTAGTGGAGTTGAAGAAGCAATTGGATGACCTTTTGAGTAAGGGATTGATTCAGCCAAGTTCATCTGCTTGGAGATCACCCGTCTTGTTTGTGGATAAAAGTGACGGTTCCAGCCGACTATGCACTGATTACCGCAAGCTAAATGATGTGACCATCAAGAATAAGTATTCTCTTCCTAAGATAGATGATCTGTTTGACCAATTGACCGGAGCTCGAGTTTTCTCAAAGATAGATCTTAGAACTGGATACCATCAGCTGAAGATCCGTGCAACTGATATACCTAAAACAGCCTTCACTACCCGATACGGATTGTATGAGTACACCGTAATGTCCTTTGGATTAACCAATGCCCCTGCTTATTTCATGAATCTCATGAATAAGGTTTTCATGGAGTTTTTGGATAAGTTTGTTGTTGTTTTCATTGATGACATTCTTATCTACTCCAAGTCCGAAGAAGAGCATGCAACCCATTTGAGACTAATCCTAGAGACTCTGAGAGAGCATCAGCTGTATGCCAAGTTCAGTAAGTGTGAGTTTTGGTTGAAAGAAGTTGGATTCCTAGGCCATGTGTTATCAGCTGGAGGAATATCAGTAGACCCAAAGAAGATCAAATCAGTCATGGAATGGGAAGCCCCTACCACTCAAACTGAAGTTAGAGGTTTTCTCGGATTGGCGGGATACTACCGCAAATTTGTTGAAGGGTTTTCAAGCATCGCCCGACCAATGACCCAATTGTTGAAGAAGGACAAGAAGTTTGAATGGACCCCTAAGTGTGAAGAGAGTTTTCAAGAGCTCAAGAAGCGATTGGTGACCGCTCCCGTCCTAACCATGCCCGATATCACCAAGAACTTTGATGTCTATTGCGACGCCTCCAAACTTGGACTTGGTTGTGTGTTAATGCAAGAAGGCAAGGTCATAGCTTACCTCTCTCGGCAGCTTCGACCTCATGAAGAAAACTATCCAACTCATGATCTAGAGATAGCTGCCGTAGTTCTTGCTTTGAAAACCTGGAGGCACTATCTTATGGATAACCGTTGCGAGATCTACACTGATCACAAGAGTTTGAAATATATCTTCACCCAGAAGGAATTGAACATGAGGCAAAGAAGATGGATAGAGTTGATCAAGGATTATGATCTGGAAATTCATTATCACCCCGGTAAGGCCAATGTGGTGGCCGATGCATTAAGTAGGAAGCCATGCTCGTTGAATATGATGATCAAAGAGGAGCAACCTACGTTACACCAAGAGTTTGAAAGGTTTGGATTGGAACTAGTCAGTCGAGGATTCTTAGCCAACCTTGAGTTTCAACCCACCTTGATGAGCCAAATCAAAGAAGCCCAGAAGGGAAATAAGAGTATTGACGGAATCAAGCGCATAATTAGTTCCGGCAAGGTGCCAGGATTTGAAGAAGATGATCAAGGAGTTCTTTGGTATAAAGGACGTATTTGTGTGCCTGCGGACTCCGAGTTGAAGGAAGTTATTATGAGAGAAGCCCATGAGACACCTTACTCCATCCACCCCGGTGGAACCAAGATGTATCAAGATCTGAAGGAGCAATTCTGGTGGCATGGAATGAAGCGTGAGATTGCATCGTTCATCTCTAAGTGTGATATTTGTCAAAGAGTCAAGGCTGAACATCAACATCCTGCGGGATTGCTACAACCTTTTCAAGTTCCGGAATGGAAGTGGGAATCTGTTGGAATGGATTTCATCACTGGATTTCCAAGGTCTAGCCGTGGAAATGACTCTATATGGGTCATTGTGGATAGACTGACCAAAGTTGCCCACTTTATTCCTGTCAAGACCACTTATACCTCAGGCTAGCTAGCAGATCTTTATCTATCCAGAATTGTTAGTTTGCATGGAGTCCCTAAAACCATAGTTTCCAATCGAGGAACCCAATTCACCTCAAGGTTTTGGAAAAGTTTGCACCAAGCCTTGGGAACCAAATTAGCCTTTAGCATAGCTTACCACCCTCAGACTGATGGACAGACTGAAAGAGTAAATCAAATACTTGAAGATATGTTGAGAGCCTGTGTTCTAGCCTATGGGGCTAAGTGGGAAGATTGTCTGCCTTTCGCGGAGTTTTCCTACAACAACAGTTATCAAGCCAGTTTGCAAATGGCCCCATTTGAAGCTTTGTATGGAAGGAAGTGTCGTACCCCTTTGAATTGGGCAGAAACCGGAGACAGTCAGATATTTGGACCTGACATTCTGCAAGAAGCCGAGGAGAAAGTTCGCATGATTCGTGATTACCGCAAGGCAACCCAGTCTAGGCAGAAGAGCTATGCTGACAAGAGACGTAGAGAACTGACCTTTCAGATTGGAGATTTTGTTTATCTTAGAGTATCACCTCTCAAGGGAATGCAAAGATTCCAAGTAAAAGGAAAGCTTGCACCAAGATATATTGGACCCTTCAAGGTACTAAGCCGCAGAGGAGAAGTGTCATATCAGTTGGAAATGCCCCCTGAATTGTCTGAAGTACACGATGTCTTTCACGTGTCTTTACTTCGGAAATGCCTTGAAGTGCCAGAGAAGCCAGAAGTCTTCAAGAATATTGATCACCGTTCTATGGACATCAACAAGGATTTGACCTATCGTGAAATGCCTATCCGTATCCTCGAGGAAGCTTATCGAACCACTCGAACCCGAAGCATCAAGTTTCTGAAAGTCCAGTGGAGTAACCACACCGAAGATGAAGCCACTTGGGAACGAGAAGATTACCTTCAGAAAGAGTTTCCCAATCTTTTCAGTTCTTAATTAGTGAATCTCGGGGACGAGATTCTTTTTAAGGGGGAAGATTGTAACAACTCAGAAAATTGTAATCCACTTCCTATAAATTAAAGTGCCAAATTTTGGACCAAGATAAAACTTTTTTTTAAATCTATTATTGCATGTATGCATGTATTTTTCCATTATATGACTTCTATGATTTCATGTGTGTGGTTAATTGTTGTGCAATGGTTAGTTAGTTATAACTTAACCAACAGAGACATTAGAGAAGGATTATACAAGCCAAAGAAACCAGAAATAAAAATAAGAAAGAAAAAGAGAAGAATAAGATGATCTAGAAAATGTTAGTGACTACCCTACTTTGAGCCTTTAGAATAAGAAATCTGTAACTCAACTGAGTGTTTGGCCAGTTAGTTGAGCTTGACCAAGTTGTATGCTAACTCAACCAAGAAGTTTCTAACCCAAATTCAAATCAGAACAGCATACAAACTTCAGCCAAAGATTGAATCTGAAACAGTGACAATACCCAATTTTCAAATATAAATTTTTGCAAAACCTGTTATTTCTTCAGAACAAAAATATCACTGGAAACCTTGGCTGATATGTTGATCACCCAAAGTGGAAATTTTCAAAATTTCGAATTTGAATCTCTTGCGGGCATTTCGTCGAACGCCTGGCACACGAAAATCGGCAAAAATCGAGAGCACTGTGAGCTTCACTGTTCTTGCTCGCTCGAAGCCTGTAGCCATGCTCCTGGACACCTCCGCGGTCGACCCCAGCTCCCCCTGCCCCGACCCAAGCCGTGCGACATGGGAGGAGAGGAAGACAGCACCTGGACCCCCCCTCTCTTCTCCTTCTTCCTCTCTGCAAGCTCCCGACCACCGTGCCCTCGCCAGCACCGACCCACAGCACTCCGCGGCCGAGACAACAACCCCCCAGCACGCCCCCGAGACCGCCGTGCCCGGCGTGGCCTTTGCACGCTGCCAGGGCCCCCGCACTGGCCATCCTCTGGCCGCCCGTGCCCTCGACCTCCCGCGCCTATAAAACCCTCCCCGTCGACCCCCAGAAGGAGCACACACCCACCACAACCGATCCCCACACCTCTCTCTCTTCCTCTCTCCCTCGGAAGCGTCCGATCTCTGGGAGCGTGCGCCGCCGCGTTCCGGGCGACTCCGGCCGCCGTTGGAGCTGCTGCTGGTGCAAGGTGGAGGAGCTGAGCCGCCGCCGTCGATCTGCTACCCCGCCGTCAAGCTCTGCTTCCTCTCCGTCACGCCCTCGCCGTCGAACAGTCGTCCCTGCAAACGCCGGTGAGCCCCGCCCTAGCCGAGGAAGACGATGCCTCTGAGCCGTTAGATCGCGATCCATCGGTCGCGTACCGATTCGGTGCGTTAAGTGACCTGACCGGTGGGCTCCACCTGTCAGGTTTAAAAACAGAAACTTATCCTGCACCGGGCGAAGCGGTTTGGGCCGGCCCGTTCGGGATTCTTTTGAAATCGGCCCGGTTCAGTTTAGTTTCGGTCCGATTCGATTTTTAATTGTTTCCCGCCCGTTTGAATTAATTCAAATAACTTTCAGATATGAATTTCAAACTTTAATTCCAAGAGATTTACAAATCCATTTCTAGCAAATGAATATGCATTGGAAAGCTTATAAAATGCTCTACACTGTAGAACTGGTTAGAATTCAAATTGAGTTAGGGATTTAAATAAATAAGAATAGTGTGACCATAGCTTTATTAATCCTAGAAAAATTCTAGAAAATTGTTTAAACCTCCTAAAAATATGAAATCTGGTTTGTGCACTCACTAATGACCTCCCCTCCTATTTAGTCAACCTTAACCAACTCAAACCTTGTTAGTGTTATCAATTAGACCTTAATCCAATCCTAATGGGTAACATAAAATGATAGATTTCTATTATACACTTAGAATTAAATTGCCCTCAATACCAATTCACTTGGTGAGTCAATCCTCATGGGAACTAGTACAAATACCCTTAGTTTAATACCCCTACTTAGAAAAGTAAACCACCTAGGGTATTTGGTAGGAAATTTAACTTGCACACTCAATGCAAACTTGGAAGAAAACTTGCAAATCAATTCAAATAAAATCCAACAGGAAGGTTATTGTTTGAAAACAAGTATGTGTGTGGAAGTGATGTTAGTATTGTGTGGTGATTGTGTGTATTGTGTTATTCTTTATTAGACGCTAGTGTTGCGGAGGAGGATATTGAGGGGGAATATTATCAAGAAGAAGAAGAATACCCCGGACACTCTGCCAACCAAGGCAAGCCATCTGTTGAATCATACTCCAAATGCCTAGTTTTACTATTGCATACTACTTATTTTAAGTAAATTGCATGATTGAATTGCTAGAGTAAAATGATAGAAGTAGAGTAATATCTTGCTTAGCAAGAGCATCAAGCTGAGTTATCCAACCATAGCTTAGTGGTATCATCACTCAATATAGTTGCTTAGTCGCTAATAAAATCGAGGCAATATCTAAGTGGAACCCCATTTGAACTTGGTGACTTGAACTTGAAAGCTTGAAATGAAGATCCCTCCTACATGATGATCTTATGAAGGAAAATAATATTGACTAAGAATTATGGAATGTTTTTGCTAAATGATAATAAGTGATGTACCATGTGAGCCAACCATTACCGTACGACCACATTACCCCTAAATGGGAAGGGGCTTAGTCCGTAGCTTGTTCACCCTAGTATGGGAGGTCTTGTATCATCCTTTATAGAAGTGCATCGTGCGCGGGTACTTCTGAACCAAGTGGAGATTCCACTCATCCGGCATCCCGGAGCGGGCAAAACTAGAGGCGTCGGAACGGGGATTTCCGTATCTCGGGCTCTAGGGAAAGATCCTGTACTAGAGTGAGCAAGTGAAAGAATTTGTTTGATTATCTGAACCCCGCATACTTTGTGTATGACGATCCGTGGATTTCTCCCGGCAGATGTATCGAATCTTGTGGGTAAAGTGTACCCCTCTGCAGAGGTTTCAAACTATTCGAATAGCCGCGTCCTCGGTTATGGACAGTTGGCAAACTGTACTTGACTTTTGTCAAGAATGATAATAACCTATGTGAACTTGGTGAATGACATGACTTGACTTGACCTTGATCTTGACACACTTGAAGTTCCCTTAGATTAAACTTAGAGAACTAAACCTCTTTTCTACCAATGAGCATTCTTGGGAAACAAAACTAGCTTTTGCAAACTGAACTTAGTGCTTAGTCCACCATATCAACCTTGCATATCTACTTCCTCACTTCATTTGTAAGATGGTTTGCGAGTGCATCCAATGTACTCACGGCTCTGTCCCTGGCTATCAACTTGGCCAGACTATGGGGAAGAGTATCCGGAGGAAGGGTATGAAGAAGAGTATCAGAACTAAGATCTTCTACTGAGTCGCCATTGCCTGTAGGGTGAAGGCATGGACCCGAAGACGTTAATTCCGCTGCTATATTGTGTTGTAATATGAACTTGGTCTCTACGACCATTGTATTTGAACCATCGTGTTGTAATGTCTATGGAGCTGGTTACCAACTACGTTATGTGTATCACAACAATGATTCTGGGATTGTGGTGGAATGCATAACGGGCACTTCGAATTTGTGATAAATTCAGGGTCGTCACATTGGTTCCTTGCTTTACCTTTGTGCATCTAGACCGGACATTATGTTAAGTGTGGGAGTTTGTGCACGTTTTCAAGCCGCACCAAAAGAAAGCCACTTGGTGGCGGTCAAGAGAATCTTTCGATATTTAGTGAATACCCCTAACTTTGGTCTTTGGTATCCAAAGGGAGCAAGTTTTGATCTTGTAGGTTACTCAGATTCGGATTGGGCGGGAGACAAAGTGGAACGGAAATCAACCTCCGGGGCTTGCCAATTTCTTGGTAGGTCTTTGGTGTGTTGGTCATCTAAGAAACAAAATTGTGTGTCTCTCTCTACCACCGAAGCCGAATATGTAGCCACGGCTAGTTGTTGTGCACAACTCTTATGGATGAGGCAAACTTTGAAGGATTACGGTGTCATTTTTGACAAAGTGCCTCTTTTATGTGATAATGAAAGTGCAATCAAGATCGCTCACAACCCGGTGCAACACAACAAGACGAAGCATATTGAGCTTCGTATTCGGGATCATGTCAACCGTGGAGATATTGATCTATCTTATGTTGGCACTAATGAGCAACTTGCCGATATATTCACAAAGCCTCTTGATGAAGCAAGATTCCGGGAATTGAGGCATGAACTAAATATCATTGATTCAAGCAATGTGGCTTGAGCTAGGTGCATTTACTCCCATACTCTAACTTGTGTGTTGTTCTAGATGTGGGCATGGAAATAGGGGGAGTGCGGTCCTAATTGATTGGACTATCCCTCCCCCCATAATGCCAATAGTAAGCGTATTGTTCTATCTTGTCATTTGTGACAATTTTGAGCTTAATTGATGAGTTTTGGTTTTGGGCCCAAGATATATCTTCGCGGTGCCATACCTTTATACTCAAACATGGTGGCTTTGGCCACCGACCTCCTAAGTGGAGGTTTGTTCCCATTTGAGCCTTATTTGTATTTTATTGCCTTTTCAATGGGAATGTGTTCATGTTTGGCCTTATTTGAGCTTTATTTGCATTTTTGCAAACATGAACACTAAGTACCACTCAGTGACCTCCTTCTGACCCAAGCCTATCCCCTTCATCTGAAACTTGCTCCGTCTTTCGAAGAAACATGCTCAAATTCATAGCTGTGTGATCTGGTCGAGGCAGGCCGGAGACTCCGGGGTTTGCACCCCGGAGACTCCGGTGTCTGGAGGCCGGAGACTCCGGGTTATCAACCCCGGAGACTCCGGCCCTAGCGGTTTCTCCCTGGGTAAAAAGGGTCGGGGTGAGGGCAACCAGCCGGTTACCCTCATTCACCCCCCACTCTTCTTCTCCCCAGGACGCCGCCGCCTCCCCCAAGTCACCGCCGGGCGCCTCCCCGGCCCCGGATCCGCCATTGCCGTCGGCCTCCCTCCTCTCCAAGCCTTCGGAAGCTTCTCCCTCCGGCTTGCTTGCTTCTCCATGGAGCCATCCGGTATTCTCCTCCTCCTCCCATCTAGATTCCTCTAGATTCAAAGGATTGGAAGAAGTACTTGTTGTTTGTCCATGGGGTTACTCACATTCGGCAATTTGAGTATCTAGCATCGTGTAGAATCAATTTTGTGCAATTTCTCGAGCAAACCCTAGCCTCCCTTGTCTGACCTCATGTTGCCCGGAGTCTCCGGGGTCCAAACCCCAGAGACTTTGAAGTCTCCGCCCTCTAGAGGCCGGAGACTCCGGGGTCAGACACCGGAGACTCCGGTGTAGATCGAATTATTCACATTTTGGCTCCACAAGATGCTATTCTCCTTTCATCTGAGCATGTTTTTGACTCTTCCCTTGCTACCTCGTGCCATTCCCTTCACAGGTAGCAGTGCAGGTGGTCGTCACAAGCGTATCCCTAGGAAGCACACCTTTGACTATGACCCGGCAAAAGATTGCTATGTGGAGAGGCAGAGTGCTGCAGAAGTTGCTAGGGATGCTCTGAGAGAGAAAGCTCGTCTGGCTCAGCTGGCTAAGGAAGAAAGGGCCAAAAAGGCCAAGTTTGATCACTTACCAACTCTCAAGGGCATGTCACTTCCTGAGTTTGCAGATATGAGGAAGAGGAAGATGTATGATTTGCCAAGGAACACCAATGATCATTGTTTTCATCGAAGGGAGCAAGAACTCATTTGCACCGAGCTCTATGCCAACCTCACCCACAAAGTTTGCCCTCAAAAGGTGGTTGATTTTGAGCATCTTCATAAGAGTGATTACTTCAAGGAAGCCCTTTGGATCACCGAAAAGCTTGGTCTTCACCCGCTCATGCAACTCAAGCAAGACTACAACATTCTCCTCGTGCACCAATTCTTTGCAACACTTGTGTTTGGAGATGGAGAAGAGCTTCCCATGACTTGGATGACCGGTGATCATGTTGTCCAATCCAACTTCATTGAGTTTGCCGAAGAGCTTGGATACCCATTCAAGGGGAACCATGCGCCAAGTGGTGCAAGGATGCATCTCTCCGGACTTGCCTACAACAAGAAGGCGCTTGCTCCCCTGTATGGTAAGCTCACAAAAGATGCCGCTGATCAAGGCAAGAAGATTGTTGTTGGGGAGTCCTATGGTCTGAGAACTAGATACAACATTCTTCTCCGTTTGTTCCGTGAGAATATTGCCCCAAGCGCGGGTAATTTGGATGCTCTTCGTGGTGGCTTGGTCAACCTACTTGCCTACTCTCATGAAGTCTTTTGCAAAGGACAAGAAGCTCAAGTTGAACCCATTGATGTCATGGACTTCATTCACCGGGAAATGTATGAGTGCATTTGATGCGTGGTGAATGACCAGCCCGTTGGGAACCCCAAGAGGAAGGTGTGATGAGTATAGCAGCTAGTTTTCCCTCAGTTAGAAACCAAGGTTTAATATCGTTCAGGAGAGGAGAGACAATGACAACTGAAGGTGATGCTTGCTAGTTTGCGACAGCAGCGGACAACTGGCGCTTCGTCCAAGCTTTGCTTGCTAGCTGCAACGTGGAACCTGCACACACACAAACAAATACTTTGCTCCCAACTTACGATGAGGTTGTCAATCTCACCGGTTTGCTTGAAACAAAGGTTATGAGTGTATCGAGTGGAAACAGTAGAGTATATGCGAGTAAAGTAAACAGTGCGGGAAAAGTAAACAGGTGATTGCAATATGATTAAAATAGGACCGGGGTCCACAGTTCACTAGTGGTGTCTCTCCATAGATAAAATAACATGCTGGGTAAACAAATTACAGTTGGGCAATTGATAGAATAAAGATAACGTGATATGTCAAGAAGATCACTATGAGATTTACTCTGGGCATTACAACAAAATACATAGACCGCCATCCAACTGCATCTATGACTAATAATCCACCCCCGGGGATATCATCCGAACACCCTAGAAGTATTAAGTTGCGAACAACAGATAATTGCATTAAGCAAAGTGTGTAATGTAAACAAAGCATATGCCCTTGAGCATATGAATGTTCTTTTCTCCCTAGTAGCAACAGCACATCTACCACCTTAGAGGTTTCTGTCACTCCCCCAGGTGAAATAGAGACATGAACCCACTATCGAGCATAAATACCCCCTCTTGGAGTCACTAGCAACTACTCGGCCAAGATAGCTACTAACAACGGAGAGCATGCAAGATCATAAACAACATAGAGATAACAAAAGATATAATTCAGTACAGCAACTTAATCATAAACACCAATATTCATCGGATCCCAACAAACCAACATCATAGTATTACATAACGGTGATCTCAATCATGTAAGGCAGCTCATGAGATCTAAACATGAAGCACATGGTGGAGAAGACAACCATCTAGCTACTGCTATGGACCCATAGTCCAAGGTAGACTACTCACTCATCGCTCCGGAGGCAAGCATGGCGATGAAGAAGACCTCCGGTGGCGATTCCCCTCTCCGGCAGGGTGCCGGGAAGAGCTTCTGGACCCTCCCGATCTTCGGGTCGACAGCGGCGGCGGGTCGCGATGTATTCTGGAAAACTGATCGGGGCTTAGGTTTTTCTCGTCAGGGGGTATATATAGGCGAAGGGGCGATGTCAGAGGAGGGACCACGCCCCCTCACACGGGGCTGGCGCGGCCAGGGGGGTGGCCGCGCCGCCCCTGTGTCTGGGGCCCACGTGGCCCCACTCCGTCAGGTCTTCGGATGTCTGGAAGCTTCCCCGTGAAATATGACTTCAGGAACTTGTTTCGTCCAATTCCGAGAATATTTCCTGTGTATCACTTCTGAAACACAAAAACAGCAGAAAACAGGAAACTGGCACTGTGGCACTTCGTTAATAGGTTAGTTCCGGAAAATGTATAAAAGTACCACTAAGTGTAACGAAACAATATGAAAATGGTGTAAAAACAAGCATGGAGCATCAAAAATTATAGATACGTTTGAGACGTATCAAGCATCCCCAAGCTTAACTCCTGCTCGTCCTCGAGTAGGTAAGTGATAACAAAAGAATAATTTTTGAGGTGACATGCACCTACACAATCTTGATCATATATGTAAGCATTGGTGAGCTGGGATCAATAGAACTTAAAACATGGGCATGAAAGATATAATCATGACAATAAGAACTTAGCAACCATGTTGTAAACATGCAAATGAACACAAACAAAAGATCATGGTAATGAAACAATGAAAGTCAAACGTGTGTTCAAATCATAAGGAAAAACATACACTTGGTTTTCAGCTTGTCCTTCAAAGAGAGCAAAACATAAATGCATAGGACACCTCAAAGTTTAAGAGGGCGACTAGATACAAATAATTTAAGAACAAGTGAAACCAACAATATGAGTCAATCAATGAACTTTGGGACAATGCATATCACACTAAGAATGACAACTATGCTCTCTTAATGGTGCATAAAGAAAGAAGGTGGTGACTCAACATAAAAGTAAAAGAAAGGCCCTTCGCAGAGGGAAGCAGTGATTGCAAGTTTTATAACCTTCAAAAATTATGGTACTTACCGGCTTTGAGCTCTCATTGCCCCCATCATAAGCATCTTGAATGGTTAAAGTTAATGCGAGAACAGTTATGATGCATATGCTTGACAAATCATAAGTTGAAAACCTCGTGTCCCGTGAATACGAGTACCCAAACCATGCTAATTTACTTAGAGTCCCAAGCAAGGCTCTTGTCATTGTAAGTATATGCATATCATTGAGAACCGCCAATGGGGTACCTCCGTGCCCGATGACATGGAACAAGCCCACACCAAAATAACAGGACAAGCAGACAATGAACACCTCGACATCTCTTTTATTTGCTATATTGTTTAGCTTTTTATTGTGAGATGCGTCGTCGAATGTTCACCATGGGTATGCTGCAAATTTCCACCATGAATTATGCATGGCTTAGATTGGCGGCCCGGTGTTTCCCTAACACATATAAAAACTCCATGATCCTCACAAGATTCCCAATTCATTTCACACAGCGGGCATCCATAAACAGAAGATCACGATATCAACTCAAAAAGAAGTGCAATGTTGAAAGCTTGCCCCATGACAGCATGGCTGGGCTAGAATCCAACTTACAACTTGCAAGCATAACAACTCAGCATAAAAGACCACAATGTCAAATTTTTAAGAACAGGAAAAAGTAAAGTGTGCCTTCTGGTTCGTGAGAGCTTTACTGACCGAATTTCGCATAACACTGGTAAGAGTTTAATTTGAAGAGAATATAAAAGCAAGTCAAATTTACTTGGAATAGCAAATTGCTAGTAGGTATGTATGGTGGACACTTTGGAAAACTTTGGCTTTTAGGAGTTGGATGCACGAGTAGAGCTCATACTCAGTACAAGGCGAGGGCTAGCAAAAGACTGGGAGTGACCAACTAAGAGAGCAATAATGGCCATAATCATGCAAAGCGACAAAGCGACATTAAAAGAAGCATACGATGGCATCAAAAGTCAAAAACTAAATGATCATGAAGGCTATTGGCGACTTTGTAAGAGTCTAACATGTGTGAGCATGCGCCAAGTCAACCCAAATAAAGCATCAAGGAGAAAACCAAAATAATGCTTCCATACAATAAAAACAACGCATGATTTTTTCAAAGGCTCATTAAGCAATCTCAGTTATTTGAGACAAGTCATGCTACAGCAAAACCACTAAGCATACTATCAAAAAGACATCAAGCATGACATGAAAAAGCCTAAGCCGCAGTCTACACAAGCTCCTTCTTGTACCACTATTTTGCACAAAGCTTTTTCTCTTTTCCAACACCATTTGAAATTTTTATAAACACCTCTTTTGATGAAAACTAATGAAGATCAGAGGCAAAAATACACCTTGATAAAAAGATATGACAAGATCTGAACGCGAATCAAGGCGAAAACGAAAACCAAAAGCAGTAGCGGAAAAAGTAGAATGCTCGATTTTTAATAAGAGTGAAAACTAGAGCATTCTTTGCAAATGAAAACGAGTACATCTCCTCCAAAGGGAAATTTGTTGGGGTCCAACCATTTATTGCAGCAAACAAACAAACTAAACAACTAAGAAAACTAAAACAACTGACGCTCCAAGAAAAACACATAGTGCATGAAGCAATAAAAATATAGTGTTTTGAAAGGTGACCTGATTTTTGCCGATGAAGAAGGGGTGCCTCGGGGGCATCCCCAAGCTTTGACGCTTGTACTTCTTGGATATTTCTTGGGGTGATGCATGAGAATCCCCAAGCTTGAGCTTTTTTCCATTCTTCAACTCATCTCATCATTCTCCAATCCCTACACTTGAAAACTTCCTTCATACAAAACTAAACACAATTCTATTAGCAACATTAATGTAAGCATAAAATATATTCAACCTCTTTTAGCTTCAGGTTTCAACCCAAAACCACCACATATAAAGTATATACTACTGTAGAAACTTCCACAAGAGTTCCATGATCAAAAAGAACTCAAAAGAAAGCGATAAAGTGGCAAAAACAAATATTGGCAGAAATCTGTCAAAACTGGACAGCTGACAAAGGACGAATTTTTGAGGGATTTTCCGTTGCTCAAATCAAAAAGTGTTCAACTAAGAAAAGTTTGGATATAACCTGGGGCATATGCACAAGAAATCTCAGGTCCAAAAGATAAACAGATAATTTTCACGATTTTTTACGGTGCAGCACCGAAAACAGTTTCAGGACAGCAATAACCCCAAATCTTTACCTCGCTCAAATTAGAGGCTTCTCTTGGCACAAAAACGAAATAAACCAGATAAGGAGCGGTCATTACAGTAGTAATGACTTCCAAGACTCAAATAAAAGAAAAAGTACTGAAAAGTAAACAATGGGTTATCTCCCAAGAGTGCTTTTCTTTAACGCCTTTGAGCTAGGCGCAGAAAAGTGCGAATCAAGTAATATCAATAGATGAAGCATCAAGCTCATAATTTGCTCTAAGAATAGAGTCAAAAAGTAATTTCTTTCTTTTCCTAGGGAAGTGTTCCATACCTTTCTTTAATGGGAATTGATACTTGATGGTGCCTTCCCTCATATCAATGATAGCACCTACAGTTCGAAGAAAAGGTCTTCCCAAAATAATAGGACATGAAGCATGGCATTCAACGTCCATAACAAGAAAATCAACGGGAACAAGGTTATTGTTAACCACAATAAGAACATCATTAATCCATCCCAAAGGTTTCTTCTTAGCAACATCAGCAATAGGAACATCAAAATAACACTTTTCAAGCGGTGGTAAATCAAGCATGTCATAAATCTTTCTAGGCATGATGGAAATACTAGCACCTAGATCACATAAAGCATGGAAATCATAACCATTAACATGCATATCAATGATGGGTTCCCAACCATCTTCTAATTTCTCGGGAATAGAGGCTTTTTGCTTCAACTTTTCATCCCTAATCTTTATGAGAGCATTGGTAATATGCTTAGTAAAAGTAATATTTAAAGAAATAGCATTGGGAGTCAAAGCAAGCTTTTGCAAGAACAAAATAACTTCAGATATATTGCAGCCATCAACATCTCCCACACTCCGAAAAATTTCAGCACTCTTTTGAGAAAAAGTTTTGGCAGTTTTAGGCTTTTTAACACAAGGAGTGGGAGTTTTCTCTACACCAATCAAAGTAAGAGGGTTGCTATCAGTAGGAGCAACATCATTAGAGGTAGTAATAGTACATACCTTCATCTCTCTAGCCATCTCATCTTCTCTTTCCCACCTGGCATGCAATTCCGCTAACAATCTAATATTTTCATCAATTCCAACTTGGGTAGCATTAGCGGCAGCAACAACATTGCTCACATTCACATCATTAGGAAACACTTTTAATTTCAGAAGTTCAACATCATGAGCAAGGCTATCAACTTTAGAAGCAAGAATATCAATTTTGCCTAACTTTTCCTCAACAGACTTGTTAAAAGCAGTTTGCTTACCGATGAAGTCCTTGAGCATTACCTCAAGCTCGGAGGGCGCGGCCCTAGTGTTGTTGCAGGAATTACCATTAGAGTTACCATAACCATTACCATTGGTAGAAGGATACGGCCTATAATTGTTACTAGCAAAATTGTTCCTATAAGCATTGTTATTAAAATTGTTATTTCTAATGAAATTCACATCAACTTGCTCTTCTTGAGCAACCAAAGAGGCCAAAGGAACATTATTAGGATCAACATGAGTCCTATCATTAGCAAGCATAGCCATAATTGTATCAATCTTATCATTCAAGGAAGAGGTTTCCTCAACAGAATTTACCTTCTTACCTTGTGGAGCTCTCTCGGTGTGCCATTCGGAATAATTTACCATCATGTTGTCGAGTAGCTTTGATGCGGCGCCCAAGGTAAGGGACATAAAAGTGCCTCCAGCAGCTGAATCAAGTAGGTTCCTTGAAGAAAAATTCAGTCCTGCATAAAAAGTTTGGATAATCATCCAAGTAGTCAGTCCATGAGTGGGACAATTCTTTACCATAGATTTCATTCTTTCCCAAGCTTGAGCAACATGTTCATTATCAAACTGAGTAAACTTCATAATATTGCTACGCAAAGCTATAATCTTAGCAGGAGGATAGTATCTACCAATAAAAGCATCCTTACACTTAGCCCATGAATCAATACTATTCTTAGTCAAAGACAACAACCAATCTTTAGCTTTTCCTCTCAAAGAAAAAGGAAACAACTTGAGCTTAATAATATCACTATCAACATCCTTATATTTCTGCATCTCACATAGCTCAACAAAATTGTTGAGATGAGCTGCAGCATCTTCAGTACTAGCACCAGAAAATTGCTCTTTCATAACAAGGTTCAATAAAGCAGGCTTGATCTCATAAAAAGTGGTAGCAGGAACAGTTGGTGCAATAGGAGTGCAGATAAAATCACTATTGTTCGTGCTAGCAAAGTCACACAACTTGGTGTTTTCAGGAGTACCCATTTCAGCAAAACGAAAGTAAACAAGTAAAAACAGCTACCAAGGATTCTAATTTTTTTGGGTTTTTGATATAAAAAGCAGTGCAGGTAAAATAAAATAAAGTAAAGCAAAACAAATAACAAAGTAAAGAATGTGTGTGCGAAGAACTCCCCTCGCAGAAGTCTTCTCTTCCTCCCCGGCAACGGCGCTAGAAAATTAGCTTGATGCGTGGTGAATGACCAGCCCGTTGGGAACCCCAAGAGGAAGGTGTGATGAGTATAGCAGCTAGTTTTCCCTCAGTTAGAAACCAAGGTTTAATATCGTTCAGGAGAGGAGAGACAATGACGACTGAAGGTGATGCTTGCTAGTTTGCGACAGCAGCGGACAACTGGCGCTTCGTCCAAGCTTTGCTTGCTAGCTGCAACGTGGAACCTGCACACACACAAACAAATACTTTGCTCCCAACTTACGATGAGGTTGTCAATCTCACCGGTTTGCTTGAAACAAAGGTTATGAGTGTATCGAGTGGAAATAGTAGAGTATATGCGAGTAAAGTAAACAGTGCGGGAAAAGTAAACAGGTGATTGCAATATGATTAAAATAGGACCGGGGTCCACAGTTCACTAGTGGTGTCTCTCCATAGATAAAATAACATGCTGGGTAAACAAATTACAGTTGGGCAATTGATAGAATAAAGATAACGTGATATGTCAAGAAGATCACTATGAGATTTACTCTGGGCATTACAACAAAATACATAGACCGCCATCCAACTGCATCTATGACTAATAATCCACCCCCGGGGATATCATCCGAACACCCTAGAAGTATTAAGTTGCGAACAACAGATAATTGCATTAAGCAAAGTGTGTAATGTAAACAAAGCATATGCCCTTGAGCATATGAATGTTGTTTTCTCCCTAGTAGCAACAGCACATCTACCACCTTAGAGGTTTCTGTCACTCCCCCAGGTGAAATAGAGACATGAACCCACTATCGAGCATAAATACCCCCTCTTGGAGTCACTAGCAACTACTCGGCCAAGATAGCTACTAACAACGGAGAGCATGCAAGATCATAAACAACATAGAGATAACAAAAGATATAATTCAGTACAGCAACTTAATCATAAACACCAATATTCATCGGATCCCAACAAACCAACATCATAGTATTACATAACGGTGATCTCAATCATGTAAGGCAGCTCATGAGATCTAAACATGAAGCACATGGTGGAGAAGACAACCATCTAGCTACTGCTATGGACCCATAGTCCAAGGTAGACTACTCACTCATCGCTCCGGAGGCAAGCATGGCGATGAAGAAGACCTCCGGTGGCGATTCCCCTCTCCGGCAGGGTGCCGGGAAGAGCTTCTAGACCCTCCCGATCTTCGGGTCGACGGCGGCGGCGGATCGCGATGTATTCTGGAAAACTGATCGGGGCTTAGGTTTTTCTCGTCAGGGGGTATATATAGGCGAAGGGGCGATGTCAGAGGAGGGACCACGCCCCCTCACACGGGGCTGGCGCGGCCAGGGGGGTGGCCGCGCCGCCCCTGTGTCTGGGGCCCACGTGGCCCCACTCCGTCAGGTCTTCGGATGTCTGGAAGCTTCCCCGTGAAATATGACTTCAGGAACTTGTTTCGTCTGATTCCGAGAATATTTCCTGTGTATCACTTCTGAAACACAAAAACAGCAGAAAACTGGAAACTGGCACTGTGGCACTTCGTTAATAGGTTAGTTCCGGAAAATGTATAAAAGTACCACTAAGTGTAACGAAACAATATGCAAATGGTGTAAAAACAAGCATGGAGCATCAAAAATTATAGATACGTTTGAGACGTATCAGCATTCTTTCCAAGAAAGCCCCGGTCTATGCTCCGTATGTGATGAAGCTTATCAAGAGGAAGTCTCCCAACTACACTCTTTGTGTTGACATCTCTTAGTTGGTTGAGCACAAATCCGTGAAGCCTCAAAAGAAACCGGCACCGGGTGTGACCAATGAACCCTTTGCCTCCGCTAGTGAAGATGAAGAAGATGAAGACATGGAAGGTGATGAGGATGATGTTGATGAGGAAGGAGAAGAGGGTGAGGAAGAGATTGAAGTAACTCGGGCTGCTCCTCCTTCTCCACCAAAGAGGAGAAGTAAGAATGCTAGCAACCAGCCTTTTCCCTCACGCAACAAAGAAGAAGTCAACAAGGAGATCAAGAACTGTCTTGGTTCAAGAGGACCATGCTTTGCATGGGAGTGGATATTCGCAAGGAGCAGCACAACATCTACATTCAGAACAAGCATATCACTCACAACCAAGGATTGATGGTTGATCACCTTCATGCTATCCGTAACCTTCCTCCTCCAGAGCATCCTCCTTCAGACTCCGATGATACTCTCAGCTATGGTGCTTGGAACAAAGAGATGGGCAGCTCACTCCAATGGGAAGATTTTGATGAAGTGTCCAAGCCCAACTATCCGTCCTCCTCCAGCCGTGGCAAGGGTCCTATGCGTGATGATGAAGATCCTTCCTATGAAGGCAACGACGAGGACGACAACGAGTCACTTGTTGGGACGTGTAGCATCGCTCGTTTCCCCTTTTTGGTATCTCGATGCCAAAGGGGGAGAAGAGTTCTATTAGTATGTTATCGGGGATTTGCAAGGGTCGGGCACAAGCATTTCTTTTTTTGAGCTTTCATTTGCCTATGCTTGTGCTCTCTCCTAGTACTTAGTTCTTTAAAATATTTGAACTTCGTTGTGGTACCTATCTTAATATGGTGTGAGACTTGTGGTGTGCTTTATTGTAATAGTCATGCTTTATTACTTCATATTGTTCTCTATGTATTATGCACATGATCTTGGTTCATTATTTTAGGGGGAGCTTTGTGTCTAGTATGTGTGCATTTGCATCAAGCTTTTGTTGTAGGTTGCACACATCTAGGGGGAGCTCACCCTATATTATGTTGATCTTTTTCTTGAACCTTAGTATTGTCATCAAACACCAAAAAGGGGGAGATTGAAAGAGCATTTTCTTGCAAAATGTATTTTTGGGTGTTTGTTGTCAATACTCAGGTATCTAACCTTTTGTCTCAGTCTAATCTTCTTTGTAGGTGGAAATCTGAAGATTATTTGTTGCTGGCTTTTCTGCGCCGGAGACTCCGGGTCTCCTGCCCGGAGACTCCGGTATTCACACGCCGGAGACTTTGGTCAGGGACCGGAGACTCCGGCCTAAGCCTCCGGGGTCGTTTTTCGATGGGTGTCGCTCGCCCCAGATATGGGGGCGGAGACTTAGGGCGGAAACTTTGGCTGGAGCTCGTCTCCCGCCCGGAGACTCCGGTCTTGGAGACTAACCCCGGAGACTCCGGGCTCTGGACCCCGGAGACTCCGGCCTAAAAGGGCAGCAACGGCTAGTCCTTGTCTTGGACTATATAAAGCCTTCTTCTACCTCAAGAAGAGGCTGCGGCTCACACTCTCTCACCTCCATTGTTCCAAAGCTCCAAAGCACTAGATCTCTCTCCCTAGCCAATAGAACTCAAAGCCCTTTTGGGATTTGAGGGAGAAGACCTAGATCTACACTTCCACCAAGGCGATTTGATTTCCCCCCTCTCTTTGTTGAGGGGATTGTAACTTGTGTGTTCATCGGATTCCTAGTCAGAAGAAGCCGTCCTCCAAGCTTAACTTTGTGTGTAAGAGCTTGGTGGGCCTATTGGGAGCCTCCAATTGAGTTGTGGAGCTTGCCCCAATACTTTGTGTAAAGGTGTCGTGCCGCCTTCAAAGGCATCGCTTAGTGGAGCGTGGACTCGCCTTTGTGGCTTGTTCACCAGAGAATAGGGTGAGCCTTTGTGGCGTTGGTGGCCTTTGTGGTACCACACCTCTCCAACATAGACGTACTTCCCGTAACAAGGAAGGAACTACGGGAATACATCCTTGTGTCTTCGTGTCTCCATTGCGGTTATCTCTATCCTTTACTCGTACCTTTACTTATATTGTTATTGCTAGCTTGCTTGTCACTCTAGGTAAATTCACTTAGTAGCACATCTAGAGAATTTACCTTCTTGTTTAGCCTTAACTTGAAAAGAAGTAAAAATTTGGGTAGCTCCTATTCACCCCCCCTCTAGTCGCTCATACGATCCTTTCAGGTGTGTTGGGGACACAAGAGACTTTCTGTATCATAATTGCAGGGTTGTTTGAGAGGGATAGCTTTGACCTCTTCCTCTCTGAGTTCGATAAACCTTGGGTGATCCACTTAAGGGAAACTTGCTGCTGTTCTACAAACCTCTGCACTTGGAGGCCCAACACTGTCTACAAGAACAGACGCGTGCGTAGACATCAAGCAGTTTTCTGGCGCCGTTGCCGGGGAAAAAGAAGACTTCTGTAAGGGGAGTTTTGCACGCACATCCTTTACTTTGTTTTAAGTTTTGCTTTACTTTATTTTTACTTGCATCGTTTTATCAAAAACACAAAAAAATTAGTATCCTTTGTAGTTGTTTTTACTTGTCTGCTTTTGGTTTTGCTAGAATGGCTACTCCTGAAAACACCAAGTTGTGTGACTTTACTAGCACGAATAATAGTTATTTTATCTGCACTCCTATTGCGCCACCTGCTCCTGCTGCAAATTTTTATGAGATTAAGCCTGCTTTGTTGAACCTTGTTATGAAAGAGTAATTTTCTGGTGCTAGTACTGATGATGCTGCAGCTCATCTCAACAATTTTGTTGAGCTATGTGAGATGCAAAAGTATGAGAATGTTGATGGTGATATTATTAAGCTTAAGTTGTTTCCTTTTTCTTTGAGAGGAAAAGCTAAGGATTGGTTGCTTTCTTTGCCTAAAAATAGTATTGATTCATGGGCTAAGTGTAAGGATGCTTTTATTGGTAGATACTATCCTCCTGCTAGGATTATAGCTTTGCGTAGCAATATTATGAAGTTTAGTCAGTTTGATAATGAACATGTTGCTCAAGCTTGGGAAAGAATGAAATCTATGATAAAGAATTGTCCCACTCATGGACTGACTACTTGGATGATTGTCCAAACTTTTTATGCAGGACTGAATTTTTCTTTAAGGAACCTATTGGATTCAGCTGCTGGAGGCACTTTCATGTCCCTTACCTTGGGTGCCGCAACAAAGCTTCTCGACAATATGATGGTAAATTACTCTGAATGGCACACCGAGAGAGCTCCACAAGGTAAGAAGGTAAATTCTGCAGAGGAAACCTCTTCCTTGAGTGATAAGATTGATGCTATTATGCTTATGCTTTCTAATGATAGGACTCATGTAGATCCTAATAATGTTCCTTTAGCCTCTTTGGTTGCTCAAGAAGAGCATGTTGATGTAAACTTCATTAGAAATAATAATTTCAACAACAATGCTTATAGGAACAATTTTGCTAGTAACAATTATAGGCCATTTCCTTCTAATGGTGATAATAGCTATCTTGGTAGACCTAAAATGCCTAGTGAATAAAGAATTTTTGAACTTGAAAAGGCTACCAAGAATTTTATGCAGGCGCAATATGACCAGAACATGGCTTTCACCAAGACTATGGAGGAGCAATCAGCTCTGTTGAGGACTATTAGTCATCAACTTGAAAATTTAAACAAGGCTATTCCTGAGTTGCAAGCTAAGGTTTCCAAAGCTGAAACCGATATTTCGTCTTTGTCTAATGCGCAATCTTCTTTGGTTAATAGAATGTCCGCTAAGCCTGATCCTTTTGCTACTGCTAATGCAATCCAAGTTAGAATTGATGAAAATGTTAGGATGCTAGCAGAATTGTATGCCAGGTGGGAAAGAGAAGATGAGATGGCTAGAAAGATGAAGGTATGTACCATTACTACCTCTAATGATGTTATTCCTAATACTAGCAATCCTCTTACTTTGATTGGTGTAGAGAAAACTCCTACTCCTAGTGTTAAAAAGCCTAAAACAGCTAAAACTTTTTCTCAAAAGAGTGCTGAAATTTTTCGGAGTGTAGGAGATGATAGCTCTATTTCCTTTAATGATTTTGATGTGGATGGCTGCAATATATCTGAAGTTATTTTGTTCTTGCAAAAGCTTGCTTTGACTCCTAATGCTAGTTCTTTAAATGTTGCTTTTACTAAGCATGTTACCAATGCTCTCATGAAAATTAGGGATGAAAAGTTGAAGCAAAAAGCTTCTATTCCCAAGAAGTTAGAAGATGGTTGGGAACCCATCATTGATATGCATGTTAATGGTTTTGATTGCCATGCTTTATGCGATCTAGGTGCTAGTATTTCTATCATGCCTAGAAAGATTTATGATATACTTGATTTACCACCGCTTGAAAAGTGTTATTATGATGTTCCTATTGCTGATGTTGCTAAGAAGAAACCTTTGGGAAGGATTAATGATGTTCTTATTATGGTTAACAATAACTTTGTTCCCGTTGATTTTCTTGTCATGGATGTTGAATGCAATGCTTCATGTCCTATTATTTTGGGAAGACCGTTTCTTCGAACTGTAGGTGCCATCATTGATATGAGGGAAGGCACTATTAAATATCAATTCCCACTCAAGAAAGGTATGGAACACTTCCCTAGAAAGAGAAAGAAATTGCTTTTTGACTCTATTCTTGGAGCAAATTATGAGCTTGATGCTTCATCACTTGATATTACTTGATTCGCACTTTCTGCGCCTACCTCAAAGGCGTTAAAGAAAAGCACTCTTGGGAGATAACCCAATGTTTTTACTTTCAGTTCTTTTTCTTTTATTTGAGTCTTGGAAGTTATTACTACTGTAATAACCGCTCCTTATCCTTTTTATTTCGTTTTTGTGCCAAGAGAAGCCTCTAATTTGAGTGAGGTAAGATTTGGGGATGTTGCTGTCTTGAAACTGTTTTCGGTGCTGCACCGTAAAAATTCGTGAAAATTCTCTGTATATCTTTTGGACCTGCGATTTCCTGTACATATGCCCCAGGTTATATCCAAACTTTTATTAGTTGAACACTTTTTGATTTGAGCAACAAAAAACCCTCTAAAAATTCGAACTTTGTCAGCTGTTCTGTTTTGACAGATTTCTATCAATATTTGTGTTTGCCGTTTTATCGTTTTCTTTTTGAGTTCTTTTGATCACGGAACTTTTGGGGAAGTTGCTACAGTATTATATGCTTTATAGGTGGTGGTTTTGAGTTGAAACCTGAAGCAAAAAAGGGTTGATTCATTGCTATGCTTACACTAATGTTGCTAATAGAATTGTGTTTAATTTTGTATGAAGGAAGTTTTCAAGTGTAGGGATTGGAGAATGATGAGATGAGTTGAAGAATGGACAAAAGATCAAGCTTGGGGATGCCTATGTCACCCCAAGAAATATCCAAGAGGTACAAGCGTCAAAGCTTGGGGATGCCCCCGAGGCACCCCTTTCTTCATCGGCAAAAATCAGGTCACCTTTTAAGACACTATATTTTTATTGCTTCATGCATTATGCGTTTTCCTTGGAGCGTCAGTTGTTTTTGCTTTCAGTTTTCCTTTTGTTTTGTTTGCTGCAATAAACAGTGTGATCATATCATGTTGTTTTGGACGGAGATGAACTCTATTTTTCATTGCCAAGAACACTCTAGTTTTCACTCTTTTTGTTCAACGAGTGTTCTCTTTTTCTGCTACTGCGTTTAGCTTTCGATTTTCACCTTGATTTGTGTTCAGATCTTATTATATCTTTGCGTCAAGGTGTATTTTGACCTCTGATCCATGTTGGTTTTTATCAAAAGAGTTGTTTAAAAAAGGTTCGAATGGTGTTGGAAAAGAGAAAAAGTTTTATGCAAAAAAGTGGTACAAAAAGGAGCTTGTGTAGACTGAGGCCTAGGCTTTTGCATGTCGTGCTTGATGTATTTTTGATAGTATGCTTAGTGGTTTTGCTGTAGCATGACTTGTCTCAAATGACTGAGATTGCTTAATGAGCCTTTGAAAAAAATCATGCGTTGTTTTAATTATTTGGAAGCATTATTTTGGTTTTCTCCTTTGATGCTTTATTTGGGTTGACTTGGCGCATGCTCACACATGTTTGACTCATACAAAGTCGCCATAAACCTCTATGATCATTTAGTTTTTGACTTTTGATGCCATCTTATGCTTCTTTTAATGTCGCTTTGTCGCTATGCATGATTATGGCCGTTATTGCTCTCTTAGTTGGTCGCTCCCAATCTTTTGCTAGCCCTCATTTTGTACTGAGCATGAGCTCTACTCGTGCATCCAACTCCTAAAAACCAAGTTGTTCCAATGTGTCCACCATAAATACCTATTAGCAATTTGCTATTCCAAAGTACATTTGACTTGCTTTTATCTATCCTTCAAATTAAACTCTTTTTGGTGTTATGCGAAAATTGGTCAGTAAAGCTCTCACGAACCTGATGGCACACTTTACTTTTCTCGTTATAAAATTTTGGCATTGTGGCTCTCTTATGTTGAGTTGTTATGCTTGCAAGTTGTAAGTTGGAAATTAGCCCAGCCATGCCGTCATGGGGCAAGCTTTCAACATTGCACTATCTTTCATTTGAGTTGATATCGTGATCTTTTGTTTATGGATACTCGCGATGTGAAATAAGTTGGGAATCTTGTAGGATCATGGAGTTTTTATATGTGTTAGGGAAATGCCTGGGCCGCTAATCTAAGCCATGCATCATTCATGGTGGAAATTTACAGCATGCCCATTGTGAACATTCGACGACGCATCTCACAATAAAAAGCTATACCAATGGTAAATAAAAGAGATGTCGAGGTGTTCATTGTCTGTTTGTCCTGTCATTTTGATGTGGGCTTGTTCCACGTCATCGGGCACGGAGGTACCCGTTGGCGGTTCTCGATGATACACATATATTTACAATGACAAGAGCTTGCTTGGGACTCTAAGTCGAGTAGCATGAGGTTTGGGTATTCGTACTTCACGGGACACGAGGTTTTCAACTTATGATTTGTCAAGCATATGCTTCATAAGTGTATTTGCATTAACTCTAACCATTCAAGATGCCTATGATGGGGGCAATGAGAGCTCAAAGCTAGTAAGTACCATAATTTTTTAAGGTTTATAAAACTTGTAATCACTGCTTCCCTCCGCGAAGGGCCTTTCTTTTACTTTTATGTTGAGTCACCACCTTCTACCTTTATGCACCATCTAAGAGAGCATAGTTGTCATTCTGAGTATAATGTGCATTGTCCCAAAGTTCTCATTGATTGATGCATGATGTTGGTTTCACTTGTTCTTAAATTACTTGTATCTAGTCGCTCTCTTAAATTTGAAGGTGTCCTATGCATTTATGTTTTGCTCTCTCATGAAGGACAAGCTGAAAACCATTTGTATGTTTTTCCATATGATTTGAACACATGTTTGACTTTCATTGTTTCATTTTCATGATCTTTCATTTGTGTTCTTTTTCATGTTATAACATGGTTGCTAAGTTTCTTCTATCAAGATTATGTCTTTCATGTCCATGTTTTAAGTTCTTTTGATCCCAGCTCACAATGCTTACATAGATGATCAAGATTATGTAGGTGCATGTCACCTAAAAATTATTTCTTTTGTTATCACTTACCTACTCGAAGACGAGCAGGAGTTAAGCTTGGGGATGCTGATACGTCGCAAACGTATCCATAATTTTTGATGCTCCATGCTTGTTTTTACACCATTTGCTTAGTGTTTCGTTACACTTCGTGGCATTTTTATGCATTTTCTGGAACTAACCTACTAACAAGATGCCCAAGTGCCAGTTCCCTATTTTTTGCTGTTTTTGTGTTTCAGAAAAGCTACACAGGAATAATTCTCGGAATTGGACGAAACAAGTTCCAGAAGTCTTATTTTCCCCGGAAGAGTATTGAAGACCAAACGGGAGCTAGAGAGGGGCCAGAGGCTGCCCTCACCACCAGGGGGCGCGGCCCAGGCCCTGGCCGCGCCCACCTGTGGTGAGGAGCCCCTGGTCCACTCCTGACGACGCCCCTTCGCCTATAAGAAGCCTCCCGACGGCAACCCTAAAACAATCGGCAAATTTCCAAAAGGAGTTTCGTAGCTCCGCCGCCGCCGCCGACGAATTTCGGGGGACAGAAGTCTCTATTCCGGCACCCTGCCGGGACAGGGAAGTGCCCCCGGAACCATCTCCATCGGTCTCCATCGCCGTCTCCACCGTCTCCATCGACCTCACCGCCATCTCCATCAACCTTGTTGTCTCCTATGATGAGGAGGGAGTAGTTCTCCCCCGGGGCTGAGGGCTCTACCGGTAGCTATGTGGTTCACCTCTCTCTCCCATGATGTGATCTTTATGTGATCGTGAGCTTTGTATCTAGTTGAATTGGTAGATGTTATTATTCAGATATTATGCTACTCCCGTGCTTTATATTTGTAAACTCCAGAGATACCTTGTATCATGGTGTGAAGGTGACTAGTGTGCGCATCATGTGTATCTTTTTTGTTAATGTCTCTATGAATTGTTGGTGTTTGTTGAAACCATCTAGTGCGTTCATGGTGATAGTGTGGGACAATCTAGTTTGGGTACATACGGACTTTGAGGAGTGCTTCGTAGCCCTATGCATGATTAGTGTTCGTTTTCCATTGGAAAATTGTTTTGAGTTGCATATTGATGATAGTATCTATTGGTTCAATTATGTTATATTTGTTGAGAGTGTGTCCACTAGTGAAAGTATGATCCCTAGGCCTTGTTTCCAAGCTTTGCACACCGTTTACATTCAGTTTTGTTACATGTTTGCTTGCAGCGATATATATTTCAGATTAAATTTACTACTTATAATCATCACTACTACTTGTATTTCACTATCTCTTCGCCGAACTAGTGCACCTATATATCTGACAAGTGTATTGGGTGTGTTGGGGACACAAGAGACTTTCTGTATCGTAATTGCAGGGTTGTTTGAGAGGGATAGCTTTGACCTCTTCCTCCCTGAGTTCGATAAACCTTGGGTGATCCACTTAAGGGAAACTTGTTGCTGTTCTACAAACCTCTGCACTTGGAGGCCCAACACTGTCTACAAGAACAGACGCGTGCGTAGACATCAGTTGGTATGACAAAATGCACTACATGTCCTACGCCTCTTTCCAGCACAGATAACCTATCTCTCACTGATGGCACACCACTTGGCACCAAGGATAGCACTCAGTACATGAGTATTGTTGGAGCTTTACAATATTTAATTCTCACACGACTCGATTTATCCTTTCGTGTTAACAGAATTTGTCAGTTTCTTCATGCTCCCACTACGATACATTGGACAACAACTAAAAGGATCTTACGCTATGTTCAAGGTACGGTCAAAGTTGGCCTTACTTTTAAAAAATCACAATGTACTCTTCTTAGTGCTTTTTCAGACGCGGATTGGGCCGGCTGCCTTGATGATCGACGATCCACGGGCGGATTTGCAATATTTTTCGGTCCTACTCTCATATCGTAGAGTGCAAGAAAACAAGCTACATTCTCTCGCTCTAGCACGGAAGCCGAGTACAAGGCTATGGCCAATGCCACGACTGAGATTATTTGCCTACACATATGTGGCTAGCGAGGCGTGTCGTATGGTGTAGTACACTGCTGTGGCGGTGTGTGATAGTGTAAATCACCGTCCAGTTGGGAACCCCAAGAGGAAGGTTTGATGAGTACTGCAGCAAGTTTTCCCTTAGTAAGAAACCAAGGTATGTCGAATCCAGGAAAAAGCCAAACTCAAGAAGGTGATGCCCGCTAGCTTCGCGACAGCTCCGGACAATTTATAAGGCGCCTCGTCCAAGCTTTGCTTTGCGAGCGGCAACGTGAAACCTGCACACAACACAACCAAATACTTTGCTCCCAACTTACGATGAGGTTGTCAATCTCACCGGTTTGCTTGAAACAAAGTGTATGAGCGTATCGAGTGGAAAACAATAGTAATATGCGAGTAAATAAACAGTGCGAGTAAAGTAAACAAGTGATAGCAATATAATAGAAATAGGACCGATGTCCACAGTTCACTAGTGGTGTCTCTCCATAAGATAAATAACACATGCTGGGTAAACAAATTACAGTTGGGCAATTGATAGAATTAAGACAACGTGCATATGTCGAGAGGATCACTATGAGATTTACTCTGGGCATTACAACAAAATACATAGACCGCCATCCAACTGCATCTATGACTAATAATCCACTTGCGGAGAATCAATCCGAGAACTCCACAAGTATTAAGTTGCGAACAACAGATAACTGCATTAAGCAAAGTGTGTAATGTAAACAAAGCATATGCCCTTGGACATATGAATGTTGTTTTCTCCCTAGTGGCAACAGCACATCTACAACCTTAGAGGTTTCTGTCACTCCTCCAGATTAAATAGAGGCATGAACCCAACTATCAAGCATAAATACCCCCTCTTGGAGCCACTAGTATCTACTCGGCCAAGATAGCTACTAACAACGGAGAGCATGCAAAATCATAAACAACATAAAGATAACATAAGATAATATTTAACACATCAACTCAATCATAACACCAATATTCATCGGATCCCAACAAACACAACATGTAGAATTACATAACGGTGATCTCGATCATGTAAGACAGCTCACGAGATCTAAACATGAAGCACATGGTGGAGAAGACAACCAACTAGCTACTGCTATGGACCCATAGTCCAAGGTAGACTACTCACTCATCGCGCCGGAGGCAAGCATGGCGATGAAGAAGACCCCCGGTGGCGATTTCCCTCTCCGGCAGGGTGCCGGGAAGAGCTTCTGGACCCTCCCGATCTCGGGTCGACGACGGCGGCGGATCGCGATGTATTCTGGAAAAGTGATCTGGTCTTTAGGTTTTTCCCGTTGGGGGGTCTTTATAGGCGAAGGGGCAGCGTCAGAAGTGGGCCAGGTGGCCCTCACCACAGGGCGGCGCGGCCAGGGGCTGAGCCGTGCCCCCTGGTGGTGAGGCCACCCCCTGGCTCCGTTCCGTCTCCTCTTCGGTTCTCTGGAAGCTTCGTTAAATATTAGGAGGTTCGGCTCTTGTTTCGTCCAATTCCGAGAATATTTCCTGTGTAACTTTTCTGAAACACAAAAACAACAGAAAACAGGGAACTGGCACTGTGGCATCTCGTTAATAGGTTAGTTCCGGAAAATGCATAAAAACGCCACGAAGTGTAACGAAACACTAAGCAAATGGTGTAAAAACAAGCATGGAGCATCAAAAATTATAGATACGTTTGAGACGTATCATACACCAACGATCATAAGACCTCCAATGGCCACATACGTGTGTAATTAGGTGTTTCCTTTCTATTCTATTCATTCCCTGCCTCTTTTGTAATATCTTTATATCCTTTCTTATATGGGCCATAGATGGGGCTTTTCCATCTAATATTTAACACGTAACCGAGGCATCTTTCCTAGAAACGTTAACAGGTTCCAAAAACCTTCAGGCCTCGTTCAGCACGCGTGGATTGGCAGGATTTTCAGAGATTTATCCGACGTGTTTTTGGTGGCGAGGGGATTTACTTGACAGGGCATCAGGTTTATCGATGTTCCACTGGGTACTCGCTCATGCATGGTAGTGGTATTCCTGACACTATTCAAACATAGGGCTCTGGCGCTCACGCGTGTTGAATGGCCTGACAGCGCAGCTAGGCCACAGGAAAAGGTCAAAGGTGTTCGAGGCGCCGCGAGAGCAACGCGATTATAATAACGATTAAAAAAACGTGAGTTAGATGGGGTGTCTCTGATTCCCGTCTATCCGCCGTGTATTTCAGCATATCGAAGCGGATTGATGGCTCGGCCTGATCAAAACCAGGCTTACCAGAGTGTTTCAGCGTGGTACCTAGCCCGATAATTTACACGATAAAACATTTGAAACCCGGACTGCCGAACACGTCCTCAACGGTAAAATCGAAGTCTGGAAACCCTATTCAGCTAACTTAGCGGAGTGTTTTCTGAAAGCAAGCTTGATTTTTTTTTTTTTGTTCGCCGCGCCGAAGCAAACGTCTGGATCGACCATCCAATACATCCGGGCATCGGCATCTATCTATCTGTGTCGTTCGCGAGCGGCGTCGCGGGCACGGACGGCGACGGCGGTGCGAGCGGTGTGGCGCGCGCGCGTTTGCGTGAGGGAGATGGAGAAGGGGTTACCGGAAAGCTGGAGGCGCGACAGCTGTGGCGTGGATGGAGTCGGTGACGGCGACGGCTGCCACCAGCACCAGGAGCTCGTGAAGCCCCGGTCCACGGGGGATTGACAATGCAAGCTGGAGATGTCACGCAGTTGACGAGTTGCGCCGATAGCGTGGTAGCCTGAGGAGAAGGGACGACCGGCTCAGCAAAGCAAGCCCGTGATCTATTAATCGTGTCGTGTGGTCATGTAATCAAGCCACGCCACTAGGACTAGGCCATTTCTCCTGCTAGAGCGAGTCTGTGCAAAAAAGAAAGAAACCCGACGTGCGTTTTCAGCTCTCTCGCCTCTTTGTCAAACAGCCGCCGCGGCCATGCATGCCCCTGTGACGGCGTCTCTCGCACTGCGACGGCCTGTGCGCGTCGGTGGCCGCGAGCGAGCGGGCGCTGCCTGGTGCGAGTGAAAATGCAAAGCAGACTGGGTAAAACGTCCTTGACACTATCATAAATCCCCCAGATAGCTCTCCACCACGACGAGGCGATTCGATCGCGTCGCCGCATGGCGGTGCGGTGCCGGGTTTATCCAAGCAGGCGCCACTGGCGGCATGGAACCACAATAATAACACGTCGCGTGGCGCTCCGTTCTACGGTACGATATATAGGGTGTGTTTGGTAGCCCGTATCACTTTAGAAAGTCCTTCTGACCTCAGATATGTTGATCTCATACAAGCTCCACTCAGATTTTCGTACGTGTTTGGTAGCTCGGGTGTGTTGAAACAAGCTACACTGAGATGTTGTTTGGTAGGTTGTGTGAGTTAAGATTTGAAATTTTTACATAAAGGACCTTAGACAGAAAAATATAAAAGCAATCGAGTCCTTAAACAGAAAATATAAAGCAATCAGGTCCTAAAAAGAAAACAAAAAAGCCATCGGGTCCCTAGACAAAAGAATGAAAAGCAATCGGGTCCCCGACCATGGCTCCACGGCTAGCCGGCCGTCGCCGGCGAGATTGCGGGCAACCGGCGAGATGGCAGCGTCGTCGTCCTCGTCCTCCACGGCCAGCCGGCCGTCGTCGCACAGGAGCGCGGCGGGGGAGGCGAGCTCGGCGGCGGGGGAGGCGAGCTCGGTGGCGGGGGAGGCGAGCTCGGCGGCGGGGGAGGCGAGCTCTGCGGCGGGGGAGGCGAGCTCTGCGGCGAGGGAGGCGAGCTCGGCGGCGGGGGAGGCGAGCTCTGCGGCGGGGGAGGCAAGCTCTGTGGCGGGGGAGGCGAGCTCGGCGGCGGGGGAGGCGCTCGGTGCGAGCACGGTGCGAGGAGGACGAGGGAGAAAATGAGGCGTCGGGTGGGGGTCTGGGGGGTGCGGGGAGCCCGAAACAGTGTTTCGCGGGATGAGGAGAGCCCGGGTGAGGAGTGAAGCTCGATTTGAGCTTCGCTCCTCAGCCCGGCTCTGAGGCGTTTTCCGTATGAGGTCGCCAGTGGTGGGAAGACCCGACCCGGGCTAACAAACAAGTTCTCTCTCAAATATCTCGGTTGAGATGAGAAAATCTGTCCTCCCCCGGGCTACCAAACACACCCATACTGTACTCAAAGAGAGGTTGACACGGCACCGGCCATTTCCCACACCCCAACGTCGGGTCTGGCCACGCCTTCTTGACGTGGCAGCCAGCTCCGTTTCCCACACCCCCAACCGCCGCGTGCGCCATTGCCTGGACGGAAACTGGCGCCTTCCTCGCGCGGGTGCGCGTCGTCACGGCCCATTCCGTTCAACGACCTTCTGATCACGTGACTCGGCACGGCGCGTCGCGAGACAATGGGACCTCGTTCGTTTCACCTTCTGGGAATCTGGCTGGGCGGGCGGCGGTTCCATTTTGTTCCCACAGTCCCGCCCGACCGGGCCGGCGCGTAGCTCCAGCGGTGCGATGTATTCGGATTGACTTGTCCGACCTGACGCATCGGTTTATCAATTTTGGGTCACTGATGTGTCGACGCGGACATGCGCGCTGTTCGCGCGTGTCCTCCCACGTGGGTCTAGGTCCCCTATGGCAGCGACTTAACGGACGAGAGCGATGTTGGTCAAAGGCTGGACGCGCTGCCTTAACTTCTGCTGCGCCGCCCCGTCGCTTCGCTCAACGCCCTGGCATTGGCAGCATGTTGCGCCGCCCGACGCATGGCGAGGTCACTTCAATACCGACGCTTGGACCTCCGCGCCGGAATCTAATGCCATCAGGTCTTTTTAAACCAGCCACGGCCGGCCAGTCAAGCACACTGACGCTGCATTCTTCCCACCGTTCTTCTCCACACAACAGCAGAGATCATGGTCAGAGGAATTGGATCGAGAGGAGGAGGGCGGCTAGGGTGCCCACCAGGCCCTGGCGTGGAGGCAGGCATCGAGGGAGCCGTGGAGGAAGCCGCGGTGGTGGCACCCAGAGCTCGTCGTCGCCACCCACCCGTGGACGCCAAGGACGTCGCAACCGTGCTGGCGGCCATAGGCATTGGATCGAGGAGCCACCATCGACATCTCCTCCGCCTTCTCCTTCTCCACCCTCGACGCCCGAGCCCGAGCCTGCTGGCGGGTTTGAGTTCGGCTTCACCCTCAGCTACGGCGCCGACCAGGACTCCGTCAGGCTGCCCCGCAAGTTTGGCGAGGTGGTCGACGTGAGGATGAACCAGGTCGTGCTGCGGGTGCGCGACGGCGCCACCGGCATATGGCCCACAGAGCTCCTCTTTGATCGCACCGGTATGCCATACCTGGCCAGCGGGTGGAGGAGGTTCTGCCAGCGGCACAGCATCGTGGTCGGCAACCTCCTCGTCTTCAACTTCGGCGGCGACCATCAGGTTACGGTCACCGCCTTCGACGGCGATATGTGCCGTCGTCAGTACGTCGCGACCGCCCGCGGCAAGCCCGCTGTTTCCTCCCCCGACGACGACGAGGACGACCAGTAGCCACGGACTACTTAATTCTATTAATTTTTATTCTAGCATATAATCTTATATACAATGTTTACAATGTATCAAATCCAATCCAATGCAATGCAATTTACTTTATATCAACTGATTGCAAATTGGCACCCTGCTAGCGACGAACAGGATGCGCCGGCCAGGCGGGTCGGACCGCGACGCAAATTATATCCTACCATCGACATAAATGGATCAGAACGGACCGTTTGCATCGGCAAGATGCGTCGGCCTACTGAAAATGCCCTTATTGTTCAGTAGACGAACAATGGTAGATTGCTCAGTAGACTCTGAGAACGACCAGAGGGTCCAGTGGTTAGCAAGCTGAGTTTAGCTGGCTGCCCCACGTCGTGCCTTCCGAAGCTCTTCTTCTGTATGATTGTGGCTCAAATTTCTTTCTATAAAACAATGTTCTGGGTGCTAGTGGCTATTGGTCTTTTTGTTTCCTCAGTAGACTCGGCAATGGTAGATTGCTGGCGCAGCTGTGCGTGTCAAATTTGTTTATGGCTGCGTGGTGCCGTGCCAGCCGCTCCATACTTCGAGCACCGCGAGTTAACCACGGAAGGCACAGGTACGTGCTGATCCGCCGTGTCGTGCCGTGCCAGCCACTAGTTCCCGACTTCCTGTGACGAGTTGAACTGCTACAGCTCCGAGGAGATGGCAACGGACGGTCACGAGGGGAGGCATCAAACAACCCCACCAAACTTGTGGGGGATGGATGACATGGTCCGAACGGACAGCGAGAAAAGGACGCGCAGAAAGGAGGACTTGAATGCCGACGGCTCCGGTGGCTTCCGCGGCGTAGCCGTTGAGGATGCCTTTTTGATTCTTCACCATCATTTTGATTGATTGTTATTCAAGAGGATGAATAAAGTAGGAAAAATAAAAAAAAGATCGGTTGACAATTGATTGACGATAATTTTGATGCCTTTCTGATGCTTTTGATTCTTCAGGATCATTTTGATTTGAGTTAAAGAATAAGACAAGAGGAGAACCAAGTAGAGAAAATAAAAGATATTACCCAAGTAGATCTGGATGACAATTGCCCAGTACTGGGTCGGATCTTTTTCTCAAATTTTGTTTACAGCCGGTATATACACGCTGATCTCCTCTCTCTCTCTCGTCTACCTCAGATCTCAGATGCACCCACAGGACACTCCCATTTCGAGTTTAATCTGAAATCTGCCTTAAAAATCTCCAATCAGTACGCTCTGCATCCGTCCGCATGCCAGAACGTTACATGAAACAGCCACATGAAATGGGCACAAAGAATCGGAAAGAACAGATCAATGACACTGGCAATAAGAATGGCAATGACTATCCTGCGAGAACTCGCAGGGACTGTGAGCCTGTAGCGCCGGGAGGCCGCAGGCTCGCCGGAGCTCGCTGTAGCGGCGCATGTCGAAATCCCGGGCCTTCATCAGGCGCTTCTGCTTCACCAGGAAGCGGCTCTGGAAGAAGCCCTCGAACGACGGCTCCCGCTTGGTCCGGAGGAAGAAGGCGTAGCCGGCCATGAAGTAGGTGGAGGTCACGAAGAAGCAGATCGGCTCCATCACGTCCCAGGATAGCTCCCAGAACGTCAGCCTCATGAAGCCGGCCGTCTGGAGGGCCAGGGCGGCCAGCCCTCCCCACAGCTCACGCCTGACCTGGAGCGTGGCTGCGCGGTCGATGTCGACCTTCACGGCCTCCATGGCCTTTAGCTCTTCTCTTGCAGGGTCGTTCTCGGCGACAGCTGCAGCGCGTGGTATGGGTATCACCTTCTCGATTGCTTTCACAACCTGCAATTTGGAGAAAAGGGACAAAAACATTTCCAAATTTTACTTGGCTGTTCTTCCTTTTAAGGCAGTTCTATCAAAGTAACAGCAATGCTGATATGACAAGAGTTAGCTTAGCTGCAACTGAAAATGACTGGATTTTCGAAACAAGTAAAATATGTTTTTCAGATACTAAAAGAAATGTCTGTATCCTCAGCACAGATTCAAAGTTTCAAACAGGCTTTAGAAAGTACGGAAAACGTATTAATCTTTAGAAGATAAAAATGTTTATTTTGATAGGTCAGTACTGGACAAAACATAAAGTTGATGAGTTTACATGACAAAGTAACAGGCTCTAGTTGTTAAGGGATATTTTAGCTACAAGACTAAATCATGTAAAAGATTTTCCAAAAATATTTTGCCACCGTTAGCCTCCACAACTTGCGAGGGGCAGCTTGAGTGCTTGACAAGTCTGACTGCGACCACAACTAGACCAAGCAAAAACAAAGAATAAATGGTACACTTATCTTGTCTATGAGTGCTATGACCTAATCTGAACCACATGGCATGTGATGCTGTTCCCTAAACTTTCGTTTAGGTCACTAAGACAACATTGTTTTTTGGGGGAAGGCCACCCAGAACATAAGAAAAGTAGATCTGTCATGACTTGTTAGCACTCCATTAGTCTCCTGTTATTCAAATTAGGAAGGGATGAAAGCTAATATATTCACCATCTTTAAGCCAAAGAGTATTGCATAAGTAATGATTAATTCTATTCAATTAAGTCTCAATTTCTTTTGGAGTATACTCTGTAGTTTCAAACAATTCTAATATGTACTGAACAAAAACTACTATTGATTTTTTGGAGCACCAGCTTCTACCCTACCAAATGAACCATTGACAAGGACACCACTACATGATGGGCCATTCATGTGTCACAATTGGCAGAAAGGGATGATACCATGAGTCATGACCATAACAGGGAATACCGGCAGACATACTGGAAGATCTCTTGAGCAAACTAGTACTGGCACAAAATCTTTCAGTATGTGACTAACTAAATTTGTTGGGATGTATGACATGCTCAAAAGTTATCAATTCATCACCACCACAACTGGCATATGATGGGGTGGAGTATGTTGCACCATTAATTAGTTGAAAATTCAGTGAAATACTTCACAAAGAAATACTATTAATATTTGGAACATGTGGTAAAATATGGATCAAAGACTAATTTCCAAAATTAATGGAGCCATTATCCTGTTCACGCTGACTAGACGCCAGCCAATCTGTATAACGTGCAAAAGTAATGCATCTTCTTTTCCAAAATTTTGGGGTGCCCATGGGGGCAAGTTAGTTCTCCTCATGTTCATTCATCGGAGATTTTTTTTTAAAGAAAAATTAGTTCTTCCCTCCTCAGATTTGGATCGAGGGGTAGATAGTATTAGATTTTTTTTTCCTTCTGGTTATGAGAGAAGAAAAGACACTCCCATCTTGGAGGAACGGGGGGTAATAAAATCCCCCTCAAACTTTGGGTGTCAACTGCTCTATTGTTTTAGAACACCTCCGTTCTTTGGTTCTTTTCCTGTTGGGAGAAACATGCAAAACACGCGAAAAATCTCGTCAGATCTCTAGCCTTGTGAAAATGTGCACCCGGTCGCCCGGATTAAAAATTAACAGTACAAGAGAGAGGAACCAACGTGTCTTTCTCTGTGCTAACTGCAAAGCACAACTAGACCAAAACAAGGTTTGGGAATCAAGCAACATTTAGGTCAAAAATTGGTTTTGAGGCAGCGAATGGATGGGTGGGGGGAGAAGGGGGAGGGGGTCGTACCATCTCGGGCCTGAGGAAGACGGTCTTGCCGAGCACGATGACGGATCCGGACTCGTCCAGCGCGCGCGCGACGGAGGGGCCGGCGTCTGCCCCCGCGGCGTCGCAGCAGAGGCTGAGGAACTCGGCGTAGGGCACGGCGCCCTCGCGGGACGCCCGCACCCGCGCGCGCGCCGCCTCCATCTGCGTCGCGCGCAGCACCTTCCGCGCCTCCGCCACCGTCAGGCTCCCCACCTCCGCCGCCGCGTCCTCCCTCGCCGGAGCAGGGGGCTTCGCCGGCGCCGGCGGGACGAGGCCGTCGAGGTTGATGCGCGGGAAGGAGACGCCGAGGTGGTCGCGGATCCGGTCGGCCAGGGGCATGAACCCGGCGTCCGGGGGCATGGTGGGCCGGAACGCGGGCCGCTCCTGCGTGAAGCGGCGCATCCCGTAGGCCTGCGGCGCCGCCGCGAAGCGGTGCGCGACGGCCCTCCTCAGCGCGGCCGCCATTGCTCGCTGACTGTGTGTGCTTGGTGGAAGCCCCGACGAGGGGAGGAAGAAGAACAGTGGAATCGGCCGGGATTAATCGCTCGATTTAACCGGGTCGGAGAGCGGCGGTTGATTTGCGGTGGAAGGAATGGTGGGGCGTGGGAGGCTATTTATACCGCCGCGCTTGCGTCCGGACCGCTCGAGCCAGGCTGCTGCGGCCCGTTCAAGCGACCCGATCGAGCCGGCTACGCATTCCTGACCTAGCGGAGGAGGGGAGTTCTCGCACGGACCAAACTCCAAAATTTTATCTCGTGCTAGTAAATTTTGATTTTTTGGAGTACTTTGAAATATCCGCCAGTTTACTGGACACTCAAAATAGCGTTTTTCCCGCACCTTTAATTCGTCCATGGCGTGGTACATTCTAGAACGGCCGTAGCCAAACGTGCGTAGTGCTTATTTGGCGCAGGGCGGTTTTTTAAAGAGCGATTCTGGCGTTTCTATTTTCGTGGGCCCAACATTTCCACGTTTTTGTTTGGTGCTTGTTTGGCGTATGAACAACATGCGCAAAATTTAAATTGGCTCGCCGTTGTGGTGAGTCCGCGAGTGGTCAGTTTGGAATGCGACCCATGTACTCCCGCGTGCGAGTTTTTGCATAGTGTGCTCCAACGCGTGCTGCACGATTCAGTTACAGGGCTTCTTTTCTTCCATGATGAACAAAATTAATTTTATTGATCAAAGGTATAGGTATGGGTCCTAAAGAAGTGTTGGGGTCATATATTATTACGCGTCCATTCGGACTCAGATAAGCGTGGATAAGATCACCAACTCGATATGCAGTGTAGGAGAATAATTGCAATAAAAGCTTGCTTATTTTACGAGACAAGGTCACGGAGAGTCTTAGCCACACAGCTACATATTGAACAATAAAAAAGGAAAGAGTCTCAGGCAAACTTGATTTTATTTTATGAGGTTTTTTATCTTGCTTTTTCTGTAGAAGATAATATTTGATGCTAAATTCTGATATACAAATAAAAAATTCCACACGCAAATTTGCATCATATCGACATGCACATCTTATATGCTGCTCAATCTCAACTATGATATTCCACGGCCAAATCCTGACCTTGTCTTATCATGGAGTTGCCTGAAAACCTGTGAATCGATTCTATTCTTTTGTTCCAAAAATGCATGTGTGCCCGCATCGATTCGAGACATGCCATGTAATTACCACCCTACGTACGTAAGATAAATCAACTTGCCAAGAATACTTGCACGCAGTGGCTGGTGCGTGCGGCGCGGCGACATCCTCACTCTGACCTTCTATTTGCATGAGAAAAGCCAGACATATATCCTGTGTGTGCAGGGCTAACAAAGGCGTGATGCCATTTTGTGAAGTCATGGATCTCCTTTTAAGAAAGGTAACCCGGCGTCGTAGAGCTGGAGTCGACGAATTTTCAGTGAATGTGCGCCGTACTAAAAAATACATTGATTACATTTATGTATACATTGTCTATTGTTATTATTTTGTAAATAATTAGTTGATAAAATAGAATGTATTTTTTAGTTTATGGTGATGCAACGATGTAAGTAACAAGAATATATTTATTTGTTTACCATGATGCAACGATGTAAGAAATAATGATGAACGATGCGTGTACATATTTGCAAGTTCAAAAGGCAAGTAAAATAGAAAACGGATGTCATGTAATTATTTACATACATGGACCTTGTCTATGTTATGATTTGGAAATCAAAATATTTTTCCAAAATGAAATTGTACAATGTCAGAGCTCAAAATTAGTTAAGACATAATTTGATGAATTTTACCAAAACTTTTGAATTTACTTTGATTTGGATGAGCTTTTTGTATATGTAAATGTTGGTGTACCATCAAAATTCAATGTAAAAAACTATTATCTTGGAAATCATGTATTAAATATACAAGGCTACATAGTATAGGATTTTTATCTACTCTTTTGTCGGTGTCATGACTTGATTTAGTTACAAATGTGTTGTGAACGAGTGAGTAATTAGCAAGCAAGTAAAATTACATTTTTTGGCTGAAAACTAATGGTTCTTGCATGGAGAATTTTTTTTAAGAGCATGGCCGTAGGGGAAGTCCCTACGATGTGGATTTTATTATTATTTATATACCGAAAGTCTTAAGTACAAGAGAAAGACAAGAGAGAAAAATCTTCTTGTTCATGTGAAGTTATGTCACCAGGCATAAAGAAATCTTCTTGTTCACGTGACGTTATGTCACCACGCAAGTTCATGTCTAACAGTTTTGTTGTTCCAAATTTTTATGGTATTTCTACATAATGTGTTTTATTCAGTAAAGTCAAATCATTGCGGATGAAGGTACATTTTTTTGAAAAATTTGTTCCCCAATTAAAAATTTAGCTGAAGTGACCAAAGCCTAATGTTTCAACCAAATATGAACCATTTTGCTCAGTGTTAGTCATTCCTACACAACTCCAAAGTAGCGACTCCTTTCATCCATGTATGTTCATTTCTGTCCATGGACAGAGGGTGTGACCCTACGCGTCAACCCATTTTGTCTGGTTCGCTTGTTGGACCATTTTGACCCGTTTTCATACCAAATTTGAGGGTGTGTTTGGTTGAGGTTATGAAGTGAAATATAATGAAATAGTTTCGCACCCAAATGTTGTATTGATGTTTAGTTGGGAAATGGAACGAAATGAGGTTGTTCTTTAAAAGAGATTAAGAGAATATCCTCTCTAGATTTAGAACGCACATTCTCTTCGGCTGTTCACTTGCTTCCCGCACTTGGAGGGCTCTTGGCTGTGGCACCGACGTCCGCTCCATCTAGGATATCTCTCCGTCCCTCCCTTGCAACCTTCCGGTGTGGCGCCTCGCCATGGCCGCTATCCTATGGCAGCTCTGGAAGGCTCGGAATGACGTTGTCTTCAACAACAAAGCATGTTCTGCCTCGGAAATATTCTGATGCGCCTCCTCCAACCTCGCCTTGTGGTGTCGCCGCCTGCCCATGGAGCATCGCGTGAGCCTTGACGCCATTCGTAGCTTGCTCATTCATTGTAGCATTTTGTAACTTGTTTTGTTTCCCCTCCCTCTCCCATGTATCTCCCCCCTATGTTCTCTTATTCTCTCTTGCATAACACTGTTGGCCCATTGAGGGGCCCGATCTAGTAATCAAAAGCGACGGGGAAGCTCCCCCTTCCCCATCCACCCCCCCCCCCCCTCCCGCAATTCTCGAAAAAAAGATTTAGAACGCACTCGTTCCTCAAAATCGGTGAAATGTCCTCGTTCCTCTATGCTAAAGTAAGCCCACGGTCACTCATCTCTGGTATTCTCTAACAACATATTCTGCTAAACGCACCCCACACTTGCTCACATCTTGTAATCCTAGAATATGCCCCATTCCACTCTCCAACCGAACACAAGAACGAAGTCAATAATTCTATTTTCTAGCTCAAACCAAAAATAAGGATGGAACCAACCCATTCTTCCTGAATGGTACCATGACATTACATTCTACTTAATCTCAAACTAGTGACCACTCACACGTCCTCTTTTGTCCCGCCCTGGCCCGCAAGTCGGTGACCCCTGCCACTATTTTCACTTCACCCTTTCCCAAATGAAGACACCCCCGTCGACACCACTGCCTAGCAAGCAATCCATGTCTGACAGGCAATCCATGTCTGACACCCTCGGCGCGCTGCCCACTGGTGCCACCGCCGACCTCGTCATGCGCCTGCTGAAGCCAAAGAAAGAGCTCACCTAGAGCAGAACACTCATCCTGAAGCAGAGGGCCGTCAAGACAAAGAAGCTGTCGATCTAGAGGAAGAAGAAGCAAAGGGACCTAGAAGCCATCGTCCTCCAAGCCGCACAACAGGCTCTCCTCATGCTCAAGGCGCAGTCGCTCGTCTAAGCCATTGCCAACACTAATACCACGGCGATGAGATCAGGCTCATCTGGGAGCCATCCACCTCGGTGTCCCGAGTCGCCCTAATCTCATCGTTGGCGCAAGCCCCGCTACCGCCTCGGTTCTCCACCTCGCCTTGTGACACGTCGCTGGAAATCGCGACTGCATGCCAAGTGTCCCTGACGAGGGTTAACTCGACAAATGTCCTAGATGAAGGACTTAGGATCGGGGAGATAGGGCGTCGGATGAACTCGAAGGTGAAGTTAGTCGAAATAGGTGTGTATCGAAAGTAAACTTGGGTGTTCAACCTGGCTTGCTTTCAATCTGCCCTACACCGTCCCCTCCTGGCCCCTATATATAGGTGGCCAGGTCTCGAGGATCAGGTGGGGTTCGATACAGATTACAAATATCGACATACGGTAATAACTCGTATTCGACTATCATTACAGTTGGGCCTAGCTTAACGGGCCTCAGGGGTACTCAACTAACGGTCTCTAGTAATTATACCCTTGTCAGTAGCCCCTGAGATTCTACCAGAATTGCAGATTCGGGTTGAATCTCTAATCTTTAAATCTTCGACTTGATCAATTCTTCGACTTTATCTTCAAATCTTCGACTTGGTCTTTCGACTTATATTGATGATAATTTGCTCGCAAGGGGTCTCGATGAACAAGCCTGACAACTCTGACGGATCAAGAGGTCAGTTAACTGCCGGAACAGATACTTGTCACCTACTTCAAATTCAATCCCCTTGGACTTGAATTCGGGATACCGGTCAAACTCACTCTTTTGCCTCATTTAGGACTTACAAAAAATGAATCCCAGTGGTTCTCGGGGTACCCAGTGCGTCCACCAGGATTTTCTTCGCGTCGTAGACACGGATACATACCAGCAGAGCGCATCCATGTGCGTATACCAGGCCACACAGGACGGATCCCGGGGTCTTACCTTCATGACAAGTCACGGCATTCGAGTTTTGTTGCGATAACACAACTCGAGGATCTTATGTCGCAGTCAAAGTTTGACTGAAAATATTCGGGTTTCTACAACCATAAAACTCGCTCCCGATGGGAGTAACACTTCTCCAATCTTCAATGCTTTGCCAATGAATATCGTCGGGTGCGCGCTCAGCGCTCCCGATGGGAGTAGCCCCCGAGGCTATAGTCGAAAAAAGTATTTTTTCGAGTATAGGCTCAAGACATAATGTAGCTCGTCGTACTTCAACTTGAAACACTTCAACTTCGAAGTTCTTCAACTCGAGATACTTTCAAGAACACCTTGTCGTCGAGTATTAGTCCACCATTTTAATGAAGAGTTGTATTCGACTAACTTTGAAAATAACAGCCCCCAAGGCTATAACCTAAAAATTCTTCATAGATGATCCTTTCCATAAATTCAGCATTTGTCGGCGCCATCCTCGTACCTTTACTTTATCGTGTCAATGATGACGTAACTCTTCATCAGTGCGAACCGTTTTATGGGTAACACTGTAACTTCCGCGATTTTATGACCGTTTAACGGGCTGCACGATTTTTGACCGTTGGTGGGCTGCCGTTTCCGATCTTTGCGCCACGTCGCAACCCACGATCCTTCTCTCAGAAGATATATAAATGGCATAGTGGGGAATCGTACTGTTTACCAGCTCGTTAACTCCGCCACCTCCATTACCGATCTCCTCTGCCTCTTCCTCTCTTGCGGAGCCCCCAAGCGCACTTTTGTGCTGAATGCGCGTGAAGCATCTGGCCACCAAGAGCGATATGGCCAAGTCCTCTGCCACCAACTGGGTTCGCTCCACCATCACCAAGAAGGAGGTGGAGAAGGCCACGGCAGACGGCCTCATCGCCGCCCAGGACTCCATCAAGTTCCCCAGTACTGAACGGATCCCGAAGCCCCCGAGCGGTTATCGGGTAATATTCCTTGCTTTCCTTCTTCGCGGCTTCTCCCTTCCTGCCCATGAGTTTCTCCGTGGGCTTCTATTTGTTTACGGTGTGCAGCTTCATCAGCTCACACCAAATTCCCTTCTGCATATTGCTTGCTTCGTGACTCTTTGCGAGTCATTTTTGGGCATTGAGCCTCACTTTGCTCTCTGGAGATCGATCTTTCTACTCCGCCCCAATGTTTCTCTGGCAAGGAAACCCGAACTAGGCGGAGCCGTCGTTTCTGTGCGCCCTGAGGCGCAATATCTTGAATTTTCTATGGCCGCGTCTGTCCAAGGGTGGAGGACAAAGTGGTTCTATATCAAGGACCGCAGATCCTCTCCCGAAGATGAGTTCGGCCTTCCTCCCTTTGACGCGTCTCAAGAGGTGAAGAAATTGAAGTCATGGGACTCACTTCCCTCAGATGCGGAAGTTGCACAAATCCTTCCTCTTCTATCCCGCATTAAAAATCTGAAAACAGGCCTAGGAGGTGCTTTGTCGGGTACCCAACTCATGGCGTTTTTCATACAACGTCGAGTTCAACCCCTACAGCACCGCCTCACCAAGCTTTGGACTTATTCTGGCTTGGAAGACCCTACTCGCATATCTGAAGATCTGATGTCGAAAGAAGATGTCGACAAGCGAGTCAGGAATCTCACCAAGGAGCACTCAGTTGCTGACCTGAAGGCAGATTTCTTCGACTCCGTGCACCCTATTCCTGAGGTATACATCGCTGCATCCACTTTTATCAAACTTCTCTTAATTTCGACTTGCATTACTCTTTGCCTCTGCACTCTGCTGATTTATTAATATGCAGGGTCACCAATTCATTGTTTCTCGTCCCCCTCTTCCGGAGGAAGGGCCCCTTCCTGCTGATCTAGCATCTCCTGCATCTGAAGCCCCCGAGGCTGACGAAAGTCAGGACGGAGATGATGTCGAAGAATCAGAAGATGAGACTAGCTCATCGACATCTCCTCCTCCTACTCTTGCTGAAGATGTTGGTGTCGACAAAAAACGAAAACGTGTCGACGAAATTGCTTCATCGAGTTCTGCAGCGGCTGGAAAAACCCCCGTTCTTGCAGAAGATATGGAGTACTTTGACATGCTTGCATCGTAAGTATTGTAGTCGACCTTTTCAATTGCTTTGTTCTTGTCTAGTGCTTATAACTTATACTTTTCATGCAGTGACGATGAAGAACCACCAACATGTGCGACGGCTATTCCACCACCTTCTCCTGTGGCGACTGAGGAGCCTGTCGAACCATATGTTGCTCCGAGGACTACCAGGGCCTCTATAAAGAAGGTTTCTCAAACTCAAGCCCGAAACCTCAAATGCGCGAAGAAGACCAAAGAAGCCGAGGTTTCTCTGGAGGCCCATGCTCCTACAGTTTCTTCTGATGATGTAAGCGAAACTTTTTTCCCTTCTTTCCTTTCATGCACTTCTTCTCTTATACTCTTCTTTTATCAGGCTTTAGTCAAGAGATTTATCGCCCTGGGCACGGAGTGTGCGGGGTACCTAAAGGTTGCAAAATCTTCCGAAGGTGCGATTGTGATATTCAATCATTACTTTTCTTCTGCCCTTTTGTCTTTTGCTGTTTATCTGACTTCCCTTCGTCTGCTTTCACAGCTGCTTTAGCGACAGCCAATGCTCGCATTGCGTCGCTGGAAGCGGAGCTCAAAGCTTCGCAAAAAGCTTATGATGCTGCGACCTCTGCTAAGGCAATTGCTGAGAAGTCGCAAAAATCTGCGCTTGCCAAGGCGAAAAATGCTGAGAGGGCGTTAGCAGATGCCAACAAAGAACATGCTCAACGAGAGCAGGCCGTGGCAGAGCGTCTTCACACCATGTCTACTGCTGCCGAAAGTAAGTTCTTCGACTTGTCTTCTGTTTTCGTCCCCTGTTGCACTGGTGTATTTGTTGACACTTGCCTCTTCTTTTCTTTTCTATTGCGTAGAATTCTCAGGGGTATCTCCGTCGTCCCTGCAAACGGACGATGATCCTCTTATGGATGCGGTTAACCTACTCGAAGAGAACTGGATATCTATCCAGGAAACTTTTGAGTTGGTTGGCCGCGTTCTGTCACGGCTATTTGCCGGGTTGTGGCCGAAGAAAAAGATGGCAATCCCGAAGGGCAACCTGACTGAACTCGCCAAGACTTTTGACAGCGATGAAGACCCTACTCTCAATCTGAAGGGGTTGTCCATTAAGCGCGGCGCCGAAGGTGCCATTGCCCTTTCTCTTGCGCATGGTACAGACTTTGACTGGGAGAAAGTTAACTCCCCTCATGGCTATACCCGCGACGAGATGAAGGTGTTTTTCGAGAAGGCGAAGAAGTTGGCGCCTGCATTGCTGAACACAATTTCTCCTTCGGCAGCCTCTGCTGTGCCTGCTGCACCATCTCCAGCACCGAAAGCTCCGGTGCCACCATCGACTTCTAGCGAGGAACTGGCCGCGCCCCCTTCTTCCACGGAGCACAATGCTGAGGTGGCGTAGATTCAGCTTCTTTGTAGTACTTAGTTTTCTCCTTTTGAATGTAAAGACTCCAATTAAGTGCAACCCGAGAATCTTAACCAGAGGGTTATGCTCTTATGTAAATATATCTTCTTTGCATGGAGTATTATGCTATCTTTCTGAAATTGTTTCTCCTTTCTTTCTTTTTGTAGTCGATGCGTGACAGTGATCCTTCTTCTCATGCTCCTGCTCCTTCCTCTGCTCGTGGATTCAATCCTCAGATTTCATCGACTCCTAGTCGATGTAGTCATTGTGAAGAATATTCTTCCAGGATTTCCGATCTTGAGACTCGCCTATCCTTGGCCAAACGCCAAGCACAGATGGCTATTAAAAAGGCTAGCCAGGCCAGCGGCTATATGAAGAAAATCTCTTCACTTGAAGAAAAGGTCTCCAGCTTGACGGCGAAGGTTGTTCACAATGAAGAGTGCGAATCTTTCATTCTTGGAATTGTCGAGTCTGCTGGCGAGCTGTTGCGATGTGAGTTTTCTTTCGACTTCTTCTTTTGGCTGTTTGTGCACTTCTTTTGTGATATATTTGTCATTGTAGGTACTTGCTTGGATTTTGCTGCTGAAGAACGTCGAGTTGCTGAGCGAAATGCTGCTTTGGAGAAGATGTCGACTGGCTATGAAACTCTGTGGTCTGATCCTCGACGCCGTAGCGCCATTGTATTGCTTCAAGATCGTGCCCAGCACATTGGCGAGTCAGTTGATGGTTGCCGGCGAGCTCTTACAACTATGCACTCCATTATGCTTCCCCGTAATCCTTTGCCTGCAACTTTCCCCCTTCTTCTTGATGCTTTCCGATCCAGCCATCGTATTCATAGGTTAATAGAACTGAACTTAGTGGCTGGTGCCAATTTTGCTCTCGGGTGGATACGCAAGTGGCACCCCAGATTGAATTATAGCACGATGTCCTTAAGTTTAGCTCCCGGTGGAGCTAGCCTTCGGGTTCATATGGAGAACACGCTTCAACCTGCTCGAAGACTTGTAGCTAGGCTTCTAGAGGCGGATGCTGCGTTTTTCCGCGAGTATCATTATTTAGATCCTTTAGGTGTAGATGATTCTGACAACCCGATGTTGTAAAGTATGTGTGGAACGCGAGAGATTTTTCGCGACTATATGTCTGAAATTTATTCTCAAGGCGTATTTGTATGGTTCGTGCGTTTGCCGCATATTCTCTTTGAAAGACTCGTAAACTCGAATATGAGGAACGCTTTGTCTTTATTTATACTTATAATGTAAGATACATTGGGTGACCCAAGAGATCCGGCCTGTGACCCGTGTTCTGGATCTAGAGGGCATTGCCCCTGGAATAACTCGTGGCTTTTACGGCCTTTATTGTTTTACTCTATTGTCTTTATGATGCTTATGTCGCCGTAGCTTTCCCTTTCTCTTCTGTGCCTTTGTCTTCTCCTGATGTTCCTGTTCGTGGCTTCTTTGTTTCGGGCTCCGCGGTGCATCCTTCGAGTAGCTTGACGCCTTCTGTAGTCGCGTTCTTTGCTTTTTCTGCATGGTTGGCTATTACGCCAAAATTTTGCGCCATCTTGTGGAATTCCCTATCGCAGAGATCTGAAACTTCAAAGCTTCCTTTCACTGTAATTATTCCTTTTGGTCCTGGCATTTTAAGTACCAAATATGCGTAGTAAGGCACTGCCATGAATCGCGAAAACGCGGGTCGTCCGAGGATCGCGTGATATTGCGATGGCCAGTCCATGACTTCGAAGTCTAGTTTTTCCCTTCTGTAGTTTTGTCGGTTGCCGAAGCAAACATTGAGTGCTATTCGACCCAATGGGTAATTAGCACTTCTTGGTACGATTCCATGGAAGGAGCAATCTGTTGGTTTTAGGAATTCCAATGATATATGCATCGCCCTGAGTGTTTTCGCGTATATCAGGTTAATTCCACTTCCTGCGTCCATGAATATTCTATCAACATCATACGCGCCGATTTGAGCTTTGAGTACCAGAGGCGCGTTTCCTGGCCGAGGTACTGTTATGGGGTGGTCCTCTCTGTTGAACTCGATTGGTTGTTCTGACCAATGCAGATATTCTGTTGTAGCTGGAGGCGACATGACTGCTAGATTGACTTGTCGAGTTATACTCTTTTCTTCTTTGTTCGACTTGGGCACAGGTTGTATCATTGCTGTAATGTGTCCTTTTGATGGGACGTACCCTTCGTCGTCGTCGTCGTGTCCCTTGTTTTGCTGGTCTTGTCCTTGAGGAGCTCCATTGCTTCCTTGCTGGTTTGTCGCGGGATTGTTGCTTCCTTCAAATCCTTGTCGCCTTGCCTCGGTTTGTTTGTTTATTGCTGCTTCCTGTAGCTTTAAGAATGGTGTGCAGTCTTTCATCGCGTGCCTTGATACTCGCTTCCCGTCGACGAACGCTGAATGTATATGGCAAGGCCCGTTGAGCATATCATCTGGTGATGGGTTGTACTCTCTGGATTCTCTTGGTGGGAACTTCTTATATTCCTCTCTTCCGTAGCTGCGATATCCCGAGCTTCTGCGTTCGTTTCCCTGATAATTATTGTCTTTATATCCTGCGGCGACTTGGTTATGAGAGCCGTAGGTGTCGTAGTTTCGGGATCGTCTCCTTTGACTTCCGTATCTGTTTCTTCTGTCGTCCTCTGGAGATCGTGTCCGTTTGTTGTTGCACGCATCTTCTCCATCTGCAAATCTGTTTGCTGTGTCCATGAGATCTGACACTGTTTTTGGCTTGATTCTACCCATCTCTTCGACTAGGTCTCTTCGCCTTAATCCAATGATGAACGCGTCTATTGCTCTTTCGTCTGAAACTTCGACTGCTGAATTTTTGATGAGGCTCCATCTTTGGATGTACGCCCGTAATGTTTCGTCGCGTTGCTGTACGCATGCCTTGACTTCTTCTATTGATGCTGGTCGTTTGTATGTTGACCTGAAGTTGCTTGTAAATTGCTTTGTGAGGTCTTCCCAGCTTCCAATGGATTCTTTCTCTAATTTGCTCAACCATGACCTTGCTGCGCCGGTGAGGTGTAGTTGCAGACTTTGCATTGCTGTTTCTTTGGTTCCTCCTAGTATTTGGACTGCCTGCAAGTAATCTGCGAGCCATGATTGCGGTTCCTGTGACCCGTCGTATTTTTGCTGATCATGAGGTAGCTTGAATCCCTTAGGCACTGGCGTGATGCGAACCCTACGGGCAAAGCACGATGCCCCCATCTCCTTTTCGTCGTCCTCATAGTCGCGCCTTTCGTTTGGGGATCGCGATCTTCGAGTTCCACCGTGCTGTTTTGGTGATGGTGATCGAGATCGGTGTTTGCTGCTTTTATGCCGAGGACTATTGTGACGGCGAGGTGATCTTGCTTTATGCACTTCCTTGTGGTGATGTGCTTCTTCTCCTTTTGCTGATAGCTTGTGGCCCACCATATTGAGTCCGTTTAGCGCTGCTCTATGCATATGTTCTCTAGGATCTCCTGGACTTGGTCGAGTTGTAAGTAGATATGCTTGTGCTGCCACTAGTGCTGCTTCAGGAGTTTTTGGTAGGATGTTTCCCTGCTCGTCGACCGATAGGAAGGACGAGTCGAGGTTTTTGGAAATACTTTGCCTGTCAGAATACTCGAGGTTATCGTACCTTGAACCATGTCGACGATTTTTCCTTGCGTTGCTGTACGATGCGTCGCTTCGTGCTCTACGAGCAGCTTCACTGGCTGCGATGGCTGAATCTTTTCTTCTTTGTATCTCTACCTTTTCCTTTGCTAATTGCTTTGCTTGCTGCCTGAGGGCGTAATGATACCCAAAAAGCATGTCTTTGCTGGAGCTGGATGGTATTGGCGTGCCGTGTTCTACGGCTTCTCTTATTATTTTCCACTCGTCGACCGATAGTCGAATTTTCTCCCTAGCTGTGAGGGATTCCACTGTTTGTCCTTCTGCTAGGTGATTTGCTCCTCTGTCGATATTTGCTGGGTTTATCACTGGGTTGTTATTTTCATCAAATTCTTCTGAGTTGTCGCCCACAATGGCGAGTACCTGGCACTGCTTGCCGATGTTGCTATTAAAGCTTGAAAAGATCGAGTTGCTGTCTTCAGAAAGCTCTAACCCTGTCTTCCATGTGTCTGTTGAATTGTCTGAGATATTGTCGAGGCAGATCGTGAGATCGTCGATTTGGACTTCCACGTCAAAATTTTCCTTTTCTTCGTCGTCTTCTGCGATCTTTTCTTTTTGCATTTCTTCTAGGCTGACCGGCGAGTTTACTTCGCTGGAAGAGCCTTCAGAATACTCCATCATTATTGTTGTTTCGGTTCTTGTGTCGACGGATCTTGATCTTGTTTCGTCGGATCCGAAAGGCGAGAGGAACCCGACGGCCCGATGAAGATGCTCAAACTTCCAATTGTTAGTTCTACCTCTTAACTTCCGTCGACTTCTGGACTGCTGTTGGCTAAAAGCGAAAAAGCCGTCGAATTCATGATTCCAACGCCCAGATTCCCCACGGTCGGCGCCAATTGACGAGGGTTAACTCGACAAATGTCCTAGATGAAGGACTTAGGATCGGGGAGATAGGGCGTCGGATGAACTCGAAGGTGAAGTTAGTCGAAATAGGTGTGTATCGAAAGTAAACTTGGGTGTTCAACCTGGCTTGCTTTCAATCTGCCCTACACCGTCCCCTCCTGGCCCCTATATATAGGTGGCCAGGTCTCGAGGATCAGGTGGGGTTCGATACAGATTACAAATATCGACATACGGTAATAACTCGTATTCGACTATCATTACAGTTGGGCCTAGCTTAACGGGCCTCAGGGGTACTCAACTAACGGTCTCTAGTAATTATACCCTTGTCAGTCCCTGTGGCGCCGCTTGACACGTGTGCAAAGCCACTCGCTGCAATAGCGGCTTGGACAAAAAAATTGTTTAGGGGTAATACCGAGTGTACGAGTGTCACTAGCGGCTTGTACAAAATATTTTTCTGACTAAATCCAGGTCCATTGTACCTTCGACTCACCGTTGAAGACAAAGTACAAACTTGGTATTGACCAAGTCCAGGTCCATTATACCGAGCGTCAATGGCGGCTTGGACATAATATTTTCTATAGGCTAGGGTAGACTACGAGTGGGTAAGTCGATATACACTTCAGTTTCCATATTCAACATTTTTCAGTCAGGACATCAAGAAAAGAACACAGTGACTTCCGTCAGAAAAAATGTCAAGGGACATTTGTTTCTAGAATGATGAGCAGATCCCTCAAAAAACAAAAAGAATGATGAGCCGGTTATAGCTGAAGCAAAAAAAATCATCTTGTGCCAAACATAGCAGTGATACAGAAAAATAAAGACACCAGAACCATGATAGCGTTGTTACTAATGTTGTTGCGCATACAATTTTACTCAAGTTCGCGATGCTCATATTTTCAGTCATATTTTCTATGTGTGGTGCTTGAGACAAAAGGTCAAGAAACCCTTTGTGCATGCAATTTTATTCAAGAAATTTATGATTCATTATAAGTATATGTAAACAGTCTATGATTCATTATTGCAGCTTAAGTGGAGCCAAACGTAGAATCCAACCGAAAACACCTGACTAGACATTAGAACGTAAAAAAGGACATTTATTTATCATGAAACAGGAAACTTGGATCCTACTGGAACCTAGGGATTTCGATCATGGCTGGTGACAGGAAAATGCAAATCCACGAAGATCATCTAAGTATGAATACTCAGAAAGAAAGCATCCATCTCCATGCTAACGCCAACATACTGTGGCTTGTTTCATGGGGCACTGTCTTGCTCGCCCTTTTGTGCATTAATATCAGCGAGTAGATCCTTAAGTTCACCTTTCTGAAGAAAACCGAGAGAAGTCAGCCACCAAGTGAAAGATACTAGCTCAGCTGGATGCACTTGGTAAATGAAACAGTAAAGATCAGCTCACTTGCCTGGTGCATGTTTAATATGATATCAGATCCCCCAACGAACTCTCCTTTGATAAATATTTGGGGAAATGTAGGCCAGTTACTGCACAGACAAATAGGAGATTTTTTAAGTAATAATATCATCAAATGATAAATGACGTATCATGATGCATACGGATGAAACTGAATAAAAACGGATCTCTGAAAGATGAACATGAAAAGCATATCTGAAATGTTGTAGCACAGGGAGATATTTGGATGAATGTATTTTACATAAATCCTCAACCTAATAAAATTCATATTCTGTAGGATTAACATTTGTTGAAATTAATTTATCCCATATCAAAACATAATTTCTTCAGCATATCATCGCATACCCTATTACAATGATGCAGAATTTCAAGTATATACCACACACGTCTAGGTCCATCTACAACTATTTCATTAAGGATGTTCTGGCGACCCACTTACGTGTGAGCTTTGACACTCTCCTTGAGCTTCATATTACTCAGAATATCTCTAGCACTGATCGAGACATCTGTAATATACAAGATATGATTTAGGGATTGAAGAGATACAACTAACTGATAGCTGGTAGTGAGATATAGTTTACCATATTGCTGGAGGACCTTAACTGCGAGTGCACTAAATCCACATCTGGGAGCATCAGGATAACCCTTCATGTAAATCAAAACTGGATTCTCTTTGATATCCTGCCAAAGATTTCACCAAGGTAATTAATTAATGTCAGAAGAACATGGTACAACTTTAAGCTTTACAAATTTCCAGTGACATGCCTATTTTTGTTACATTTCAAGTGCTTGAATCTAAATGTTCTGAAAGCTTATATGTACATGTAAATACCTGAGCAACAATGTCAAGCAAAGACATGTCACAACCTTTGCTTGTAGGCTGGAAATCTTGATGCGTATCAGGATCAGCAGCTGCTCGTGTTGTACTTGCACCCCCATTCACGTTAGAATCACCACTGGGTGCTGATGAGTAGGTCATGAACTGCTGGAAAGTTGGTCGTGACACAACCTGCTTTTCCAGTTATCATGCAAAATAAGGTCATTACACGAACATGAGACCAGCATCACAACAGAAAAGCTGATGGTTCAACATTGGTTGGTTCTTCAATATACTGGAAGCAAAATAAAACGTGACACTTCTATAGAGCACAAAAAGGTGGGTAAAAGGACAATAAATGCCGAGAAAAATTGAGGTAATGAAGAGGAAAAACCAACGAGAGAACCTCAACTTTGATAAAGACATCAAGTCTAAACTGAAACTAAATTTGCAACCCTCTATAGCTTCCAACGGCTCACAGCCCCTTTTTCCATTTCAAATGAAATCAACCACCATTTCATAGCATTACAAAGTTAACAGACAGGAGATGATGCCAGACTCAGCGAACCAGTCCCTCCAGTGCAGGTGCACAGCATTAAATGGATTGCCTAAACATCCCATTTAAATGAAACATATCTATGGGAGACCATTAGGGAGGGAACTGTAGCATCCATAACATTCAACTTTCATTGAGACATAATGATGGCCTGCTTATAGCGCAAATGATCATGTCAAATACCGAAATGAGCCCAACTCTAAACATTAGGATTTCGCCCAAGACATCATAGCAACTCCAAACATGATATTTTTTTAAAAAAAAGGGGGCAACAGGTAATGGAGTGTGTGACCACCGTCCGCTTCAAGGGTCATCTAAAGAGTTTGTGTGCGCGGCTTCTGAAGGCAAAAAACTACCCCGCTGGCAATTTACTAGACACCTACTTTGTCCAAAACACATAAGCTTCTTGGCAAGGCATTATGCACGATCTCGAACTGGTAAAGAGAGGGGCTATATGGCGTATTGGCTCCAGGTCCCAAGTCAAAATTTGGCGTGACCATTGGGTATCAAGGAATGATTCACTCGAAGTTTCAGGTAAACAATCAGGTTTATGTCACAAATGGGTAGCTGAACTCATAAACCCTGGGGACAGTGCGTGGAATGATGAGTTGATCAAATACCTGTGCCATCCTCATGACGCTGAGGCGATCCAACAGATTAAGCTACCAACTCGAGCTGTAGATGACTTCGTTGCATGGCACTTTCAAATGCCAGACCAGTTTTCTGTCCGAAGTACTTATAAGTTGGGAATGCGCCAACACTTGCTTGACATCGGCCCAGACAATGCAGCAGGTTGGCAGAGGGAGAGTGCTTGATCTGGAACCTTATTTGGATGTCACCTGTACCCCAGAAAATAAGGGTCTTCGGCTGGAGGTTGGCCATCACCGAATCAACATAATATTGCCTACGTGGGTGCAGAGATAGAAGTTGATTATCATGATATGGTGAGCTGCACGCTGGCTAGGGTCTACGTGACAATCTTCGCTAAGTCTGGGAGCTGCCTCCAGAGACTGCCTTTCAGCATCTGGGAGCTGCCTCCAGAGACTGCCTTTCAGCAAACTGGTCGGCACTGGCTGTTGCAACTCCTTGCAAGTAATAATGAAAGTATGCGCGTAAAATCTCGTCTTCTTGTTTTGGCGAGTCTGGCACCACTGGAATAAAGTGGTGCACGGAGACGGGATGGCATCCGTCGTGGCGTCTGTGTTGTTTGTACCGAGCTATATGGATTCCCTCTAAAATGGAAACTTGGGCGCCGTGGACAACAAAGGTAAAGCTCTGGTACTTGGATTTCGAACACATGCCACTCCTGATGCAGATAGTATCACTATTTGGGAACCTCCTCCATCCGGGTGGATTAAAGCTAATGTCGATGCTGGCTTGGACGTGAGAACGGAACACGGTGGCATCGGTTTTGTTATCCGCAATCATCCTGGTTGTGTTCTGCGCTCTGCTCGACCTTTCATCCCAACCTGTGTGAGCGCTGAAGCTGGTGAAGTTATGGCGTGCATCGAGGGCCTCAGACATCCCGGTCATCCCACGCAATGGCCAGCAATCAGGCTCAAGCGATCAACACCCTGTCGCCTGATTGCACTGATCAGTCCACGAACCGGAGCTTATACAGGGACTCAGGGAGGCATAAGGGCTCATGATGTGTCTCCCAGATTTGAAATTAAGTAAATATGAGGCGGGCGGGATGATCATCGATGACTGTAGGAACACTATATCTTGATCAACTAAGCTCACAGTTTGCCTCAACAACACCAAAAAAATTCGCTACGGTATCATCTAGAAAGACGAGACGGATAATCATAACACTAAATTGACAGTAGAACAATTTACGAACGGATTTCAGAGCTACCAGGCCCCTGCGAACCTGACAGGCGACTAGGGATTTCAGGGTTCGATTTCAGAGCATGGTGTTGAATTCCGAACTTACCGCCGCCGTGCTGGACGCGCGGCACGACCGCACGAGCCCCCTGAGGAGGGAAGTCGACACCAGCCTCGCCATGTCCCCTGCATCGGCAGACACCAACGGTTAGGCGACGGCGGTTGATCTGGATGGCGGTGTGCAACGGAAACTGGTGGGGGGTTTGAGTAATTGCAGGATGGAAACAAGCTCGTACCGATGGGCGATGGCCAAGGTTGCGGACGGGGTGGAGACGGCAGGGAGGGCGGTGTCGCGACGAGGCGACGGCGACGGCGACGGCGGCGGCTGGAGTAGGGCTTGACCGCTTGAGGCGTGTCGTTGGGTCGGTTGGGTCGGGTAGGCCCAACCCAAGCCCAGACTCACGGGAGGACAAGATGCACCCGCGCCAGGCCCGCGCGGTCGCGGCCACCGACGGGCACGCACAGGTATCGTGTCGGCGCCGGCGATTTAAACAAAAATAACCCAAACTTGAAACGATTTCAAATAATAAATCGTCGACGAAACTATTTCAAAAAAATAACCTCTTTTAGCTTCGCCATTCACGGTGGCGAAGTAGCTGAGGGTGCGTCGCCACAGGCAGTGGCGAAGCAGTGATGTGTGTCGCCACTCACGGTGGCGAAGCAGCTAAGCGAGTGGCGAAGCAGAATAGGGTTAGCAAAACTCCCTCACGCGCCCGACCGGCCCCTCTCTCCTCACTTCTCCCTCCCCACCTCTCTCTCCCTCTCCATTGCGGCGGCGGCTGGGACACTTCTCCTTGCTCTTGCTCAAGATCTTCACCAAGAATAAGATCTTCTCCCTCTTCCCCTTGCTCAAGATCTTCACCAAGGTACTCTCCCTCCAATCCCCTTGCTCTTCTCCCTCTTCCCCTTCTCTAATCCCCTTCTTTGAATCCTACTTAGTGATGCATGGATTGATATGGTTGTATGGTAGTGATTTGTGTGTTTGATTCATAGTTAGTGATATTGTGTGTTTGATTCATGGATATTATGGTAGTGATATTGTGTGTGTTTGATTCATAGTTAGTGATATTGTGTTCATAGTTAGTGATATGGTTGTATGGATGCATGGTAGTGATGCATGGATCTTCTAAATAGATGTTTTAGATGGATGAATTTGTGAATCCTAGTTAGTGATTTGTGTGTTTGATTCATATGGATGGATTTGTGTGGTGGACTTGTATGGTAGATTCAAATGGATGGATATGTGTGTTTGATTCATATGGATGGATTTGTGTGGTGGATATGTGTGATTGATTTATGTTTGTTGTTATTGAACTAGCAAATTAAGATTACTTGTGATGTCCAATTTATATGCTCACATTATAGTCGGATTGTTTAGGATGGAGGATTTAAGTAATGAAAGCATTCTCGAGGGTGAAGTTGATGTTAAGCACCGTGCCTATAAGATGTCCGAGAAGAATATGGTAATTATAAAACCAAGTACTCAAATGTAATATTCTTAAGCGTGAATTGGTATGTGACACCATGCATGTATGTTCGTCACCGTGCAGATTTTTGGACCATTGCGACTGAGGTACAACCAGATGACGTCAACGGCGATGAACTATGATGAGCGGTACACCCCCTACATCCGCAATCTAGGGCTTCTACCGTTCATCCATATGGTCACCCGGACGACACTCAACGTCAATCCTGCCGCGATCACCGCGCTTGTGGACCGGTGGAGGCCGGAGACCCACACCTTTCACCTCCGGACCGGCGAGATGACGATCACGCTGGAGGACATGGCGATGATACTTGCGCTCCCCATCGAGGGGGCTCCTCTTTGCATCGATACATCCTCTGATGATTGGCGCGGGAAGATGTTAGATCTCATTGGGAAGTGTCCCGGGGATACTCTCAACAGGCAAGGAGTAAAGTTGAGGGTCCCTGCGGGGGCAACTTTTAAATGGATCTCAGATAACTTCGGTACGTGCCCTGAGGATGCCGATGAGGATCTCGTCAAGATCTACGCCCGCGTGTACGTGTGGTATGTTATCACACGGTCTCTGTTCAATGACACTAGTGGGAAGACCGCACACTGGCATTGGCTGAAGGCGCTCACCGTCATGGATAAGAAGTGGAGCTGGGGCACTGCTGCATTGGCTTGGTTGTATCGTCAGGTAATGAGTTGTTTTCATACATTGGCTACATTCTTGTTATATGTGCATAGTAAGTTTCCTTCCTATCAGTAATATATGAATTTTAGATTCAGCTACTTGACAAACTAGCCCTGTATACAATCTGTGACACTTAAATATCTCTTTTTGCAGTATTATTATCTTGGTCACATTTTCAGATATACTCAAACACTTGGTTCCTCTTGATCTATGCATTGGCTAAATCAGTGTTTTCTCCTCATTTCCTACGTAGAAATTTCATATGTTAGACCACTCCGTACATTTGCTCTCCATTTTGGCTACATTCTTGTTATTGATGTTTGCTTTCATACCTTTTGCAGCTTGACGATGCTTGTTGTAGGACAGAGCCACAAGCTTGTATTGCTGGTTCCCTCCTCCTTCTTTCGGTGTGGAGTTGGGAACGCTTCCCTGTTAGACGGCCGAAAATTAGTCCTCGTAGAGACTGGGACGATGCTGACGACCGCCACCGGTATCCCACGTTTGCTTACTATTGGGACCAGCATTCTGAGTTCACTTCTGACCCAGAACATGCATATCGACAATACACCAACGAGTTTGACAACCTAACCCCTGAGCAGGTAAAAAACTCTATTCCCTCACTCTGAACTTGTCATATATATGATATATGATATTGTGAGCTTGATCTTCTTTGATATGATCTTCTTTGATATATGATATATGATATTGTGAGCTTGATCTTTCTTTGATATGATCTTCTTTGATATATGATATATGATCTTCTTTGATATATGATATATGATATTGTGAGCTTGATCTTTCTTTGATATGATCTTCTTTGATATATGATATATGATCTTCTTTGATATATGATATATGATATATGATATTGTGAGCTTGATCTTCTTTGATATATGATATATGATCTTCTTTGATATATGATATATGATCTTCTTTGATATATGATCTTGTCTCGGGTATTTAGGATCTTTATTATTGGGCATGTTGTAGGTGATATGGCAACCATATGGCAAAGGATATTCTTACGGGGCGCCTTCTTACGGTGACACTGCCTGGGAGATTAACCCTGCTTGCATGGCTGAACAAGCTCTGTTTCATATGCGTTGCCCGTTGATATGCATGTGGGCTGTTGAGCTTCACTTGACGCAGCGGGTTATGCGGCAGTTTGATCTATATCAAGAGTACCCGCCGATGTATGAGGACACGGATCGTCAGCTTCACCGGTATGAATCATATTTCTGCCGTTCCGCCATTGTGTAATGTAATTCTTGTTTGTTGACAGTGTGCTATTTTTATTGTGCAGCTATGACAGGATCAAATGTCAGAAGACAGATTGGCCCAATATTCACAAGATGCATATCAAGACGTTTCAACAACGTGTGACGGAGACTAAGCGGGCAAAAGGAATAAATATAGCGGACCATTCTGATGAGGCTTTCAACAACTATCTCCGTTGGTTTCAACCTCGGACTCGTTTGCAGCTTCTTCCGGATGCCTACACGGATGAGATTTTGGAAGAACCTTTGCCGTTCGACCAGCTTGGCAATCTTGCTTACAATAAGCTTGTCAGAGAGGGGCGCCAAGTCCCTTTTGCTTCATCGATTAACTTTGTGGTAAGCTTGTTCTTCTTTTTGGAATCTCACTACTATCTCTACTTGCCACTTGTGTCTTTACATATTCATATACATGCTAGCGCTCGGAGATCCAGAAGCAAGCTGCTGAATTCGAGGGGGCTTTGGAAATTCCGGAGCACAAAGATGGCTATTCAAGATTGCGAGAATTTGTGAAGGTATTAATTTGCCGGATAACATATTCTACTCATGAATGGTGAAATGCTGGATAATGCACTAGCCATTGCCTAGCCATTGCTAAATGCCTTGCTTTTGAGTTCTTATAAATTTGTGATAGCCATTGCTAGTTTATTTTGAAACTTTAAGACCATTGCCTAGCCATTGCTAAATGCCAAGTACTACATGTTGCTAGTTTCTTTTCAAACTTTAAGACCATGAGACCATTACAATGCATGTGACTACTTGCGGTGCTTTTCCTTTTAACCCTACTTGCGGTGTTTTATACTTTTGACAATTATTTTCTTCTTATAGCGTCAGGGCCAGAAGTTACGGAGATTAGGAAACCTTCTTGGTTGCCGTGATCCTGAGATTGCATCAACGCCGTCGCCGTCCCAGTCTCATGCCATATCGGACTCCGCGGATGATGAATCCACGCCGGAACAAGAGGATGAAGAGGAACAAGAGGATCCCCTACCATCGAAGAGAAAGAACAAAGGTGTACATAGGGACAAGTACACACCACATGATTTTAAGGAGAAGACAAAGAAGAAGGTGGTCACGGAAGAAGTCTCCGATTCCGACGATGACAATTATGTGTTGGAGGCACGGAAGAAGATCGCTCCGCGTAGGGGAGGAGGGAAGCGTGGAAGAAAGTAGAAGTTTAGGTTTTATCCTATCTAGCTTGTGTATGAACTTGTGCTTGTGTATGACGGACACTGGGTTTGGCTATGTAATATTTGAACTATGAGCTTGATGTTTGGATATGATCATGTGCTCGAATTTCATATATGATCTTCTTTGATATATGATATTGTGAGCTTGATCTTCTTTGATATGATCATATATGATATATGATATTGTGAGCTTGATCTTCTTTGATATGATCATATATGATATATGATATATGATATTGTGAGCTTGATCTTTCTTTGATATGATCTTCTTTGATATATGATATATGATATTGTGAGCTTGATCTTTCTTTGATATATGATATATGATCTTCTTTGATATATGATATATGATATATGATATTGTGAGCTTGATCTTCTTTGATATATGGTATATGATCTTCTTTGATATATGATCTTGTTTGATATGTGATATATGATATTCAAAAGAAGATTTTGAGCTGATTTCATATATCCAGGCTTGCGTCGCCACTGGGAGTGGCGAAGCAGGCGTGCGTCGCCACTGTGAGTGGCGAAGCACAGGAGGCAGCTGCGCCCGGCCGCAGCGCAGCACGCAAAGGCTGCGTCGCCACTGGGAGTGGCGAAGCACAGCTGCGTCGCCACTGGGAGTGGCGAAGCAAAGCTGCGTCGCCACTGGGAGTGGCGAAGCAAGCCTGGACTCGAAAAAATGCTGAAAAACTATGAAAAAATGAAGCAACTTTAACTTGTGTCAACTTTAACTTCAGCAGCAACAACTACTGCACAAGTATAACACATAGATCGAAATGACAGAGATCACACAAGGTTCACACAATATTTCGAAATGGAAGCAAATAGTTCTAAATGACATGGTTCACAAGGTTCGAAATGAGAGGGATCAAACAAGGTTCACAGGAATGCTCTACTCGCTCAAACATGGTCCCTTTGCCTTCGCCTTCGCCATGGCCTTCCTCTTCTTCTCTTCTTCTTCCTTCTCCTCCCTAATGGCACGCACCTCGGCAGCCAACCTCTCAAATAGTTCCTTCTTCTCCCTCTTCTTCTCTTCTTCTTTCTTCTCCTCCCTTGCTAGGTGCGCCGCCCAAACAGCCTGGCGCTGCTTCAACTCACGCGCTTCTCGTTCTCTCTTCTCTTTAAGTGCTTTGGCGCGCTACTTGTCCTCCCACATCATATGTTCCCACCGCATTTGCTGCCACCTTTTCCGCTCCGCTTCCTCTTTTTCAGCTTCCTCTTTCAGCTTCCTCTTTCTTTCTTCCACTTTCTTGGCCGCATCTTGTTCCTTCACTCTCCTCAAAGCTTCATTTTGAACATCTTCGTCCTCCTTGTGACCTTGAGTTGAGCTATGTCCCGTCCCACTCACCTTTCTCTCCCTCTCCATCTCTACTTCCATGTTGCTTATCTTATCGTAGGCTCTCTTCATTATCTCATCGTACTCACGAATGCTCTTTATTACCCCCTCCGCAAGCTCCTTCTGACGTTGCTCTTCTCTTTCTCTCCTCATTCTTTCCTCACGAATCCTCAATTGTTGATCTTCTTCCATCCTCATTTGTGTTGCCTCTTTCTTCTTCCTCTCGGCCGCATCCATCTCCATCACCTTCCTCCATGACTCATTGAAGGTCTGATCCCCCTCCTTGTTGGCTTGACTCCCCGCCATATCTACAATAAGAGTGGAGATAAATGTTAGTAAACACAATATGTAAAATGTTATCTCAAATTTAAAAATTGTAGAGCACAAAATAAAAGTACATACGGAAATGGTCCTTGTAGATATCCTATCATACTAGTTCGATTTACACCACGGACTCCTCTAAGACCTAGTTGTCTTCCTCTTTGTTGCCTAGGATTACGATAGCTTGGACCACCTCCGTGGCTTCGACCACCTCGGTGACTAGGACCACTTTGTTGGCTCGCAACACTATGTTGGCTAATCCTTTGTTGGCTTAGGCTAGGACCATCTTGGTGGCTTCGACCACTTTGTTGGGTACTCCGTTGTTGGCTTGGACCACTTTGTTGGGTACTCCTATGTTGGCTTGGGCTTGGAACATCTCGGTGGCTTGGACCACTTTGTTGGCTACTCCTTTGTTGGCTTGGACCACCTTGTTGGCTTGAATCACCTTGTTGACTACTCATGGGTTGGCTTGCGTTTGAGTCATTTCTCTTTGTTCTTTTCCTTTGGGTACATGTCCTAGCATTGTGTCCATGACCATTACACTTTCCACAACGAGCTCTATCACATGGCTCTTGAAATTGGTCATTTCCTGATTCTCTCGCACCACCACGACCCCATCCATCCATATCACCCCTAAAACGCTTTGTCTGACGTCTTCCACGTTTAACAACCTTCCATGACGGATGGGGCCAGAGTTGGATTCCATGATACTCGGGCCACTGTGATTGGTCTAGGTACGGGTTAAATCTAGGAGCCCATGTTTTCTTGGTCGTCGTGATGGAGAACTCTGACTCTCTCACGGTGAGAGGGTGATTGTAGTCGAAATGACGCACCCGAGCCGCCGTTAGCAAATGCGAGCAAGCGAGATGGACCAAAGATGGCCTCGCACATGTGCACTCGCAAGTCCTTAGCGAGACCTTGAAAGCTCGGCCTCCGTGTTGGACACCGTCGGCCGTGGTTCCTCCGGGCTCGTTCACTTGATAAATGAGCTCATCGTTATCATAAACGGTTGCAACTTCAGAATCCGCCTTACGAGACTGAAATGTCCTCCACTCGTCAACTTTGGGTGGGTACTCGTATTTATGCTTTTGCGTATTGTCTCCCGCAATCTGCCTTTCCGTTTCATCTGAGTACTTTAAAAAATACTCATTCAACTTGTCGAATGTGTATCGCACAATTGCCGTCACGGGCAATGCACGGACTCCCTTGAGGACCTTGTTGAAGCACTCTGCCATATTGCTTGTCATTTGACCGTACCTCCGACCATTTTCATCGTAGGCTCTTGCCCACTTTGTTCTATCTTGGATGTGCCTAGTGAGAAATGCTTGACCCTTAGCATCGAGCTTTCTGTTTGAGGTCAATTTGATGTACAAGTTTGCGAAACGCCGGTCAGTGAAAGCGAGACAACAATCTTGAAGATCATCAGTCAACTCCTTGCTACCACATGCCCTATAGAAGTTTGAACAGAAATGCCTCATGCACCATCTATGGTGCAAAGTAGCATGCCCTGGAATTTCAATATTTACCGCTGCGAGAATTCCTTGATGTCGATCTGAGATGACACAAATTTCCCTTTGTGGCGGTAATACCTTGGTCCTCAAAAGGTGAAAAAACCACTGCCAGTTATTGTTGTTCTCCGCCTCTACGAAAGCAAATGCCAAAGGAACCAAACGGTTGTTGGCATCATTTGCTATTGCAACCAAGAGAGTCCCCCTATATTGCCCGGTCAAAAATGTCCCATCAACGGAGATTACCGGTCTACAATGCTCGAAAGCTTTCATGCATTGCTGGAAAGCCCAAAATGCACGGCCAAATACTCGGACAGTTCTTCCATTGTAAATCCTTGTTTCCTGTCCATAAGGCTCTACCACATGAACCATGCCCGGGTTTGCATCGGCCATTGCTAACAACAACCGAGGAATTCGGTTGTATGCTTCTTCCCAATCACCATACAACATCCTGAATGCAGCTTGCTTTGCTTTCCATGCCTTGCCGTATTTCACATCATAGTGAAAGAGAGCTTTCACAAGCTCCATGACTGTTTTGATGCTCATTGTTGGAAGTGACGAGATTTGGTTGGAAAGTCTATATGCGATGAACTCGGAGGTGAGTTGTCGGTGATCGTGCTTTACTGCTTTGCCATCCACCCTCTTTCCGCGACACATGTGAGTTGGCACACAACTTGTTATGCGCCACTCGGGTCCTCCCTTCCATGGTCTTGCACGCACAATCCAAGGACATCGATCCTCCTCGCACTTAACAGTGTAACGCTTCTTCACGTCTGAGTGAAGCACCGTATAGGGACGATGATACTTAACCGAGAAGTCCTTGATTCATTGTTTAAATTCTAGCAAGGTTTTGAACATCAAGCCTTTTGATATACCATTACTCTCGTGATTGCCATCCCGGTAAGAAGTAGGCCTTGGTCCAAGCACTATACCCTCGCCGCCGTCAACCGTGGCTTCATCCGCGAGACTAAGATCACGGAACAATGGTATCCGATGATCTCGCCCCAATACCTCCTCGTGGACTTCGGCCTCATAGGCCGTGAACCCTTCCTCATCAACTTCTTCTTCGGGACCATCGTCATCCGAGTCCGATGCATAGCATCGCGAGTACGGGATGTCATGGTCCATGTTTTCTTGCGTATAGTACATATCCAAATCTCCAACATTGTGGTCATGAAGCTCAATATCATTGTCATCATCCCCGCACTCATCATCCTCCTCTTCCAATGATAGTGTCTCCTTTGAAATTGGCCTTCCATCCGTCATTTCTTCTTGGTGGTTCGGTGGAGAATTCCTAGCATCAACCCGGGAGGCACTCCGGTTCAAGTCCACATGCAAAGTACCACCAGTTTTTTTGGTGGCAAATAACTCAAGAGCCTTGTCGAGAGATTCGGCCACCACCTCCTTGTATGCACCCCAACGTTGCTCGGAGTTGATACGCATTATCTTCCAACGGAAGTGCATGCCAAATCCGGCGTTGTGCCTACCTTCCAACTCAACAACATCACTAGGGTCCATCCAATTCAACTCTATTCTAACTTGTTCCAAGACCTCGGCGTACGTAGGAGTACGCTCGAACACCAAGTCAAGCTCATCCGGGTCGGGCTCTATATTGCCTTTCAAATATGCTTCCTTGTCAACATGATGAACATGAACAATTCTCGCCATACCTAATTTTTATTATCAACAATAAGGTAAAAAAATTAATAAGTACCTATGCCAATATTTACTCATCACATCATACTTCATAACAATAAAACCCTAACCCTAACCCTAACATAACAAGAAAATCCTAACCCTAACCCTAACATAACAACAAACCCTAACCTCACAAACCCTTACCCTAACCTACCAATATACACTAAAATACTTCATACACATCATACAAGCCAACATTGACCAAATTAACATTGCAATTTGGGTGAATCAATATTTCTAGGGTTTCCAAGATTTGGGGATTCAAAACCAAATATGCAAATTCCAATGGGTCAAATCAATGGGAAATGATGGAGAGTACCTTAGGAGACTTGGGGAAGGAGAAATCCACGGAGAAAAGCTTCGATTTGGGTGGGAGGATTGAGAGGGGGAGAGAGAGCCGCCTTTGCTGTGAAAAGATGAGGGAGGAAGTGAGTGAGGAGGCCAGCTCGGGGCTGGGCTCCAAACCCTAACCCTAAAGTGCTTCGCCACTGAGAGTGGCGAAGCAGGCCATTGTGCTTCGCCACTCAGAGTGGCGACGCAAGAACGCCTGCTTCGCCACCGTGAGTGGCGACGCACATCACTGCTTCGCCACTGCCTGTGGCGACGCACCCTCAGCTGCTTCGCCACCGTGAATGGCGAAGCTAAAAGAGGTTATTTTTTTGAAATAGTTTGGCCGATGGTTTATTATTTGAAATCGTTTCAAATTTGGGTTATTTTTGTCTAAATCGCCGTCGACGCCTCCGCCAAAAAAAAAAGTGTCGGCGCCTGGCCACTGTTGCTCACTGGTGGACTTCACGTCACACACGCTCACACACAGGACACAGCGTCGGAACGCACGTCGGGTTCACGAGCCGACTCGTGCGTTTTGGGCTCCTTTTCACGGCACTGGAGTGGACCGTGGCGGACGGGCGTGCGCAGCCTGGCCGTCGTTCTCACGCATTTTATTTACCCGTAGGCCGGAGAGAGTTGATACACGACACGAGAGATCACGGGATGGCCGCTTCTTCTCACGCTACCTGCGCTGATGTATGTAGTACGTGTCTCCTCGTCCACCGCACAGCTTGTCAACCGCGTGACACACTGGCGGAGCTATGTAGGGGCCGAACCGGGCCACGGCCCGCCCAAGATTTTTGCCGAAAATAAATTAGGTACTAGGCATCAGAGGCCCAGCCCAACAGAATGGCTGATCGTTAGCTGTTTGCCTGTCTCCAACGAGTCCAGGAGCCGGACGGACAGTTCTTTCTTGACCAGACAAGACGGAGAGAGAGACGCGCGCAGACTGTCTCGCTAGGTTTAGGAATTAAAGAGCGGTGGCGGAGGGGCTGCGCTCGCCCGTCGCCCGGTCACCGCAGCTCGCAGGCACAAGCTGAGGTCGCCCATTCGCCCGTCGCTCGTCGCCTCGCCCGTCGCCCGGTCGCCCCAGTTCGCAGGCACAGCCGCACGCACGGCAGCCGACGACGCGACCAGCAACAAATCAAGCCAGTTCAGCAGTACTCGTCCTTAATTTCTCTATTCGGGTACCTTTCTTTCTTTCCCCAAATCCCTAGTTAGCAATTTGTCACGGATTGGATTGTTCCCTGAAATAATTTCAATTTTACAAATTACAACAGCTATGGGGAGAAGAATCGATTTTATATTGGAAAGAAAAAGGAGATTTTTCATGAAAACGCAACAAACTGTTGCATTTCATTTCATTGGAAAGGCAGAATAGTTTGGATACAGCAGGCCTCCAGCGACACAACTAAAGTTGAAGATCCTCTGGAACCAACAACTGATCATTTGCCCTTTCTTGAATTGGAACAACATCAACACATCCATGACGAAGGACAATCAAAACGGGTCGAAAAGCTGAATTGTAGTATCCAGTATGTCCTGTGAAGTGGTATGATTTAGAACAAAAAAATTGTGTTTTTTCTAGCTTGGCCCGCCCATGAATTCCTTTGAAGCTCCGCCACTGGCGTGACATATCCAGCTTGAGCTTGTCAACCCCCCATGGACCTTGCCTCAGGATGCAGACGGACGTATCCGCGGTGTCCGTTGCGTCTGCCCACAAAGCCGTGAAGGATATTTTAGGTGTCCGTGGAGTCCATGTAATCGCGTTCAGCTGTCCACGATGTCCACCGGACAATGCGGACGTGCCGATGCACGCTAGCTAGCGCTAGCTTGTATACGTAACTTCTTTAGTCAGCAGCTTGTATACGTGATCTATGCACTAAACTAGCTTAGCGTCTGTCCACCAGTCTAGTCTGATCACCATTTTAGACTGCATACTCTATCTTATGTATACAAAATCATACACAGAATTTATACTTCAGTGTACATACTCTGGCATGGACTATAAAGAAATACAATAAATTCTTCCAATTATCATCATCTTGTTGCACTTAACTCGTATATATCAAATACAAACCAGTACTCTAGTAAGCAGTAGCTGAATTATTACTTGCTACAATAGTTCAGAACTTCAGATACATAACTCACTAATCATCATTCGTTGTATTGTATCTCCCTAAATGCAACCTACACAAATCACCAGCCTCTTTAATCAAAAGCTTCTTTAGTCAAAATTGCGATTCAAAGTATATCTCGCCGAATTCTACGGAAGGTTACAGGATGCGACCTCAGAATTTAAATCTTACAACCGAGAGAGAGCGAGGGGAAAAGCTATCCTATGCCAGGCATGGCCAAAGCCGCCAAATACTTGCCAAGTCATTCGGTCCAAGTCATGTGGCATGCAAGTCATGAGTTTCTTGGTTATCATCAGCGAGCTAGCTCACTCAGTTCCTGTAAGCATCAAAACGAAGATCACTTGGAGCACATGACTTCTGCAACTTTGACAATCGAGTGTCACTTAGGGTTGCAGTGCACTGCAAAAAATAAACAAATTGAAAACAGATCCACTTAGTATTGTGATAAAAATATTTTAGCTGAAACTAAATAACTTGCATTTCGATAAAGATATGAACATGTACACACTCAAACTCAACAATAATACAGCATATTTAGCTAACATCCTGCCGCTAATTCAACAATCAAGTGTCACTAAGTTGCAGCGCACTCAAAATTCAGGTTATCTAGAAACTCTGTTTTTGTTACAGAGTACATATGCAAAACAGGACATAATCAACTCGGAAAAAAGTGACTGAAACACAATGGCCATCTGAAAATGTGTAAACAGGGAGCAAATAAACAAAGTATGCTTCCACAAGATGTTATAATTAAGCACATCAGTGCTTGTTAGTTGTTACTGAATGAGGACCGAACTCAAAAGTTTCTGGACGTTGTGGGTTTATAAAGCACCCAACCGGAGAATGGAAGAATATATCACTCACATGGACCCTTGGTTGTAGAGGTCGAGGGAGACGGTGAACCTCTTGACGTCGGGACTCTTGTGCGCGCCGGACGCGGCGGTGGAGGAGGAGAGGAGAGGGGCGATGAGGATGGCGAGTGAGCACGATGCTCTTCCTGGCACTTGCTTGCTTTGTAGAATACCTGCTAGGTAGATTAAGACATGTGAGATAAAGACATTAATATGAGTTATTTACTAATTTTCAGTACTAGCTTCCCAACTCACCAAGTATTCTTCCTCTTCAACATCTTTATTGGTTTGTTTAGGGTCTAAAGGATTGACACATCATTAAGTTAGTATCAAAGTTGATTTTTTTTGTTCTAATACTCAATAGTAGAAAAACTTACCAGCAGCCTTTAGCCAATCTTGGAGGCATATCAACCCCTCGACCGTGTCGCTCTTTAGCCTAGTCCTATGATCACTAATGATTCTTCCACCGGCGCTAAAAGAAGACTCTGAAGCCACGGTTGATGCTTGAATGGCCAGCACATCACGAGCAATGCAAGATAGGACTGGGTACTTAGGACTGTGCATTTCCCACCATCCCAATATGTCAAAATCCTTTTGCCGAGGAAAAAGTTCTTCACTCAAATATCTATCAAGCTCACTTGTTGCTTGTTTCTTTTGCACTTTCAAATGAGCTTCCCAATCAGCCAACGGATCCTCAACCTCTTCAAGTTCATCAAACTGAAGCTCCTCTTCTTCGGAAGGATCAACATGAGTCTCTCCCATCTCATTAGAGTATTCTCTAAAGAGACTCTTGATAATTGTGTCGACCTCTTTTAGGTGTTCTTCTGCATTATCTCCAAATGCTTGTTTGATGCGATATTCAATGAATTCTAACTTGTATCTTGGATCGAGGATCACAGGTATGCAGTTTGCCAAGTATGATTCCTTCCAATACTTGTCAAACTTTTTTTGCATTTTGCTCACCATGGAAGCAATGATCTGGTTTTTATTCTTTGTATGTTTTTCCAACAACAACTTAACACTCCATATTTCATGGAAGTAACGGTTTGCCGTTGGATAGCTAGAAACCGAAACAACTTGTGTAGCTTTGAAGAAGATCTTCAATAGTGAGCGAATCGCTTCAGCCATGTTCCAATCATCAGCTGAAGGGGCATATTTAAATTGTGGATCTTGCTCAACTAATTCATAAAATGCCTCCATGTAAGGTAAAGCTGAATCAATCATCAGATATGTTGAGTTCCATCTCGTAGCAATATCAATCGAGGGTTCCTTCTCACAAACGATGCCCAACTGCTTAACTATATCCTGAAATAACTCCTCCCGAGTTTGTGAACTCTTGATATATTTGACGCTCTCTCTAATTTTATCAATGGAACCTTTCATTACAAATAGGCCATCTTGCACGATAAGATTCAGCACATGTGCAGCACAACGGATATGGAAAAGCTCACCTCCACAAGTCAACATTTGTTTCTTTGTCAAATTTTCTTTCAAATGCTCCATCATTTTGCCGTTGACTGATGCATTATCGAGTGTAATGCTACAGATTTTATCTTCAATATTCCAATATTGCAGGCTCTTTAACATGGCATTGTACATGCGGAAACCACTATGTGGTGTTTCCATCATACAAAATCTCACTTATAGATAAACAGAGATAGAAGTGCGTAACTAGAATCTGCATTTATTTTGTGTAATCCTTTCTCTTTCTGCGCACCATCTGCTACTGAAGACTGTTGCCATGATTCCTAAGTACTATCTACTATCTACGCACCATCTGGTGGTTTAACTACTAGCTCGCCAGCCGGCCGGCCATTATTGCTAGTTGGTTAAGAGTTTAGTTTGATGTGTAACACCAATATTATACAGTGGTGAACAGACAGTTATACAGATTGCTATTGAAGAAATGCTTTCAGATTGATAAAGGCAATCATGATCAGGATACCCATTTTTTAGCAGGATCATATCCCTACTCCAGCGCAGCGAGCAGCGACAAGGACCAGCAGCAGCCAGAGCAGAAAATGAAAGGCTGAAAACAGCCATCTTAAAAGGCTCCGATATAATGGAACGCTGGGAACAACAAAATATGAAAGGCTAGGAACGGTAGAGAACTAAGTCATTTTGTTTGGCTGGGAGCTGGCAATTCTGAATGTTCTGAACCAATACTTTGTATGGCGCAGAGCAACACTTATTTCTGAATAGGATACGGTGTCAAGTAAAGAGACAATTGAACACAGTAGAGAACTAAGGCATTTTGTTTGGCTGGGAACTAGAGTCTTGGGGTCAACGGTGGAAAAAAAAGAGGCAAAGAGCTCACATCCTACTGCTCTTGCGCATAAGTGAGTATTTTGGTGGTATCAAAATGAAGCAACTGAATTCAGTGCACTTTCTGAAACAAAGTGTCCCTGCCAAATTCAGTTAACTTCAAAACCCCACCTGAGTATAACTAGATGATTTGGTCTAGATCGCTGAATCAAAGTTGAAGCATATAGTGCACACGCACATTCAGTTAACTTCAGATACCAAGAAAATAGCTGAATTAATGGGATGAAAGAAAGCACCTGTTCCGTTGGATTCTTTTCATCCTCTGCCAGATCCTTTCCCATCTCATCATCCTCTTCCTCTGCCTGATTCTTCCTCACCTCCGCCGCCTCCTCCTCCTTCCGAATCTTCCCCACCTCTGCCTCCTCTTCATCTATCTGATTCCTCCTCATCTCCGGAAGATTCTTCTCCTCCATCGTCAAGTCCATCTCTGTCTGCACGGGATGAGGCGACTGTCGAGGGGAGGTACTGGTCACAGACGAGCGAGGTGGATGGGAGGCGCTGGTCGGCGGTGAGCAGGGTGGGGGAAGGTCGGCGCCGGCCCAGCCATGGCGAACGGCGAGGCGGCGTGCCCTATCCTGTATAAGCTCGTGGCTTTCTTCGTAGCGGATGCCTACTGCCTAACAGGCTCAGCGGGCTGGATCCGTCAGTCCGTCAAAATTACACGGCCCATCCGCGACGCCGTTTAGACATTTTTTACGGACGTGGACAGACAATTATACGGACGTCCGTGTCCATCTGCACCCTGGACCTTGCCGCTTTCACGAGCTCCTGGTGGCAGCAGCCGCACCGGCCGGGCACGTCATCTAGGCTCATTGACGAGGCAATGCCCATATTTGTGGGCTTTCGAGACATGGAGCGTTAGTGGGATCTGGCGAACTCAACGGTGATCAGACGAAAGCAGAAGAACACGAGGTTTTACCCAGGTTCGGCCCCTTGGTAGGGTAATGACCTACGTCCTGCTTGTCTGACTTTATTGATGCGGTGGCTACAATGGAGGTGTTACAATGGTGACGTAGATTAGATCTAGCCAAAGGTGGAGAGCTCTAATGCTTCGAGCGCTCCGACGTGAGGTGGTGAAAAAGTGTCTAGCCGCCTCGGGACCTCCCTCCCAGCCTTTTATATGCGAAGGCTGGGTCTCAGGATTGTCCCCCAAGCAAAGTACAGATAGAACCAGTTTTGAACAAACCCTAGTCGAAACCTAATCCAACTTGGACTCTTCGAGTCTTTGCTTGTAAGCCAAATACTGCTCCCGAGCCGCGTCAGGCCACTATCTTCATGGGCCTTGCGATCCCTTCGACAGTAATCCCTCCTGGACCGAAAACCAGGTAGGCGAATATCGGAGGCCTATTTGTCATTCCTTCGTCAGTAGCCCCCGAGTGCCTGGGATAGTCGAAGACTATGGCAGGGACTCTAATTCGACTCTTCTTGATGGCACAGATTGCATTCGCCTTACCTGTAAAAACATAAGGCATGGCGAGTATACAAATGATGCGTATAATGAGAGCTGCTGATTCGAGTAGTGCTCATTCTGAGCCTCAAAAATGCTTAGTTTGGCTGCTAGGGGGATTGGCATAACCGGCCTGAGACCCATGCCGGGTCTCAGTTAATTGCATAGCCACAAAAACATTCGGTTAGCTTACTCAGATTCGAGTCCTCCGACTCGAACCCGCGTGGGCTGGCGCTACTTCGACCCGAGCCGCGTGTGGACTTACCAGGTCGAAGCCCAGTTCAATGTGAGGCACCCGATGCGTCCATCGGTACAAACTTCATACCGTAGGTATGAAAAAGTTCTTGACAGAGCGCGCTTGATACGAATATCGGGCCATCTGGTGTTGCAAACCGTGGACTTACCTTCGTATTTGACATACGGCATCCGAACTGGTATATTACCACAAAGATTCGGGCATTTTGAGTGTATGTATAAGTATAGAGTTAGATTCAGGGGGCTAAAAACCACTCCCGAATCGAAATTGAGGCACTGCTGGCCCTGAGTCAGAAATAGCCTGGGGACTGAAGCCCATTGTTAGATACAGTGTTGATTGTGATCGTACGGACTGATGGAGTCATTATTCGAGTAAACTTGCGGTATTGTGGGCCAGAGTAAAGAAACAGTCGAAGAATCGATAGCCACGACTTGAATAATAAGAGGGTGTTGCCAGCCAGAAGATAATTCGGGGGATTAGAATCCACCACTCGAATATCGACACACTGATACGTCTCCAACGTATCTATAATTTTTGATGCTCCATGCTTGTTTTTACACCATTTGCCTACTGTTTCGTTACACTTCGTGGCACTTTTATGCATTTTCCGGAACTAACCTACTAACAAGTCGCCATAGTGCCAGTTCCCTGTTTTCTGCTATTTTTGTGTTTCAGAAGTGATACACAGGAAATATTCTCGGAATTGGACGAAACAAGTTCCTGAAGTCTTATTTTACCCGGAAGCTTCCAGAGATCCGAAGAGGAGTAGGAGGGGGGCCACAGGGGCCCCACACACCAGGCTAGCGCAGACCAGGGCCTGGCCGCGTCGCCATGGTGTGAGGCCACCTGGCTCCACCTCTGACATCGCCCCTTCGCCTATAAAGACCCCCCGACGGAAAAAACCTAAGTACCCGATCACTTTTCCAGAACACATCACGATCCGCCGCCGCCGTCGACCCGAAGATCGGGAGGGTCCAGAAGCTCTTCCCGGCACCCTGCCGGAGAGGGGAATCGCCACCGGAGGTCTTCTTCATCGCCATGCTTGCCTCCGGAGCGATGAGTGAGTAGTCTACCTTGGACTATGGGTCCATAGCAGTAGCTAGATGGTTGTCTTCTCCACCATGTGCTTCATGTTTAGATCTCATGAGCTGCCCTACATGATTGAGATCACCGTTATGTAATTCTACATGTTTGGTTTGTTGGGATCCGATGAATATTGGTGTTATGATTGAGTTGCTATACTGAAATATATCTTATGTTATCTCTATGTTGTTTTTACTTGTTTATTTTAGTTTTGCTTGTTTGGCCAATCCTGAAAACACCAAGTTGTGTGACTTTACTAGCACGAACAATAGTGATTTTATCTGCACTCCTATTGCACCACCTGCTCCTGCTGCAAACTTTTATGAGATTAAGCCTGCTTTGTTGAACCTTGTTATGAAAGAGCAATTCTCTGGTGCTAGTACTCAAGATGCTGCAGCTCATCTCAACAATTTTGTTGAGCTATGTGAGATGCAGAAATATAAGGATGTAGAAAGTGATATTATTAAGCTCAAGTTGTTTCCTTTTTCTTTGAGAGGAAAAGCTAAAGATTGGTTGCTGTCTTTGACTAAGAATAGTATTGATTCATGGACTAAGTGTAAGGATGCTTTTATTGGTAGATACTATCCTCCTGCTAAGATTATATCTCTGCGTAGCAATATTATGAAGTTTACTCAGTTTGATAATGAACATGTTGCTCAAGCTTGGGAAAGAATGAAATCTATGATAAAGAATTGCCCCACTCATGGACTGACTACTTGGATGATTGTCCAAACTTTTTATGCATGACTAAATTTTTCTTCGAGGAACCTACTTGATTCAGCTGCTGGAGGCACTTTTATGTCCCTTACCTTAGGCGCCGCAACAAAGCTACTTGACAACATGATGGTAAATTATTCCGAATGGCACACCGAGAGAGCTCCACAAGGTAAGAAGGTAAATTCTGTTGAGACAACCTCTTCCTTGAGTGATAAGATTGATACCATTATGGTGATGCTTGCTAATGATAGGACTCATGTTGATCCTAATAATGTTCCTTTGGCCTCTCTGGTTGCTCAAGAAGAGCATGTTGATGTGAATTTCATTAGAAACAATAATTTTAACAACAATGCTTATAGGAAACATTTTGCTAGTAACAATTATAGGCCGTATCCTTCTAGTAATGGTTATGGTAACTCTTATGGTAACTCCTCCAACAACACTAGGGCCACGCCCTCCGAGCTTGAGGTAATGCTCAAGGACTTCATCGGTAAGCAAACTGCTTTTAACAAGTCTGTTGAGGAAAAGTTAGGCAAAATTGATATTCTTGCTTCTAAAGTTGATAGCCTTGCTCATGATGTTGAACTTCTAAAATTAAAAGTGTTGTAAAATGATGTGAAAGAGAACAATGTTTTTGCTACTGCTAATGCTATTCAAGTTGGAATTGATGAAAATATTAGATTGTTAGCGGAATTGCATGCCAGTTGGGAAAGAGAAGATGAGATGGCTAGAGAGATGAAGGTATGTACCATTACTACCTCTAATGATGTTGCTCCTAATGCTAGCAATCCTCTTACTTTGATTGGTGTAGAGAAAACTCCCACTCCTTGTGTTAAAAAGCCTAAAACTGCCAAAACTTTTTCTCAAAAGAGTGCTGAAATTTTTCGGAGTGTAGGAGATGATAGCTCTACTTCTTTTAATGATTTTGATGTTGATGGCTGCAATATATCTGAAGTTATTTTGTTCTTGCAAAAGCTTGCTTTGACTCCCAATGCTAGTTCTTTAAATGTTGCTTTTACTAAGCATATTACCAATGCTCTCATGAAAATTAGGGATGAAAAGTTGAAGCAAAAAGCTTCTGTTCCCAAGAAGTTAGAAGATGGTTGGGAACCCATCATTGATATGCATGTTAGTGGTTTTGATTGCCATGCTTTATGTGATCTAGGTGCTAGTATTTCTATCATGCCTAGAAAGATTTATGACATGCTTGATTTACCACCGCTTGAAAAATGTTATTTTGATGTTCCTATTGCTGATGTTGCTAAGAAGAAACCTTTGGGAAGGATTAATGATGTTCTTATTGTGGTTAACAATAACCTTGTTCCCGTTGATTTTCTTGATATGGACGTTGAATGCCATGCTTCATGTCCTATTATTTTGGGAAGACCCTTTCTTCGAACTGTAGGTGCTATCATTGATATGAGAGAAGGCACCATCAAATATCAATTCCCACTAAAGAAAGGTATGGAACACTTCCCTAGGAAAAGAAAGAAATTACTTTTTGACTCTATTCTTAGAGCAAATTATGAGCTTGATGCTTCATCACTTGATGTTACTTGATTCGCAATTTTCGGCGCCTAGCTCAAAGGCGTTAAAGAAAAGCACTCTTGGGAGATAACCCAATATATTTATTTTCAGTATTTTTCCTTTTATTTGAGTCTTGGAAGTCATTACTACTGTAATTACCGCTCCTTATCTTGTTTATTTCGTTTTTGTGCCAAGAGAAGCCTCTAATTCGAGTGAGGTAAAGATTTGGGGATGTTGCTGTCCTGAAACTGTTTTCGGTGCTGCACCATAAAAATTCGTATAAATTCTCTGTATATCTTTTGGACCTGCGATTTCTTGTGCATATGACCCAGGTTATATCCAAACTTTCGTTAGTTGAACACTTTTTGATTTGAGCAACATAAAACCCCTAAAAAATTCGGCCTTTGTCAGCTGTTCTGTTTTGACAGATTCCTGCCAATATTTGTGTTTGCCGCTTTATCGCTTTCTTTTGAGTTCTTTTGATCGCGGAACTTTTGGGGAAGTTGCTACAGTAGTATTTGATATATATGTGGTGGTTTTGGGTTGAAACCTGAAGCAAAAAGAGGTTGATTATATGTTATGCTTGCACTAATGTTGCTAATAGAATTGTGTTTAGTTTTGTATTAAGGAAGTTTTCAAGTGTAGGGATTGGAGAATGATGAGATGAGTTGAAGAATGGACAAAAGCTCAAGCTTGGGGATGCCCATGCATCACCCCAATAAATATCCAAGAAGTACAAGCGTCAAAGCTTGGGGATGCCCCCGAGGCACCCCTTCTTCATCGGCAAAAATCATGTCACCTTTCAAAACACTATATTTTTATTGCTTCATGCACTATGTGTTTTTCTTGGAGCGTCAGTTGTTTTAGTTTTCTTAGTTAGTTTGTTTTGTTTGCTGCAATAAATGGTTGGACCCCAACAAATTTCCTTTGGAGGAGATGTACTCGTTTTCATTTGCCAAGAACACTCCATTTTTCATTCTTACAATTTCACCGGGTGTTCTTCTTTTTTCGCTACTGCTTTTGGTTTTCGTTTTCGCCTTGATTTGTGTTCAGACCTTATCATATCTTTTCATCAAGGTGTATTTTTGCCTCTGATCTTTATTGGTTTTCATCAAAAGAGGTGTTTATAAAAATTTCAAATGGTGTTGGAAAAGAGAAAAAGCTTTGTGCAAAAAAGTGGTACAAGAAGGAGCTTGTGTAGACTGCAGCTTAGGCTTTTTCATGTCATGCTTGATGTATTTTTGATAGTATGCTTAGTGGTTTTGCTGTAGCATGACTTGTCTCAAATAACTGAGATTGCTTAATGAGCCTTTGAAAAAATCATGCGTTGTTTTTATTGTATGGAAGCATTATTTTGGTTTTCTCCTTGATGCTTTATTTGGGTTGACTTGGCGCATGCTCACACATGTTAGACTCTTACAAAGTCGCCAATAGCCTTCATGATCATTTAGTTTTTGACTTTTGATGCCATCTTATGCTTCTTTTAATGTTGCTTTGTCGCTTTGCATGATTATGGCCATTATTGCTCTCTTAGTTGGTCGCTCCCAGTCTTTTGCTAGCCCTCGCCTTGTACTGAGTATGAGCTCTACTCGTGCATCCAACTCCTAAAAGCCAAAGTTTTCCAAAGTGTCCACCATACATACCTACTAGCAATTTGCTATTCCAAGTAAATTTGACTTGCTTTTATTTTCTCTTCAAATTAAACTCTTACCAGTGTTATGCGAAATTCGGTCAGTAAAGCTCTCACAAACCAGAAGGCACACTTTACTTTTTCCTGTTCTTAAAAATTTGACATTGTGGTCTCTTATGTTGAGTTGTTATGCTTGCAAGTTGTAAGTTGGAGACTAGCCCAGCCATGCAGTCATGGGCAAGCTTTCAACATTGCACTTTTTATTTGAGTTGATATCGTGATCTTTTGTTTATGGATGCCCGCGGTGTGAAATGAATTGGGAATCTTGTGGGGATCATGGAGTTTGTATATGTGTTAGGGAAACGCCAGGCCGCTAATCTAAGCCATGCATAATTCATGGTGGAAATTTGCAGCATACCCATGGTGAACATTCGACGACGCATCTCACAATAAAAAGCTAAACAAATGGCAAATAAAAGAGATGTCGAGGTGTTCATTGTCTGCTTGTCCTGTCATTTTGATGTGGGCTTGTTCCATGTCATCGGGCACGGAGGTACCCCATTGGCGGTTCTCAATGAAATGCATATACTTACAATGACAAGAGCCTTGCTTGGGACTCTAAGTAAAGTAGCATGAGGTTTGGGTACTCGTATTCACGGGACACGAGGTTTTCAACTTATGATTTGTCAAGCATATGCATCATAATTGTTCTCGCATTAACTTTAACCATTCAAGATGCTTATGATGGGGGCAATGAGAGCTCAAAGCCGGTAAGTACCATAATTTTTGAAGGTTATAAAACTTGCAATCACTGCTTCCCTCCGCGAAGGGCCTTTCTTTTACTTTTATGTTGAGTCACCACCTTCTATCTTTATGCACCATTAAGAGAGCATAGTTGTCATTCTTAGTATAATGTGCATTGTCCCAAAGTTTTCATTGATTGATTCATATTGTTGGTTTCACTTGTTCTTAAATTATTTGTATCTAGTCGCCCTCTTAAACTTGAAGGTGTCCTATGCATTTATGTTTTGCTCTCTTTGAAGGACAAGCTGAAAACCATTTGTATGTCTTTCCTTATGATTTGAACACACGTTTGACTTTCATTGTTTCATTTTCATGATCTTTTGTTTGTGTTCATTTTCATGTTTACAACATGGTTGCTAAGTTCTTATTGTCAAGATTATATCTTCATGCCCATGTTTTAAGTTCTTATGATCCCAGCTCGCAAATGCTTACATATATGATCAAGATTGTGTAGGTGCATGTCACCTCAAAAATTATTCTTTTGTTATCACTTACCTACTCGAGGACGAGCAGGAGTTAAGCTTGGGGATGCTTGATACGTCTCCAACATATCTATAATTTTTGATGCTCCATGCTTGTTTTTACACCATTTCCCTACTGTTTCGTTACACTTCGTGGCACTTTTATGCATTTTCCGGAACTAACCTACTAACAAGTCGCCACAGTGCCAGTTCCCTGTTTTCTGCTATTTTTGTGTTTCAGAAGTGATACACAGGAAATATTCTCGGAATTGGACGAAACAAGTTCCTGAAGTCTTATTTTACCCGGAAGCTTCCAGAGATCTGAAGAGGAGTAGGAGGGGGGCCACAGGGGCCCCACACACCAGGCTGGCGTGGCCCAGGGCTTGGCCGCGCCGCCATGGTGTGAGGCCACCTGGCTCCACCTCTGACATCGCCCCTTCGCCTATAAAGACCCCCCGACGGGAAAAACCTAAGTACCCGACCACTTTTCTAGAACACATCGCGATCCGCCGCCGCCGTCGACCCGAAGATCGGGAGGGTCCAGAAGCTCTTCCCGGCACCCTGCCGGAGAGGGGAATCGCCACCGGAGGATCGCCATGCTTGCCTCCGGAGCGATGAGTGAGTAGTCTACCTTGGACTATGGGTCCATAGCAGTAGCTAGATGGTTGTCTTCTCCACCATGTGCTTCATGTTTAGATCTCATGAGCTGCCCTACATGATTGAGATCACCGTTATGTAATTCTACATGTTTGGTTTGTTGGTATCCGATGAATATTGGTGTTATCATTGAGTTGCTATACTGAAATATATCTTATGTTATCTCTATGTTGTTTATGATCTTGCATGCTCTCCGTTGTTAGTAGCTATCTTGGCCGAGTAGTTGCTAGTGACTCCAAGAGGGGGTATTTATGCTCGATAGTGGGTTCATGCCTCTATTTAACCTGGGGGAGTGACAGAAACCTCTAAGGTTGTAGATGTGCTGTTGCTACTAGGGAGAAAACAACATTCATATGCTCAAGGGCATATGCTTTGTTTACATTACACACTTTGCTTAATGCAATTATCTGTTGTTCGCAACTTAATACTCATGGGGTGATATCCCCGTGAGTGGATTATTAGTCATAGATGCAGTTGGATGGCGGTCTATGTATTTTGTTGTAATGCCCAGAGTAAATCTCATAGTGATCTTCTTGACATATCACATTTATCTTTATTCTATCAATTGCCCAACTATAATTTGTTTACCCAGCATGTGTTATTTATCTTATGGAGAGACACCACTAGTGAACTGTGGACCCTGGTCCTATTTCCATCATATTGCTATCACCTGTTTACTTTACTCGCACTGTTTACTTTACTCGCATACTTCTACTGTTTTCCACTCGATACACTCATAACCTTTGTTTCAAGCAAACCGGTGAGATTGACAACCTCATCGCAAGTTGGGAACAAAGTACTTGGTTGTGTTGTGTGCAGGTTCCGCGTTGCAGCTATCAAGCAAAGCTTGGACGAGGCGCCATATATAAATTGTCCGAAGCTGTCGCAAACTAGCAAGCATCACCTTCAGTCGTTTGTCTCTCCTCTCCAAGAACGATAAACCTTGGTTTCTTAACTGAGGGAAAACCAGCTGCTATACTCATCACACCTTCCTCTTGGGGTTCCCAACGGGCTGGTCATTCACCACGCACAAGGACCACCTGCTTGAGTGCAGTAAGCGGGAAGAATCAATGCCATTAATTCAAAGAGCATGGAAGCACTGCTGGCCCGCGATAGATAATTCGAGAAGGAAAATCCACAACTTGAACACCAAAACCATATCGATTAAAGCAAAAGGATCCTTTCGAGTGGTCAGAAGGCCCCACTCAAAAGGCTCCCGGGCGAATTAAACTGAGGCCGCAAGCAAAGAACAAGACCGCTCGAAAGGTGATGTTTGCATCCAAATAGCACGAAGAAGGCGAAAGATCTCCGAGAAACACCCAACACTAAGGAAGTTAGGCTTTCGAAAGTACATACCTCGAAAACATGAGGGCCCAAAATCGCGCTTATCCCTTCGGCCGAAAGAAAATTGCTCCGCAGGTGATGACATCAGTGATGACGCCTGGCTCCTTCGAGCTGTCACGCCATCCTTTGCAGAGATAGCCTGACACTAACAAGACCAGACGTCCGGTGGGCCCTGTATCCGTGTGTCTCGGCTGTTGACTGAATTTGACCGCACGTCCCACGCGTGGGTGAAAAAAGTCCGCCAGGTCTTCTCAATTACCGTGCATAGTGGAGGCCGCGGCTCCCGTGGTGCTGACACATGGACGGCCAGATCCGTCCAGCCGCTTCCCCTTCGCAATGGACGGCTAGGATGGATCGATGATTTCCAGAAGTGGGATAAAAATAACAGCGGAGGGTAACTGTGCACCCCACTCCGCCACCGTCATCTTCTTCCTCGCGCTCAGCTCCCGCGACGCCTCCTTTTCATCTCCATTTCCGCAAAGCTTTGCTGAGCACCGCCTCCATGGGCAAGAGAGGCTCGACTGCGGCCGGCGCCGCCGCCGCCGCCACCAAGAAGGCCAAGACCGCGGACACCGACACCTCCGTCGTCAGTAACTGGGTCCAAACCAAGATTGAGGACAAGGAGTTGTCCAACGCCGAGAAGATCGGCATTCTCAAGAATGATCCGGCGGAGTCGCTCATCGCCGGTTCGGAAATCATCCCCCGGCCACCTCCAGGCTTCCGGGTAATTTTTCTTGCCTTCATGCTCCTTGGGCTATCGCTTCCCCCTCATCCTTTTCTTCGCGGCCTTCTCTTCGCGTATGGGATTCAGCTTCATGATCTGAATCCTAATACAATTCTGCATATTGCGTGTTTTATCACGCTATGTGAGTGCTTTTTGGGGATCGAGCCCCATTGGGCGCTTTGGCGCCGGATTTTTGCCATCCGGCACCCCCTGCGCTACCAGACTGGTGGCTTTAGCTGCCAGGTGCGCCCGGACATCCCCTACTTTAATCTCCAGACGCCCAAAAACAACCCCGGCTAGAGGACAAAATGGTTTTATGCCAAGGATAAGTCCTCCGCCGGTGAAGACTTCGGACTTGAGGAATTTCGAGCCACCACAGTTCTTTGACCTCGTGTGTCTTGGAGGCACGAGCTTACTGACGAGGAAATGAAGATCACAGAGCCTTTGATGGAGAAGATCCAGCAGCTTCGAGCCACGCCCAAGAAAGAGCTTTCGGGCATCCAGCTCATTCGCACTTTCATAGAGCGTCGGGTCCAACCGCTCGCTGCTCGGGCCCACTGCATGTTGGACTACACCGACCGGCGAGACCCGATACGAATCTCTTCTGACGAGCTGAGGGAAGCGGAGATTGATGACAGTGTTCGCGCTGTCACCAACATAAAGAAGAAGGTGTTCATGCCGAAAATCTTCGGCGCGGTGGCCTTTAGCAAATCTTTCCCCCGCACTGAGGTATACTCTTCGTCTTAGCCGAATGTTTCTTCTCTACCGCAGTCTTGTTGAATAGGGTCGAAAGTGATGAAAGTGCTTGCTCAGGTTTTCAATGTAGCCCGGTGTTATCCGCCCTAGCCCAAAGATGGTGAATACCCTGGGCGCGATTTCACCGAGGTTCCGGAAGAATCGACTTCTGCTGCTCCATCGCCGTCGCGAGCATCGGCCAAGAAGAAACATGTTGTGGAGACTGATGATACGTCTCCAACGTATCTATAATTTTTGATGCTCCATCCTTGTTTTTACACCATTTGCCTATTGTTTCGTTACACTTCGTGGCACTTTTATGCATTTTCCGGAACTAACCTACTAACGAGTTGCCACAGTGCCAGTTCCCTGTTTTCTGCTGTTTTTGTGTTTCAGAAGTGATACACAGGAAATATTCTCGGAATTGGACGAAACAAGTTCCTGAAGTCTTATTTTACCCGGAAGCTTCCAGAGATCCGAAGGAGAGTAGGAGGGGGGCCACCAGGGCCCCACACGCCAGGCTCGCGCGGCCAGGGGCCTGGCCGCGCCGCCATGGGGTGAGGGCCCCTGGCCCCACCTCTGACATCGCCCCTTCGCCTATAAAGACCCCCCGACGGAAAAAACCTAAGGAGCCAATCAATTTTCCAGAACACATCACGATCCGCCGCCGCCGTCGACCCGAAGATCGGGAGGGTCCAGAAGCTCTTCCCGGCACCCTGCCGGAGAGGGGAATCGCCACCGGAGGTCTTCTTCATCGCCATGCTTGCCTCCGGAGCGATGAGTGAGTAGTCTACCTTGGACTATGGGTCCATAGCAGTAGCTAGATGGTTGTCTTCTCCACCCTGTGCTTCATGTTTAGATCTCATGAGCTGCCCTACATGATTGAGATCACCGTTATGTAATTCTACATGTTTGGTTTGTTGGGATCCGATGAATATTGGTGTTTATGATTGAGTTGCTATACTGAATATTATCTTTTGTTATCTCTATGTTGTTTATGATCTTGCATGCTCTCCGTTGTTAGTAGCTATCTTGGCCGAGTAGTTGCTAGTGACTCCAAGAGGGGGTATTTATGCTCGATAGTGGGTTCATGCCTCTATTTAACTTGGGGGAGTGACAGAAACCTCTAAGGTTGTAGATGTGCTGTTGCTACTAGGGAGAAAACAACATTCATATGCTCAAGGGCATATGCTTTGTTTACATTACACACTTTGCTTAATGCAATTATCTGTTGTTCGCAACTTAATACTCATGGGGTGTTCGGATTGATATCCCCGGGAGTGGATTATTAGTCATAGATGCAGTTGGATGGCAGTCTATGTATTTTGTTATAATGCCCAGAGTAAATCTCATAGTGATCTTCTTGACATATCACGTTTATCTTTATTCTATCATTTGCCCAACTATAATTTGTTTACCCAGCATGTGTTATTTATCTTATGGAGAGACACCACTACTGAACTGTGGATCCCGGTCCTATTTCCATCATATTGCTATTACCTGTTTACTTTACTCGCACTATTTACTTTATTCGCATACTCTACTGTTTTCCACTCGATACGCTCATAACCTTTGTTTCAAGCAAACCGGTGAGATTGACAACCTCATCACAAGTTGGGAACAAAGTACTTGGTTGTGTGTGTGCAGGTTCCGCGTTGCAGCTAGCAAGCAAATCTTGGACGAGGCGCCATATATAAATTGTCCAAAGCTGTCGCAAACTAGCAAGCATCACCTTCAGTCGTCATTGTCTGCTTTTCTCCTGAACGATAAACCTTGGTTTCTTAACTGAGGGAAAACAAGCTTCTATACTCATCATACCTTCCTCTTGGGGTTCCCGACGGGCTGGTCATTCACCACGCACAAGGACCTCTGATCTCCCACATCAACTTGGAGTATCAGCCTCTTTTCTGGCGCCGTTGCCGGGGAAGAGTGGAAGACTTCTGCGAGGGGAGTTTTCGCACACACATCCTTTACTTTGTTTTATTGTTTTGCTTTACTTTATTTATTTTACCTGCATTGCTTTATATCAAAAACCCAAAAAAATTAGAATCCTTGGTAGTTGTTTTTACTTGTTTACTTTTGTTTTGCTGAAATGGCCAATCCTGAAAACACCAAGTTGTGTGACTTTACTAGCACGAACAATAGTGATTTTATCTGCACTCCTATTGCACCACCTGCTACTGCTGCAAACTTTTATGAGATTAAGCCTGCTTTGTTGAACCTTGTTATGAAAGAGCAATTTTCTGGTGCTAGTACTGAAGATGCTGCAGCTCATCTCAACAATTTTGTTGAGCTATGTGAGATGCATAAATATAAGGATGTTGATAGTGATATTATTAAGCTCAAGTTGTTTCCTTTTTCTTTGAGAGGAAAAGCTAAAGATTGGTTGCTGTCTTTGACTAAGAATAGTATTGATTCATGGGCTAAGTGTAAGGATGCTTTTATTGCTAGATACTATCCTCCTGCTAAGATTATATCTCTGCATAGCAATATTATGAAGTTTACTCATTTTGATAATGAACATGTTGCTCAAGCTTGGGAAAGAATGAAATCTATGATAAAGAATTTCCCCACTCATGGACTGACTACTTGGATGATTATCCAAATTTTTATGCAGGACTGAATTTTTCTTCGAGGAACCTACTTGATTCAGCTGCTGGAGGCACTTTTATGTCCCTTACCTTGGGCGCCGCAACAAAGCTACTTGACAACATGATGGTAAATTATTCTGAATGGCACACCGAGAGAGCTCCACAAGGTAAGAAGGTAAATTCTGTTGAGGAAACCTCTTCCTTGAGTGATAAGATTGATACCATTATGGCTATGCTTGCTAATGATAGGACTCATGTTGATCCTAATAATGTTCCTTTGGCCTCTTTGGTTGCTCAAGAAGAGCATGTTGATGTGAATTTCATTAGAAGCAATAATTTTAACAACAATGCTTATAGGAACAATTTTGCTAGTAACAATTATAGGCCGTATCCTTCTACCAATGGTAATGGTTATGGTAACTCTTATGGTAATTCCTACAACAACACTAGGGCCACGCCCTCCGAGCTTGAGGTAATGCTCAAGGACTTCATCGGTAAGCAAACTGCTTTTAACAAGTCTGTTGAGGAAAAGTTAGGCAAAATTGATATTCTTGCTTCTAAAGTTGATAGCCTTGCTCATGATGTTGAAATTCTGAAATTAAAAGTGTTGCCTAATGATGTGAAAGAGAACAATGTTTTTGCTACCGCTAATGCTATTCAAGTTGGAATTGATGAAAATATTAGATTGTTAGCGGAATTGCATGCCAGGTGGGAAAGAGAAGATGAGATGGCTAGAGAGATGAAGGTATGTACCATTACTACCTCTAATGATGTTGCTCCTAATGCTAGCAATCCTCTTACTTTGATTGGTGTAGAGAAAATTCTCACTCCTTGTGTTAAAAAGCCTAAAACTGCCAAAACTTTTTCTCAAAAGAGTGCTGAAATTTTTTGGAGTGTGGGAGATGATAGCTCTACTTCTTTTAATGATTTTGATGTTGATGGCTGCAATATATCTGAAGTAATTTTGTTCTTGCAAAAGCTTGCTTTGACTCCCAATGCTAGTTCTTTAAATATTGCTTTTACTAAGCATATTACCAATGCTCTCATAAAAATTAGGGATGAAAAGTTGAAGCAAAAAGCTTCCGTTCCCAAGAAGTTAGAAGATGGTTGGGAACCCATCATTGATATGCATGTTAATGGTTATGATTGCCATGCTTTATGTGATCTAGGTGCTAGTATTTCTATCATGCCTAGAAAGATTTATGACATGCTTGATTTACGACCGCTTGAAAAATGTTATTTTGATGTTCCTATTGCTGATGTTGCTAAGAAGAAACCGTTGGGAAGGATTAATGATGTTCTTATTGTGGTTAACAATAACCTTGTTCCCGTTGATTTTCTTGTTATGGACGTTGAATGCCATGCTTCATGTCCTATTATTTTGGGAAGACCCTTTCTTCGAACTGTAGGTGCCATCATTGATATGAGGGAAGGCACTATCAAATATCAATTCCCACTTAAGAAAGGTATGGAACACTTCCCTAGGAAAAGAAAGTAATTACTTTTTGACTCTATTCTTAGAGCAAATTATGAGCTTGATGCTTCATCACTTGATGTTACTTGATTCGCAATTTTCGGCGCCTAGCTCAAAGGCGTTAAAGAAAAGCACTCTTGGGAGATAACCCAATGTTTTATTTTCAGTAATTTTTCTTTTATTTGAGTCTTGGAAATCATTACTGCTGTAATGACCGCTCCCTATCCTTTTTATTTTGTTTTTGTGCCAAGAGAAGCCTCTAATTCGAGCGAGGTAAAGATTTGGGGATGTTGCTGTCCTGAAACTGTTTTCAGTGCTGCACCGTAAAAATTCGTATAAATTCTGTGTATATCTTTTGGACCTGCGATTTCTTGTGCATATGCCCCAGGTTATATCCAAACTTTTGTTAGTTGAACACTTTTTGATTTGAGCAACATAAAATCCCTCAAAAATTCGACCTTTGTCAGCTGTTCAGTTTTGACAGATTTCTGCCAATATTTGTGTTTGCCACTTTATCGCTTTCTTTTGAGTTCTTTTGATCACGGAACTTTTGGGGAGGTTGCTACAGTAGTATTTGCTATATATGTGGTGGTTTTGGGTTGAAACCTGAAGCAAAAAGAGGTTGATTATATGTTATGCTTGCACTAATGTTGCTAATAGAATTGTGTTTAGTTTTGTATGAAGGAAGTTTTCAAGTGTAGGGATTGGAGAATGATGAGATGAGTTGAAGAATGGAAAAAAGCTCAAGCTTGGGGATGCTCATGCATCACCCCAAGAAATATCCAAGAAGTACAAGCGTCAAAGCTTGGGGATGCCCCCGAGGCACCCCTTCTTCATCGGCAAAAATCAGGTCACCTTTCAAAACACTATATTTTTATTGCTTCATGCACTATGTGTTTTTCTTGGAGCGTCAGTTGTTTTAGTTTCCTTAGTTGGTTTAGTTTGTTTTATTTGCTGCAATAAATGGTTGGACCCCAACAAATTTCCTTTGGAGGAGATGTACTCGTTTTCATTTGCAAAGAACGCTCTAGTTTTCACTCTTATCAAAAATCGAGTGTTCTTCTTTTTCTGCTACTGCTTTTGGTTTTCGTTTTTGCCTTGATTTGCGTTCAGACCTTGCCATATCTTTTCATCAAGGTGTATTTTTTGCCTCTGATCTATATTGGTTTTCATCAAAAGAGGTTTTTATAAAAATTTCAAATGGTGTTGGAAAAGAGAAAAAGCTTTGTGCAAAATAGTGGTACTAGACGGAGCTTGTGTAGACTGCGGCTTAGGCTTTTTCATGTCATGCTTGATGTCTTTTTGATAGTATGCTTAGTGGTTTTGCTATAGCATGATTTGTCTCAAATAACTGAGATTGCTTAATGAGCCTTTGAAAAAATCATGCGTTGTTTTTATTGTATGGAAGCATTATTTTGGTTTTCTCCTTGATGCTTTATTTGGGTTGACTTGGCGCATGCTCACACATGTTAGACTCTTACAAAGTCGCCAATAGCCTTCATGATCATTTAGTTTTTGACTTTTGATGCCATCTTGTGCTTCTTTTAATGTCGCTTTGTCGCTTTGCATGATTATGGCCATTATTGCTCTCTTAGTTGGTCGCTCCCAGTCTTTTGCTAGCCCTCGCCTTGTACTGAGTATGAGCTCTACTCATGCATCCAACTCCTAAAAACCAAGTTTGCCATTGTGTCCACTATAAATTCCTATGCATGGTATTTGCAAGCCATTCCAAGTAAATTTTCATGTGCTACCTTTCAAAAAACCTTCAAAATACTTCTCATTTTGTGACACTGTTTTCAGCTCATGGGGACGTAGTGGTCGGATTTGCTATCTTCCATATTGCTTATTCCAAAAAGAAAGAAAAAAGGGGGAAAAAGAAAGAAAAAAAGGCACTCCTCCATGGAATGTGAATGTTGGTGGGCACCCGATGGAATCGGTTAGCCATGGTTTGAGAAAGGAAAAAAGGTGGGGAGGAGTGCCAAGTTTTATAAAAGAGCACAAAAGTGCCAATCTCTCTCAAAAACTTGCTTCATTTTTGTATGGAAGATAGTAAGAACCCCATTGCCAGTCGTTGACAAAGACAACCACTTCTCAAAACCAATTTTTATCTCTCTGTTTTACAAATGAAAAGCTCTAGCACATGTTTAATCACTACTTCCCTTTGCGAAGGGCCTTTCTTTTACTTTTATGTTGAGTCACCACCTTCTATCTTTATGCACCATTAAGACAGCATAGTTGTCATTCTTAGTGTAATATGCATTGTCCCAAAGTTCATTGATTGACTCATATTGTTGGTTTCACTTGTTCTTAAATTATTTGTATCTAGTCGCCCTCTTAAACTTGAAGGTGTCCTATGCATTTATGTTTTGCTCTCTTTGAAGGACAAGCTGAAAACCATTTGTATGTTTTTCCTTATGATTTGAACACACGTTTGACTTTCATTGTTTCATTTTCATGACCTTTTGTTTGTGTTCATTTGCATGTTTACAACATGGTTGCTAAGTTCTTATTGTCAAGATTATATTTTCATGCCCATGTTTTAAGTTCTTATGATCCCAGCTCACAAATGCTTACATATATGATCAAGATTGTGTAGGTGCATGTCACCTCAAAAATTATTCTTTTGTTATCACTTACCTACTCGAGGACGAGCAGGAGTTAAGCTTGGGGATGCTTGATACGTCTCCAACGTATCTATAATTTTTGATGCTCCATGCTTGTTTTTACACCATTTGCCTATTGTTTCGTTACACTTCGTGACACTTTTATGCATTTTCCGGAACTAACCTACTAACGAGTTGCCACAGTGCCAGTTCCCTGTTTTCTGCTGTTTTTGTGTTTCAGAAGTGATACACAGGAAATATTCTCGGAATTGGACAAAACAAGTTCCTGAAGTCTTATTTTACCCGGAAGCTTCCAGAGATCTGAAGGAGAGTAGGAGGGGGGCCACCAGGGCCCCACACACCAGGCTCGCGCGGCCAGGGGCCTGCCCGCGCCGCCATGGGGTGAGGGCCCCTGGCCGCACCTCTGACATCGCCCCTTCGCCTATAAAGACCCCCCGACGGAAAAAACCTAAGGAGCCAATCAATTTTCCAGAACACATCACGATCCGCCGCCGCCGTCGACCCGAAGATCGGGAGGGTCCAGAAGCTCTTCTCGGCACCCTGCCGGAGAGGGGAATCGCCACCGGAGGTCTTCTTCATCGCCATGCTTGCCTCCGGAGCGATGAGTGAGTAGTCTACCTTGGACTATGGGTCCATAGCAGTAGCTAGATGGTTGTCTTCTCCACCATGTGCTTCATGTTTAGATCTCATGAGCTGCCCTACATGATTGAGATCACCATTATGTAATTCTACATGTTTGGTTTGTTGGGATCCGATGAATATTGGTGTTTATGATTGAGTTGCTGTACTGAATATTATCTTTTGTTATCTCTATGTTATTTATGATCTTGCATGCTCTCCGTTGTTAGTAGCTATCTTGGCCGAGTAGTTGCTAGTGACTCCAAGAGGGGGTATTTATGCTCGATAGTGGGTTCATGCCTCTATTTAACCTGGGGGAGTGACAGAAACCTCTAAGGTTGTAGATGTGCTGTTGCTACTAGGGAGAAAACAACATTCATATGCTCAAGGGCATATGCTTTGTTTACATTACACACTTTGCTTAATGCAATTATCTGTTGTTCGCAACTTAATACTCATGGGGTGTTCGGATTGATATCCCCGGGAGTGGATTATTAGTCATAGATGCAGTTGGATGGCGGTCTATGTATTTTGTTGTAATGCCCAGAGTAAATCTCATAGTGATCTTCTTGACATATCACGTTTATCTTTATTCTATCAATTGCCCAACTGTAATTTGTTTACCCAGCATGTGTTATTTATCTTATGGAGAGACACCACTAGTGAACTATGGATCCCGGTCCTATTTCCATCATATTGCTATTACCTGTTTACTTTACTCGCACTGTTTACTTTATTCGCATACTCTACTATTTTCCACTCGATACGCTCATAACCTTTGTTTCAAGCAAACCGGTGAGATTGACAACCTCATCGCAAGTTGGGAACAAAGTACTTGGTTGTGTGTGTGCAGGTTCCGCGTTGCAGCTAGCAAGCAAAGCTTGGACGAGGCACCATATATAAATTGTCCGAAGCTGTCGCAAACTAGCAAGCATCACCTTCAGTCGTCATTGTCTGCTTTTCTCCTGAACGATAAACCTTGGTTTCTTAACTGAGGGAAAACAAGCTGCTATACTCATCATACCTTCCTCTTGGGGTTCCCAACGGGCTGGTCATTCACCACGCACAAGGACCTCTGATCTCCCACATCAACTTGGAGTACCAACTGACATCGTCAAAGATTCGGAAGATCTTGGCGACACCCCACTTCTCTTCTGGTGATGATGACGACAGCGTGATTCCTGCCAAGCCTCTGGACATCCGCCCTCCTCTTCCAGTTGGGAAGAAGGTTCTTCCAAAATTTGGGCTCGACACCTCATAAGTTTCTTTATCGAACTTTTTCCGTGTATGATCTTGTCTTGGATTGACTGCGTTGTTTTGACTTCGACGCCTGCTTCAGATCTTCAACCGAGGAGACTTCGGCGAACCAGGGTGATCGTGATCGATACCAAGTTCGACCCCACGATTCCACCCTCGAGCAGACCGCGGACTCGCAGGAGAAAGCAGCTGGAGATGCCGCGCCGGGGGATCTCCCGAAGCCGTCGCCCCCTCCGAAGAAAAAGATGATCGAGTCCGAACTTGTTCTGGTCTCCTCCTTCGGCGAACCTTCCGGTCCCAAACACCTGATACGTCTCTAACGTATCTATAATTTTTGATGCTCCATGCTGGTTTTTACACCATTTGCTTAGTGTTTCGTTACACTTCGTGGCACTTTTATGCATTTTCCAGAACTAACCTATTAACAAGTCGCCACAGTGCCAGTTCCCTATTTTCTGCTGTTTTTGTGTTTCAGAAAAGCTACACAGGAAATATTCTCGGAATTGGACAAAACCAAAGCCAGTCGCCCAGAATTTCACCGAAGCTTCCAGAGAACCGAAGAGGAGACAGAGTGGGGCCACGAGGGCCCCACACACCAGGGCGGCGTGGCCCAGGCCCTGGCCGCGCCCCCTATGTGTGAGACCGCCTCGGTCCACTCCTGACGATGCCCCTTGATACGTCTCCAACGTATCCATAATTTTTGATGCTCCATGCTTGTTTTTACACCATTTGCCTAATGTTTCGTTACACTTCGTGGCACTTTTATGCATTTTTCGAAACTAACCTATTAACAAGTCGCCACAGTGCCAGTTCCCTATTTTCTGCTATTTTTGTGTTTCAGAAAAGCTACACAGGAAATATTCTCAGAATTGGACGAAACAAGTTCCTGAAGTCTTATTTTCCCGGAAGCTTCCAGAGATCCGAAGAGGAGACGGAGTGGGGCCATGAGGGCCCCACACACCAGGGCGGCGCGGCCCAGCCCCTGGCCGCGCCCCCTATGTGTGAGGACACCTCGGTCCACTTCTGATGATGCCCCTTCGCCTATAAAGACCCCCCGACGGGAAAAACCTAAGTACCCGATCAATTTTGTAGAAACACATCGCGATCCGCCGCCGTCGTCGACCCAAGATCGGGAGGGTCCAGAAGCTCTTCCCGGCACCCTGCCGGAGAGGGGAATCGCCACCGGAGGTCTTCTTCATCGCCATGCTTGCCTCCGGAGCGATGAGTGAGTAGTCTACCTTGGACTATGGGTCCATAGCAGTAGCTAGATGGTTGTTCTCTCCACCATGTGCTTCATGTTTAGATCTCATGAGCTGCCCTACATGATTGAGATCACCGTTATGTAATTCTACATGTTTGGTTTGTTGGGATCCGATGAATATTGGTGTTATGATTGAGTTGCTATACTGAAATATATCTTATGTTATCTCTATGTTGTTTATGATCTTGCATGCTCTCCGTTGTTAGTAGCTATCTTGGCCGAGTAGTTGCTACTGCCTCCAAGAGGGGGTATTTATGCTCGATAGTGGGTTCATGCCTCTATTTAACCTGGGGGAGTGACAGAAACCTCTAAGGTTGTAGATGTGCTGTTGCTACTAGGGAGAAAACAACATTCATATGCTCGAGGGCATATGCTTTGTTTACATTACACACTTTGCTTAATGCAATTATCTGTTGTTCGCAACTTAATACTCATGGGGTGTTCGGATGATATCCCCGTGAGTGGATTATTAGTCATAGATGCAGTTGGATGGCGGTCTATGTATTTTGTTGTAATGCCCAGAGTAAATCGCATAGTGATCTTCTTGACATATCATGTTATCTTTATTCTATCAATTGCCCAACTGTAATTTGTTTACCCAGCATGTGTTATTTATCTTATGGAGAGACACCACTAGTGAACTGTGGACCCCGGTTCTATTTCCATCATATTGCTATCACCTGTTTACTTTACTCGCACTGTTTACTTTACTCGCATACATCTACTGTTTTCCACTCGATACGCTCATACCCTTTGTTTCAAGCAAACCGGTGAGATTGACAACCTCATCGCAAGTTGGGAACAAAGTACTTGGTTGTGTTGTGTGCAGGTTCCACGTTGCTACTGGCCGAAGATGAGTCAACAAGTATCGTTAAACGGCGCCCTTGTTGGAGTGTTATTAAGCCAGTCCGCTTCACCTTCAGTCATACTGTCTGCTCTTCTCCTGACCGACAAACCTTGGTTTCTTACTGAGGGAAAATACTTGCCGCTGTGCTCATCATACTTTCCGCTTGGAGTTTCCCAACTGCCTGGCCATAATCATCATCAACTACACGCCAGCCATCAAGCCCTTTTCTGGCGCCGTTGCCGGGGAAGAAGTGGAAGACCTCTGCAAGGGGAGTTTTTCGCACGCACATCCTTTACTTTGTTATTTGCTTTGTTTTACTTTACTTTATTTTTACCTGCATTGTTTTATCAAAAACCCAAAAAAATTAGAATCCTTTGTAGTTGTTTATTATGTCTAGTTCAGTTGCTACTACTATGTCGCCCGAGGATATGATTTTCACTTTTAAACAAAAGGATGAGGAAAGTTTTAAAGAAGCTTGGTCTAGAATTTATGATTGGCATGGAAAAACTGAACCTAAAATAACCTTGAGTTTGCTTCTTAGTACCTTTTACTTTGGACTTGGTCTTCGTTATAGATATGCTTTGGATGCTACTGCAGAAGGAGATTTCCTTCATTGTGATGGAGATCAAGCCTTCAATATTATAAAAAAATTGATTACAATCTATAGCATGCCAACCTATTTTGATTCTTCTCTTGTGTGCATTTTTAATAGACTTGATACTCTTGAGACTCGCACTGCTAGTTTGAATACTTGCTACAATACTTTGCGCCAGCATTTGGATTATGTGCCAACAAATTCTGAACCTTCGAGTTGGTATCCTACGGTAAAAATCATTATTGATGGTAAAAATTTTCATGCTCGATGTGATATTATATCTGAATTTTGTCTTATGCCAAAGGATGTTTATGAATCTTTGAGTCTTTGGAAGCTCTCTGAGGGGGGAGAAGAAATTTCTCTTACTAATAATGCCACTATATTTCCCATTGGAGTAGCTGAAGGAGTTTTTACAAAAGTCCTAGGAAGAATGATATCTACTGATTATCTTGTTATTGAATGTGTAGGAAAAGGACAAATCACACTTGGAAGATCTCTACTGAAGCTCCTGGGCGCCGTTATTGATATGGGAAAAGGCAATATAAGATTTATCTCTCCACCTTGCAATAGCCACGTCTTTCCTAGAGTAAATCACAAAGGTAAGAAAGGAAGACGTAAGGCACGCGCTGATCCTAGCACTTCATCTCTTGATATTACTTGATTCGCAATTTTCTGCGCCTAGCTCAAAGGCGTTAAAGAAAAGCACTCTTGGGAGATAACCCAATATTTTATTTTCAGTACTTTTTCTTTTATTTGAGTCTTGGAAGTTATTACTACTGTAATGACCTCTCCTTATCATTTTTATTTCATTGTTATGCCAAAAGAAGCCTCTAATTTGAGTAAGGTAAAGATTTGGGGATTTTGCTGTCCTGAAACTGTTTTCGGTGCTGCACCGTAAAAATTCGTAAAACATCTCTGTATATCTTTTGGACCTGCGATTTCTTGTGAATATGCCCCAGGTTATATCCAAACTTTCATTAGTTGAACACTTTTTGATTTGAGCAACAGAAAACCCCTTAAAAATTTGACCTTTGTCAGCTGTTCTGTTTTGACAGATTTCTGCCAATATTTGTGTTTGCCGCTTTATCGCTTTCTTTTGAGTTCTTTTGATCACGGAACTTTTGGGGAAGTTGCTACAGTAGTATATACTTTATATGTGGTAGTTCTGGGTTGAAACCTGAAGCAAAAGAGGTTGATTATATGTTATGCTTACACTAATGTTGCTAATAGATTTGTGTTTAGTTTTGTATGAAGGAAGTTTTGAAGTGTAGGGATTGGAGAATGATGAGATGAGTTGAAGAATGGACAAAAGCTCAAGCTTGGGGATGCCCATGCATCACCCCAATAAATATCCAAGAAGTACAAGCGTCAAAGCTTGGGGATGCCCCCGAGGCACCCCTTTTTCATCGGCAAAAATCAGGTCACCTTTCAAGACACTATATTTTTATTGCTTCATGCACTATGTATTTTTCTTGGAGCGTCAGTTGTTTTAGTTTTCTTTATTAGTTTAGTTTGTTTGCTGCAATAAATGGTTGGACCCCAACAAATTTCTTTTGGAGAAGTTGCCTTGCTTTTCATTTGCCAAGAACGCTCTAGTTTTTACTCTTATCAAAAACCGAGTGTTCTTCTTTTTCCGCTACTGCTTTTGGTTTTCATTTTCGCCTTGATTTGCATTCAGATCTTCTTATATTTATTCATCAAGGTGTATTTTTGCCACTGATCTTTATTGGTTTTCATCAAAAGAGGTATTTACAAAAAGTTTGAATGGTGTTGGAAAAGAGAAAAAGCTTTATGCAAAAAAGTGGTACAAGAAGGAGCTTGTGTAGACTGCGGCTTAGGCTTTTTCATGTCATGCTTGATGTCTTTTTGATAGTATGCTTAGTGGTTTTGCTGTAGCATGACTTGTCTCAAATAACTGAGATTGCTTAATGAGCCTTTGAAAAAATCATGCGTTGTTTTTATCGTTTGGAAGCATTATTTTGGTTTTCTCCTTGATGCTTTATTTGGGTTGACTTGGCGCATGCTCACACATGTTAGACTCATCCAAAGTCACCATTAGCCTCTATGATCATTTATTTTTTGACTTTTGATGCCATCTTATGCTTCTTTTAATGTCGCTTTGTCGCTTTGCATGATTATGGCCATTATTGCTCTCTTAGTTGGTCGCTCCCAGTCTTTTGCTAGCCCTCGCCTTGTACTGAGTATGAGCTCTATTCGTGCATCCAACTCCTAAAAACCAAGTTTGTCAAAGTGTCCACTATACATACCTACTAGCAATTTGCTATTCCAAGTAAATTTGACTTGCTTTTATTATCTCTTCAAATTAAACTCTTACTAGTGTTATGCGAAAATTGGTAAGTAAAGCTCTCACGAACCGGAAGGCACACTTTACTTTTTCTTGTTCTTAAAATTTGACATTGTGGTCTCTTATGTTGAGTTATTATGCTTGCAAGTTGTAAGCTGGATACTAGCCCAACCATGCCGTCATGGGGCAAGCTTTCAACATTGCACTTCTTATTTGAGTTGATATCGTGATCTTTTGTTTATGGATGCCCGCGGTGTGAAATAAATTGGGAATCTTGCGGGGATCATGGAGTTTGTATATGTGTTAGGGAAACGCCTGGGCCGCCAATCTAAGCCATGCATAATTCATGGTGGAAATTTGCAGCATACCCATGGTGGACATTCGACGACGCATCTCAAAATAAAAAGCTAAACAAATGGCAAATAAAAGAGACGTCGAGATGTTCATTATCTGCTTGTCCTGTCATTTTGATGTGGGCTTGTTCCATGTCATCGGGCACGGAGGTACCCCGTTGGCGGTTCTCGATGATACGCATATACTAACAATGACAAGAGCCTTGCTTGGGACTCTAAGTAGAGTAGCATGAGGTTTGGGTACTCGTATTCACGGGACACGTGGTTTTCAACTTATGATTTGTCAAGCATATGCATCATAATTGTTCTCGCATTAAATCTAACCATTCAAGATGCTTATGATGGGGGCAATGAGAGCTCAAAGCCGGTAAGTACCATAATTTTTGAAGGTTATAAAACTTGCAATCACTGCTTCCCTCCGCGAAGGGCCTTTCTTTTACTTTTATGTTGAGTCACCACCTTCTATCTTTATGCACCATTAAGAGAGCATAGTTGTCATTCTTAGTATAATGTGCATTGTCCCAAAGTTTTCATTGATTGATTCATATTGTTGGTTTCACTTGTTCTCAAATTATTTGTATCTAGTTGCCCTCTTAAACTTGAAGGTGTCCTATGCATTTATGTTTTGCTCTCCATGAAGGACAAGCTAAAAATCACTTGTATGTTTTTCCTTATGATTTGAACACACGTTTGACTTTCATTGTTTCATTTTCATGATCTTTTGTTTATGTTCATTTTCATGTTTATAACATGGTTGCTAAGTTCTTATTGTCAAGATTATATCTTTCATGCCCATGTTTTAAGTTCTTTTGATCCCAGCTCACAACGCTTACATATATGATCAAGATTGTGTAGGTGCATATCACCTCAAAAATTATTTCTTTTGTTATCACTTACCTACTCGAGGACGAGCAGGAGTTAAGCTTGGGGATGCTGATACATCTCCAACGTATCCATAATTTTTGATGCTCCATGCTTGTTTTTACACCATTTGCCTAATGTTTTGTTACACTTCGTGGCACTTTTATGCATTTTCTGGAACTAACCTATTAACAAGTCGCCACAGTGCCAGTTCCCTGTTTTCTGCTGTTTTTGTGTTTCAGAAAAGCTACACAGGAAATATTCTCGGAATTGGACGAAACAAGTTCCTGAAGTCTTATTTTTCCCGGAAGCTTCCAGAGATCCGAAGAGGAGACGGAGTGGGGCCATGAGTGCCCCACACACCAGGGCGGCGCGGCCCAGCCCCTGGCCGCGCCCCCTATGTGTCAGGACACCTCGGTCCACTTCTGACGACGCCCCCTAAGTTCTCATGAGCTGCCCTACATGATTGAGATCACCGTTATGTAATTCTACATGTTTGGTTTGTTGGGATCCGATGAATATTGGTGTTATGATTGAGTTGCTATACTGAAATATATCTTATGTTATCTCTATGTTGTTTATGATCTTGCATGCTCTCCGTTGTTAGTAGCTATCTTGGCCGAGTAGTTGCTAGTGACTCCAAGAGGGGGTATGTATGCTCGATAGTGGGTTCATGCCTCTATTTAACCTGGGAGAGTGACAGAAACCTCTAAGGTTGTAGATGTGCAGTTGCTACTAGGGAGAAAACAACATTCATATGCTCGAGGGCATATGCTTTGTTTACATTACACACTTTGCTTAATGCAATTATCTGTTGTTCGCAACTTAATACTCAAGGGGTGTTCGGATGATATCCCGTGAGTGGATTATTAGTCATAGATGCAGTTGGATGGCGGTCTATGTATTTTGTTGTAATGCCCAGAATAAATCGCATAGTGATCTTCTTGACATATCACGTTATCTTTATTCTATCAATTGCCCAACTGTAATTTGTTTACCCAGCATGTGTTATTTATCTTATGGAGAGACACCACTAGTGAACTGTGGACCCCGGTTGACGAGGGGTTAACTCGACAAATGTCCTAGATGAAGGACTTAGGATCGAGGGAATAGGGCGTCGGATGAACTCGAAGGTAAAGGTTAGTCGAAATAGTGTATATCGAAAGTAAACTTGGGTGTTCAACCTGGCTTGCTTTCAATCTGCCCCACACTGTCCCCTCCTGGCCCCTATATATAGGTGGCCAGGTCTCGAGGATCGGGTAGGGTCCGATACAGATTACAATATCGACATACGGTAAGAACTCGTATTCGACTATCATTACAATTGGGCCTAGCTTAACGGGCCTCAAGGGTACTCAACTAACGGGCTCTATTAACTATACCCTTGTCAGTAGCCCCTGAGATTCTACCAGAATTGCAGATTCGGGTTGAATCTCTAATCTTTAAATCTTCGACTTGATCAATTCTTCGATTTCTTCATATCTTCAAATCTTCGACTTGGTCTTTCGACTTATGATAATTTTTCGCAAGGGGTTTTGATGAACAAGCCTGACAACTCTGACGGATCAAGAGGTCAGTTAACTGCCGGAACAGATACTTGTCACCTACTTCAAATTCAATCCCCTTGGACTTGAATTCGGGATACCGGTCAAACTCACTCTTTTGCCGCATTTAGGACTTACAAAGAATGAATCCCAGTGATTCTCAGGGTACCCAGTGCGTCCACCAGGATTTTCTTCGCGTCGTAGACACGGATACATACCAGCAGAGCGCATCCATGTGCGTATACCAGGCCACACAGGACGGATCCCGGGGTCTTACCTTCGTGATAAATCACGTCATTCGAGTTTTGTTGCGATAACGCACCTCGAGAATCTCATATCGCAGCCAAGTTTTGACTAATAAAATCAAAGAATCTCGAACTTAAATTAACTTCTTCCAATTCCCTCCCAATGGGAGTAATCTTTCTATATTTTGTCGACTATATAGTCGAAGTTTGTATGATAATCTTTCTTCATCTTCACTATTGATTATCTCATCCTCTATCGGGTGCGCGCTCAGCGCTCCCGATGGGAGTAGCCCCCGAGGCTATGTTTGGATACTTGTAGTCAAGCATAGGCTCAAAATTCACTTCTTCTTCTTTCTTTTAACTTCTCCTGTTTGTAAGCCCCCGAGCCCAAGGCGAGGTTTTTCATATCGTGCGATCACACTCTCCCCTTATTATTATTTTTCTCCTTTGGTATTTATCATCTGCTATGTGCAGAATTTAACTCTTTTGTAAAATATGTTTATTGGCCTTGCTTATCACGGGGGCCCGATAATACGTGCTTATAAATAAAGCATCTTTGGCAAGGGTAAATACCCTAATCAGATTCCTCCGCCGCCGCATCATCTTCTCTCGTCATCTACGGTTTCGAGTCGTCCCACTTTTCCACATGGCTGACGCAGATGGTTTTTGTTTGAACCTTGGCTCTCCGGTGGCGCCACGAGGTCGGGGCCGCCCTCGTGGAAACAAGAACAAAACAACTCCGGCCGTCGCAGGATCGTCATCGGCCGCTCCGGTTAAGCGTCGTCCTGGCCGCCCACCTGGTAGCAAGAATAAGCCCAAGGTGACAGGCGCTGCCCCAGGTCCAAGCGCTCCTCCTCCTGCTGCTCCCACTGCTCCTAGTTCTCCTCCCAGAATCTTTTCTTTCTTCTGCATTGCCATGGCGCAGTGCCGTGAGATTCAGTGCCTTCCGCTGAATTTCACCAAGTTCATGGATGGGCGAGAACTACGAGAAGCGGTTCTCCGTGAACAATCTGGCAGTGGGACTCCATACGAAGTGGAGGTTTGGTATGATGGCGACGGTGAGCAGTACTTTAGAGGCGGCTGGTCGCAGTTTGCAGAAGACCACGACATCCATCAAGGCTTCTTCATGACCTTCGACTTCCATATCGGCACGTCAAAGTTCGACGTGAAGATCTATGATGGTACTTAGTGCCAGAAGGAGTATGAGGCTGAAGTCCACTTTCATTAGGATCTGCTTTATATGTAATTTCTTTTGATAATATTCGTACTTTGCTTTGACACTTTTATTAGTACCATGAAAACAAATCATTGTTCTGAGGTATGCTTTCTATATATCGGGTTCTTTGTGAACCAATTGGTATGAAGAATATCGGGTTCTTTTGTGAACCAATTTGTTTGAAGAATATCGGGTTGTCTACACAACCTTGTAGTGAAAAAAGATCTCCATGTTGTGATAAAAGTTTCTTTCGTACGACCCGAGGGTTGAAGCCCCCGAGCGGAGAAGTAGAAATATTTGTACAATTTTGTCGAGTTCAACCCAAGGAACCCGACCTATGGCCTCATGTTCTGGGTTCAGAAGGTTAACTCGAGTTTAATGATACCACTAGATTTACTCTACGCGTAAAAACGTCATAGCTACTCCGTATTCCACGGGTTGCCCTCGTCTTTTCCTGTCTTCTTGTCTTGTAGTTGATAAGCTCCTCTTGGTATTACTTCTGTAATGATGTAAGGTCCCACCCAAGGGGACTCTAATTTCCCGTGGCTGTCTTGCCTGAGTCTTAAAACTAGATCTCCCACCACGAAGGATCGTGGACGAACTCGACTACTGTGGTAGTTTCGTAGACTCTGTTGATACTGCGTGGCCCTTTCTAATGCCTTATCTCTTGCTTCATCTAGTGCATCGACATCGTCTTGCAATGCTTCTGCTGATGTTGTTTTGTCGTATGCCGTCACCCTTGGAGCCTCGTGTGTAACTTCAACTGGAAGCACGGCTTCTGCGCCATGGACCAGGAAGAAAGGAGTTTCTTGAGTTGCTGCGTTGGGCGTGGTTCTTAGACTCCAAAGAACGGAGGGATATTCATCTACCCAAGCGCTCTTGGCTTTCTCGAGAGGTGCTAAGAGCCTCTTTTTTATCCCACTACATATCAGGCCATTGGCTTTTTCGACTTGCCCATTTGTCTTCGGGTGCGCGACAGATGCAAATTTGAGTTTGTTTCCTAGTCCTTCACAGTAACTCTTGAATTCCTTTGAAGTGAAGTTTGTCCCATTGTCCATGATGATGCTATATGGTATGCCGAAATGGAACACTATTGACTTTATGAAGTTGATCGCTGCTGTCGAATCTTGAGTTGTTACCGGGGCCGCTTCCACCCACTTGGTAAATTTATCGACTGCCACTAGCATGTAAACATGTCCTCCTGGCCAGGACTTGTGCAACTTTCCCACCATATCGAGGCCCCATTGTGCAAAGGGCCAAGACAATGGTATTGGCTGTAGCTCTGCTGCTGGTGCATGTGGTCGAGATGCGAATCTTTGACATGCTTCACACTTCATGACTATATCTTTCGCGTCTTCGATGGCTGTTAACCAATAGAATCCTGCACGGAACGCTTTTTCCGCTATTGCCCTGCTGCTTGCATGATGGCCGCATACTCTGCCATGTATATCTTTTAGTATTACTTGTCCTTCCTGAGGCGTTACGCAATGTTGCAAAACGCCGGTAATACTCTTCTTGTATAATTTCCCCTGCAACATGACAAACGCTTTCGATCGTCGAGTTATCCTCTTGGCTTCCACTGCATCTTCTGGTAACTGTTTATTTATCATATATGCGAGATACGGCTGCATCCAGGTTTCTTCTATCATCATGACTTCCTCGGGTTCCAGCGTAGCCCCCGAGCCTGCTGCAGTAGTCGAACTTTTGATACTTTTTATTGACCTTTCCACTATTTCCTCCCATAATACTCCAGATAGAACGGGTAAACACTAGGACCCGATATTTGCTAAGTTGTCGGCTTCTTCATTACTGTTTCTGCTGATGTGCGAGACTTCGCATCCATCAAATGTTCCTTCGAGATAGTGATATAAGTTCTTGTAGGCCATCATGTTGTCATTGATTGTGTCGCATCTATTCATAACTTGTTGGACGACAAGGTTTGAATCCCCAAATATTTTTAGTCGAGTTGCTCCACATGCTTTGGCCATCTTCATTCCATGTAGCAGAGCCTCGTATTCTGCTTCATTGTTAGAAGCCTGTGGAAAACTCATCCTTAAGACGTACTTTAGTTTGTTGCCATGCGGCGATATCAAGATTACTCCCGCGCCTGCGCCTTGTACTCTCTTAGAACCGTCAAAGTACATTGTCCAGACACTCGATAGATCTGGCGGTCCCGTGCTCTGCAGCTCCAACCATTCTGCTGTGAAATCTGGCAAGATTTGCGACTTGATTGCCTTCCTTTTTTCATACGTGATGTCCATGGGAGATAATTCGATTCCCCACAAAGAGACACGTCCTGTTGCTGAAGGATTGTTCAATATGTTTGATAGTGACGCTTCATTGACCACTATAATTGGGTGCACCGCAAAGTACTGTCACAGTTTCCGTGCAGTTGTGAAAACACTATATGCAAGCTTTTGATAATGCGGGTACCTCTGTTTTGTCGGAGATAATACTTCACTGATGAAATATACCGGCCTCTGGACGCCGTGGGCTTTTCCTTCTTCACTTCTTTCGACTACTAATACTGTACTCACCACCTGATGGGTTGCGGCGATGTAGAGTAGTAGTGGTTCTTTTTCTTTTGGTGCGACCAACACTGGCGGCGTGGAAAGCACTTTTTCAGCTGTGCAAAAGCTGCGTCTGCTTCGTCTGTCCATTCAAATTTATCATCTGACTTCTTCATAAGTGCATAGAAAGGAAGCGCCTTTTCTCCCAATCGAGCAATGAAGCGACTTAATACCGCAACGCGTCCTGCCAGTTTATGTACGTCGTGTAGTTTTGTGGGTTTCCCCATTGTTAAAATTGCTTGAATCTTCTCTGGGTTCGCCTCTATTCCTCGTGATGATACCAGGAACCCCAAAAGTTGTCCTGCCGATACGCCGAAGGAACACTTTGTTGGGTTAAGCTTGAGCTTGTACCTGCTCAGGTTGTCGAAGGTTTCTGCCAAGTCGCCGATTAGAGATTTCTCCTCTCTTGTAGTGATGACTACATCATCAATGTAGACTTGGATGTTGCGTCCTATTTGGCTCCCGAGGTAGTTTTGCATCATCCGTTGATAAGTTGCTCCTGCATTTTTTAGGCCGAACGGCATTACTTGGTAGCAAAACACTCCGTACGGTGTGATGAAGGCCGTCTTTTCTTCGTCTTCTTTCTTCAATTTGATCTGGTTGTAACCAGAATATGCGTCCAGAAAGGAAAGCCTTGCGCATCCCGCTGTTGAATCAATTATCTGATTGATGCGGGGTAGAGGGAAGGGATCCTTTGGACAATGTTTGTTGAGAGATGTGTAGTCGACACATACTCTTTGTACGTCTGTGTTCTTCTTGGGTACGATAACTGGATTGGATACCCAACTCAAAGTTTTGATTTCTCTGATAAATCCGGCATTTTCTAGCCTGTGCAATTCTGATGCTATCGCCTTCCTTTTGGGTTCATCAAATCATCGTAATGGTTGCTTGACTGGTTTTGCCTTGGGATCTATATTTAATGCGTGCTCGACGAGTTCCCTGGGAACCCCTGGCATGTCTGATGGACACCAGGCGAAGATTTCCCAGCGCTCACAGAGGAACTCGACGAGCGCGCTTTCCTATGCGGGATCCAAGTTCACCGCGATTGATGTCGTCTTGTTTGGATCTGTAGGGTGGACCTGGATCTTCTTCGAGTCCTGAGTTGTGTCGAAAGCCTGATCTGGCAGGGATCATCCAACGTCGGGTAGCACATTATGATCCGTTTCTCCTTTTAGCCTCTCATATTCCGCTGTCATGCCGAAGGTTTGCGCCATCCTATTGAATTCTCTGTCACATGTGTTGGCTACTTCAAAGCTCCCTGCACTGTAATTGTTCCTTTGGGTCCTGGGATTTTTAACGTAAGATACGCGTAATGAGGTACTGCCATGAATTTTGCAAATGCTGGGCATCCCAGGATTGCATGGTATTGTGATGGCCAGTCCATAACTTCAAATTCCAGCTTCTCTCTGCGGTAGTCACTCCTACTGCCAAAGCAGAAGTCGAGTTCTATTCTTCCCAAAGGGTAGTTTGCAACTCCTAGTACTATTCCATGGAAGGAGCAATCTATTGGCTTCAGACTCGACAACGAGATGCACATTGCCTTTAGGGTTCTAGCATATATTAAGTTTATGCCGCTCCCTGCATCCATGAATACTCTTCCGATATCGTACCCTCCTATTTGCGCCTTTAAAACCATAGGCGAGTGGCCTGGCCTAGGAACTTTCCTTGGGTGGTCTGCTCTACTGAACTTAACTGGTTGATCTGACCACCGCAAGTACTCTGTAGTAGCTGGTGGTGACGATATTGCTAGGTTTACTTGCCTGGATATGCTCTTTCGCTCTTTCTTCGACTTAGGCACCGGTTGAATCATAGCTGATATGTAAACTTTTGACTCTAGGTGCCTTGCTAGTCTTTGCATTTGGTATCCTTGACCTGTGTGCTTCTCTCCACGCCATCCTCCTTGGTTTGAACCCATGGCGCCTTGTAGTCTCAGGAAAGTTCTACAATCCTTCATCTGATGATTTGACACTCTTTTTCCATCGAGATAGGCATAATGGATTCGACAGGGCCCGTATAGCATATCTTCGGCCAAGGGGCCGGAATATCTCGACTTTTCTGTTCCCTTTGTTTGAAACCTCCTACCTTTGTCTTCTTCCTCTTCTCTTACTCCGTAACCCGCAGCTACCTGGTTTCGCCTTTCTTGATTATCCCTGCTGCGGTGTCGTCTCCTTTGCCTGCTTGTTCTGTCGACTTCTGGTGATCGTCCTCTTTTGTTATTATATGCGTCCTCTCCATCAGCGAATTTGTTGGCTTCTTCCATTAGTTCAGCTACAGTCATTGGCCTCGTTCTTCCTATCTCTTCCACGAGATCTGATCGACAAAGTCCGGCCGAAAAAGCGTCTATTGCTCTTTCGTCGGAGACGTCTTCTGCTGAGTTTTTGATTACACTCCATCGTTGTATATAAGAACATAGAGTTTCGCATTTCCTTTGCACACATGCTTTGACCTCCTCCAGTGATGGTGGACGCTTGTATGCCGAACGGAAATTTCTTGCAAATTGGCTATCGAGTTCTCCCCAACTTCCAATGGATTCGTTGGGTAGGGTATTCAACTAGGACCGTGCTGCGCCGGTGAGGTGTAGTTGTAGACTTTGCATTGCAGTTGCTTTTGTCCCTCCTAGTATTTGTACTGCCTGCAAGTAATCTGATAGCCATAGGGTAGGTTCTTGCGATCCGTCGTATTTTTGCTGGTCATGGGGTAACTTAAATCCTTTGGGTACCCGCGTTTTGCGAACCCTGCGGGTAAAGCATAATGCGCCCATCTCTTTTTCGTCGTCTTCATAATTTTCTTCCCTCCAGGCATGGCGTGATTTATTTACTCGAGCCTGCGCTATTATATTTCTTGCGTCCTCCTTCCTCTTTTGTCGCCGTTCCTCTTCTGATGACTCGTTATACTCGTTATCTGCGAAGTTTTATCTAAGCTTCTCCTTTTGCTTTTCCTTGTAGCTTGTCGACTTTATCTCTGGACCTTTTTCCCTGATCTTGCTCTCCACTATCCCGAGGCTCCGTATCGCGGCTCGGTGCATATCTTCTCGTGGATCCCCGGGTTCTGGCCTTGTAGTTAGTAAATACGCCTGTGCTGCTATCAACGCTGCTTCTGGCGTTTCTTGTATGAAGTCATCTCTCTCCTCTTGTAGCTGTGGGGTAAGGCTCCTCGAGTACCTTTCTTCTCTGCTGCGTGCTGTTGCCCCCCTGTTGTGTTTTGGGTCTCCGCGCCTTTCTCTGCTGTACTCGGAATCCTCACTATAGTTGTTGGGGATATACCAAATAGGTATACCAGCGACGTAGTCCTAAATCAGCAAGCCAGGGTGGCCCATCAGGGGTGGTATGGCGGATTCGCCATACCGGGCGGCCCAGTTGCTGAAGTTGCCACGGCGGTACTGGACGCAGGCGCTAATGGCGGATCCTTAGACAGGCCCATGGCGGATTACTAACGACAGGCCCATGGCGGATCCGGAGACAGCCCATGGCGGGCTACCTTGACGTACACGCATAGGACTTAGTCTAGGACTCCAAGTTGTATCCGCTACGGTACTAACGTGTAGCCCACGCCAGGCGCCTTTATAAGCCCGGCGTGGAGCAGCCCTTGAGGCACGTTCTAGTCATACGGCCAATCGCATAGCGAAACAGCCAACCTCATTATTGTAATCGAGCACTTGTTGCCATATAGTGAATTATAGCAGCACCTAGGATCTCGCCACCGTCGCGGGATCTGAAGCTGGGTAAACTCGTGCTACCACCGTCCCGGATCGCTCCTCTGTGTTCACCCCCTTCCACAAACCGCCATACCCCTACCTCTATGGCAGATCTGTTGACGAAACCACGACAGTTGGCGCCCACCGTGGGGCTAAGAGCGTCTGGAGCGCGGATCCAGGCGGGATCCGCCTTTGCAGGCATCGGCGACACCGTCGCCATCGGGCGCGTCCTCTACGATTCCGGCTTCCCCATCGTCCCAGCGGATAACCTCTGGGTGCCGGCTAGAGAAGACCCTGCTCGATTCACCGTCGTTCCGATTGGAGATATCCATATCTTCATTGGAGAGACAAACCCTACCCCCGCCACGGAAACCAATTTCCGGCGGATCGGTATGGCTGAAATCCCCAAACGGACCGCTTTCGAGCTGGAGACGGAGGATGACTTATCTGACCTGGAACTTTCCAAGTTACCCAGATCGGATCTGAAAAATAATCCCACCCAGCCCGCCCTAAAGGTAGAGGAAGTGGTGGAAGACCGCTGTGAATCCGCCATGAGTAATCTGGCGTTAGAGACACCACGGTACTGCCTTGTTGCGTTCGCAGGCATCACTTCGGGATCTACCTCCAATGGAGGAGAAGATAGCCCAGGTGAATCCATCCTTGAGGCACTTAATGAAAGTGGTGAATCGGATGACTGGGACAGCAAGGGCTATAATTCTAACCATTACGATGCCGCCATGAGAAAAATCGAGGCGGAGTTGGCGCAGCAGGCACTTGAAGAACAACAAGCAGCGGCCAAGCAGGTGTTCGTAACCAACAAAGGAGATGATGCTGGGCAGACAACCGGTGATCCGCCATCCCAGGCAGTCCACGACGGAGATGCCAGCAAAGAGCAGGGTAACCCGCCACCAGCCGCCGATCCCGCCACGGAGCAACTTCCTGAGATTCACGGCGGACCCAGGCCTCTGCAACCCGCCATCCCCGAGGACCAGCACCCGGAAGACTTCACGACCCCGCTGGATAAGGTCGTCTACGGAACTCTAGCAGATCCAATCACCCCTGACTATGTCAGAGATGTGCACGATCTCGAGAAGAAGAGGCGAGCACTCCTCAAGGAGGCAAAGCGAGTCGAGAAGATGGGCCAGCATCTTGATGGAGACATTGCTAAAGCTCAAGACACGCTGAAGCGCGCAAGGAACATGGAGGAGAAGTATGTTACTCTCATCCAGAACCAGATGACCGAGGGAGGCGACCCGCAACTGGTATGAAACCTTGAGTTCACCGTGCCAACAGCGGAAACTCTGGCCAAGATGTACATCAAGAATCCACCATACGTGGATAAAAACCGCGATGAAGTCAGGGCTACGCCCATTGAAAATATCATGGCTGCAAAGGAGCTATTGGAGCATAATAAGAGCCCAGCAGCCCTAGAGACAGCGGTGAAACTAATGACTAAAGCATTAGTGCAGCAGGAGAAGGCCACGTCATCACGACGGCTCGAATCTGATCCCGCGCTATGCAGGTCCAGCACTGCCTCTAAGGCTCGGGGGGCTGGCAACCATGGTACGCGCCCTGACAACGAATCTCATACCGGATCCTCAGAAATCCAAAGAAGAGAAGCTCGCAACCGGGCGAACGCCATCCCAATATCCTCCGATGACAAACCAAATGGCAAAGGCCCACAGAGAAATCCATCACCACCCCACAAGAACTACCCCGCTTATGGATACCAACAAGACAATGCTGCTCCTCGCCATAAGACCAACATGCCGCCACCAAAGTATAAGACGTTCGAAGTCCCAAAGGGAGGGATTGTCATACGCGACAATGATGGCAAGCGAGGACGAAGCCGTGACGCTGGACGCAGAGACGATCCGCCACGACGGGAAACCAGCAGAGACGGCGGATCCAAGAGAAGGGACCGATCTCGCCATGACGACGGCGCGCACCGTGGCGGCGACAAAGACAAGCATCGCTCCACTCGCCACCACGATGACAAAGGGAAAGGCTCCCGCCGCCATGACGATGATCCATCTCCATGAAGAATAGAAGGAAGCCGTCGTAGCTGCAAAGATCAGTCGTAGGACGGCGAGAGTAAACGACGACGTGACCCTTCGCCATCCCCACCAGGGAGCCCCCAGGGCGGCGGTGGTGGTGGCAGACCAGCTAGGTCACGCAACTCTCGCAAGGATCCGCCGGACCAGAAGCCCTACGACGCCCGTACCCATCTAAACGAGATTGCCAAGTCTCAAACAGCCTTCTTCCTCGGCCCAAAGTGCTTTGGACAACGGATTCATGATGAGCCCATCCCGCATGGGTTCAAGATCGAGAAAAATATCCGCCAGTACAATGGAGTCGATAGGCCTTTAACTTGGCTACAAGACTACTTCAACGCAGTGCAGTTTGCTGGGGGGTCACCCAATATTGCTGTCCGCTATTTGCCCTTGATGCTATCCGACACTGCGAGGTAGTGGATCAACGACTTGGCAGAAAACTCCATCCAAACCTGGTTCGATATGCAAACTGCGTTCACCGAAAATTTCGAGGGGACTTACAAGAGACCCCATAACATTGGTGACCTCCAACGGTGCCGACGGGCCGACGACGAGACCTCCCGAACTTTCCTCGCGCGATGGCTAGATATGAAGAACTCCTGTGAAGGGGTTACTGACGAATCCGCCATCCTCGCGTTTATTGACAGTTTGGAGAGAGGCCAGCTGCTCCGCCATCGCCTGTTGCGGGAAAGGAACGAAGGGAAACTAACCCTAAATTCCATGATCACCATTGCAAGCAACTACGCGGCCGCCGACGACGACGCCCGCGAATCTCTGAAGGCTTCCGCCATCTAGAACACTGGAAAGCGGAATAGCAGTAACAAACGGAAGAATCCGCCAGAAGAGCAGCAGGCTCCGGACATGGTGGCCACAACCTTCGCTGACAAGGGCCAAAGCGGCCAGCACGGCAGAGGACGCGGTACTAGCAGTGGCCAGCCGCGGAGTTCCGCGACTCCCGCTTCGGCGCCATCCGCCCCCGTGTCTTACGACGAATACCGCGATATGCCATGTTTCGCCCATCGTGACGCTTCGGGAAAGTGCAATCACACCAACCGGAACTGCAAGTTTGTCAACGACCTTAAGGCGGATCAAGAGGCTGGCTTCAAGCGCAGCCGGCGACAACGGCCTCGTGGCAAAGGGAAAGCGGACAAAGACAAGGAGTCCAGGGATGGCAGTGACATAGACGAAGACCCTGCGCCCAAACCCGCCAAAAAGGCAGAGGGTGGCGCTGGCAAGGGCAACCCAATCAAGGACAAAAAAGGTGCCTTTCACACATTCCTTGGACCCCCCATGGCCAAGGCACAGAGAGCTGCTATGCGCTCCCTCAATGCCACCGTGCCAAAAATCCGCCAGTACGTCCGATGGTCCGAAGTACCGGTGCACTGGAGCCGCGATGATCATCTAGAGCACATCCCAGATGGATATTACGCCATGGTGGTATGCCCTGTAATCCATGGCTATGAGTTCTTGATACGTCTCAAACGTATCTATAATTTTTGATGCTCCATGCTTGTTTTTACACCATTTGTATATTGTTTCGTTACACTTAGTGGTACTTTTATACATTTTCCGGAACTAACCTATTAACGAAGTGCCACAGTGCCAGTTTCATGTTTTCTGCTGTTTTTGTGTTTCAGAAGTGATTCACAGGAAATATTCTCGGAATTGGACGAAACAAGTTCCTGAAGTCATATTTCACGGGGAAGCTCCCAAACATCCGAAGACCTGACGGAGGGGGGCCACGTGGCCCCCACACATAGGGGCGGCGCGGCCACCCCCCTGGCCGCGCCGGGCCCGCGTGAGGGGCCGTGGTCCCTCCTCTGACATCGTACTTTCGCCTATATATACCCCCTGACGAGAAAAACCTAAGGGCCGGATCAGTTTTCCAGAATACATCGCGATCCGCCGCCGCCGTCGACCCGAAGATCGGGAGGGTCCAGAAGCTCTTCCCGGCACCCTGCCGGAGAGGGGAATCGCCACCGGAGGTCTTCTTCATCGCCATGCTTGCCTCCGGAGCGATGAGTGAGTAGTCTACCTTGGACTATGGGTCCATAGCAGTAGCTAGATGGTTGTCTTCTCCACCATGTGCTTCATGTTTAGATCTCATGAGCTGCCCTACATGATTGAGATCACCGTTATGTAATTCTATGATGTTGGTTTGTTGGGATCCGATGAATATTGGTGTTTATGATTAAGTTGCTGTACTGAATTATATCTTTTGTTATCTCTATGTTGTTTATGATCTTGCATGCTCTCCGTTGTTAGTAGCTATCTTGGCCGAGTAGTTACTAGTGACTCCAAGAGGGGGTATTTATACTCGATAGTGGGTTCATGCCTCTATTTCACCTGGGGGAGTGACAGAAACCTCTAAGGTGGTAGATGTGCTGTTGCTACTAGGGAGAAAACAACATTCATATGCTCAAGGGCATATGCTTTGTTTACATTACACACTTTGCTTAATGTAATTATCTGTTGTTCGCAACTTAATACTTTTGGGGTGTTCGGATGATATCCCCGAGGGTGGATTATTAGTCATAGATGTAGTTGGATGGCGGTCTATGTATTTTGTTGTAATGCCCAGAGTGAATCTCATAGTGATCTTCTTGACATATCACGTTATCTTTATTCTATCAATTGCCCAACTGTAATTTGTTTACCCAGCATGTTATTTATCTATGGAGAGACACCACTAGTGAACTGTGGACCCCGGTCCTATTTTAATCATATTGCAATCACCTGTTTACTTTTCCCGCACTGTTTATTTTACTCGCATATTACTACTGTTTTCCACTCGATACACTCATAACCTTTGTTTCAAGCAAACCGGTGAGATTGACAACCTCATCGCAAGTTGGGGACAAAGTATTTGTTTGTGTGTGTGCAGGTTCCACAAACACCTTTAGTCGTCATCGTCTCTCTTCTCCTGATCGATAAACCTTGGTTTCTTAACTGAGGGAAAACTAGCCGCTGCACTCATCATACCTTCCTCTTGGGGTTCCCAACGGGCTGGTCATTCACCACGCACAAGGACTGTCTGTTGCCACATTCACCTTAAGCATCAGCTACTTTTCTGGCGCCGTTGCCGGGGAAGAGAGAAGACTTCTGCGAGGGGAGTTCTTCGCACACACATTCTTTACTTTGTTATTTGTTTTGCTTTACTTTATTTTATTTTACCTGCATTGCTTTTTATAAAAAATCCAAAAAAATTAGAATCCTTGGTAGTTGTTTTTACTTTACTTTAGTTTATCATGCTGTTTCCTAAGTTCGTTCTGGAGGACCTCTCAGTAGGTAGTGGTTCAATCTATTATATTATTAAAACAACTAACAACTAACGGTGGAGATTTGTCATAAAATTCCAATGGTTGAGATCTGTGGATCCAACACATATAGTCACGCACGGTGGATGTTACGAAAATTGCATGTGAACCGTGTACAATAGGGACTCTAACAGAAATAAGGTAGCATTCAGCGTATGCCGTGGGCTGTTCAAAGACATTGCATATGCTGCGTGTAAAATAGGAACTTCAACAAAATAATAATATTAAATTGATCGAATCCTGTTTGGTCTCAACAATTACCCGATATAAAGCCATGATTTGTGCTTCTTTCCTCTGATAACCTGGCCGCGATTTTAGCCTCGAAGTTGTGCATGACGGACGAGTAGAATATGCTGACGATTGATACGGGCACATCGGAGGGTGTGTAGAAGCAGTGTCGTGTGGATACGGACATGGCAGATTATCACCCAGGCCTGTAAAAAAGGCATCCGATGAACATAGAGAGCAGTACCGGCGGCGGCGGCGGCAATCGCTAAACGTATCCACCGAAAATCCGAGGCGGCTAGTCGCGGTAACGCATAAGCGCCATGATGCCTGCATGTCAATCATCGAAGCGCTGCAGGCTAGGCGAGAGGACGAGCTGAGGTGGCCATGGAGAGCTGTCCCTACCGGCAAGCTCCTCGAGACAGTGTGTCAACTATTCAGCCGGCCGGCTAGCTAGCGGAGGTACTCCAGCCAAGAGTCATGACAGATTTTTATATGTCCTTCCTCATCCACGACTGATTTGAGAGGCATAACATTGACCAAGCGTGGAGCAGATTACTGCGAAAAGCACATACAATTGTTTACTAGGGGTCTTCTTAGAGGATTGGATGCTCGGATATATCACATATTAGCTGCATACTCGCCTACTGCCTAGATCAGGCCATCAGGGGCACATCTGATGGATATGCATACTCGCGTACTGCCTATATCAGGGGCATATCTGATGTCATCTACGATGTCTGGTGACTAACTAGGAGAAGATATATACTACGCCATCAACAAAGAGAATGCTAGATCATGGACATAAGATCTAGGTACCATATGGCAATATCAATCTGGTGAGAATATCAACAATATCTCAATCCACGAGGTGGTTTTTCGAGCAAGGAGCAAACACAGATATGACATCTGACAACAGTAGAGGATCTGGTGATCCACACGCAAGCAAAAAAAAGCAGTGTACGCAGTAGGATCTGAGACAAACCAGAACCACGGGACATAAGACGCACTTACACGATGAAGCAGTGCCAGACTAAGTTTAAACTTCAGTTCTATAAAGTCCTGGACCGTCGAAAACCACTTGAAAATTACAAAAGTTTTTGTTTGGATGCAGGGCATGCTAAATGGAAGTATATAGGCACAAGGAGTCTTTGTCCCAAACGGTAGCATAAGAAATTTTCCGGTACAAATTCTATCTTCTAAAATTAAGGAATTGATCATACTGTCCAGCCCAATGCACGAAGTTGATAGAAGTGAATTACGTCACGATGAAGGCTAAAATAACACTCATATGTATAGTTCCATTCATCAGTTGTTGTAGCATAATACATGATAGATGGCCCTCCGTTTCAGAAAATTTTAAACTCTATATTTGTACAAAGTGAAACAATGTTAAAATTCAATTAAAAACGTGAAGTTCAACCAAATTTATAAAAATATGTTCAACCCCAATTTAGTCATTCGTCTTACAATATATTACAAAGACACATGATCATAGGCACAATAAAAAATGTATGTAGGAAGTGTGAGATTGTTTAAGAAAAAATTAACAATATACGCACATAGTTATGCTAACTTGGAGTAGGCAGGATATAAATGAGATTAACAGGCAAAGGAAACTTAGAATTGATGTGCATCGAGGGAGGAAACTTATGCTTTAGATACATATCGCCTTAGATCTAATTCTTCGCGAAGAACCTCTCAAATACATATTGATGCAAGGATAAAATTATAAAAATATGAAGATTGAGATGATGTTCGCATCCTTCATCCGCTATTATATGTGAAGATATCAACAATGTAATACACCTACCGACCCAATAAGATTTCTCGGGACATAGGACTACAATCTCATATGTTGTTTAATATAGAAATATTTGAAACAAAATAACTCACGCAAACTAGCCGCGCAAATGCGCGGGCCAGCCAGCTAGTTATTGGAAATAGAAACATTGAGGAGTTCTTTAATCACATTAGTATGCATGAGGAAGTTGAGGAAAAGTCTTGGATTGAGCTTGCTCCTAGTATTGAAGTTGCTTCTGTTTGTTTAATTGATATGTTGGAAACTAGGTTTGCTAGTCTTAATCCCTATATGCAATACATGTTCCTCAAGCTTCATGAAATTGAGGATCCCGAAAAGAAAGCTTTTATCTTGGAAACTCTGCGCCTAGAATTTAAGGATGTCGTTGTTGAAGCTAGGAAGGTTCTTAAACGTTTTAATAAACTCGGTTCTCCTATAAATGTTATTAGTACAGATGATAAAGAGCCCGAAATACCTATTCCTTGCAAGCTTTTGGGATTGAGTGAAGCTTTTGAAAATAATTTTGACTGGATTTGTCCTGAAAATCTTTTTGATGAGAATAGTTTGCCAAAGAATGATCACAAAGAGTCTTCTAAAACTTATGTGGATGAAATACAATGTCTTATTGATAAGACCTCTGCTGTTGATCTTGATGCTTCTTCTGAAAATACTTGATTCGCAATTTTCTGCGCCTAGCTCAAAGGCGTTAAAGAAAAGCACTCTTGGGAGATAACCCATTGTTTACTTTTCAGTACTTTTTCTTTTATTTGAGTCTTGGAAGTCATTACTATTGTAATGACCGCTCCTTATCTTGTTTATTTCGTTTTTGTGCCAAGAGGAGCCTCTAATTTGAGTGAGGTAAAGATTTGGGGTTATTGCTGTCCTGAAACTGTTTTCGGTGCTGCACCGTAAAAATTCGTATAAATTCTCTGTATATCTTTTGGACCAGCGATTTCTTGTGCATATGCCCCAGGTTATATCCAAACTTTTCTTAGTTGAACACTTTTTGATTTGAGCAACAGAAAATACCTCAAAAATTCGTCCATTATCAGCTGTTCAGTTTTGACAGATTTCTGCCAATATTTGTTTTTGCCACTTTATCGCTTTCTTTTAAGTTCTTTTTGATCATGGAACTCTTGTGGAAGTTGCTACAGTAGTATATACTTTATATGTGGTGGTTTTGAGTTGAAACCTGAAGCTAAAAGAGGTTGAATATATTTTATGCTTACACTAATGTTGCTAATAGAATTGTGTTTAGTTTTGTATGAAGGAAGTTTTCAAGTGTAGGGATTGGAGAATGATGAGATGAGTTGAAGAATGGACAAAAGCTCAAGCTTGGGGATGCCCATGCATTACCCCAAGAAATATCCAAGAAGTACAAGCGTCAAAGCTTGGGGATGCCCCCGAGGCACCCCTTCTTCATCGGCAAAAATTAGGTCACCTTTCAAAACACTATATTTTTATTGCTTCATGCACTATGTGTTTTTCTTGGAGCGTCAGTTGTTTTAGTTTTATTAGTTGGTTTAGTTTGTTTGTTTGCTGCAATAAATGGGTGGACCCCAACAAATTTCCTTTGGAGGAGATGTACTCGTTTTCATTTGCAAAGAATGCTCTAGTTTTCACTCTTATTAAAAATCGAGCATTCTACTTTTTCTGCTACTGCTTTTTGTTTTCGTTTTCGCCTTGATATGCGTTCAGATCTTGTCATATCTTTTCATCAAGGTGTATTTTTGCCTCTGATCTTTATTGGTTTTCATCAAAAGAGGTGTTTATAAAAATTTCAAATGGTGTTGGAAAAGAGAAAAAGCTTTGTGCAAAATAGTGGTACAAGAAGGAGCTTGTGTAGACTGCGGCTTAGGCTTTTTCATGTCATGCTTGATGTCTTTTTGATAGTATGCTTAGTGGTTTTGCTGTAGCATGACTTGTCTCAAATAACTGAGATTGCTTAATGAGCCTTTGAAAAAATCATGCGTTGTTTTTATTGTATGGAAGCATTATTTTGGTTTTCTCCTTGATGCTTTATTTGGGTTGACTTGGCGCATGCTCACACATGTTAGACTCTTACAAAGTCGCCAATAGCCTTCATGATCATTTAGTTTTTGACTTTTGATGCCATCGTATGCTTCTTTTAATGTCGCTTTGTCGCTTTGCATGATTATGGCCATTATTGCTCTCTTAGTTGGTCTCTCCCAGTCTTTTGCTAGCCCTCGCCTTGTACTGAGTATGAGCTCTACTCGTGCATCCAACTCCTAAAAGCCAAAGTTTGCCATTGTATCCACTATAAATTCCTATGCATGGTATTTGTAAGCCATTCCAAAGTAAAATTTTCGTGTGCTACCTTTCAAAAACCTTCAAAATACTTCTCGTTTTGTGACACTGTTTTCAGCTCATGGGGACGTAGTGGTCGGATTTGCTATCTTCCATATTGCTTATTCCAAAAAGAAAAAAAAGGGAAAAAAGAAAGAAAAAAGGCACTCCTCCAAAGAATGTGAATGTTGGTGGGCACCCGATGGAATCGGTTAGCCATGGTATGTGAAAGGAAAAGGTGGGGAGGAGTGCCAAGTTTTATAAAAAGAGCACGAAGTGCCAATCTCTCTCTCAAAAACTTGCTTTATTTTTGTATGGAAGATAGTAAGAACCCCATTGCCAGTCGTTGACAAAGACAACCACCTCTCAAAATCAAGTTTTATCTCTGTTTTACAAATGAAAAGCTCTAGCACATGTTTAAATCACTGCTTCCCTCTGCGAAGGGCCTTTCTTTTACTTTTATGTTGAGTCACCACCTTCTTTCTTTATGCACCATTAAGAGAGCATAGTTGTCATTCTTAGTGTGATATGCATTGTCCCAAAGTTCATTGATTGACTCATATTGTTGGTTTCACTTGTTCTTAAATTATTTGTATCTAGTCGCCCTCTTAAACTTTGAGGTGTCCTATGCATTTATGTTTTGCTCTCTTTGAAGGACAAGCTGAAAACCATTTGTATGTTTTTCCTTATGATTTGAACACACATTTGACTTTCATTGTTTCATTATCATGATCTTTTGTTTGTGTTCATTTGCATGTTTACAACATGGTTGCTAAGTTCTTATTGTCATGATTATATCTTTCATGCCCATGTTTTAAGTTCTATTGATCCCAGCTCATCAATGCTTACATATATGATCAAGATTGTGTAGGTGCATGTCACCTCAAAAATTATTCTTTTGTTATCACTTACCTACTCGAGGACGAGCAGGAGTTAAGCTTGGGGATGCTTGATACGTCTCAAACGTATCTATAATTTTTGATGCTCCATGCTTGTTTTTACACCATTTGTATATTGTTTCGTTACACTTAGTGGTACTTTTATACATTTTCCGGAACTAACCTATTAACGAAGTGCCACAGTGCCAGTTTCCTGTTTTTTGCTGTTTTTGTGTTTCAGAAGTGATACACAGGAAATATTCTCGGAATTGGACGAAACAAGTTCCTGAAGTCATATTTCACGGGGAAGCTCCCAAACATCCGAAGACCTGACGGAGGGGGGCCATGTGGCCCCCAGACACAGGGGCGGCGCGGCCACCCCCCTGGCCGCGCCGGGCCCGCGTGAGGGGCCGTGGTCCCTCCTCTGACATCGTACTTTCGCCTATATATACCCCCTGACGAGAAAAACCTAAGGGCCGGATCAGTTTTCCAGAATACATCGCGATCCGCCGCCGCCGTCGACCCGAAGATCGGGAGGGTCCAGAAGCTCTTCCCGGCACCCTGCCGGAGAGGGGAATCGCCACCGGAGGTCTTCTTCATCGCCATGCTTGCCTCCGGAGCGATGAGTGAGTAGTCTACCTTGGACTATGGGTCCATAGCAGTAGCTAGATGGTTGTCTTCTCCACCATGTGCTTCATGTTTAGATCTCATGAGCTGCCCTACATGATTGAGATCACCGTTATGTAATTCTATGATGTTGGTTTGTTGGGATCCGATGAATATTGGTGTTTATGATTAAGTTGATGTACTGAATTATATCTTTTGTTATCTCTATGTTGTTTATGATCTTGCATGCTCTCCGTTGTTAGTAGCTATCTTGGCCGAGTAGTTGCTAGTGACTCCAAGAGGGGGTATTTATGCTCGATAGTGGGTTCATGCCTCTATTTCACCTGGGGGAGTGACAGAAACCTCTAAGGTGGTAGATGTGCTGTTGCTACTAGGGAGAAAACAACATTCATATGCTCAAGGGCATATGCTTTGTTTACATTACACACTTTGCTTAATGCAATTATCTGTTGTTCGCAACTTAATACTTTTGGGGTGTTCGGATGATATCCCCGAGGGTGGATTATTAGTCATAGATGCAGTTGGATGGCGGTCTATGTATTTTGTTGTAATGCCCAGAGTGAATCTCATAGTGATCTTCTTGACATATCACGTTATCTTTATTCTATCAATTGCCCAACTGTAATTTGTTTACCCAGCATGTTATTTATCTATGGAGAGACACCACTAGTGAACTGTGGACCCCGGTCCTATTTTAATCATATTGCAATCACCTGTTTACTTTTCCCGCACTGTTTATTTTACTCGCATATTACTACTGTTTTCCACTCGATACACTCATAACCTTTGTTTCAAGCAAACCGGTGAGATTGACAACCTCATCGCAAGTTGGGGACAAAGTATTTGTTTGTGTGTGTGCAGGTTCCACAAACACCTTCAGTCGTCATCGTCTCTCTTCTCCTGATCGATAAACCTTGGTTTCTTAACTGAGGGAAAACTAGCCGCTGCACTCATCATACCTTCCTCTTGGGGTTCCCAACGGGCTGGTCATTCACCACGCACAAGGACTGTCTGTTGCCACATTCACCTTAAGCATCAGTTCTCCAAATGCCTAATGGATGGCGGTAGCAGCCTGAACATCATGTACGTGGAAACTTTGACGAAGCTCGGCCTTACCAAGACCCAACTCCGCCATAGCGCGGTCACCTTTTATGGGGTGGTTCCTGGTCGCCAAGCCAAGTCCCTCGGGTCCATCACGCTCAAGGTTGCCTTCGGTAGCGAGGAAAATTACCGTGAAGAGCCTATAACCTTTGAGGTAGTCCCGTTCAAGAGCACATACCACGTGATCTTCGGTCGCCCTGCCTTCCACAGCTTCCATGCCAGGCCATGTTACATCTACAATCAGCTAAAGATGCCAGGCCCAGATGGCATAATTACCGTTTATGGCAGTTTCAGAAAGGCAAAGGAGTGCGAGGAAGGAGAAGCCGCCTTCACGGAAGCAGTGTTCTTCGGTGAGGAGTTCAAAGAAATTCATGCCGCTACGGACCCCACGGAGATGCCGGCATCCAAGCAGGAGATTTCCGCCTCCCCGCCCACCTTCAAGCCTACGGTCGACACAAAACAGGTGGAACTTGTCGCTGGCGATGCCGCCAAGACCACCTCCATTGGGACAAATTTGTCCCCTAAATAGGAAGGCATGCTCGTCGAGTTCCTCCGTGAGAACCGGGACATCTTCGCATGGCAGCCATCTGACATGACGGGTGTACCCAAGGAACTCGCCGAGCACGCTCTGCAGATAATTCCTAGCTCCAAGCCAATAAGACAAGCCATGAGACGCTTCGGAGATGAAACGCGCCGCGCCATAGCAAAGGAAATTTCCAAGCTGTTGAAAGCAGGCTTCATCAAGGAAGTGATCCATACCAAGTGGGTGGCAAATCCGGTGCTAGTTCCTAAGAAAAATACAAAAGTTCTGCGCATGTGTGTAGATTACACTGGCCTGAACAAAGCATGTCCAAAAGACCCTTTTCCCTTGCCTCGCATTGACCAAGTCATTGACTCGACGGTGGGATCGGAGCTGCTGTGTTTCTTAGATGCCTACTCAGGATACCACCAGATCAAGATGAAAAAGTCCGATCAGCTCGCTACGTCGTTCGTAACACCTTATGGCACATATTGCTATGTCACAATGCCATTCGGTCTAAAAAACGCAGGAGCAACGTATCAGCGCACTATGCAAAAGTGCCTGGCGGATCAAATTGGACGAAACATCCACGCATACGTGGATGACATCACAGTTATGTCTAAAAAGCAAGATGGCCTTATAGCGGATTTGCAAGAGACCTTTGACAATCTTAGGAAGTACAACATGATGCTTAACCCCACGAAGTGTGTCTTCGGGGTGCCAGCTGGACAACTTCTAGGATTCATCGTCTCCCACTGCGGAATTGAGGTTAACCCGGAGAAGATCAAGGCAATCCTCGACATCTCCCGGCCCATAGATCTAAAAGATGTACAACGACTCACAGGCTGCGTGGCAGCAGTGAGCAGATTCATCAGTCGTCTTGGCGAGAAGGCTTTGCCACTCTACAAGCTGATGAAGAAATCAGACGAATTCGTCTGGACCGACGAGGCAGACGCTGCACTTAAGGACCTGAAGAGAGTGTTATCCACTGCACCAGTCCTAGTGGCTCCCGAAGACCAGGAACCCATGTTACTATACATGGCGGCAACTAACAGGGTGGTCAGCATTGTCATGGTGGTAGAGCGTAAGGAAGAAGCGCAGAAGTATGGCGTGCAGCGACCAGTCTACTATGTTAGCGAGGTCCTGACGGAATCCAAGCAGCGCTACCCTCACTACCAAAAATTGGCATACGGAGTTTTCCTAGCTTCTCGTAAGTTGAGGCATTACTTCTATGACCATAAGATCACAGTGGTGAGCAAAGCCCCACTGAAGGACATCATCAACAACAGCGACGCAACAGGACGAGTTGCGAAGTGGGGCATTGAATTGTCCTCTTTCGACATCGACTATAAGCCTCGCACCGCCATCAAGTCTCAGGCTTTGGCAGAATTTATGGCGGATTGGAAGGAAGCGCAGGAAACTACGCCCGTCCCAGAACCAGAGCATTGGGTGATGCACTTTGATGGCTCAAAGTTGCTACACGGCTCGGGGGCTGGAGTGACACTCAAATCTCCCAAGGGAATGAGCTAAGCTATGTTCTCCAGATCCACTTCCCCACCACCAACAACATTGCGGAATATGAAGCTTGCTACTTGTTGATGGCGCCAGGAAATTACTGATGGTGCCAAGTTGATGTGGAAGCAGACAGTCCTTGTGCGTGGTGAATGACCAGCCCGTTGGGAACCCCAAGAGGAAGGTATGATGAGTGTAGCGGCTAGTTTTCCCTCAGTTAAGATACCAAGGTTTATCGATCAGGAGAGGAGAGACAGCGACGACTGAAGGTGATGTGGAACCTGCACACACACAAACAAGTACTTTGTTTCCAACTTGCGATGAGGTTGTCAAACTCACCGGTTTGCTTGAAACAAAGATTATGAGCGTATCGAGTGGAAAACAATATAGTATGCGAGTAAAGTAAACAGTGCGAGTAAAGTAAACAGGTGATAGCAATATGATGTAAATAGGACCGGGGTCCACAGTTCACTAGTGGTGTCTCTCCATAGATAAAATAACACATGCTGGGTAAACAAATTACAGTTGGGCAATTGATAGAATAAAGATAACGTGATATGTCAAGAAGATCACTATGAGATTTACTCTGGGCATTACAACAAAATACATAGACCGCCATCCAACTGCATCTATGACTAATAATCCACTCCCGGGGATATCAATCCGAACACCCCAAAAGTATTAAGTTGCGAACAACAGATAATTGCATTAAGCAAAGTGTGTAATGTAAACAAAGCATATGCCCTTGAGCATATGAATGCTGTTTTCTCCCTAGTAGCAACAGCACATCTACCACCTTAGAGGTTTCTGTCACTCCCCCAGGTGAAATAGAGGCATGAACCCACTATCGAGCATAAATACCCCCTCTTGGAGTCACTAGCAACTACTCGGCCAAGATAGCTACTAACAACGGAGAGCATGCAAGATCATAAACAACATAGAGATAACAAAAGATATAATTCAGTACAGCAACTTAATCATAAACACCAATATTCATCGGATCCCAACAAACCAAACATGTAGAATTACATAACGGTGATCTCAATCATGTAGGGCAGCTCATGAGATCTAAACATGAAGCACATGGTGGAGAAGACAACCATCTAGCTACTGCTATGGACCCATAGTCCAAGGTAGACTACTCACTCATCGCTCCGGAGGCAAGCATGGCGATGAAGAAGACCTCCAGTGGCGATTCCCCTCTCCGACAGGGTGCCGGGAAGAGCTTCTGGACCCTCCCGATCTTCGGGTCGATGGCGGCGGCGGATCGCGATGTGTTCTGGAAATCTGATCGGGTACTTAGGTTTTTTTCGTCGGGGGGTCTTTATAGGCGAAGGGGCGATGTCAGAGGAGGGGCCAGGTGCCCTCACGCGGGCCCGACGCGGCCAGGGGGCTGGCCGCGCCACCCCTGCGTGTGGGGCCCTGGTGGCCCCCCTCCTACTCCTCTTCGGATCTCTGGAAGCTTCCGGGTAAAATAAGACTTCAGGATGTGGTTTCGTCCAATTCCGAGAATATTTCCTGTGTATCACTCTGAAACACAAAAACAGCAGAAAACAGGGAACTAGCACTGTGGCAACTTGTTAATAGGTTAGTTCCGGAAAATGCATAAAAGTGCCACTAAGTGTAACGAAACAATAGGCAAATGGTGTAAAAACAAGCATGGAGCATCAAAAATTATAGATACATTTGAGACGTATCAAGCATCCCCAAGCTTAACTCCTGCTCGTCCTCGAGTAGGTAAGTGATAACAAAAGAATAATTTTTGAGGTGACATGCACCTACACAATCTTGATCATATATGTAAGCATTTGTGAGCTGGGCTCATAAGAACTTAAAACATGGGCATGAAGATATAATCATGACAATAAGAACTTAGCAACCATGTTGTAAACATGTAAATGAACACAAACAAAAGATCATGAAAATGAAACAATGAAAGTCAAACGTGTGTTCAAATCATAAGGAAAAACATACAAATGGTTTTCAGCTTGTCCTTCAAAGAGAGCAAAACATAAATGCATAGGACACCTTCAAGTTTAAGAGGGCGACTAGATACAAATAATTTAAGAACAAGTGAAACCAACAATATGAGTCAATCAATGAACTTTGGGACAATGCATATCACACTAAGAATGACAACTATGCTCTCTTAATGGTGCATAAAGAAAGAAGGTGGTGACTCAACATAAAAGTAAAAGAAAGGCCCTTCGCAGAGGGAAGCAGTGATTGCAAGTTTTATAACCATCAAAAATTATGGTACTTACCGGCTTTGAGCTCTCATTGCCCCCATCATAAGCATCTTGAATGGTTAAAGTTAATGCGAGAACAATTATGATGCATATGCTTGACAAATCATAAGTTGAAAACCTCGTGCCCCGTGAATACGAGTACCCAAACCTCATGCTACTTTACTTAGAGTCCCAAGCAAGGCTCTTGTCATTGTAAGTATATGCATATCATTGAGAACCGCCAATGGGGTACCTCCATGCCCGATGACATGGAACAAGCCCACACCAAAATGATAGGACAAGTAGACAATGAACACCTCGACATCTCTTTTATTTGCCTTTTGTTTAGCTTTTTATTGTGAGATGCGTCGTTGAATGTTCACCATGGGTATGCTGCAAATTTCCACCATGAATTATGCATGGCTTAGATTGGCGGCCCGGCGTTTCCCTAACACATATACAAACTCCATGATCCCCACAAGATTCCCAATTCATTTCACACCGCGGGCATCCATAGACAAAAGATCACGATATCAACTCAAATAAGAAGTGCAATGTTGAAAGCTTGCCCCATGACAGCATGGATGGGCTAGAATCCAATTTACAACTTGCAAGCATAATAACTCAACATAAGAGACCACAATGTCAAATTTTTTAAGAACAGGAAAGAGTAAAGTATGCCTTCCGGTTCGTGAGAGATTTACTGACCGAATTTCACATAACACTGGTAAGAGTTTAATTTGAAGAGAAAATAAAAGCAAGTCAAATTTACTTGGAATAGCAAATTGCTAGTAGGTATGTATGGTGGACACTTTGGAAAACTTTGGCTTTTAGGAGTTGGATGCACGAGTAGAGCTCATACTCAGTACAAGGTGAGGGCTAGCAAAAGACTGGGAGCGACCAACTAAGAGAGCAATAATGGCCATAATCATGCAAAGTGACAAAGCGACATTAAAAGAAGCATAAGATGGCATCAAAAGTCAAAAACTAAATGATCATGAAGGCTATTGGCGACTTTGTAAGAGTCTAACATGTGTGAGCATGCGCCAAGTCAACCCAAATAAAGCATCAAGGAGAAAACCAAAATAATGCTTCCATACAATAAAAACAATGCATGATTTTTTCAAAGGCTCATTAAGCAATCTCAGTTATTTGAGACAAATCATGCTATAGCAAAACCACTAAGCATACTATCAAAAACACATCAAGCATGACATGAAAAAGCCTAAGCCGCAGTCTACACAAGCTCCTTCTAGTACCACTATTTTGCACAAAGCTTTTTCTCTTTTCCAACACCATTTGAAATTTTTATAAACACCTCTTTTGATGAAAACCAATATAGATCAGAGGCAAAAATACACCTTGATGAAAAGATATGGCAAGGTCTGAACACAAATCAAGGCAAAAACAAAAACCAAAAGCAGTAGCAGAAAAAGAAGAACACTCGATTTTTGATAAGAGTGAAAACCAGAGCGTTCTTTGCAAATGAAAACGAGTACATCTCCTCCAAAGGAAATTTGTTGGGGTCCAACCATTTATTGCAGCAAATAAAACAAACTAAACCAACTAAGAAAACTAAAACAACTGACGCTCCAAGAAAAACACATAGTGCATGAAGCAATAAAAATATAGTGTTTTGAAAGGTGACCTGATTTTTGCCGATGAAGAAGGGGTGCCTCGGGGGCATCCCCAAGCTTTGACGCTTGTACTTCTTGGATATTTCTTGGGGTGATGCATGAGCATCCCCAAGCTTGAGCTTTTGTCCATTCTTCAACTCATCTCATCATTCTCCAATCCCTACACTTGAAAACTTCCTTCATACAAAACTAAACACAATTCTATTAGCAACATTAGTGCAAGCATAACATATAATCAACCTCTTTTTGCATCAGGTTTCAACCCAAAACCACCACATATATAGCAAATACTACTGTAGCAACATCCCCAAAAGTTCCGTGATCAAAAGAACTCAAAAGAAAGCGATAAAGTGGCAAACACAAATATTGGCAGAAATCTGTCAAAACTGAACAGCTGACAAAGGTCGAATTTTTGAGGGATTTTCTGTTGCTCAAATCAAAAAGTGTTCAACTAACAAAAGTTTGGATATAACCTGGGGCATATGCACAAGAAATCGCAGGTCCAAAAGATATACAGAGAATTTATACGAATTTTTACGGTGCAGCACGGAAAACAGTTTCAGGACAGCAACATCCCCAAATCTTTACCTCGCTCGAATTAGAGGCTTCTCTTGGCACAAAAACAAAATAAAAAGGATAAGGAGCGGTCATTACAGCAGTAATGATTTCCAAGACTCAAATAAAAGAAAAAGTACTGAAAATAAAACATTGGGTTATCTCCCAAGAGTGCTTTTCTTTAACGCCTTTGAGCTAGGCGCCGAAAATTGCGAATCAAGTAACATCAAGTGATGAAGCATCAAGCTCATAATTTGCTCTAAGAATAGAGTCAAAAAGTAATTACTTTCTTTTCCTAGGGAAGTGTTCCATACCTTTCTTAAGTGGGAATTGATATTTGATAGTGCCTTCCCTCATATCAATGATGGCACCTACAGTTCGAAGAAAGGGTCTTCCCAAAATAATAGGACATGAAGCATGGCATTCAACGTCCATAACAAGAAAATCAACGGGAACAAGGTTATTGTTAACCACAATAAGAACATCATTAATCCTTCCCAACGGTTTCTTTTTAGCAACATCAGCAATAGGAACATCAAAATAACATTTTTCAAGCGGTGGTAAATCAAGCATGTCATAAATCTTTCTAGGCATGATAGAAATACTAGCACCTAGATCACATAAAGCATGGCAATCATAACCATTAACATGCATATCAATGATGGGTTCCCAACCATCTTCTAACTTCTTGGGAACGGAAGCTTTTTGCTTCAACTTTTCATCCCTAATTTTTATGAGACCATTGGTAATATGCTTAGTAAAAGCAATATTTAAAGAACTAGCATTGGGAGTCAAAGCAAGCTTTTGCAAGAATAAAATTACTTCAGATATATTGCAGCCATCAACATCAAAATCATTAAAAGAAGTAGAGCTATCATCTCCCACACTCCAAAAAATTTCAGCACTCTTTTGAGAAAAAGTTTTGGCAGTTTTAGGCTTTTTAACACAAGGAGTGAGAATTTTCTCTACACCAATCAAAGTAAGAGGATTGCTAGCATTAGGAGCAACATCATTAGAGGTAGTAATGGTACATACCTTCATCTCTCTAGCCATCTCATCTTCTCTTTCCCACCTGGCATGCAATTCCGCTAACAATCTAATATTTTCATCAATTCCAACTTGAATAGCATTAGCGGTAGCAAAAACATTGTTCTCTTTCACATCATTAGGCAACACTTTTGATTTCAGAATTTCAACATCATGAGCAAGGCTATCAACTTTAGAAGCAAGAATATCAATTTTGCCTAACTTTTCCTCAACAGACTTGTTAAAAGCAGTTTGCTTACCGATGAAGTCCTTGAGCATTACCTCAAGCTCGGAGGGCGCGGCCCTAGTGTTGTTGTAGGAATTACCATAAGAGTTACCATAACCATTACCATTGGTAGAAGGATACGGCCTATAATTGTTACTAGCAAAATTGTTCCTATAAGCATTGTTGTTAAAATTATTGCTTCTAATGAAATTCACATCAACATGCTCTTCTTGAGCAACCAAAGAGGCCAAAGGAACATTATTAGGATCAACATGAGTCCTATCATTAGCAAGCATAGCCATAATGGTATCAATCTTTTCACTCAAGGAAGAGGTTTCCTCAACAGAATTTACCTTCTTACCTTGTGGAGCTCTCTCGGTGTGCCATTCAGAATAATTTACCATCATGTTGTCAAGTAGCTTTGTTGCGGCACCCAAGGTAAGGGACATAAAAGTGCCTCCAGCAGCTGAATCAAGTAGGTTCCTCGAAGAAAAATTCAGTCCTGCATAAAAATTTGGATAATCATCCAAGTAGTCAGTCCATGAGTGGGGCAATTCTTTATCATAGATTTCATTCTTTCCCAAGCTTGAGCAACATGTTCATTATCAAAATGAGTAAACTTCATAATATTGCTACGCAGAGATATAATCTTAGCAGGAGGATAGTATCTACCAATAAAAGCATCCTTACACTTAGCCCATGAATCAATACTATTCTTAGTCAAAGACAGCAACCAATCTTTAGCTTTTCCTCTCAAAGAAAAAGGAAACAACTTGAGCTTAATAATATCACTATCAACATCCTTATATTTATGCATCTCACATAGCTCAACAAAATTGTTGAGATGAGCTGCAGCATCTTCAGTACTAGCACCAGAAAATTGCTCTTTCATAACAAGGTTCAACAAAGCAGGCTTAATCTCATAAAAGTTTGCAGCAGTAGCAGGTGGTGCAATAGGAGTGCAGATAAAATCACTATTGTTCGTGCTAGTAAAGTCACACAACTTGGGGTTTTCAGGATTGGCCATTTCAGCAAAACGACAAAGCGACATTAAAAGAAGCATAAGATGGCATCAAAAGTCAAAAAATAAATGATCATAGAGGCTAATGGTGACTTTGGATGAGTCTAACATGTGTGAGCATGCGCCAAGTCAACCCAAATAAAGCATCAAGGAGAAAACCAAAATAATGCTTCCAAACGATAAAAACAACGCATGATTTTTCAAAGGCTCATTAAGCAATCTCAGTTATTTGAGACAAGTCATGCTACAGCAAAACCACTAAGCATACTATCAAAAAGGCATCAAGCATGACATGAAAAAGCCTAAGCCGCAGTCTACACAAGCTCCTTCTTGTACCACTATTTTGCACAAAGCTTTTTCTCTTTTCCAACACCATTTGAAATTTTATAAACACCTCTTTTGATGAAAACCAATAAAGATCAGAGGCAAAAATACACCTTGATGAAAAGATATGACAAGATCGGAACGCAAATCAAGGCGAAAACGAAAACCAAAAGCAGTAGCAGAAAAAGAAGAACGCATCGATGAACGATAAGAGTGAAAAACTGAGCGTTCTTTGCAAATGAAAACGAGTACATCTCCTCCAAAGGAAAATTGTTGGGGTCCAACCAATTATTGCAGCAAACAAACAAACTAAACCAACTAAGAAAACTAAAACAACTGACGCTCCAAGAAAAACACATAGTGCATGAAGCAATAAAAATATAGTGTTTTGAAAGGTGACCTGATTTTTGCCGATGAAGAAGGGGTGCCTCGGGGGCATCCCCAAGCTTTGACGCTTGTACTTCTTGGATATTTCTTGGGGTGATGCATGGGCATCCCCAAGCTTGAGCTTTTGTCCATTCTTCAACTCATCTCATCATTCTCCAATCCCTACACTTGAAAACTTCCTTCATACAAAACTAAACACAATTCTATTAGCAACATTAGTGCAAGCATAACATATAATCAATCCTCTATTTGCTTCAGGTTTCAACTCAAAACCACCACATATATAGCAAATACTACTGTAGCAACCTCCCCAAAAAGTTCCGTGATCAAAAGAACTCAAAAGAAAGCGATAAAGTGGCAAACACAAATATTGGCAGAAATCTGTCAAAACTGAACAGCTGACAAAGGTCGAATTTTTGAGGGATTTTCTGTTGCTCAAATCAAAAAGTGTTAAACTAACAAAAGTTTGGATATAACCTGGGGCATATGCACAAGAAATCGCAGGTCCAAAAGATAAACAGAGAATTTATACGAATTTTTACGGTGCAGCACCGAAAACAGTTTCAGGACAGCAACATCCCCAAATCTTTACCTCACTCAAATTAGAGGCTTCTCTTGGCACAAAAACGAAATAAACAAGATAAGGAGTGGTCATTACAGTAGTAATGACTTCCAAGAATCAAATAAAAGAAAAAGTACTGAAAAGAAAACATTGGGTTATCTCCCAAGAGTGCTTTTCTTTAACGCCTTTGAGCTAGGCGCAGAAAATTGCGAATCAAGTAACATCAAATGATGAAACATCAAGCTCATAATTTGCTCTAAGAATAGAGTCAAAAAGTAATTTCTTTCTTTTCCTAGGGAAGTGTTCCATACCTTTCTTTAGTGGGAATTGATATTTGATGGTGCCTTCCCTCATATCAATGATGGCACCTACAGTTCGAAGAAAGGGTCTTCCCAAAATAATAGGACATGAAGCATGGCATTCAACGTCCATAACAAGAAAATCAACGGGAACAAGGTTATTGTTAACCACAATAAGAACATCATTAATCCTTCCCAAAGGTTTCTTCTTAGCAACATCAGCAATAGGAACATCAAAATAACACTTTTCAAGCGGTGGTAAATCAAGCATGTCATAAATCTTTCTAGGCATGATAGAAATACTAGAACCTAGATCACATAAAGCATGACAATCATAACCATTAACATGCATATCAATGATGGGTTCCCAACCATCTTCTAACTTCTTGGGAACAGAGGCTTTTTGCTTCAACTTTTCATCCCTAATTTTTATGAGAGCATTGGTAATATGCTTAGTAAAAGCAATATTTAGAGAACTAGCATTGGGAGTCAAAGCAAGCTTTTGCAAGAACAAAATTACTTCAGATATATTGCAGCCATCAACATCAAAATCATTAAAAGAAATAGAGCTATCATCTCCTTCACTCCGAAAAATTTCAGCACTCTTTTGAGAAAAAGTTTTAGCAGTTTTAGGCTTTTTAACACAAGGAGTGGAAGTTTTCTCTACACCAATCAAAGTAAGAGGATTGCTACCAGTAGGAGCAACATCATTAGAGGTAGTAATGGTACATACCCTCATCTCTCTAGCCATCTCATCTTCTCTTTCCCACCTGGCATGCAATTCCGCTAACAATCTAATATTTTCATCAATTCCAACTTGAATAGCATTAGCGGTAGCAAAAACATTGTTCTCTTTCACATCATTAGGCAACACTTTTAATTTCATAAGTTCAACATCATGAGCAAGGCTATCAACTTTAGAAGCAAGAATATCAATTTTGCCTAACTTTTCCTCAACAGACTTGTTAAAAGCAGTTTGCTTACCGATGAAGTCCTTGAGCATTACCTCAAGCTCGGAGGGCGCGGCCCTAGTGTTGTTGTAGGAATTACCATAAGAGTTACCATAACCATTACCATTGGTAGAAGGATACGGCCTATAATTGTTACTAGCAAAATTGTTCCTATAAGCATTGTTGTTAAAATTATTGTTTCTAATGAAATTCACATCAACTTGCTCTTCTTGAGCAACCAAAGAGGCCAAAGGAACATTATTAGGATCAACATGAGTCCTATCATTAGCAAGCATAGCCATAATGGTATCAATCTTATCATTCAAGGAAGAGGTTTCCTCAACAGAATTTACCTTCTTACCTTGTGGAGTTCTCTCGGTGTGCCATTCGGAATAATTTATCATCATGTTGTCGAGTAGCTTTGATGCGGCGCCCAAGGTAAGGGTCATAAAAGTGCCTCCAACAGCTGAATCAAGTAGGTTCCTTGAAGAAAAATTCAGTCCTGCATAAAAAGTTTGGATAATCATCCAAGTAGTCAGTCCATGAGTGGGGCAATTCTTTATCATAGATTTCATTCTTTCCCAAGCTTGAGCAACATGTTCATTATCAAACTGAGTAAACTTCATAATATTGCTACGCAAAGATATAATCTTAGCAGGAGGATAGTATCTGATGAAGACTGTTTGGACCGATCTTTCACGATGCACCTCCTAATCCAGTAAATCTGATAAGATCTTCCAATCACGTGAGCGATACATGTAACCTGAAGACGGGGGAACGTCAATCCTGCGAGCAACTCGTCGATGTAGACGAACCTCATGCCGAATAGATGAATCCAACGAGCAACTCGATGATGAACAGCGAGCCTCACGCCGAAGCACGACAATACTTGAATAACAAGCACCTTCACGCAAAACAATATATTGGATAACTAGACGAACGTCGGAGACGCCGTCTCAATACGCCAACCCCGGAGGGATGGAACACACACGTAAACACAATGTTCTACATAATTTTCAGCCTCCCTAAACCCTAGACGCCCAGCCTCCTTATATAGACGGCCAGAAAACTATTGGGCTTGGACAGGCCCAAACCCAAAACATAAAATAAAACCCTAATTGGCCCACAACGTGACCAGGATAAGAAATAACATGAACAGATACAAATTAATGACATAGCCTTAGACTTAATTATCACATATCGTAGGTCATCCTGGCGTGCCAATCCTCATCATCCTCCCCTTCTTGGAAAGGCGTTGTCCTCAACGCCATAGGGTCTTCTCGTAAAACGTGCCGTCAAATCTGCAATATCGCCACTGTCCATCTTCAAGCCTTGCCAGCCTACCACACCACATCCTCCCTCTCGGCTAGCTTGACTTGCCCTTGGCGCCACTTTCATTGTCGGCGCCACCAACCTGGTTGAGACACAAACAATCATCGGAATGCAGTCTCGAAGCACATGAGCAAATCACCCAAAACGGATAGGACATACTCCTGCACAGTGAGGGTCCAAATGAGCTGAATATACCCGCAGACGCAAACTGAATTTTGGTAGCAAATAAAGCATATCACCCAAAACAAACAGAACAATTTCCTGCACGCCAAGGATCCAAACGTACTGAATCTGTCACCTCTTTGGAACTGCTAACAGTGTCTCTTTCTTTTTTCAACCACACACAGAAACTACACCAACAAGAGAACTGAGTTGTTATGTTGCAAATAACAACCAGTCCGATCCCAATGCCAAGATATCCACGTGATGGCCAATACTCTTTTTTCATGCCTCACGTACAAACTCCAATATTGTATCGATCAGGAGTGCACGCACTTGTAGCACACAAGGATCAAATCCAACCTTCACGTACCAAGTACCAACTCCTGCCTTTTATATTGTTTTTTACTATCCTTTCCTTTCCTTTTTTGCGTATAATTCTTTTCTTTCCTTGCTCCACGGGATGAACTACTCGCCAATCTGAGGACGTTTGCAGCGCGAGGTGAACAACCAAGCGGAACGGCGAAACAGGCACGGGCGAGCGCGACGCTTGGCTTAGATGGGCTGCACGGGGATGGGCCGGGGCCGCGGTCGCTGTGCCATAGTCACGAGCGAAGCAAGGATCTGGCGGCGGCCGATCCCTGTTTCCTCTTTTTTTTCTCCTTGCTCAGATTGGATCTGCCCAACTGCGTGGAAGCTGGCTCGATCTTCACGATGGTTTCGACGATGAAAACGAAACCAGCTCCTCCACCAATCAGGAAGAACAACACGATCAACGCTCCAATCCAATCTCTTGCTTCTTTATCCCTTTTTGCAATCTCTATCTCCAACAAACCTTGTCGACTAACGGATCTTGCGATCGGCCCGTCGACAAAAACTCTGCACCGTGATCAACACTGGGCTCTGATACCAAGACGATGAAGATTGTTTGGCCCGATCTTTCACGATGCACCTCCTAATCCAGTAAATCTGATAAGATCTTCCAATCACGTGAGCGATACATGTAACCTGAAGACGGGGGAACGTCAATCCTGCGAGCAACTCGTCGATGTAGACGAACCTCATGCCGAATAGATGAATCCAATGAGCAACTCGATGATGAACAGCGAGCCTCACGCCGAAGCACGACAATACTTGAATAACAAGCACCTTCACGCAAAACAATATATTGGATAACTAGACGAACGTCGGAGACGCCGTCTCAATACACCAACCCCGGAGGGATGGAACACACACGTAAACACAATGTTCTACATAATTTTCAGCCTCCCTAAACCCTAGACGCCCAGCCTCCTTATATAGACGGCCAGAAAACTATTGGGCTTGGACAGGCCCAAACCCAAAACATAAAATAAAACCCTAATTGGCCCACAACGTGACCAGGATAAGAAATAACATGAACAGATACAAATTAATGACATAGCCTTAGACTTAATTATCACATATCGTAGGTCATCCTGGCGTGCCAATCCTCATCAGTATCTACCAGTAAAAGCATCCTTACACTTAGCCCATGAATCAATACTATTCTTAGTCAAAGACAGCAACCCATGTTTAGCTTTTCCTCTCAAAGAAAAAGGAAACAGCTTGAGCTTAATAATATCACTATCAACATCCTTATATTTCTGCATCTCACATAGCTCAACAAAATTGTTGAGATGAGCTGCAGCATCTTCAGTACTAGCACCAGAAAATTGCTCTTTCATAACAAGGTTTAATAAAGCAGGCTTAATCTCATAAAAGTTTGCAGCAGGAATAGGTGGTGCAATAGGAGTGCAGATAAAATCACTATTGTTCGTGCTAGTAAAGTCACACAACTTGGTGTTTTCAGGATTGGCCATTTCAGCAAAACGAAAGTAAACAAGTAAAAACAACTACCAAGGATTCTATTTTTTTGGGTTTTTGATATATAAGCAATGCAGGTAAAGTAAAGCAAAACAATAAAACAAAGTAAAGGATGTGTGTGCGAAAACTCCCCTCGCAGAAGTCTTCTCTTCCTCCCCGGCAACGGCGCCAGAAAATAAGCTGCTACTTGTTGATGGCGTCAGGAAATTACTGATGGTGCCAAGTTGATGTGGAAGCAGACTGTCCTTGTGCGTGGTGAATGACCAGCCCGTTGGGAACCCCAAGAGGAAGGTATGATGAGTGTAGCGGCTAGTTTTCCCTCAGTTAAGATACCAAGGTTTATCGATCAGGAGAGGAGAGACAGCGACGACTGAAGGTGATGCGGAACCTGCACACACACAAACAAGTACTTTGTTCCCAACTTGCGATGAGGTTGTCAAACTCACCGGTTTGCTTGAAACAAAGATTATGAGCGTATCGAGTGGAAAACAATATAGTATGCGAGTAAAGTAAACAGTGCGAGTAAAGTAAACAGTGCGAGTAAAGTAAACAGGTGATAGCAATATGATGTAAATAGGACCGGGGTCCATAGTTCACTAGTGGTGTCTCTCCATAGATAAAATAACACATGCTGGGTAAACAAATTACAGTTGGGCAATTGATAGAATAAAGATAACGTGATATGTCAAGAAGATCACTATGAGATTTACTCTGGGCATTACAACAAAATACATAGACCGCCATCCAACTGCATCTATGACTAATAATCCACTCCTGGGGATATCAATCCGAACACCCCAAAAGTATTAAGTTGCGAACAACAGATAATTGCATTAAGCAAAGTGTGTAATGTAAACAAAGCATATGCCCTTGAGCATATGAATGTTGTTTTCTCCCTAGTAGCAACATCACATCTACCACCTTAGAGGTTTCTGTCACTCCCCCAGGTGAAATAGAGGAATGAACCCACTATCGAGCATAAATACCCCCTCTTGGAGTCACTAGCAACTACTCGGCCAAGATAGCTACTAACAACGGAGAGCATGCAAGATCATAAACAACATAGAGATAACAAAAGATATAATTCAGTACAGCAACTTAATCATAAACACCAATATTCATCGGATCCCAACAAACCAAACATGTAGAATTACATAACGGTGATCTCAATCATGTAGGGCAGCTCATGAGATCTAAACATGAAGCACATGGTGGAGAAGACAACCATCTAGCTACTGCTATGGACCCATAGTCCAAGGTAGACTACTCACTCATCGCTCCGGAGGCAAGCATGGCGATGAAGAAGACCTCCGGTGGCGATTCCCATCTCCGGCAGGGTGCCGGGAAGAGCTTCTGGACCCTCCCGATCTTCGGGTCGACGGCGGCGGCGGATCGCGATGTGTTCTGGAAATCTGATCGGGTACTTAGGTTTTTTTCCGTCGGGGGGTCTTTATAGGCGAAGGGGCGATGTCAGAGGAGGGGCCAGGTGCCCTCACGCGGGCCCGGCGCGGCCAGGGGGCTGGCCGCGCCACCCCTGCGTGTGGGGCCCTGGTGGCCCCCCTCCTACTCCTCTTCGGATCTCTGGAAGCTTCCGGGTAAAATAAGACTTCAGGATGTGGTTTCGTCCAATTCCGAGAATATTTCCTGTGTATCACTCTGAAACACAAAAACAGCAGAAAACAGGGAACTGGCACTGTGGCAACTTGTTAATAGGTTAGTTCCGGAAAATGCATAAAAGTGCCACTAAGTGTAACGAAACAATAGGCAAATGGTGTAAAAACAACCATGGAGCATCAAAAATTATAGATACGTTTGAGACGTATCAAAGCTTTACTGCACGGGCTACGTGTCGCAAAGGAGATCGGCGTACAACACATCATGTGCTGTGGAGACTCTGACCTTGTGGCTCAGCAGGTGGCTGGCACATACAAAGCTCGGAACGAAGTTATTGCAGCATATAGAGACGAAGTGGATGAGATGGCCAAAAGTTTTCTCGGCTACGACATAAAACACGTACGACGAGAAGATAACATGGCGGCCGATACCTTGTCCAAACTAGGATCCAGCCGTAAGGCAGTTCTGCCATGCATATTCCTCGAGCATCTGCGGGTACCATCGGTAAAGATGGTGGATCCTGAAAATCCAGAACTAGCAAGCTCCCCCGTCATGGCGGTTTTGCCTAGCAATCCGCCATGGGCAGAGCCCTACCTGGAATTTCTGACGAACAAGAAGCTACCCGAAGACGAAGTCCAAAAAAGACAAATCGAGCGTAGAGCCAAAGCGTACACCATCATAGATGGCCAGCTCTACAAACGAAGCACCTCGGGAGTTTTCATGAAGTGCATATCCCAAGTGGATGGATTCGAAATACTAAGAGAGATCCACAAAGGCGAATGTGGGCATCACGCCGCCGCCAGATCCCTAGTAGCTAAAGCATTCCGCCATGGATTCTACTGGCCAACAGCCAAGGCAGATGCAGACCGTATTGTGGAGCTCTGCCACGGTTGCCAGATGTACTCCAAGCAAACCCATATGCCCGCCACAGCACTGCATACGATTCCTATAACTTGGCCCTTTGCAGTCTGGGGGCTGGACATGGTGGGTCCGCTAAAAACAGCACCTTCAGGATTTACGCACCTCCTGGTAGCGGTAGACAAATTCACGAAGTGGGTGGAAGCTAAGCCCATCAGAAAACTTGATGGCAAAACTGCCCTCAAATTTGTCAAGGACATTGTGGTTAGATTCGGCATCCCACATAGCATCATCACCGATAATGGCACTAATCTGTCTCAGGGAGAAGTTGAAGAATACTGCCATCACAATGGAATCTGCCTTGACCTAGCATCTGTGGCACATCCACAGTCTAATGGCCAAGTTGAGCGGACCAACAGACTAATCATGTCAGGGATCAAGCCACGCCTAGAAGCACCGCTACATAGAGCAGCTGGAGCCTGGGCAGAGGAGTTGCCATCTGTGCTGTGGAGTCTACGGACCACACCAAACAGATCAACTGGCCTAACCCCTTTCTTTTTAGTCTACGGAGCAGAGGCAATCTTGACAAGTGATGTTCAGTACGATTCTCCAAGAGTCGAGGCCTACAAGGAAGAAGATGCAGAAGCGTCCAGACAACTATCTGTGGACCTGCTGGAAGAAGAACGAGACCTAGCAGCCCAGAGATCCGCCATCTACCAGCAGAATCTCCGCCGCTATCATAGCCGGCGAGTTCGCCAACGCTCGTTTAAAGAAGGCGACCTGGTGCTACGCCTCAAGCAGCAGAAGTCCCACAAGCTATCCCCGCCTTGGGAAGGACCCTTCGTCATCAGCAAAGCTCTACTGAATGGTTCCTACTACCTCGTTGATATTCGCGAGCTAGATAAGCGACCAAGTAAGAAGCGCAAACGAAGAGACCCTGATGATATCTACGACGAGACAGATCGTCCATGGAACATCGCACAACTACGTCCTTTCTACACTTAGCACTTCTCTAGCTATGTAATAGGCACCTCTATATGATCAATGAAATAAAGCATTTGGTTCACTCTTGATTTTTTCTGAGTCTTTTACCTCCTTTATTGTTCATTTAGATCGTATAGAACCTTTTTGCGCAATTGTGCTTTGCACTTGCGTCTCTTTTAAATCCGCCATAAGCGGTCCGCGTAGCTTTTTTATGTTTTGATCTTCATTCGATGTTTTCTGTGTGGATTCCAGAGTAGTGACTTTTTGACGATCTAAGCCGCCATCTGCTCAGGGTTTTGGACGGTTGCTATTAAGTATCGTCGCCCTAGCGGATTGTTCGTGCGAAGATTTCGCCATCTCACGAAAAGTCAAGCACAGAGAGCCGGATGGCGGATTGCATAATCCTACGCGTGAATTTTTTTCAAAGTGTTGTTTTTTGGGCATGTCAAAAACTGCAAGTTGCCTAAAACTAGGCCTGGCAGTTCCTTCACACAATAAAACCACTTCATAAAAAACAAGCTGCAAGAGTTCGAAAGCATTCCACTGATCCGCCACAAGCAGATCAGTCACAGTGCAGAAACATTCACACGCAGTTTAAGTTTAAATTACAGACCCACTCAGGGGCCGAATTGATGCAAAGTATTTTTTCCTGCCACATTGCAGGGCACGTCCTAAGATGACGGCGGAACCTTGGAGGACACCTCATCACCGCCATCACCACCTGCAGTAGCCGCGGAGGCTGATGCCGAAGCCTGGCTTGGCGACCCTGGCAGCTCGTATGCTTCATAGTATACGTTCAACTGAGTGCCAAGGGCACACAGCTGATCGTATCCAAGCACGCTCTGCCGGATGGCGGCCTCGTCCACTGGCGCACCGTCCTCGCCACTCTCCGGGATACCGGAGGTGAGCAGGTCCAGGTCCATCTCGAGATAGTGGGCCTTCGCCAAGGTTAGAGCTGTCCTGGCACCACCCCGAGCAGAGGACTGTTTCCAGTCCGCCATGAGCCCTGGCACTAGCAGCAGCTTCTGGGTAAGCGCAATGGCGGAGAGGTTGGAAGAACCCGCTATCTGCAGGCTCCCGCACGCTTGGCGACCAGCGTTGAGAAGGCCATCAAGCTCCTTCTTCGCTGCGTCGGTGGCCATGCGCAAGCCTTCGGCGGTATCCGCCTCGCCCTGCCCCAAAGCGACTGCATAGCGGAAAAAGAAGATGCGTCACGCACGGCATAGCAGAAATTGAAAAACTTTACGTTATAAGAAGAAATGGTACCTAGCAAGGTGTCCTGGAAGTGATGGAGGAGCTCGTTAAAGCCTTCACGCCGCTTGTCAAAATCAGCAGCGGCTTTGCGGAGATCCTCTATCTCCTTGTCCTTCTTGAGGTTCTGGCGCTTCTGGTCCTTCAGCTGCTCTTCAAGGAGGGTGTTTGCGGCCAGAGATTTCTGGAGCTGCTGCTGCAGCCCATTCCATCGCAATGGCGTGGCCCTTTTCCACCCCCTCAAGTGTGGACTTGAGCTTGGCAACATCTACATGGCGGAAGTATCAGCACAGCATTGATTGAATAAGCATAAGGGAATTAAAACTTGAGTAAATTACCGCTATTCTCAAGCTGTTGCTGCAAGTCCGCCACAAGAGCGCTTTTGGTTGCCAGCTCCTTCTCTTGCGAGCTGACAACCTGGACCAGGTCCTCTACCACCTTCTTATAGTTCTGGCAAAATAAATTTGAAGTGTTAGTCACTCTTAGAGCTTTATGCCGGATAAGTATCCGCCATAACGCTCGGGGGCTACTCGCGATGATTTTTTAGTCACTCTCAGAGCATCATGATGGATATAATCCGCCATGATGCTCGGGGGCTACTTATGCTGATTTTTTGTCTACCTAAAGAGCTTTATGCCGGATAGTCATCCGCCATAACGCTCGGGGGCTACTCAGTATGAAATTTAAAAAGTTCTCTATAGAGCACTGTGTGAACTACCAGCGCTCGAGGGCTGTGCTATTCAAAAACTTACAGAAGTCACTCTTGAAGCTCCATAGTGGATCGAATTTAGAAATCCACCATGGTGCTCGGGGGCTACTGGGAGTACATACCTTCTTCATAGTGGCTGTTTTCTCAACAAAAGCGGCGATGCCGCTGGACAGCTGGTTGCTGGCATCTTCTTGGCTGGAAATAAGATTTACGACCTCAAGTTGCTTTTGTCTCCAAAATAAACTGCCCCCCGTTGGAGCATCCGCCACTTGACCCTGAAACGAGCCAGAAGCCTTTTCGCTTTGGACGACATCATTAGCCGCAGCTTCAGCCGTTGGGTTGGCTTCTGGCATTAGGTCAAACTGACCACCAGCATCCTCCATATCGATATCGATACGAGCGGAGGAGGGAGTTGGTACGTCGTTGACAGCCGACCAGGAGTCGCGGGATTTAGCAGCTACGTTCCTAAAGGGAGGAAGGCCGCGGGCTTGAGATGGCGCGGGCTTATCCGCCATGTAGAACCAGGACCCTCTCCATCCGATGGCAGAATCCAGAGGCATGATGAAAGGGTATTCCTTCGACCTTCGTGGAAGAAAGCAAACCGTTCCGCAGGTTCGAAGGGATCCGTCATCTTCGTAATTGGCCCGCACGGAGAAGAAAAGTTGGAAGAGGTCTACCCTGGGGCGGATCCCGAGGTATCCCTCGCACAAAGCTGCGTAGCCCGCCACAGACACCAAGCTGTTTGGTGATATGTGGTGGAGCTGCAATCCGTAGAATTTCAGAAGATTAGTAAAGAAAAGAGATGGAGGCATACTGAGACCCCTCGCCACGTGAGATTTGAGCATCACGATCTCGGAGGGGTTAGGAATAGGCACCGGGGCCTTGAAGTCAGTCCGCCATCCAGATTCAGCCTGAGGAGCCACAATGCCCTCGCCTTCCATGGCTTGGACGTCAGAGTCCTTAACATGGGATTTCGGCCAATACCCATGGAGGTTCTGGGGGATCTGCTCTTCTTCGTCCTCGGCACCTTCCTCCTCAGCTTCGCCATCCGCTTCCTTGTCTGCGGGATCATCTGCGTTTGCTCCCGCCATCTCCTCTTCGGCTTCGGACATGATGTCCTCTGGATCTAAATCCGCCATTACGGGATGTGCTCCCTGGGCTGACTGTTGCAGGGGGGAATCTTCCTCCTCAGCCTCGGAATGGTGATGGGAAGGTGATCCGGGGTTCATGGCGGTGAAAAGAAGATTCCGCTGCGAAATGCTTGAGCAAGCTATTCTGGCGGAAAACGTCGCCGGCGGCGAGGATCTCCCGCGGCGGTTCGTCGGAGATGACGAAGCTCTCGTGGCGGCGCTGAAGAGAGAGAAAGCGACGGGGGCGAATGAGGGGTAAACCGGCCGGGGTATATATAGACCCCGGGCCTCGAGATTCGTGCCCGCCATCGCCACCGCTCGTCCTGATCACAGGAACCCTAATCCGGTGACACGTGTCCAGGGGTAAAAAAGTAACTTGGTGAAAACAGTGCATGCACTGTAAGTCTTGCCCTAGAAGGAACTGTGTGCCGAAATTTACGGCGGATTTCCACAGTATGATCCAATGGATCCCGAAAATCTCGCTAAGATAAATACGTCGCTTGATCCGTTATTCACGGCGGATTAATAGATGGAAGAAGGAACATCAAGATGATCGCCATCCCAGCACAGAAGGGAAGAAGAGCTATGGCGGAAGTAACTCACCAAGAACATGCATGGCGGATGTAGATGGCAATCTTGAAGTTCCCTGGGGGCTACTGTTGGGGATATACCAAATAGGTATACCAGCGACGTAGTCCTAAATCAGCAAGCCAGGGTGGCCCATCAGGGGTGGTATGGCGGATTCGCCATACCGGGCGGCCCAGTTGCTGAAGTTGCCACGGCGGTACTGGACGTAGGCGCTTATAGCGGATCCTTAGACATGCCCATGGCGGATTACTGACGACAGGCCCATGGTGGATCCGGAGACGGCCCATGGCGGGTTACCTTGACGTACACGCATAGGACTTAGTCTAGGACTCCAAGTTGTATCCGCTCCGGTACCAACGTGTAGCCCACGCCAGGCGCCTTTATAAGCCCGGCGTGGAGCAGCCCTTGAGGCACGTTCTAGTCATACGGCCAATCGCATAGCGAAACAGCCAACCTCATCATTGTAATCGAGCACTTGTTGCCATATAGTAAATTATAGCAGCACGTAGGATCGCGCCACTGTCGCGGGATCTGAAGCTGGGTAAACTCGTGCTACCACCGTCCCGGATCGCTCCTCCGTGTTCACCCCCTTCCACAAACCGCCATACCCCTACCTCTATGGCAGATCTGTTGACGAAACCACGACAATAGTTATCCCAGTATTCCTCCCTTGATACACTGTTATTGTCTTGAAAAACCGTGTCTCTTTCCTCCCTTAGTTTCTTCCTATGTTGGTATAATGCATACTGATACCCCATTAGAACTTCTCTTCTCGATCCTTCGGGTACTTCTGTACCATGATTGATAGCTGACTTGATCATTCTCCATTCGCCAGCCGAAACGTGGACTTTCTCCTTCTCCTTTTTGCTGTGTTCTTTTGTTTTGTCGACTTGCCTGTCGACCTTTTTACTTCCTTCGTTGTTGTTTTCTTCTTCTGCCTCGGTGATAATGACGCATAGCTGATGTACTTTGGAGACGCCACTGCTTCCAACGGCGAAGTCCCTTGCGCTGTTGTGCGTTTGACACACCCTTTCTTCTGAGTCGAAATTTTCCCAAATTTTGTCGCCTTCTGCGATTGGTGCTTTTTCCAAGCTAACCGGCGAGTTTACCTCGCTGGAAGAGCCTTCTGATGATTCCAACATTACCTCTGTTTCGGGCTTGCTCGCCGACGGTTCTGGTTTCATCGAATCCGAGAGGCGGGATGAACCCGATGGCCCGACGAAGATGCTCAAACTTCCAATTGTTAACTCCGTCTCTAGACTTCCGTCGAGTTCTGAACTGCTGTTGGCTAAAAGCGAAAAAGCCGTCGAATTCATGATTCCAATGCCCAGAGTCCCCACGGTCGGCGCCAATTGACGAGGGGTTAACTCGACAAATGTCCTAGATGAAGGACTTAGGATCGGGGGAATAGGGCGTCGGATGAACTCGAAGGTAAAGGTTAGTCGAAATAGTGTATATCGAAAGTAAACTTGGGTGTTCAACCTGGCTTGCTTTCAATCTGCCCCACACTGTCCCCTCCTGGCCCCTATATATAGGTGGTCAGGTCTCGAGGATCGGGTAGGGTCCGATACAGATTACAATATCGACATACGGTAAGAACTCGTATTCGACTATTATTACAATTGAGCCTAGCTTAACGGGCCTCAGGGGTACTCAACTAACGGGCTCTATTAACTATACCCTTGTCACCGGTCCTATTTCCATCATATTGCTATCACCTATTTACTTTACTTGCACTGTTTACTTTACTCGCATACTTCTACTGTTTTCCACTCGATACGCTCATACCCTTTGTTTCAAGCAAACCGGTGAGATTGACAGCCTCATCGCAAGTTGGGAACAAAGTACTTGGTTGTGTTGTGTGCACGTTCCACGTTGCTACTGGCCGAAGACGAGTCAACAAGTATCGTTAAACGGCGCCCTTGTTGGAGTGTTATTAAGCCAGTCCGCTTCACCTTTAGTCGTACTGTCTGCTCTTCTCCTGACCGACAAACCTTGGTTTCTTACTAAAGGAAAAGACTTGCCGCTGTGCTCATCATACTTTCCGCTTGGAGTTTCCCAACTGCATGGCCATAATCATCATCAACTACACGACAGCCATCACCCCTTCACCTATAAAGAACCCCCGACGGGAAAAACCTAAAGACCCGATCACTTTTCCAGAACACATCGCGATCCGCCGCCGCCGTCGACCCGAAGATCGGGAGGGTCCAGAAGCTCTTCTCGGCACCCTGCCAGAGAGGGGAATCGCCACTAGAGGTCTTCTTCATCTCCATGCTTGCCTCTGAAGCGATGAGTGAGTAGTCTACCTTGGACTATGGGTCCATAGCAGTAGCTAGATGGTTGTCTTCTCCACCATGTGCTTCATGTTTAGATCTCATGAGCTGCCCTACATGATTGAGATCACCGTTATGTAATTCTACATGTTTGGTTTGTTGGGATCTGATGAATATTGGTGTTATGCTTGAGTTGATATACTGAAATTTATCTTATGTTATCTCTATGTTGTTTATGATCTTGCATGCTCTCCGTTGTTAGTAGCTATCTTGGCCAAGTAGTTGCTAGTGACTCCAAGAGGGGGTATTTATGCTCGATAGTGGGTTCATGCCTCTATTTAATCTGGGGGAGTGACAGAAACCTCTAAGGTTGTAGATGTGTTGTTGCTACTAGGGGGAAAACAACATTCATATGCTCGAGGGCATTTGCTTTGTTTACATTACACACTTTGCTTAATGCAATTGTCTGTTGTTCGCAACTTAATACTTATGGAGTTCTCGGATTGATTCGCCACAAGTGGATTATTAGTCATAGATGCAGTTGGATGGCGGTCTATGTATCTTGTTGTAATGCCCAGAGTAAATCTCATAGTGATCCTCTGATCATATGCACGTTGTCTTTATTCTATCAATTGCCCAACTGTAATTTGTTTACCCAGCATGTATTATTTTATCTTATGGAGAGACACCACTAGTGAACTGTGGACCCCGGTCCTATTTCCCTTATATTGCTATCACCTGTTTACTTTACTCGCACTGTTTACTTTACTCGCATACTATTATCACTTTCCACTCGATACGCTCATACCCTTTGTTTCAAGCAAACCGGTGAGATTGACAATCTCATCGTAAGTTGGGAACAAAGTACTGGGTTGTGTTGTGTGCAGGTTCCACGTTGCTACTGGTTGAAGACGCGCTAACAAGAAATCGTTAACGGCGCCCTTGTTAGAGCATCACGCAGCTAGTGGGCATCACCTTTAGTCGTATTTCGACCTCCTCCTGGACGATTAAACCTTGGTTTCTTACTGAGGGAAAAGCTTGCTGCTATATTCATCACACCTTGCTCTTGGGGTTTTCCAACTGGCCGGTAATTTACTCGGCTTCATCAAGCTATTTCTGGCGCCATTGCCGGGGAGGAAGAAGACTTCTGCAAGGGGAGTTTCGCACGCACATCCTTTACTTTGTTTTAAGTTTTGCTTTACTTTATTTTTACTTGCATCGTTTTATCAAAAAACCAAAAAAATTAGAATCCTTTGTAGTTGTTTTTACTTGTCTACTTTTAGTTTGCTAGAATGGCTACTCCTGAAAACACCAAGTTGTGTGACTTTACTAGCATGAATAATAGTGATTTTATCTGCACTCCTATTGCGCCACCTGCTCCTGCTGCAAATTTTTATGAGATTAAGCCTGCTTTGTTGAACCTTGTTATGAAAGAGCAATTTTCTCGTGCTAGTACTGAAGATGCTGCAGCTTATCTCAACAATTTTGTTGAGCTATGTGAGATGCAGAAATATAAGGATATTGAAAGTGATATTATTAAGCTTAAGTTGTTTCCTTTTTCTTTGAGAGGAAAAGCTAAGGATTGGTTGCTGTCTTTGACTAAGAATAGTATTGATTCATGGGCTAAGTGTAAGGATGCTTTTATTGGTAGATACTATCCTCCTGCTAAGATTATAGCTTTGCGTAGCAATATTATGAAGTTTAGTCAATTTGATAATGAACATGTTGCTCAAGCTTGGGAAAGAATGAAATCTATGATAAAGAATTGTCCCACTCATGGACTGACTACTTGGATGATTGTTCAAACTTTTTATGCAGGACTGAATTTTTCTTCGAGGAACTTACTTGATTCAGCTGCTAGAGGCACTTTTATGTCCCTTACCTTGGGCGCCGCAACAAAGCTTCTCGACAATATGATGGTAAATTACTCTGAATGGCACACCGAGAGAGCTCCACAAGGTAAGAAGGTAAATTCTGTTGAGGAAACCTCTTCCTTGAGTGATAAGATTGATACCATTATGCTTATGCTTTCAAATGACAGGACTCATGTAGATCCTAATAATGTTCCTTTGGCCTCTTTGGTTGCTCAAGAAGAGCATGTTGATGTAAACTTCATTAGAAATAATAATTTTAACAACAATGCTTATAGGAACAATTTTGCTAGTAACAATTATAGGCCGTATCCTTCTACCAATGGTAATGGTTATGGTAACTCTTATGGTAATTCCTCCAACAACACTAGGGCCGCGGCTTCCGAGCTTGAGGTAATGCTCAAGGACTTCATCGGTAAGCAAAATGCTTTTAACAAGTCTGTTGAGGAAAAGTTAGGCAAAATTGATATTCTTGCTTCTAAAGTTGATAGGCTTGCTCATGATGTTGAACTTTTGAAATTAAAAGTGTTGCCTAATGAGGTGAAAGAGAACAATGTTTTTGCTACTGCTAATGCTATCCAAGTTAGAATTGATGAAAATGTTAGGATGCTAGCGGAATTGCATGCCAGGTGGGAAAGAGAAGATGAGATGGCTAGAGAAATAAAGGTATGTACCATTACTACCTCTAATGATGTTTCTCCTAATGCTAGCAATCCTCTTACTTTGATTGCTGTAGAGAAAACTCCCACTCCTTGTGTTAAAAAGCCTAAAACTGCCAAAACTTTTTCTCAAAAGAGTGTTGAAATTTTTCGGAGTGTAGGAGATGATAGCTCTATTTCCTTTAATGATTTTGATGTTGATGGCTGCAATATATCTGAAGTTATTTTGTTCTTGCAAAAGCTTGCTTTGACTCCTAATGCTAGTTCTTTAAATGTTGCTTTTACTAAGCATATTACCAATGCTCTCATGAAAATTAGGGATGAAAAGTTGAAGCAAAAAGCTTCTATTCCCAAGAAGTTAGAAGATGGTTGGGAACCCATCATTGATATGCATGTTAATGGTTTTGATTGCCATGCTTTATGTGATCTAGGTGCTAGTATTTCTATTATGCCTAGAAAGATTTATGATATGCTTGATTTACCACCGCTTGAAAAGTGTTATTATGATGTTCCTATTGCTGATGTTGCTAAGAAGAAACCTTTGGGAAGGATTAATGATGTTCTTATTGTGGTTAACAATAACCTTGTTCCCATTGATTTTCTTGTCATGGATGTTGAATGCAATGCTTCATGTCCTATTATTTTGGGAAGACCCTTTCTTCGAACTGTAGGTGCCATCATTGATATGAGGGAAGGCACCATCAAATATCAATTTCCACTCAAGAAAGATATGGAACACTTCCCTAGAAAGAGAAAGAAATTAGTGTTTGACTCTATTCTTAGAGCAAATTATGAGCTTGATGCTTCATCACTTGATATTAGTTGATTCGCAATTTTCTGCGCCTAGCTCAAAGGCGTTAAAAAAAAGCACTCTTGGGAGATAACCCAATGTTTTTATATTCAGTTCTTTTTCTTTTATTTGAGTCTTGGAAGTTATTACCACTGTAATGACCTCTCCTTATCCTTTTTATTTCGTTTTTGTGCCAAGAGAAGCCTCTAATTTGAGCGAGGTAAGATTTGGGGATGTTGCTGTCCTGAAACTGTTTTTGGTGCTGCACCGTAAAAATTCATGAAAATTCTCTGTATATCTTTTGGACCTGCGATTTATTGTGCATATTCCCCAGGTTATATCCAAACTTTCATTAGTTGAACACTTTTTGATTTGAGCAACATAAAACTCTCTAAAAATTCGACCTTTGTCAGCTGTTCTGTTTTGACAGATTTCTGCCAATATTTGTGTTTGCCACTTTATCGCTTTCTTTTTGAGTTCTTTTGATCACGGAACTTTTGGGGAAGTTGCTACAGTAGTATATACTTTATATGTGGTGGTTTTAGGTTGAAACCTGAAGCAAAAAGGGTTGATTCTATGTTATGCTTACACTAATGTTGCTAATAGATTTGTGTTTAGTTTTGTATGAAGGAAGTTTTCAAGTGTAGGGATCGGAGAGTGATGAGATGAGTTGAAGAATGGACAAAATCTCAAGCTTGGGGATGCCCATGCATCACCCCAAGATATATCCAAGAAGTACAAGCGTCAAAGCTTGGGGATGCCCCCGAGGCACCCCATCTTCATCGGCAAAAGTCAGGTCACCTTTCAAGACACTATATTTTTATTGCTTCATGCATTATGCGTTTTTCTTGGAGCATCAGTTGTTTTTAGTTTTCAGTTTAGTTTAGTTTGCTACAATAAATGGTTGGACCCCAACATTTTTTTTTGGAGAAGTAGCCTTGCTTTCCATTTGCCAAGAACACTCCGTTTTTCATTCTTATAATTTCAACGAGTGTTCTTCTTTTTCTAGAACTGCGTTTAGTTTTCATTTTTGCCTTGATTTGTGTTCAGATCTTGTTATATCTTTTCATCAAGGTGTATTTTTGCCTCTGGTCTTTATTGGTTTTCATCAAAAGAGGTGTTTATAAAAAGTTTGAATGGTGTTGGAAAAGAGAAAAAGCTTTATGCAAAAAAGTGGTACAAGAAGGAGCTTGTGTAGACTGCGGCCTAGGCTTTTACATGTCGTGCTTGATGTCTTTTTGATAGTATGCTTAGTGGTTTTTCTGTAGCATGAATTGTCTCAAATAACTGAGATTGCTTAATGAGCATTTGAAAAAATTATGCGTTGTTTTTATCGTTTGGAAGCATTATTTTGGTTTTCTCCTTGATGCTTTATTTGGGTTGACTTGGCGCATGCACACACATGTTAGACTCCTACAAAGTCACCAATAGCCTCTATGATCATTTGGTTTTTGACTTTTGATGCCATCTTATGCTTCTTTTAATGTCGCTTTGTCGCTTTGCATGATTATGGCCGTTATTGCTCTCTTAGTTGGTCGCTCCCAGTCTTTTGCTAGCCTTTGTTTTGTACTGAGTATGAGCTCTACTCGTGCATCCAACTCCTAAAAACCAAGTTTGCCATTGTGTCCACCATACATACCTATTAGCAATTTGCTATTCCAAAGTACATTTGACTTGCTTTTATCTACTCTTCAAATTAAACTCTTACCAATGTCATGCGAAAATTGGTCAGTAAAGCTCTGACAAACCGGATGACACACTTTATTTTTCTCGTTCTTAAAATTTGACATTGTGGTCTCTTATGTTGAGTTGTTATGCTTGCAAGTTGTAAGTTGGGAATTAGCCCAGCCATGCCGTCATGGGGCAAGCTTTCAACATTGCACTTCTTATTTGAGTTGATATCGTGATCTTTTGTTTATGGATACTCGCGGTGTGAAATGAATTGGGAATCTTGTGGGATCATGGAGTTTGTATATGTGTTAGAGAAACGCCTGGGCCACCAATCTAAGCCATGCATAATTCATGGTGGAAATTTGCAGCATGCTCATAGTGGACATTCGACGACGCATCTCAAAATAAAAAGCTATACAAATGGTAAATAAAAGAGATGTCGAGGTGTTCATTGTCTGCTTGTCCTGTCATTTTGATGTGGGCTTGTTCCATGTCATCGGGCACGGAGGTACCCCATTGGCGGTTCTCGATGATACTTGTATACTTACAATGACAAGAGCTTGCTTGGGACTCTAAGTAAAGTAGCATGAGGTTTGGGTACTCGTATTCACGGGACACGAGGTTTTCAACTTATGATTTGTCAAGCATATGCAGCATAAGTGTTCTCGCATTAACTTTAACCATTCAAGATGCTTATGATGGGGGCAATGAGAGCTCAAAGCTGGTAAGTACCATGATTTTTGAAGGTTTATAAAACTTGCAATCACTGCTTCCCTCCGCGAAGGGCCTTTCTTTTTACTTTTATGTTGAGTCACCACCTTCTATCTTTATGCACCATTAAGAGAGCATAGTTGTCATTCTTAGTATAATGTGCATTGTCCCAAAGTTTTCATTGATTGATTCATATTGTTGGTTTCACTTGTTCTTAAATTATTTGTATCTAGTCGCCCTCTTAAACTTGAAGGTGTCCTATGCATTTATGTTTTGCTCTCCATGAAGGACAAGCTGAAAACCATTTGTATGTTTTTCCATATGATTTGAACATACGTTTGACTTTCATTGTTTCATTGTTCATAATCTTTTGTTTGTGTTCATTTTCATGTTATAACATGGTTGCTAAGTTTCTTCTATCAAGATTATGTCTTTCATGCCCATGTTTTGAGTTCTTTTTGATCCCAGCGCACAACGCTTACATAGATGATCAAGATTGTGTAGGTGCATGTCACCTCAAAAATTATTTCTTTTGTTATCACTTACCTACTCGAGGACGAGCAGGAGTTAAGCTTGGGGATGCTGATACATCTTTAACGTATCTATAATTTTTGATGCTCCATGCTTGTTTTTACACCATTTGCTTAGTGTTTCGTTACACTTTGTGGCACTTTTATGCATTTTCCGGAACTAACCTATTAACAAGTCGCCACAGTGCCAGTTCCCTGTTTTCTGCTGTTTTTGTGTTTCAGAAAAGTTACACAGGAAATATTCTCGGAATTGGACGAAACCAAAGCCAGTCGCCCAGAATTTCACCGAAGCTTCCAGAGAACCGAAGAGGAGACGGAGTGGGGCCACGAGGGCCCACACACCAGGGCGGCGTGGCCCAGGCCCTGGCCGTGCCCCCTATGTGTGAGACTGCCTCGGTCCACTCCTGACGATGCCCCTTCGCCTATAAAGACCCCCCGATGGAAAAAACCTAAAGACCCGATCAATTTTCTAAAACACATCGCGATCCACTGCCGCCGTCGACCCGAAGATCGGGAGGGTCTAGAAGCTCTTCTCGGCACCCTGCCAGAGAGGAGAATCGCCACCGGAGGTCTTCTCCATCGCCATGCTTGCCTCCGGAGCGATGAGTGAGTAGTCTACCTTGGACTATGGGTCCATAGCAGTAGCTAGATGGTTGTCTTCTCCACCATGTGCTTCATGTTTAGATCTCATGAGCTGCCCTACATGATTGAGATTACCGTTATGTAATTCTACATGTTTGGTTTGTTGGGATCCGATGAATATTGGTGTTATGCTTGAGTTGATGTACTGAAATTTATCTTATGTTATCTCTATGTTGTTTATGATCTTGCATGCTCTCCGTTGTTAGTAGCTATCTTGGCCAAGTAGTTGTTAGTGACTCCAAGAGGGGGTATTTATGCTCGATAGTGGGTTCATGTCTCTATTTAATCTGGGGGAGTGACAGAAACCTCTAAGGTTGTAGATGTGCTATTGCTACTAGGGGGAAAACAACATTCATATGATCGAGGGCATATGCTTTGTTTACATTACACACATTGCTTAATGCAATTGTCTATTGTTCGCAACTTAATACTTGTGGAGTTCTCGGATTGATTCGCCACAAGTGGATTATTAGTCATAGATGCAGTTGGATGGCGGTCTATGTATCTTGTTGTAATGCCTAGAGTAAATCTCATAGTGATCCTCTCATCATATGCATGTTGTCTTTATTCTATCAATTGCCCAACTGTAATTTATTTACCCAGCATGTATTATTTTATCTTATGGAGAGACACCACTAGTGAACTGTGGACCCCGGTCCTATTTCCTTTATATTGCTATCACCTGTTTACTTTACTCGCACTGTTTACTTTACTCGCATACTATTATCACTTTCCACTCGATACGCTCATACCCTTTGTTTCAAGCAAACCGGTGAGATTGACAACCTCATCGTAAGTTGGGAACAAAGTACTTGGTTGTGTTGTGTGCAGGTTCCATGTTGCTACTGGTTGAAGACGCGCTAACAAGAAATCGTTAACGACGCCCTTGTTAGAGCATCACGCAGCTAGTGGGCATCACCTTCAGTCGTATTTCGACCTCCTCCTGGATGATTAAACCTTGGTTTCTTACTGAGGGAAAACCTTGCTGCTATATTCATCACACCTTGCTCTTGGGGTTTTCCAACTGGCCGGTAATTTACTCGGCTTCATCAACACCATGTAAGCCCGAAGATTCTAGTTTTACGATTCTGATATTTGCCTATCAGTAGCCCCCGAGGGTGAGTCTAAGTGTTTACACTTGGGCTTGCCCTCAAAACAATTATTGGAGATTCATCTTTGCTTCTGTTTGTTTATCCCGTTGTCAGGGACTTATCGAAGGTGTGCAAGAACTTTTTTGTGCTGGAGGAAGAAAACCGTCGGTTATCAACGCAGCTAGAAGATGTGCGCCGTAAGTGATGTCCTCTACCATCTGGTTCTTTGTTTCGGCACCAGTTACTTCTGTTCTTAGTCTGCTATCCCTCGAATGGGCAGGAATTGCGACTCAGGCAGCCGCCGACAAGATGTCCCTAAAAGCTCAACTGGACGATCTTGCGGCCAAAAAATCTGTGTTGACGGCAAAAGCTGATGGGCTGGTCGATGAGGTTGCCCGGCTTAAAGCTGAATCGACCAAGGCTCAGGAGCTTGCCAATCAGCGTCGTCTGGAGGCTGAGTCTAAGGAGAAGGGCCTGCACCAACGCCTGCAGGCCGCCCTCGATACCTTGCGTGGTAAGCCTTTGCTATCTCTTTATTAAGTGATTTGTGTCGATTACTTCCAATCCTGACTGGGGATCTTGTTTCTTCATGAAGCTGCTGCCGAATTGGATGCCGGGGTGATGAAGGAGCCCGCTGGGCTCGAGTCGAGTGTTGGCAGCACCGAGCGGCTCTGCCAGGAGGTGAGTGATCTTCTAGCGAAGGTACGGCCGACACTCGACCGCGTTCGCGACGTCTCCATTCCTGAATCGACCAGCAACACCATGGCCGGTATCCTCGAAGCCCTGGCGGTGAAAGGAGACGGCGAGGATCCTTTAGTTGCTGTGGTTCGCCGACAGGTAACTATCGGCTCCGAGTCTATCTTCTCTATGCTGATGATGCACGGGGTTGAGTTCGACGCCAACAAGGTCACGGGCACGTATCCGAAGGACAAGGATGGGCGTGATATTGCTCCCAAGGCCTATCTTGAGCGCGCCCGTAACTTGTTTGCCCGGATGACGAGTTTCTTGGCGGAAAGGAATGAAAAGAGGGCGGCGGCAAGGGCTCGTAAGCGCAGTGCATCAGGTGCACCTTCCAGCAAGGCCGCCGGCGGTTCGACATAGTTTAGTCGATGAACTTGTTATTTTGTAATTGGCAATATAGTGCCGCTTCGGAGGCTGTGGTTAACTCTTGAACAGCGTTTATTGTAAACTGTTGATGCTACTTTGTCACTTTCCTTTGATGTATTTTGCGCTCGTTTGTGCCTTGATCACCCATGATTGGTTTTGACTGGGGGCCTCCTGTGCAGGGTTCGTCCGCAGGCCCTGATGCCTGGCCTGTTTCGTATGAGACAGTCGCTAGCTCTTCCCGCGCCGTTGAAAGGAGAGTACCTTCCGCGAGCGAACTCTCTTTGATTCGATCCTTGCGTGACCAACTTAAGAACACTCAGCATGAGCTGAAGATAGTCACTGCCAAAGTCGATGTTGCTCTTTTCAAAGCTTCGCGGGCTACGGATGCCGAAAAGTTCCTTCTTGAGGAAATCGAAAACATTGGGAAAGCCATGAAATGTGAGTCTTTCGAGCTCTTGATCTATTTTTGCTTCATGTTCGCTAGATGTGACATTCTTCCTGTTCCTGCAGATGTATGCCTCGACAGCGAAGCAGAAGCCCAGTGCGTAAACGCGCACCTTCGTGCAGCTCAGACGCATACTAATTCGATTGCTGATAACTTCTGGGCTGACCGATCAAAAGCGATGAAGCTGACAGTGCTCCAAGATCGGATCGCCCAAGCTGGAGACCTGGCTGAAACGAGCCGCGCCGCCCTCGCGCGTGTGCACGAGGCGATGTTTTCTTTGAACAATCAGCCCGATGGACTCCCCGCGCTGCTTGATCGATTCGAGAACGGCGAAGCTGTCTATCGCTTTGTTCGCGAGCATCTTCGCTGCGGGGCTCTGGTCGCCCTTTTCTGCGTGCGCGCCCATTATCCCGAGGTCGACCTAGAACTATTGAAGATGCTCCCTCCAACTCCCAGTGGCCGCGTTGACATGGATGCTCTCTATGCTGTTTGTAGAGAGACTGCCGATTGTATCGCTCGGCAGATCATCACCGAGAGTGATCGCCAGAGAGCAAATTAGGCTGGTTTGGTAACTTAGACTTTTAATATTGTTTGGAATGTATGCCTGTATCTTGGGAAGTTCTCCAGAGTGCTGTACGAATTTTGATGAGTCATGTAGGTCGAGGGGTGGAGCCCCCGAGCGTAGGTCGAAGGGCGAAGCCCCCGAGCGTAGGTTGAGCAATTTTTTAAGGCGAAGCCCCCGAGCGTGGGTTGGACAACAATATGAGGAAACACACTTTATTGCTTAGCGCCGAGGGCGCAATAGTTGAGCGTGGTCTGCTGCCGACGCTTGATTACAGAGAGAGAAGGGGGGGAAGTATGCTGATTCTAAGGATAGAATCGATGCAGCTGCTGTGCGTTCCATGGGTTTTTGATGTCCACCCCTGTCTTGGGGTCACGAAGCCCATACGCGCCTCCTGGGATTGCTTCGTGGACGAGGTATGGGCCTTCCCATGGTGACTCCAGCTTCGATGTGCTTGTTTGCTTGAGACGAAGCACAAGATTGCCGGGCTCGAAGGACCATCCGCGTACCCGTCTGCTGTGGTAATTGCGGAGGTTTTGCTGATAAACTGTGGATCGGACGAGGGCTACGTCTCGTGCTTCGAAGTCGTTCGACCCTACTGATGGGGTCGAAATTTTTAGCCTTGGTTCCTCCTCCGATGGCGCCAGTGGTATGGTCGTCGAGGGATTGCCCTCGATAACCGGTGATGTGCTTGGAGCCGCTGCGAGCGGCGCCGAATCACTGACGGAGATCAGCTCAGCAACTCCGTCGTTGTCCATGTGGAAGTTGAACAGTCCGAAGGCCATGTCAAAGCCTCCGGTCACCGCCGAGGCTGCTCCTGCCGTGCCTGAGGTAGGGTCGATGATGATCGCGGCCGGAGTAAGATCGGCGGCGCTTGGCGATGCAGTGTCGATGATGGCCGATCCAGCGATGTCGACCTCAGTTTCCGATGAGATGGTGTCGATGACGGTCGGCACAGCAATGCCGACGGCGGTGTCGATGGCGGAGTCGATGTCGATCTTGCCGTTGGTGTAGAAGTTGATGGCGGACTCGATGTCGAGTGGCGATGCAGAATCGACGGCCATGGCTGATGTCGGGCCGTCGAACCTTGTCGATGCAGTGAGGTTGTCGATGGTTGGTGAAGGAGCCGGTGAATCCGTAGATCCAGATCCCGTCGTCCCCACGGTCGGCGCCAATTGACGAGGTTCTACCCCGGCAATGCCCATGTTTGTGGGCTTTCGAGACATGGAGCGCTAGTGGGATCTGGCGAACTCGACGGTGATCAGACGAAAGCAGAAGAACACGAGGTTTTACCCAGGTTCGGCCCCCTTGGTAGGGTAATGACCTACGTCCTGCTTGTCTGACTTTATTGATGCGGTGGCTACAATGGAGGTGTTACAATGGTGGCGTAGATTGGATCTAGCCGAAGGTGGAGAGCTCTAATGCTTCGAGCGCTCCGGCGTGAGGTGGTGAAAAAATGTCTAGCCGTCTCGGGACCTCCCACCCAGCCTTTTATATGCGAAGGCTGGATCTCAGGATTGTCCCCCAAGCAAAGTACAGATAGAACCGGTTTTAAACAAACCCTAGTCGAAACCTAATCCAACTTGAACTCTTCGAGTCTTTGCTTGTACGCTAAGTACTGCTCCCGAGCCGCGTCAGGCCACTATTTTTATGGGTCTTGCGATCCCTTCGACAGTAATTCCTCCTAGGCCGAAAACCAGATAGACGAATATCGAAATTTGTCATTCCTTCGCTCACCGTCACCGACTCCATCCACAGCAAGTTGTCGCGTCTCCAGCTTTCCGGTAAGCCCTTCTCCCTGACGCAAAGTCGCCGCGCACCGCTCGTGCTGGCGTCGCCGTCCGTGCCCGAACGACGCAGAGAGATATTGACGATCCAGACAGCCGTCGTGCTCGTGCATTAACTGGCCGATGCACGGATGTATTGGACGGTCGAGACGGTTGCTTCGGCGAACAAAAAGGAAAATCAAGACTCTCCTTGGACACACAAAAAAAGCACACTGCAATCAACGTACTCCGTATATCCTTGCAAAATTGGCTCTTCCTTTGATGATATTGCACGACCAGTTATTATTTTCTCGTCGTAACAATCACACAAGTTTGATGCACTTGGCTCGCCTGCGCTTGGACAGTTTCTCTTTCTTGTTTCGGTACCGGCATGACCTCGTTTTTCTCGCGTACCAGAACGCGGGTAACCAGCTGCGGTAAGCAAAACGTGCGAGAAATTCCTTTCAGGCAGAAGCTTTCACGAAGGGGTCTCCGAAAGAAACTATTAAAGGAGGAACTCTTTTTTTAATTAACCATGTATTTTATTATTGTATGTAGAGATTATAAAAATCCTCACGGAAACTATCAAAGACACCGTGGAAAGACAACTGCCCTTTAAACTTTACGGTGAGAACTCTTCACATACGAACATAAACGGCCATCGCCAATGACCAGCGTCGCCGAGACGCCCGCCGGTAGAAGTACCAGAACCAAGAAAGCACCGTCGCCATCAAGGCTTTTCGAGCCAAACACTAGGCCTGCCGCGCACGGCAACACACATATCAGTATATCACTATGGCATGTCATCTGGGGATATATCTGGGCCTTCATTGTTATCTGAACTTTGTAATCTCGTCGTCAGTAGTGTAGTTTCTGAATAGGCACGGAACGCGTCTGTGCGTATACGTGCAGCCCAAGTTGTGCACGATCACATTGGGTTCTTTCTACCGTTTTTGTAGCATCGTGATCCAGCACGATCGGCCTCGTGGGATGGCGCGAGTCAACCGGATCGAGCACCTAGATAGGATCGCACCTTCCTTTCTGTACTGAATAAAAGGAGAAACGAACAGAAAAGGCCGTAAGCTTTTACACGGCGCAAAATCGAGTGTTCATTGTTCCTCTTCCTTTCTCTGTCTCCCTCATCTAGCCTTAGAGAAATTCAGAGATCGTGAGTGAGAGCTAACATTTGGTACCAGAGCGAGCACGAGAGAGGGACCATGTCAAGTAGGACGCCGGGAGCAACGCCGCTCGCGGCGCATCGATCCGCCACTCCACCACGGACACGGCAGCAGAGCCGTGGTCGGAGTCGCTCGCGTCGGAACGGCAATGAGGTCGTTGTCCACGAGCGCACGGTCCAAGAGCGGATCATCACCGGCGGCAGTACGGTATGGCCAATGCTCACCACTACGAACTACGTCGAGTGGTCGCTCGTGATGCAGATCAATCTTGAGGCAAACCTGATGTGGGAAGCCGTGGAGGGGAATCCCTCCAGCGTGGCCGCGGACAAAGCTGCGCTGGCCGCACTCCTGCGTTCTGTGCCGCCAGAGATGGTGGGCGCGCTCGCAGTGAAGGGGACGGCCAAGGCGGCGTGGGACGCGGTGAAGATCATGCGGGTCGGCGTCAACCGCGTCAGGGAGGCCACGGCGCAACGCCTGCGCAAGGAGTTCGAGGCCATCACGTTCCTCGACGGCGAGAGCCTCGACAAGTTTGGCCTACGCATCATGAGCATCGTCAACAACCTCCGCTCACTCGGCGACACCGTGGAGGAGCTCAAGGTCGTGCAGAAGATTCTGCGTGTTGTCCCCGATCAGTACTCCCAGATGGCGTGCTCCATCGAGACATTACTCGATCTGAGCACCATCTCGGTCGAGGAACTGCTCGGACGCCTGCGTTCGTCGGAAGGACGCGGCGGCACAACGACGACGCAGAACCCTGGTGGCATCCTGCTCCTTACTGAGGAGGAGTGGGAGGCGCGACGACAGCAACGTGAACAAGGTCAGGGCTCCGGCGGCAACGGGAATGGCCGCAAGAAGGGCAAGCCCAAGACCAAGAACAGCCGCAACGGCAATGGTGGCCGCGGAAACGGAGAACGCGATATGTCGCAGGTAAAATGTTACAATTGTAACCATATGGGTCACTTCTCTAAGCAGTGCACGGAGCCACGGCGTGAACGCAAGGAACGTGCAAACCTTGCGCAAGAGCAGGAGGAGGAGCCTGCACTGCTGATGGCAAGCCTCGGTGAGATCACCGTGGCTGCCGAGAACGTCAAGCCCGTCGAGCATGTTCTGCTCAACGAGAAGAGATCGAGGGCATCGGCAACGACAGACGCCGGCCACTGCGACACCGCGTGGTTCCTTGATTCTGGCGCCAGCAACCACATGTGCGGCCGGCGCGACTTCTTCACCGAGCTGGACACTAGTGTGCGTGGCTTCGTCAAGCTCGGCGACGACAGGTCCGTGGAGATCGAGGGGCGTGGAACAATCCTCTTCACGTGCAAGAGTGGAGAGCACCTCACACTTTCAGAGGTGTACTTCATCCCACGACTATGCAGTAGCATTGTGTCGCTGGGACAGCTGGACGAGATGGGTTTCGACACCCACATCCGGCAAGGGTGGCTTCAGCTGCGCGACCCTGACGGACGACTCCTGGCGCGCGTGCCGCGGAACCGCGGCAGGCTGTACGTCCTGCATCTCCGGCTTGCGCGGCCAGTGTGCCTCGCCGTGCACGGTGGCGAGGACGCATGGCGCTGGCATGCGAGGTATGGACATATGCACTTCGACGCACTCCGACGCCTCGCCAACGCCAACATGGTGCACGGGCTCCCCCTGATCGACGAGGTCGAGCGCCTGTGTGACGCATGTCTTGCAGGCAAGCACAAGAGAACTTCGTTCCCGCGTCAAGCAATCAACCGTGCTGACAAGCAGCTGGGGCTCGTCCACGCAGATCTCTGTGGCCCCATTGATCCGCCGACGCCAGGTGGAAAACGTTATTTTCTTCTGCTTGTGGATGATCATAGCAGATTCATGTGGATCCACCTGCTCGCCACGAAGGATCAAGCGTCCGCAGCTATCAAGAAATTCCAAGCAGCTGCTGAACTTGAGAGTGGACAGAAGCTAAGGATGCTGCGCACGGATCGAGGTGGCGAATTCACCTCGAAGGAGCTCGGCGAGTACTTTGCTGATCTGGGCGTGCAACGACAGCTGACGGCGCCCTACACGCCACAGCAGAATGGTGTGGTCGAAAGACGCAACCAAACTGTTGTAGGGATGGCACGCTGTCTTCTGAAGGCGAAGGGCATGCCGGCGAAATTCTGGGGTGAAGCTGTCACCACGGCGGTGTATCTTCTGAACCGCGGAACGACGAAGAGCATCGTCGGCAAGACGCCCCATGAAGCTTGGTACGGGCGACGGCCAAGCGTGCAGCACCTGCGAGTCTTTGGATGTGTGGTTCACGTCAAGAATGCACGTCCAAACCTGAAGAAATTGGAAGACCGGAGTACTCCTATGGTGTTGTTCGGCTATGAGCCAGGCACGGCAGCGTACCGTGTCTACGATCCAGCCACGGACAAGGTCATGGTCTCCCGCGATGTCGTCTTCGACGAGGACGCGGCTTGGAACTGGACCAAAGCGGAGCAAGAACACACCATGGAGACGTTTGCCGTCGAGCATCTTGTTACCCCTCATGCTGGAACTGAAGGAAGCTGGAGCGCAACATGCGCAGAGCGCACTCCTGACGAGGTCACGGAGAACGCGACGCGCTCTGAGCATGCCACGCCGGGCGACGCCCGGAACACCTCGACTACACGCTCTCCAGCAACGCCGACCACGCCGCCACCGGCCCAGGTGGAGTTTGTCTCTCCACCCACCAACGCCTCTCAGCCCTCCCCGGGTGAGGAGGCGCCTCGCCGCTACCGCAAGCTGCAGAATCTCTTCGACATGACAGAGAAGATCGATCCGACATACAGCGAGTCCGACCGATGCCTTCTCGCTGCAGAGGAGCCAACATGCTTCGCTGAGGCTGAGAAGGAAGAGGGCTGGCGCATGGCAATGGCAGAAGAGCTGGCGAGCATTGAGGAGAACAGAACCTGGCGGCTCACGTCATTGCCGCCGGGACACCGCGCCATCGGACTCAAATGGGTCTACAAACTCAAGCGAGACTCTGATGGTGAGGTGGTGAAGCGAAAGGCAAGACTGGTGGTGAGAGGATTCGTCCAACGACAAGGGGTTGATTTTGAGGAGGTGTTCGCCCCTGTCGCAAGAATGGAAACGGTGCGGGTGTTGATCGCACTCGCCGCTCACCATGGGTGGCCAGTCCATCACATGGACGTGAAGACGGCCTTCCTCAATGGTGACCTGGCCGAGGAAGTGTATGTGCAGCAGCCTCCAGGGTATGCCATCACCGGAGAAGAGAACAAGGTGTATAGGTTGCAGAAAGCACTCTACGGACTGCGTCAGGCGCCACGGGCGTGGAATGCAAAACTCAATGCTAGCCTCCACACTCTTGGTTTTGAGCGCAGTGAGTCAGAACATGCAGTATACCACCGTGGGAATGGAGATCAGCTACTTCTCGTTGGGGTCTATGTAGATGACTTGATCATCACAGGTGCATCGCAAGAGGAGGTGGCCAAGTTCAAACAGGAAATGACAAAACTGTTCAGAATGAGTGATCTTGGCATTCTTAGTTTCTATCTGGGAATAGAAGTGCAGCAGCAAGGAGGTCAGATCACGCTTCGTCAGACCTCATATGCCAAGAAACTGCTGCAACGCGCGGGGATGGAGGACTGCAACCCGTGTGCTGTGCCAATGGAGGCACGGCTGAAACTGAAGAAAGACGGCGACGGCAAGGTGGTCGACGCAACGAATTACCGCAGCATTGTGGGCAGTCTCAGGTACCTCGTTCATACAAGGCCTGATATTACTTTTGCGGTTGGCTATCTCAGCCGCTTCATGGAAAAGCCCACATCGGAGCATCTGGCTGCGGTAAAGCACCTGCTGCGATATATAGCAGGGACGCTGAACCTCGGCGTGACCTATCGGAGAGGATATGGAGCACTGCAGCTACTGGGGTACAGCGATGCAGACCTGGCTGGGGATGTCAACGATCGGAAGAGCACAACGGGTATGATCTACTTCCTAGGACAAAGCCCGGTCAGCTGGCAATCACAGAAGCAGCGAGTAGTGGCAGTATCTTCGTGCGAGTCTGAATATATTGCTGCTGCTACCACCGCTTGTCAGGGAGTTTGGCTCAGCAGATTGCTTGGCGAGCTGATGAACGAGGAACCGCGAGCGCCGAAGCTGTTGGTGGACAACAAGTCGGCGATCTCTCTGACCAAGAATCCCGTGCTGCATGACCGTAGCAAGCACATCGACATTCGGTATCATCTGATCCGCCACTACGTTGAGGAAGGTGATCTCGAGATCGACTACGTCAGCACGGACGCCCAGCTCGCTGATCTGCTGACAAAGGCTCTTGGACGTGTTCGTTTCCAGGAGCTGAGGAGCAAGATTGGTGTCGCTGAAATAAAGTAGATGACGACAAGATTAAGGGGGAGATTTGTTATCTGAACTTTGTAATCTCGTCGTCAGTAGTGTAGTTTCTGAATAGGCACGGAACGCGTCTGTGCGTATACGTGCAGCCCAAGTTGTGCACGATCACATTGGGTTCTTTCTACCGTTTTTGTAGCATCGTGATCCAGCACGATCGGCCTCGTGGGATGGCGCGAGTCAACCGGATCGAGCACCTAGATAGGATCGCACCTTCCTTTCTGTACTGAATAAAAGGAGAAACGAACAGAAAAGGCCGTAAGCTTTTACACGGCGCAAAATCGAGTGTTCATTGTTCCTCTTCCTTTCTCTGTCTCCCTCATCTAGCCTTAGAGAAATTCAGAGATCGTGAGTGAGAGCTAACATTCATGGCCCCAAATCTGTTGCCTCCTATCGACGTAGACAAGAGATCACACCAGATTCGCCATCCATGGACCACCTTCTATGCTTCAGGGTCGTCATCTTCAACCGCATGCCAGCGTCACCACGACCTGTTGGAGATATGCCAGAGGCAAATAATAAAGTGTGTTTTTATTATCATATCTTATTTTGTTCATAATATATTATATGACATGCTATAACTGTATTAAGCGGAAACATTGGTACACGTATGGTATATAAAAATCAGGTCTCTAGCAGCCTCTATTCAACTAGCTCATTGGTCAAATCAAGATTTCCTGATCATGGGCATTTATGTCAATTGATAATAAGGTCATGTCAGGACATGATGGACACACATCCAACATTAGTATTGCGATGAGATCAATCACGTAATTCAAACATTGCAATAACTAAGAAAACGAAGTAACCCAATCCTTAGATCGCGAGGTCACATCTAATCACTACTTTTTGCGGCTGCTCTGATTGCATCAACCGTCATTCCGTGAAAGGGTGGCTGAAAAGGTGTCTTCAGGTATTCCAACGGAGTAGGTTGAGGCATGTGCACCAAGAGTGTGACTTGTTCATCCATGTGACAGATTGATACTTTGGGCCCACTCGGTGACAATTGCATCTATGAAGCTTGCAATCGTGTGACTAGGTCACGCGGATGCAATGTCATGAGAACGAGTAAAGTGGTTTGTCGGAAACGAGGTTGAACACGATATAGAGTTATCAAAGATCGGATCTCGGACAAACTAAGTATCATAAAACAAAAGAAATAGGGTATGATGTTTACGGATCAATGATGTTATTCGTGGAGTGCATAGGGGTCAACATGACTTTCCAGAGTCCTATGTTGGTCATTGATCGGAGAGGTGTCTCAATCATGTCTGGAGTATTTCCGACCGTAGGGTGACACACTTAAGGGTATACGACGCTTAGAGATTGATTCAGAATTATCGGAAATAGGAAGGAGTAGACAGGAAAGGGTCCAGGTGAAATTGGAAATGTTCCGATGTAAAGGAAATGCAATATAGTTGTTAATTAATATGTTTTAGTATTTAATTAATGCAATTAAATATTAAGAAGAAATTAATTAATAATTAAAAAAATGCTTGATACGTCTCCGACGTATCTATAATTTTTGATGCTCCATGCTTGTTTTTACACCATTTGCCTACTGTTTCGTTACACTTCGTGGCACTTTTATGCATTTTCCGAAACTAACCTATTAGCAAGTCGCCACAGTGCCAGTTCCCTGTTTTCTGCTGTTTTTGTATTTCAGAAGTGATACACAGGAAATATTCTCGGAATTGGACGAAATAAGTTCCTGAAGTCTTATTTTTCCCGGAAGCTTCCAGAGATCCGAAGAGGAGACGGAGTGGGGCCACGAGGTGGCCACACACCAGGGCGGCGCGGCCCAGGCCCTGACTGTGCCCCCTACGTGTGAGACCGCCTCGGTCCACTCCTGACGATGCCCCTTCGCCTATAAAGACCCCCCAACGGAAAAAACCTAAGGACCCGATCACTTTTCCAAAACATATTGCGATCCGCCGCCGCCGTCGACCCGAAGATCGGGAGGATCCAGAAGCTATTTCCGGCACCCTGCCGGAGAGGGGAATCGCCACCGGAGGTCTTCTTCATCGCCATGCTTGCCTCCGGAGCAATGCGTGAGTAGTCTACCTTGGACTATGGGTCCATAGCAGTAGCTAGATGGTTGTCTCCTCCACCATGTGCTTCATGTTTAGATCTCATGAGCTGCCCTACATGATTGAGATCACCGTTATGTAATTCTACATATTTGGTTTGTTGGGATCCGATGAATATTGGTGTTATGATTGAGTTGCTATACTGAAATATATCTTTTGTTATCTCTATGTTGTTTATGATCTTGCATGCTCTCCATTGTTAGTACCTATCGTGGCCGAGTAGTTGCTAGTGACTCCAAGAGGGGGTATTTATGCTCGATAGTGGGTTCATGCCTCTATTTAATCTGGGGGAGTGACAGAAACCTCTAAGGTTGTAGATGTGCTGTTGCTACTAGGGAGAAAACAACATTCATATGCTCGAGGGCATATGCTTTGTTTATATTACACACTTTGCTTAATGCAATTATCTATTGTTCGCAACTTAATACTTGTGGAGTTCTCGGATTGATTCGCCACAAGTGGATTATTAGTCATAGATGCAGTTGGATGGCGGACTATGTATTTTGTTGTAATGCCCAGAGTAAATCGCATAGTGATCTTCTTGACATATCACGTTTATCTTTATTCTATCAATTGCCCAACTGTAATTTGTTTACCCAGCATGTGCTATTTATCTTATGGAGAGACACCACTAGTGAACTGTGGACCCGGTCCTATTTCCATCATATTGCTATCACCTGTTTACTTTACTCGCACTGTTTATTTTACTCGCATGCTTCTACTGTTTTCCACTCAATACGCTCATAACCTTTGTTTCGATCAAACCGGTGAGATTGACAACCTCATCGCAAGTTGGGAACAAAGTACTTGGTTGTGTGTGTGCAGGTTCCATGTTGCAGCTAGCAAAGCAAAGCTTGGACGAGGCGCCATATATAAATTGTCCGAAGCTATCGCTAAGCCAGTCCGCATCACCTTCAGTCGTATTGTCTGCTCTTCTCCTGATCGACATACCTTGGTTTCTTAACTGAGGGAAAACTTGCTGCTATCTTCATCAAACCTTCTCTTGGGGTTTCCAACTGGCCGGTTATTTACTTCATCAACTCGGTAGCATCAAGCTCTTTCTGGCGCCGTTGCCGGGGAAGAGTGGAAGACCTCTGCAAGGGGAGTTTTTTGCACGCACATCCTTTACTTTGTTTTAAGTTTTGCCTTACTTTATTTTTACTTGCAGCATTTTATATCAAAAATCCAAAAAAAATTAGAATCCTTGGTAGTTGTTTTTACTTGTCTACTTTTAGTTTTGCTGAAATGGCTACCCCTGAAAACACCAAGTTGTGTGACTTTACTAGCACGAACAATAGTGATTTTATCTGCACTCCTATTGCACCACCTGGTCCTGCTGCGAATTTTTATGAGATTAAGCCTGCTTTATTGAACCTTGTTATGAAAGAGCAATTTTCTGGTGCTAGTACTGAAGATGCTGCAGCTCATCTCAATAATTTTGTTGAGCTATGTGAGATGCAAAAGTATGAGAATGTTGATGGTGATATTATTAAGCTCAAGTTGTTTCCTTTTTCTTTGAGAGGAAAAGCTAAAGATTGGTTGCTGTCTTTGACTAAGAATAATATTGATTCATGGGCTAAGTGTAAGGATGCTTTTATTGGTAGGTACTATCCTCCTGCTAAGATTATATCTCTGCGTAGCAATATTATGAAGTTTACTCAGTTTGATAATGAACATGTTGCTCAAGCTTGGGAAAGAATGAAATCTATGATAAAGAATTGCCCCACTCATGGACTGACTACTTGGATGATTGTCCAAACTTTTTATGCAGGACTGAATTTTTCTTCGAGGAACCTACTTGATTCAGCTGCTGGAGGCACTTTTATGTCCCTTACCTTGGGCGCCGCAACAAAGCTACTTGACAACATGATGGTAAATTATTCCGAATGGCACACCGAGAGAGCTCCACAAGGTAAGAAGGTAAATTCTGTTGAGGAAACCTCTTCCTTGAGTGATAAGATTGATACTATTATGGCTATGCTTGCTAATGATAGGACTCATGTTGATCCTAATAATGTTCCTTTAGCCTCTTTGGTTGCTCAAGAAGAGCATGTTGATGTGAATTTCATTAGAAACAATAATTTTAACAACAATGCTTATAGGAACAATTTTGCTAGTAACAATTATAGGCCGTATCCTTCTACCAATGGTAATGGTTATGGTAACTCTTATGGTAATTCCTACAACAACACTAGGGCCGCGCCCTCTGAACTTGAAGTCATGCTCAAAGACTTCATGGTAAAATAATCTGCTTTTAACAAGTCTGTTAAGGAAAAGTTAGGCAAAATTGATATTCTTGCTTCTAAAGTTGATAGCCTTGCTCATGATGTTGAACTTCTGAAATTAAAAGTGTTTCCTAATGATGTGAAAGAGAACAATGTTTTTGCTACTGCTAATGCTATCCAAGTTGGAATTGATGAAAATCTTAGATTGTTAGCAGAATTGCATGCTAGATGGGAAAGAAAGGATGAGATTGCTAGGAATATGAAAGTTTGTACTATTACTACCTCTAATGAAGTTGCTCCTAATGCTAGCAATCCTCTTACTTTGATTGGTGTAGAGAAAACTCCCACTCCTTGTGTTAAAAAGCCTAAAACTGCCAAAACTTTTTCTCAAAAGAGTGCTGAAATTTTTCGGAGTGTACAAGATGATGGCTCTATTTCCTTTAATGATTTTGATGCTGATGGCTGCAATATATCTGAAGTTATTTTGTTCTTGCAAAAGCTTGCTTTGACTCCCAATGCTAGTTCCTTAAATATTGCTTTTACTAAGCATATTACCAATGCTCTCATGAAAATTAGGGATGAAAAGTTGCAGCAAAAAGCTTCTGTTCCCAAGAAGTTAGAAGATGGTTGGGAACCCATCATTGATATGCATGTTAATGGATTTGATTTCCATGCTTTATGTGATCTAGGTGCTAGTATTTCTATCATGCCTAGAAAAATTTATGACATGCTTGATTTACCACCTCTTGAAAAATGTTATTATGATGTTCCTATTGCTGATGTTGCTAAGAAGAAACCTTTGGGAAGGATTAATGATATTCTTATTGTGGTAAACAATAACCTTGTTCCCGTTGATTTTCTCGTTATGGACGTTGAATGCCATGCTTCATGTCCTATTATTTTGGGAAGACCCTTTCTTCGAACTGTAGGTGCCTTCATTGATATGAGGGAAGGCACTATTAAATATCAATTCCCACTAAAGAAAGGTATGGAACACTTCCCTAGGAAAAGCAAGAAATTCCTTTTTGACTCTATTCTTAGAGCAAATTATGAGCTTGATGCTTCATCACTTAATGTTACTTCATTCGCAATTTTCTGCGCCTAGCTCAAAGGCGTTAAAGGAAAGCACTCTTGGGAGATAACCTAATATTTTATTTCCAGTACTTTTTCTTTTATTTGAGTCTTGGAAGTCATTACTACTGTAATGACCACTCCTTATCCTTTTTATTTTATTGTTGTGCCAAGAGAAGCCTCTAATTCGAGTGAGGTAATGATTTGGGGATGTTGCTGTCCTGAAACTGTTTTTGGTGCTGCACCGTAAAAATTCGTATAAATTATCTGTAAATCTTTTGCACCTGCAATTTCTTGTGCATATGCCCCAGGTTATATCCAAACTTTCGTTAGTTGAACACTTTTTGATTTGAGCAACATAAAACCCCTCAAAAATTCGACCTTTGTTAGCTGTTCGGTTTTGACAGATTTCTGCCACTATTCGTTTTTGCCGCTTTATCGCTTTTTTTTGAGTTCTTTTGAACATGGAACTTTTGGGGAAGTTGCTACAGTAGTATATAATTTATATGTGGTGGTTTTGGGTTGAAACCTGAAGCAAAAAGAGGTTGATTATATGTTATGCTTGCACTAATGTTGCTAATAGAATTGTGTTTAGTTTTGTATGAAGGAAGTTTTCAAGTGTAGGGATTGGAGAATGATGAGATGAGTTGAAGAATGGACAAAAGCTCAAGCTTGAGGATGCCCATGCATCACCCCAATAAGTATCCAAGAAGTACAAGCATCAAAGCTTGGGGATGCCCCCGAGGCACCCCTTCTTCATCGGCAAAAATCAGGTCACCTTTCAAAACATTATATATTTTTATTGCTTCATGCACTATATGTTTTTCTTGGAGCATCAGTTGTTTTAGTTTTCTTAGTTAGTTTAGTTTTGTTTGCTGCAATAAATGGTTGGACCCCAACAAATTTCATTTGGAGGAGATGTACTCGTTTTCATTTGCCAAGAACACTCCGTTTTTCATTCTTACAATTTTACCGAGTGTTCTTTTTTTCCGCTACTGCTTTTGGTTTTCGTTTTTGTCTTGATTTGCGTTCAGACCTTGTCATATCTTTTCATCAAGGTGTATTTTTGCCTCTGATCTTTATTGGTTTTCATCAAAAGAGGTGTCTTTAAAAATTTCAAATGGTGTTGGAAAAGAGAAAAAGCTTTATGCAAAAAAGTGGTACAAGAAGGAGCTTGTGTAGTCTGCGGCTTAGGATTTTTCATGTCGTGCTTGATGTCTTTTTGATAGTATGCTTAGTGGTTTTGCTGTAGCATGACTTGTCTCAAATAACTGAGATTGCTTAATGAGCTTTTGAAAAAATCATGCGTTGTTTTTATTGTATGGAAGCATTATTTTGGTTTTCTCCTTGATGCTTTATTTGGGTTGACTTGGCGCATGCTCACACATGTTAGACTCTTACAAAGTCGCCAATAGCCTCTATGATCATTTAGTTTTTGACTTTTGATGCCATCTTATGCTTCTTTTAATGTCGCTTTGTCGCTTTGCATGATTATGGCTATTATTGCTCTCTTACTTGGTCGCTCCCAGTCTTTTGCTAGCCCTCGCCTTGTACTGAGTATGAGCTCTACTCGTGCATCCAACTCCTAAAAGCCAAAGTTTTTCAAAGTGTCCACCATACATACCTACTAGCAATTTGCTATTCCAAGTAAATTTGACTTGCTTTTATCTTCTCTTCAAATTAAACTCTTACCAGTGTTATGCGAAAATTGGTCTGTAAAGCTCTCACGAACCGGAAGGCACACTTTACTTTTTCCTGTTCTTAAAAATTTGACATTGTGGTCTCTTATGTTGAGTTGTTATGCTTGCAAGTTGTAAGTTGGATTCTAGCCCATCCATGCTGTCATGGGGCAAGCTTTCAACATTGCACTTCTTATTTGAGTTGATATCATGATCTTTTGTTTATGGATGCCCGCGGTGTAAAATGAATTGGGAATCTTGTGGGGATCATGGAGTTTGTATATGTGTTAGGGAAACGCCTGGGCCGCCAATCTAAGCCATGCATAATTCATGGTGGAAATTTGCAGCATACCCATGGTGGACATTCGACGACGCATCTCACAATAAAAAGCTAAACAAATGGCAAATAAAAGAGATGTCGAGGTGTTCATTGTCTGCTTGTCCTGTCATTTTGATGTGGGCTTGTTCCATGTCATCGGGCACGGAGGTACCCCGTTGGCGGTTTTCGATGATGCATATATACTTACGATGACAAGAGCCTTGCTTGGGACTCTAAGTTGAGTAGCATGAGGTTTGGGTACTCGTATTCACGGGACACGAGGTTTTCAACTTATGATTTGTCAAGCATATGCATCATAATTGTTCTTGCATTAACTCTAACCATTCAAGATGCTTATGATGGGGGAAATGAGAGCTCAAAGCCAGTAAGTAACATAATTTTTGAAGGTCTATAAAACTTGCAATCAGTGCTTCCGTCTGCGAAGGGCCTTTTCTTTTACTTTTTCGTTGAGTCACCACCTTCTATCTTTATGCACCATAAGAAAGCAAAGTTGTCATTCTTAGTATAATGTGCATTGTCCCAAAGTTTTCATTGATTGATTCATATTGTTGGTTTCACTTGTTCTCAAATTATTTGTATCTAGTCGCCCTCTTAAACTTGAAGGTGTCCTATGCATTTATGTTTTGCTCTCCATGAAGGACAAGCTGAAAACCATTTGTATGTTTTTCCTTATGATTTGAACACACGTTTGACTTTCATTGTTTCATTTTCATGATCTTTTGTTTGTGTTCATTTTCATGTTTACAACATGGTTGCTAAGTTCTTATTGTCAAGATTACATCTTCATGCCCATGTTTTAAGTTCTTATGATCCCAGCTCACAAATGCTTACATATATGATCAAGATTGTGTAGGTGCATGTCACCTCAAAAATTATTCTTTTGTTATCACTTACCTACTCGAGGACGAGCAGGAGTTAAGCTTGGGGATGCTTGATACGTCTCCGACGTATCTATAATTTTTGATGCTCCATGCTTGTTTTTACACCATTTGCCCACTGTTTCGTTACACTTCGTGGCACTTTTATGCATTTTTCGGAACTAACCTATTAACAAGTCGCCACAGTGCCAGTTCCCTGTTTTCTGCTGTTTTTGTGTTTCAGAAGTGATACACAGGAAATATTCTCGGAATTGGACGAAACAAGTTCCTGAAGTCTTATTTTTCCCGGAAGCTTCCAGAGATCCGAAGAGGAGACGGAGTGGGGCCACGAGGTGGCCACACACCAGGGCGGCGCGGCCCAGGCCCTGGCCGTGCCCCCTACGTGTGAGACCGCCTTGGTCCACTCCTGACGATGCCCCTTCGCCTATAAAGACCCCCCGACGGAAAAAACCTAAGGACCCGATCACTTTTCCAGAACACATTGCGATCCGCCGCCGCCGTCGACCCGAAGATCGGGAGGGTCCAGAAGCTCTTCCCGGCACCCTGTCGGAGAGGGGAATCGCCACCGGAGGTCTTCTTCATCGCCATGCTTGCCTCCGGAGCGATGCGTGAGTAGTCTACCTTGGACTATGGGTCCATAGCAGTAGCTAGATGGTTGTCTCCTCCACCATGTGCTTCATGTTTAGATCTCATGAGCTGCCCTACATGATTGAGATCACCGTTATGTAATTCTACATGTTTGATTTGTTGGGATCCGATGAATATTGGTGTTATGATTGAGTTGCTATACTGAAATATATCTTTTGTTATCTCTATGTTGTTTATGATCTTGCATGCTCTCCGTTGTTAGTAGCTATCTTGGCCGAGTAGTTGCTAGTGACTCCAAGAGGGGGTATTTATGCTCGATAGTGGGTTCATGCCTCTATTTAATCTGGGGGAGTGACAGAAACCTCTAAGGTTGTAGATGTGCTGTTGCTACTAGGAAGAAAACAACATTCATATGCTCGAGGGCATATGCTTTGTTTACATTACACACTTTGCTTAATGCAATTATCTGTTGTTCACAACTTAATACTTGTGGAGTTCTCGGATTGATTCGCCACAAGTGGATTATTAGTCATAGATGCAGTTGGATGGCGGTCTATGTATTTTGTTGTAATGCCCAGAGTAAATCGCATAGTGATCTTCTTGACATATCACGTTTATCTTTATTCTATCAATTGTCCAACTGTAATTTGTTTACCCAGCATGTGCTATTTATCTTATGGAGAGACACCACTAGTGAACTGTGGACCCCGGTCCTATTTCCATCATATTGCTATCACCTGTTTACTTTACTCGCATACTTCTACTGTTTTCCACTCGATACGCTCATAACCTTTGTTTCAAGCAAACCGGTGAGATTGATAACCTCATCGCAAGTTGGGAACAAAGTACTTGGTTGTGTGTGTGCAGGTTCCACGTTGCAGCTAGCAAAGCAAAGCTTGGACGAGGCGCCATATATAAATTGTCTGAAGCTGTCGCTAAGCCAGTCCGCATCACCTTCAGTCGTATTGTCTGCTCTTCTCCTGATCGATATACCTTGGTTTCTTAACTGAGGGAAAACTTGATGCTATCTTCATCAAACCTTCTCTTGGGGTTCCAACTGGCCGGTTATTTACTTCATCAACTCGGTAGCATCAATGCTAACCCATAATGGGCCACCATGTCTCAGCCCATTAGGGGCCGGTGGCCAAGGGAAGGAAGAGAGGGGCGCCCTAGGGTTTCTCCTAGGGGCCAGCGGCCAAGGTGGGGCCTTCTTTAGGGAGGTGCCACCTATCCCTCCCACCTATATAAAGGCAACCCCTCAACCCCTTGGCTCATTCATCCCATTCTTCTCTCCCTCCTCTCTGGCTTGGCTTCCCGTTTTGGAGTTGGAGACGTGCTCGTGAGCTAGAGGAAACTCGACCCTCTGGACGCTATCACACTGCTGGATTTCCGGTCCGAGTCCTTCTTCTTCCGCTGCTTTGCTGGACCGGAGCCCGGGAGACGTCTAACCACCTCTTAAACCAAAAAAGTTTACTAATTCCAAAAGCTAGAAGTACACAATGGCGGTATATTTTTTCTTTTCTTTTCTTTCCTATCACTCTGTTCCTTAATATGACTTATATTAAAGGGAGGGAGTGAAACAATGTGCCTTATAGCACGAAGAGTAAATGGAGCTTGTTCGATATGTGCACTTAAGTCACACATATTGCAAAACAGACTAACCGGTCACACAACTTGCAAAACATGTGCAACCGAGGTCACAAAACGATTTAATATCCAGTTTTTGAAAAAAACCATGTCCTGCGCATGCCACGTGTGGTAAATAGGGCTATCAAATTTACAGAAACCCTCCTAATTTTTTATGCCCTATTCGTCTCGTCCTACCTGGTCTTCCTCATCCCAATAGGATCCTCGCTCCCCTGTCGCTGCTTCCGACGGCACCGGGCGCCCCCATCCCCTCCGACTCCAGGTCTCCAGCCATACCCTCCTGGCCCTCCCCTTGCCGGCGACGGAAGATCTGGCCGCCTCCAGGAGCAGCTGCCCTGCGTGGAAAGTCACGGCCCACTTTTCCTCTCCTCTGTGCGTGCGTCCTGCTCCATCGGCTTCCCGGCGTGCAGCGCGGCAAGCCCTGGCGAGCTGAGCGTGTGAGCACCACGTCCTTCCCAAGGGCCTGATTTTGCCTCCCGCGGCAGCTGCGCTTCGGCCTCCGGCGTGGCGGTCTGGTCTGGGCTCTGGGCGCTGCCGGTGTGCTGCGTCAGATCTACCACTTTCTTGCTTATTTGCTGTCAACGATATTTGGAGTGGCTCTCTGTCCAAATTGACAGCGATTTCAATTGCTTTCTAGGCATACATGCTTGTCAAAATTACAACCGATTGCTGCCGTATTTCAAGTGGTACCTAGGCAGCGATAGTTCACCTAACGAACTTCAAAATGAATTTACATAGTGGGCCAGGCACTATCACAATACAAAATGAATCCCAAACTTTGCTGCCGAATTTCTGAATCAAACCAAACAACAAACTGACTAAAACATAAGAATTTTTGGTAGGGGGGTAAATGCAAGAAAAGCAGATCCATTTACCTCACGTGGCACATGCACACATGTTTTTTCAAAAATCGGACATTAAACCATTTTGTGACCTCGGTTGCACATGTTTTGCAAGTTGTGTGATCGGTTAGTTTGTTTTACAACATAACATGTGTGACTTAAGTGCACATATCGAATAAGTTCAGTGACCGCGGGTGCCATTTACTCGATATTAATATCCATTGGACATGTTGGTTGACTCACCCCGTATATGCCATGCACGTGTGACGTGTGCAGTCAACATACCACAAGGGTTCGTGAGAAGGACAAACTTATCACTGATTTGTTTTCTACTATGTGCAGGCTGCTAGAATATGTTTGCTCTTTGATGGGAAGATTCCCTGTAAGATATGCGCATCATGGTTGTTTTCATTCGGTGGAATATCCCTTGTCGCATGGATATTCTACAGTGCAACAAAGATCTGGAATCCAGTGTTGTAGTTTTGGCCCGTCCATCTTCTTCGATCGGTGCCATTTCCCTGACCCGCAGATCTGGAGATCGATTACGCGAGGACATGTCCAGATTTCCGTGTGGGAAACGATCTCTAGCTCCATCAGGTTCAGCTTGACAAGACAACGCAAGGATTAAACAGAGGTCCAGCCGGCAAGCTCACCACCTATTTGGCACGGAAAGTGGGAGAGTCGTTCGTCTTCCGCTCCACGTCGCGTCGCATACGTCGATTTCCCGACACGTTCAGAGAGCATGTACGCATATGCGTGGAGGCAAGCTATACTACTCAACTAGTACTTGCTGAGCTCAGAAAGTAGTTTTAGACCTAATAAATCAGCAAGAATAGTGAGAACCGATTAGAGCTGTACAAAACTCAAAACATGGAGACTAGTGTCTGAGTGGCGTACTTTCTAAGTGCATCTCCAGCGACGTGATGTAAATAAATCGTGGACGTTTGAATCGATTCAATTCTGATTAAGGTCTGAAAAAGTTCAGTGTATGGCCCGACATATTTTAACCGCTGTATCTGTGGCAACGCATATGTAGCCTAAATTTAGGCTAGATTAAATAAAATAATGAGGAGATGAATTTGCTAAGTCGTGCGACCAGGAGCCCGCAAAGAAGATTGTAGCATTCGCTGTAATCCAAAGTTTGAGAATCAACACAAGCCACGTACATGTACAAGTACAGCTCATTCGTTCAGGGTATAATCTATATCACATGGATGAAGAATGGGTGATTGATCGCTGACTAGACATGCCCCACAGCAGGAAAAACACATATCATCAAAGTTTTTTCAAATTTCCTTCCGAACTGAAAGCAACACAAATCAATAAATGTACGCGTGACTTCGTAAGGAAGCGTGGAGAAAAACAGAAAAAGGAAATGTCTCTGTTGCTTGGAGAAATAAAATAATTCTTTAGCCGGCAGGTGGCGGCAAACTTGGAAAAGAACAACACAAGTTCTCCAATGTTCAGACAAGTTGCTTGCGTATAAGCTCATTTGGATGGGAATATAGTTTTCTCAAACAGCTAGGCCTCAACGTAAACATCACAAACGCATTTCTAGTGACGAAAATAACACATGAACATCCTCGTCGCGATTCCACCTTGGCTTGTTTCATTGTTTGGCGAAGCGTCCGAAGTGTTCTATGCCAGGCTTAGCTTAAGCAAGTGGGTCTAGCACGATGAAATTGTAGGCCATTTTAGGGGCACTTGCCACCACCTAGACCCACTAATTTCTCAGCCATCTCCTCCATATTGGAATTTGTTCAGGGAGGAAAAAAACACGACAATACATTTCCAAGCTAATAACAATTGGTTATCGTGCAATGTAGTAGTTCAATATGATGCTTTTCATGAGATTGCATAGATCAGAATCAATACCTCTGGCTTATCATACATGTCATTGTTAGATGTATATTTATATATTGTAGTTTCCCCACTTGTTAGGAGGTTTCCTGTATATTTGCACACGGGTACATGTACTATATATGTGGCCTTTGGCCCCTGAGGAATACCAAGGTGCTTATTCCTAACATGGTATCAGAGCCCAGATCTAGGGCATCCACCGCACGCCGCAACTCGTGCTTTGATCTAAAATTTTACTTTTCTCCGATCTCGTTCGGCCGTCGTCGTCTCTGCCTCGTTCGGCCGCCGCCGTCTCCGGCCGCCCTCGTCTCCGGCCGCCGTTGCCCTCTGCTGCGTCTCCGGCCGCCCTCGTCTCCGCCTCGTTTGGCCGCCGTCTCCGCCCCGTTCTGGCCTCCCCCGGCCGCACTTTGCCGGCAGCCTACAGGCCGCCCCGTTCTCGGGCCGCCACCGTCGCCGGCCTTCCCCGGCCGCCGCCAGCCTTTTCTGGCCGCCGCCGGTCCTAACCGGCTTCCTGCCCTTGCTGGCCGCCGCCGCTCTCTGCCTGGTTCCACAACGCCAGGCATCATGAATTCGTGATCCCGATCTGTTTCGGTCGGTCAACTCCAGCAAAAAAGAGAGAGAGAGAGAGATGTCTTCCTCATCGGGCTATGTTGCGATTCCACGCTGCCCGGTGATTTTTGATGGCGCAAATTACCCTAATTTCGCTGCATTTATGCGTGTTCACATGCGTGGTATCCGTCTATGGGGTGTGCTCTCCGGCGAGGTCTCCTGTCCGCCGTGCCCGACTGCTCCTCTGGCTCCTATTCCGCCGACGCCGCCTATTCTTGGTGATGCTGCTACTCAGGCTGACAAGGATGCTGCTGAGAGTGCTGATAGGAGTGTTGTTGCTACGTATGAGCTGAAGTTTCACCAGTACTCTAGTGCCCTTGAGACCTATCGGCTGGATCTGACAGCCTATACTCAGTGGATGGATGAGGATGCTCATGCTGCAGCTGTTCTGCCACAGTTTGCCTCTGAGTTTATGGGTCTTCCTACTGTTGCTAACATGTGGGCTCATCTTCGTCAGTGCTATCAGCCATCCGGGGATGCTCTTTATCTGTCTGTGGTTCGTCAGGAGCATGCTCTTCAGCAGGGTGATTCTACTATTGATGAGTTCTACACTCAGAGTGCTGCTATCTGGCATCCGCTTGACTCTCTTTGCACTGCGGTTTGTGGCACCTGCCCGTGTTGTCGGACGGTGCGCTCGGACTTGGAGTTTTAGCGCGTCTATGAGTTCTTATCTCGGCTCCGCAAGGAGTTCGAGCCCCGCCGTGCGCACCTGCTTGCTCGTGGTCGTGTTCCGAATTCTGAGGTGCTGTTTGAGCTTCGGGCTGAGGAGACTCGCCTCCGTGGTGCTGGTTTTCTTGAGGTTCCTTCTGTGCTTGCTACTCGTGGTCCTCCTCCGTTGCCTGCACCCTCGACTCAGTTGCGGTCGCTAGTTCCGCCGATTTTACCCACTCCACAGGTTCAGGGCTCGAGTCAGCATCAGAGTCAGCACCAGCAGCATCGTGGTCAGGATCGTCGTCCTGCTCGTCACCGCACCTACTGCAACAGGGATGGACACACTGCGCCCAACTGTTATACGAGGTATCCCAGTTTGCATCGCCAGCCCCAGGCTCGTGTGTCTTTTGGTTCATCAGGCTCTTCTGCAGTTGCCCCCACTGATCAGGATATTATCAATCGTCTTCATAGTCTGCTCGCCGCTACAGGTTCTCCTTCGACGGGCACTGATGGTTTTGTGACTGACTCTCCTGGCACTGCGTGACCACCACCTTTCAGGTACGTCCCCATGGTATCTGGATTCTGCAGCTTCCTTCTATATGACTTCTGATTCTTCTATTCTGTCCGCTCTTCGCTCTCTCATTTCTCCTGTTAATGTTCTCACTGCTGATGGTACCTCTCTTCCTGTTTCTAGTCGAGGCACCATTTCTACTTCCTCCTTTTCTGTTCCTGATATTTCTCATGTTTCTCGTCTTAAGATGAACCTGTTTTCTCCTAGCCAGCTCACTGATTCTGGTTGTCACGTCATTCTTGATGCGGATTCTTGTGCTGTTCAGGATCGTCACACATAGGTCCTAGTTGGAGCTGGCCCTCGCCACCGTGACTCTTCGGGGCTTTGGGAGTTAGACTGGCTTCGTGTTCCTTCCGCTGCCACCTCTCCTGCTAGTTCTCCTGCGGTCGTCGCCTCTGTCACCGGCTCTTTTCAGCAGTGGCATCATCGTCTTGGTCATCTTTGTGGCTCTCGCCTGTCGTCGTTAGTTCATCGTGGTCTTCTGGGGTCTGTCTCAAGAGATGTGTCTTTAAACTGTCAGGGCTGTAGGTTGGGCAAATAGATTCAGTTACCCTATCCTACCAGTGCGTCTATATCTCAGCGTCCTTTTGATTTAGTTCATTCTGATGTTTGGGGTCCAGCTCCTTTCGCTTCGAAAGGGGGCCATCGATACAATATTCTATTTATAGATGATTTTTCCCGGTACACTTGGTTGTATTTTATGCGTTCTTGCAGTGAGGTGCTCTCCATATATCATCGTTTTGCGGCCATGGTCCTCACTCAGTTTTCTACACCTATTCGTGTGTTCCATGCTGACTCTGCTGGTGAGTATATCTCCAAGCAGCTGCGTGGTGTTTTTGCTGAGCAGGGCACTCTTGCTCAGTTCTCCTGTCCGGGCGCACATGCTCAGAATGGCGTTGCTGAGCATAAGCATCGTCATCTTCTTGAGACCAGTCGTGCAATGATGATTGCTTCTTCTCCTCCGCCGCAATTCTAGGCTGAGGCTGTCTATATATCAGCTTATCTCATTAACATTCAGCCTTCTGCCGCCCTGCAGGGTGGTATTCCTCTCGAGCGTCTCTCCGGTCGTTCTCCTGATTACTCGATGCTTTGTTCGTTTGGTTGCGTTTGCTATGTTCTCCTTGCCCCTCGTGAACGCACCAAACTGACCGCTCAGTCTGTTGAGTGTGTTTTTCTTGGATACAGTGATGAGCATAAGGGCTATCGGTGTTGGGACCCTTTTGGTCGTCGGATGCGCATTTCTCGTGACGTCACGTTTGATGAGACGCGTCCTTTCTATCCTCGACCCACCGTCTTGACCTACCCGATGGAGGATATATCTTTTCTACTTTTTCCTGACACACCTCCCCCTGTTTCTATTGATCCTCCTTTGGGACCCATTATTGCCGATACCTCGCCTTCGACCCCGTTGTCCTCGTCATCACCTGGTTCTCCTCCTTCCTCTTCTGACAGTCCATCCACCTCTCCTTTGTCTCCTTTTCCCTTTCATTATTCTCGGCGTTCTACTGTTCCGGATACTCCTCCTGATGTCCCTTCTTCCTCTTCTTCTAATGTGTCTTCTTCTTCTGATGAGATTCCTTATCCTTGATACGTCTCAAACGTATCTATAATTTTTGATGATCCATGCTTGTTTTACACCATTTGCTTCATGTCTTGTTTACACTTCGTGGTGTTTTTATGTGATTTCCAGAACTAACCTATTGACAAGATGCCACAGTGACAGTTCCCTGTTTTCTGCTATTTTTGTGTTTCAGAAAAGCTACATAGGAAATATTCTCGGAATTGGACGAAACAAAGACTAAAACTCATATTTTGCCCGGAGGAAGGACGAGGACCAAACGGGAGCCGGAGGGGGGCCAGAGGGCACCCTCACCACCAGGGGGCGCGGCCCAGGCCCTGGCTGTGCCCACCTGTGGTGAGGCCGCCCTGGCCCACCTCTGACGCCGCCTTTTCGCCTATAAGAAGCCTCGGGATGGAAAACCCTAGATCGGTCGGTGATTTTCGAGAAAGAGTTCTGCAGCTCCGCCGCCGCCACCGACGAATTTCGGGGGACATAAGTCTCTGTTCTGGCACCCTGCCGGGATGGGGAAGTGCCCCTGGAGCCATCTCCATCGACGCCGTCACCTCCTCCGCCGTCTCCATCGACTTCACCGCCATCTCCACCAACCTTGATGTCTCCTATGATGAGGAGGGAGTAGTTCTCCCCCGGGGCTGAGGGCTCTACCGGTAGCTATGTGGTTCACCTCTCTCTCCCATGATGTGATCTTTATGTGATCGTGAGCTTTGTATCTAGTTGAATTGGTAGATGCTATTATTCAGATATTATGCTACTCCTATGCTTTATTATTGTAATCTCCGGAGATACCTTGTAGCATGGTGTGACGGTGACAGTGTGCGCATCATGTGTGTCTTTTTGGTTAATGTCTCTATGAATTGTTGGTGTTTGTTGGAACCATCTAGTGCGTTCATGGTGATAGTGTGGGACAATCTAGTTTGGGGAAATACGGACTTTGAGGAGTGCTTCGTAGCCCTACGTATGATTAGTGTTTGTTTTCCATTGGAGAATTGTTTAAAGTGGCATATTGATGTTAGTATCTATTGGTTCAATTATGTTATATTTGTTGGGAGTGTGTCCACTAGTGAAAGTATGATCCCTAGGCCTTGTTTCCAAGCATTGCACACCATTTCCTTTCAGTTTTGTTACATGTTTGCTTGCAGCGATATTTATTTCATATTATATTTACTACTTGTAATCATCACTACTACTTGTATTTCACTATCTCTTCGCCGAACTAGTGCACCTATACATCTGACAAGTGTATTGGGTGTGTTGGGGACACAAGAGACTTTCTGTATCGTAATTGCAGGGTTGCTTGAGAGGGATAGCTTTGACCTCCTCCTCCCTGAGTTCGATAAACCTTAGGTGATCCACTTAAGGGAAAATTGTTGCTGTTCTACGAACCTCTGCACTTGGAGGCCCAACACTGTCTACAAGGATAGAAGCGTGCGTAGACATCAAGCTCTTTTCTGGCGCCGTTGCCGGGGAGGTAAGGTAAAAGGTACGCACATCTTTTGGTTACTAAGTCTTTTAGTTGCTGGTGAGTGCTCAAAGTTATTTCCTTTAGATTCTGCAATTATATCTTTTTGTTTCTTGTTTTTATTTTTCACTAGTTAGGCTTAATGGAAAATAAAGAGTTTTATAGTGTCTTTCCTGAGTTTAGATTTGAAATGTTTGAAAAAACTTTGGAGCTTATTTCGCAAAGCAATGTTATTTGTATGAATTCTTTGAACACCGTTATTGCTAATGCTATGGAAAGGTCTAAGCTTGGGGAAGCTGGTTTTGCTAAGCATGATATTTTAAGTTCCCCAGCTTTAGTGGAGAAAATTCGCTCTGATGATATTTTATCTCCCATATGTGATGAGTCTAATGATGTTTGTGATCATCGTTCTTTTAAAATACCTATGAAAATTGTTGAACGTGTTATGAATAACCGCTACTCAGGAGATGGAACTGTCCATCCCGGTGATCATTTACTCTTTATACATGAATTATGCGAGTTGTTCAAGTGTGCAGATATTTCATCAAGCCAGGTTAAGAGGAAGCTATTCTCTTATTCACTGAAGGGCAGAGCTGCGGAGTGGTATAGGCTGCTAAAGGATGGTCCATCTATTGGCTGGGAGGAAATTGTACCTCTCTTTTATTCTAAATTCTATCCTCCAAGTGAGATTCATAAAGATCTTAATCAGATATATAATTTTTGGCCTCATGATGGAGAAAGCATTTATCAAGCGTGGGGAAGATTGAAGTCACTAATGCTCAAATGTCCTATTCATGAGCTTCCCCGTAATATTGTTATTAATAATTTTTATGCAAGGCTTTCAGGATATTACAAGGACCATCTAGATGCATGCTTTGATGGGTCTTTCACGAGCAAGGATGTTGACATCAAGTGGGGTCTGCTTGAAACAATTCAAAACAATATGGAAGGTTGGGATGGCGATAAAGGTAAATGACCAGGTATAAATTATGAGTATGATTGCATTAAGTCTTTTGCTGAAACTGCTGATTTTTAAGAGCTTAGTGCTAAATATGGTCTTGATCCTCAAATTATGTTTGATTGCTTAAAAGCCTTTGCTTCTCATATTAATGTTCCCAAGGGAAATGGAGATGTGTATCATGAACCTTTTAAAGACCCTTGCATAGAAAGTGATATTGTTATTGATGATTGCAATAAACATGCTCAAACTTCTGAAAGTACTATTTCTTATAAGCATGTTAATTTTTGTGGAGTACTTAGACCTTGTGAACAGAGTTATGACAAAGAAGATGATTGTATCCACCACAGGAATGAAGAAACCTGAATGTGGGATAAGGCTCTAGATGAGCTTGGTGAAAAGGTTTGTGAGCTTTATCCTTTTATTTGTGAACTTTGCCATGAAACAGGTCATTTTAATTTTCAATGCTCAGGCCATAATAATGACCCTGCTCATCCAATGAGTACCGCAAGCTTGTATTGTGATGACAAGATCACTCTTAATCAGCATGATGAGCTTACTTTGTTTTTGGGGTGTGAAGAGTTATTTAGAAAAACTTCTTTGGTAGATATGAGTGCTCTTGATATTAATAGCATCCTTCGTGGTTTGTCATCTCTATTGTGTTAAGGATTGCCTCACAAATACTTACATACAAAATGTTATAAACGAGGATGCTTTACCCAAATTTGACAGGGATGATTTCTGTTTCTATTTTATTAACAAAGAGGAGGAAACAAGGTATGATTACAACATGCCTCCTATTTTTGATGATTATGGTAATGAGAATAGTTATTTTGGTGAATCAGCTCCTACTACGATTGTTCATGTGGGGAGTATTAATTCTTTTGTGCATGTGGCTCATGATAGGGATGTTCTATGTGATAGTTATATTGTTAATTCTATTCATGATGCTACTGAAAGTTACTATGAGAGAGGGAAACTGAAGGAAATATGCCCTAGAGGCAATAATAATATTGTTATTATCATATTTCTTGTTCATGATAATGTTTATACTCCATGCTATAATTGTATTAATCGGAAACATTAATACTTGTGTGGTTTATGAACAACACCGTGTCCCTAGTACGCCTCTATAGACTAGTTCATTGATTAATGATGGTTAAGGTTTCCTAACCATAGACATGAGTTGTCAATTAATAATGAGGTCATATCATTAGGAGAATGATATGATGGACAGACCCAAATAAAGCAGAGCAATTAGATCGTGTCATCGTGTTCATCTTTGCGAAGCTTTTCTTATGTCATGTATTGTATTCCTTAGACCATGAGATAATACAACTCCCTGGTATCGGAAGAAAGCTTTGAGGTCATCAAACGTCATCCTATGTGAGGGTGATCATAAAGGTGTTTCTCAGGTGATCGGAAAGTACTTGTTGGGTTGTATGTATCGAGATGGAATTTTGTCCCTCCCAAGTCGGAGAGATATACTTCGGGCCCACTCGGTAATCGATATCAACACCGCTTGCAAGCATGTGGTTAAGGAGTTAATCACAAAGTGATATCGGATTACGGAACGAGTAAAGTACTTGCTGTGAACGAGATTGAACTAGGTATGGCGATACCGACGATCAAATCTCGGGCGAGTAAAATATCGTGTGACGAAGGGAATACATATACGGGATTAATTGAATCCTGACATCGTGGTTCATCCGATATGATCATCGATGAATATGTGGGAGTCAATATGGGTTTCCAGATCCCGCTGTTGATTATTGATAGAAGATCATGTCTGCATATTCTCGAACCCGTAGGGTCACACACTTAACGTGTATCGATGCTAGGATAGAATGGATAATTGGTTTATGAGTTTTAGTTCGGAGTCTCGGATGAGATCCAGGACGTCACGAGAGGTTCCGGAATGGTCCGGAGAATAAGATTCATATAAAGGAAAGCAGTTTTTGGATTCCGGAAAGGTTTCGGAGTTTATCGGTATTGTACCGGAAGGTTCTAGAAGGTTCCGGAGTGGGACCAATGTGGGCCCACTTGACGGAGGCCTGCGTGGGCCTAAGGGGAAGTGCCCTGGCCGCCCTGGGCCAGGTGCACAAGGCCCCTAAGGCCCAGCCGGCCAGCCCAAGGGGAAACCCTAAGGGAGTCTTCAAAGAAGGAAAGGGGGGAAACTTGCCCCCCACTCTTCCTACTCCAAGTCGGCACCCTAGAGTTTGGGGAGAGGCCAAGCTGGCCGGCCACCCCTCTATATATAGGGGGGCAAGGGCGCAGCCCTCTCTACCCCTTAACTCAAACCCTAGCCGCCAACTGCTGCCCTCCCTCTCTCTCTCGCGACTGCGTGTAGGCGAAGCCCTGCCGCAGAAACTCTCCACCATAAGCACCACGCCGTCGTGCTGCTGATCCAATCTATCTCTCCACCATACTTGCTGGACCAAGGAAGGAGGAGACGTCGCTGCACCGCACGTGTGCAACTCTCGGAGGCGCCGCCACTTGCGGCGTAGGATCGGATCGGATCGCGAGGAGGAGACGGCAAGTACGACTACGTCAACCACGTTCTATTGAACGTTTCCGCTGTGCGAATCTTCAAGGGTATGAAGATCTCATCTACCTCTCTCGTTGATTACATCTCCTAGATTAGATCTTGGCTTTCTTGTTCGCATCCGTAGGAAAATTTTTGATTTACTATGCTGCGAATCCCATCAGTGGTATCAGAGCTAGATCTATGCGTAGATGTGTTTCACGAGTAGAACGCAACATGCTTGTTGCGGGCGTTGATGTTTTCTGTTGCAAACCTCTTGTTGTGTATTTCTTATGGCGCGGTATAGTGAGATCGAAGCGGTCCAGGCCAACTTTACGCGACCGCGTTCGCGAGACCGGCTCCGCACTTGACGTGTGGCTTGTTCCACACATGCGGCTAGTGGATGCCAGTTTCTCTCACTATAGTAGTCATGGGACTTACATCGGATGTTATCAACCATAATATCACCGTTGTGGCTTTTCGTAGGTAAGAATCGTTCTTAGCTTGCTACTCCCATAAGCCACGTAAAACATGCAACAACAAAGTAGAGGCGTCTAACTTGTTTTTGCAGGGAGTGTTTTGTGATATGGTATGGCCACAAGATGTGATGTGATATATGTGATGTATGCGATGATCATGTTTTGTAATATTTCACGACTTGCATGTCGATGAGTTCACAACCGGCAGGAGCCATATGGTTGTCTTTATAATTGTGTATGACCTGCGTGTCAACTTCTTATACGCCATGTAATAGCTTTACTTTATCGCTAAGTAGTTAGCAATAGTTGTAGTTGCTATTTGTGGTGGAGGCAATCATGGTGGAGTGATGGAGATCATGCCGGCGCGCACAAGATGGAGATCATTGCGCGGAGATTGGCTATACCATGTCACATAAAATTATATGCATGTGATGTTTATCCTTTTATGTATCTTATTATGCTTAGATCGCGACGGTAGCATTTTAAGATGATTCCTCACTTAAAGATCAAGATAAAATTGTGTTCTCCCCATGTATGCACCGTTGCGAAAGTTCGTCGTGTTCAAGCATCTCGTGATGATCGGGTGCTATAAACTCTACGTTCACATACAACGGGTGCAAGCCAGTATTTGCACATGCGGAGATACTTGGGTTTGACTTGACGAGCCTAGCATGTACAGACATGGCCTCGGAACACATGGACCGAAAGGTCAAGCATGAGTCATATGGATGATATGATCAACATGTTGATGTTCACCATTAAAGCTACATCATTCACGTGATGATCGGTCTCGGTGTAGTGAATTTGGATCATGCTTCACTAAACAACTTTGAGGAATGTTGAATTTAGTGGGAGTTCATTAGTAATTTGATTAAACTTGAACTAATTATCTTGAACTAAATCTTGTTGTATTTGCATAAGTCGTTGTAGTCTTTGGCACCGTTTCCCACCGACACTTAGCTTAATTGAGTTAAAAGAACTATAGAATTCTGGATAATCACTTTTCGGTCTAGTGCCGTTTAGTTAGAATATCAAGACTAAAGATTAAGTCCTATTGCAAACTTTAGCAAACCTTGCTTGCTCCATACGATTTAATAAATTGTATTAATCTAAGAGCAACGATTCAAGTTTAGTATCTAAAGATCATATGTTTGCCTTCATGATAAATTGATCTTCAAAATTGTTTGAGAATCAAAGTGATCATTGAGCTGAAAGAATTGTTTCAGAAACAAATAATAAGTAAAAGATATTTGATATCTAAGACTTTAATTGTTTGCAAAATGATGAAGTATAGTAAAAGAACATATGCTCATATTGTATGACTATATGCGAAGATTGAAGATGCTAGGCGTCCCGATCACCCAAAAGTTTGGGAACTAATATTATACTTGCATTCATCCTTATAAGCTATAGTAGTTTCATTATGAAAGATGTCATGATAGGACGAATGAAAAGGTATCGGCTAAATTGTTTTGCTATACCAAAGGAATACTAAAGAATGGAATCTGGAAGAATACCAATCATATGATGATGGCGATCCACTTCAAAGTGCAAAATCCAAGGCTATTAGTATTTGACTAAAAATCCTTTGGACTATGTGTCAAATGATTGACGCCACTATTGATGTCGATAGATTCTTCTAAATGAGAGGAAATGCTAAATAGGATCTGCAAAATTATTTGGTAGAAAAAGGAAAAGACTGGAATTGTCCAGCTCAGGTATATAAATGATATACATGTTATAGATGAATTCTTTTGCTCGTTAACAATGTAATTCTTGGGTATTCGATACTGATTTGTTGGTATGAAATGTCATACAAAGCAACACAATACAAGAAGTACAATGGCCTAAGTAACTAGTAAAAGAATATGGTAATGATGCATGTCGAGATACAAATAAAAGTGTTATTGTGCTTCTCGTCGACACCAAAGCTAGCCTTCAAGATATTTCATGAACTTAATAATTGTTATTTTGTTCTGGTATTATGAGAGCAATGGTTGTTCAAATTATTACCGTCTTCCATAATCGATGGATAGATTATTATTATCTTGTTGGTGAAATAGACATTTATAACACTGATGCTAAAGGTCGCAAGACAAAAACGAATTTCACTTATATATGACACCGCCGTTTAAGTCATATTGGAAACAAAACATGAAAGAAATTCTATATTGATAGATTTTCGAGTCATTTGATTTTGAATTGATTGACGCTTGTGATACTTTTCCTAAAGATGATTAAACTCCGTTCGTGGGCCATAGAAAGAACAAGCGACTAACTACATGGAGATCGTACATGTTGATGTATGTAGTTCGTGAGTGAAGTCGAGAGTGGTGTATTTTCTATTTCATCAATGACTCGAATAGATGTATTGTATATCTACTTGATGAGATAGAAGTATGAAATAATTGAAATTGTTCAATTTATGAAGTGGAAATTATTGTAACAAGAAAAATTCAAGTTTTTATGATTGGATCATAAAGAAGAATATTTGAGTTACAAGTTTAGCAAGCATCTAAGAGTTAGAGGAATTATTCCACAAACTTGCATCGTGATAAACACCATAGGAGTATGGAGTTTTCAATGGATGTAATCAAACCTTGTTTGACATGGTTAGATCAAAATAAACTACCAATATAATTTGTGGATTATGCTTTAGAGACTACCGCTTTTCACTGAATAGAGTGCCATCATAATCTGCCGAAATGACACCATACAAGTTATAGTTGTCTTTTCTTGAATTTTGGTATGCAAGGCATATGTGTAAAATGTTTACAACCAAAATTGGATTAGTAAGTCTTTTTAGGTTATCCCAAAGAATGTCGATGGGTGTTTCTTCTGCCATAAACCCAATTAAAGGTGATTGTCACTTAAAGAAGTGAACTTCTTATGAAGGAGTTTTTCGCGAAAGGTTTAAGTGGGAGGAAGATAGAACTTGATGAGGTTATTGAATCTGAGCAAGTTGATCAGAGTAGCGCAGCACCAGAATATGTTCTGGAAGCGGCAACTGCATTCATAGCTCACGCGTCTACAATATGTTGTAGTCACGGCATCGAAGTTCCTATTTAACCAAGTTGGTCGTAATCAAATAGCAAGATTTGAGGACGAGATATTATTAGATAATAGTAACCAACAATATACAAAGAAGTGGTGATGGGCCCTGACTTCGTCATATGAATTATTCTAGCATCAATTACATATAGAGATATGTTAGTTGAATAAACGAAACAACGTTCCTCTACCGGAATGCACACCAAGGACGTGTACCTGACACGACCCAATGGGTTTTTGTTAATTCAAAGGTTACTAGATATGTATGCAAACTTCTATGGTAGAAGTAAGCATAGCGAAGTTGGAATCTTCAATGATGAAAATGTTAAAGTGTTAATTTCATCAAGATATTTGAAGATGCTTGTATTACAAGAAAGTAAGTGGGAGCGCTAAGACATATTTCTAATGCTTTATGTAGGTGACATATCGTTTATTGGAAATAATGTGTTTTTCTTGATATTGTTAAGTTTTCATTAAAATTAGTTTTTGATGAAAGACTTAGGTAAAACCAGAATATTAAGCATCAATGTCTATGCAGATAGATTGAGGCACTAATATAGTTTTGCCAGAGTACATAGATGAAATATTGAATTTGTTCAATATGGAAACAATAAGAACGGTTCTTGTTGCATGGAAGAGGTTGGAGCAAGAATCAATTGTCTTGACACTTGATGAGTGAAACCACAAGAATGATTTTATCAATCTTGTATACCATGATATGTAGATCCAGATGTGTCCAATGCTCTAAAGGTTATAGCATTCATATGATGATCGTTGGACAATAGTAAAGATATTCTTATACACTTTCGAAGAAGTAAGAATATGTTCTGTATGCAGAAGTGACAAATGGTTCATTGCAATGAGTTACATTGGCTTTGTCACACATACAAGTAAAATTTTATCTCAATTTTAAACTATTTGTTTTGAGTTAGAAGGTGGCACAATAAGATGGAAGAAAGTTCCATGATGACTTGGATGAGTTCCAATGTTAACATTGTGGCGGACACTGCAATGAGGGCTAAGTATATAATCGCTTTAGAAGCGGCATAAAAGATGCAAAGTAGATAGTGATAATCCAACTTCTTTGTGGCACTGTCGTCCAGGTCATATTGGCGTAAAATGCATGAAGAAACTCCATTCTGATGGACTTTTGGAGTCTCTTGATTTTGAATCATTTGACACGTGCAAGCCATGCCTCATGGGCAAGATGATCAAAACCCCGTTCTCCGGTATAATGGAGCGAACAACGGACTTATTGGAAATCATACATACCGATGTGTGCGGACCAATGAGTATTTCGACGCACGGTGGATATCGCTATTTTTCTAAGTGTGCTAGTACTATGTAGTCCTATTGTATGACAATAGTGACAACATAGTCTCAGCCAAGAAACAAAGGTCTCACCAGAAGACCAAGTTTATACGATGCTATCTCATACAAGATGAGTAATGCGTGCTGACGCAAAAGAATATGCAAATACAAACGGACCTGAAAGTGTCAGACCCGTAGATAAGGTTTACCACGTGCAACGCGTATGAATAACACCGGAATGCCATAGGTGTTAAAGGCGCAAGTATGACTAGATTATTGACTCTAGTGCAAGTGGGAGACTGAAGGAAATATGCCCTAGAGGCAATAATAATATTGTTATTATCATATTTCTTGTTCATGATAATGTTTATACTCCATGCTATAATTGTATTAATCGGAAACATTAATACTTGTGTGGTTTATGAACAACACCGTGTCCCTAGTACGCCTCTATAGACTAGTTCATTGATTAATGATGGTTAAGGTTTCCTAACCATAGACATGAGTTGTCAATTAATAATGAGGTCATATCATTAGGAGAATGATATGATGGACAGACCCAAATAAAGCAGAGCAATTAGATCGTGTCATCGTGTTCATCTTTGCGAAGCTTTTCTTATGTCATGTATTGTATTCCTTAGACCATGAGATAATACAACTCCCTGGTATCGGAAGAAAGCTTTGAGGTCATCAAACGTCATCCTATGTGAGGGTGATCATAAAGGTGTTTCTCAGGTGATCGGAAAGTACTTGTTGGGTTGTATGTATCGAGATGGAATTTTGTCCCTCCCAAGTCGGAGAGATATACTTCGGGCCCACTCGGTAATCGATATCAACACCGCTTGCAAGCATGTGGTTAAGGAGTTAATCACAAAGTGATATCGGATTACGGAACGAGTAAAGTACTTGCTGTGAACGAGATTGAACTAGGTATGGCGATACCGACGATCAAATCTCGGGCGAGTAAAATATCGTGTGACGAAGGGAATACATATACGGGATTAATTGAATCCTGACATCGTGGTTCATCCGATATGATCATCGATGAATATGTGGGAGTCAATATGGGTTTCCAGATCCCGCTGTTGATTATTGATAGAAGATCATGTCTGCATATTCTCGAACCCGTAGGGTCACACACTTAACGTGTATCGATGCTAGGATAGAATGGATAATTGGTTTATGAGTTTTAGTTCGGAGTCTCGGATGAGATCCAGGACGTCACGAGAGGTTCCGGAATGGTCCGGAGAATAAGATTCATATAAAGGAAAGCAGTTTTTGGATTCCGGAAAGGTTTCGGAGTTTATCGGTATTGTACCGGAAGGTTCTAGAAGGTTCCGGAGTGGGACCAATGTGGGCCCACTTGACGGAGGCCTGCGTGGGCCTAAGGGGAAGTGCCCTGGCCGCCCTGGGCCAGGTGCACAAGGCCCCTAAGGCCCAGCCGGCCAGCCCAAGGGGAAACCCTAAGGGAGTCTTCAAAGAAGGAAAGGGGGGAAACTTGCCCCCCACTCTTCCTACTCCAAGTCGGCACCCTAGAGTTTGGGGAGAGGCCAAGCTGGCCGGCCACCCCTCTATATATAGGGGGGCAAGGGCGCAGCCCTCTCTACCCCTTAACTCAAACCCTAGCCGCCAACTGCTGCCCTCCCTCTCTCTCTCTCGCGACTGCGTGTAGGCGAAGCCCTGCCGCAGAAACTCTCCACCATAAGCACCACGCCGTCGTGCTGCTGATCCAATCTATCTCTCCACCATACTTGCTGGACCAAGGAAGGAGGAGACGTCGCTGCACCGCACGTGTGCAACTCTCGGAGGCGCCGCCACTTGCGGCGTAGGATCGGATCGGATCGCGAGGAGGAGACGGCAAGTACGACTACGTCAACCACGTTCTATTGAACGTTTCCGCTGTGCGAATCTTCAAGGGTATGAAGATCTCATCTACCTCTCTCGTTGATTACATCTCCTAGATTAGATCTTGGCTTTCTTGTTCGCATCCGTAGGAAATTTTTTGATTTACTATGCTGCGAATCCCATCAGAAACATGTTTGATGGATCTCAACAATATTAAGTTTCCCCTCTTTATGTTGCAAATCTTGAAGTTGCACTTGTTTTATCTATCCATGTTTGTTACTATGTGCCTCGTTGATTTATTTTCTTACAAGATTCCTATGCATAGGAAGTGGTTTAGATTTAAATGTGTTTCATATTTTCTTTTTGATGCTCTCTCTTACTTCAAGTTCTTATACGGCGTCTTTGCCTTAAGCTCTTTTCTGGCGCCTTCATGAGCATCTTTTCAAATTACTGCGCCTAGCTCAAAGGCGTTAAAGAAAAGCACTCGTGGGAGATAACCCATTGTTTTATTTTCAGTTATTTTTCTTTTATTTGAGTCTTGGAAGTTATTACTAATGTAATAACCGCTCCTTATCCTTTTTATTTCATTGTTGTGCCAAGAAGAACCTCTAATTTGAGGGAGGTAAGATTTGGGGAAGTTGCTGTCCTGAAACAGATTTCTGCGCTTCACCGTAAAAATTCGTGAAAATTCTAAGAATATCTTTTTGATCTACAATTTCTTGTGCGCATGCCCCAGGTTATATCCAAACTTTTATTAGTTTTGCACTTTTTTATTTGAGCCACAGAAGGTCCTCGAAAAAATCGATATTTGTCAGCTGTTCTGTTTTGACAGATTTCTGCCACTATTTGTGTTTGCCTCTCGATCGCATTCTTTTTGAGTTCTTTTGATCATGGAACTTTTGAGGAAGTTGCTGCAGTAGCTTATGCTTTATATGTGGTGATTTTGAGTTTGAAACTAAACCAAAAAGGGTTGATTTACTATTATGTTTATGCTAACATTGCTAATAGAATTGTGTGAAGTTTTGTATGAAGGAAGTTTTCAAGTGTAGGGACTGGAGAATGATGAGATGAGATGAAGAATAGACAAAAGCTCAAGCTTGGGGATGCCCATGTCACCCCAAGAAATATCCAAGAAGTACAAGCATCAAAGCTTGGGGATGCCTGATACGTTTCTAACGTATCTATAATTTTTGATGCTCCATGCCTGTTTTTACACCATTTCCTTAGTGTTTCGTTACACTTTGTGGCACTTTTATGCATTTTCTGGAACTAACCTATTAACAAGTCGCCACAGTGCCAGTTCCCTGTTTTCTGCTGTTTTTGTGTTTCAGAAAAGTTACACAGGAAATATTCTCGGAATTGGACGAAACAAAAGCCGAACGTCCAGAAATTCACCGAAGCTTCCAGAGAACCGAAGAGGAGACGGAGTGGGGCCACGAGGGCCCCACACAACAGGGCGGCGTGGCCTGGCCCCTGGCCGCGTCCCCTATGTGCGAGGGCGCCTCGGCCCACTCCTGACGATGCCCCTTTGCCTATAAAGACCCCCCAACGGAAAAAACCTAAGGACCCGATCACTTTTCCAGAACACATCGCGATCCACCGCCGCCGTCGACCCGAAGATTAGGAGGGTCCAGAAGCTCTTCCCGGCACCCTGCCGGAGAGGGGAATCACCACCGGAGGTCTTCTTCATCGCCATGCTTGCCTCCAGCGCGATGAGTGAGTAGTCTACCTTGGACTATGGGTCCATAGCAGTAGCTAGATGGTTGTCTTCTCCAGCATGTGCATCATGTTTAGATCTCGTGAGCTGCCTTACATGATCGAGATCACCATTATGTAATTCTATATGTTGTGCTTGTTGGGATCCGATAAATATTGGTGTTATGATTGAGTTGATGTACCGAATATTATCTTATGTTATCTCTATGTTGTTTATGATCTTGCATGCTCTCCGTTGTTAGTAGCTATCTTGGCCAAGTAGTTGCTAGTGACTCCAAGAGGGGGTATTTATGCTCGATAGAGGGTTCATGCCTCTATTTAATCTGGGGGAGTGACTGACGAGGGGTTAACTCGACAAATGTCCTAGATGAAGGACTTAGGATCGGGGGAAGAGCAACGACTAGAGATTCCGGGATCGAGATTGGCACACGATGTACCCAGGTTCACGTCCCCGCGGTGGAGGATCGCTACATCCTGCTAGCAATCTAGTAGATAATCACAATGGTGTTTACAGCGGGCCGCCGTAGGCGGAATATTGTATCTAGTCTATGTCTAATCTATCTTGTATATCTAATATTGCTTGTCTATGATATTCGATGTCTATGAGATTGTCTAAGATATCTCTCTAGAGGCGCCCCTGCCTGGCTTTATATATGCAACCGGGCTAAGGTTTTACAAGTGTCCTAGTCGAATACAGATTAGAACCTTCCCTCTTCGTCTCCAAGTCATCTTCGAGTCCTTGTGCTAGTCCACCTCCATAATGGGCCGGACCCGGTATACTAATCCGTGGGTACTCGAAGGGCATATCCATGTCAGTAGCCCCCGAGACTCAATTCGAGTCGCAGACTCGGGTTGAGTCTCCAAACTTCAAATCTTCATATAACTTTGACTTCTTCAATCTTCGACTTCTTTAATCTTCGATTTCTTCAATCTTTGACTTCATATATCTTCGACTTCTTCTATTCTCTGACTTCTTTAATTCTTCGAGTTCTTCAAACTTTGACTTCTTCAATTCTTCGAGTTCTTGAAATATTCTCTCCCGATGGGAGTAAATGTTGAGTCCATGGACTCGAAATTTTCTTCCTCGCTCTTCTCAAAATAATTTTTCATCTTCGACTTGATCAATACTTGAATTCTTCAGATCTTCAAATCTTCGACTTGGTATTTCGACTTATCTTTTATTATAATGTCTCGCAAGGGGTTTTGATGAACAAGCCTGACAACTCTGACGGATCAAGAGGCCAGTTAACTGCCGGAACAGATACTTGTCACCTACTTCAAATTCAATCCCCTTGGACGTGAATTCGGGAAACCGGTCAAACCCATTCTTTTGCCGCATTTAGGACTTACAAAGAATGAGTCCCAGTGGTTCTCAGGGTACCCAGTGCGTCCACCAGGATTTTCTTCGCGTCGTAGACACGGATACATGCCAGCAGAGCGCATCCATGTGCGTATACCGGGCCACACAGGACGGATCCTAGGGTCTTACCTTCGTGATATATTTCAACCACGGCATTCAAGTTTTGTCGCGATGACGCAACTCGAGAATCATATGTCGCAGCCTTTGTTTAACTGTTTCAATTCTAAAAATATTCGGATTATTCAACCTTGATTGATATAAACTCCCTCCTGATGGTAGTAATGATGCTTTCGAAATCTTCTTTCGCCTTCTTTGCTTCATTATTCATGAAAAAAAACATCGTCGGGTGCGCGCCCAGCGCTCCCAATGGGAGTAGCCCCCGAGGCTATGGTCGGATACTTGTAGTCAATCATAGGCTCCAATAGTCTTCTTCTTCTCTTCTTGTAGAATTCTTCTCGAAATTATTTTTCTATCGGGTGCGCGGCAGCGCTCCCGATGGGAGTAGCCCCCGAGTCTATGTTCGGGTACTTGTAGCCGGGCATAGACTCAAGTTGTACTACTCGAAGATGTCCGGCTCCTGTTGAAGGACTTGATGATTTTGTCGACTCCTGCAGAAAATATAAATAATTGTGAAATAATTTGTCTCTCGAAGAAATATTTGTGCTTGTAGATTGCAATGATGACGATGTAGTATGTAAAATAAAAACTTGATGTTTTTTGTGCAATTTTGTTGCTCGTACGTAAGACCCTTTCGTTATCCTGATGCACTTCATGGCTCGATCAGCTACTCAGGTCATACGTAAATCGTGCGTATGCCGCATTTAAATTTCAAGATACTTGCTAAGCCTTTTCGTTAGCCTGACGCCCAAGATTTTGGCCTTACCAACCGTTAGTCGAGCTTCATGCGACTGTAAACTAAATTGACAAGTATTCGACAAGGAACGCCAGCTACTAGGGCTTTCGCAATTTTTCGAAGTCAATGATATGCAAGATGATTTTTCATGGCGGAGCCCCCGAGTATTGGGTGCGGCGAAAATAAATGATAATTGACTCTTGGAAGAGGAAAACTTACCTTTTATCTGATGCGGCGTGGTCGGCGTGGCGTAGTCGACGATGACGTAGTCGAGTTATTGTCGTAGAATCATAATCACGATCGGAGGCGAAGTTGTTGTCGAGCCCCCGAGCGTTGTTGGGATCGCCGTGTTGCTTGCATGTCGACGAAATCGCAGGTCTTGAGCGTGATTTTCGACACTCCGAGATGAGTTGATGTCGAGCCCCCGAGCGTTGTCGGTAATTTGCGCGAGTGCGCGGCGGCGAGCCCCCGAGCGTGGCAAGGCACAACCGATGATCTTGAAGACGAAGTAGTCAAAATATTTTTCTCAAGTTGTCCAAACAATCTGGCGAGTAGTCAATTTTTTTTCCTTCGAGTTGCCGGCGCACGTGAAGTAGCTTCCCAATGATTGAATTTCTTGGATTGAATCGAGCTGATAGATTTTGCTTGAAGATGTACAACACGTGCACCTCCTGTTCTTTATGACCCTGCTTGTGAAGTAGCTTTGATGTAGATGAACCCAGCGTATTTTGAATGTTCACACGTCTCAGACCATGGGTGCATCGAAACTAGTTCCACGAAGCGGAGATTGATCCGGCTTTGGAAATTGTTGTCGGTCGCTGCAGTCTCCACGAAATATTTTTATGGCTGTATACAGAGACATCCTGCTGCGCTTTCCGTAGACGATTTGACGCGCACTCAGAAACCGTCGAGAACACGAACTTTTGCTCTTGTAGATAGATTTTTGTACCGCAGTGACGCGGTGATCCGATGGACGGATTTTCCTAGCTCTCTTCCATAGCTTGTCGATTCCGATGCATCACGAGGAGACATCATGTCCCAGGCTTCGTGGTCTTGTCGATTGCTCTTGATCTCCCAAATCTTTTTTCCAGAGTGCTCAGCTGCCAAGTTGTATGTTGCCGAAGTCACGATGAAGCTTGTCGGCTAAAATTATCCTGTGATCCGCCGATTTGAATGAACTCGACGATTCTTGACGGCAAGCGACGAAGATCTTGATGATATAGATGACAGTTGATGCCGATGAAGATGATCCGACGAGATGCGATCTGTTGAAACAATCTGGCTGCTGCTGCCGGGCAGTCGCAAAATTAGCTGATCTTGTCGATGAAAAAGTTGAAGGATCCCGCCCGGATAACAAAATCCAGTCGCCGCGATCCCCACGGTCGGCGCCAATTGACGAGGGGTTAACTCGACAAATGTCCTAGATGAAGGACTTAGGATCGGGGGAAGAGCAACGACTAGAGATTCCGGGATCGAGATTGGCACACGATGTACCCAGGTTCACGTCCCCGCGGTGGAGGATCGCTACATCCTGCTAGCAATCTAGTAGATAATCACAATGGTGTTTACAGCGGGCCGCCGTAGGCAGAATATTGTATCTAGTCTATGTCTAATCTATCTTGTATATCTAATATTGCTTGTCTATGATATTCGATGTCTATGAGATTGTCTAAGATATCTCTCTAGAGGCGCCCCTGCCTGGCTTTATATATGCAACCGGGCTAAGGTTTTACCAGTGTCCTAGTCGAATACAGATTAGAACATTCCCTCTTCGTCTCCAAGTCATCTTCGAGTCCTTGTGCTAGTCCACCTCCATAATGGGCCGGACCCGGTATACTAATCCGTGGGTACTCGAAGGGCATATCCATGTCAGTGACAGAAACCTCTAAGGTTGTAGATGTGCTGTTGCTACTAGGGGGAAAACAACATTCATATGCTCGAGGGCATATGCTTTGTTTACATTACACACTTTGCTTAATGCAATTATCTGTTGTTCGCAACTTAATACTTGTGGAGTTCTCGGATTGATTCGCCACAAGTAGATTATTACTCATAGATGCAGTTGGATGGTGGTTTATGTATCTTGTTGTAATGCCCAGAGTAAATCTCATAGTGACCCTCTCATCATATGTACGTTGTCTTTATTCTATCAATTGCCCAACTGTAATTTGTTTACCCAGCATGTGTTATTTTATCTTATGGAGAGACACCACTAGTGAACTGTGGACCCCGGTCCTATTTCCTTTATATTGCTATCACCTGTTTACTTTACTCGCATACTACTATTGCTTTCCACTCGATACGCTCATACCCTTTGTTTCAAGCAAACCAGTGAGATTGACAACCTCATCGTAAGTTGGGAACAAAGTATTTGGTTGTGTTGTGTACAGGTTCCACGTTGCTACTGGTTGAAGACGCGCTAACAAGTAATCGTTAACGGCGCCCTTGTTAGAGCATCACGCAGCTAGTGGGCTTCACCTTCAGTCGTATTGACACCCTCCTCCTGGACGATTAAACCTTGGTTTCTTACTGAGGGAAAAACTTGCTGCTATATTCATCACACCTTGCTCTTGGGGTTTCCAACTGGCCGGTCATTTACTTCATTGATTACACGCCAACAAGTTCTTTGGCACTATTCATCACCGCGCCATCAATGCCCCCGAGGCACCCCTTCTTCATCGGCAAAAATCAGGTCACCTTTCAAGACACTATATTTTTATTGCTTCATATTCTATGCATTTTTCTTGGAGCGTCAGTTGTTTTTGCTTTCAGTTTTCTTTTGTTTTATTTGCTGCAATAAATGGTTGGATCACATCATGTTTGTTTTGGAGAGAGACTTACTCCATTTTTCATTGCCAAGAACACTCTAGTTTTCACTCTTATCGTTCAACGAGTGTTCTCTTTTTCTCGAACTGCGTTTAGCTTTCGTTTTTTGCCTTGATTTTTGTTTAGATATTGTTATATCTTTGCATCAAGGTGTATTTAGACCTCTAGTCTATGTTGATTTTTATCTCAAAGAGTGGTTTCAAAAAGGTTTTAATGGTGTTGGAAAAGAGATAAAGTTTCATGCAAAAAAGTGGTACAAAAAGGAGCTTGTTTAGACTGCGGCTTAGACTTTTTCATGCCATGCTTGATATCGTTTTGATAGTGTGCTTAGTGATTTTTGCTGTAGCATGACTTGTCTCAAATGACTGAGATTGCTTAATGAACCTTTAAAAAATCATGCGTTGTTTTTATTTTATGGAAGCATTAATTTGGTTTTATCCTTGATGCTTTATTTGGGTTGACTTGGCGCAAGCTTACAACATGTTTGACTCATACAAGTCGCCATAAGCCTCTATGATCATTTGGTTTTTGACTTGTGATGCCATTTTATGCTTCTCTTAATGATGTTTTGTCGCTATGCATGATTATGGCCGTTATTGCTCTCTTAGTTGGTCGCTCCCAGTCTTTTGCTAGCCCTCATTTTGTACTGAGTATGAGCTCTACATGTGCATCCAACTCCCAAAAACCAAGTTATTCCAATGTGTCCACCATACATACCTATTAGCAATTTTCTATTCCAAGTACATTTGACTTGCTTTTATCCATCCTTCGAATTAAACTTTTTTTGTGTTATGCGAAAATTAGTCAGTAAAGCTCTCACGAACCTGATGGCACACTTTACATTTCTCGCTTTTAAAATTTTGACATTGTGGCTCTTTTATGTTGACGTTATGCTTGCAAGTTGTAAGTTGGAAATTAGCCAAACCATGCCGTCATGGGATAAGCTTTCAACATTGCACTTCTCTTATTTGAGTTGATATCGTGATCTTTTGTTTATGGATACTCACGATGTGAAATAAGTTGGGAATCTTGCGGGATCATGGAGTTCGTATATGTGTTAGAGAAACGTCTGGGCCACTAATCTAAGCCATGCATCATTCATGGTGGAAATTTACAGCATGCCCATAGTGGACATTCGACGACGCATCTCAAAATAAAAAGCTATACCAATGGTAAATAAAAGAGATACCGAGGTGTTCATTGTCTGTTTGTCCTGTCATTTTGATATGGGCTTGTTCCATGTCATCGGGCAAGGAGGTACCTGATACGTCTCTAACGTATCTATAATTTTTGATGCTCCATGCTTGTTTTGACACCATTTGCTTAGTGTTTCGTTACACTTCGTGGCATTTTTATGCATTTTCCGGAACTAACCTATTAACGAGATGCCACAGTGCCAGTTCCCTGTTTTCTGCTATTTTTGTGTTTCAGAAAAGTTACACAGGAAATATTCTCGGAATTGGACAAAACAAAAGCCGAACATCCAGAAATTTACCGAAGCTTCTATAGAACCGAAGAGGAGACAGAGAGGGGACACAGGGCAGCCACACCATAGGATGGCGCGACCAGCCCCTGGCCCGCGCCCCCTGGTGGTGACGCCACCCTGGCCCACTTCTGACGCCGCCCCTTCGCCTATAAAGACCCCCCAACGGGAAAAACCTAAATACCCGATCACTTTTCCAGAATACATCGCGATCCGCCGCCGCCGTCGACCCGAGATCGGGAGGGTCCAGAAGCTCTTCCCGGCACCTTGCTGGAGAGGGGAATCGCCACCGGAGGTCTTCTTCATTGCCATGCTTGCCTCCGGCGTGATGAGTGAGTAGTCTACCTTGGACTATGGGTCCATAGCAGTAGCTAGATGGTTGTCTTCTCCACCATGTGCTTCATGTTTAGATCTCGTGAGCTGCTTTACATGATCGAGATCACCGTTATGTAATTCTACATGTTGTGTTTGTTGGGATCCGATGAATATTGGTGTTATGATTGAGTTGATGTGATGAATATTATCTTATGTTATCTCTATATTGTTTATGATCTTGCATGCTCTCCGTTGTTAGTAGCTATCTTGGCCGAGTAGTTGCTAGTGACTCCAAGAGGGGGTATTTATGCTCGATAGTTGGGTTCATGCATCTATTTAATCTGGGGGAGTGACAGAAACCTCTAAGGTTGTAGATGTGCTGTTGCCACTAGGGAGAAAACAACATTCATATGCCCAAGGGCATATGCTTTGTTTACATTACACACTTTGCTTAATGCAGTTATCTATTGTTCGCAACTTAATACTTGTGGAGTTCTCAGATTGATTCGCCACAAGTGGATTATTAGTCATAGATGCATTTGGATGACGGTCTATGTATCTTGTTGTAATGCCCAGAGTAAATCTCATAGTGATCCTCTCGATATATGCACGTTATCTTTATTCTATCAATTGCCCAACTGTAATTTGTTTACCCAGCATGTGTTATTTTATCTTATGGAGAGACACCACTAGTGAACTGTGGACCCCGGTCCTATTTCCATTATATTGCTATCACCTGTTTACTTTACTCGCACTGTTTACTTTACTAGCATACTACTATCACTTTCCACTCGATACGCTCATACCCTTTGTTTCAAGCAAACCGGTGAGATTGACAACCTCATCGTAAGTTGGGAACAAAGTATTCGGTTGTGTTGTGTGCAGGTTCCACGTTGCAGCTGGCAAAGCAAAGCTTGGACGAGGCGCCCTATAAATTGTCCGGAGTTGTCGCAAAGCTAGCAAGCATCACCTTTAGGAGTATTGGCTTTTTCCTACTGGATCGACAAACCTTGGTTTCTTACTGAGGGAAAATCTTGCTGCTATATTCATCATACCTTCCTCTTGGGGTTTCCCAACTAGCCGGTCATTTACTCCATCACCACCGCGCCATCTATAGCAATCAAGACTTTTTCTGGCGCCGTTGCCGGGGAAAAAGAAGACTTCTGCAAGGGGAGTTTCGCACGCACATCCTTTACTTTGTTTTAAGTTTTGCTTTACTTTATTTTTACTTGCATCGTTTTATCAAAAACACAAAAAAATTAGTATCCTTTATAGTTGTTATTTTCTTTACTTCTAGTTCATTATGTTGTTCCCTAAGTACGTTTTGGAGGACCTCTCAGTAGGTAGTGGTTCAATTATTGGGAAAAGTAACACCGAGGAGTTCTTTAATCATATTAGTATGCATAAAGATGTTGAGGAAAAGTCTTTGGCTGAGCTTGCTCCTAGTTATGAAGTTGCTTCTGCTTATTTAATTCACATGTTAGAAGCTAGGTTTGCTAGCCTTAATCCTTTTATGCAATACATGTTTCTTAAGCTTCATGATATTGAAGACCTCGAAAAGAAAGCTTTTATCTTGGAAACTTTGCTCATAGAATTTAGAGATGTTGCCATTGAGGCTAGGGAAGTTTTTAAGAAATTTAATAAGCTTGGCTCACCTGTAGAGGTTGTTGGTACAACCAATGAAGATTTTAGAGTGCCAATACCTTGTAAACTTGTAGGAATTCATGATGCTTTGGAAAAGAATTTTAGTTGGATTTGTCCTGAAAATCCTTTTGATGAAAGTAGTGTACCAAAGTGTGATCATAAAGGATCTTCAAAAACTCATTTGGACACAATTCAATTTATTGTTGAAAATATTCCTACAGTTGATCTTAATGCCTCTTTTGATATTACTTGATTCGTACTTTCTACGCCTAGCTCAAAGGCGTTAAAGAAAAACACTCTTGGGAGATAACCCAATGTTTTTACTTTTAGTACTTTTTATTTTATTTGAGTCTTGGAAGTTATTACTACTGTAATAACCGCTTCTTATCCTTTTTATTTCGTTTTTGTGCCAAGAGAAGCCTCTAATTTGAGTGAGGTAAGATTTGGGGATGTTGCTGTCCTGAAACAGTTTTTGGTGCTGCACCGTAAAAATTCGTGAAAATTCTCTATATATCTTTTGGACCTGCGATTTCTTGTGCATATGCCCCAGGTTATATCCAAACTTTCATTAGTTGAACACTTTTTGATTTGAGCAACAGAAAACCCTCTAAAAATTCGACCTTTGTCAGCTGTTCTCTTTTGATAGATTTCTGCCAATATTTGTGTTTGCCGGTTTATCACTTTCTTTTTGAGTTCTTTTGATCACAGAACTTTTGGGGAACTTGCTACAGTAGTATATGCTTTATATGTGGTGGTTTTGAGTTGAAACCTGAAGCAAAAAGAGTTGATTCAATGTTATGCATATACTAATGTTGCTAATAGATTTGTGTTTAGTTTTGTATGAAGGAAGTTTTCAAGTGTAGGGATTGGAGAATGATGAGATGAGTTGAAGAATAGACAAAAGCTCAAGCTTGGGGATGCCCATGTCACCCTAAGAAATATCCAAGAGGTACAAGCGTCAAAGCTTGAGGATGCCCCCGAGGCACCCCTTCTTCATCGGAAAAAATCAGGTCACCTTTCAACAAACTATATTTTTATTGCTTCATGCATTATGCGTTTTTCTTGGAGCGTCAGTTGTTTTTAGTTTTCAGTTTTGTTTAGTTTTATTTCCTGCAATAAATGGTTGGACCCCAACAAATTTCTTTTGGAGAAGTTGCCTTGCTTTTCATTTGCCAAAAACACTCCGTTTTTCACTCTTATCGTTCAACGAGTGTTCTCTTTTTCTAGAACTGTGTTTAGCTTTTATTTTTTGCCTTGATTTATGTTCAGATCTTGTTATATCTATTTATCAAGGTGTGTTTTGACCTCTGGTCCATGTTGGTTTTCATCGAAAGAGTTGTTTATAAAAAGTTCGAATGGTGTTGGAAAAGAGAAAAAGCTTTATGCAAAAAAGTGGTACAAAAAGGAGCTTGTGTAGACTGCGGCCTAGACTTTTGCATGTCGTGCTTGATGTCTTTTTGATAGTATGCTTAGTGGTTTTTCTGTAGCATGACTTGTCTCAAATGACTGAGATTGCTTAATGAGCCTTTGAAAAAATAATGCGTTGTTTTAATTATTTGGAAGTATTATTTTAGTTTTCTCCTTTGATGCTTTATTTGGGTTGACTTGGCGCATGCTCACACATGTTAGACTCACACAAAGTCGCCATTGACTCTATGATCATTTAGGTTTTGACTTTTGATGCCATATTATGCTTCTTTTAATGTCATTTTGTCGCTTTGCATGATTATGGCCGTTATTGCTCTCTTAGTTGGTCGCTCCCAGTCTTTTGCTAGCCCTCATTTTGTACTGAGTATGAGCTCTACTTGTGCATCCAACTCCTAAAAACCAAGTTGTTCCAATGATTCCACCATACATACCTATTAGCAATTTGCTATTCTAAAGTACATTTGACTTGCTTTTATCTATCCTTCAAATTAAACTCTTTTTGGTGTTATGCGAAAGTTGGTCAGTAAACCTCTGAGGAACCTGATGGCACACTTTACTTTTCTCGCTTTAAAATTTTGACATTGTGGCTCTCTTATGTTGAGTTGTTATGCTTGCAAGTTGTAAGTTGGAAATTAGCCCAGCCATGCAGTCATGGGGCAAGCTTTCAACATTGCACTTTCTTTCATTTGAGTTGATATCGTGATCTTTTGTTTATGGATACTCGCGATGTGAAATAAGTTGGGAATCTTGCGGGATCATGGAGTTTTTATATGTGTTAGGGAAACGCCTGGGCTGCTAATCTAAGCCATGCATCAATCATGGTGGAAATTTACAGCATGCCCATAGTGAACATTCGACGATGCATCTCACAATAAAAAGCTATACCAATGGTAAATAAAAGAGATGTCGAGGTGTTCATTGTCTGTTTGTCCTGTCATTTTGATGTGGGCTTGTTCCATGTCATCGGCCACGGAGGTACCCCGTTGGCGGTTCTCGATGATACACATATATTTACAATGACAAGAGCTTGCTTGGGACTCTAAGTCGAGTAGCATGAGGTTTGGGTATTCGTATTTCACGGGACACGAGGTTTTCAACTTATGATTTGTCAAGCATATGCAGCATAATTGTATTCGCATTAACTTTAACCATTCAAGATGCCTATGATGGGGGCAATGAGAGCTCAAAGCCGGTATGTACCATAATTTTTGAAGGTTTATAAAACTTACAATCACTGCTTCCCTCCGCGAAGGTCCTTTCTTTTACTTTTATGTTGAGTCACCACCTTCTACCTTTATGCACTGTCTAAGAGAGCATAGTTGTCATTCTGAGTATAATGTGCATTGTCCCAAAGTTTTCATTGATTGATTCATGATGTTGGTTTCACTTGTTCTCAAATTACTTGTATCTAGTCGCCCTCTTAAACTTGAAGGTGTCCTATGCATTTATGTTTTGCTCTCTCATGAAGGACAAGCTGAAAACCATTTGTATGTTTTTCCGTATGATTTAAACACACGTTTGACTTTCATTGTTTCATTTTCATGATCTTTCGTTTGTGTTCTTTCTCATGTTATAACATGGTTGCTAAGTTTCTTCTATCAAGATTATATCTTTCATGCCCATATTTTAAGTTCTTTTGATCCCAGCGCACAACGCTTACATAGTTGATCAAGATTGTGTAGGTGCATGTCACCTCAAAAATTATTTCTTTTGTTATCACTTACCTACTCGAGGACGAGCAGGAGATAAGCTTGGGGATGCTGATACGTCTCTAACGTATCTATAATTTTTGATGCTCCATGCTTGTTTTTACACCATTTGCTTAGTGTTTCGTTACAATTCGTGGCATTTTTATACATTTTTCGGAACAAACCTATTAACGAGATGCCACAGTGCTAGTTCCCTGTTTTCTTCTGTTTTTGTGTTTCAGAAAAGTTACATAGGAAATATTCTCGAAATTGGAGGAAACAAAAGCCGAACATCTAGAAATTTAACAAAGCTTCCAGAGAACCGAAGAGGAGACGGAGAGGGGCCACAGGGCAGCCACACCATAGGGTGGCACGGCCAGCCCCTGGCCCGCGCCCCCTGGTGGTGAGGCCACCCTGGCCCGTGCCCCCTGGTGGTGAGGCCACCCTGGCCCACTTCTGACGCCACCCCTTCGCCTATAAAGACCCCCCAACGGGAAAAAGCTAAATACCCGATCACTTTTCCAAAATACATCGCGATCCGCCACCACCGTCGACCCGTGATCGGGAGGGTCCAGAAGCTCTTCCCGGCACCCTGTCGGAGAGGGGAATCACCACCTGAGGTCTTCTTCATCGCCATGCTTGCCTCCGGCGTGATGAGTGAGTAGTCTACCTTGGACTATGGGTCCATAGCAGTAGCTAGATGGTTGTCTTCTCCACCATGTGCTTCATGTTTAGATCTCGTGAGCTGCTTTACATGATCGAGATCACCGTTATGTAATTCTACATGTTGTGTTTGTTGGGATCCGATGAATATTGGTGTTATGATTGAGTTGATGTGCTGAATATTATCTCCATTGTTAGTAGCTATCTTGGCCGAGTAGTTGCTAGTGACTCCAAGAGGGGGTATTTATGCTCGATAGTTGGGTTCATGCCTCTATTTAATCTGGGGGAGTGACAGAAACCTCTAAGGTTGTAGATGTGCTATTGCCACTAGGGAGAAAACAACATTCATATGCCCAAGGGCATATGCTTTGTTTACATTACACACTTTGCTTAATGCAGTTATCTATTGTTCGCAACTTAATACTTGTGGAGTTCTCGGATTGATTCGCCATAAGTGGATTATTAGTCATAGATGCAGTTGGATGACGGTCTATGTATCTTGTTGTAATGCCCAGAGTAAATCTCATAGTGATCCTCTCGACATATGCACGTTGTCTTTATTCTATTAATTGCCCAACTATAATTTGTTTACCCCGCATGTGTTATTTTATCTTATGGAGAGACACCACTAGTGAACTGTGGACCCCGGTCCTATTTCCATTATATTGCTATCACCTGTTTACTTTACTCGCACTGTTTACTTTACTTGCATACTACTATCACTTTCCACTCGATACGCTCATACCCTTTGTTTCAAGCAAACCGGTGAGATTGACAACCTCATCGTAAGTTGGGAACAAAGTATTCGGTTGTGTTGTGTGCAGGTTCCACGTTGCAGCTGGCACTGCAAAGCTTGGACGAGGTGCCCTATAAATTGTCCGAGCTGTTGCAAAGCTAGCAAGCATCACCTTCAGGAGTATTGCCTTTTTCCTACTGGATCGACAAACCTTGGTTTCTTACTGAGGGAAAAACTTGCTGCTATATTCATCATACCTTCCTGTTGGGGTTTCCCAACTGGCCGGTCATTTACTCCATCACTACCGCGCCATCTATAGCAATCAGTACTCCGTTTGCGGTTCTCGATGATACGTGTATACTTACAATGACAAGAGTTTGCTTGGGACCCTAAGTCGAGTAGCATGAGGTTTGGGTATTCGTACATCACGGGACACGATGTTTTCAACTTATGATTTGTCAAGCATATACTCATAATCGTTCTTGCATTTACTTTAGACATTCATGATGCCTATGATGGGGGCAATAAGAGCTCAAAGCTAGTAAGTACCATAATTTTTGAAGGTTTATAAAACTTGCAATCACTGCTTCCCTCTGCGAAGGGTCTTTCTTTTAATTTTATGTTGAGTCACCACCTTCTACCTTTATGCACCGTCTAAGAGAGCATAGTTGCCATTCTGAGTTTAATGTGCATAATCCCAAAGTTATCATTGATTGATTCATGATTTTGGTTTCACTTGTTCTTAAATTATTTATATCTAGTCCCCCTTTTAAACTTGAAGGTGTCCTATGCATTTATGTTTTGCTATTCCATGAAGGACAAGCTGAAAATCACTTGCTATGTTTTTCCATATGATTTGAACACACATTTGACTTTCAATGTTTCATTATTCATGATCTTTCGTTTGTGTTTCTTTTCATGTTACAACATGGTTGCTAAGTTTTTATTGTCAAGATTATGTCTCTTATGCCCATGTTTTAAGTTCTTTGATCGCAACACTCGATGCTTTACATAGATGATCAAGATTGTGATGGTGCATGACACCTCAAAAATTATTCTTTTGTTATCACTTACCTACTCGAGGACGAGCAGGAGTTAAGCTTGGGGATGCTTGATACGTCTCAAACGTATCTATAATTTTTGATGCTCCATGCTTATTTTACACCATTTGCTTCATGTTTTGTTTACAATTCGTGGCGTTTTTATGCGATTTCTGGAACTAACCTATTGACAAGATGCCACAGTGCCAGTTCCCTGTTTTCTGCTGTTTTTGTGTTTTAGAAAAGCTACATAGGAAATATTCTCAGAATTGGACGAAACGAAGACCGAAACTCCTATTTTGCCCGGAGGAAGGACGAGGACCAAACGGGGGCCGGAGGGGGGCCAGCGGGCACCCTCACCACCAGGGGTGCGGTGCAGGCCCTGGCCGCACCCACCTGTGGTGAGGCCGCCCTGGCCTACCTCTGATGCCGCCTTTTCGCCTATAAGAAGCCTCGGGACGGAAAACCCTAGATCGGTCGGTGATTTTCGAGAAAGATTTCTGCAGCTCCGCCGCCGCCACCGACGAATTTCAGGGGACAGAAGTCTCTGTTCCGGCACCCTGCCGGGACGGGGAAGTGCCCCCGGAGCCATCTCCATCGATGCCATCAGCTCCTCCGCCGTCTCCATCGACTTCACCGCCCTCTCCACCAACCTTGCTGTCTCCTATGATGAGGAGGGAGTAGTTCTCCCCCGGGGCTGAGGGCTCTACCGGTAGCTATGTGGTTCACCTCTCTCTCCCATGATGTGATCGTGAGCTTTGTATCTAGTTGAATTGGTAGATGCTATTATTCATATATTATGCTACTCATGTGCTTTATTATTGTAATCTCCGGAGATACCTTGTATCATGGTGTGACGGTGACAGTGTGCACATCATGTGTGTCTTTTTGGTTAATGTCTCTATGAATTGTTGGTGTTTGCTGGAACCATCTAGTGCGTTCATAGTGATAGTGTGGAACAATCTAGTTTGGGGAAATACGGACTTTGAGAAGTGCTTCGTAGCCCTACGCATGATTAGTGTTCATTTTCAATTGGAGAATTGTTTAGAGTGGCATATTGATGTTAGTATCTATTGGTTCAATTATGTTATATTTATTGGGAGTGTGTCCACTAGTGAAAGTATGATCCCTAGGCCTTGTTTCCAAGCATTGCACACCGTTTCCTTTCAGTTTTGTTACATGTTTGCTTGCAGCGATATTTATTTTAGATTACATTTACTACTTATAATCATCACTACTACTTGTATTTCACTATCTCTTCGCCGAACTAGTGCACCTATACATCTGACAAGTGTATTGGGTGTGTTGGGGATACAAGAGACTTTCTGTATCGTAATTGCAGGGTTGCTTGAGAGGGATAGCTTTGACCTCCTCCTCCCTGAGTTTGATAAACCTTGGGTGATCCACTTAAGGGAAACTTGCTGCTGTTCTACGAACCTCTGCACTTGGAGGCCCAACACTGTCTACAAGGATAGAAGCGTGCATAGATATCACTCCTCTTCCTGCTCGTCAGCGTCGTCCACCTGATCGTTATTATCCTAGTCAGTACGGTCTTTGTGTTGTTGTCACATCCCAAAATTTTGGAATGTGAAAAATAAATAAAATAGGAACCATGTATGTTTGATTTGATTGAAATTTCACAAGGAATTAAAACTTTTTGTTTTAAAAGCTTTATTAGGAAAACCATTTCAAACTTTTTATTATTATTCCTTGAAGAACTTATTTGAGGAAACTATTCTAAACTCCTTAATATTTCTTGAAAGAATCTCTTTGAGAAAACTAAGTATCAAAATACTATTTCCTTCTTTTATTCAAACCTATGCAAGTTTTGCTTGCTAAGGAATGATTCACAAAAGGTGTTGTGTTTATTAAAGATTGCATTTTCAAAACTAAGTTTGAAAGATAATTTCAAACATTATTTTATACAGTTTTATCACTGATTTCTAAAAGGATTTATTTCAAACCCTAATTCTATTTAATTTATGCAAGCAAGTCCCCTTGCTAGGATCATAAAGTTTTATTGAAAATTTCCCTTTATTTTGAAAACTTGCTTTACTAATGTTTTAAAATACTTTGCTGAACATTAGAGGAATTTAGAAACTTGTTTGAATTAATTTGAAACAAATTTGCAAAGGTTTGAATCAAATCAGAAATAAGAATATAAAACAAAAGGAAAAGAAAATAAAGAAAAAGAAAACAGGCCGGGGGAACCAAATCGGCCCAGCCCCAGAACTGGCCTGAGGCCCAGCCGGGCGAAACCCCGAAGGGGTACGCCCCTCTCTTTCCTCTTCCGCCGACAGGTGGACCCCACCTGTCGGAACCTCCTTCCACCTCTGGCAGGTGTCCCGCCCTAGCCCGATGCTCCTCCACCGTCCATCGCCTCCCCTCGCGCAACCCTAGCTTCCTCTCCATGAAAGAAGCCGGCTATAAATAGTCCAGCCTCCCCTCTCTCGCCCCTTTTTCCTCTCCCTCGCAGAAACCATCTCAAGCCGACGGAATTTCTCGTCGGATCTCTGCACGTCTGCGGGCATCGTCGGCCGATTTCGGCGCCACCTGGTGAAGCCGCCGTCTCCTTCTGGCCTTCCTCCACCCTCTCTACCTCGGCGCACCTCCCTGATCTCTTGTTTTGATCCAATGTGCAGGGAATCGAGCCAATTGACCCACTCCCAAAGCTCACTGCCGCCGCGAAGCTCCAGCCGCCCTCCTCTCCAACCCGAGGAAGCAATCGACGACGCAGCCCATGCAGACGAGCTTGCCTCATCCTCCTGCGCCCTGTCGTAGCTTCGCTGTAGTCCAAAGATCGCCGGAACGTCGTCAGAGATGACCACCTGCGCGCATCGCCGGCGACCCTCGATGGAACCCTAACCTAGCCGGTGAGCTCCCTCTCTCTTTTAATCTCGCCCGTCCGATCTTGATCCAACGGATCAGACAGATCACTAAAGTGAATCGGTACCGATCTATCTGGGGCGTTTAGATCACTTAAAATCTGACAGCTCTTATTCGTTATCTGCGCGAAGCGGTACCAGCCAATCAGAAGCGTGCACGTGGTTGTCTCTGGATAAGCCCGGTTCAATTTCGTTTTAAAATCTCAGAAAATAGTCTAACCTTCAAAAATTCATATCTTTTGTTCTGTAGATCCAAAAATTGCAAATAATATGTCCCTGGATTCCTAAAAATGTGTAGAACACTATTCTGTAATAAAATTTGTCTTTTGAACTAGTTGAAAACATTCAAATTTAAATATGTGAGTTTGAGTGTTTCTGATATAGTTCAAATTCTATAAATCCTTTTCAATTGATTCTTTTTGCAGTAGGATCATATTGTTGTCCTCTATCCAGTAGAACTACTGCACAAATTAATTGAACCAATTTTTATCAAGTATTCAAATTCAAATGAGGATTTGAGTATTTTCTTCCTAGATTTAATTCTATAAACATTTCAGGCATAATTCTTTTTGCAAAGTTGCCTACCTTGATAATTAAAACCTACCAGAACATTTCACACACTCCATTAGCTCATCCTTTTTGCAAAGTTATAGTTGTGTTATTTGAGCACTTTGCAAATATCAATCCAAATCCTTATTGTGCACTTTGTGCTATTTGACTAGTGTCCTACTCTACCAATGGTGTGGAATACCCTAAGTCCTAGTGACCTTTCCACTCCACCATGACTTAGTAAAAATCCACTCTATCCTTGCCCAAGTGCAAAACTATCAATCCCATCTTACCCAAAATTCTTCTAAGTATTTAAACTACCCCATCCAACACTATGGCATAGAAGTTTTCCCATATCAAGACCATGGACAAGAAGTTGAAGAGAAGACAAGAGTTGAAGGCAAAACAAGAAGAAAGAGATGACAAGGAGTTGAAGACAAGAAGATCAAGAGAAGAGAGACCAAGTCAAGAAGATGAAAGTGTTAGACCTCATGACTTAGAAATTATTCATCCAACTTCTCAAACCAAGCCTAAGAATCTCCTTGAAGCTAATTTTACTAAGTGTTTGACACTTCTTAACAATCTAGAAAACCCCCATCAATCTTTTAAAGTCTTTGACTTAGCCATTCTCTCCATCCATATTAAGTCAACTTCATGCCCCAATCTTTTGTCCAATTATCACTAAGACTTTGAAGACTAAGCTAAAACAAATAAACACTTTTGTTGTCTTGTTTGATTATATTGCTTGATTGGTGTGTTTATGATGTGTTACTTTCTATCTTATAGTTGTACGGAGAGCCACATGTGTTGATTAAGAGAAGTACAATCGTCAGAAATTTCTAAGGCAAGTGTCACTCTTGTTCATAAAATTCCCAATGATGTTTTACTATGCATGTAGTGTTTCTCTTCCTTTAAATATTATGCATGTGTAGATTGTTAGGCTTGTTATCTCCTATTTAGGATACCCCTGATTACCCTGTTAGAAGAAACACTGTAAGTGTAGATTGCTTAGTTGTGCTATAGAATTCATGGTTGGGATTCCACATATTCTTTTATTAAGTTTGAAAACTATGTTTTGCAAAACTAAGAAAACAACTAAGTTAATGAAACACCTGGGTGGAAATTGGTAAGATGGATTTATGTTGAGTGGTTCATCGGAGCCATGTCTATGGCGGTCGTGTGTATCTCACTTGTGGACGGCCACCCAGGAACAAAGAGATTGGAGACGTTCAAGTCGTGAAGCTTCCGGTGCAACCACGAGTCATATGGGCTCTGTCTTGACTAACTAGGTTGCGAGAACTCAGCCAGACGGACAGAGGGTGGTAGTGATTTGTAGGATGGAACGCGTCCGGGTTGGTCTGAGGGATTGCTTCTGAAAAGTCTCATCTTAGTCTTCACTTGGCCATTTGAGCAAAATGAGCATCATGGCAAAAGAGGTTGACTGAGTCTTGTGGGAAAAGTGCACCACCTCTGCAGAGGGTTAAAACTAAGTACTTAGCCGTGTCCCCGGTTACGGACAATTTTGAGCGACATGATTTTGAAGCTGTTCAAGGATCTCCTTATCCCAACTTCTTTAAATTAAAACTTGAGTGGTTAACAAGGGATTATTGTGTGATCATAATTATGTACACCTGGTGGATTCCTGTGTGTGCATAATTAACTAGGAGCACCTGGTGGATTCCAGTGTGTCCAATAGTGCTTTAAAAGAAAAATGAGATCTTTTGAAAAGTAGGATAAACAATTGCTTTTCTGCAAGCTTAGCCTGAAACTCCACTTAGCCAAATATTAATGTAAGTGTTAGGCTCCATTTGTGTCCACCAAAAGTGACATCTTGCCAATACAATTCAAGTGTATTGACCCTTTGTGGCTGCAACATTTCATGTTGCAGGTTTTTGACGATAAGAAAGTTATGGCAGGGTTACGAGTCTATCCGCAGCATGTTCGCCTGTGGCACATGAAGAAGAAGGACTCCATGCTATTTTTGATTTCGTTATAAACTCTGAAAGCTCTATTCTATGAGCATTGTAAAGTTTCTTTATGTAATTGCTGGATCATGCGATGTAATAAAATGACCTTTGTTTCTTGATATTACATCTTAAACTGTGTGTGCTAGCGTTTGATCCAGGGACTAGCACTGAAAAGCACAGGGATCGTCATCTTTAAAAGGTGAGGTCACTACAGTTGCCCTCGAGCCGACTTCTTATCGGGATGCTGAGCGTCATCCCGAATGGCAGCTTGCCATGGCCGAGGAGATTGCTGCGCTTGAGTGCACTGGCACTTGGGATCTTGTTTCTCCCCCTCCCGGTGTTCGTCCCATCACATGCCAGTGGGTCTACAAAATTAAGACCCGCTCTGATGGATCTCTTGAGCGCTATAAAGCGCGTCTTGTGGCTCGTGGCTTTCAGCAAGAGCAGGGCCCTGACTATGATGAGACTTTTGCTCCTGTGGCTCATATGACCACTGTGCGCACTCTTCTTATTGTCGCCTCTGTTCGCCACTGGTCTGTGTCTCAGCTTGATGTTCAGAACGCTTTTCTCAATGGTGAGCTGTGTGAGGAGGTTTACATGCAGCCTCCTCCGGGGTATTCTGTTCCTGATGGGATGGTTTGTCATCTTTGGTGCTCTCTTTATGGCCTGAAATAGGCCCCTCGTGCCTGGTATGAGCATTTTGTCTCTGTGGTGACTGCTGCTGGTTTCTCCCCTAGCGCTCATAATCTCGCGCTGTTTGTTCACATTTCTCCTCGTGGATGCACTCTTCTTCTTCTTCTCTATGTTGACAATATGATCATCACTAGTGATGACTCTGAGTATATTGCCTTTGTTAAGGCCCGTCTTCGTGACCAGTTTCTTATGACTGATCTTGGTCCTCTTCGCTACTTTCTTGGGATTGAGGTTTCCTCCACTTCTGATGGTTTTTCTATCTCCTAGGAAAAGTATATCCAGGATCTTCTTGCTCATGCTACTCTTGGGGATGAGCGCATTGTTGAGACTCCTATGGAGCTCAATGTCCAGCTTCGTGCTAGTGATGGTGATCCTCTCCCTGACCTGACACTTTATCGTCATCTTGTTGGGAGTCTTGTCTATCTTGCTGTCACTCATCCCGACATCTCTTATCCTGTTCATATTCTGAGTCAGTTTGTCTTAGCTCCTACCACTGTTCACTATAGTCATCTCCCCCGTATTCTACGCTACCTTCGTGGCATGATCACTCGTCGTCTTTTCTTCCCTCGTTCCAGCTTTCTCCATCTCCAGGCCTACTCGGATGCTACGTGGGCGAGCGATCCTATGGATCGCCATTCGCTTTCTGCTTACTGTGTGTTTCTTGGTGGTTCGCTCATTGCATGGAAGACGAAGAAGTAGACCGCAGTTTCCCGTTCGAGTGTAGAGGCAGAGTTGCGAGCTATGGCCTTGTTGACTACTGAGGTGACCTGGTTGCGGTGGTTACTTGCTGACTTTGGGGTCTCTGTTACAACACCCACTACACTCTTGTCTGACAGTACATGTGCTATCAGTATTGCACGTGATCCGGTAAAGCATGAGCTTACCAAGCATATTGGTGTTGATGCCTTTTATACACGTGCTAATGTGCAGGATCAGGTGATTGCGCTCCACTATGTGCCTTCAGAGTTGCAGTTAGCGGATTTCTTTACAAAGGCACAGACTAGAGCACAACATAGTTTCTTTCTCTCCAAACTCAGTGTTGTGGATCCAGCATGAGTTTGAGGGGGGGGGGGTGTTAGATGTATATCTGTATATTGTAGTTTCCCCACTTGTTAGGGGGTTTCTTGCATATATGCACACCTGTACATGTACTATATATGTGGCCTTTGGCCCCTGAGGAATACCAAGTTGCTTATTCCTAACAGTCATTATCAGGGTATAAGCTTTTGTCAGACATGTTCCAACAAGATGTATTAATACCATGAAGAGAGGAGAAAAAAAAACTGAGGAGCACTTATGCCTCAAGTGAAAGAACTTGACAAAAGAATCCGTTTTTTTTACCGTGAAAACCGTAGGGGAAGCCCCTACGGTGTATATTTTATATAATATCTACTAGTAAAAATACAGGCAGAACAAAAGTTTTTACATCAAGGGGGATAGAAGTGATAAAAGAAGCTAAGTAAAAATAGCTCTAAGTAGTCCATGACAAAATCCAATCCAAAAGAGGCTGCACTAGGCTATCCTTTACTCTGTATCTATGAAGTTGGAGGTCACTTAGGAATCTCACTTTCCATCTTGCAAAAGTAGCATTCTCGTCTCTAAAAATGAAGTCATTTCTGTCTTTCCACAAATTCCAAGATGCGCACATAAAGATTTCCATAAAGCAAGGACCATGGAATAAGCTCTTTGCCTTAATGATTTTTGCAGAAATTGGAAGAGAATTGTCCCACTGGATATGAAGTTTGGTCCAAACGTTTGCAGCATAGGGACAAGTGAAGAAAAGGTGGTCACGTGATTCAACTTCTTGAGTATCACAAAGGATGCAATGGTTTCCTTCTTCAAGGTGCCAATTTTTTCGCTGCATTAAGGCTTTGGTGTTCAAACGATCCATCATTAGCAACCAAGTAAATACTCTAAGCTTCGGGAGGGCCTTTGATTTCCAGATTTTTGACAACGCTTTATCTTCTGGTAATGCTCCAAAAATAAATTTGTAATATTGTGCAGAGGAGTACTGTGAATTTCCCCAACAGAAGGACCTAGTGTCTGGTGTGTTCTGAATAATCTGAATGTCTAAGGTGATAGCTTGCAAGGTTGTGAGTTCATCAAAAGCTTGTACCGAGAGAGGCAGAGCAAAAAGATCCAGATGATTCTCTGACTGAGCGAAAGCTGCAATACTGATGTCTTCATTTAGTGAGTAAGAAAACAATCTAGGGAATTGGTCTGAAAGAAGAGAGCCCGAGAGCCAGAAATCTTTCCAAAATAGCACTGAAGTACCATCACCAATATGTGCTGAAGTAATTCCTCTGTAGATATTATTCAGACTAAAAACATCACGCCACCAAAAGGATCCTCTCCTTGATTGAGCGTGTGGAGCTTGATCTGGTGAATACAATGACCAAACCAGATTAACCCATGGAGTATCAGCCTTAGAATAAAATTTATGAAGCTGCTTAAGGAATAAAGCTTGGTTCTGAATTTCAAAATTAATAATCCCAAGTCCTCCTTTATTCTTCGACCGACAAACAAGAGGCCAAGCTGCAAGGGAGTGTGTAGAAGAAGAATCCTCTTCGCGAGCCCACAAGCATTGCCTTCTTGCACGATCCGCAAGTTTTATGATTGTTTTATGCACTTTGATCGAAGATAAATAATGAGTAGGCAAAGAAGATAGGACCGAATTCACAAGTTGCAATCGTCCTCCATAATCCAGAAACCTGGCACTTGCATTGAGTCTTCTTTCAATTTGATCTACAATCGGTGTAAGGTCATGAACAGATGGCTTCGTTGTTCCAAGGGGTAAACCTAGATAGGCAAATGGGAGGGAGGGAACCCACTGCACATCCAAAGGTATTGGCCAGAACTTGCAGATGGTGATTATCAATGTTAATAGGCAATAAACATGACTTGGCATAATTAACTCTTAAACCAGTTGCAGCTGCAAAAGTTTGGAGCAAATTCTTGAGGTTTAAAAGCTGGAAAGGACAGGCTTGAAGGATAAGGAGCGTGTCGTCCGCATACTGAACAATTGGGAAGTCACATCCAGGTATTGGCAAAGGGGGAATCAGACTGCCATTTTGAACTAAAGTGTTGACCATTGATTGGAGAAGATCCGCACCAGCTACAAATAAAATTGGAGAGAAGGGGTCTCCTTGTCTGACACCACGACGGCATGGAAATTTGTTCCCGGGTACTCCATTTAGCAGTACAGACGAGAAACCAGATGGATGGCCATCTTAAGAAAAAAAAGGTTTCAATAATTCAACTGCGATGGAGTCAAAGAGATTTTCTTTAGATTAGAGAATGATTTGTGAGACTGGTGAACAATTGCATTATGTCTTATCTGATTCTAAGAAAAATACAGAACCCGCAAAAATCAAAATGCGCATACTAAGGATCGATATATTTGATATCCCCAACCCCACCGCCCCGTGAGGCTGACATACAGAAAATTAGAGAATTGCAGTGTCTTAGATAAGCACTAAACAGTAGAGGGGAGTCAAACTAATAAGTCGATGGGCTAGCAGCAACCTGTCATGGAAAAATAAACATTCAGAGAAATTATTTAGCAAGCTGCGCATATCTACTGGCATATTCGAGTGATGCTTCTATCTGTTTCTTCACCAGCCTTGGAACCATCTTTGTTCATGCCATCAAGTAATCTGACTGCATGAACATATGTCTTGAGTAAACTATTATAAGTATGCCTCGTCAAATGAACCAAGCTGGCAAAGGTCCGCATCTGGCTTGGCATCTTCTCGCCTCCTTCAACATTCACTTTGCTCTATGCAATGTTGCAGCCTCCTCATTAGCACATTTGTTGGGTCAGTTCCAATCCAGAAGTTGCGGAGTTGAATCAGTTGTAAGAGCGTCTTTAGAAGATTTTGGATATCGTCCCGCCCTAGAAAATAACGGCCAGTTTTTGGTATTTGGCATAAAAAGGACCCACGCAGATACAGGGAAAAAGTCCGGCCCGGGAAAAATTCCACCTCCCCGATATTCGACCAAATCCAGCACCCCCGGTCGCGCTAAAGCATTGGTGCCGCTGAAATTTCAACTCGATCTAGCGCGCTTCTCCCCTGCCGCTACCGTCCATCGCAGCAGATTCCCACCATTCGCGTACACTCCACACAGCGGAAAAGTTTCCCCGCCTGCTGCCGATGCTTCTTTCCCCCTCTTGGTGAGCTCGCAGATGGTGGTTTCGCTCCGCCCGCCACCTCAACCACCGAACTCAACCAGAGGAAGCGCAGTGGTCTCCAAGGCTTGAATCGTGGAATCGAAAACTAGAACGAAAGACTTCTACTAGTGGAAATGACAATAGAAACATAAGGCATGTACAATAGAATGTCACTAGTCTTTTCTTAGGGTTGCCACGTTCGAATTTTTGCTTAGCGGGAGGGAAGAAGAATAATTCAAAGAAGGTTGGCTTTTCTTAGCTAAAATATGATCTTTTTTAAATAAGAGAAAATTATTTTTTGTGTCGTACCATATGTATTCACTTAGCAAATATATTTGTTACCAAAAGTTAATTAGTTCTCATTTATTTCTAGGGAGGACATTAAGAAATAATGCATTACACATCTTATATCTGTTGCCATCCCTTGACGATGTGGTGGGCTAAGCTAAAGCATGTCTTTCCTACAATTGTACGTGCTTTTTTTTTCCAACGGAACACAGCAGAAATGGAATCTTTGAATCTGTATTGACTAAAATTTCTGCTTATCTATCGTGTGTAAGGCCCACTTCAACTCAATCCATATAGACTTTTGGCCCACAACTTAACTAAATCCACCAGAAAATCTAATCAGGATACTCCAGTGTTCCTCTTGGTCATCTCATTCCTCATTAATAATAGAGCGATTTTACGGTACCCAGTATTCCAAGAGGGCAGGTTGGAGTACCAACTAAATCTGGACGTTGCTTTTACGGGTTAATTTGGTCATTTTCTGTTGCTAATTTACGGGTACTATTAATTGTTTTCCTTAATCTACTCCGTCATTCCCTCTTAGGACCTAACCGCCTCCTCCAAAGTCGCGCGCACGACTGTTGGTTACCTCCTCATCTCCTTCCCCGTCACGCGCCATGGCCGCTCCAGCGTGATCTTGTTCTACTTCCTCAGTCGGCCGGTGTGACACCATGAATCTCTGCCGTGCTTGCACGATTTGGCACATCCGGCGCCGTCGTCCGCGTGCAGCTCCATTTACTCCACTTGATTTCTTAGATGGTGCTCGCATGTGAACCACAATCGTCTCCATTGCCCAGTTGGCGGCAGATCTTTCTGAACCAACGGATCCCTGTCGCATTTTATTTGGAAATCTACATGCTATCTTGTTCAACCGCAAGTTTATTTGATCAGAATTACAGTAGTGATCGATCTGGAGAAAATGAATCAATTATGCCTGCATAAGCATCATCCTTTTGAGCACATATACGCGCGCACACATATAGAACATCTATTTCTCCCTTATATTCAGTAACTTGTCTAAGACACGCATCACCATAAGGACGAAGTGGAACAGAATCCTGTTGTGTAGAATCACGTTCCGTTAGGGTTGTTGATGAGTTCTTGTTCTTCAATGAGTCGATACTCACCGGCCGGCCGCTTTGTTCATGTACGATGAACATGTTGCCGCTTCGTCGCTATGGGGACGACTATAAGGGCATGTACATTGGTAGACGCTTATTTGGGCGCTTATATAAAAAATACCAGGTTTAAAAACCATCCAAACATCTCTCGCACAATGTCAGGCGCTAACAGTAGACGCTAAACTGCCGGCTTAAGCTGTTGTGCGTGCGGGAAAAAGGCCTAAGCGCCCGACGCATGCTTTTGCGTCGACGCAAGACGCGACACCAGGATTTGATGGCCTAACTGCTAATCAGCCGGGAATTAATTCCTAGCGCCTGTCCACTAGCGTCCGCATTGGACATGCCCTAATGGAGATTAGGGATAAATGAGTTTTTTTAGATTGGGCTAAATGAGTATTGATGAGCTACAAGTCACGTTAACTACCCACGAAAGTACCATTTTACCCCTACTATTAAGGTACTCCCTGCTTTTAATCGTGGTACTCATCGGGGCCTATATTGGAGTACCCATCAATATTATCCATTAGATTGGAAAAAATAGACGGCCAACATTTATTTAGGGGTACTGTAAAAGCGCTCTAATAATATGCCTTTTAGTTTGTTCCTAAAGTTGAAAACTTTTGAACTCAGTATACCTCATTAGATATAGATTATGCTCTCCCAGTTCACTATTATAAGACCTTTAAAAAAAATGCTTCTATCTTAATATGTTTTAGTGTGTAGGTGCACTCATTTTAGTCCATATCTAGCCTATATTAAAATATCTAGAAGGTCTTGTAATAGAGAACAAAGATACTATTTGTAGTTATATATCTTTGTTTTTTTCGATAAGGAGTTATATATATCTTTGTAAACGCGAGCATAATATATATCGAAGTGGAACACAAAAATCATACTAATTTTCTATGGTTCGAGGCGGTTCGGTGTTCTACTGAACTTCCGCTTCGCAATCCGTGTCTGAATGACTACACTTTGTAGAAGATTTGTTCAAATGCACCATATTCATGCTCACTTCTACGGTACGTCCTGATGAACTTTCAACTAAGTCAAGTCATATTAGTATGCAGCCTATCTTACAGGTTAAATCGTATATATTGATAATCTCATTTAAACCCAACTACATGAGTCAGACAACAGTCGTAAGATCACGATGAATTTGTACTGAAGCAAATGAAACTTTAGGAGAAGAATGGAAGATGGGCATAGTATCATGTGTGGCAATGGGGCAGCAAAGTTTTCTCATTCTGTCAGAAACGAAATCAAGGATATCATAAATAATGTACATCTTCAGAAACTCAGTATGAAGCAGCATTAGTTTACATTAACCGGTTCTTCTTCTTTGCCAATATAAACTCAAGCAATGACTAGCATCAACAGGGAGAACAAACATTACTTACAAACAAGCTTGCTTCAAACAACGTAAATTCTGCAAAGAATCAGCAGGAGAACAAACATTACTTACAAACGAGAGAAAAACCCTAACAGTCACTTCCCAAACAAGACCTGAACATAAACGCAGCACTGCCATCAAACCACTCCCCACAACAACTAATGAAAAATTCCCACAGAAGAAAAAAACAAGTATAGCTTTACTGTTTATTTTCACGAAGACCAGGGTCTGTTCAGCGGAGCTCCTTTTCTCCCAGCAGAGCTCTCATCTCATTTCTCTTCCGGATACCAACTCGCAGACGCCACAGATTGAGAGCAGAGTCCGGCATCAGAGACGCCAAGAACCACTGGATCGAGTGGCGCCAGTAGGGGACGCATCTCGGCTCATAGCCTATGCAACGAATGGCAGCTTTCACGTACTCCTCCGGCGATGGTATGAATGGAGAGTCGCCCTTAACAGGGGACATCTTGGTCGCCACATACAAAGGGATCTGTGCCACATCAACGCGTTAGTATATTTCGAAGTATGTTTTTCTGTGACGCCGAGTACAACATTATTTGGATATCTGTATTTTTTTTTGCCCATTTCGCTACCCTAGTAGCACAAACAAAACCAAATTTGATTTTCTACAAAAGTACTACACCTGAACAAACTTTGACAGAAGCTTTCGTCTTGGTTTAGATAAACAGAAACAAAGGGAAAATTGTAGGAAATATGTAACCTATCTCGACCCCAAAGGAAGTGGTATATATGAAGACAAAAAATTGGACGTACCTGGCATTGGACATCCACTCCGTAGTGTTTGTATTCAACGCTTAGACTTCGAGACAGTTGATCAATGTACCTGACATGGTGGCCATATGTCAAAATTGGAAACACTAAGACATAAAATAGATACTCCCTACGTTCAAAATTAACTGTCGTAGCTGTGGTGACGCGTTTCGGTATGTAGGTTTGCTTATTTTGGAGAAAAAAAAGCGGCGTCAATTAAATTAAAATGGAGGGAGTACTAATTTGGTATTCATCCCACTTTCTTGTGTCAGAAGAAAGTCTCGCAGCACATTTGCCGATGTTTTATACATGTGCAATAAAACACATATATGTCACCAAAGATATTCCTGACGAGTGTTGAATTAAATGGTTACTTTTTGTTTCGCCGGAGACATATCGGCTTATGTTGAATAAGCATTGTTTCTTAAGGAACGACTAGGTGGATAAAAGAGCCGCCCGTCTGAATGGACGCCCTCACCATCATGGATGTTCAATACCATCAAGTCAAAATTGACTCGATTTAAGTTCATCCTATACAATCCAAGTGCGAAAAAAACGCTTTTCATAGTTAAGTTGAAGGGTGCAATGTAGACTTAGTTGAATGACTGGCCATCTATCCTACTAAATGGTTGTGATATTGTACTACGTCTAGAATATGTTTTTTCATGTATACGATAATGAGAGCTTATACTGTTGTTGCTCCAATGATCAGGAGGTACACCATTTAATGAAAGAACCAAATGTATTCCCATCATCCATGGTCATATTAGGTGTGCATTAATATGCCTTGCGTGCTTGGGCACGGTGGTAGACGTACCGAACATAGTACTGTAGCTAATGGGGTTTTGCTTTATAAGAATTTTAGATAGGTGGTGCTAGAACAACAATTTTAAAAAGTAAAGTAACTAGGGTGAAACTTTTCTTGAAAAATGATAAATTTTAAAAATCTTGGAAGTGAAACTTGAAAGATAATAGTCTGTTTGAAAGGAAAAGTAAGTTTAAGAGAGCAATTATGTAGTGAAAAATAACAGAACTTAAGTTACCCAAACACTAGTTTTATTGAAGTTTAGAAAATAATAACAATAATTTTCATATGTAAATAACATGATAAGGTAAACATAATAGTCTTGCTATGCAGTGTAGAATGATGCGTAAAATTAACCACTACCAAATTTGTTGATGTTTTGAAAATCTATCTTATATCCTCAAATATGTTACTAGAAACATAAGAAGGGGAACACCAAATTAATAATAGGCAACGAATAAATTGGCGCGGTCCATCACCAGAGAATAAAAGAGGCTAAATAAAACAAAACTACAGATATATGATTGAGCATGGTGCCATGGAATATATTGTAGAGGCATCATTGTGCTGACATAAAATGCAAACAGCGAAACTGTTCAGAACTTATAGTTGGGTTCTAGAAGTCTAGGAAATGAACATTTAAGTATCATAATTTTTTTAAGGAGAAAATAAAAAAAATCATAATGTGTATACCAACTTAAAAATAATGCTGACATCAAGCAAAACTACTATATATTCAGACATGATGGCGGATCGGCCGGCCACTGTATACGAATATACGATCAAATTGAGATCTTAAGCTAGCAGATGCTATTCATACTACTAATGTACTATCGTGGACCGCATGCAGCTACGTACGTTGCAGCATGGAAAAAGCTGTCGTCGTCGCCTGATTTTCTATGTAAATCTCGTCAGCTGACATGTATAACAGCATATCCGCAAAAAAAAAAAAAAGCTGACATGTATAACAGCAGACTGACGAGCCTACTACTGGCAAAATAGTGAGCTTGTCGGAATGAAGGTGTGTGCGAGCTGAGCACGACAAGGAATTCGCTGGAGAGCGGTGTAGCAGGGTGTGCCATGGACAAGTGGCGATATCACCACGCACACGTCGCGCTGGGAGGAGGCGAAGGTGGCCACAGCCCACACACATGCATGTCGGGACGGCACGTGACAGAATTAATACCCAAAACCTACTACGCCCAGACGGATCAAGATGAAGATCGGTGCAATGGAGACGCTCAACAAGAATGTTCTGGATCTGCACCTTGAAGAACATCTCATGCCCAAACCCTGATATAGCATCGCTCGACTCTGGAAGCTTTTACTCGGCGGTTGGGTTTTCCATGTCCAATTCAGGCACTGGCATCTCTCTAAAGTCTAACCCGTGCCCACCTCCTCACCCTTCTTCCACCTTCCGCCACTTCTGCTCCGGCCGGATCAGGCGACGTACGGGCGACGACTCGCGAGTTACTCCCTCCGATTAGAAATAAGTGTCGGTGACTTAGTACAAACTTTATATTAAATTAGTTTAAAATCACCGACAGTTATTTCCGATCGGAGGGAGTAGTTTTTAAGATAAACAATGACTAGTTGAAATCTTAATTTTTTTACGCTGCCGAAGTTCAAGTAGAAGGTATAACTGCGGTGGAACTCTACATAAAAACCCATGCATGGCATGCGCTCGAAAGATTATGATTCATATGGAGTCGTCCAAAGAAAAATTAAGAGGATGGAATGGGATGGGACAGCAGATGAGCAGTGTTCTGTTATCTTCCTACCATGCATACTTCCGTCGACGAGGAAATGGCACCGTCCGTGCGTACGTGCAGCCGCGTACTTATAATAACGTGATAATACGCAAATATATGCAATATGCATCTATTTGCATGCATGGGCCATGTATTACTTACGCTTTGCTGGCAGCGTACACGGCGTAGAGCGGGAACGCCGGTACCACGACGGACGACCCGGAGCCGACGTTGACGACGGCGCCCCTCCCCTTGGCCGCCATCGCCGGCACGACGGCGCGCGCGATCCGCGTCGCCGCCTCCACGTTCACCCGCACCACGGTCTCCCAGACGGGGGTCTCCACCTCGTGGAAGTAGGCCGCGCCGGGGTACGTCGCGCCGGCGTTGTTCACCAGGAGGCCCACGTCGAGCCCCTTCACGGCCTCCGACACCCTCGCCGCGCCCCGGGACAGCTCCGCCGCGTCGCCGGCCAGGTCGAACACCACGCTCTTGACCTTGCATGACGGCGCCGCCGCCTGGGCCTCCTTGGCGACGCGGGACAGCTTGGCGGGGCTCCGGCCGACGAGGACGAGGTGGAGCCCGCCGCGCGCCAGCTCGAGCGCCAGCGCGCGACCGATGCCGTCGGTGGCGCCGGTGACGACGGCCCACGCGCCGTAGCGCAGGCCCAGGTCCTTCCCCGGCCGGAGGAACGCGCGGCGCAGCCAGGCCAGGAAGGTCACAGCGGAGACGACCAAGGCGTGCAGGCCCAGGGCGAGCAACACCACGAACCACAGCGGCGGCGACCCTCCGGTCGTCGAGGCCATCTCTTCGAACTCAGCCATGGACTCCATCGGCTAGCTAGCGTGCAAACGAAACGAGTTTCTGCTGCTGCTATTAACTAGACAAGCCTGCAACAGCTAAGCTGCTGAGCTACTGCTCCTACTACTCGGGAGTGAAAGGATGAGATCATGAGAGTACCATGACAGATCACTCGGCCATAAAGCTTACCTCGGTGGCTCCTTCCTGATGCGCTTGGAATGCATTTGAACCTACATTGGAGTATACCACGTAAGTAGGGAGGATCATTAATGGCTCGATTGAATGCAAAGGTGCCGTGGTGCCCAACAGCGCCCATGAAGCGGCGGTTGGGTACTATCGCCTCACCAACTATGCATGCATGGACAGTTGTACACTTGTGATGCAAGTACAGATAAATTGTGCCGGCCTCCGGCGACGACGACACTACTCGCCAAGCGGAACAAATAAAATCCTTACCAATCCACCGTGGGCAACAGGATAGTAAGATTAAATTGAATTTGCCTTACAATAGATCATGCCAACACAAAGATGGAGATTAAATTGAATTTCCCTAACAATTGACCGGGCAAGAAAGAGGCAATGCGCTCCCATAATTTTTTTGAAAGATGGAGATGCCAACACAAAGTTCTTTCACGCTAAGGTCAATGGGCGACGGAGAAAAAAATTCATCCAAAGAATTGCAAACAATCAAGGATGGGTCACCGACTTTGATGGAAAGGAGAGCTTGACCAAGAGTCACTTCTCCACGGTTATGGGAAAGGGGCCTCCTCGCCTCCGCAATTTCAGTTGGGCGGGCATGGTCTTTCCACCTACGGACCTTGAGGATCTTGGAGAGAGCTTCTCGGAGTTGGAGGTGCTTGCGGCAATCAAATCCATGCGAAGTGACAAAGCTCCCGGTTCGGATGGGTTCACGGGCGCCTTCTACAAGGCTTGTTGGGAAACTATTAAGCACGATGTTATGAGGGTAGTCCACCTTTTCTCTAATCTCCATGCGAAGAATTTCCATTGGCTCAACTCCGCAAACATTGCACTTCTTCCCAAGAAAGAGGGTGCGGAGGCCATTTCGGATTTCCACCCAATTAGCTTGATCCATGGGGTGGCAAAAATCATAGCCAAGATGATGTCCATCCAGCTAGCTCCTCACATGGACACCCTCATTCTACATCTCAAAGTGCCTTCATCAAAACCAGGAGTATTCACGACAACTTCTTGGGTGTTCGAAATTACGTTAGGAGGCTTCACCGTTCCAAAACTCCAACCATCCTCCTCAAGCTTGACATCAAGAAGGCGTTTGACTCGGTGAGGTGGGATTATTTGCTTGACCTCATGCAACGTTGTGGCTTCCTGGCAAGATTTTGCAATTGGGTGACGGCACTCCTTGCTACCGCCTCTTCTAAAGTTCTGCTCAACAGGATACCGGGTGAGCCCATTGCTCATGGGAGGGGTCTCCACCAAGGGGATCCCCTTTCCCCGTTGCTCTTCGACCTTGCCATTGATCCACTTCAACAACTCCTAGACATAGCCACTTACAATGGCGATCTTCACCGTATCCGTGGCCGGGGACCTACGGTTCGCACCTCTCTATATGCTGATGATGTCGCGATCTTTATTGCGCCTTTCAAAGAGGACTTTCAGGTCTTTTGAATGGCTTCGTTGAGGTCATGGGAGTAGTCACAAATGTGCACAAGAGCATTGTCGTTCTTATTAGATGCGCCAACATCGATCTTGATGAGATTATGGAAATCTTGCCAATCCAAAGAGCCAACTTCCCGATAAAGTACCTTGGATTGCCCCTAACTCATAGAAGCATAAAGAATATTGATGTCCAACCTTTAGTTGACAAGGTGGCCTCCAAGCTTGTCCCTTGGCATGGGAAGAATATTGCGGCCGCTGGGAGGTGCACTCTTGTCAAATCCGTCATCGCCTCTCAAGCCATTTTCACATCACGCTGCTATCCCTCCCTCCCAGTACTTTGCTTGCTTTCAAAAAGATTGAAAGAGCTTTCTTTTGGGCGATGGTGGATAAGGTATCCAGGGGAAAATGCAAGGTTAATTGGAATATTGTTTGTAGGCCCAAGGAGAAGGGTGGTCTTGGCATCCTTGACCTTGACAAGTTTGCAAGGGCCCTTAGGCTAAGATGGTCGTGGCTATGTTAGAAAGACCCCTCCAAGGCGTGGATTGGAAATGGGCACCCTTGCAATGAGGTGGACATGGAACTCTTCTATGTGGCGACCACAATCACCATCGGAGATGGGATAACAGATAGTTTTTGGCACACGCCATGGCTCCACGGGAGAAGGCCCAAGGAATTTGCACCATCCATCTTCGCCATCTCCAAATGAAAGAACTTCACGGTGCGGGAAGGGTTGTGATGGCTGGCGTGTAGTTGATGATGATTATGGCCAGACAGTTGGGAAACTCCAAGCGGAAAGTATGATGAGCACAGCGGCAAGTCTTTTCCCTCAGTAAGAAACCAAGGTTTGTCGGTCAGGAGAAGAGCAGACAGTACGACTGAAGGTGATGCTTGATAGCCTAGTGACACTCCAACAAGGGCGCCGTTTACGATACTTGTTGACTCGTCTTCAGCCAATACCAACGCGGAACCTGCACACAACACAACCAAATACTTTGTTCCCAACTTACGATGAGGTTGTCAATCTCACCGGTTTGCTTGAAACAAAGGGTATGAGCGTATCGAGTGGAAAATAGTAGAAGTATGCGAGTAAAGTAAACAGTGCGAGTAAAGTAAACAGGTGATAGCAATATGATGGAAATAGTACCGGGGTCCACAGTTCACTAGTGGTGTCTCTCCATAAAATAAATAACACATGCTGGGTAAACAAATTACAGTTGGGCAATTGATAGAATAAAGATAACGTGATATGTCAAGAAGATCACTATGCGATTTACTCTGGGCATTACAACAAAATACATAGACCGCCATCCAACTGCATCTATGACTAATAATCCACTCTCGGGGATATCATCCGAACACCCCATGAGTATTAAGTTGCGAACAACAGATAATTGCATTAAGCAATGTGTGTAATGTAAACAAAGCATATGCCCTCGAGTATATGAATGTTGTTTTCTCCCTAGTAGCAACAACACATCTACAACCTTAGGGGTTTCTATCACTCCCCCAGATTAAATAGAGGCATGAACCCACTATCGAGCATAAATACCCCTTCTTGGAGTCACTAGCAACTACTCGGCCAAGATAGCTACTAACAACGGAGAGCATGCAAGATCATAAACAACATAGAGATAACATAAGATATATTTCAGTATAGCAACTCAATCATAACACCAATATTCATCGGATCCCAACAAACCAAACATGTAGAATTACATAACGGTGATCTCAATCATGTAGGGCAGCTCATGAGATCTAAACATGAAGCACATGGTGGAGAGGACAACCATATAGCTACTGCTATGGACCCATAGTCCAAGGTAGACTACTCACTCATCGCTCCGGAGGCAAGTATGTCGATGAAGAAGACCTCCGGTGGCGATTCCCCTCTTCGGCAGGGTGCCGGGAAGAGCTTCTGGACCCTCCCGATCTCGGGTCGACGACGGCGGCGGATCGCGATGTGTTTCTGGAAAATTGATCGGGTACTTAGGTTTTTCCCGTCGGGGGGTCTTTATAGGCGAAGGGGCATCGTCAGGAGTGGACTGAGGCTCCCTCACACATAGGGGGCGCGGCCAGGGGCTGGGCCGCGCCGCCCTGGTGTGTGGGGCCCTCGTGGCCCCACTCTGTCTCCTCTTCGGATCTCTGGAAGCTTCCGGGAAAAATAAGACTTCAGGAACTTGTTTCGTCCAATTTCGAGAATATTTCCTGTGTAGCTTTTCTGAAACACAAAAACAGCAGAAAACAGGGAACTGGCACTGTGGCGACTTGTTAATAGGTTAGTTTCGGAAAATGCATAAAAGTGCCACGAAGTGTAACGAAACATTAGGCAAATGATGTAAAAACAAGCATGGAGCATCAAAAATTATAGATACGTTGGAGACATATCAGCATCCCCAAGCTTAACTACTGCTCGTCCTCGAGTAGGTAAGTGATAACAAAAGAAATAATTTTTGAGGTGACATGCACCTACACAATCTTGATCACATATGTAAGCATTGTGAGCTGGGATCATAAGAACTTAAAACATGGGCATGAAAGATATAATCTTGACAATAAGAACTTAGCAACCATGTTATAAACATGCAAATGAACACAAACAAAAGATCATGAAAATGAAACAATGAAAGTCAAACGTGTATCCAAATCATAAGGAAAAACATACAAATAGTTTTCAGCTTGTCCTTCATAGAGAGCAAAACATAAATGCATAGGACACCTTCAAGTTTAAGAGGGCGACTAGATACAAATAATTTGAGAACAAGTGAAACCAACAATACGAATCAATCAATGAAAACTTTGGGACAATGCACATTATACTAAGAATGACAACTATGCTCTCTTAATGGTGCATAAAGATAGAAGGTGGTGACTCAATATAAAAGTAAAAGAAAGGCCCTTCGCGGAGGGAACAGTGATTGCAAGTTTTATAACCTTCAAAAATTATGGTACTTACCGGCTTTGAGCTCTCATTGCCCCCAACATAAGCATCTTGAATGGTTAGAGTTAATGCGAGAATAATTATGATGCATATGCTTGACAAATCATAAGTCGAAAACCTCGTGTCCCGTGAATACGAGTACCCAAACCTCATGCTACTTTACTTAGAGTCCCAAGCAAGGCTCTTGTCATTGTTAGTATATATGTATCATCGAGAACCGCCAACGGGGTACCTCCGTGCCCGATGACATGGAACAAGCCCACATCAAAATGACAGGACAAGCAGACAATGAACACCTCGACATCTCTTTTATTTGCCATTTGTTTAGCTTTTTATTTTTAGATGCGTCGTCGAATGTCCACTATGGGTATGCTGCAAATTTCCACCAAGAATTATGCATGGCTTAGATTGGCGGCCCAGGCGTTTCCCTAACACATATACAAACTCCATGATCCCCGCAAGATTCCCAATTCATTTCACACCGCGGGCATCCATAAACAAAAGATCACGATATCAACTCAAATAAGAAGTGCAATGTTGAAAGCTTGCCCCATGACAGCATGGTTGGGCTAGTCTCCAACTTACAACTTGCAAGCATAACAACTCAACATAAGAGACCACAATGTCAAATTTTTAAGAACAAGAAAAAGTAAAGTGTGCCTTCCGGTTCGTGAGAGCTTTACTGACCAATTTTCGCATAACACTGGTAAGAGTTTAATTTGAAGAGAAAATAAAAGCAAGTCAAATTTACTTGGAATAGCAAATTGCTAATAGGTATGTATGGTGGACACTTTGGCAAACTTGGTTTTTAGGAGTTGGATGCACGAGTAGAGCTCATACTCAGTACAAGGCGAGGGCTAGCAAAAGACTGGGAGCGACCAACTAAGAGAGCAATAATGGCCATAATCATGCAAAGTGACAAAGCGACATTAAAAGAAGCATAAGATGGCATCAAAAGTCAAAAACTAAATGATCATAGAGGCTATTGGCGACTTTGTAAGAGTCTAACATGTGTGAGCATGCGCCAAGTCAACCCAAATAAAGCATCAAGGAGAAAACCAAAATAATGCTTCCAAATAATTAAAACAACGCATAATTTTTTCAAAGGCTCATTAAGCAATCTCAGTTATTTGAGACAAGTCATGCTACAGCAAAACCACTAAGCATACTATCAAAAAGACATCAAGCATGACATGAAAAAGCCTAAGCCGCAGTCTACACAAGCTCCTTCTTGTACCACTTTTTTGCATAAAGCTTTTTCTCTTTTCCAACACCATTTGAAAATTTTAAGACACCTCTTTTGATGAAAACAATAAATATCAGAGGCAAAAATACACCTTGATAAATAAATATAAGAAGATCTGAACGCAAATCAAGGCGAAAACAAAAACCAAAAGCAGTAGCAGAAAAAGAAGAACACTCGGTTTTTGATAAGAATGAAAACTAGAGCGTTCTTGGCAAATGAAAAGCAAGGCAACTTCTCCAAAAGAAATTTGTTGGGGTCTAACCATTTATTACAGCAAACAAAACTAAACTAACAATAAACACTAAAATAACTGACGCTCCAAGAAAAATGCATAGTGTATGAAGCAATAAAAATATAGTGTCTTAAAAGGTGACCTGATTTTTGCCGATGAAGAAGGGGTGCCTCGGGGGCATCTGCAAGATCATATCGAGCCCCATGTGTGGTTTTGGTAATTAATGACAATCCCTATGGACTAATGGTTGCATTGAGTTATATGTGTAGGACTTGTCCATAGACAATGCTTGAACCATTTGTTGGAGTCAAGGTTGTAAGAAGAAGATTATGTGTTGACCAAGGTGTTATTCAAGGAGTGATCCAAAGATTGGTCTTAAGGGATTTGAGCTTATGTGAAGTGTGTCTTGAAGAATAAGATTGAGTGAGCTCTCATGTGTATCCTCAAGACACCATCATTATGGAGAAAGAAGAATTGTTTCGAGGATTGATCAAGTCAAAGCGCAAGTTCAAGATGAGCAACTAGAAGAGAACATATGCTTGAATCTTGCCATCTATATTGTGATCATGGATATGTGAAGATATGCTTAAAGAGAGTCTCTTCCATAGTGGAGTATGGGGGAGTAATCCGCAAGACTTCATCAAGCAAGCTCAATCAAGAAAGGTGGTCCAACTTGAGAAGATCAAGATCATCATTATCCACCTCAAGTGGAATGCTCAAGGCAAAGGTATGATAGTGTTAGGGTTTCTTTCTTACCGGTATCATGGTGTTAGTTGTGAGACCGGGTTATAGGATCGATAGCCGTTCTATCAAGAGGGGCTCTCGAGTGAGTAACTTAATTATATCATTTGGAGAGAGCTCAAACCTTTGCATACTTGGCATCATCTTTCTTGGTTCGTATTTGGGTTTTATCCATGTGAGGTTCTAGAGCTTGTGGTTATTTCCATGACAAGCTCTAGCTCATCAAAAACGGATTTCGCATGAAGCTCTTATTGCGTTTTTGATGTTTGGAGGTTTTACCGGTTTGCCTTCAAAGTGAGGTCAAACCTTTCATCATTTGGTTTTATACTCCCTTGTTGGACTATGATGTTTCTATGGATGAAGTTGTAGAGCTCGTTGTTGTGATTCCAACGAGCCCAAGATCATCGAAAACGGAGTCCGGATGCTCAAGTTATTGCCGTTTTCGTTTTGGTATTTCTGCTATTTCAGTGGGGGCAGAAATAGCCGGCCCGGGGCCGGAAATAGCCGTAAAGCCGGTCTGAGGGCCGGCTTTAGCCGGTCTGCCCAGATTTCGTCTCTGTTGCAACCCGGCTTTTTGTCCGGCTATTTCTAGCCAGGGCCGGACTTTTCAGGCCGGCTATAGCCGGTGTTAAGTCCGGCTTTAGCTGGTGTAAGTGGCTGTAACGGTCAGATTTCGGAGGGGGGGGTATAAATACCCCTTCTTCCTCCTTGGAATAGCCACGTTTTGGGCTTCTCTCTCCTCCATTGTTGACTTTGCAAGCTTGCCCTTCCTCCTCCATTCCTCCCATGATTCTTGCATATTTTTGAGGGAAAAGAGAGAGGAGATCTAGATCTATCTTTCCACCAATCAAAATCTCCTCTTAGTGAGGGGAACCTCTTGTGGATTTAGATCTTGGAGTTCTTTGTGGATTTCCTTTGTTCTTCCTCTTATATCTCTCCATAGCATTAGTTGCTTTGGTGAGATTTGGGTGAGAAGGATTTGAGCACTTTGTGTGCCCTTGCCATTGCATAGGTTGCATCGGTTTGAGTTCTCCCCGGAGATTCGAGTAAGTGAAAGTTTGTGAGCTTATTTCTCTTGGGTTCTTGGAACCCTAGACGGCTTTGTGGCTTTGTGGTGCCTTTGTGGCTATTCTTGGGAGCCTCCAATTAAGTTGTGGATGCGTGCCCCAAGATTTGTGTAAAGGCCCGGTTCTGCCTTGAGGAACCCCTTAGTGGAAGAGTGAGCTAGGCCTTTGTGGCGCAAGCTCACACCGGAGAATAGGGTGAGGCCTTTGTGGCGTTGGTTAGGCCTTTGTGGCGATACCACACCCCTCCAACGAGACGTACTCCCTTTCAAGGGAGGAACTCGGGAATACATCATCATCTCCACGTGCCTCGGTTATTTCTATACCCGAGCTCTTTACTTATGCACTTTACATTGTGATAGCCTTCGTGCTTGAAGTCATATATCTTGCTATCACCTTGTTACTTGTATTGCTTAGCATAAGTTGTTGGTGCACATAGGTGAGCCTAGTTTATTTAGGTTTTGTGTGCTTGACAAAATAAACGCTAGTTTAATTCCGCTTTTGTTCAAGCCATTCGTAAAATTTGATATCGCCTATTCACCCCCCCCCCCCCTCTAGGCGACATCTGTGTCCTTTCAGCATCCCCAAGCTTTGATGCTTGTACTTCTTGGATATTTCTTGGGGTGATGCATGGGCATCCCCAAGCTTGAGCTTTTGTCCATTCTTTAACTTATCTCATCATTCTCCAATCCCTACACTTGAAAACTTCCTTCATCAAAAACTAAACACAAATCTATTAGCAACATTAGTGTAAGCATAACATATAATCAACCTCTTTTTGCTTCAGGTTTCAACCCAAAACCACCACATATTAAGTATATACTACTGTATCAACTTCCCCAAAAGTTCCGTGATCAAAAGAACTCAAAAGAAAGCGATAAAGTGGCAAACACAAATATTGGCAGAAATCTATCAAAACAGAACAGCTGACAAAGGTAGAATTTTTAATGTGTTTTCTGTTGCTCAAATCAAAAAGTGTTCAACTAATGAAAGTTTGGATATAACCTGAGGCATATGCACAAGAAATCGCAGGTCCAAAAGATATACAGAGAATTTTCACGAATTTTTACGGTGCAGCACCGAAAACTGTTTCAGGACAGCAACATCCCCAAATCTTTACCTCACTCAAATTAGAGGCTTCTCTTGGCACAAGAATGAAATAAAAAGGATAAGGAGAGTTCATTACAGTAGTAATGACTTCCAAGACTCAAATAAAAGAAAAAGTACTGAAAATAAAACATTGGGTTATCTCCCAAGAGTGCTTTTCTTTAACGCCTTTGAGGTAGGCGCAGAAAATTGCGAATCAAGTAACATCAAGAGATGAAGCATCACTTACCTCAGTAGGCACTTTGGAAGTTCCTGAAGATGATTCAACCCGCAAGTCACTCTTAGTTGAACTAAAAGTCTTACCAATTTTAAGAACATGTTGAGGCTTAGGCGCAGAAACCTTGGGAACATACATAAATTTTTGCTCTTTTCCAATAAATACTTTCTCTTTCTTAAATTTAAGAGAAGAGAAGATTAAACTAAGAGTTTCCATAGACTCCTCTAGTTTACCAATCCTTAAGTTTTGATTATCAAGAGTAGTGCTTGCCTCTAAAACGGTGATTCTCTTACCAATATTTTCTATTGATTCACTAACTCGGCTAGCATTTTCTAGGACACTTGGCAAACTTTTCTCTAAAGAGCTGAGCTTTTCTAACACCTCCTCCAAGGTGGTCTCAGTTTTAGCAACATGAATAGGTGGTATTCCCACTAAACTTTCAATTATAGTGCATGCTTCTCCAGCGGGAGTACCCAGAAAATTACCTCCTGTAAGAGTATCAAGAACATACCTATTCCAACTAGATATACCAACATAAAAATTTCGAAGGAGGATCGTGGTAGAGTGCTTTTTTGTACACCTGTGATGGGCATTGTTAATACGGTACCAAGCATCTTTTAAACTTTCTCCCCCTTGTTGCTTAAAACTATGAACTTCTACTTCAGGATTACTCATTTTAGCAAAGACTAAGAGCAAGAAAATAAAAGCAACTATATAAAGTAAACTAATTTTTTTGGGTTTTTGATATAAAACAATGCAAGTAAAAATAAAGTAAAGCAAAACAAATAACAAAGTAAAGGATGTGCATGCGAAAAACTCCCCTTGCAGAGGTCTTTCACTTCTTCCCCGGCAACGGCGCCAGAAAAGGGCTTGATGGCTGGCGTGTAGTTGATGATGATTATGGCCAGATAGTTGGGAAACTCCAAGCGGAAAGTATGATGAGCACAGCGGCAAGTCTTTTCCCTCAGTAAGAAACCAAGGTTTGTCGGTCAGGAGAAGAGCAAACAGTATGACTGAAGGTGATGCTTGATAGCCTAGTGACACTCCAACAAGGGCGCCGTTTACGACACTTGTTGACTCGTCTTCAGCCAGTAGCAACGCGGAACCCGCACACAATACAACCAAATACTTTGTTCCCAACTTACGATGAGGTTGCCAATCTCACCGGTTTGCTTGAAACAAAGGGTATGAGCGTATCGAGTGGAAAGTGATAATAATAATATGCGAGTAAAGTAAACAGTGCGAGTAAAGTAAACAGGTGATAGCAATATGATGGAAATAGGACCGGGGTCCACAGTTCACTAGTGGTGTCTCTCCATAAAATAAATAACACATGCTGGGTAAACAAATTACAGTTGGGCAATTGATAGAATAAAGATAACGTGATATGTCAAGAAGATCACTATGCGATTTACTCTGGGCATTACAACAAAATACATAGACCGCCATCCAACTGCATCTATGACTAATAATCCACTCTCGGGGATATCATCCGAACACCCCATGAGTATTAAGTTGTGAACAACAGATAATTGCATTAAGCAATGTGTGTAATGTAAACAAAGCATATGCCCTCGAGCATATGAATGTTGTTTTCTCCCTAGTAGCAACAGCACATCTACAACCTTAGGGGTTTCTGTCACTCCCCCAGATTAAATAGAGGCATGAACCCACTATCGAGCATAAATACCCCCTCTTGGAGTCACTAGCAACTACTTGGCCAAGATAGCTACTAACAACGGAGAGCATGCAAGATCATAAACAACATAGAGATAACATAAGATATATTTCAGTATAGCAACTCAATCATAACACCAATATTCATCGGATCCCAACAAACCAAACATGTAGAATTACATAACGGTGATCTCAATCATTTAGGGCAGCTCATGAGATCTAAACATGAAGCACATGGTGGAGAGGACAACCATCTAGCTACTGCTATGGACCCATAGTCCAAGGTAGACTACTCACTCATCGCTCCGGAGGCAAGCATGGCGATGAAGAAGACCTCCGGTGGTGATTCCCCTCTCCAGCAGGGTGCCGGGAAGAGCTTCTGGACCCTCCCGATCTCGGGTCGATGACGGCGGCGGATCGCGATGTGTTTCTGGAAAATTGATCAGGTACTTAGGTTTTTCCCGTCGTGGGGTCTTTATAGGCGAAGGGGCATCGTTAGGAGTGGACCGAGGCTCCCTCACACATAGGGGGCACGACCAGGGGCTGGGCCGCGCTGCCCTGGTGTGTGGAGCCCTCGTGGCCCCACTCCATCTCCTCTTCGGATCTCTGGAAGCTTCCGGGGAAAATAAGACTTCAGGAACTTGTTTCGTCCAATTCCGAGAATATTTCCTGTGTAGCTTTTCTGAAACACAAAAACAGCAGAATACAGGGAACTGGCACTATGGCGACTTGTTAATAGGTTAGTTCTGGAAAATGCATAAAAGTGCCACAAAGTGTAACGAAACATTAGGCAAATTGTGTAAAAACAAGCATGGAGCATCAAAAATTATAGATACGTTGGAGACGTATCAGGTTGCACCAAGATTTTTGGATCGAGAAGCTTGATTCCCACATGATATCCACAACAAACCACCTTGTCAAATTCGTGGAGCTTTGGTCTTTGGTAAATGAGATACATCTTGTCGAAGGCACCAAAGATGACATCACGTGGAAATTCACTACGCCTGGGGAATACTCGGCGTCCTCAGCATATAATGCGCAATTTGAAGGCATGGTCAATGATGGCACGGTGATGAATGGTGCCAGAAAACTTGTTGGCGTGTAGTTGATGAAGTAAATGACCGGCCAGTTGGAAACCCCAAGAGAAGGTTTGATGAATATAGCAGCAAGTTTTCCCTCAGTTACGAAACCAAGGTAGTCAATACAGTAGGAAAAAGCCAAACTCAAGAAGGTGATGCCCGCTAGCTCCGCGACAGCTCCGGACAATTTATAGGGCGCCTAGTCCAAGCTTTGCTTTGCGAGCGGCAACGTGGAACCTGCACACAACACAACCAAATACTTTGTTCCCAACTTACGATGAGGTTGTCAATCTCACCGGTTTGCTATAAACAAAGGAATGAGCGTATCGAGTGGAAAGCAATAGTAATATGCGAGTAAAGTAAACAGTGCGAGTAAAATAAACAGGTGATAGCAATATAAAGGAAATAGGACCGGGGTCCACAGTTCACTAGTGGTGTCTCTCCATAAGATAAAATAACACATGCTGGGTAAACAAATTACAGTTGGGCAATTGATAGAATAAAGATAACGTGATATGTCGAGAGGATCACTATGAGATGTACTCTGGGCATTACAACAAGATACATAGACCACCATCCAACTGCATCTATGACTAATAATCCACTTGTGGCGAATCAATCCGAGAACTCCACAAGTATTAAGTTGCGAACAACAGATAACTGCATTAAGCAAAGTGTGTAATGTAAACAAAGCATATGCCCTTGAGCATATGAATGTTGTTTTCTCCCTAGTGGCAACAACACATCTACAACCTTAGAGGTTTCTGTCACTCCCCCAGATTAAATAGAGGCATGAGCCCAACTCTCGAGCATAAATACCCCCTCTTGGAGTCACTAGTATCTACTCGGCCAAGATAGCTACTAACAACGGAGATCATGCAAGATCATAAACAATATAGAGATAACATAAGATAATATTCAGCACATCAACTCAATCATAACACCAATATTCATCGGATCCCAACAAACACAACATGTAGAATTACATAAAGGTAGTCTCGATCATGTAAAGCAGCTCACAAGATCTAAACATGAAGCACATGGTGGAGAAGACAACCAACTAGCTACTGCTATGGACCCATAGTCCAAGGTAGACTACTCACTCATCGCACCGGAGGCAAGCATGGCGATGAAGAAGACCTCCGATGGCGATTCCCCTCTCCGGCAGGGTGCCGGGAAGAGCTTCTGGACCCTCCTGATCTCGGGTCGACGACGGCGGCGGATCACGATGTATTCTGGAAAAGTGATCGGGTATTTAGGTTTTTCCCGTCGGGGGGTCTTTATAGGCGAAGGGGCATCGTCAGAAGTGGACCGAGGTGGTCTCACACATAGGGGGCGCGGCCTAGCCCTGGGCCGCGCCGCCCTGTTGTGTGGGACTCTCGTGGCCCCACTCCGTCTCCTCTTCGGTTCTCTGGAAGCTTCGGTGAATTTTGGATGTTTGGCTTTTGTTTCGTCCAATTCCGAGAATATTTTCTGTGTAACTTTTCTGAAACACAAAAATAGCAGAAAACAGGGAACTGGCACTGTGGCATCTCGTTAATAGGTTAGTTCCAGAAAATGCATAAAAATGCCACGAAGTGTAACGAAACACTAAGCAAATGGTGTAAAAACAAGCATGGAGCATCAAAAATTATAGATACGTTAGAGACGTATCAGCATCCCCAAGCTGAGTGTTCTTGGCAAATGAAAAGCAAGGAAACTTCTCCAAAAGGAATTTGTTGGGGTCCAACCATTTATTGCAGCAAACAAAACTAAAGAAAACTAAAAACTAAAAACAACTGACGCTCCAAGAAAAACGCATAATGCATGAAGCAATAAAAATATAGTGTGTTGAAAGGTGACCTGATTTTTGCCGATGAAGAAGGGGTGCCTCGGGGGCATCCCCAAGCTTTGACGCTTGTACTTCTTGGATATTTCTTGGGGTGACATGGGCATCCCCAAGCTTGAGCTTTTATCCATTCTTCAACTCATCTCATCATTCTCCAATCCCTACACTTGAAAACTTCCTTCATACAAAACTAAACACAATTCTATTAGCAACATTAGTGTAAGCATAACATTGAATCAACCCTTTTTGCTTCAGGTTTCAACTCAAAACCACCACATATAAAGCATATACTACTGTAGAAACCTCCCCAAAAGTTCCATGATCAAAAGAACTCAAAAAGAAAGCGATAAAGCGGCAAACACAAATATTGGCAGAAATCTGTCAAAACAGAACAGCTGACAAAGGTCGAATTTTTAGAGGGTTTTCTGTTGCTCAAATCAAAAAGTGTATAACTAATTAAAGTTTGGATATAACCTGGGGCATATGCACAAGAAATCGCAGGTCCAAAAGATATACTGAGAATGTTCACGAATTTTTACGGTGCAGCACCGAAAACTGTTTCAGGACAGCAACATCCCCAAATCTTACCTCACTCAAATTAGAGGCTTCTCTTGGCACAAAAACGAAATAAAAAGGATAAGGAGAGGTTATTACAGTAGTAATAACTTCCAAGACTCAAATAAAAGAAAAATAACTGAAAGTAAAAACATTGGGTTATCTCCCAAGAGTGCTTTTCTTTAACGCCTTTGAGCTAGGCGCAGAAAATGCGAATCAAGTAATATCAAGTGATGAAGCATCAAGCTCATAATTTGCTCTAAGAATAGAGTCAAAAAGCAATTTCTTTCTCTTCCTAGGGAAGTGTTCCATACCTTTCTTGAGTGGTAATTGATATTTGATAGTGCCTTCCCTCATATCAATGATGGCACCTACAGTTCAAAGAAAGGGTCTTCCCAAAATAATAGGACATGAAGCATTGCATTCAACATCCATGACAAGAAAATCAACGAGAACAAGGTTATTGTTAACCATAATAAGAACATTATTAATCCTTCCCAAAGGTTTCTTCTTAGCAACATCAGCAATAGGGACATCATAATAACACTTTTCAAGAGGTGGTAAATCAAGCATGTCATAAATTTTTCTAGGCATAATAGAAATACTAGCACCTAGATCACATAAAGCATGGCAATCAAAACCATTAACATGCATATCAATGATGGGTTCCCAACCATCTTCTAACTTCTTGGGAATAGAAGCTTTTTGCTTCAACTTTTCATCCCTAATTTTCATGAGAGCATTGGTAATATGCTTAGTAAAAGCAACATTTATAGGACTAGCATTGGGAGTCAAAGCAAGCTTTTGCAAGAATAAAATAACTTCAGATATATTGCAGCCATCAACATCAAAATCATTAAAGGAAATAGAGCTATCATCTCCCACACTCCGAAAAATTTCAGCACTCTTTTGAGAAAAAGTTTTGGCTGTTTTGGGCTTTTTAACACTAGGAGTGGGAGTTTTCTCTACACCAATCAAAGTAAGAGAATTGCTAGCATTAGGAATAACATCATTAGAGGTAGTAATGGTACATACCTTCATCTTTCTAGCCATCTCATCTTCTCTTTCCCACCTAGCATGCAATTCTACTAGCATCCTAACATTTTCATCAATTCTAACTTGGATAGCATTAGCAGTGGCAAAAGGATTGTTCTCCTTCACATCATTAGGCAACACTTTTAATTTCAGAAGTTCAACATCATGAGAAAGGCTATCAACTTTAGAAGCAAGAATATCAATTTTGCCTAACTTTTCCTCAACAGACTTGTTAAAAGCATTTTGCTTACCGATGAAGTCCTTGAGCATTACCTCAAGCTCGGAGGGCGCGACCCTAGTGTTGTTGGAGGAATTACCATAAGAGTTACCATAACCATTACCATTGGTAGAGGGATACGGCCTATAATTGTTACTAGCAAAATTGTTCCTATAAGCATTGTTGTTGAAATTATTATTTCTAATGAAGTTTACATCAACATGCTCTTCTTGAGCAACCAAAGAGGCTAAAGGAACATTATTAGGATCAACATGAGTCCTATCATTAGAAAGCATAAGCATGATAGCATCAATCTTATCACTCAAGGAAGAGGTTTCCAAAATAGAATTTACCTTCTTACCTTGTGTAGCTCTCTCGGTGTGCCATTCAGAATAGTTTACCATCATATTATCGAGAAGCTTTGTTGCGGCGTCCAAGGTAAGGGACATAAAAGTGCCTCCAGCAGCTGAATCTAGTAGGTTCCTTGAAGAAAAATTCAGTCCTGCATAAAAAGTTTGGACAATCATCCAAGTAGTCAGTCCATGAGCGGGACAATTCTTTATCATAGATTTCATTCTTTCCCAAGCCTGAGCAACATGTTCATTATCAAACTGGCTAAACTTCATAATATTGCTACGCAAAGCTATAATCTTAGCAGGAGGATAGTATCTACCAATAAAAGCATCCTTACACTTAGCCCATGAATCAATACTATTTTTAGGCAAAGACAGCAACCAGTCCTTAGCTTTTCCTCTCAAAGAAAAAGGAAACAACTTAAGCTTAATAATATCACTCTCTACATCCTTGTATTTCTGCATCTCACATAGCTCAACAAAATTGTTGAGATGAGCTGCAGCATCATCAGTACTAGCATCAGAAAATTGCTCTTTCATAACAAGGTTCAACAAAACAGGCTTAATCTCATAAAAATTTGCAGCAGGAGCAGGTGGCGCAATAGGAGTGCAGATAAAATCACTATTATTAGTGCTAGTAAAGTCACACAACTTGGTGTTTTCAGGAGTAGCCATTCTAGCAAAGGTAAAAGCAGATAAGTAAAAACAACTATAAGGAAACTAATTTTTTTGTATTTTTGATAAAATGATGCAAGTAAAAATAAAGTAAAAGCAAAAGTTAAAACAAAGTAAAGGATGTGCGTGCGAAACTCCCCTTGCAGAAGTCTTCTTTTTCCCCGGCAACGGCGCCAGAAAAACTTGTTGATGGCGCGGTGATGAATGGTGCCAGAAAACTTGTTGGCGTGTAGTTGATGAAGTAAATGACCGGCCAGTTGGAAACCCCAAGAGAAGGTTTGATGAATATAGCAGCAAGTTTTCCCTCAGTTATGAAACCAAGGTAGTCAATCCAGTAGGAAAAAGCCAAACTCAAGAAGGTGATGCCCGCTAGCTTCGCGACAGCTCCGGACAATTTATATGGCGCCTAGTCCAAGCTTTGCTTTGCGAGCGGCAACGTGGAACCTGCACACAACACAACCAAATACTTTGTTCCCAACTTACGATGAGGTTGTCAATCTCACCGGTTTGCTGTAAACAAAGGAATGAGTGTATCGAGTGGAAAGCAATAGTAATATGCGAGTAAAGTAAACAGTGCGAGTAAAGTAAACAGGTGATAGCAATATAAAGGAAATAGGACTGGGGTCCACAGTTCACTAGTGGTGTCTCTCCATAAGATAAAATAACACATGCTGGGTAAACAAATTACAGTTGGGCAATTGATAGAATAAAGATAACGTGATATGTCGAGAGGATCACTATGAGATTTACTCTGGGCATTACAACAAGATACATAGACCGCCATCCAACTGCATCTATGAATAATAATCCACTTGTGGCGAATCAATCCGAGAACTCCACAAGTATTAAGTTGCGAACAACAGATAACTACATTAAGCAAAGTGTGTAATGTAAACAAAGCATATGCCCTTGAGCATATGAATGTTGTTTTCTCCCTAGTGGCAACAGCACATCTATAACCTTAGAGGTTTCTGTCACTTCCCAGATTAAATAGAGGCATGAAACCAACTATCGAGCATAAATACCCCCTCTTGGAGTCACTAGTATCTACTCAGCCAAGATAGCTACTAACAACGGAGAGCATGCAAGATCATAAACAACATAGAGATAACATAAGATAATATTCAGCACATCAACTCAATCATAACACCAATATTCATCGGATCCCAACAAACACAACATGTAGAATTACATAAAGGTAGTCTCGATCATGTAAAGCAGCTCACGAGATCTAAACATGAAGCACATGGTGGAGAAGACAACCAACTAGCTACTGCTATGGACCCATAGTCCAAGGTAGACTACTCACTCATCGCGCCGGAGGCAAGCATGGTGATGAAGAAGACCTCCAGTGGCGATTCCCCTCTCCGGCAGGGTGCCGGGAAGAGCTTCTGGACCCTCCCGATCTCGGGTCGACGACGGTGGAGGATCGCGATGTATTTTGGAAAAGTGATCGGGTATTTAGGTTTTTCTCGTCGGGGGGTCTTTATAGGCGAAGGGGCATCGTCAGAAGTGGACCGAGGCGGTCTCACGCATAGGGGGCGCGGCCTAGCCCTGGGCCGCGCTGCCCTGTTGTGTGGGCCCCTTGTGGCCCCACTCCGTCTCCTCTTTGGTTCTCTGGAAGCTTCGGTGAATTTCTGGATGTTTGGCTTTTGTTTCGTCCAATTCCGAGAATATTTCCTGTGTAACTTTTCTGAAACACAAAAACAGCAGAAAACAGGGAACTGGCATTGTGGCATCTCGTTAATAGGTTAGTTCCAGAAAATGCATAAAAATGCCACGAAGTGTAACGAAACATTAAGCAAATGGTGTAAAAACAAGCATGGAGCATCAAAAATTATAGATACGTTAGAGACGTATCAGTCAAGTCTTACATGATGGAGGCGGTGTGGAGGACTTGGGATCTGCTCAAATGCAAGCTTTTCACATGGCTAATCTTGCAAAACCGAGTTTGGACGGCCGATCACCTTCAAAAACGAGGATGGCCAAATTGCGGTATTTGCCAACTTTGCAAGCGGGAACCCAAAATGGCGGCTCACATACTTTTCAAATGCCAATACTCCTTGAGAATCTGGAATTCCATTATTCGATGGCTTGGGCTCACCTCGATGGACACCACATCTTGGGCCAACCACGACACAGTGAAGGAGTGGTGGATGAGCTTCATGCACTCCAACAGCGTGCGGAGGAAGTCTCTTGTCTCCCTCATCTTGCTTCTCTCATGGGAGATTTGGAGCGAACACAACGCTAGGGTCTTCCACAATGTTGCAACCTTGCATACTGTCGTTGTACCAAAGATTAGGGGAGAGATGGCTCTATGTAGCTTGGCGGAGGCCAAAAATTTGGGTTCAATAATTCCGCGAGAGTGAGGCTTTTGTTTGCCGAGCTAGTCTCGATTTTGTAAAACTATTAAATTCCTTCTTTATTAATGAATAGGACAAAGCTTTTGCCCTCTTTAAAAAAACCAATAGATCATGCAAAATAGGCAGGACCGTCTCCATGATCTGAGGGCCCTGGTGCGACTTATAAAATGAGGTCTTAATTTTTGTTCAAACTCAATAACTAGTAAAACAAAATCATAAGTTTACTTCATATATTATATAACTTCAGAATGTGCTATTCCGTACAATGCTCGAAAAATAGCAAGTTTTCATTTTAAAATAGTAAATATAGCACTAAAGCAATAAACAAACCTCATGATCTACCAAAAAGAATCATCCATTAGGTATTTCTTGAAATAAAATCTTCAATCAGTTGATATTCTCTAAGATATTACTCTCAAGTGCTGTTGTCGCCAATCACTAAGTATTTTTTTGTGTCATAGTAGAACACATGTAGGATTTCAGCAACTTAAGTTTAGAAAAGCTCATTTCTGCAGATGCAACAGTATCATGAATGGTTAACAAAATTATGTATGCAATATTAGCGACAACCAAATACAGACGCTTCTCCAGAAACTTCAGAATATCAAGAGGACCCATAGATTTCTCAAGCAAATCTTGGATAAAAATTAACTCCACCACAATTCTTCTCCATCAATATCTCTATGTTTTTCATGCTTAAGTGCAGCCTCAAGTTTGAGACAAGCATCCTTCAAACTCATCATCCAAGGATCATAGCCTATTTGAAATAAACAAGACACCAAACATTTTTTCGTAGTCTTTGTATTGTTCAAATCTGGTGTTAAGGGAAGCAATAGCTTGATCAACAATCTGCAAAAACTAATTTATCCTAAATGACTCCTCTGCAAGATGTGATTCAGTAGGTGCATTAGCTGGCCCCTCCTCAAGCTGTCTTTTCCTTGTAATTTTACTCTTGGTGCGATACCCTAGATTAATGACCATCTCCATTGCAATATCGTTAGCAACTTCCAATGCTTTTGCAAAGCTAGTTTCTCTATACTTAGTGAAAAATGAAATCAGCCCCTGTACAAACTCATTTGCAATATCAATAAGCATATCCTTTGACTGTAGTTGCTTTCTTATCAAATTAATAGAATATAATATTTCATATCAGATGATTACATAAACTAAAAAATCAAAGTCAACAAGTTCATTTTCTGCCAATGATGTAGCTACACTACTTGTCATTGGATCCTTATTAGTTTCAGCCACTTGTAGAAAAGCCTCCCTTATATCTGAAATTTGGAACCTTATAGCCTTAACACAATCAACATGACTCTCCCAATGGGTAGCTGGCAATGAATTGAGAGTCAATCCCGTTATATTTTCTTTAAGAATTTTCCACCTCTTAGTAGAATTAGAAAATATTGTATAGATGCGCTGGTTATTTCAATAAAACCAGTTGCATTACGACAAAAATTTCCCATATCAAATAGTGTCAAATTCAAACTATGACAACCACAAGCGGAATAGATTTAGTTTCAGAAGTCTGCTTTGTACCCCTTGATGCTTTCCTTTCATATTTGACCCATTATCATATCCATGTTCTCTCACATTGTTTATATCAAGATCAAGCTTCTTTGGTTCCTCTTCTAAAACATCAAATAAACTCTGCCCAGTGGTATCATTCACCTCCAAAAAACGTAAGAAAGATTCCTCTATACAAACAGATCACAAAGATGTATCAACATACCTTGCTATCAAAGACATCTGTTTTTGGTGGCTGAAATCAAGAGTATAGTCTGAGAAGTACTTTGCCTTTTTTACCTTTCAATAATTTCAGACCTAATTGTAGTAGCTAGCAAAGTTATCAACTCATTCTAGATGGAAGGACCAAGATAATGATCATGAGTTCTATCATTGGTAATTCGGTCGACATGCTCTTTCATAACTGGGTCAAATTTAGCCAACATTTGAAAAATCCTAACAAATTGCCATTGGTGTCCTGGTACAACTTGCAAGTATTGCCATGCAGCGCTATGTTATGTTCTCCAACAAACTGTACGATCAAAAGAATTATGTACAAAACTTTCTTCAATGCTCCCTTTCTTTTCAATTTCTCACTCAGCAACATGATCAATTGTTTGCTTATTCTGAAACCTTATACGCAAGTCATACCATGTACTCATATTTGTGACATGTTCTCTACTAGTTTCATGGTGTTGAAGTCTAATACTAAGATGTATCCAGTCATTGAAACTCTCATTTGCTAACAGTCCTCTCACAAGCCTCTTTCTCAATAACTTGCAGCAAAGAAAAAATATTTTGTCAAGCTCTTTGCTTTACAAGAAATTATCTACCACATGTTTCTCCATTTAGAAGAACTCTAGTGTATGCCGATGTGGAAAACCTTCTAGTTTTCTTATCTCTAGGACCATGCTTAATAGATAAGTCTCTTTTAGGACCATTTGCACAAAAATATCAATCATTTTAGGATCAAGACCACCCCAATATCTTGGATCAAATATATCAGGACGTGAAGAGCTATTGGTGTCACCGCAAATAGTGACATCATTAGCTTCAACACCAATATTAGCATCATTACCTTCATCATCAGTTTTAGCATCACTACCTTCATCATCAGGCTGATCATTACCTTCATTATCAGTATTAGCATCATTCTGTTCATCAGGCTATAGTATCCTCAATCTCTTACTTATCACCACGACCATTATCAACATTAGCATCCAGACTTTGATTTTCAAATTTTATTCGAGACTCCTTCACGACAAATCTATCTAGAGCACCCTTTTGAGATTGGACTACTGCTTCTAATATCTGTCTTTTCTTCTTCTTTTTGCCACCCGATTGTGAATTTGGCCATCTCATAATCACACTGTTTCACAAATTAACAAATTTACAAAATAATTTACATGAGTTGCAGGCAGTCAGGCCGGAGGCAGTAGGACAACAGGTTTGCAGCGATGAGCGATCTTACTGATTTTCCTTGACGTGTGACGCTGTGAACTACAGAACCCTCAGGGCCAATGCCTCGTTCCGGTGATCAGATCAATCGCTGGCTGATTGTCAGGCTGGCTTGAACGTTGGCCGATCATCATGTTGTTCGATTGTTGGTCGATTACATCAGACTGTTTGACTGCTGGCCGATCGTCAAGCTGGTTTGATGAATAGGCCAGGCGATGAGTGAAACTATGAAACTACACGAACGGCAGGCTGGGAGGCTGCGACCTAGAGATCTTGGCAGTCAGGGTGGAGAGACGGATCAATTGGGAGGCAGGCAAACATGTAGAGCCGAATTTCCAAACTGATCAGATCGATCAATCGACCGTACGAGATCATCCTACTGGGCCTAGCCCCCCCCCCCCCCCCCCCCCCCCCCCCCGAAATTTAGGGGCCTGCCCATCGACGGGGCTGAAAATAGGCCTAATGCCTATGTTGGAATTTGGTCTAATATTGGCCTAGCCCATTTAGTCTTTTTCTTAATTTCTAGAAATTCAAAACGCACATGTGGTCCATTCATTCATGGCAAAAGGTGAGAAAAAAGTCTAGTCCAACATTATTAATTTAGAACTTATATATAAGGTGATCTCTTCTACTACTTTTTGTATGAGCATGTGAGAAAAGGACTTCTACACGCATGCGCCTCCTCCGACGCCCGCCTCGACATGTCACGCGACGCAGGAATGAGGCGGGTCTATCTTTTTGCCACACATGAGTGGGATATGAATGATAGCACAGAACCTGAAACATTTTGCACATGTGGACAATGAATACAACGCGACTCGCTGCCTGTTCGGTTCACCTCCTGTCGGCTCTTTGTTTCTCCTCCTAGCGCGACCTTTTCGTCTCCTCTACTGTGTCTATATATTAGGGGTCGCTCCTCTCTGAGATATATACCAGATGCCTATATGCGCCCACCACTCGGTTTTAGAGCTTTGCGCTGCCGCTCAAGACTTCCCATTCTATCCGCCGGCATGCACCGCTGGGCGAGACAGTAGGCCTACGAAACTCCGCCTCTTATGATCGAGAGAGACGATAAGGTTGAGGAGACTTCAGCGACATGTCTCTGACCGGTAACAGCAATGGTTCCTCTTCTTCACCGAAACCGTATGTGATCTTCTATCATCTGTTTTAGATCATCGTGCAAATCTTGTTGTTATCCATCTATTTAGACGTGTTGTTTATGGTACCCTCTGCTAGATTACATGACTAGTTCAATCACTATCTTTTTAGTCATGTTTTATCTACTGTTTTCTTGGACTAAATTATGTAAAAAAATTGCTTACATATCTAACAATCCAATAACCTTATTTTAGGCCATTTTCCTGTTAGCTATGCTACGTCTTTGAAGCCCCCTATTTTCGAGGTGCTAATTATAAGAGATGGCATGCAAGAACAGTTACAGCCATGATATGCTTTGACGCAACTAAGGGCAAGCCACTGAAGATGCTATTGGCCATGTGGTGATTTTGTGAATATGAGATCTTATGAGTAGTTTGCAGTCACCTCCAAATCGATGGTTTATTTTATTCCTCTCCTTTTAGGGAGCACTGGGAAAGTGAAGAATTGTGAAGTGACCCACGGGTGTGATTTTGATCTCCAACCGACAACGTGACCCACCAATTTTAGCCAGGAGGAAAAGCTAGGACCCAAGTTTTTACCATGGAAAATTGTGATTATTTTTTCTTGTACCAGTTTTGAATGTATGGGACAACAACGGCAGTTTACATTTGGAAACTTATATGTAGCCGGTGTTACACTCTGGGCGAGGTTTTTACCATGGGAATTTGTGGTTATTTTTTCTTGTACCAGTTTTCAATGTATGGGACAACAACGGCAGTTTACAAATGGTATATTTGGAAACTTATATGTAGCGGTCTGACCATGCTCGAAAGGCAACACAAGGAACTACTCGATCAATAGACTATCTCGATACTACACCTATTTGTTCAATAATCCAGCCCCTTATGAACTCACCGCGACTTGTAAAACTAAAATATAGTGCCTTATATACACCTATGGTTTGGGCATTTCACTTGAGCATGATGAAATCAATCTTCCTCGCTCCAACATGCAAATCTTCCTTCGACCACCTTTGCTCGGTATACCTTTCAGACTGCTCCCCAGTAAGCCATAATCGGGAAACTCATGGGCTTGCAAGGGCACACGATCTTTGTAATACCTTTTACTAAGAGTATTCCAAAGTGAATCTGTACCAGCCACAACTCTGCATACCTGTAAAGAGGTCTGATTTTTCATCAAGAAAATGAAATGAGGGGAACTTAACCTCAAAGGATGATTCAGTACAATAGATCATATTCTCAAGTAATGTCTCAAACAAATCATGAAATAATTACTCTGGACTCTACTAAGTATTAGAAGATCCATAGAAAATCGCCATGAAGTTTGCATGCATATAACTGTAGGAATGGAACTCCAAGCTCTAAAAAAATGCATGTAGATCTCAGATCTGTTAATTTTAGGTGTTATCCTTGCGGAATTAATTTGAAATTTATATGCATGCTTCACGCAATATTATGAAGCTGCCATAATTTCCCCTGACATGTGGGAGGAAAGTCAACCCTACTCTGGACCCATGAGTAATGGAAGGAGATGCCAGGCTGATCGTTCCACACCGCAAGGCTACCACGGACCCTGACCCCAAAAGTGAAAGCAATGGGGCTGATATATTAGGCCACATTTTACTATTGATCAAGGACATAAAGTTCTCCTGTCATGCTGTGTAATGTTTAGACTTCATATTGTACCTCGAAATGTTCATCAGAAGATTTATTTGCTCTACATAGAGAACCAACCATGTCTAAGATACAAATAATTCATACACCACTACTGGGAATTTCCAAGTCTAAGTCTATTTCAATAGGCAAAGCCAAATATATGAGCATACCAGGAGGAAAACACACACAACCTTCAGTCAGAAAATGACAAACTATCCCAGACCATTAACTATGCTCACCAAAACGAAAGTGAATTTCTGAACAACCTTGGAAATATCTGAGAAAAACACTGTTATACATGTCCAGACTAGCAGTACCTAGGGGGAGGTATGCAATTCACCGAACAAATATCTTCTGTGTTATCCAAGCAAACCCAACTTTTTTACCCATTGTCTAGGATACTAGATGGTATGTAGGAACTCAAGGGTGATAGTATTAAGCTTTGGAATCTCCATTTACAGATACCTCCAAGTGTCGGGAGCCGACAAGGAATTTGATTTGTCGCTAAGTATTCTACAGTAAAAAATGGCTATAGATAGAACTATTCTTTTCCGTTTGTTGAATATAGTAAATTCTTGAAGTCACAGCACTACTATAAAACCGATTCAGAAGTTACAGGCTTACAGCAATACCATAAACCGACGCTACACAGCTGGTCCCTGAAGCCGGCTCACTATTTCCTCTGCTCTAGCTTGTATCTCTTTTATAAATTCAACAAGTACCCGTTGCTGATAAGAACCTCCTTCCTGCAGAAGAAAGGGGGTAATAAAGATGGACAAAATTGTGAGAGTGAGGATGTTCACGACAAGGCACTGACAAGTTAAGTTATTTTCTCTGTAGAAACTCAGAAGGTTATGAATCTTACCGTGCGAATCAAGATTCTCTCAATTCTCTTCTTTGTAACAGCGTGGAGTTCTTCAGGTGAAACATCTCCCTTTCCAACTGTAAGTCCATCAAGCAACAGCTTGTTCCAGTCATTTTCAGGAGCTGCATTTCCGCAAACTAAATATATCAAAGGCGGTAATTATGGAAACTATGAAACAATATCTTTTCTGTAACACTCATACCCTCTATTATCGATTCAAGAAACTTCTCAGGCACTACAACCTCTTTCCCTGAGAAAGTTAACACAGACACTTAGGAATCGACCAAAATGCAGTTATTTCTCAACAATTGAAGCTGGGCAGCATAAAATGGATTCACACACACACACAAAGAAGAGATTACCTTTATAAGCGTAACTGCGCTTTCGGAGAAAGTTGGAAGCATATAGTTGCAACACTTTTTGCAGCATTGCTTGAAGCCCTGGCTTATCTCCATCACCTTTAACCTAAACACATGTAAATGCTAATAATATTAAAAAAATCTATTGCTATCATAATATAATAACTCAAAACTAAGAGCAGATTTGGTGCACCCGAGAACCAGTGCTCCTAGTTTTTGAAATATTTGAAAACTGTACTTCTGTGTTTCAAAAAATAATAAAATTTAGTCCACGAATACATACACATTCTTGAATACTCGTGCAAAGTTTCAGTAGAAATTGCGTTGTATTTTGAGCTACAGAAAAAAAACAAATTTGTGGCTGTATATAGGGATAGAAAAGTCAGATTTTTGTCAGAAATTTGTATTTTTGTATAGCTCAAAATACAACATATTTTCCTCCAAAATTTCTACCGTACCTTTGGAATATCTATATGAATATGAATATTTAATTTCAGATTTTTTGGAATCCCAGGATTATGTATTTTGAAAACCGGGAGCACTGGTGCTCATGTGCCAAAGGCACTTTTCGTGAAACTAAAAAGAAATAAATAGTAAATAGTACCACTTACTTGCCTAAGCTGGGCATTAACTTCTGACAGAAAACTCTCATCTAGCTGCCCTTCTTTTTCTCTATTTGATATTTCCTAGGAATAGCAAGAACACATTGAAAAATCACATCAGAATATGGGGTAAATATCATCATTCCATTGTAAATTAATAGTGTACCTTAAAATTAGACTGTTACAGCTAAATCTTGGAAAACCTTAATCTTCTGTAAATAACAGCAGGGCATTGCAAAGTATAAATAAAACTAAATTATATAAGAAGTAGAGATGTGAATATATTTGCAGTGATTATCACATCTGACAACTATAATTTCGAAGTGAACTACTGCATATGACATTGAAAGAAAGGCTCAACTTCAATACTTCAAATGCCAAAAAAAAATGAAGAACTGAATGCCAATAGGGAGCATTGACGCGTGGTGTACACAAGTGTTTTTGCTTCATGTCTGATGCCAAACTTGAAATGCATAATGGTACGAAAGTTAACATGACTAGAGCACAAGACTGCATGTCAGAGAATAGCTTGATGGTTGTTATTGACAGGGTTTTTTAAAGATAGATTCAACGAAAGAACAGTCTGAACAAAAGAGACTTTACTTTCTCCATCAATTTGAGAGCCTCTGGATTTCTTGGTGGCCACATCACATCTTCTCCTTCTTGCATAATAGGACTAAGAATTGCCTTCAGAACATCAGTTGACTGTTCAATCTTCTCCTGAACCAAAAGGATTAATTAGCAGCATGCAAGGCACATGTAGCAATCACAATAAAATACGAAAGCTTCAGGATTTCACATCAGGTCACTGACAGTAGCACTAAAATGAAAGTCATGCATGACAGACCATGGTTCTTACATCAGTCTTGTGGACGACACGGTCAACTATGTTCATGACATTCTCCGCCAGTTCTTCGTAATCTTTCTAAAACACGAAGGGAGACGGAAATCCAATATTCATTAAAAAATCAAGCTAAAAGGAGAATGATATCCGAAATTAGTCAAAATAAAGAATCACAGATGTGAAACCGTACTTTATCATCATCCGATTTGCACAGATCAATCCTAGCAGCCAGCCGAACCCAGAAACCCTCGCTAAATGCTAGAATATTTTCAACCACTATTAGATCAAGCTGTTTGCATATAAGAAGGGTACATTAGTTCCTTAATCTGGTACCTTTTATGTATAAAATAACATTATACAAGAAAGGATTTTGACAATTGATTCAAACAAAGAACAACCCTCCTGAAATATTTCCAATGAGGACTCACCCTTTACAATATAGTATGCATACTACTCCAATTTATCCACATATATGGGAACACTTCGAACACGCTCACATGTATAAGTAAAATCTGACAGCTAATAGGTATATTCTATAGTTTAAGTAGATAATCAAAAGTCACCAACCAATTACCAGCTTGGTTTTACAAATTTCAAAAGAATTCACGATAAGGATGCTCGAAGTACATATATTTAGTTACAGACTTAAGGTTTGACGAAACTGAAGTGTAGGGAAAACTGCAGCTTGTCCTGACAAGAAAGATCAGTCAGACTGAAGATATACACCATGCTTTACCTCTCTGGGATTTGCGTCTCGCAGCATATCAATCAGCCTATCCACTTCAATTGTCTTCTTGAAGGATTCTTCAGGACCTTTAACGGCTGCACATAACAAAGTGTTCCTGTTTTAATGAAACATAAGTTCTTGGCGAATTATGGGCATTTAACCGTCACACCATCCACACAATCTGTAAGTAAAATATTAAACGTTTGAAAGTAAAAACACAGGATGAACGTGAAATGACAGTGTAGTATCAGAGTTTACGAACAACCATACCATGATACCTACACAACAATTAGAATATTGCATCACTACCAAGAATAATGTGAGTTTCTAGAATTAGTCAGGGTAGCTGACAAGTGCAGTGCTGTAGTATGCATCTACTTAAACTGCCACTGTCAAGAAGTAGATGGAGCATTGATGTAATTTGGTGTTTGGAAGTTGTGAGGTCGAATTGTTCTTAATGTACTTTTAGACTCATATGTAACATTTGATGTGATATAATATGAATGTCAGTTGTTCATCCATTGATCTATGTATGTACCACTTCAGCCAATCACTTACTGATGCAAAAAGGAAAGAATAACGATGTGATCATTAATTGATGTTTGACTGAAATGGGTTTCCTTATGGAGTGATTATGATAGAAAACTGCAGCTACAACTCTTTCCCTTGCATACTTGTAATTTTCTTCTTTCTTGTGTTTCCGCAGCGTAGCACGGGCACCTTACTAGTTCCTTTTTATTTTACATGCACATTCATTGCTGATATTCAGATAAACATAAACACTGCTACTAGCAGTACAAATTCGAAACTGTGCACACTTCTAAAATTTCTCCAACTCATGTAACATGTATCTCCCAATCCCATACAATATCAGCTAACCAGGTAAGATGAAACAAGTTGAACCATTCAGATAAAATGCCGTTGCTTGCTTCAACCCAGAAGAGTTCAGTATGCACAAGAAAACTAAACTGAAAGAGAACAGAGAGCAAGCACACGACACGAACCGCCTCCGCCGGTAAGCCTGGAAAGTTCTTCTCCGAGGGGAATGCGCGGGGATGCCCCAGCACCAACGACGCAGCGAACCCTAGCCAGTACAAAATCGATTAATTGAAGGAGCCGAACGGGGTCAGAGGAGCCTCCTGAATTGGATGGGGAAGCAAGAAAAAGAGGACGGGGGTGAAGTGAATAGAGCGCAAACCGCAAGGGGAGGCGGGGACGGAGACGGCGGCGGACGGAGGGACGTGGAGGCGGTGGCCAACGCCATCTGCGGGCTGCGGGCGGTGGCGCGGAGGAGGGCGAAGGGAGCGCGCGCGCTTTAGTCCGCTCCACGAATCCCAAATCCAATCCTGACAAGTAGGAGTGGCCACTCGGGTTTTGCTGCAGAAAGCAGAGTTGTACAGCACAAGCTTTGACAACAGTTACATGAAAAGAAAAGAAATACTACTCCTAGTACAATTGTACAAACGTTTTGCACTTCCATTCTATACAACATTAACAAATTCAAAATTTGCACTATTAGCATTTCCATCCAATAGAAAAGACTTGGTCATCTTGGAACAAAACTACATGTCTTCTCTTCTCCAACATCGAGCTGGTTAGATTGACGCTAGCGGCGATCTTCATCTTCGCTTTGATCTTTCTGGACGTTTAGACGGAGACTCTCCTAGCCATTGAGAAGATTCTTTGTGGATTCCTTTAAATAGGCCAGAGGGATGCCCATGACGGCCACTGTATAGTGGCGTGGGGCCAAGTTTGTATGCCGAAAGAACTCGGCGGGCTAGGCATCATTAATCTCCAAAAGATGAACATCGCACTTAAGATGTGCTGGTGGCTAAGCCGAGTGGAGGCCTCTCGGCCGTGAAAAGAATTTGACATTCAGGTGCCACCCATGGTGACGGAGATCTTCAAAGCCGCGACATCTTCAGTGGTGGGGGATAGAGCCTCCACGTTCTTCTGGCTAGACAAGTGGCTTCCAAAGGGGCGCCTAAAGGACCTTGCCCCAAGCCTCTTCGCCTTGATTCCGAAGAGGCTATCACGGTCTCGGTTGGTCAAGGATTGCCTCGACGGAGGATGGCTGGACGACATTCCTGTCGACCTGGATGCCCTTGCCATCGACCAGTTGCTAGCGGTCGCTGACCGTGTGGAGGGGCTGATTGTCACCGTGGGTGTCCCGGATGTATTCCAGAACTGGGGAGTGAATGAGACCTACTCCGTGCAGTCCTGTTACCTAGGCATGTTCCATGAGAGCGTAGAAATGGCAGGTTCTCTGTAGGTTTGGAAATCACGTGCCCCGGCCAAATGCAAATTCCTCCTTTGGTTGGCGGTGCGTGACAGATGTTGGACGGCGGATAGGCTGGAGAGGCGTAGACTCCCATACCCCTCAGCATGCCCCTTCTGTGATCAAGCTCAGGAATCCATCACACACCTATTGCTTGGCTGCGTTCTGGCACGGACCGTGTGGGCTGCTTGCCTATGATGGTGGAATAGAGAGGACCGGCTTCCTCTGTGACGGATCTCACTCGCTGATTGGCTGCAATCCTAGCGTGGGAGGGCTGCAGATATCCAAGACTACTGGACTGGGGTTGCCCTGATTTGCTGGTGCTTCTGGAGGCATCGGAATGACATAGTCTTTGAGGGTGCCACCGCCTCGCCGCACGCGGTCATTCGCAACATCCATAGAGAAGCTGAGCCGTGGAAGACTGCATTGCAGGCCTCTTCAAGGCCGAGCTTGCCTTAGTGGATAGGCAGCGTGGAGTTGCGTTCTCGATGTCTATGTCGACCGCGTTGTACTTTGGCCTCTTGGCCCTTCTTCTATAAAACCGATACATCTATCCACGATATATCCTTGAAAAAATAAGTTGAGCAACAGTTACAATTGTACGGACCTTTTGCACTTCCAATCTACAGTACAACATTAACCAAATCAAAGTACTCCCTCCATCCCGGTTTTAAGGGCATAATTTGCAAATCTCTTAGTCCTAGGTGATCTATGATTGATGGTGAGATTTGGCTCTTTGTCCTCATTTAAAGACCCATTAGCACATGCATTGGGTGTTTGGTCTTGGAAATGCAAAAACTAGCTCATGCAAAGCTGCTAATTAAACACCTTAAATGCTAATATGCCTAAGAGGTGGAGATATTTTGGGATTGCATGATTTATAAATTGTGCCCTTAAAACCGGGATGAAGAGAGTACACAGTATTAGTCTATTAATCATATCCATCCAAAAGAAAGGATGTCGTCATCTTGGAACAAAACTACATGTCTTCTTCTCCACTCCTATCTCACATTCCCTTGTCGTGGACCAAGAGACCGAGGAGAAAAATGCTGGAAAATTTGAGAAAAACTTAAAACATAGACCGAGCTATAAGTAGCTTTTTATTTTTAAATCTTTAAAAAAATTGTTTCAAAGTTTTAAAAAATTATGAAATAAAATTATAGAGGTAGCAAATGATGAATAATACAAACGTGCAAAATCTTAATATGAAATACTTAGTATTCTAGGCTACACAAAAATGATAAAATCTGAATAAAAATTTATTGAAAGTGTATATTTCGACACTATATTATTTGTGACATTTTGTCATTTCTCTGTAGCGTAGAATATAAAATAGTTTATACTAAAATTTTACACATTTGTAGTATTCATATTGGCTATCTCTACAAATTTATTTCAGATTTTTTGAAACTTTAAACTACAAATTTTAAATGTTTAAAATAAAAGATTACATATAGCTTGGTCTATGTTTATCCTCGCTAGGAAAGTTGGCCACTGGTATCACCGATTTCTTGATTGTCCCATTAATTGCTCTAACACACTAGGAATTCACCAATTTTTAAGTATAGCTTCAAAAATTGAGTAATTTATCAAAACAGTTGTGGTCAAAGCAACATTTTGTCATCTCAAATCGTCGGAAGAGAATGACACGAGGGATACCCTACGGAGGAGAAACAAGAACGTATCTGCTACACCTAGTTTTTGTGGTGCATTCAAGTTCTGAAAACATCTCTTAAAGTAATCAAAACATCTAGCAAGAATAGTAGAGTGATAGACTGATACACAAAACCCTTGGCAACCATATTGCCGAAATTCATTCAGTAAATAAATTGGCTCACTAGTTGAGAAAAAAATCCTGCAATGTGTTGTAGGAGGGGTCAATGACCTCGCCCTAATCGATGGAAATTTCATATTGACAAGTCGTGCCACTCTCTTAGAACTCACACGTCGAACTATGAACGCTTGACCATACGAACCAACGAAGGCAGGAAAGGAACATCACGAATCCTTCTAGACTTAATCAAGATCAAACTGGGGCGTCCTTCACATCGCAAGGCTCGATACAAGATCCCAGGAACTGACAACGTTGGACCTGAGCCCTAGAAGGTTCTCAATAGCCCTTCGGGAAATGTTGGAGCACCTTTGTGGGCCTAGTGGCTCAAAAAAAAAAACTAATTCATGTACGTTGACGATGAGTGCTTATCGCATGTGGTGTGCCATTATTGATAGATATTAGGAATGTTCTTAATCCCCACGACACCCTCAAAAGGTTGCCCAAGGTGGCCCCTCTTCCACCCATACTCTGTTTTTCCTGTGGTGCAATTGCATAACTCACCCAACCTCTCTCTCTCTCTCTCTCTCACGACAAATCTGCTTTAGTTCGATTCCAAAATTTGAATTGTCCTTTGATTTGAAACTTCGGTTTATGATATTTGTTTACATTGTGGTTCTTGGTGACATACTCTTATAAAAATGCTTGTTTTCAATCGGCTGAAGCATAAGCCGATCTTCTTTTTGTCGCGTTGCTTTGCCTGCTATTGCTTTTCTCCCTTGTTGCGCACATCCCCGTAGTTGGCATGCCTCCATGCGCACACTGGCTGCTGGTTATTGTTGCTCCTCTCACCAACTGGCTGCCTCCATGCCCAAAACTTCTAATGTTGTCGTTGTTACAGCTAACCTAGCGTCAGGTGCCGTTGATGAGGCTTACCTATCCGCCGGTCGCCATTGCCACGACTCCTACAACCGATGTTGCCAACGTGGACACACTCTGGTCTGGTCGGCCCCCGAGCACACACACCGATGAATGTCGGGGAGCTCGCCCAGGACGTCATGGCAGAGCTCACCGCTGGACGGGAGCTCCCTAACACACAGATAGACCCGGAGAAGACGACGACCGCGAACGGGTTGATTCGGGTAATAAGATGATCTAACTCCACTTGATCTCCGACATGGTGGATTCCTAGCCGGCAGGATTGAATTGGTCAAACTATAATTTATAATATGAAAATACTATAATTTATGACACGATTCTAATACAATAGATTTCATCATAAATCTTAATATTTTTAAGGAAACAAAAACTCTCATGGACTTTATTAGTTACTGAAAAAGTTTGACTTCGACGAAAGCTAGAACACAAAGTAATTGTATGCGGAGAGGGTACTTGCATGTGCTCTGAGGGTAGAGACTGGGTGCTCGGAATATCTTCTCTCAATCACTGCATGAATTATGCATCGCCTTGAAATCTGAAGCAGGTTACTAATTCAGTAATTCCAACAGTGATGATCACGCAGCCTTGGGTGCCAAGTTTCCAGGAAGTTCAGCTAATGTTTTCCACGTCTTTTATACTGTACTGAATTTCGTGGAATGTTGTTAATTAACCAGCACAAGCTTTCGCTGCTGCGTTGGGTGCGGGAGGGAGTTCACCGATACCATCGATACGGTTGACGGGCGATTTAGTTATGTCTTAATGATCCACTAAAAAAAAAGAAAAACGTAGGGGCCAATCTTTCATCCGCGTCTATAAGCTGCAGGTGGGCCCCAATTCGTATCGCACTGTATCTGTTCTTGGCAAGCAAATTCGACCGCCCGAAAATTTTTCTCGCTCGGGAGCTCGTTTCGATTACATTCCGTCGAGTGGCCTAGGCTGCAGACATGGCCGTCTCACTGGTTGCTCTGTCGAGCTCTCCCTTCGTCCTCACCGTCGTGGCCTTCCTCCTCGTCGCCGTCCTCGTCTCCAGGTCCAAGAAGCGCAGCAATGTCGCCGCCGGAAGAATGCTGCCTCCGTCGCCGCCCAGCCTGCCGGTCGTCGGCCATCTGCATCTACTCGGGAGCCTGCCGCACAGGAGTCTCCGGTCACTGGCCGCATCCTACGGCCCGGTCATGTACCTGCGCCTCGGGCGCGTGCCCACCGTCGTGGCGTGCTCCGCGGCCGCGGCGGAGGAGGCCATGAAGACACGCGATCTGGCCTTCGCCAGCCGCCCCAGGCTGTTCATGGTCGACCGGTTCTACTACGGCACCGGCGGCAAGGGGTGGATATCAGCCAGCTTGGCTCAACTCGTAAATACTCGTTAATTAACGAGCTAGCTTGACTCAACTCATTAACTAAACAAGCTCTAGACCCTAACTCGGCTCGACTCAATTAAAACTCGAGTTGGCTCAATAAACTCATTAAGCTTGATAAGAACATGAACAACATTACCACCATAGCATCAATATCAACAATGGACAATAGTCCACAATATAACGTAAACTTTCACATTCAAAAGTTGCTTAGAAGTCCACCATCCCTTACATTAAAAGTGACACCATGAATAATCCAGAATAAAATGGCATCACATAGCTTTTTAGTAGTACAAGTAGCCATATTACGAGCTAAATGAGTTTAACGAGTACTCGTAACTCGACTCATTAAACTCATTTTCTTAATGAGCTAAAAATGCTAGCTTGGCTTGACTCGTTAGTGTCCGAGTTCAAGCTGAGTTGAGCCGAGTTTTTGAGTACTCATTAAGCTCACGAGTTTCGAGTTTTATTTCCACCGCGGCATCGGCTTCGCGCCGTACGGCGAGCACTGGCGCCAGGCGCGCCGCGTCTGCGTGACCCACATGCTCAACCCGCGCCGCATCGTGTCCTTCGGGCGTGTGCGAGGGCAGGAGGTCGCCGCCCTCGTCGACCGGGTCCGCTCCCCCGGCCCCGTGGTCAACCTGAGCGACGAACTTATCGTCTTCTCCAACACGGTCATCTCCCGCGTCATGTTCGGCGACACGGACTACAGGAATGACGGCGCCGAGGGAGGAGCGAGGCTAAGGAAGGTGTTCGCCGAGATCGAGGAGCTTCTCGGCACGGTCCCCATGGGGGAGAAAGTGCCGTGGCTGCGATGGGTGGACGTCGTGACGGGACTAGAGCGGAAGACGAGGAGCGCATTTGATTCGATGGATGGAGTGCTCGAGCGGGTCATCGCGGATCATCGCCAGAGGCGCCGTGGAACTGGGGAAGAAGATCACCGTGACTTCGTGGATGTGTTGCTAGATGCAGCCGAGCTCGACATGGGCGGCATCAAAGCCATTATCCTGGACATGCTTGCCGCCGCCACGGATTCAACGTTCACACTGCTTGAATGGGCAATGGCGGAGCTCATGAACAACTCAGACGAAATGCGCAAGCTCCAGGACGAGATCCGAGCGGCCGTCGGCGACGCCGGCCAAGTCACTGAGGACCACCTGCCCGACCTGCGTTATCTAAAGGCCGTCGTCATGGAGACGCTCAGGCTCCACCCTCCCACGCCGCTCCTCCTGCCCCGGGAGACGCTCGAGGACACCCAGCTGCTCGGCTACCACGTTCCGGCACGCACGCGGGTCCTGATCCACGCCTGGACCATCGGCCGTGACCCGGCGACGTGGGGCGACCGCGCTGAGGAGTTCTTGCCGGAGAGGTTCCTGGAGTACCACCACGAGATTGGGCAGGACTTCGCCTTTTTGCCCTTCGGCGCCGGAAGGAGGGGTTGCCCAGGGGTCAGGTTCGCGATGCTGTCCAACGAGCTGGCGCTAGCGAACCTGGTGTACCACTTCGACTGGGAGCTGGCCGGCGGGAGGAAGACGCCGGTGGACATGAGCGAGCTGCACGGGCTCTCCGTGCGCCTGAAGACTGCTCTGCTTCTTGTTGCTAAACCCTGGTCTGAAGGATGTGGAGTTGAATGAGACAGAATCAATTCAGAAGGAGTATCACATCTCTCTGTTCCATATATATTTGCATAAAGATGGCCAGATGGGTGCTTCTAGTGTTGCAGTAAACAGTTAAACACCCCAACCAGCATCCCCATCCCTGTATCGTAGTGAAGTCACCCATGTTTTGCAGAAACCATACCCCACAGTTCTAATCATTCTCCCCTGAGTATGTCTCATTCAGGGTGCACATGATCCATTGTAAGGAAAATTTGTTCCGCCATATAAAACATGGAGTATTCGGTTGCACAGACTGAAAGTGGAAGTGCAAAACAAAAAGTGAGATTGAGGCGAGACTGAAAAACAAAATATGTCAGTTGTGGGCTGATTGACTCGCAACAAAAATGAATGACTGTAACAACCATTAGTCTATGACCATGCTTCGTGCAATATAGATACTAGTGTACTGCCAAGAAAGTGAAATTCCGTAAAATATTTTTTTGAAACAAAATTCCGTAAAATATTGAAGGCATGGGAGAATTGCCATCAGCCTGACTTATTTTTTCATGCCAGTTGACGCCCGCCAGATAAATTCACTCATGTTGTAGCTATTCCGTTCAAAAAAAAAAATGTTGTAGCTATTCAGAACTCTAACCTCACACCACAGACACTACGTGCCTTCCTAGCTGATTTTTTCTATGTTGCTCGTCAGGTGCAGATAATAACAGGATGTCCTTGCCAGCCTCAAGCGAATAAAAATAGTAATATGCAGTGTCTCTCTCCAGTCTTCGTCCTTACAAAGAAAAAACAATACTGGATGATAGTGCCAATCATTAATTTACTACCAGTAAAAGTTTCTCCCAGAATTACTATAGTAATAAAAGGTTGGAGAAATGACCTACATACCTTGCAATCTACAGTTGGCATACAAACAATAAATCAGTCCTCAATTAGAAGTACAGAATATCTAGCAAACATTCCTTCAAAAGGTTCCCACCAGTTCAAGATTCCCAAAAAGAGTGATATTTATCAGGGAGAAACCTCTGATACTGCTGATATTTTTCCTCTGAAGCGAGCGCAATCAACGAGGAAGCTGTGGAAGCTTCAAGGGTGAAGTTCCTTTCATCAATTTTGGAGAGGTAAGCCCCTGCCCTGGGTACCTCCCCTTTCCGAAATAACATTCTAACCATAGCATTTAGCATACGGGAGTTAGCAGCACAACCATTCTTCTCCATAGATAGGAATAGATCGTCAGCCTCTTCCAGAGACCCTTCCTCTATAAGATTCTTGATCATTAAGCTGTAAGTAACAACATCGGGCACCAATCCTTTGCATGTGATACCATTTAACAAATTCACGGCTTCTTCGTTCCTGCCACCATCCTGTTTGTTTGGGCTGGCTGTGGCTGGTTGCGGCTGGCTGTGCTGCTGTGTAAGGAAAGCTGCTGTGCAGGAAAAGCCGCTGTTTTAAGTTATGTTGTTTGGCAACTTGGCTAGCTGACTGGCTATGAACTACTGAATTGTCTAAAATACCCTGAGAGCTATGAGAACGTATACTTTTGATAATCTGCTACTCCTAGAAACCATATACATATATTACCATGAATATACGTATCCATAACATAAAATATTATAAATTCTTAGAACATTTGCCATGTGCGTACACCATCAAAAGCTCAAAAAGTAGAAGATACGATTCTGCATGTACTGCTATTACGTTCCCTAATCCTAGAAATGTCAATTAACATATCGGGTCTCAACAAAATATTAATCGATCCATGTGCTACTCGATTTGGGTGAGATTCCTGTGCTTGTACTAGATGGGCATGGTGGCGGAGCCGGGCCATAGCAGCACGGGGCGGAGCGCACATGGGCAGAAGAAAAGCAGGGACAGCGCGCGCGATACGGGGAAAGAAACGCGTGTGGAAGCGAACGATTCGGTTTGGGGGTGGCAGTCTTCGGTAAATACTGCAAACAATATGACCAAATGCATATAACGGTTCGGCTGTTATGTGAAAAGCTGCGGGAAGCACCTCAATAGATGCTTTCTCTCGGTAGTGTAATCGGGAGTGTGGCTTTGGCAAAGCTACTAGCGAAGCTGGTTTGTTTGGCTGGGCTTGATGGCTTATTTTTGTGGAAAGCCAGAAAAAGCCTAAACAAACAGACCCTTAAGCAGTGCACGAATCATGATATTAAAAGTCCAAATATCGAGTTGATTATTTGTTGAACACAAGCTTTGAAACATTCTTAGTGCTTCATCAACACAGTTATTTGTACATAGACCTCCAAGAATTATGTTGTGCGTCCTAATATTCAGCTGTATTCTGCTATCAACCATCCTGAGATACAGTTCCTTTGTAGCAACAGTCCTTCCATTCTGAAATAACCCATGAAGCATTGTGTTATAAGTGATAACACTAGGATGCATTTTCTTCTCCAGCATTTCAGTGAAAACAGCTAATGCATCATCTATCCTTCTATTCTTTTTTGAAACTGGGCTGCGGCGGGCTTACGCCAGCCTGAACTTATATAACCAAAGGAGGGGGTCCGAAACAATTACAGGGAAAGAGGACTAAGAGGAAACAAAAGAAAAGAACATCAAAACTAGAACAAAGCTGGAAATACAATCAGGGAGGATCGAACTGTAGACGCTTGCATGCATTGTTTTATTCATAGTATGGTATGATATTGTGGTATCCACCTCTGAAAGCTTCATTTGAATCGACTTGGCACATGCTCATGCATGCATATGACTGAACAAAAAGTCAATTAAGCCTCGATGATCTAATTTGCCTCAGAGTTCTTGTATCATTTTTATGCCTATATTAATTTTGTTTTGTCGCAAGCATGATTATGATAGTTATTGCTCTCTCGATTGTCGCTTCCCAGTCTTTTGCTAGCCTTCACTTGTACTGAGTATGAGCTCTACTCGTGCATCCATTTACCAAAAACCAAGTCTTCCAAAGAGTCCACTATAAATTCCTATGCATGGTATTTGTAAGCCATTCCAAGTAAATTTTCATGTGCTACCTTTCAAAACTTTCAACTACTTCTCATTTTGTGCCACTGTTTTTAGCTCATGGGGACGTAGTGGTCGGAATTGCTATCTTCCATATTAAATTGAGTACCCCTCGACTAGGCAGCTTCATCTGCTCGTCATTAATTTTGCAAGGGAGCTGGTCAGACCATTATAATCTTAATTCTAAAAGAAAGAAAAAAGGCACTCCTCCAATGGAATGTGAAAGTTGGTGGGCACCCGATGGAATCGGTTAGCCATGGTTTGAGAAAGGAAAAAGGTGGGGAGGAGTGCCAAAGCTTTATAAAAGAGCACCAATGTGCCAATTTTCAAAGAACTCGGAACCGCTCTCACTTGTTTATTATGGAAGATAGTAAGTCCCCATTGCTAGTCGTTGACATAGAACAACCACCTCTCAAAAGAACCTTTTATCTCTGTTTTACAAATGAAAAGCTCTAGCACATGTTAAATCACTGCTTCCCTCTGCGAAGGGCCATTCGTTTACTTTTATGTTGAGTCACCATCTTCTAACTTTAAGCACTTCTTGAGAGCATAGCTGTTATTCTTAGTATAATGTGCTTGTCCCAGAACACGGTTAATTGTGGTATAACTTTGATGCTTGTATCTTTGATATTTCTACTTCTAGTCTTCCCTTGGACTTCAGAGGTGCCTCAGCATTTATGTTTTGCTCTACAAATAAAGGCAAGCGGGATACCACTCTTTCATATCATTTATGCATATTACAATCTTGTAGCTTCTCATGTACATGTTACTTGTTATTAGCGCATTGACACTCTTTCATAGATTGCTTGACTATGAGGTGACATTAGTTGCATATTTCTTATTATGAATTGCCTGAGTACTTGATCACATAGTTAGTATATATACATCATATGAGCAAATGTGTTCGTGAAAGTTTCTTTTATCGCTCTCAGTTGTTAACTGAATTGCTTGAGGACAAGCAAATAGCTAAGCTTGGGGGGAGTTGATACGTCCAAAACGTATCTACTTTCCCGAACACTTTTGCTATTGTTTCTCCTCTAATTTGTGTGTTTTGAATACAACTAACACGGACTGACGCTGTTTTCAGCAGAATTGCTCTGGTGTCTCGTTTTTGTGCAGAAATTCAACTTCCAGTAAAAATTCGGGAAAAATCACCAAAAATCATATTTCACCAGAAGACCCACGGAGCCAGAAGACCGGAGGGAGAAGTGACTCGAGCCATTGTCACAAGGTGGTGGCGCGGCCCAGCCCTGGCCGCGCCACCCCTGTGTGAGGTGGCCCCAGGCCTCCTCTCGACCTCCCCTCTCGCGTACATATACCCCCTGACGACTTAAGATCGGGGGACGGCGTTTTTTCCCAGATAGACTTCCGCTGCGCCGCCGCCATCAAAAACCGCGATTCGGAACCAGGAAACTCCGTTCTGGCACCCTGCCGGGACGGGGATTCGGAGGAGATCTTCATCACCATCACCATCGACGCTCCTCCATCGACCATCCATGACTCCCCCATCCATGTGTGAGTAATTCCCCCGCTGTAGGTGAGGGGATGGTAGGGATTGGATGAGATTGTTCATGTAATTTGATATGAGATTGATAGGGCATAGTGCCTAGTATCTTTATTTAGTGCCTATGACATTGTTGCAACTTGTTATGCTTAATGCTTGTCACTTTGGGCCCGAGTGCCATGATTTCAGATCTGAACGTGTTATTATTTCTATGATGATACTTGTTGTTTATGATCTTACCTACAAGTTGTATACACATATTGTTGTCCGGAATCCGAGGCCCCAAAGTGACAGAAATTGGGATAACCGGAGGGGATGGCTATGATGTGAGGATCACATGTGTTCACCGAGTGCTAATGCTTTGCTCCGGTACTTTATTAAAAGGAGTACCTTAATTACCAGTAGTTTCCCTTGAGGCCCTGCTGCAACAGGCTGGTAGGACAAAAGATGTCGTGCAAGTTTCTCCTTGTGAGCACGTATGACTATATACGGAACACATGCCTATGATTGTTTGTACTAGGATGCTTTATCATTATTTATCTGCAATGCCCGTATCTCATTGATTTCATGAATTATCTTATCCATGCAACGCCCGTTATCCATCCCTATGCCTACAGTATTTGTTCCTACTGTTTACAACCGTTACTTCTACTGCTGCTATTTTATTACTGCTGTTACTGTTTTCCTACTGTCACTGCTATAAAACTGTTGCTACTGATAAACCGCTGCGAGTGAGACTATTTCCAGGTGCAGGTGAATTGACAACTCATCTGTTAAGGCTTACATATATTCTTTGGCTCCCCTTGTGTCGAATCAATAAATTTGGGTAATACTTCCCTCGAAGACTGTTGCGATCCCCTATACTTGTGGGTCATCAAGGGTGAAGAAGCCGCCCCTCTCTAGAGGCTTGCAGGAGGAGTTGTTGGAGGACATCGGCAACAATGTTGAAGAGAAAGGAGGAGAGGGGGTCTCCTTGCCGGAGGCCACAACGGCATTGAATCCACCGACCAGGAATACCGTTCAGAAGAACCGCAGTCTGGCTTGTGGTGTTTAGCAAGGAGATCCAAGATCTCCAAAGAGAGGGGAATCCCTTGGCCATGAGGATTCGGTCAAGAGCATCCCAGCTGATGGAGTCAAAGGCTTTTCAGATGTCTAATTTGAAAACCGCAGCGGGAACAGAGCGACGATGACAGGATTGCACAATGTCAGCAGCATAGACGAAGTTTTCAGCAATAGAGCGGCCCAAAATAAAACCAGTTTGGTCGGGATGGACGAGGAAGGGAATAAGGGAACGGAGACGGAGAGTTAGGCACTTAGAGTGAATTTTAAGACAACAGTTTTGAAGAGAGATGGGGCAAAAATTGTCCGGACGGTTTGCGCCAACTTTCTTGGGGAGAAGGACAATGTGGGATTTGTTGATAGGGCGGAGGTCGGTGTGAAGAGAGTGAAAGGCCTGAAGGGCGGTAAGAAGATCATTTTTAACCAAATCCTAGTTATGCTTGTAGAAAGCAGGCCCAAAACCGTCAGGCCCAGGGCTAGAGTTGTCATTCATGGTAAAAAAGAGATTGTCTAATTTCCTCTAAGGAGAAGGGGCGGATAAGGGAGGCGGCCTGGGTGGAGTCAAGGGAGGTGGAGGCAACGAGCTGGGGAAGATCCAGAAGGTCGAACGCAGGGAGGGGGTGCCGAGAAGTTGTTTGAAAAAATCATGAAGGATGGTCGCCTTGGCAGGGTGGGAAAAAACCGGGTCTCCGAGGTCAGAGTCCAGGGCTTTTATTTGGTTCTTACGAAGCCGCCCCGAGGCGCAGAGGTGGAAATACCTAGAGTTCTCGTCTCCGAGTCTGATGTTTTTGATCTTAGCGTGCTGGCGCCAATAGGTTGCTTTTTCATTTATAGTTTGGCTGAGACGATCCTTAGCAAGGCTGCGAAGGCGAGCTTCCAAGGTGGAAAGCACCCTGAGTTCCTCAAGGCAATCGAGGAAAGAAATGACCGCGCGACAGTTCACAAGATATATGGAGGGAAGGAGACGTTGGCGAGCCCAGACACGAGCGGTAGAGCGAACACGCTTGAGCTTAAGGCAAAGCTGACTGACAGTGGAAAGGTGGGAATGGCTGGGGCCAACGCTCAGCCAGTTGCTGGAGACAATGTGGTGAAAATCAGGGTGGCGAAGCCAAGAGTTTTCCAAGCGGAAGACCTTGCTACGGGGGGCGCGAGTGGAAGCTTCGAGGTGAAGAGGAGTGTGATCTGAGGTGGGGCGACAAGAGGAGGTGAGGGTGGAGTCACGGAGAGCAAAGCTCCAGGCCGGGTTGACGAGCACCCTATCGAGACGAGCAAGGATGGGAGGGTCTTGTTGATTGGACCAAGTAAACTGGCGGTCCAAAAGGGGAATCTCAATGAGGCCAATATTATTGATGAAATCATTAAAAAGAGTAGCTTCGGAGGAGTTGAAATTATCGTTAGATTTCTCTCTGGGGGACCGTATTAGGTTAAAGTCGCCGAGGATGGCAACAGAGCCAGAAAGAGAGGCAAAGATCTGCTCAAGAGAGGAAAGGAAAGCGGGTTTGAGATCATGAGTGCAGGGGCCATAGACATTAATAACCGTGAAAACAAGGTTTTCAGACCGGAGGGAGAAGGTCGTAGTGACAGAGTGAGTATCAATGGAGTGGTGGAGCAGTTTGAGTAGTTGATCGTTCCAAGCGGTGATAATCCCCCCAGAGGCCCCGATAGAGGGCTTGAAAACAAAGGTCCGGAGGGAGGGCGGGAGGAAGGAAGCAGCCAGAAAAAGCGAAATATCAGAGAGCTTGGATTCCTGTAGGCAAAGAACCGAAGGGAGGGAGGCGTCAATAGCCGCACGAACATCATCTCGCTTGCGCCTTTGACCAAGGCCACGCACATTCCAGCTTGAGAAGATAATCTTAACTAACATGGAAAGCACGGGGGCACCAAGGAAAATTAAGTCTGCGAAAATAGGTTCTGGGAATTAAGGCGTTACAATAAGGGTTACAAGGGCAGACAGGCCAGCCTGAATTAAAATTCCTAACAGAAACAAAGATAACAGGAGTTCTAAGCTGGGCAGAGCAGTCTTTGGCAAGCAAGCACGAGGCCTGGCAAGGCCGAAAGAGCACCGAGTAGATAGCAAGATTCTCCAGGGAAGACGAAGACAGCGATCGAGTGGAGGGGACCTCGAAGATCCAGACTGGCAGAGAAGGCCTAATCATGGAGACCGGCTGAAAGTACAAGGATGTCGCCTAGAGGGGGGGTGAATAGGCGATTTAAAACTTTTACGAGTGGCTTGACAAATGCGGAATAAAACTAACGTTTAATTTGACAAGCAAACAAAACCTAAATAAACTAGGTTCACCTATGTGCACCAACAACTTATGCTAAACAAGATAAGCAACTATGAGATAGCAAGATATATATAACTTCAAGCACGAAGGCTATCACAAAGTAAATTGCATAAGTAAAGGAGCTCGGGTATAGAAATAACCGAGGCACGCGGAGACAACGATGTATCCCGAAGTTCACACCCTTGCGAGTGCTAATCTCCGTTGGAGCGGTGTGGAGGCACAAGGCTCCCCAAACGCCACGGAGGCTCACCGTAATCTCCTCGAGCCCTCCCACCAAGATGGAAGACCCGACCACTATGGGACACTTGAGGGCGGTCACCGAACCCGTACAAGCTTGGGGCAATCTCCACAACTCAATTGGAGGCTCCCAAGAATCGCCACTGAGGCACCACAAAGCTTGGGAAGATCTCCACAACTTAATTGGAGGTCCCCAAGTAATTGCCACGGAGGCACCACAAAGCTTGGGAAGATCTCCACAACTTAATTGGAGGTCCCCAAGTAATTGCCACGGAGGCACCACAAAGCTTGGGAAGATCTCCACAACTTAATTGGAGGTCCCCAAGTAACCACTAAGCCACTAAGCCGTCTAGGGTTCCAAGAACCCAAGAGTAAAAAGCTCAACGAACTTTCACTACCGAATCTCCGAGGAGAACTCAAACCGATGCACCAAATGCAATGGCAAGAACACACGAAGTGCTCAAATCCTTCTCTCCCAAATCCTACCAAAGCAACAAATGCTATGGAGGGATATGAGAGGAAGAACAAGAAGGAAATCCACAAAGAACTCCAAGATCTAGATCCAATAGGTTCCCCTCACATAGAGGAGAAAGTGATTGGTGAAAATGTAGATCTAGATCTCCTCTCTCTTTTTCCTCAAAAAGATGCAAGAATCATAGGAGGGATTGGGAGGAAGGGCAAGCTCTTCAAGGTCAACAATGGAGGAGAGAGAAATGGAAGAGCCAACCTCCAAATGAGGAAGAAGGGGCTTTATATAGCCCCCGCACGAAATCTGACCGTTACAGGATTTTTAACCCAGAAATTCCGGCCTCGGGGGCGGAATTTCCGGCCCGGGGGCGGAATTTCCGCCCCCCTTATAAAATTTCCGGCCCAAATTTCCGCCCCCCCTACTGCAGGTTGCACCACAAAAGACTTAGCAGAATTTCGCAGGGCCGGAAATTATGGAATTTCCGCCCCCCGGAAATTCCGGTCTCGGGGGCGGAATTTCCGGCCCTGGGGAAAACATCAGTACGAAAACGGCTGTAACTTTTGCATCCGGACTCCGTTTTCGATGATCTTGGGCTCGTTGGAATAACCACAACAAGCTCTACAACTATATTCATAGAAACATCATAGTCCAACAAAGGAGGATGAATCCAATTGATAAAAGGTTTGACTTAGCTATAAAGAAGAACTGCTAAAACCTCCAAACACTAAAAACGCAATAAGAGTTCCATACGAAATCCGTTTTTGATGACCTAGAGCTTGTCATGGAAATAACCACAAGCTCTAGAACCTCACATGGATAAAAGCCAAATAAGAACCAAGAAAGATAATGCCAAGTATGCAAAGGTTTGAGCTCTCTCCGAACGATACAATTAAGTTACTCACTCGAGAGCCCCTCTTGATAGTACGGCTATCGATCCTAAAACCCGGTCTCCAAACTAACACACGAGACCGGTAGAAGAGAAAACCTATCAAGAACAAACCTTTGCCTTGTACAATCCACTTGAACTAGAGCTAGATGGTGACGATCTTGATCTCCTCAAGTTGGACTACCTTTCTTGATTGCGCTTGCTCGGTGAAGTCTTGCGGATTGCTCCCCCATACTTCACTATGGGAGAGACACTAGTAGAAATATCTTCACATGTCCATTACCACCAAATGGACACCGAGCTTCAAGCAAATGATATCTTCTAGATGCCTATCTTGAACTTGCGCCTCAACTTGATCAATCATTGCACTTCATCTTCTTCCTTCATAATGATGATGTCTTGAGAATGCACATGAGATCTCACTCCATCTTATTCCTCAAGACACACTCTATATAGGCTCAACTCCCTTGATCATCACATAGACTTCTTTACTTGCAACTTCTTACAACCTTGAAACCAACAAATGGCTCAAGCGTTGTCTACGGACAAGTCCTACAAATAAAACTCGATGCAAACATTAGTCCATAGGGATTGTCATTAATTACCAAAACCACACATGGGGGCAAATGCTCTTTCACCGGCCATCTCCAGGTTGAGAGCAGAGAGTTGGATGTCACAAGCCTGAGCAAGCTGCTGGACATCATCGATGGGCATTGGCGCATCCTCCTCAGCGGCCACGGCGAGCAGGTCGTCCGCGGACAGTTCGCCACGCCTCGCGGGTGGCATCGCGGAGCCCTCGTTGATCGCCTTCTTGCGAAGCATGGCCTTGTCGATGATGGAAACGAAGTCCTTGGACTCCGCGTTCACCAGGCGCGAGCTCCGGCGCGGCTCAGGAGGGGGGGGTGGCCTCGCGCCAGACCGTAGCTCGGACAGGCTCCAAGCCAGCGAGCCGCGTAGCAGCGATGGGTGCAGCATCCCTCGCCAGAGCAGGCTGCAGAGGTGGAGAGACATGGCGGACAGGAGGATCGAGGACAAGGGTGGTGGCGAGCTCCAGGCGCACAAGGAGGTCAGAACTTGGTTCAGCCCCCCGAGCGAGGATGTCGACGCAGAGCGTGGGGAGCTGCAGAGGCCCCAGCGTGACGATGGAGTCAATAAGGCCAACAGAGGCCGTGGTGAGGTTGGCCACCATTAACCCCTTGCAGCCAGGCTCCGACGCCAGCCGGCGCAGAGGAAGCCTGAAGACGGCGCGCTCGCCCTTGGAGCCCACAACGAACACGTCGAAAAAGCCCAGGCGAAGCTTGACGATGACGCTCTTGGGCTTGGATAGGATGGGGCCACCCCAAACCAGCGGCAAGGGAGGAGCGTTATCCAGCGCCCTTTCCACAGATCCCATCTCGGCCGCGGCCGGCGCAGCAGCAGAAGGCTCGCCATGCGGGACGAGAGGAGGTGGAGCACCAATGGCCTTAAGAATGTCGGCATAGGTCTCGCCACCTTGCAGATGAATCCCTTCCGCCTCGTCGCCAGAGGAGAAGGCCTCTGGAATGGGATCAAAGTCTGGACCATCAGAAGGGTTGGAGCTAGGCGCCAAGTCATCAAAGGCCACAATGGTGACCGCAGCCAGAGAGCCAGTGCTGCAATGGTTTTTGATGGTGAGATGCAGAGGGATGTCGGTGATGGTTTCAGCCTTGACCGTCACCAAAACCGCCGAGAAATTGATGCCAGTGAGGCAAACCGGGTCGATGTTGTGTGGATTGGCAAAGGGGGCAGAGGAGTGGATAATCTGGTTGCGTTCCCAATGCTTGAGAGGGAAATCGGCAATCGAAAGAGCAGCAAGGGTTTCATGCTCGAAAAGGAATCGATTGTCAGTCTCGTCGTGGCGTTCAAAGTGGACCGCAACGTCCCTGCCCAGAAAGGGGCCGTTACCCACTGCATTCTCATGGTCCACAGAGGAGGAGAAGACCGCGATGCGAGCGCCACGAGAGGAGGGGAACAAGGCTACCCTGTCTGGGCCACAGCCGAGGTCAGCTGCCTGGAGGACGAGAGCATCGGAGTCTGGCTGGGGTGGGTTGACAAAGGCAAAGGACAAGTTGTTGAAGTGACGGAGGTCAACCAAAGGCATGTAAACATCCACATAGTCAGGCATGGAGGGCTCAGCCAAATCCTCCGCATCCAAGGCCTCCAGGTCAGAGTCAGGATCAGGGGCATCTCCGAAGGGGACGAAAGCGTCCAGTTGGAGGTGGGCAGCAGGTGCCTGCTCGATGTCGTCCAGGTCATCCTCGAAGACCAATTCCTCCGGGTCTTCTTCCTTGTCGGAGCTGACCGGCAGAGCATCAACGGCCGGCAAGGCGCCGTTGCCCGCAGCAGCATCCAGCGGGATGAAATCATCTTCGACGGCAGGGGCCTCATGAAGGATGGGCTTAGCGAGGTCTCCATCCCCATCGGAGCCGGCGTCGGCCTCCGCAGCAGCAACAGCGGCCGGCATGACCAGGCGGCAGATGGAACGGTTGTGGTCTCTTGAGAAACAGAGGTTGCAGAAAAGGGCGGAGACGACCTCCTCGACCACAGGCGGCACAGCACCCGCATCTTCCGCCATTGGGGATCTGAGGAGCAGAGGTAGACGGGAATGAGGGGTAGAAATTGGAGCCGGAGGAGCAGAGAAATAGGAGGAGAAAGGAGGAGGCAGCTTACAGTCGCGTTCGAGGTGGCCGGAGTGCCTGCACCGGCGGCAGCAACGCGGGTCTCTGCAAGCAGCAACCAGATGGCTTGGCGAAAGGCACCGGAAGCAGCGGCGCTTGAGGTTGCGAATAGGGGAAGGAGTGCGGTAGGTGGGAGGGGTGCTGGCTTACAAGGGGAGGCCGCCACCTCCAAATAGGAAGGAGGGCGCTCGCCATCGGCGCCGGCACGAGCATCCACGGTCCCAAAGAGGGAATTTTGACCGACGACCAGGCGCGGGGGGGAAAGGGGAATGGGTTCTCCCTCCTAGCCAGCCGCGGCAGAAGGCACAGGGGAGGCAGGAGAGCTGAGAGGAGCAGGGTCACGGGGCGCATGGACTGGCCATGGCAGCGGACCAGGGGGTCGAGGAAGGAGGAAGAGGCAGAGCGGTGGGCGCCGTTTTTTTGCCAAAGATGGGAAGGAGATAGCGACTTGACCCTGAGCGGCGGTGCACGCGGCCGACGTAGCCCTAGACAGAGCAGAGGCAGGCGCAGCTGGAGGGATAGGCTGCAGGCTTTGCGGCCCAGAGGCGACAGGAGGGGTTGCGTCATCGGGCAGGATCACGGGTGGGCTGTGAGGCCCAAACAGCCCAGATGCAGACTGAAGCATTTCAGGGCAGTTCAAGGAGAACAGAACAGTGAGCCGGCCATGGCGAATACCTTCGAGCGAAACCAAGAAGCAGGCAATCCGAGGAGAAGCAACAATGAGGCGGAAAAGGTTGTTGGTGATCTCAGAAACGCGAAGCTGTTCAAACGCTGATCCTATCCAGAACTTGAGCAAATTGCACACGGTAGAGGGAGAGACAGGCTCGGAGCCGCCATGGCACACACTGAGATGCACTGCGGACGGCGCAAACAGAGGTGAGCCGGGGGCAATCGGAGAACATACCAGGGAAGAGAAGCGCTCCATGACAAGCTGCAAGAACGCATCGCCCGGGGAGGAGAAGGGTTGCGGCAGAGCTTGCAGCTCCTGAGCCAGCATCCATGGCGTCGACGAGGAGAGGAAACCTTGGCGGTCGTTGCGCTCCCGGGCCTCGCGGAGCCCGCCAGAGGTGGGTGGCACAAGGTGGGTGGGGAGGAGGCTAGTCCTAGGGCTGTCGAGGTGGCCGCCGGCCACCGGGAGGGCGACGGGCGGTGGGTCGCTGGGGTCGCCGGGTGCGTCGCCAGGCGCGTCGCGAGAGCAACCCGCCATCTACTACTCAGAATCCTAGCTTCGCTTGGCCTATCCTTCTATTCTTAGAGTAACCATCAATGAGTGTGGTATAGGTGACATCATCTGGTCTCAAGCCAATAGAGACCATAGTGTCAAATAACTTCCTCACTTTATTCATCTTGCCAGTTAAGAAGTATCCATCAATCAACGTGCTATAAGTATAAACATCAGGCTTAACACCTATGCGTACCATAACGTCAAAGATACTCTGGGCTTCCATTACTCTTCCTTCTTTGCATTGGTGGCCCATAATTGTGTTGAAGAGCACCGTGTTAGGATAGATGCCTTGTTTTATCATTACAGAAAATACTTCTTTAACCTTCTCCCATTTGCCACAAGTACAAAAACCACTGATAAGGGTGGAGAAAACTATGTTACTAGGAGCTAATCCTTCATGTATCATTTTATTGAATTGGGACATCGCATCATCCATTCTGCCAATACTGCAAAGTGCGTTAATTACCGTTGAGTAGTTCACTACATCAAGGTTCAATCCTTGCTGCCGCATTTTTGTAAATATTTGCATTGCCTGATCAACCATTTCCATTTTAGCATATGCATGTATCAGTATGTTGTACGTACGATGATCTGGTGCAATACCATTGCGTACCATCAAATCAATGAGATCATGCATATCAACAAGAGATGGTCTGATAGCATACCCATGAAGCAGGTATTCGAGTGAACCTACACACTAAAAAATGTCTAGATACATTTGCTTCACAAAGCTAAAACATCTTATATTTTGAAACGGAGGGAGTAGATAGTAACATCCGGTTTTTGGCCCATGCCAACCATAGAATCAAAAATCTTCCTAGCTTCATCACATCTTCCCCTCTTGCAAAGAAAGTCTATTAGCAAATTGTAGGTAACAACATCTGGTTGAAGACCATCGCTCAGCATTTTTTTGAAAATGCGAATCGCCTCTTTGGGCTGTGCTGAAGAGCAATATCCATGGATGAGGCTATTATATATATCATTATTTGGCCGAATATCTTCATCAAACATCTGTTGAAGGAGCTCCTCGGCCTTGTCCATTGCTTGAGCCTTGCACATGCCCGAGATGATTGAGCAATAGGTCACAACATTCGGCAAAACCCCACGACCCAGCATTTCAAGGAATTTTTAGAAAAACAGGGAACGCTCCCCGGTTCCATTATGAATAACGAAACCACAGCGTCTTTACACCACACAAAACCCAGTTCACACCCAAGTTTAGAAGCTTAAAGCCTCCTACTTATTACACAAACAGGCATCAGGTGTCCACGACAACCTCTGCACAAACATGAAACTAAACAAAGGAAAGTTTTCCAGCTCTTTTTGACTCAGGGGGTAACTCCAGCACTCTACCAGCGGCCAGGTGATCAACCCATCACGACATGGACCGACTCATCATCAGGATGAGCCTGAAGGTATGTCATCGATGCACGACCACCGTGCTGAGCTCCAGCCATCGTCGAACTCCAGGAGGTAATCCATCCAAAGGACTTGCATATCATCCCGGCATCAGTTCCAACGGCCTCCTGAGTCTTTGAGTCAACATCTCTACAAATTGATCCACTTTCATCCAAACCTGGTCCTTGAATGGTACCCTCCAGCTTCTCAGGTAAGATAAGGCTAGATACCACACCTGTTTCATGTTTAACCATGTTTTTCTGTTAAACACAATGCTATTTCTATTATTCCAAATGCTCCAAAGGATAGCAGATGAAACAAAATTAAATTGTAAGTGTCTAGTATTACAAAGCCATCTGGAAGCAATGCTTAAAAAATCAGTAACTCTAATTCCAAACACATCAAAAACCAAATCCCATAACAGTTCAGAAACTAAACACTCAAAGAAGAGGTGTTTAACAGATTCTATTTCCTTACAGAGGCTACATTCCAAGGGTTTTGGCATTCCTCTTCTCCTAAGATTATCTCTAGTCATTACTTTATTTTGAGAGAAGAGCCACAATAACACCTAGACTCTGGGAGGGATTTTTAGTTTCCAGACACTAGGCAGGAAAATATGCTTCACTCCCCTAAAATTAACTAGAGCATACATGGATTGGGACGAATAAACACCATTAGACTCAAACTGCCAGATCAGTTGGTCCTCAGAATCAGTAAAAGAAATAGAACTAGCAATCACTAAGATCTCCTGCCACTGTACTAGCAATTCAGCAGTAAAAGTTCTTCTAAAGGTACATCTTAATTGTGAACCATCCCACAATTCCTCAATAGTTTTGGTTTGCTGATTGACAATATAGTAAATGTCCCAATATTGAGTGGCCAGTGGAGAATTACCAAACCACACATCTTCCCAGAATTTTATAAGTTTACCATTTCCTACATGCCACTTATACCCACATTTAACAGCTTGAGTGGCCCACATTACCCCCTTCCAGAAAATGGAGGGATGTGTGTCCTGACACCAAAGTATATTTGGTTGTCTAGTGTGATATTTGGCATCTACAATTCTCTTCCAAATACTACCCTCTGCTTTAATGTACCTCTTAACCCAAGATCCCAACAAACAGAGATTGAGATCTTTCAAGTTTGGAATACCTAGACCTCCAAATTCTTTCTTCATGCAGATGGAAGGCCAGTTAGCCAAATGGATTTTCCTATTACCCTCCTCATCACTCCATAAACAATGGGAGAGTTGAGTATTAATCAACTTCAAAGCCCATTTGGGAAATTTGAAAAAGGACAGCATATAAATTGGTATACTAGCCAGGACTGTTTGAATCAGCAACCTCCTAGCTTCTATGGAAAGTAATTTACCCCTCCAGCCAGACAGCCTTTTCAACAGACTGTCTACTAGAGGCTGTAGTTCTTCTCTTTTAAGTTTCTCAAAATGTAGAGGTAAACCTAGATATTTAATAGGGAAATGACCCTCTACACACTGAAAGATTTCAAGGAAAGGACTCATCTCCACACTATCTATGTTAATCCCAATTAACTCACTTTTATGGTAATTAATTCTCATCCCAGATAATTGCTCAAAACAGGTAAGGATCCACTTAAAATTGATAGCTACCTCCCTCTTATTTTCTAAGAATAAAAGGGTATCATCTGCATATTGCAAACTAATGACACCCCCTGGGATCAAAGAAGGACACAACCCCCTGATCAGCCCAGCATTAGCACCTTTAACCAGCATCCTAGAAAAAACATCTACAACAGTATTGAACAACAAAGGAGCAAGAGGGTCTCCTTGTCTCAAACCTTTACCAGTGAGAAAGAAATCCCCCTCCACCTCATTAACTTTTACCCCTACAGACCCATTCTGAGTAACTTGTTTAATCATAAGAATAAACTTATCACTAAAACCTCTAGCACTCAACACCTCATAGAGAAAATCCAAATTCGCCTTATCATAAGCCTTTTCATAATCTATTTTAAAAACTAGCCCCTGCTCTTTTTTGGAGTGAATCTCATGGATCACCTCATGTGCAGTTACTACACTTTCTAAAATAAACCTACCCCTAATGAAAGCAGATTGACACTGAGATATCAATCTGTTCATAATTTTTTCATATCTATTAGTAACTGCTTTAGTGAAAATTTTAAAACTACAGTTCAGTAAACTAATGGGTCTGAATTTCTTCATGCTCCTAGCATCCTCTTCCTTAGGAATAAGAGTGATCATAGCAAAATTTAATCTATAAATGTCCAATTTATCCTCAAACCAATCATCAAACATTTCTAAGAGATCAAACTTAATAACATCCCAAAATTTCTGATAGAACATGAAAGACAAGCCATCTGGACCAGGTGCACCATCTGCATAAGATCCAAAAACAGCCTCTCTAATTTCTTCTAAGGTAAATCTACAATCTAGGCTATCATTTTCCTCTCTAGTCACCTTCTCATCCAAAGAAAAAAAATCCTGGTTTAATCTAATGTCAGGTCTAGCCTCCCAACTAAAGAGGTCCTTATAGTAGTCAGTAGCCACAGTTAGCATGTCTTTTACCTCTGTAACAGGGCCAGAAGGCCCATCTAATACATTAATTTGCTTTTTCCTTCTTCTCTGGTTAGCCACAGCATGAAAGTAAGCAGTATTTTTGTCTCCTTCTACAATATCTCTATCTCTAGCTCTTTGCTTTGCTTTGGTTTCTTCTATAACCCAAAAATTATTCAACTCTCTAAGAATTTCCTCCAGTCTATTGCTCTCTATTACAGAAAGGGACTGAAGTTCAGCTTTAGTGTCAAGACGATCATACTCCTGCATCAACTCCTTCTTATGCTTTCTAATTTCAGCATCAACATTAGCACTCCAACCTTTTGCTAATTTTCTAAAGTATCTCACTTTAGCTTGCCACCACTCAAGGCTACTCATTCCTCTCCTACTCACAGACCAAGCTTTAATGACAATATCTTTAAAATCTGGTCTGGAAAGCCACCATTTCTCAAATTTAAAACTAGACTTTTTGGGGGGATTCCCAATGCCAGAGTCCCATACAATGGGAGTGTGATCACTTCCAATTCTTGGAAGAGCTCTAGCAGTTGCTAAAGGAAATAAAGCTTCAAACTCAGTAGAAACGAAAATCCTATCAATTTTACTCATGATCCTATTTTCCTGGTTATTACTCCAAGTAAAGGTTCTACCAGTAAGACCAATCTCAATCAGAGACCACAAATCTACCCAGGCATTGAACCTGGCTACCCAGCATTTCAAGGAATAGGCTGTTAGCTCTACCCACCTCTCCCATTTTAAGGAGGCCATCGATTACAGTAGTATAGGACACCACATTAGGTTGGCAGCTACCACCTTCATCAACCATCATGCGAATCAGCTCAAGAGCCTCTTCACTTCTCTTCTCGTCGCCGAGTCCCTTGAGAAGAATGGTATAGGAGAAAGCATTCGGTATGCACTTGAACTCCGGCATTCGTCGCAGTACGATGTCCATTGCATAGCTGGTCCTATTCTCAGCACAGAGGGCCCTGAGTAGGTGGGTGAAGCTGATGGGTTGCACCGTAAATCCCCTCTTAATGATGTGGCCAAAGGCTGCAAAGCCGAGGTCGAGGCGGCCTGCATGGTGGCAGCAGCCGACGAGGATGTTGTAGGTGCAGTAGTTGGGAGCCACCTTCTTGGCACCGGCCCTCGCGACGCGGCCGAAGAGGGAGACCGCAGTCCTGGGTTCACCACGACCGATGACGGTGAGGAGGCAGTTGATGGCGCAGATCGAGGAGGGGCTGGCTTGCTGGAGCAATTCATCGAACAGGCAGAGTGCATCCTGGGCGCCAATGTCCCCGGCGCTGTACCGATCTGTGATTATGCCCTCCAAGCGGGATGTGGGGACGCGGCGGCGCATGCCCCACGACGCGGCCATACGACGAGGAAGAAGCAACAGCAAGGCCCGCGCGGAATCCGAGGGAGAAGGACCGGCAGCGGGGACTGGAACTTGGATGTCAGGGGAAATGGGGAACGCGCGAGACGGCGTTGTGTCGCTGCGCCGCGGACGTGCCCCGACACTGTTGCTACAAAGGCGGAGTGGTGATGCAGGTGCTTGAGAAACTGTACAGGTGCAATGGCGGAGGGGGGCGTGGAGCTGATGTGCAGCGCGGCTGGCCGGCGGCCGGCGGGGAGTCGAGTGAAACGACGAGAGGGAGATTTAGGTACGTCCGGCTTGGTCTGCGTGCATCGACCGGCTCCAAAACTGACTGAATAGAAAATGCAGTACTCATGACTGTACTGTCATGTAAGTACATTTTAATCCTAGGGAATTTTGTTTAAATACAAAATTGTGTTGTCTTCATTAAAAAGGGATCAAAACATTCTGCAATAATGTTTGACTCAGTGTTAGATTTTCTATAAGATGGTGTCCAAATGATTTTTTAGGAAATACTTTTATGAGATTTAATCATACAAATCAAACAACCACCATAGAAAAAATCTAAAGGCCTCTCAAAAAAATCTAAAGGATCTGAATCCTTCGAGATCGCGGTGAAAATCAAATAGGCCTTTATTGAAATCGTAATTATAGGAAATTCAAAGGAAACGGAGAATATTGTCTGTATGATAAGAAAGGATTTCAAATATTCATAGAAAGTTGACACACTAAAAATAATCCACGTCCGCATTCAGCATGTAGCTTTTGGTGTTTGTTTCTACGCTTTATAGCTTGTTTGGTTTTGGGGTTTACCTTTTCGTGTTGGTGGCTAATTTGGGATTTCTTCTACAGTATGCACAAATGACGCACGATAAGTATTTTGTAGGAAAAGTGGCACACACTAAATTTGTGTTTCGAGAAAAAGAAATCAAATTCAGTTGATACAGCGAGACATCAGTGCGTGTATAAATTTGTATATAGAGAAATCTGGTATTTTATCACGAGAAAAAGTTTACTCCCTCCGATGAAAAGTACGATGATTTTTTAATAACTTGGTACAAAGTCTATGCTAAGTTACCGACGCTTATTTCCAATCGAAAGGAATAAATGCCAAGACACATTAGGATGTGCCAACTGTTAGTTAATTGGTGTTTCCATATTATCAGGACTACTAAATCGCCGTCTTCATTCTACTCATCCTAGTCAGTGACATGGCAAGAGGATTTGGGGGCAAGCGTTCACGGGCAACAAGGATCTCCAGCATATCCCAATAACCGCTAATAATCACTAAAAAGGATTTTGAGGGCAAGGGTTCCTTTGAAACTGGATTTTCTAAGAGCAGGGACAATAGAAGAGCTTGCTGTTGGCTAAATGTTCTTGCCATGTCATCTATAATCCTTTTATAATTAACTTTTAGTCATCTTATAGTTAATATGTACAATAATTAGCTAGAAAAGTGTACCACTTTATCAATACATGGCCCACTTAACACTGTCATAACTTTCCTATGAAAGGATATTTATTGTCCTAATATATTTTGGTGCTAATGACAATGACTAATCAATAAAGTTTAGCTTTCATTGTGTTTGAATTTGCAGGAAAAACAAAGCAAGTTTCAGCATAGCGGTAGTACCACCCATGGAACCGGTACTAATGCCCCAGTTGTTTTTCGCCCACGCTGAAGCGGGCCGGCAGTACTGCAGTGACAGTAGCGCTCCCTCTACCGCTCCAAAGTATCGGTCTACTACGGCTTAAGGTGTTCTGCTTGCAGTAATGCGTTTTTGCTAAGCGGCACTTCTGAGCGGTAGTGCCCCGGTAGATCCCCCCAGTGCTCTCCTCACGAATAAATGAGGCAGGGCGGTAGTACCGCCTGTGCAACCGGAATTACCGCTCGCCCCCTGGCGACTGAAGATTAAGGCCTGATGCATGTAAAATTCATGCATGAACTTTGTAGTTTATTGATGCATATTCCAACATATTAAGATGTTATGAGATGTTATAATCATGTTTTATATTGATTTATGGGGATTTTTCATCGATCCCCCTTATTTTGGTTATAACTCTATTCGGACCTTCCAGAACTCAAATTGATCGAGAATTTTTATGGCATGAATATTTTTACATAAGAAGCAACCTGTGAAGGAAATATGCCCTAGAGGCAATAATAATATTGTTATTATCATATTTCTTGTTCATGATAATATTTATATTCCATGCTAGAATTGTATTAAGCGAAAACATTAATACTTGTGTGGTTTATGAACAACATCATGTCCCTAGTATGCCTCTACTAGACTAGCTCATTGCTTAATGATGGTTAAGGTTTCCTAACCATAGACATGAGTTGTCGATTAATAATGAGGTCATGTCATTAAGAGAATGATGTGATGGACAAACCCAAATTAAGTACAGCAATTAGATCATGCCATTGTGTTCACAATTGTCTAGCTTTTCCTATGTCAGTATCCTATTCCTTAGACCATGAGATAATGCCACCCCCTGATACCGAAAGAGAGCTTTGAGGTCATCAAACGTCACACTATGAAAGAGTGATCATAAAGGTGTCTCTTATGTAATCGGAAAATACTTGTTGGGTTGCATGTATCAAGATTGGGATTTGTCCCTCCCATGTTGGAGAGATATACTCCGGGCCCACTCGGTAATCAATATCATACCTCGTATGCAAACACGTGATTAATGAGTTTAATCACAGAGTGATATTGGATTGTGGAACGAGTAAAGAGTACTTGCTGTGAACGAGATTGAACTAGGTATGGCGATGCCGATGATCGAATCTCGGGCAAGTAAAATATCGTGAGACAAAGGAATTTGTATACGGGATTATTTGAATCCTGGCATCGTGGTTCACCGATAATGATCTCGTTGAATATGTGAGAGTCAATATGGATTTCTAGATCCCGCTATTGATTATTGATGTCGATCATGTCCACGCATTCTCGAACTCGTAGGGTCACACACTTAACGCTCATGGATGCTAGGGTAGTTTTGGGATTTATGGAAATTGTTTCGGAGAGTAACGGAATTGTTCCGGGAAGATGATTAATGATTTATTAATTAATTGAATTAATAAATGTTAATACATATATTTATTTATTGGAAATAAATAGGGCTAAAAATTAGTCCATGAGAAGTTTTGCTAATGGACTAATTTTATAGCCCATCTAGACAAACTATCAAATAAAGAGGCAAAAGAAAAAAGAAAGAAAAAAAGGGCGCCTTACTGGGCCGGCCGGGCCGCCCAGCCCCGCGCACCAGCGTGACGCGCCTTGCTGGGCCGCTGGCCTTGCTGGGCCGGTCGTCGCGGGCATGAGACGCCACTGGCTCGGCTGGGCCAGGCCACTTGCGTCGGGCTGTCCTGCTCGCTGGGCTGGCACCTCGCTGGCCGAGCGCTCGCTGGCCGAGCGCTTGCTCGCGGGTGTAGCTCCCTCGCCTGGCTGGCCACGCGCGTTGCTGGTTGGGCCCCGCGCCAGGAGCCAACGCTCGATGCGATCGAGCGCGAGGCGCGTCGCCAGATCGCCCCGCGCCAGGAGCCCGCTGCCTCGATGTGGAGTTCACGCAAGCAATCGGTTGCCTTGCCTTGCATGTTTTTGCAACGGACAACGCTTATAAGAAAGAGGATTGGCGGCGGCTAGGGTTAGACCTAATATCGAAAATAGTTTCAGCCGGTGGCGTCTCTGTCTTTTGTAGTATTTTCTTGCTTTAGTTTGACTAGATCTTTGCCTATCTTCTTCCACCTCGCGTGTGTAGGCGAAGCCCTGCCCGCAGATACTCTCCACCATAAGCACCACACCGTCGTGCTACTGATCCCATCTACCACTCCACCATACCTTGTTGGACCGAGGAGGACTCATCGTTGTGCTGTATGTGTGCATCGCTCGGAGGCGCCGCCCATTGTGGCGCTTGGATCAAATCAGATCGTGAGAAGGAGATGCCAGTACGACTACACCGACCACGTTCATCTGAACGTTTCCGCTATGCAATCTACAAGGGTACATAGATTTGATATTCCCGCTCGTTGTTTTGCATCTTGTAGATCAGATCTTGGCTTGTTCTTGTTCGTCTTCGTAGGAAAAATTTTGTTTTCTATGCTGCAAAACCCTTCAGTGGTATCAGAGCGAGATCTATGCGTAGATATTTTACACAAGTAAAACGTAATAATGTTGTTGCGGGCGTTGATGTTTTAGCTGCAAGCTTCTTTTCGTGTACTTCTTGATGTCGCGGTATAGTGGGATTGAAGCGGCACAGGCCAACTTTACATGACCGCGTTCATGAGACCGGCTCCGCAGTGGCCTGCTCCACATATGCGGCTGGTGGGTGTCTGTATCTTCCACTATAGTTGTCATCGGATTTACAACAAGACTTTGGCAGCTCTAATATCAACGTTGTGACTTTGCGTAGGTAAGAACCGTTCTTATGCGTAGCTCCCATAAGCCACGTAAAACATGCAAACAACAAATTAGAGGCGTCTAACTTGTTTTTGCAGGGGATATTTGTGATATGGTATGGCCACAAGATGTGATGTGTATGATATATGTGATATATGCGATGATCATGTTTTGTAATGTTTCATGACTTGCATGTCGATGAGTTCACAACCGGCAGGAGCCATATGGTTGTCTTTATAATTTTGTATGACCTGTGTGTCAACTTCTTATACACCATGTAATAGCTTTACTCTATCGCTAAATAGTTAGCAATAGTCGTAGTTGCTATTCGTGGTAGAGGCAATCATGGTGGAGTGATGGAGATCATGCCGGCGCGCACGAGATGGAGATCAATGTGCGAAAATTGGCTATACCATGTCACATATTATATATGCATGTGATGTTTATCCTTTATGCATCTTATTTTGCTTAGATCACGACGGTAGCATTATAAGATGATCCCTCACACTTAATTTGAAGATAAAATATGTTCTCCCCTCGTATGCGCCATTACGAAATATCGTCGTTTTGAAGCATCACGTGATGATCGGTTGCTATAAACTCTACGTTCACATACAATGGGTGCAAGCCAGTTTTTGCACATGCCAAAATACTTGGGTTAAACTTGACGAGCCTAGCATGTACAGACATGGCCTCGGAATACACGGATCGAAAGGTCAAGCATGAGTCATATGGATGATATGATCAACATGTTGATGTTCACCATTAAAGCTACATCATCTCACGTGATGATCAGTCTTGGTGTAGTGAGTTTGGATCATGCTTTACTAAACAACTTTGAGGGATGTTGAATCTAGTGGGAGTTCATTAGTAATTTGATTAACTTGAACTAATTATCATGAACTAAATCTTAGTGTATTTGCTTAAGTCACTGTAGTCTTTGGCAACCGTTTTCCACCGACACTTAGATTTAATTAAGTTAAAAGAACTATAGAATTCTGGATAATCACTTTATGGACTAGTGTTGTTTAGTTAAAGTGTCAAGATCAAACATTAAGTCCTATCGCAATTTTAGAAAACCTCACTTGCTCCATGCGATTTAATAAGTTGTATTAATCTAAGAGCAACGATTCAAGTTTAGCATCTAAAATCATGTTTGCCCTCATGAGAAATTGATCTTCAAAATTATTTGAGAATCAAAGTGATCTTGAAGCTAAAAGAATTGTTTCAGAAACAAACAAGAGGTGAAAGATATTTGATATCTAAAACTTTGATTGTTTGCAAAGTGATTAAGTATAATTTAGTAAAAGAACATATGCTCATATTGTATTAATATATGTGAAGATTGAAGACGCTAGACGTCCCGATCACCCAAAAGTTAGGAACTAATATTATACTTGTATTCTTCCTTGTAAACTATAGTAGTTTCATCATTAAAGTTGTCATGATAGGATGAATGAAAAAAGGTATCGGCTAAATTTTTTTGCTATACCAAAAGAATGCTAAAGAATGGAATCTGGAAGAACGCCAATTATATGATGATGGTGATCCACCTCAAAGTGCAAAATCTAAAGCTATTAGTATTTGACTAACGCGCTTTGGACTATGTATCAAATGCTTGACGCCACTATTGATGTTGATAGATTCTTCTTAATGGAGAGGAAACGCTAAATAGGATCTGCAAAATTTTGGTAGAAAAGGAAAAGACTGGAAATGTCCAGCTCAGGTATATAAATGATATACATGTTATAGATGTATTCTTTGCTTGTTAACAATGTAATTCTTGGGTATTCGATACTAGAATGTTGGTATGAAATGTCATACAAAGCAATATAATACAAGAACTACAATGGCCTAAATAACCAGCAAAAGAATGTGATGATAATGCGCGTCGAGAAACAATAAAAGTGTTATTGTGCTTTTCGTCGGCATCAAACCTAGCCTTCAAGATTGGTTATGAACTTAATAATTGTTATACTGTTCTGGTATTATGAGAGCAATGGTTGTTCAAATTATTACCGTCTTCCATAATCGATGGATAGATTATTATTATCTTGTTGGTGAAATAGACATTTATAACACTGATGCTAAACATCGCAAGACAAAACAAATTTCACTTATATATGACACTGCAGTTTAAGTCATATTGGAAACAAAACATGAAAGAAATTCTATATTGATAGATTATTGAGTCATTTGATTTTGAATTGATTGACGCTTGTGAGACTTTTCCTAAAGATGATTAAACTCCGTTCATAGGCCATGGACAGAACAAGTGACTAACCAAATGGAGATCGTACATGTTGATGTATGTAGTTCACGGTGTGAAGTCGAGCGCGGTGTATTTTCTATTTCATCAATGACTTGAACAGATGTATGGTATATCTACTTGATGAGATAGAAGTATGAAATGATTGAAATTGTTCAATTTATGAAGTGGAAATTGTTGTAACAAGAAAATTCAAGTATTTATGATTGGATCATAAAGAAGAATATTTGAGTTACAAGTTTAGCAAACATCTAAGAGTTAAGGGGATTGTTCCACAAACTTGCATCGTGATAAACACCATATGAGTATGGAGTTTTTGATGGATGTAATCAAACCTTGATCGACAAGGTTAGATCAATGATGAATAAAACTCCAATATAATTTGCGGATTAAGCTTTAGAGACTACCGCTTTTGACTAAATAGAGCACCATCATAATCCGCTGAAATGACACCCTACAAGTTATATTTGTCTTTTCTTAAATTTTGGTATGCAAGGCATGTGTAAAATGTTTACAACCAAAATCGGATTAGTAAGTCTTTGTAGGTTATCCCAAAGAATGTCGATGGGTATTCCTTCTACTCTGAACCTGAACACATAGTGATTTTCGCTAAAAGGTGAATTTCTGATGAAGGAGTTTTTCGCGAAAGGTTTAAGTGGGAGGAAGATAGAACTTGATGAGGTTATTGAACCTGAGCAAGATGATCTGAGTAGCGCAGCACCGGAAAATGTTCTGGAAGCGGCAACTGCATTCATGGCTCACGCGTCTACAATGTGTTGTAGTCACGGCATCGAAGTTCCTATTTAACCAAGTTGGTCGTAATCAAATAGCAAGATTTGAGGACAGGATATTATTAGATAATAGTAATCGACAATGTACAAAGAAGCAGTGATGGGCCCTGACTTCGTCATATGGATTACTATAGCAACAATTACATATTTGAGATATGATAATTGAATAAATGAAACAACATTCCTCTACCGGAATGCACACCAAGGACGTGTACCTGACACGATCCAATGGGTTTTGTTGATTCAAAGGTGGCTAGATATGTATACAAACTTCAATGGTAGAAGTAAGCATAGCGAAGTTGGAATCTTCAATGATGAAAATGTTAAAGAGTTAATTTCATCAAGATATTTGAAGATGCTTGTATTACAAGAAAGTAAGTGGGAGCGCTAAGACATATTTCTAATACTTTATGTAGACGACATATCGTTTATTGGAAATTATGTGTTTTTCTTGATAATGTTAAGTTTTTATTAAAATTAGATTTTCGATGAAAGACTTAGGTAAAACCAGAATATTATGAAGGAAATATGCCCTAGAGGCAATAATAATATTGTTATTATCATATTTCTTGTTCATGATAATGTTTATACTCCATGCTATAATTGTATTAAGCGGAAACATTAATACTTGTGTGGTTTATGAACAACACCGTGTCCCTAGTACGCCTCTACTAGACTAGCTCATTGATTAATGATGGTTAAGGTTTCCTAACCATAGACATGTGTTGTCAATTAATAATGAGATCATATCATTAGGAGAATGATATGATGGACAGACCCAAATAGAGCAGAGCAATTAGATCGTGTCATTGTGTTCATCTTTGCGAAGCTTTTCCTATGTCATGTATTGTATTCCTTAGACCATGAGATAATACAACTCCCTAGTATCGGAAGAAAGCTTTGAAGTCATCAAACGTCATCCTATGTGAGGGTGATAATAAAGGTGTCTCTCAGGTGATCGGAAAGTACTTGTTGAGTTGTATGTATCGAGATGGAATTTGTCCCTCCCAAGTCGGAGAGATATACTTCGGGCCCACTCGGTAATCGATATCAACACCGCTTGCAAGCATGTGGTTAAGGAGTTAATCACAAAGTGATATCGGATTACGGAACGAGTAAAGTACTTGCTGTGAACGAGATTGAACTAGGTATGGCGATACCGACGATCAAATCTCGGGCGAGTAAAATATCGTGTGACGAAGGGAATACATATACGGGATTAATTGAATCCTGACATCGTGGTTCATCTGATATGATCATCGATGAATATGTGGGAGTCAATATGGGTTTCCAGATCCCGCTGTTGATTATTGATAGAAGATCATGTCTGCATATTCTCGAACCCGTAGGGTCACACACTTAACGTGCATCGACGCTAGGATAGAATGGATAAATGGTTTATGAGTTTTAGTTCGGAGTCTCGGATGAGATCCAGGACATCACGAGAGGTTCCGGAATGGTCCGGAGAATAAGATTCATATAAAGGAATGCAGTTTTTGGATTCCGGAAAAGTTTCGGAGTTTATCGGTATTGTACCGGAAGGTTCTAGAAGGTTCCGGAGTGGGACCAACGTGGGCCCACTTGATGGAGGCCTGCGTGGGCCTAAGGGGAAGTGCCCTGGCCGCCTTGGGCCAGGCGCACAAGGCCCCTAAGGCCCAGCCGGCCAGCCCAAGGGGAAACCCTAAGGGAGTCTTCAAAGAAGGAAGGGGGGGAAAACTTGCCCCCCACTCTTCCTACTCCAAGTCGGCTGGGGAGAGGCCAAGGTGGCCGGCCAGCCCCCCATATAAGGGGGGGCAAGGGCGCAGCCCACCACAACCTCTGAACCAAACCCTAGCCGCCAACTGCTGCCCTCCCTCTCTCTCTCTCTCCCGACTGCGCGTAGGCGAAGCCCTGCCGCAGAAACTCTCCACCATAAAGCACCACGCCGTCGTGCTGCTGATCCAATCTATCTCTCCACCATACTTGCTGGACCAAGGAAGGAGGAGACGTCGCTGCACCGTACGTGTGCAACTCTCGGAGGCGCCGCCACTTGCGGCGCAGGATCGGATCGGATCGCGAGGAGGAGACGGCTTGTACGACTACGTCATCCACGTTCTTTTGAACGTTTCCGCTGTGCGATATCTTCAAGGGTATGAAGATCTCATCTACCTCTCTCGTTGATTACATCTCCTAGATTAGATCTTGGCTTTCTTGTTCGCATCCGTAGGAAATTTTTGATTTACTATGCTGCGAAACCCTTCAGTGGTATCAGAGCTAGATCTATGCGTAGATGTGTTTCACGAGTAGAACGCAACATGCTTGTTGCGGGCGTTGATGTTTTCTGTTGCAAACCTCTTGTTGTGTATTTCTTATGGCGCGGTATAGTGAGATCGAAGCGGTTCAGGCCAACTTTACGCGACCGCGTTCGCGAGACCGGCTCCGCACTTGACGTGTGGCTTGTTCCACACATGCGGCTGGTGGATGCCAGTTTCTCTCACTATAGTAGTCATGGGACTTACATCGGATGTTAGCAACCATAATATCACCGTTGTGGCTTTTCGTAGGTAAGAATCGTTCTTAGCTTGCTACTCCCATAAGCCACGTAAAACATGCAACAACAAAGTAGAGGCGTCTAACTTGTTTTTGCAGGGAGTGTTTTGTGATATGGTATGGCCACAAGATGTGATGTGATATATGTGATGTATGCGATGATCATGTTTTGTAATGTTTCACGACTTGCATGTCGATGAGTTCACAACCGGCAGGAGCCATATGGTTGTCTTTATAATTGTGTATGACCTGCGTGTCAACTTCTTATACGCCATGTAATAGCTTTACTTTATCGCTAAGTAGTTAGCAATAGTTGTAGTTGCTATTCGTGGTGGAGGCAATCATGGTGGAGTGATGGAGATCATGCCGGCGCGCACAAGATGGAGATCATGGCGCGGAGATTGGTTATACCATGTCACATAAAATTATATGCATGTGATGTTTATCCTTTTATGTATCTTATTTTGCTTAGATCGCGACGGTAGCATTATAAGATGATTCCTCACTTAAAGATCAAGATAAAATTGTGTTCTCCCCTCGTATGCGCCGTTGCGAAAGTTCGTCGTGTTCAAGCATCTCGTGATGATCGGGTGCTATAAACTCTACGTTCACATACAACGGGTGCAAGCCAGTATTTGCACATGCGGAGATACTTGGGTTTGACTTGACGAGCCTAGCATGTACAGACATGGCCTCGGAACACACGGACCGAAAGGTCAAGCATGAGTCATATGGATGATATGATCAACATGTTGATGTTCACCATTAAAGCTACATCATTCACGTGATGATCGGTCTCGGTGTAGTGAATTTGGATCATGCTTCACTAAACAACTTGAGGGATGTTGAATTTAGTGGGAGTTCACTAGTAATTTGATTAACTTGAACTAATTATCTTGAACTAAATCTTGTTGTATTTGCATAAGTCGTTGTAGTCTTTGGCACCGTTTCCCACCGACACTTAGCTTAATTGAGTTAAAAGAAACTATAGAATTCTGGATAATCACTTTTCGGTCTAGTGCCGTTTAGTTAGAATGTCAAGACTAAAGATTAAGTCCTATTGCAAACTTTAGCAAACCTTGCTTGCTCCATACGATTTAATAAATTGTATTAATCTAAGAGCAACGATTCAAGTTTAGTATCTAAAGATCATATGTTTGCCTTCATGATAAATTGATCTTCAAAGTTGTTTGAGAATCAAAGTGATCATCGAGCTGAAAGAATTGTTTCAGAAACAAATAAGAAGTGAAAGATATTTGATATCTAAGACTTTGATTGTTTGCAAAATGATGAAGTATAATTTAGTAAAAGAACATATGCTCATATTGTATGACTATATGTGAAGATTGAAGATGCTAGGCATCCTGATCACCCAAAAGTTTGGGAACTAATATTATACTTGCATTCATCCTTATAAGCTATAGTAGTTTCATCATGAAAGATGTCATGATAGGACGAATGAAAAGGTATTGGCTAAATTGTTTTGCTATACCAAAAAATACTAAAGAATAGAATCTGGAAGAATACCAATCATATGATGATGGCGATCCACTTCAAAGTGCAAAATCCAAGGCTATTAGTATTTGACTAACATCCTTTGGACTATGTGTCAAATGATTGATGCCACTATTGATGTCGATAGATTCTTCTAAATAGAGAGGAAATGCTAAATAGGATCTAAAAAAATATTTGGTAGAAAAGTAAAAGACTGGAAAATTCCATCTCAGGTATATAAATGATATACATGTTATAGATGTATTCTTTGCTAGTACATAATTCTTGGGTATTGGATACTAGATTGTTGGTATGAAATGTCATACAAAGCAACAATACAAGAACTATGATGGCCTAAGTAACTAGTAAAAGAATATGGTAGTGATGCATGTCGAGATACAAATAAAAGTGTTATTGTGCTTCTCGTCGACATCAAACCTAGCCTTCAAGATATTTTATAATTGTTATTTTGTTCTGGTATTATGAGAGCAATGGTTGTTCAAATTATTACCGTCTTCCATAATCGATGGATAGATTAATATTATCTTGTTGGTGAAATAGACATTTATAACACTGATGCTAAAGGTCGCAAGACAAAACAAATTTCACTTATATGTGACACCGCCGTTTAAGTCATATTGGAAACAAAACATGAAAGAAATTCTATATTGATAGATTTTCGAGTCATTTGATTTTGAATTGATTGACGCTTGTGAGACTTTTCCTAAAGATGATTAAACTCCGTTCATGGGCCATGGACAGAACAAGTGACTAACTAAATGGCGATCATACATGTTGATGTATGTAGTCCATGGTGTGAAGTCGATCATGGTGTATTTTCTATTTCATCAATGACTCGAATAGATGTACGGTATATCTACTTGATGAGATAGAAGTATGAAATTGTTCATTTTTATGAAGTGAAAATTGTTGTAACAAGAATATTCAAGTAGTATGATTAGATCATAAAGAAGAATATTTGAGTTACAAGTTTAGCAAACATCTAAGAGTTAGAGGAATTGTTCCACAAACTTGCATCATGATAGACACCATATGAGTATGGAGTTTTTGATGGATATAATCAAACCTTGTTTGACATGGTTAGATCAATGATGAAATAAACTACCAATATAATTTATGGATTATGCTTTAAAGACTACCGCATTTCACTAAATAGAGCACCACCATAATCCGCTGAAATGACACCATACAAGTTATAGTTGTCTTTTCTTGAATTTTGGTATGCAAGACATATGTGTAAAATGTTTACAACCAAAATTGGATTAGTAAGTCTTTGTAGGTTATCCCAAAGAAAGTCGATGGGTATTCCTTCTACTATGAACCCAAACACATAGTGATTGTCACTAAAAGAAGTGAATTTCTTATGAAGGAGTTTTTCGCGAAAGGTTTAAGTGGGAGGAAGATAGAACTTGATGAGGTTATTGAATCTGAGCAAGATGATCAGAGTAGCGCAGCACCAGAAAATGTTCTGGAAGCGGCAACTACATTCATAGCTCACGCGTCTACAATATGTTGTAGTCACGACATCGAAGTTCCTATTTAACCAAGTTGGTTGTAATCAAATAGCAAGATTTGAGGACGAGATATTATTAGATAATAGTAACCAACAATATACAAAGAAGCGGTGATGGGCCCTGACTTCGTCATATGAATTATTCTAGCAACAATTACATATTGAGATATGATAGTTGAATAAACGAAACAACGTTTCTCTACCGGAATGCACACCAAGGACGTGTACCTGACACGACCTAATGGGTTTTGTTGATTCAAAGGTTGCTAGATATGTATGCAAACTTCTATGGTAGAAGAAAGCATAGCGAAGTTGGAATCTTCAATGATGAAAATGTTAAAGTGTTAATTTCATCAAGATATTTGAAGATGCTTGTATTACAAGAAAGTAAGTGGGAGCGCTCAGACATATTTCTAATACTTTATGTGGATGACATATCGTTCATTGGAAATTATGTGTTTTTCTTGATATTTGTTAAGTTTTCATTAAAATTAGTTTTTGATGAAAGACTTAGGTAAAACCAGAATATTAAGCATCAATGTCTATACAGATAGATTGAGGCGTTAATATAGTTTTGCCAGAGTACATAGATGAAATATTGAATCTGTTCAATATGGAAACAATAAGAACGGTTCTTGTTGCATGGAAGAGGTTGGAGCAAGAATCAATTGTTTTGACACTTGATGAGTGAAACCACAAGAATGATTTTATCAATCTTGTATACCATGATATGTAGATCCAGATGTGTCCAATGCTCTAAAGGTTATAGCATTCATATGATGATTGTTGGACAATAGTAAAGATATTCTTATGCACTTTCGAAGAAGTAAGAATATGTTCTGTATGCAGAAGTGACAAATGGTTCATTGCAATGAGTTACATTGGCTTTGTCACACATACAAGTAAAATTTTATCTCAATTTTAAGCTATTTGTTTTGAGTTAGAAGGTGGCACAATAAGATGGAAGAAAGTTCCATGATGACTTGGATGAGTTCCAATGTTAATATTGTGGCGGACACTGCAACGAGGGCTAAGTATATAATCGCTTTAGAGGTGGCATAAAAGATGCAAAGTGGATAGTGATAATCCAACTTATTTGTGGCACTGTCGTCCAGGTCATATTGGCATAAAACGCATAAAGAAACTCCATTCTGATGGACTTTTGGAGTCTCTTGATTTTGAATCATTTGACACATGCAAGCCATGCCTCATGGGCAAGATGATCAAAAAACCCGTTCTCCGGTATAATGGAGCGAGCAACGGACTTATTGGAAATCATACATACCGATGTGTGCGGACCAATGAGTATTTTGACGCACGGTGGATATCGCTATTTTTCTAAGTGTGCTAGTACTATGTAGTTCTATTGTATGACAATAGTGACAACATAGTCTCGGCCAAGGTACAAAGGTCTCACCAGAAGACCAAGTTTATACGATGCCATCTCATAGAAGATGAGAAATGCGTGTTGACGCAAAATAACATGCAAATACAAACGGACCTGAAAGTGTCAGACCCGTAGATAAGGTTTACCACATACAAGGCGTATGAATAACACCGGAATGCCATAGGTGTTAAAGGCGCAAGTATGACTAGATTATTGACTCTAGTGCAAGTGGGAGACTGAAGGAAATATGCCCTAGAGGCAATAATAATATTGTTATTATCATATTTCTTGTTCATGATAATGTTTATACTCCATGCTATAATTGTATTAAGCGGAAACATTAATACTTGTGTGGTTTATGAACAACACCGTGTCCCTAGTACGCCTCTACTAGACTAGCTCATTGATTAATGATGGTTAAGGTTTCCTAACCATAGACATGTGTTGTCAATTAATAATGAGATCATATCATTAGGAGAATGATATGATGGACAGACCCAAATAGAGCAGAGCAATTAGATCGTGTCATTGTGTTCATCTTTGCGAAGCTTTTCCTATGTCATGTATTGTATTCCTTAGACCATGAGATAATACAACTCCCTAGTATCGGAAGAAAGCTTTGAAGTCATCAAACGTCATCCTATGTGAGGGTGATAATAAAGGTGTCTCTCAGGTGATCGGAAAGTACTTGTTGAGTTGTATGTATCGAGATGGAATTTGTCCCTCCCAAGTCGGAGAGATATACTTCGGGCCCACTCGGTAATCGATATCAACACCGCTTGCAAGCATGTGGTTAAGGAGTTAATCACAAAGTGATATCGGATTACGGAACGAGTAAAGTACTTGCTGTGAACGAGATTGAACTAGGTATGGCGATACCGACGATCAAATCTCAGGCGAGTAAAATATCGTGTGACGAAGGGAATACATATACGGGATTAATTGAATCCTGACATCGTGGTTCATCTGATATGATCATCGATGAATATGTGGGAGTCAATATGGGTTTCCAGATCCCGCTGTTGATTATTGATAGAAGATCATGTCTGCATATTCTCGAACCCGTAGGGTCACACACTTAACGTGCATCGACGCTAGGATAGAATGGATAAATGGTTTATGAGTTTTAGTTCGGAGTCTCGGATGAGATCCAGGACATCACGAGAGGTTCCGGAATGGTCCGGAGAATAAGATTCATATAAAGGAATGCAGTTTTTGGATTCCGGAAAAGTTTCGGAGTTTATCGGTATTGTACCGGAAGGTTCTAGAAGGTTCCGGAGTGGGACCAACGTGGGCCCACTTGATGGAGGCCTGCGTGGGCCTAAGGGGAAGTGCCCTGGCCGCCTTGGGCCAGGCGCACAAGGCCCCTAAGGCCCAGCCGGCCAGCCCAAGGGGAAACCCTAAGGGAGTCTTCAAAGAAGGAAGGGGGGGAAAACTTGCCCCCCACTCTTCCTACTCCAAGTCGGCTGGGGAGAGGCCAAGGTGGCCGGCCAGCCCCCCATATAAGGGGGGGCAAGGGCGCAGCCCACCACAACCTCTGAACCAAACCCTAGCCGCCAACTGCTGCCCTCCCTCTCTCTCTCTCCCGACTGCGCGTAGGCGAAGCCCTGCCGCAGAAACTCTCCACCATAAAGCACCACGCCGTCGTGCTGCTGATCCAATCTATCTCTCCACCATACTTGCTGGACCAAGGAAGGAGGAGACGTCGCTGCACCGTACGTGTGCAACTCTCGGAGGCGCCGCCACTTGCGGCGCAGGATCGGATCGGATCGGATCGCGAGGAGGAGACGGCTTGTACGACTACGTCATCCACGTTCTTTTGAACGTTTCCGCTGTGCGATATCTTCAAGGGTATGAAGATCTCATCTACCTCTCTCGTTGATTACATCTCCTAGATTAGATCTTGGCTTTCTTGTTCGCATCCGTAGGAAATTTTTTGATTTACTATGCTGCGAAACCCTTCATATTAAGCATCAATGTCTATGCAGATAGATTGAGGCATTAATATAGTTTTCCATAGTACATAGATGAAATATTGAATTTGTTCAATATGGAAACAATAAGAATGGCTCTTGTTGCATGGAAGAGGTTGGAGCAAGAATCAAATGTTTTGACACTTGATGAGTGAAACCGCAAGAATGATTTTATCAATCTTGTATACCATGATATGTATATCCAGATATGTCCGATGCTCTAAAAGGTTATGAGCATTCATATGATGATCATTGGACAATAGTAAATATATTCTTCTATACTTTCGAAGAACTAAGAATATGTTATGTATGCAGAAGTGACAAATGGTTCATTGCAATGTGTTACATTGGCTTTGTCACATATACATGTAAAATTTTATCTCAATTTTAGGCTATTTATTTTGAGTTAAAAGGTGGCACAATAAGATGGAAGAAAGTTCCATGATAACTTGAATAAGTTTCAAAGTTAGATATTGTGACAGATACTGCAACGAAGGCTAAGTATTTAATCGCTCTAGAAGCGACAAGAGAACTAGGTGTTGTTTCAAGTGTGCTAGTACCATGTAGTTCTATTGTACGACAATAGTGACAACATAGTCTTGGCAAAGAAACAAAGGTCTCACCAGAAGACCAAGATTATACGATGCCATCTCATAGAAGATGAGTAATGCGTGCTAATGCAAAAAAATATGCAAACGGACCTGAAAGTGTCAGACCCGTTGATAAGGTTTACCACGTGCAACGCGTATGAATAACAACAAAATGATGTAGGTGTTAAATGCGCAAGTTTGACTAGATTATGGACTCTAGTGCAAGTGGGAGACTAAAGAAAATATGCCCTAGAGGCAATAATAATATTGTTATTATCATATTTCTTATTCATGATAATGTTTATATTCCATGCTAGAATTGTATTAAGCAGAAACATTAATACTTGTGTGGTTTATGAACAACACTGTGTCCCTAGTATGCCTCTGATGGCGCGGTGATGAATAGTGCCAGAGAACTTGTTGGCATGTAATTAATGAAGTAAATGACCGGCCAGTTGGAAACCCCAAGAGCAAGGTGTGATGAATATAGCAGCAAGTTTTTCCCTCAGTAAGAAACCAAGGTTATCAATCCAGTAGGAGGACGAAATACGACTGAAGGTGATGCCCACTAGCCGCGTGATGCTCTAACAAGGGCGCCATTACCGATTACTTGTTAGCGCGTCTTCAACCAGTAGCAATGTGGAACCTGCACACAACACAACCAAATACTTTGTTCCCAACTTACGATGAGGTTGTCAATCTCACCGGTTTGCTTGAAACAAAGGGTATGAGCGTATCGAGTGGAAAGCAATAGTAATATGCGAGTAAAGTAAACAGTGCGAGTAAAGTAAACAGGTGATAGCAATATAAAGGAAATAGGACCAGGGTCCACAGTTCACTAGTGGTGTCTCTCTATAAGATAAAATAACACATGCTGGGTAAACAAATTACAGTTGGGCAATTGATAGAATAAAGACAACGTGCATATGATGAGAGGATCACTATGAGATTTACTCTGGGCATTACAACAAGATATATAGACTGCCATCCAACTGCATCTATGACTAATAATCCACTTGTGGCGAATCAATCCGAGAACTCCACAAGTATTAAGTTGCGAACAACAGATAATTGCATTAAGCAAAGTGTGTAATGTAAACAAAGCATATGCCCTCGAGCATATGAATGTTTTTCCCCCTAGTAGCAACAGCACATCTATAACCTTAGAGGTTTCTGTCACTCCCCCAGATTAAATAGAGGCATGAACCCACTATCGAGCATAAATACCCCCTCTTGGAGTCACTAGCAACTACTCGGCCAAGATAACTACTAACAACGGAGAGCATGCAAGATCATAAACAACATAGAGATAACAAAAGATAATATTCAGTACTTCAACTCAATCATAGCACCAATATTCATCGGATCCCAACAAACACAACATGTAGAATTACATAACGGTGATCTCGATCATGTAAGGCAGCTCACGAGATCTAATCATGAAGCACATGGTGGAGAATACAACCATCTAGCTACTGCTATGGACCCATAGTCCAAGGTAGACTACTCACTCATCGCGCCGAAGGCAAGCATGGCGATGAAGAAGACCTTCGGTGGCGATTCCCCTCTCCGGCAGGGTGCCGGGAAGAGCTTCTGGACCCTCCCGATCTTCGGTTCGACGGCAGCGGCGGATCGCGATGTGTTCTGAAAAAGTGATCGGGCCCTTAGGTTTTTCCCGTCGAGGGGACTTTATAGGCGAAGGGGCATCGTTAGGAGTGGGCCGAGGCGCCATCACACATAGGGGGCGCGGCCAGGGGCCAGGCCGCGCCGCCCTGTTGTGTGGGGCTCTCATGGCCCCACTCCGTCTCCTCTTCGGTTCTCTAGAAGCTTTGGTGAATTTCTGGACGTTCGGCTTTTGTTTCGTCCAATTCCAAGAATATTTCCTGTGTAACTTTTCTGAAACACAAAAATAGCAGAAAACAGGGAACTGGCACTATGGCGACTTGTTAATAGGTTTGTTCCGGAAAATGCATAAAAGTGCCACGAAGTGTAACGAAACACTAAGCAAATGGTATAAAAACAAGCATGGAGCATCAAAAATTATAGATACGTTAGAGACATATCAGCCTCTACTAGACTAGCTCATTGATTAATGATGGTTAAGGTTTCCTAACCATAGATATGAGTTGTCAATTAATAATGAGGTCAGGTCATTAGGAGAATGATGTGATGGACAAACCCAAATTAAACACGGCAATTAGATCGTGTCATTGTGTTCACAATTGTCTAGCTTTTCCTATGTCAGTATCCTATTCCTTAAACCATGAGATAATGCCACTCCTTGGTACCGGAAGAGAGCTTCAAGGTCATCAAATGTCACACTATGAAAGAGTGATCATAAAGGTGTCTCTCAGGTAATCAGAAAGTACTTGTTGAGTTGCATGTATCAAGATTGGGATTTGTCCCTCCCATGTCGGAGAGATATACTCCAGGCCCACTCGGTAATCAATATCATACATCATATGCAAACACGTGATTAATGAGTTTAATCACAGGGTGATATTGGATTGCGGAACGAGTAAAGAGTACTTGCTGTGAATGAGATTGAACTAGGTATGGCGATGCCGATGATCGAGTCTCGGGCAAGTAAAATATCGCGAGACAAAGGAATTTGTATACGTGATTATTTGAATCCTGGCATCGTGGTTCACCGATAATGATCTCGTTGAATATGTCGAAATCAATATGGATTTCCAGATCCCGCTATTGATTATTGATGTCGATCATGTCCACGCATTCTCAAACCCATAGGGTCACACACTTAACGCTCATCGACGCTAGGGTAGTTTCGGGATTTATGGAAATTGTTTTGGAGAGTAACAGAATTGTTTCGGGAAGATGATTAATGATTTATTAATTAATTGAATTAATAAATGTTAATACATATATTTATTTATTGGAAATAAATAGGTCTAAAAAGTAGTCCTTGAGAAGTTTTGCCAATGGACTAATTTTGTAGCCCATCTAGACAAACTATCAAATAAAAAGGCAAAAGAAAAAAAAAAGAAAAAAGGGCGCCTTGCTGGGCCGGCCGGGCCGCCCAGCCCCACGCACCAGCGTGCCGCGCCTTGCTGGGCTGCTGGCCTTGCTGGACCGGCCGTCGCGGGCATGAGAGGCCGCTGGCTCGACTGGGCCAGGCCACTTGCGTCGGGCTGTCCCGCTCGCTGGGCCGGCACCTCGCTGGCCGAGCACTCGCTCGCGGGTGCAGCTCCCTCGCCTGGCTGGCCGCGCACGTCGCTGGTTGGGCCCCACGCCAGGAGCCAACGCTCGATGCGATCGAGCACGAGGCGCGTCGCCAGATCGCCCCACGCCAGGAGCCCGCTGCCTCGACGTGGAGTTCACGCAAGCAATCGGTTGCCTTGCCTTGCACGTCTTCGCAACGGACAACGCTTATAAAAGAAAGAGGATCAGCAGCGGCTAGGGTTAGACCTAATATCGAAAACTGTTTCAGCCGGTGCCGTCTCTGTCTTTTGTAGTATTTTCTTGCTCTAGTTTGACTAGATCTTTGCCTATCTTCTTCCACCTCGCGTGTATAGGCGAAGCCCTGCCCGCAGATGCTCTCCACCATAAGCACCACGCCGTCATGTTGCTGACCCCATCTACCACTCCACCACACCTTGCTGGACCGAGGAGGAGGAGGAGTTGCACTGTACGTGTGCATCGCTCGGTGGCGCCGCTCGTTGTGACGCTTGGATCAGATCAGATCGCGAGGAAGAGACGCTAGTATGACTACGTCGACCACGTTCATCTGAACGTTTCCGCTGTGCGATCTATAAGGGTATGTAGATCTGATTTCCTCGCTCGTTGTTTTGCATCTCGTAGATCAGATCTTGGCTTGTTCTTGTTCGTCTTCGTAGGAAAAAATTTGTTTTCTATGCTGCGAAACCCTTCAACCTGGTATGAAGAAACACACGAGTGGGCCACCTGGGCCCAAAAGAGCACAGGTGGCACGGGCCCAGGCCTGGTCGCGCCACCCATGCTCATTTGAGTTACGGACCTCCGATGTTGTCCATCTTCGCTCCAGATCGCTCAGCTTGACCTAAAAACTCCTATATAAAGACCCCCCCCCCCCCCCCCCGAGGCGTTCCCTTGAGGAGGCGGTGGAGAAACACAAAATGACAAAACAAAGGCTATTCCAGCGAAGATTTGAGGGGGAAATGCTGCCAGAGTCGCCCCTGGTCGCTTCTCCGACCTCTCCAACATCACCAACATCGCCACCATGATGAAGAGGGAGTAGTCCACCTCTGGACTATGGGTTTGTGGCAGTAGCTTGTTCTATTTCTCTCTTGTGCTATGATATTTAGATGTCATATGAGCTGCCCAACATGATTATGGCCATATCATGTAATTCCTATTTGGTGGATCCTTATTTTATTGGATGATCTATGAGATGTGAATCTTTTATTATGCTCTTGATGTATGAGTACATGCATATTGTTACTGTTGGTGTTTGGTGCAGAAAACAAAAAATCCTACAAACCCTTAGCCCATGATCTATTCTATGCAGCTGTAAGGTAAAGGAACAACGGTGATGTTCATACCTTTGAAGACCGAGTGCGTGGGAACGTTCCCGCACGAATGTTGTCGGAGAAGACAACCAAAGCCGACCTCAAGGTCAGGTAGGCGTACAAGCCGACGAAAACAAGTGCCGCAAGTGCAGCACCTCCGAGGGATTACACATGTACGTAGTATAGACGTCGTCCGGGCTCCGGTCCAGCGAAGCAGTGGAAGAAGAAGGACTCGGACCAGAAATCCAGAACCGGACGGCGTCCGGCACGTGGAATTTCCTCTAACTCGCAGGCGCAACTCCAAACAAGGGAGCCAAGCTAGGGAGGAGAGGATTAGAGAGAGGGATCAATGAGCCAAGGGGTCAAAGGGGTGGGTCTATATAGTGGGATTCGGTAGGTAGCACCTCCCCCACATGCCCCCCTCCTCAAGGGAGGGGCCACCCTAGCCATCGACCCCTAGGGAGGAACCCTAGGGCGCCTAGGCACTTGGCCGCCGCTGGGCCCTTGGCCAGCCCCCCTAATGGGCTGCCACAATGGTGGCCCATTAGGGGTTAACCCTTTTTAATTATTATTTAATTACCCTTTTAATGTTTAATTCATTAATTAAATACTAAAATACATCAAATAACAACTTCTTGGCATACTTCTTTCACTGGAACATATCCGATAAAGTCCAAAACTTTCCGGTGTCTCCGGAACACTTCCGATATTACGCGGAACATTTCCAGTTAACTCATTATGATTTCCATTAATTCCGAATTGATCCCTAAGCGTCGTATACCCTTAAGCGTGACACCCTATGGGTCGGGGAATACTCTATACATGATCAAGACACCTCTCCAATCAATGATCAACAATCAGCTCTAGAAAGTCATGCAAATCTCTGTGCATTCCATGAAATAATTCGTTGATCCGTAAACATCGTAGCCCATTCCCTTCATCTCATGATACTAGATATTATCCGAGGTCAGATCACCGATATCTCCATATCGTTTGCACCCTCGTTACCAACAAGTCTATTTACTCGTTCTCATGACATTGCATCCTCCGTGACCTAGTCACATGCTTGCAAGCTTTGTAGATGCAACTGTCACCGAGTGGGCTCAGAGTATCAATCCGTCATGCGGATGGACAAATCTTGCTCTTGGTGCACACGCCTCAACATACCCCATTAGCATACCCAAAAGACACCTTTTCAGTCATCCTGTTATGGTAATGACGGTTGATGCAATCAAAGCAGCCTCCGGATGTAGTGATTAGATGTGACCTCACAGTCTAAGGATTAATTTACTTTGTTTCTTAGTTTATTGCAATGTTGAAACTTTAGTGACTGATCTCATCTCAATACTATGTTGGGTGTATGTCCATCATGTCCATACATGATCTCATTGTCATTGACGTAATTTCCCATAATCAAGAAACCTTGATCATCAGATAACACATGAGCTAGTTCAACAGAGGCTACTAGGGACCTGTTTGTTATATGCCACACGCGTACTAATGTTTCCGCTTAATACAGCTATAGCATGACATATAATATATTATGAACAAATGAGATATGATAATAAAAACACACTTTATTATTTGCCTCTAGGGCATATCTCCTTTAGTTACCCCGTTCTTTATTACTTGTTTTGCTCCAACTAGTATGCGAGATGAGGGGATGGTGTGTATTAGATGGAGTAACTTGATAGTAGTAGTGGATTGTGACAGTAAATTCATGACCTACTATGGTGTTTACCAATTATGTAGTTACCTCACTAGGGATAAAAAATGCATGTGCTATAATTCTTAGTGATAGCTGAGAATCCTAAGTTGACATTCATGGACTTTGTTCCATCGTAATATGTCCAAGCGGTAGCATATTTTTTGTTCACCATCATGTCAAAGTACTTAAGTCTATACTCTGTTAATTCTTAATACTAGATTGCTTGAAGGTTATTCCTTTCTAGTGGAGTATAAGTAAGATGTATAGTATCATCTTTATGTTAGGACGTGATGCCCATATGAATATTAACAAGTAACATCATAAATTTATGTTGTTGTTTCGATCATCCATATTGCGCTTAATGCCACCACAATTTTATGAGATAGTAGACAAGTGAATCCATGAACCCCGGTCCAATTTTAATCATAAGAAACACCTTTCCAACACTTCCATGTGTCCTTTTATTTCCAGTTATAATTAAATCCGAAAATACAAAAAATATCTTTTACCTTCTGCAATTACATCAAAAACCCAAAAACATCTTTATTTACATCATTAGTTTACTTTCTGTTATTTACTTTCTGTTATTTAATTATTGTTATTTTTTATTTAATTAGTTGTACTTATTTTGAAATATTGTGTTTGACAACCACTCGGTGGAGTTGGTGACGTATGACAAGGAGTTTGTTTTATAGGTTGCCTAGTAAGAATGAAGAGAGCTTTTTCGACTGTTCCCGAGAGTTTGATATAAACCCCGAGTCACCCTTGTGGGGAAAATTGTCTTGCTACAACCCTCTGCACTTGGAGTCCCAACAAAGTGGCACATTGCTTAGTGTCATCAGGGGCCAGTACTACCACTAGGCGTAGTGGTACTACCGTCCCATGAAGACTAAGCAGGATTTCAAGCTCCAGGATGCAAGTCCTGGGCGGTAGCACCGCTACCCAGACCGGTAGTACCGCCTAGGGATGCAGCAATGGTCATAAATGCAGCATGACTATAAAAATGAGAGGTCTTCTTCCCCAAGGGTTACCTCGACTTTTCTCTCTCCTCCATGGATTCAAGTGCTCAAGCTTCATAGATCTCTCTCCCTAGCCAACCAAATCCTTCAAGACTTTGGATTTTGGAGAGAAGCCCTAGATCTACAATCCTACCCAAGTGATTTGTAATCCCCCCACCCCTACTCCGTGGATCTTACCTTTATGCAAAAGAGGTCATCTCAAAGCTTCCTCCGTGTAAAAGCTTCATGGTACTTTTTGGGAGCCTCCAATTGAGTTGTGAAGTCATGCCACAACTTCCGTGTAATGGTTTCAGTTGTTGCCCTCTAGACCGCCGCTTAGTGGAACCAAGCTAGCCTTTGTGGCTTGCTCACCGGAGAACAAGGTGAGCCTTTGTGGCATTGGTGAACTTTGTGGCGCCACACATCTCCAATGTAGACGTGCTTCCCCTAAAAAGGAAGGAACTACGAGAATACATCCTTGTGTCTCTGGCCTCCACTTCTTGATTATCTCGTTCTCTTACTTGTATCTTGTTCATTACTTGTTGTTTGCTTGCTTTTCACTTATAGGGAAATTCACCTAGTTGCACATCTAGAGAATTTACCTTTGTGTCAAGCCATAAATTGAAAAAGAATTAAAAATTGAATTAACGCCTATTCACTCCCCCTCTAGTCGCCCGTATAAATCCTTTCAGCCTAGGAGCATATGTGAGAGCTAGCTCTTTCATTAGAGTCCACTGCACTCCTCTCTCCACGAACTAATCAAAAATACATTATTTTAATGCTTATAGCCTATTGACTATATCTTATTGTACTTGTTCTAAGAAGGCACTCACATACACACCCTATCCATGCCTTACATGTGTGTATCAAGATCTATGTTGCCTCCTTTTTTTCCATCTCAAACAACTTCTCTTTTTTTACCTCTCACACCATACAACATACATATTTGAAAACTTGCAGTTCACTGAAACATTTCATATAAAATATGGTAAAAATATTTCAAGATTTTTTGTACATTAAATATATAGTTTAAATAGTTTGTTTTGAATTTTAAATATTTGAAATTATACAAAAAAATTGACCTATTTTTCACATTCTAGATGTAATGCTATAGTGACCTATTTTTTCAAATCCATATGTTACACTATTTAGGAGGTAAAAAAAATCAAACTCAAAAAAGTGTAGGGTTGTAGGTGACATGGTGCTCATTGGAACTTTTTCCGAGTTGAGACTAATTTTGCTAAGCAGCCACTCACCTGCACACCATATTCATGCCTTACATGCGTGCACCAAGAACCAATGTTGCCTATTTTTTCCACATTCTAGCTGTAATTTTGTAGTGGTCTACAAAGTTTCAAATCCATATGTTACATTGTCTAGGAGGTACAAAAAAGGAAAAACTAAAAAAGTGTGGGGGTGTAGGTGACATGGTGGTCATTTAAACTTTTTTTGGGTTCCAATCCCTAATTTATTTTGAGAGGGACTAAGAACACTTACCGACATCACAATTCACCCCCATTTTCTCACTCAATCGTGAACACAGGAAATCCAAGTGCTATCTCAAAAGTTTTCGCCAAACGCGCAGTCATTAGTCGCCACATTCCTCCCCACCATCGCTACCACGGGTATGTTCCCGGCGACTCCCCCGCATAGCCCTCCTTTTGCATCGACTCCACGCCACCTCCAGCCGAGGGCTTGACCTCACAGACATCGCACAATCTGGGGTTGTCGCCACCACTAGCAACAACTAGTCATTCCATCATCACTAGTTCTGGTGCATCCATGGAGATGGATGGGTTTGTGCTTCCGGCCATGCAAGCTCCCGCCGTCCTGGCCATGTCAGAACTGGCTTCTTGGTAGGCTGTGTCTTCACAACGGCCTCTGGGCGCAACCCAGGATCGACAACCACAACATGATCTCACAACCAAAGAGCGAGCAACTCTGGAGCGGCAACACATACCTCACTATCCTCCATGAGCATCAACCTAGAAATGGTGCCACCCTTCTCTTCTCCTCCCCAGTACACTGCCATAGTGTTTGGCGCATTGGCAACAAGGTAATGTTTTGCCCTTTTTATTTAAATGAATGAGATGCAAGCATATGTGCGAATGTGTTGTTGAATTGTTTTCATTTGAACTCTGAAGTTCCAACGAGGGTTTGTTTTAAAAACAAAGGAGAGGCCAGAGGAGGAAGATGAGGCACTGTATTTTTCATAGGAAGTCATTACTCTCGATGCAACAAGGTGTGGAGTTGAGGAAACAACGAAAACATTTTGGCAACAAATCGATGAGCAGTTTAACAAGAACAAGAGAGAAGATCAACACACGCATCACTTTTACATAGGTGGCACACAATCGTTGGTCAGTGTTCAAAATGACTTGAGCATTCCAATAGACAAGACAACATGGCGGCTCGGTGGTTTAATCTTATTATTTATGCTTGCATGAATTATGCTATCCGTTTGTATGAACTATGAGATCGTTGGTATGACTATGTTGTCAATCTGTATGAACTATGAACTACACGCTACTTTGTTTAATTATGCTTTCGTAACATGATGATATCTATTTTATAATTAATCTATGTTCTCATATAGAACATATATCTATTTGAAATTAATATGCAAAGTAGTGAAACACTGAGATTGAGAAATCAGTAGCAGATTTTGAGAGTATGCTAGAGCTTATCGGTTTTTACTCTCAAAAATCGTATCTCTCCTCTCACAAAAAAAAAACTATCTTTGGGGTTCAAATATTGGACTCTGCTCGATATGCTCTTAGAGATGCTTCGTGGGGAATGTTGTGGTCATGTACGTATGATTGTCTCGACAGAACGATGACCTTCAATGGCAGTCAGATGCTCTTTAGGGCATGGCTTGAGATGGTGTTTATGTGATGATGATTTTCATGTAAGAGTAATCCAATAGTGCTTATCTTGTGCACCAATTTTTGTTCCTCCATTTGTTATTCTTCTTCATTTTTTTCAACCCTCTCCAACCTCCATGTATGGGCCTCTTTGGTCCACATGATTTAAAATATATAAATACTTTTAAAATGCATGATTAGAATGGTATGCACGATGTATATTGCAAAACTGCAGTAATTAGCATAAAATATGTTTTTGGAAAAAGCTAAATATGTTAAACACTTCATAGAAAAATAAAAAGAACAGTACAAAAGCTTTGAGTGGATGTAATTTATCTCCAGAATATAATGCAAATGTTGTGATCCTTCAAATCAACTGAGCTCCACTCAAATTAAATCCTTAGGATTTAGATTCTTCAAAAATCCTATAAAATTCCATTGAATAGAGAAGCCGCTACATCACATCGTAAGGTTCACAATTTATGTAGCCTAACTAATGGATTACCAAAAGGAAGTCGGAAGTCTAGTTTTGTAGTATTTGTAACACTCTTGTGCAATGATAAAAGAAAGTCAACCCTGCTTGGAGGAAGGGGGACACATCCTTGTTACAATTTCTTTTTGATAAAGACACCCTTGTTACATGTCCTAGTAAGAGACAAATTGTCGTGGCACTATCTAGGACAAGCGGAATTCAGCATGACGAATAGAGTGTGTGAAGTGTTGTGGCTGCGAATCATTTTGATGTAACTAGCATTGTTCAAATCAAAGCCACTGTACTATGATAACAAGGTGTCACTCAACCTTGCAACAACCTTGTGCAACATGATGGAAGAAAGCATATTGAGATAGATCGTCATTTCATCAAGTAGAAGTTAGGTAAATAAGTCATATGTGTGCCCGAGAAATTATTTGTCTAGCTTTTGCAGTGAAATGGGGTTGTATGATGCATTTGCACCATACCGAGGGGGAGTATTGAGTTGTGAAACTTATTAAACATGCCAGTGTTGAGTTACTAAAATGTAAGATTGTTGTGTAATCGAAAAGGTGGAGGGGCACTCCAATACGTGGGTGAAGCTCGTAGAATTTTCCCTATGCCCTTCCTCTCAAACCCCTAGATTCCCAAAATCCAAGCTCATCCAAATTGCAAGACTGAAAACAAATCAGCTGAACCGGGACGACATTATTGCTTCTGGAGTAAAATACACCCTACGAACTTGTACTGCTTATTTGCTTTGGTTATCGTTCATAGTAATACGTAATGTATGGTCACTAAATACACACAGGTTCACTAGAGGTCGCCGGAGTACGTATAGCCTTGTATTTGCTGATGTGGCATGTCATGGACCTCGCTTGTCAGCCCTCCTACCATTCTAGTAAGAAAAAATAGAAAGGGCTAAATTGCAAAGTTGGGGAAACAATATTAAAAATGGCTTATGTCAGCCTCATATCTGCCATCACCGCTACCGGCCTCCTCCAGCCGGCATCCCGCCGCTAGCGTCTGGCCTCCCTGCATTTGGCGCGCGAGTTGACCCGGAGCATGGCGCGCTACTGCTGTGTAGCCGTCACCGCCGCGGCTGCACCGCCGATGCGCGACAAGGAGAAGAAGGCGCGCAGAGCCGCGACTGGAGCGACACGAGACATGGGTGGGGAGGGGCACCGCCGGGCTGATGCGGGGAAGGGGCAGGGCACCACCAGCCTAGCGCGAGGCAGGGGAGGGCGTGTTGCCCCTGCGCTTGGGGCGATGCACCGGGCGGAGACAACGGTCGTTGAGGATCTGTGGCTGGCCGAGCATAGCGACGCCGCTCTCCCTGGTGCTGGTGCGGAAGTCTGCGACAGAATGGAGAGGGCGCTCGTAGAGATGGCCGGCAATGGGGAGGAGCGAAGATGAGGGGATGCGTGGGACGAGGGCGTGCTACAGCCTGGATATCTCCGACGCGGATCTTCTCTAGAGCCTAGGCGGCTGCAAACTCTGGCAGGGCGCGCTCCAGCATTCAGCTGGGATAGAAGGGGGAGCAGCGCCAGCCTTGGAAGGTGGGGGAGGCACGCCGGCATGCTCCAAAGGCGACGACTAAGTCAGGGGTGGGGGTTGGTTCGAGCTAGAGGTGGGGATGATAGAATGGGGGTCATGACCAGTGGGCCCACCGACCAGTCTCTAATATTCTATCGCTAGGATTTGAATAGAAAAGTAGGTTTGAGGAAGGGATGTTTTGCAAGAATCTTGTTGCTGAAGACTGGTCAACTCAACTCGGTGCCATGCCAGCAAATACGGTGCTATACGTGCTTCAGTGATCTTCGATGAACCTCTGATACCTATTCAGTGACCGTAAATTATGTATTGTTATGTATGATGATTTCCGTCCTAAGCGACTCAAGTTTGGTGACTTATCGTGTATTTTTATTCTTGCTTCTGATAGAAGCTCCTTTCTCAAATCAACAACCTGAAATTTATCTTCGCTCTTAATATACATGTACAGTACGTATGCTTTCGTTCCACGCCGCATGTGTGCCCAAAACCCTCCACCACATCACCTAAACCCTCCACCACGTTGAGTAGTTTCTTCACTGTGAAGTTCGAGAAAGGTTCACCAGTATTTGTTCTTCTCTGCTGCGGTACAGGCCACAACGCGCCCAGGAGACGGCTGTCAGCCTGTCACGCAAAGCTGCACGTGTGGAGAACCGAACAGCAAACGCTTCTCGTCACCTTCCCGAAATGGTGTGCGGCTCGCGCCCGCTGTCTCCTGCCACTCCGGCGGCTAGCTCACTCCCCTCCCACCGCACGCATCGGCAAAGCGCGCCAGTCCAAGCTGGACGCCACGCACGCCACTCCGGCGTGGCGCCTAGCTGGGGATCGATCACGCCGCCGCGGGCGCGTCCAAGGCGCCGAGAGCGCCGCACCCGCACGGCCGATGGCGCACCTCGGACGAAATTAACCAGAGCTGAACTGGCGCAAGGCACGCAGGGAGAAGCGGACACCTCCCCCGGCCGAGGCGTGCGGGGCACGCGGGGGCGAGGCGCCCCGCACCGGCTTTGGGTTTTCCCAGCGTGGCGCACGGGGGGCAACGGCCAGGAGCTCCTGGCCGCTTTATATGCCCCGCCATTGCCATCCCCCCTCCACCCTCGCACATCGGTCGATCGATCCCCATCCCGCACCGCCTTCGGTGGGAGGTTAGTTCTTGGATCCAGCCAGAGTAACGAACGCCGATCGTAGTCTGTCTATCTGGTCTGGTCGCGAGGATGGCGCCGGCGAGCATGGTTGGCATGCCCAAGAGCCCCCGGTCTATGGCGTTCGCGGCGTCTGCCGCGCCGTTTGGGGAACGGAGGAAGGCCCGGTTCTGCGTCGCGGCGTCCGGCCGGGACGAGCAGCCGGCGCTACCGTCGATGGCCGCCGTGCCTGCGTCGCTGCGCGCGATCCAGGCGAAGAGGAAGATGGCGGCGGCGCGCGGGGTGCCGCGGGCGACGAGCGCGGCCGGGTGCGCGGTGGCGGCGCTGGCCGCGGCCGTGGAGGCGGTGCAGGGCGCGGCGGTCGGGGGAGCCTCGGGCGCCGCGCGCGGCGCCGGGGACGCCGTGGCATGGGTCTTCCAGAAGGTGCACTTCGAGTCTCCCGACCTCGCCGTGGGCCTGCTCGGGCTCGTCGCGTCGTGCCTCGGCACGGCCGTGGAGATGGAGATGGAACGGATGAGGGCCAGGGAGGCCGAGGCTTCGGCAAGAAAGCCGGACCCCTCTGCCGACGCCCACGCCCACGACAACGATCACAAAGACGCGGACGAGGCCGACGACAATGTGCCGATGCTGGTTGGGCTGAACGTGGAGAAGGAGCTCTGGGCCAGGATCGGCATCCAGCATGGCGACGACGAAGATGACATGCCGCCGCTGGGCGTGGACGAGGACGAGCAGGAGGCCATCAACATCGCCCGCACCGAGCTGCGCAAGGCCGCGTACGAGCGGATCATCACCACCTCCGAGGCCAACTCGCTCATCCTCTCCAACTACGCGCAGCTCCTCTACGAGTTCGACAAGGATCTCGACAGGTACACACCTACACTGTCGTGAAGATAGTGAACCTAATTGATTCGCATGTACCCAATTAACCACCGCCTCGGTCGATCCCGGCGATGATCATTGCAGGGCGGAGGACTACTTCAAGCGTGCAGTGGCAATCGAGCCGCCTGACGGCGAGGCGATGCGGAGGTACGCCATGTTCCTCTGGCAAGCCCGCGGCGACCTCGTCGGCGCAGAGGACATGTTCACTGGCGCCATCGACGAGGAGCCGGACAGCAGCCACCACCGTAGCAGCTACGCGTGGTTCCTCTGGATGACCGGCGGCGTTGAGACCTGCGTCATCGACTCCGGCAGCAACAGCGACCCCGAATGAAAAACCAGTCAGTCGCAGCAAACGCCGCCACAATCTCAGGCCAAAAGACAATGAAAGACCGACCTCACCGGCAGGTGCCCGGCGAGGCTGCCGGCCATTTTAGATGGTGCATTAGGTATATATTGCGCACTGTCCGTGAGTAGCATCGGCCCTTGTAGGGGCCATGTTATACTACTAGGGTGCGCGCGCGAGCATGGCAGGACCAGCCAACCCAGCAGGAGGAGGCGAATAATGTTGGCAAGCAAGCGCACATAGTACACTACTAGGGTGTGATTGAGAACTTCCTGTGTAAATTGGAATAAAGCATGCATGCGCCATCCAGCTCATGCATCATCAGATGGCATGCCGTTGCTGAATTGTGAACGATATATACATATAAAGAAAAAATATGGGAAGCATGAGATTCTTCCCTTGGTAGTATGTGGTGTTTGCGCAGATTAAGAGCAACTGTGGTTTATATTGCTGAATATTTACGGTATACAGAGGGGCTATACATACACATATTGAAGGGGAGGAAAGGGCAGAGATGTTTGTCATCCTGGTGCTCTATAGACAGACCTGACTTACGTAATAGTTACCGAATGATGACGATGCTTCCAAGTGGGAACTCGGTTGAATCACCTGCAGCCCAGCTCCAATCTTGTGTCTTCGTTGATGCTGGTGTTTCTGCATAGCTTCTGAAGGTCAATGTAGCCAATGAGTGTGTCCTCAAACGAGACATCCTTCAAATTAGCATCTTCGAAGGTTGATCCTGACAAGACGGTGTTCTTGAAGATTGCACCTTCGAGGTCGGCCTTTGAGAATACAGCACGGTCTATCACTGCATTCGTGAAGTCCGTGCCTGAAAGCATTTGAAATGGGCGTGATTATTGTTATGCTAATACTGTGGTACGATCAACACAGAGGTAGATCTGAAAGGATCAGTAACTGGGAGCAACTGAAACAACTGAGTTGTGGTGACTAAGTAACACAAGCTTTTACATCTGTCTATACTACAGAATGAAGGCATGATCAATTGAAAGGTATATCTGAAAGGGTCAGCATTTGGAAGCAATCTAACAATGCAGTGTGGTAAAGAACCGATTAAGGTGTGCAGTTCTGTTTCTGTTACCTTTGAAACTTGCACCAACAGCATAGGCCTTGGACATGACAACTTCTGACATGTCAGCACCATCAAACTTTGCTTCCGACATCAAAGCTGCAGACAGAGTCTTGCCTTTCAGATCATTTTTATTATTTGAGAAATCGCAGAACCGGAGATCAAGAACCTTGTCATAGACCCCGTTTGCCTGACCGATTGTGTTCCCAACAAATGCAGCCTCACATCTGTTTGGATCTGTTGATAGCGGAGGCAGCCTCTAACAACCAAAGCAAACAGGCAATAATGTTATCTCAGACAAGTTTTCTAGTTGAGAAACTATCAGAAAAGTTCAAAAACCATGAAAAAAGGAAGTTAAGATCTGATGATAGAATGCAGTTTTCAAGAATAATAGTATAGTGCCAAACTGTCAACTTACATATTCATGTTATACATGTAGAATCGTAAAATGAAGTGCACTTTGTACTTCACTCTAAGAAAAATGACAGTGATTTTAGACGAAATGTGGCTTCACAATATATAAGACATCAGCATATATAGCACACTTCTACAGTGAAAATTGGCACCATTTAATCAGTTAATCTGATTACTGTGTGCAACAAGATGATGTTTTCGAATTTTTGACATAAAAGACCACTTGCGTGAGTGAAATGCTAGAAAAGACCACCTGTGAAAAAATTTGTCAAAAAAGACCCCCTACGGGTGGCGGCACGGCTGGCCAGGCGACACGTGGCACGTGCCGCCTGGGCCGACGCCGGCATGAGGGTGCCGCCACCAGCAACGCCGGCATGTGGCCTGGCACACACAGGTTCGTGGCGCGGTGGGCCCTGCCGCCATCCTAGGTGACGGCATGTCGACGTGGAGCATGCCGCATGAGACTGAGGCGGCACGTCTACATCGAGTGTGCTAAATCGCTGGTGTGGAGTGCCAAACTAGACTGGAACTAGCTATCATCAATGAATCTTTGCTTCTTGCATGCATGCTTGTGGTGAATCGCTGCAAGATGTAACAAACAGTACAAGGAAAATAGGTAGCTAAGCTAGCATGCCGCCACCTACAATGGCGGCAGGGCCCACTGCACTGTGAATTTTTGTGTCATTGCAGTCTATGTGTGTGCCAGGCCACATGCCGGCGTTGCTGGTGGCGGCACCCTCATGCCGGCGTCGGCCCAGGCGGCACGTGCCACGTGTCGCCTGGCCAACCATGCCGCCACCTGTAGGGGGTCTTTTTTGACAAAAAATTTCACAGGTGGTCTTTTCTAGCATTTCACTCACGCAGGTAGTCTTTTATGTCAAAAATTCGATGTTTTCTATGGCCGATTGTATTTCTGTTTCTCCAGAGTTCTATCAGTACCTGTTTCTAGGTGCAAATGCAACCCTGAATTAACATATACCATAAGTAAGTGTATCATAGGCCCCTGATATATTTCGGGCATCTTACTTAGGTCCCGGAACTTGAAAATCATCATCCGAGTCCTAGAAGTGCAGTTAGTGTCTCATCTAGGTCCAATCTGCCAGGACACCATTTGTCCGAGTAGCTGGTGAAGTTGACCGATGACAAGTCAGATCACGCCGTGGTATAGACTAGACGGAGACTGCGGTGGCCTCGTGGAGCCTACCTGATGGTTGCAACGTGACCCAGCATGCAGACCATTGAGGCATGGAAGACAGACTGCCTGGCCGGGTCACTCGCCAAGGTGTCCATCTCATCCAAACTCTGGCTCCTACGCCTGAACGTCACCGAGGGACAGGATACTCTCATGATGGCGGCCTATGGCGCCAACATCACGGTTTGTGATGCACTATGCTTGTAGACTCAGTATCTCAGTTGACTTCCCGTCTCGATGGCTGTCACTGGCAGCAAGTTGATAGGTTATGGGTAACGTCGAGCCGACCATCCAATTTGCCACATCCGGCGTGCTTCTGATGTACGGCCAGCCAACACCGCCGGTGGCACACTACCTGTGACCCATCCTGGCGAGAGCCATGAGGCGTGGTCAGCAACCGTGGCACGCATCTTGGAGGTGCACATGGTGCGTCCCAAGCCGCCGCTGCACGGTGGGCGAAGGATACCACAGATCAATAGGGCCTTTTTCATATAATCAGTCCTGGAGCATGCCCACTATGGCGGGATTCAACGTGTCACAAGTCTACTCGCAAGGTGGGATGGTAAATGGCACCAGGCAGATTTGGGCCTGGATGATTCGCTTACTGCACTTTGAGTACCTGGATTTTAATTTTCGAATTCCTGGACCTATGTGAGACCGCCGGAATAGTCTAGGGATATATTATGCATGTTACTCTAGTAATCAATACAACCAAGATCCTGGTAAATTTAAGATTCCCTACAGAGAATGAAGTATAGCAAAATTGCAGTAGTCCACATCACATGGTATCTTTAAGCCTTTTATTAAAGGATAATTCAAATCACTAGTTTGTTTTCCAGTGCCAATACCATCTTTTCTTCAGAGTAACACTTCTCTTAAACAAACCTAAATTTAGCTAACCTCCAACAGTTGTTCCAGATTGACATTTGTATGGAGAGAATTAAATCCAGTATCTATAAATTTATAAAACAATTCTCGTACTGGCTATATTTGATCGAAGGTAAGAGAAACCCAGAACATTTCACAAATGTGAAAATTCCATTCGAATTTTTTTAGATGAAATTCCATCCGAAATTAAGCGACTTCCCCTCCTCATCTAGTCATCTGCTACGTTGCACGGATACGGCCCCAAACTGGCGTATCAGGGGTCGGATACGATCGGATACGCGGATACGTGGATACGGCGCCGGATACGTATCCCAGCCGTATCAGTCGATTTTTCGTTTAAAAAATTAATAAAATAAATCGGATACGTGAGGGATACTCCGGGATACGTTACGGATACGATAATACCCTAATCCTCCCGACGAGTCAACGTATAAACAGCCCGCAGCCCTTTCTATCGTCGTTTCAGTTTTTCACGTCCTGATCGATCTCGATCTAGCCATCTAGGGTCTCGCCGCCGCCACAGAACTGATCGCCGGCGGCCTGCCCTGCCGCACCGGAGAAAGAGATCCAGCAGCGGAGCAGCCCCCTCCGCCGCCTGCCGCTGGATTGTGTCGGACTGCAGGTAAGTTTCCCCTCCTGATCCCATCTCCATCTTGGAAGCCTTGGAGAATAAAGCTGCGGAATAATTAGTCAAAGTTCAAACTTGCCAAGTTGTGATTCGTGTGGTGTTATTTTTTCATGCCGTGTGGGCTATCTACTAAATTCGTACTCTTATTAGCTGGTTAATTAACTTTGTTGGATGCACTTTGCATTGTCGAGAATTGTTTGTGAACTTATGGTCAGATTATTAAGTTATTCAGTAGCTACTATATCTACAATCTACTATCAAAAACTTTCTGTGATGTAATTGCTACTTGACAGATAGGTGGAGAAGTGACTAAGAGAGGGCTGCGCGACTCCGGTTGTCGAGCATTTTTGGCGAACAATCAAGGTACTCCTACATACTCTGATAATAATTCTCATTTTTTCGCAAAAATTAGTAATATGTATATATATATTATTAATGTTTATTATACATATATAAACGTATCCCCGTATCCGTGTTTTCGGAAAATTGCCGTATCACCGTATCGCCGTATCCGTATCCGTATCGCCGTATCCGGGCAACATAGGTCATCTGCCACCAAATCCAAGCTAAACGCAAAGTCAATCTAAATCTGCACTAGCGATTATCGGTTTCAATACATTTCCGTATCAGTTAATAAGTAAGAAAGCCTCGATACGATCGACAATGTGATTCGAATCGCACAATGCCCATGGAGACGGAGAGAACCACCAACCTGACCGGCGGCGATCACCGGGCTGGGCGCGGACGCGACGGCCCAGGCCGCGAGCAAGCCGCACGCGAAGCCTCCCGCCGCCTTGGCGCGGCTCCCGGTTCCCCCCGCGTCGGCCAAGCACGTCACGCGGCACCCCCTGGGCTGCTGCTGCAGTCGGAGGGCAGAGCCACCGCGCGCGGCAGCCGGCGAGGCGAGGCAGGACGAGACCATGGCAACGCAATGCGGGGCGCGCGGTTGCCTGGCTGAGAGGAGAGGGGAGGGGAGAAGAGAGGGTAGGGCTGTGCACGTACGTGTGCGGCGCGCGCGGCGTGGTGACGGAGGTAGCGGGAGATAGAAATGGATCGCGGTCTTATCCTTCCGGCGAAGGCTTATCCCTCTTCTCCCGGTTTCGGCTCTCCTCCGCTTGACGACCACGGGGCCCACGTGAGTCGCGAGGTCGCATTGCAAGACCGAACAGAGTTAGTGGACATTAGTGTGGACCTAATTTTCAATAATGCTACACTTACGGGCTGATTTTTACGTAATGTGGATTACGGGCTGACGTGGGTGATTATGGTGGGCTTGCGGTTCCTGAAATCATGGGAGGTAACAGATTTACACCAGCCGGGTTGCTCCACCTCACCCCGTAACACTTTCCCGTAACATATTTCCCGTAAGTGTAGCATTATTGTCTAATTTTGGGTTGTTTTGAGCTCCTCCTCTATAAGTTCATCTTAATCGGTTTATGTACAATCATGGAAAATAAGACAATTTGTGACTGTCGCTCTCGGGTGGCATAGCTGGCACCGACTAGAGCTCTTCCTCCCACCCCCTCTCTTGCTAGCGGCTATAGTGGTTGCACCTTATTGCATGGGCGGATGCAGAGTATTAGTCATAGACGGATGCAAAGATATTTAATCCATTTAACACATCTTTGCCCTCCCCCCTCCCCATAAAAATATATCTTGAATCCGCCACTGCCTTATTGCAGTCCCCCCCCCCCCCCCCGACGTGTGTATTAACGTTAATATGTTGTTTTGCTAGAGGACAAATCTCACACCTCCAACTTTGATTCAAACAATAGCTGCTCAATCTCGTGATGTGGGTCAACCCTCGAAAGATTGGCCTGATCTTCACGAATTCACTATACTGGCGACAACTTGATCAACACACACACACACACACACACACTCAGTTGCTCTCATCAGCCTGATCCACATATGCAATAGAATCCCCAAGAGAAAGACCTCCGCGTAGAATTCCAAAGAGAAAGATCGCTAAGCAAGAGGCTAGGAAGAGGGAGGGATTGGAGATGGTATAATCCCAAGGAAAGACCAAATCCAATATAAACCCAAATCTATGAAAGATCCAATTACTTAAATCTTGAGCCTGAAAGTGCACTCGGGCGGTTATAGGAGCGGTAGTGCTGGCCATCATGGGCGGTAGTACCAGTCAAGTATCCGGAGTCTCGAAGAACCTTGCGTTTGAATGTGTTGCTCACAAAATATTTTGGACATCGGTATGTCGATGACGTATGCATTGTTGTTGATGTGCTTGAGAACCTTGAAGGCCCGTCACATCTTGGCGTGAGCTTTGAGTTACGTTCTTTAGGGATCCTATCCTTGCAAAGATGTATCCATACAAGGTCACCTTATTTGAGGATGAAATGATAAGGGGAAGGGATCCTATCCTTGCAAAGTTTGTAGATACAAGACATCAGTCTTCTTAGAGGACGAAATGATGAGGGGACATGGTATCTCGAAAAATTGATCTTGAGGAGAAGAGGGTTGATACGTTGCAAACGTATCTATAATTTTTGATGCTTCATGCTTGTTTTACACCAATTGATTTATGTTTGTTTACACTTCGTGGCGTTTTTATGCATTTTCTGGAACTAACATATTAACAAGATGCCACAGTGTCAGTTCCTGTTTTCTGCTGTTTTGTATTTCAGAAAAGTTACACAGGAAATATTCTCGGAATTGTAAGAAACGAAAGCCAAACCTCCTATTTTTTCTAACACAAAGACGGAGTCCAAAGCAGAGACAGAGGGGGCAGGGGTTGGCCACACCATGGGGTGGCGCGGGTCTACATGTCTGGTTTGTTGGGATCCGATAAATATTGGTGTTATGATTGAGTTGCTATACTGAAATATATCTTATGTTATCTCTATGTTGTTTATGATCTTGCATGCTCTCCGTTGTTAGTAGCTATCTTGGCTGAGTAGTTGCTAGTGACTCCAAGAGGGGGTATTTATGCTCGATAGTGGGTTCATGCCTCTATTTAACCTGGGGGAGTGACAGAAACCTCTAAGGTTGTAGATGTGTTGTTGCTGCTAGGGAGAAAACAACATTCATATGCTCAAGGGCATATGCTTTGTTTACAGTACACACTTTGCTTAATGCAATTATCTGTTGTTCGCAACTTAATACTCATGGGGTGCTCGGACGATATCCCCGTGAGTGGATTATTAGTCATAGATGCAGTTGGATGGCGGTCTATGTATTTTATTGTAATGCCCAGAGTAAATCTCATAGTGATCTTCTTGACATATCACGTTTATCTTTATTCTATCAATTGCCCAACTGTAATTTGTTTACCCAGCATGTGTTATTTATCTTATGGAGAGACACCACTAGTGAACTGTGGACCTCGGTCCTATTTCTATCATATTGCTATCACCTGTTTACTTTACTCGCACTGTTTACTTTACTCGCATACTCTACTGTTTTCCACTCGATATGCTCATAACCTTTGTTTCAAGCAAACCGGTGAGATTGACAACCTCATCGCAAGTTGGGAGCAAAGTACTTGGTTGTGTTATGTGCAGGTTCCGCGTTGCAGCTAGCAAGCAAAGCTTGGACGAGGCGCCATATATAAATTTTCCGAAGCTGTCGCAAACTAGCAAGCATCACCTTCAGTCGTTATTGCCCGATTTTCCCCTGAACGATAAAACCTTGGTTTCTTAACTGAGGGAAAACTAGCTGATATACTCATCACACCTTCCTCTTGGGGTTCCCAACGGGCTGGTCATTCACCACGCATCAAGCTAATTTTCTGGCGCCGTTGCCGGGGAGAAGAGTGGAAGACTTCTGTGAGGGGAGTTTTTCGCACACACATCCTTTACTTTATTATTTGTTTTGCTTTACTTTATTTTTACTTGCATCATTTTATATCAAAAACCCAAAAAATTTAGAATCCTTGATAGTTGTTATTTCTTTACTTTTAGTTCATCATGCTGTTCCCTAAGTACGTTCTGGAGGACCTCTTAGTAGGTAGCGGCTCAATTATTAGAAAAAGTAACATTGAGGAGTTATTTAATCACATTAGTATGCATAAGGAAGTTGAGAAAAAGTCTTTGGTTGAGCTAGCTCCTAGTTATGAAGTTGCTTCTGCTTATTTATTTCACATGTTAGAAGCTAGGTTTGCTAGTCTTAATCCTTTTATGCAATACATGTTCCTTAAGCTTCACAAAATTGAGGATCCCGAAAAGAAAGCTTTTATCTTGGAAACTTTGCGCATAGAATTTAGAGATGTTGCAATTGAGGCTAGGAAAGTTTTTAAGAAGTTTAATAAGCTTGGCTCGCCTGTTGAAATTGTTGGTACACCCAACAAAGATTCTAGATTGCCAATACCTTGTAAGCTTGTAGGAATTCATAATGCCTTGGTAACTAATTTTAGTTGGATTTGTCCTGAAAATCTCTTTGATGAAAATAGTGTACCAAAGCGTGACTACAAGGGATACTCAAAACCTCAATTGGATAGTATTCATTTCTTTATTCCTATAGTGGATCCTGATCCCCCTTTCATTGTTACTTGATTCGCAATTTTCTGCGCCTAGCTCAAAGGCGTTAAAGAAAAGCACTCTTGGGAGATAACCCAATGTTTTATTTTCAGTACTTTTTCTTTTATTTGAGTCTTGGAACTCATTACTACTGTAATGACCGCTCCTTATCCTTTTTTATTTTGTTGTTGTGCCAAGAGAAGCCTCTAATTTGAGTGAGGTAAAGATTTGGGGATGTTGCTGTCCTGAAACTATTTTCGGTGCTGCACCGTGAAAATTCATATAAATTATCTGTATATCTTTTGGACCTGCGATTTCTTGTGCATATGCACCAGGTTATATCCAAACTTTCGTTAGTTGAACACTTTTTGATTTGAGCAACAGAAAAACATTCAAAAATTCGGCCTTTGTCAGCTGTTCTGTTTTGACAGATTTCTGCCAATATTTGTGTTTGCCGCTTTATCGCTTTCTTTTGAGTTCTTTTGATCACGGAACTTTGGGGGAAGTTGCTACAGTAGTATGTGCTATATATGTGGTGGTTTTGGGTTGAAACCTGAAGCAAAAAGAGGTTGATTATATGTTATGCTACACTAATGTTGCTAATAGATTTGTGTTTAGTTTTGTATGAAGGAAGTTTTCAAGTGTAGGGATTGGAGAATGATGAGATGAGTTGAAGAATGGATAAAAGCTCAAGCTTGGGGATGCCCATGCATCACCCCAAGAAATATCCAAGAAGTACAAGCGTCAAAGCTTGGGGATGCCCCCGAGGCACCCCTTCTTCATCGGCAAAAATCAGGTCACCTTTCAAGACACTATATTTTTATTGCTTCATGCACTATGTGTTTTTCTTGGAGCGTCAGTTGTTTTAGTTTTCTTTGTTAGTTTGTTTTGTTTGCTGCAATAAATGGTTGGACCCCAACAAATTTCCTTTGGAGGAGATGTACTCGTTTTCATTTGCTAAGAACACTCCGTTTTCACTCTTATCGTTCATCGAGTGTTCTTCTTTTTCTGCTACTGCTTTTGGTTTTCGTTTTCGCCTTGATTTGCGTTCAGACCTTGTCATATCTCTTCATCAAGGTGTATTTTTGCCTCTGATCTTTATTGGTTTTCATCAAAAGAGGTATTTATAAAAATTTCAAATGGTGTTGGAAAAGAGAAAAAGCTTTATGCAAAATAGTGGTACAAGAAGGAGCTTGTGTAGACTGCGGCTTAGGCTTTTTCATGTCATGCTTGATGTCTTTTTGATGGTATGCTCAGTGGTTTTGCTGTAGCATGACTTGTCTCAAATAACTGAGATTGCTTAATGAGCCTTTGAAAAAAATCATGCGTTGTTTTTATTATTTAGAAGCATTATTTTGGTTTTCTCCTTGATGCTTTATTTGGGTTGACTTGGCGCATGCTCACACATGTTAGACTCTTACAAAGTCGTCAATAGCCTCTATGATCATTTAGTTTTTGACTTTTGATGCCATCTTATGCTTCTTTTAATGTCGCTTTGTCGCTTTGCATGATTATGGCCATTATTGCTCTCTTAGTTGGTCGCTCCCAGTCTTTTGCTAGCCCTCGCCTTGTATTGAGTATGAGCTCTACTCGTGCATCCAACTCCTAAAAGCCAAAGTTTTCCAAAGTGTCCACCATACATACCTACTAGCAATTTGCTATTCCAAGTAAATTTGACTTGCTTTTATTTTCTCTTCAAATTAAACTCTTACTAGTGTTATGCAAAATTCGGTCAGTAAAGCTCTCACGAACCGGAAGGCACACTTTACTTTTTTCTATTCTTAAAAATTTGACATTGTGGTCTCTTATGTTGAGTTGTTATGCTTGCAAGTTATAAGTTGGAGACTAGCCCAGCCATGCAGTCATGGGCAAGCTTTCAACATTGCACTTCTTATTTGAGTTGATATCGTGATCTTTTGTTTATGGATGCCCGCGGTGCGAAATGAATTGGGAATCTTGTGGGGATCATGGAGTTTGTATATGTGTTAGGGAAACGCCGGGCCGCTAATCTAAGCCATGCATAATTCATGGTGGAAATTTGCAGCATACCCATGGTGAACATTCGACGACGCATCTCACAATAAAAAGCTAAACAAATGGCAAATAAAAGAGATGTCGAGGTGTTCATTGTCTGCTTGTCCTGTCATTTTGATGTGGGCTTGTTCCATGTCATCGGGCACGGAGGTACCCCATTGGCGGTTCTCAATGATATGCGTATACTTACAATGACAAGAGCCTTGCTTGGGACTCTAAGTAAAGTAGCATGAGGTTTGGGTACTCGTATTCACGGGACACGAGGTTTTCAACTTATGATTTGTCAAGCATATGCATCATAATTGTTCTCGCATTAACTCTAACCATTCAAGATGCTTATGATGGGGGCAATGAGAGCTCAAAGCCGGTAAGTAACATAATTTTTGAAGGTTATAAAACTTGCAATCACTGCTTCCCTCCGCGAAGGGCCTTTCTTTTACTTTCATGTTGAGTCACCACCTTCTATCTTTATGATGGGGTGTTCGGACGATATCCCCATGAGTGGATTATTAGTCATAGATGCAGTTGGATGGCGGTCTATGTATTTTGTTGTAATGCCCAGAGTAAATCTCATAGTGATCTTCTTGACATATCACGTTTATCTTTATTCTATCAATTGCCCAACTGTAATTTGTTTACCCAGCATGTGTTATTTATCTTATGGAGAGACACCACTAGTGAACTGTGGACCCCGGTCCTATTTCCATCATATTGCTATCACCTGTTTACTTTACTCGCACTGTTTACTTTACTCACATACTCTACTGTTTTCCACTCGATACGCTCATAACCTTTGTTTCAAGCAAACCGGTGAGATTGACAACCTCATCGCAAGTTGGGAGCAAAGTACTTAGTTGTGTTGTGTGCAGGTTCCGCGTTGCAGCTAGCAAGCAAAGCTTGGATGAGGCGCCATATATAAATTGTCCGAAGCTGTCGCAAACTAGCAAGCATCACCTTCAGTCGTTATTGCCCGCTTTTCTCCTGAACGATAAAACCTTGGTTTCTTAACTGAGGGAAAACTAGCTGCTATACTCATCACACCTTCCTCTTGGGGTTCCCAACGGGCTGGTCATTCACCACGCATCAGGCTCTACCGGTAGCTATGTGGTTCATCTCTCTCTCCCATGGTGTGATCTTTATGTGATCATGAGCTTTATATCTAGTTGAATTAGTAGATGTTACTCTTCATCTGTTATGCTACTCAAGTGGTTTTATTAATGTAATCTCCGGAGACACCTTGTCCCATGATGTGAAGTTGACAGTGTGCACATCGTGTGTGGCTTTTAGGCTAAATTTTACAGTAATACTTATCATGAGTTATGATTTGAGTTGGATGTCTCTAAAATATGAATTGTTGGTGTTTGTCTGGAACCGTCTAGTGCACTCAAGGTGACAGTGTGAGGTAATCTAGATTGGGGAATGCGAACTTTAAGGAGTGCTTTGTAGCCCTACACATGATTAGTATTCGTTATCCAACCAGAGAGTAGTTCAGTGTAACATAGTGAAGAATGACATTTATGTGTTCAATTATGTTTTCATTGTTGAGAGTGTCCACTAGTGAAAGTATGATCCTTAGGCCTTGTTTCTAAGCATTGAAACACCGTTTACAACAAGTTCTGTTACATGTTTGCTCGCAGCAATTTTTATTTCAGATTGCAATTACCACTTATAATGCATTAGTTGCACATTTTGATTTAGAGCTACATCAGATGGATGTAAAGATGACATTTCTAAATGGGGATTAGAAGAAAGTGTCTACATGAAACAACTCAAGGGTTTTATCATGGAAGGCAAGTAAGATATGGGATGCCACCTAAAGAAATCTATTTATGGATTAAAGCAAGCCTCTAGATAGTGGTAGCTAAAGTTTAACGAGACAATTAAAAGATTTGGATTTAAAAAGAATGTTGAGGACAACTGTGTTTATGCAAAGTTTAAAAATGGCAAGTATATTTTCCTAATCTTGTATGTGGATGATATCTTGCTTGCTAGCAGTGATGTTAGTCTGCTATAAGAAACAAAGAAGTTTTTGTTCTCAAATTTTGATATGAAAGATCTTGGTAAAGTATCATATGTTTTGGGCACAGAAATTCACCGAGATATGAAAAATGGAGTTTTAGGACTATCACAGAAGGCATATTTAGAAAAGGTTCTAAAGAAGTATAATATGCATAAGAGTAATGCCACACTACCTGCTCCTATATATAGTCAAGGGCGACAATTTTGGAAAATTTCAATACCCCAAGAACCAATACGAGATCGATCAAATGAAAGCAGTACCATATGCTTCAGCCGTTGGAAGTTTGCAGTATGCACAAGTGTCCACTCGCTCTGACTTAGCTTTTATCACCGGGGTACTTGGTAGATATCAAGAAAATCTAAGCATAGAGCACTGAAAGATGGTAAAGAAAGCATTGCGTTATGCGCAAGGCACAAAGGACCTCATGCTAACATATCGAAGATCTTATTCCTCGGAGATAAGAGGGTATTCAGACGCAGATTTTGCGGGAGACAAAGATGATAGAAAATCCACGTTAGGATACGTGTTCACTCTCGCAGGAGGGGCTTTTTCGTGGAGAAGCTCCAAATAGTCAATAGTTGCATCATCCATGATGTATGCAGAATTTATAGCATGTTTTGAGGCCACGGGGCAGACGATATGGCTAATGAAATTTATACCCAACTTAAAAGTGGTAGATTGCATTGACAAACCACTAAAGATATACTGTGACAACTAGCCCGCAGTATTCTATTCTCACAACAAGGAGTCGAGTAAAGCTTCCAGACCAATAGAGATGAAGTATTTTGTTGTGAAAGATAAAATCCAGGATCACACTATAAGTCTCGAGCATATAAGAATAAAGGTTATGCTTGTGGATCCGCTTACGAAAGGCTTACCATCCAATGTGTTCAAGGAACACTTAGCCAGCATGGGTTTAAGGGAAAGTCTATGATTCCTGGATTATGAGAGGCCCGAAAAGGACAAAATTTGTTTCAAAATAGAGAAGTATGTTGTAGCTGTCTGATTCTATCGGCAATTGAGCTGTGACAATGAAATATGCTCTATGTACTGATACGTGATGAAACGAGTAAAGTCAAAGTATATAGCTAAAAGTAAAAGTTGAGATCAAGGGGGAGAATGTTAGGATGATCTCCTCCTGCGTGGGTCCAATGGTCCACCGGGCCCTTAGATCTGCGCCCTGATTGGGGGCGCCCAACCCACATATGGTGGGCGGGCCCCTATCACATGTGCTATATAAAGAGGTGAGGGGCAGCGGCACGCAACACGAGGTTCATTGCGAGCCGCACACCCCCACCGACAAACCCTACCGATCTAGGTCAACGCAGTAGTGACGGGAAGCACCCCGCCGCCGAGATCACACACAGTGCTCTCGCCGTCACCCTCCACCATGGCCAACCTGACAGGCTCATCGAGCCAAGTTGAAGGTACACCTCTCCTTCTCCCATCTCTCTGTTTTCTCTCCCACATGCCAAGTTAAACATGATGCATAGACAATACTACCATCGAGATCTAGCCTAGATGATCCTAGAAGTCTATCAGATATTAGGTTTACCTAGTTTAATATTGTTGATTCTACCATTGCAGCATTTTTTTGGAACAAGCTATTACTTATCACTAATTTTTTTTGTGCATTCTACAAATCCTCTTGAAAATGTGACCTGGCCACTATGATTCTCCTTCCTCGCTTGCTAGTTGCTACTTCCATTAAAATGTACGCAATGTCCTCTTTCAAAACAAAAATGTACGCAATGTCGGCAAGTGCAACCTGGATGCATCGAGGTATAATAGTGTCATTTATTATTTAACCAAGAATTAATCGCTGTAACCAAAGGTAAACTTAGCGGCAGAATTAAAAGGCAAGAACAGGAAGGAGTCGAAGTTGACAAGATAGCGTGCTGACTGCTGAAGGAGCTTATGCACAAGATGCCGGGCTTGCTAAAACTGCGAGTGATTTCGACGTCAGAAGAAAACAGCCCAGGGGCCAAAAGCCCACTCTAATTAAAAGCCTCTCCGCATACTCTCCCGCAGGACGGCAGGAGCTACGCAAACCTCCCAGTGCCCTCCTGTTTAGTCCCACCTCGACAACTCAAGGGGAAAACGACCAATATAAATACGCGCTCCGCCCGAGGATCATCGCCGAGTCAGTAGCGAGGACTTGTAACCCGAGCGGGGGCATTAAGGGTGGGCTGTGGATGCCTCGTGCGGCGCTTGTGCCTGGGCCTGGGTTGTGCTTCGTGGACAGCCCGTTCCAAGTTGCGTAGTGTGCTCGTGGCGCTCTGGCGAAAGCCTGGGCGTCCTTGCACCTGGAGTGGCGGAAATGGCGTGAGGCTGGCTTCACAGAGCAGCGTTACCGCCCGCTTCCAACGGTGGAAGGATAACTGGCCGCTGCAACTCAGGCCCGATTAGGTCCATGCGCCCTCTCTGGCAGACCACCACCTTTTTGTTTTTCCTTTTGCCTCGAATTGTCTCCACCAAAGAACCTGTCTCTTCGCTCTGTTCACTGCTTGTTTTTTAACAAGTTTCAACATTTAACAGATGAAGGGTCTGCAGCAGTCGCAGTCGTCATGGCTGATTTCTTATGAGGGTGCAAAATTTGTGGGTTTGGATGGCAGCCATACTTCAGAAGGGATCTAAGTATTAACTGAACATCCTGCGCTTGGAGAGCTCCTTCATTTACTTTATTTGTGCTCTTGATCAAGGTTTCAGGTTTACAGCACCAAGCCTCTTTTCCCGTCGAAGACTCGCAGGGCAACAAATCTAATTCTGGGTTTCTAATTATATTGTTACTAAGAATGTTTGTGCTTCGGTGTTTATCTTTTTGTTTATTTGGTTCAATTTTCCTTACCAGTAGTCTAATTGAAGTATAGCTTGCCTAGGCCTCATTTAAAGTTATTTACTCGACACTCCAATTGAGCATGTGATTCTGAAAGTCCTACCACATGTGGTGATTCGTAAGACACTTCCAGTTCCATTATCCATGGAAATCTTCTCATCTTTCCTGCACTCCTGAGAACTGTTTTATGTGCTCAAATGAAAAAATAATAATTTAAAGTCGCACTCACAGCTAAAGCTAAACTTTTTGGTGTATCACAGTGCAGGTGTTAGTCCTAGCAAGCGGCTTAATATCCTTATTACGCTTACGCTGCGATCCTCTCTCGAGTCCTGGTTTATTCTTATTGTTTTACCGCATATAAGTAAGTAAAACCCATCTGCATTTATATTGCATTTCGTCTCTTTTCAATAATGTATCAGCAACCACCCAACTGAATAAACAATCATATGCATTTGGATGATGTATGAACAACAGAATATTTAAACTGTTTCCTGTCATGTATCTTGGATTTTAATGCCCAACTCATTGATCACCATTGCACTATTCTTATCTGAAACGAACCAGGCGTGATTGAAAATCATCCTTCTTTGGTGTGACTTCATATGAGGGTGCAAAAATTATGGGTTTGAATGGCCAGCTATATTTCAGATGGAATCTAAATATTAACTGAACGTCCTCTGCTTGGAGATCCTTCATTTCCTTCTTTTGCTCCCATCTAGGTTATCTTTTGGAAGTTTTGTTAGAAACATTACCAGCATTATTCAAGTTATGTGTGTTCTTAATCAAGGTTTCAGATTTACAGTACCTAGCCTCTTTTGTCATAAAAGAATGGTCGCAGGCAACAACTCTGTGTGAGTTTCTCATTATATTGTTACTAAGAATAGAACTGGGTAATCTTCTTTGGTGTTTTTTTTTTTACTTGGTTCAGTTTCCTTACCAGTATTCTAGTTGAAGTATAGCTTGCCTAGGCCTCATTTAAAGCTATTCCAGTTTTATTATCCTATAAGTCGATCACATGGAAATCTTCTTATATTTTTTGTAATCCTGAAAACTGTTTTATGTGCTCAAATGAAGAAAATATAGGTCACACTCGCAGCTAGAGCTAACCTTTTGATGTATCGCACTCAAGGTGAAAGTCCTAGCCAGCGCCTAAATATCCTTATTATGTTGTGATCTCCCACTTGAGTCCTGGTTTATTCTTATCGTTCTACCAAATATAGTAACAACTAAATAAAATATGTATTATGTGGTTTGAGTAGGAGCGGCAGAAAATTATATTTCATTTCGTCTGGTTTCTTTGATGTATCGGCAACCACCTAACTGAAAAAACAACCATATGCATTTGGATGCTGTGTGGACAACGGGATATTTAAACTGTTTGCGTTCATGTACCTTGGATTGTAATGCCTAACTCATCGATGATGGATCATCATTTCACTATTCTTATCATACACATCACAGGTCTGATCTTATTCTATTCTGCAAATGGACAAGAGCATACGTGTATACACTGAAGACTTTGACTAGCACCATGCATCACTCTAATAAAGGCATCTGCTATTCTGCTGATCCGCATGACTGACTGCATATATTTCAGTACATTTTTCATCATGCACACCAAGACAACCCACTTGTAGGAGTACCTAACATTACATACATTACAATACTACTGCTAGTAGATTTCGCATATGAAGTGCAAAATCACTGAAAGCACAAGCCGCCTCTCTAATTCTCCTTTTTGCAGGGCACGGCAGAGCAAGAAGAAAAGGAAGAAGGAAGTCTCAGCTGGAGCAGCTCGATCAGTTGTGCAGTGGATTCGGCCCCTGAGGCACCACCCTCCTGGACACTCGGTGCATGCGCCGATAAACACGAGACGGCCGCTGGCTTGCAGTCGACGAAGACATATGCCTGGAGATGGAGGAGTAGCCCTTGGGCTGTGGTGGAGCGCCGCCGTCTCCGATGGCCATATCATGGATGCCTTCGATTCTCCGGCCGTGGCAGAGGCTTGCCGTGTCCACCAGTAGAACAAGGGCGATGAGCAGGAGCAGCATGAGCCTGGTGTCCTGTGAGCTTGCCATGGTACATGCAGTTCAGAGAAGTTGTAGAGAAGAAGAAGGTGAGGCAGAGGAGCTGGAGAACTCGGAGAAGTTTGGACACAGTGGGTTCCTTCGCTACATTTTATAGCGAGAAGGTGATGGATGGCAAGGACATTGAGTGGCCAACTACCTTTCTTACGGTCTAGGAACTCTGCAGTCCAGGTGTCATGTGAGAAATAAATTCCACGCTTAGCACTGACTTGGATTGTCATCAGCAGTAAGCTTAGCACTGACTTGGATTGTCATCAGCAGTAAGCTTAGCACTGACTTGGATTTGTCATTAGCAGTAGCTACCTTGACAGGTTGACCTCTTATACAGTACTAAGCTGGGTATTGAACAATAGTACATGTAAGAAACTTGCTAGGTGACATGAATGTCAAAGGATCACATGGTTAGGCTTTAGGTTGATTTTGTTTTCAGTTCGGATCTTTTCACCTATTCTCACCTCTCTAGTCTCTACCTAACTCGGCAGCGGCATCAAGTCCGGCCGACTAACTGAACCCCGATCTTCCTCCCTGAATCGCTCGAGATGTGACGAGACGGGTGCCGAGAACGACATAGACCATCTCGCTTCTCGGGCCAAAGAAGGCTTCACACTAAGCCACACCAGACCGATGAGACCAGCAACGCTCGACCACCGCCCAGTTCCTACGCCGTGGACACGCAGAGCGAGACGGTGACGCAGGGACACACGGCCAGCAGATGGAGAACAGGTGAACGGTGCAAATTTTAGGAAAAACACTGACCACTGAGCTCTAGGCAGACTGAACATCTTCGGTGTTCGCATGTGTTAAATGCAGGAGCATCACAAGCTTATATATGCAACACAACAAATGCATCAATCAACACAATGATATATTCCTGTTTATTTCATCCAATAGCGTATTTATAGTACAGCTTACAAATTGGGCTCTAGCCACAGCAACCAGTCATTAATGTACAGTGTACACAGGCAGTTTTGGAGCAAAAAAATATCTTGCTACACCTCTCAACAGATTTGGAGGCTGCCATGGCGCTAATTCACGACACAATTGAAGAACTCTGCAGTAAGTGGAGGATCAAAATAATTGGGAGTAGAATGTTGCAACATTCTGGGAGTAGTATACTTAGATATACAGGCGGAGAACTGTCCATCTCCTGGTCTCTCAGCTTTGGGTCTTCTCTACCTTTGCCTTGATCTTCTGCTCGATGACCGCCTTCTCTGTGTCGAGGCTGAACATTCTGTTGAGGGCATGCATGTTCTCAAGTGTTTCGTCCAGGGTGCGGCTGTCGCTGCCGTCGCATCTCAAGTGCTGCAATGGGCCGTGAAGGAGCTTGTTCACTATGCCGGTGCTGAGTTCCTCGATGGACCTTCTCATCTTCTTGTTGAGGTTGTCTTCCCCGATCTTTGTCAGGCACTTCTCGAGCTCGGAAGCCCTGATCCTGTCGGCATACGACCTCAGCTTTTTGATGGTCGGAACAGTCTCCAGTGAGTCTCTCCATGCCTCAAACCTTTTCAATTCTTGGGTGATGATTGTTTGGGCCTCCATTGCTTTCCTGAGGCGGTCTTCCTTGTTGGCTTCCACCACCTCTTTCAAGTCATCCACATTGTAAACTCGTGCATGGTCCACTTCAGACAGACAGGCACCGACATTCCTCGGGACAGATATGTCGACAAAAAGCCGAACACCACCCATAGCAAGAGAAATAGGAGGAAGCGCCTCTGCATGCTCCTTTGTGAACAATAAGGATTCAGATGCTGTGCTTGTGAACACGACATCAGCTTCAGCAGCAGCTTCATACATCTCTGTAAGAGGCCTGTACACAATCTCAATGTCTTTCATCTCTTCACGAATGGCATCCACCCTTTCCACTGAGCGGTTCACCACAACAACCTTTGTGCATCCTTTGGCAATCAAATGTTTGACCACTAGTTTGCCCATTTTGCCAGCACCAATCAAAAGCATCCTAGCTGACAAGCATTCGGACTTTGGAAGCTTCATCAAGGCCAGTTCAACTGCAGCTGAACTGACAGACACAGCACCAGCTGATATGTTTGTCTCACAGCGGACACGCTTTCCAGCTGTGATTGCATCCTTGAACATCCTATCAATGTTCTTTCCCAAGCCTCCACTGTTTTGCCCATTTCTGACAACTTGTTTAACTTGAGCAAGGATCTGTCCTTCTCCAAGAACCAAAGAGTCAAGCCCAGATGATACCTCAAACAGATGGCGTGTAGCATCACTGTCACGCAACATAAAGAGATGCTCCCTGAGCTCGGAAGCAGGAATTCCACTTTTCTGCAAAAACGAATTTGAGCATTAGAACTTCTTTGTAATACTGAGTTCTTGAGGAAACAAAAAGAGAAAAGCTGGGCAAAAAGACTACGGAAAGAGCAAACATGCATTTGATCAAATAATTCTTACCTTTGACATCCAGTCTACAACTTCTCGAATACCACGGTTCCACGATAAAGCCACCACATATATTTCCATTCTATTGCAGGTACTAAGAACAGCAGCCTCTTCAATATGATTCAGACCGGTGAGTTCCGCAATAGCACGGGGCCATAGTTCCTCTGCGACAGCAAGTTTCTCACGCATCTCCACTGGTGTTGTGTGTACACTGAGGCCTATTACAGCTATGCTACTCCTTTCCTTCATGTACCCTGGTAACAAAAACAAAACACTGTCAAATACTGAACATACATACATACATATTTTTAACTGAAAGAGTGGAATTAAATTTAACTGAAAATAACCATAAAGGTTTCTTCATTTAGTTGTAATTACAAGGGGAAGGGGGGATATTGCATGGTTACACTAGTGGAGTAGGACGTATACATTCTGAGTTTAATAATTGCAAAATCAGAATTCGAAGTTTTAGCAGCAGGCGACTGAATCTACAGAACAAAACAACAAAGAGAACAAAGAACCCACGTTTTCCTGCAATTGGCTAACACTTGATACCTTAAGCATGAAGCAACTACCATCGATTCTTACCTTCTTATATTATGTGGTCAGTATTTATATTAGTATTTGACATTTTTAGTAAGGTAGGCTCCTTTGTCTATGCTGCAATACTAAGAACACCATTTTGTTAAGCAACTACTCGTTTTGTTGAAATAAGAAATACATCATTTATTCATCACCCAACGAACATACGGAATGCAAATGCTCCGCCAATCTGTGAAGCGCATGGCTCCAAATCAGTTACGCCTACAACTTGCCAATCTCTGGACAACTCAGCGCAGATAGAAAACCAATCAAGGTTTTCATCAAGATGTCGCACAATTTCAACATCTCGATGTCCAATTGTCTCTTATGCCATAAACCGACTGGTGTCCTACATCACAAGACCCCGACTCCTAGACTCATGCACCACAAAATGATTGGTCACCTGCCTAACTCCCAAACGACCGCATGGTGAGCCTGACAGATAGGCTGTGAGCACAACTCATCGGTGATGATAGGTCAATAACCGTCCAAAAATCCTGCTTGACCTCACATCAATCAAAGCAAAACTGGGGGAGAACAATGCAGTTTCTCCTTTTTCTCTAGTCCAGGCACCCACGAATCGACACATACTAGACCAAAACTTGCGCCAAGTTCCGGACAACCACAGAATACCACAGAGATCCCCTAATTCGCGCGCCACCATACTGAACCTGCGTAATCTTACATCCCAGGACTAGGGGAAGCGAAATTGGAAGAGGAGGGCTGGAGGGGGAAGGAGAGGGACTCACGGTCTGCTGAGATCTTGAACTGCTCGAGCGCGGCGATGCTGGCGGCCTTGGCGACCGCCTGGGCGTCCCCGCCGGCGTCGCAGCGCACGACCCCGCAGCGCCTCCGCCCGCCGGCGGGGACGAGCCTCGGGCACGCGGCGGAGTTGGACCCCCGCGCCTTGGCGCCGGCGGCGAATGCGCCCGCGGCGGCCGTGGCTGACGTCGCTCCCGCCATCATCAGACCAACAGCAGAAGAAGCAGGCCCGGCCCACGAACCGTAGGAAGGTAGATAGGAGTAGATAGAATCAGAGAGAGACGAGAGAGGAGCGGAGAAAATCCTTATACGCTTCTCCCGCCCTCCCTCTCCCTCTCGCCGCCCGCGGGCCTCGCTGGTCGCCGGTGCTTAGGAGCCGCGGCGGGGAAGAAGGGGGAAGATGATGGAGTCCGGAGCTTGGAGCGGAGGTTAAGGGGAGATGGCGTGTGGTGGAGCCCGCGGGGCAGTGGGATGGGCTGGGAGTCTCGGGGTCGAATTTTCTAATCCGCGCGCGTGTTGGGCTGTGGGTTGGGTCAGTGGGGGGTGGGTGTGGGAGATTGGGTTAAGCCACATGCTCAGCGAAATCCAGGAGATGGGCGTGTGCTGGCCTCCGGGCTGTGATTGGCTGCCGCGCCCGCGCTCTATCCGCTCCCCTCATCCTCGCTGATCTGCGCTCGGCTCTGTGTTGGATTCCTGGTGGTGGGCACACACACGGGGTCGTATGGCCGCCTCACGCGCGGATCCATGGAGTGACGGCGAAGCGTGTCGACGTGCTGGCCACACTCCCCCTCCGGCGCCCCTTCCCTGGCCAAGGCTGTCCTTCTATATCCCGGCCACGGTCACAGTATTCGGCGCCTCGTTCCGGGTCCCCCGTATTGACGCGCGTGTCGTGTACCTGCGTGTGGTGCCTGGTGCGTGCGTCGCGCTCCCCGATGACTGCAACCAACCGACTATCCGGGGTCACGATAGGCTCATATCCATAGCCCACAGGCAATGGGAACGGCTATACATTCCCTTTCGTCCATCCCATACTCACAGGATATCCGGCAGCGAATGGTAATCCCAACATTAATTCATATTAGTCCTCCGTGATGTGCAAACCACAGATATTTGGCTCGTGATGTGGATGGGATTCGGGTGGCATCGCCTGTGGTCGTTGTGGATGGGGGTTCATCTCCCCCGATCCTGGCAACCGGCAAAGAGATCCATGGGCAGCCCCACCGCCCCCTCTCATCTCCCCAGATTTTGTCTGCTCACCGCCCGTCGCTACTCCGCCTGAATCAGTTCCTCATCCTCCTCAGAGCAGCAAGACAGCAACCGCCTCGGTTTATGGCGGAGACGGAGCAGGAAGAGCCGCTGGTGACCACACGGCCGTGGACCTCCTTGCCGTCTTCCCTCCTACCCACGCGAGCACAGGGCCGCGCGCCGGTGCTCGGTCCCTCCAGCTTATGCATGAGAATGAGAGGGGCGGCCACGCAGGTGCAGAGGTGGAGCCGTGGGAGGAGCAGGGCGACACATCCCCTACAGACCATGCCCCGGCGACAAATCAGGAGCCCCTCCGTCGTCGGGCCAGGCAGTGCCGGATGGTGGCTTGGGGATGGTGCCGGGTTCCGGCGTGGAGCCAAGGTCGGGCTGGCGGTATCCTTCCCGCACGCGCCAAGAGACCAAGCGCCAGCGTGACCTGCAGGGGAAATAGACGGGAGGCTCGATTTGTCCTTGATGTGCCGGTGAGGAGGAGGCGGCTCCCCTAGCCACCCAAATCGAGTCCGCCCCCGACCAATGGAGCCTCCCCTCGGCCAAATCGAGCCAAGGGCGGAGGGTAACACATGGGAATGGCCGGCCACGGTGGCGCTAGGGATGGCGCGTGTTGCCAGGATGGCCGATGTTCTACCTTCTCCGGCAATCCTCTACAATCGGCCGGGAGGAGGGCTGCCGCTCGATGCCTGCCCTTGCCCCTCCTCTGCCGCTCAGTGGGCGAAGCACCTTCCCTACTCGAGCTGCATCTCGGTCGACGGCAGGGGAGCTTGCTAGGTGGGGAACGGGGCTGGTGCCTGTGGGTGCGGGTGCGGGTGCGGGCGTGCTGGGTGAGAAAGACGTGCGGGGTGGGAGGTTGAGGTTTGCCTGGTCGTCGGGGCTTAACAACGGCGTCACGGCCACTTCTCTCCGTTAACTCTGCGTGCGGTGCAGATTTGATATAGGATCGATCCAATGGCTGTAAAAGGGTGTGTAGCTACCACCGGTGGTAGCAAATCTGCATTGATCTATATATTTAACCTCATAATTTTTGGATACACAAAAGCGTGAGATTTTAAAATTTTCAAAATTCTAAAAATAGAGGGAGCACTCGTGCCCATGTGTACCAAATCCCTTCTCCGAAAGATGTTAAAACAACACTGTCTGAGTTAATTCCTTAGGTTTTACACAAGCACAAGGTGACGACCACGTCAGTGTGTCTACCGGGCTGTTCAGGGTGTCGCTCGCTCAGTCCGCCGTCATGGGGCAACGGAGACAGGCTCGATGTTCTTTCTGAAGGCGCGCCAAGACGACTTGTATGTCGCTACGAGCGCGCTGGGGCCGAATTGTAGGAACTAGAACCTTGGCCAAATCAAGCGAAGGGCCGGTGACCGAATCGTTCTTGGAGCCACCTCCGAAATTGTATGAACCAGCAGTAGTGGACTAGTGGTTGCACCGGATCATGGTGCTTTCGGTCAATCTCCTCGTTGGATGATCCATGAATGGCCCCGGCGGAGGAATCAGAGCTCTCCCCCGCCAATGTCACCTCCGCCTAGGCACCACCAATACCCTCTCGGGATCTTTGACTTGATTTTGCTCTCTCTCTCTCTCTCTCTCTCTCTCTCTTTCTCTCTCGTGATCCGCTTCACCATCTTCCCCTTTAGTTGTTCCATCCCTTCAACTTGGTCTTGCTCCCCATCCGTGAGATCCACCTCAACATCTTCCATCCCTTCCGCTTGCTCCTCATCTCCATGATCCGCCTCGAGCTTACCCCCCTCTGAATCATCAAAATGCTCTTTCTCCTCCCTCTAATCATCCTCGACATCTTCGTCTTATACCTTTTAGAGTGATCGTGCTCATCTTCTTCGAACACTCGGACTCCCACTTCCATATCTTTCTGCTTCTCTCAGTTCATGCACTTCTTCAGAAGAAATTAGGGAAGGTCACGAATAAATCGTGGCAACGAGAAAAAATATTTGAAAATGTTGAAGTATTTTATTTTGGGTAAGAGAAGTTGTAGTTGACACATTGTAGGTTGCAGCTTGCCCCATCTATATTTTCTATAAATTTTTTAAACTCATGGGCTTGAAAGTAGAAGTGTACAGAGTACACAAAAAAATCTTGGGCCAAGGCCCAAGCTCATGGGGGCTTGGGCGAGCACCCCTCTGCGGTGTCCTATGGACTGGCCCTGACAATACTACGACTACTACACACAATGGCCACAATTTGTCCTACCATGAGACAACTGTTGCCACTGTTGTTGTCATCGATGGCCATGGTAATTAATCTCACACCCATTGTGGGAGAATAGATTGCTAGTAGACTGTTCTAACAAAGAGCAAGGAGGAAGAGAGAGTGGATTGTGCTTGTAGCATAAAAGATGCCTGATGGCGCCGGTGGATATATAGATCACAGACCAGTTGGGAACCCCAAGCGGAAGGTATGATGAGCACATCAGCAGTTTTCCCTCAGTAAGAAACCAAGGTTTAATCGTCCAGTAGGAGAAAGCCAAACTTAAGAAGGTGATGCTTGCTAGCTTAGTGACACTCCAACAAGGGCACCGTTTACGATTCTTGTTAGCGCGTCTTCAACTAGTAGCAACGCAGAACCTGCACACAACACAACCAAATACTTTGCTCCCAACTTACGATGAGGTTGTCAATCTCACCGGTTTGCTATAAACAAAGGTATGAGCGTATCGAGTGGAAAGCAATAGTAGTATGCGAGAAAGTAAACAGTGCGAGTAATAGTAAATAGGTGATAGCAATGTAAAGGAAATTGGACCGGGGTCCACAGTTCACTAGTGGTGTCTCTCCATAAAATAAATAACAACATGCTGGGTAAACAAATTACAGTTGGGCAATTGATAGAATAAAGATAACGTGCATATGTCGCAAGGATCACTATGAGATTTACTCTGGGCATTACAACAAAATACATAGACCGCCATCCAACTGCATCTATGACTAATAATCCACCCACGGGGATATCGTCCGAACACCCCATAAGTATTAAGTTGCGAACAACATATAACTGCATTAAGCAAAGTGTGTAATGTAAACAAAGCATATGCCCTTGGACATAAGAATGTTATTTTCTCCCTAGTGGCAACAGCACATCTACAAACTTAGAGGTTTCTGTCACTCCCCCAGATTAAATACAGGCATGAACCCAACTATCGAGCATAAATACCCCCTCTTGGAGTCACTAGTATCTACTTGGCCAAGATAGCTACTAACAACAGAGAGCATGCAAGATCATAAACAACATTGATAAGGGTATAGATAATAGAGCCCGTCAGTTGAGTACCCTTGAGGCCCGTTAAGCTAGGCCCAATTGTAATACTAGTCGAAATACGAGTTCTTACCGTATGTCGATATTGTAATCTGTATCGGACCCTACCCGATCCTCGAGACCTAGCCACCTATATATAGGGGCCAGGAGGGGACGGTGTAGGCCAGATTGAAAGCAAGCCAGGTTTTACACCCACGTTTACTTTCATAGCCACCTTGTTTGACTGAGTTTACCTTTGAGTTCATCCGACGCCCTGTCTCCCCCATCTTAAGTCCTTCATCTAGGACATTTGTCGAGTTAACCCCTTGTCAATTGGCACCAACCGTGGGGACTCGGGACGTTGGAATCATGAATTCGACGGCTTTTTTGCTTTTAGCCAATAGCAGTCCAGAAGTCGACGAAAATCAAGAAGTGGAATTGACGTTCAGAAGTTTAACTTCTACATGGGACCTTCGGGTACAACTCGCCTTTCGGATTCAACGAAATCAGTTCCGTCGGTGGGCAAAGCAGAGAGGATGACAGTATCTGGATCATCTGTAGGCTCTTTTAGCGAGGCAAACTCGACAGTCAGCTTAGCAGCAACAGAAAATTTACAGGGAAAGTTAGAAGAACCCGACAAAATCGGGCAAGAGACCATAGTAGAAGAAGCATAAGACAAGTCAAGGGATATCGCCAGCAGAAGCAGCGGCGTCTCCAAGAGCGTACACCAGTTATGCGTTATCATCACAGAAGCAGCAGAAGAAGAAAATAATCACACTGGTAACAAGGAGGTCGACATGCAAGTCGACAAATTAAGGAGCAATGGCAAGAAAGAGAAGGAGAAAATGCATGTTTTGGCTGGAGAGTGGAGAATGATCATGACGGCTGTTAACCGCGGGATTAATGTACCCGCAGATTCAAGAAGGGAAGTTTTAATGGGGTACCAGTACGCGCTACACCAGCGCAGGAAAAAAGCAAGGGAGGAAAGAGACATGTTGATGAGAAGCCGAGGTGACGATAGTATATCAAGCGAAGAACACTGGGATGAGTACAGTGACGCATCAGAAAGCAGCATGGAGAGGCACGAAGACCCGAAGCATAAAAGAAGGACAACAGTGCGTGTAGTAGAAGAAAGCTATACGAGGAGCCCAAGCGCGAACCAGCCAGAGGAGGAGGAAGAATTCGTACAAGAAACACCAGAGGCAGCATTGATAGCAGCACAGGCATATCTACTAACCACGCAACCAAAACCTGGTGACCCACGGGAACAAATGCATCAAGCCGCGATACGGAGCCTCGGGCTAGTCGAAGAAAAGCTAAAAGGCAGTATTTTGGAGAAAAAGTCGACTCACCACAGCAAAAAGAAAAAAGAAGAGGTCAAGCGCAAACCTTCGCGGAATGAAACTAGCGAGTCCTCAGAAGACGAGATAAGCCAAAAGAGGAAGGAGGATGCACGGAACATAATAGCACAAGCAAGGGTAAATAATTCACGCTACGCGTGGAGAGAAGAAAACTATGAAGACGACGAAAAAGAGATGGACGCGCTATGCTTTACCCGAAGGGTTTGCAAAACGCGGGTACCCAAAGGCTTTAAGTTGCCGCATGACCAAGAGAAGTATGATGGGTCGCAAGAGCCAACTCTATGGTTATCAGATTACCTACAAGCAGTACAGATACTAGGAGGAACAAGAGCAACAGCCATGCAAAGCTTGCAGTTACACCTCACCGGCGCATCACGGTCCTGGTTAAACACCCTACCCAACGATTCCATTGGAAGTTGGGGAGAATTAGAGAGTCAATTCGCAAGAAACTTTTGCTCAACATATAAGCGCCCAACATCGCTAGAAGAAGTCAAGTCATGCGTACAGCAGAAAGGCGAAACACTACGTTCTTATATACAACGCTGGAGTGTAATCAAAAACTCAGCAGAAGACGTCTCCGACGAAAGAGCGATATACGCTTTTTCGAGCGGCCTTTGTCGTACAGACCTAGTGGAAGAGATAGGAAAAGCAAGGCCAAAAACAGTATCTGAACTAATGGAAACAGCCAACAGATTCGCCGATGGAGAAGACGCGTACAATAACAAAAGGGGGCATTTACCGGAAGTTGACAAAACGAGCAGGCAAAGGCGAAGATACCGCAACAGCGACAACCATGGAAGGAGAAACTAGATAGCCGCAGGATATGACGAAAGGAATGAAGAAGGCTATGAAAACATTGAATTTCCTACGAGAGACGGCAGGGGAAAAGAGAAGCCAAGGTACTCAGGTCCTTCGGTAGAAGATATGTTATATGGTCCTTGTCGCATCCATTATGCTTACCTAGACGGGAAAAGAGTCTCCAACCACTAGATGAAGGATTGCAGAACCTTCTTAAGGTTGCAAAACGCCATGGATTCAAGCCAAGGGGCACGGCAGGGAGGAAAAAACATAAATCAAGGATATCAAATGCAGCGACTCGCAGAACAGCTGGAGTCAAAAGTGTATATATCAGCAATGATCCAACCAGTACCAAAGTCGAAGAAAGAAAGGAAGAGCATATCAAGACAGGTCAACCTGGCAATAACATCACCACCAGCTACTACGGAGTATCTAAAGTGGTCTGATCAACCAGTTAGGTTCAGTAGAGCAGACCATCCGAGGAAAGTCCCAGACCAGGTCACTCACCAATGGTGCTCAAAGCTCAGATAGGAGGATATGATGTCGAAAGAGTATTCATGGATGCAGGAAGCGGTATAAACCTAATATATGCCAGAACGTTGAGAGAAATGTGCATATCATTGGAAAATCTAAAGCCAACAGATTGTTCTTTCCACGGAATAGTACCAGGAGCCGCAAATTATCCTTTGGGCAAAATAGAACTCAACGTCTGTTTCGGTGACAGCAACAATTATCGCAGAGAAAAGATGGAGTTTGAAGTAATGGACTGGCCCTCACAATACCATGCAATCCTGGGACGACCAGCATTTGCAAAATTCATGGCAGTACCTCACTATGCATATCTCACACTCAAGATACCTGGACCTAAAGGAACGATCACGGTACAAGGAAGCTTCGAAGTATCCAACACCTGTGACAAAGAATTTAACAGGTTGGCACAAACCTTCGGCATGACAGCAGAGTATGCAAGGCTAAAAGGCGAAACCGACCACAACGTACTACCCGACGTCGGGCGATCCCTGCCAGATCAGGCTTTCGATGCAACTCAGGACTCGAAGAAAATACAGGTCCATCTGACGGACCCAAACAAGACCACCTCCATAGCGGTAAACTTGGATCCCACATAGGAAAGCAATAGCAAAGCCGGTCAAGCAACCACTACGACGATTTGATGAACCCAAGAGGAAAGCAATAGCATCAGAGCTACATAGGCTGGAAAACGCAGGGTTCATCCGAGAAATCAAAACATCGACTTGGGTATCTAATCCAGTTATAGTCCCCAAGAAAAATACAGACCTACAAAGAGTATGTGTCGACTACAGATCTCTCAACAAGCATTGTCCAAAGGATCCCTTCCCCCTACCTCGCATTGACCAAATAATTGACTCAACAGCGGGGTGCGTGATACGTCTCCGACGTATCCATAATTTTTGATGCTCCATGCTTGTTTTTACACCATTTGCCTATTGTTTCGTTACACTTCGTGGCACTTTTATGCATTTTCCGGAACTAACCTATTAACAAGTGCCACAGTGCCAGTTCCCTGTTTTCTGTTGTTTTTGTGTTTCAGAAGTGATACACAGGAAATATTCTCGGAATTGGACGAAACCACATCCTGAAGTCTTATTTTACCCGGAAGCTTCCAGAGATCCGAAGACGAGTAGGAGGTAGGCCACAGGGGCCCCACATGCAGGGGTGGCACGGCCAGGCCCCTGTCCGCGCCAGCCATGCGTGAGGGCGCCTGGTCCCACTCCTGACATCGCCCCTTCGCCTATAAGAAGCCTCGGGACGGAAAACCCTAAAGGAGTCGGCAATTTTCCAGAAAGAGTTCCGTAGTTCCGCCGCCGCCACCGACGAATTTCGGGGGACAGAAGTCTCTGTTCCGGCACCCTGCCGGGACAGGGAAGTGCCCCCGGAGCCATCTCCATCGGTCTCCATCGCCGTCTCCGCCGTCTCCATCGACCTCACCGCCATCTCCATCAACCTTGCTGTCTCCTATGATGAGGAGGGAGTAGTTCATCCCCGGGGCTGAGGGCTCTACCGGTAGCTATGTGGTTCACCTCTCTCTCCCATGATGTGATCTTTATGTGATCGTGAGCTTTGTATCATGTTGAACAAGTAGATGTTATTATTCAGATGTTATGTGTACTCTAGTGGTGATTGTTAAAGTAATCTATTCCTCCTTCCTTGGTGTAACGGTGATAGTGCGTGCATCATGGTGGTACTTGGTTTAGGCTATGATTGTGATCTCTTGTGGATTATGAGAATAATTATTGCTATGATAGTTTGAGTGATTTATTCCTCCTTTCATGGTGTAATGGTGACAGTGTGTGCACCGTGTTAGTACTTGGTCTAAGTTGCAATGATATCTATCTTGAGTTGTGATCTGATTTGGATATCTCTATGAGTGGTGTTTGTCAAGTACTTGATGAACTTTAAGGGGTGCTTCTGTAGCCACTACACAATGATTAGTGTTATTCAATAGGAGAGTAATTCAGAGTACTATAGTGGAGAGAAGTTATTTATTTGTTCATTCATGTTATATTGTTGGGAGTGTGTCCACTAGTGAAAGTATGATCCCTAGGCCTTGTTTCCAAGCTTTGCACACCGTTTACTTGCTATTTTGTTACTTGTTTGCTCGCAGCGATATTTATTTCACATCACAGTTGCTACTTATAATCATCTATACCACTTGTATTTCACTATCTCTTCGCCGAACTAGTGCACCTATACATCTGACAAGTGTATTGGGTGTGTTGGGGACACAAGAGACTTTCTGTATCGTAATTGCAGGGTTGCTTGAGAGGGATAGCTTTGACCTCTTCCTCCCTGAGTTCGATAAACCTTGGGTGATCCACTTAAGGGAAACTTGCTGCTGTTCTACAAACCTCTGCACTTGGAGGTCCAACAAGTGTCTACAAGAATAGAAGTGCGTAGACATCAAGCTCTTTTCTGGCGCCGTTGCCGGGGAGGTAAGGTAAAAGGTACTCGCATCCTCCTGTGTGAGTGCTCGGAGTTATTTCCTTTAGATTCTGCAATTACATCTTTTTGTTTCTTGTTTTTATTTTCACTAGTTAGGCTTAATGGAAAACAAAGAGTTCTTTAGTCTTTTTCCTGATTTTAGATTTGAAGAGAAAATTGAAAAACCTTTGGAGCTTAATTTGCATGCTAATAGTGATGTTAGTATGAATGCTTTGAATACCGTTAATGCTAATGCTGTAGAAAAGTCTAAGCTTGGGGAAGCTGGTTTTGTTAAGCATGATATTTTTAGTTCCCCAGCTTTAGTGGAGAAAATTTGCTCTGATGATATTTTATCTCCCATATGTGATGTTCCTTCTTATGATGATATGTTTGAAGAATATGCTTTGAGAAATAGCTGTTCTCTAGCTTGTGATGATACTGAACCTCTAGTCTATGATGGTTATGATGATGAGTATAATATTTTCAGTTCACCTACTATTGAGGATAAAATTAGTTATGATTACAATATGCCTCCTATTTATGATGATTATGGTGATGAGAATAATTATTCTGTTGAATTTGCTCCTACTACTATTATTCCTGTGGCGAGTATTAATTCTTTTATGCATGTGGCTCATGATAGGGATGCTTTATGTGATAGTTATATTGTTAATTCTATTCATGATGCTACTGAAAGTTATTATGAGAGAGGTAAACATGGTTTAATGGATCTTAACAATATTAAGTTTCCCCTCTTTATGCTGGAAATCTTGAAGTGGCACTTGTTTTATCTATCCATGCTTGCTACTATGTGCCTCGTTGATTTATTTTCTTACAAGATTCCTATGCATAGGAAGTGGTTCAGATATAAATGTCTTTCACATTTGCTTTTTGATGCTCTCTATTGCTTTAAGTTCCTATATGGCGCCTTTGCCTCAAGCTCTTAAGCGTGCCCACATGAGCATCTTCACAGATTTCTGCGCCTAGCTCAAAGGCGTTAAAGAAAAGCACTCTTGGGAGATAACCCAATGTTTCCTTTTCAGTACTTTTTCTTTTATTTGAGTCTTGGAAGTCATTACTACTGTAATGACCGCTCCTTATCCTTTTTATTTCGTTTTTGTGCCAAGAGAAGCCTCTGATTTGAGTGAGGTAAGATTTGGGGATGTTGCTGTCCTGAAACTGTTTTCGGTGCTCCACCGTAAAAATTCGTAAAAATTCTCTGTATATCTTTTGGACCTGCGATTTCTTGTGCATATGCCCCAGGTTATATCCAAACTTTCGTTAGTTGAACACTTTTTTATTTGAGCAACAGAAAACCCCTCAAAGATTCGACCTTTGTCAGCTGTTCAGTTTTGGCAGATTTCTGCCAATATTTGTGTTTGCCACTTTATCGCTTTCTTTTGAGTTCTTTTTATCACGGAACTTTTGGGGAAGTTGCTACAGTAGTATATGCTATATATGTGGTGGTTTTAGGTTGAAACCTGAAGCAAAAAGAGGTTGATTATATGTTATGCTACACTAATGTTGCTAATAGAATTGTGTTTAGTTTTGTATGAAGGAAGTTTTCAAGTGTAGGGATCGGAGAATGATGAGATGAGTTGAAGAATGGACAAAAGCTCAAGCTTGGGGATGCCCATGCATCATCCCAAGAAATATCCAAGAAGTACAAGCATCAAAGCTTGGGGATGCCCCCGAGGCACCCCTTCTTCATCGGCAAAAATCAGGTCACCTTTCAAAACACTATATTTTTATTGCTTCATGCACTATGTGTTTTTCTTGGAGCGTCAGTTATTTTAGTTTTCTTAGTTAGTTTAGTTATGTTTGCTGCAATAAATGGTTAGATCACATCATGTTTCTTTTGGAGGAGATGAACTCGCTTTTCGTTTGCCAAGAACACTCTAGTTTTCACTCTTATCGTTCAATGAGTGTTCTCTTTTTCTGCTACTGCGTTTAGCTTGCATTTTTCGCCTTGATTTGTGTTCAGATCTTGTTATATCTTTTCATCAAGGTGTATTCTTTCCTCTGGTCTTTATTGGTTTTCATCAAAAGAGGTGTTTATAAAAAGGTTTTAATGGTGTTGGAAAAGAGAAAAAGCTTTATGCAAAAAAGTGGTACAAGAAGGAGCTTGTGTAGACTGTGGCCTAGGCTTTTGCATGTCGTGCTTGATGTCTTTTTGATAGTATGCTTAGTGGTTTTGCTGTAGCATAACTTGTCTCAAATAACTGAGATTGCTTAATGAGCCTTTGAAAAAATCATGCGTTGTGTTTATCGTTTGGAAGCATTATTTTGGTTTTCTCCTTGATGCTTTATTTGGGTTGACTTGGCGCATGCTCACACATGTTTGACTCTTACAAAGTCGCCAATAGCCTCTATGATCATTTAGTTTTTGACTTTTGATGCCATCTTATGCTTCTTTTAATGTCGCTTTGTCGCTTTGCATGATTATGGCCATTATTGCTCTCTTAGTTGGTCGCTCCCAGTCTTTTGCTAGCCCTCATTTTGTACTGAGTATGAGCTCTACTCGTGCATCCAACTCCCAAAAACCAAGTTTGCCATTGTGTCCACTATAAATTCCTATGCATGGTATTTGTAAGCCATTCCAAGTAAATTTTCATGTGCTACCTTTCAAAAACCTTCAAAACACTTCTCGTTTTGTGACACTGTTTTCAGCTCATGGGGACGTAGTGGTCGGATTTGCTATCTTCCATATTGCTTATTCCAAAAAGAAAAAAAAAGAGAAAAAAAGAAAGAAAAAAAGGCACTCCTCCAAGGAATGTGAATGTTGGTGGGCACCCGATGGAATCGGTTAGCCATGGTTTGTGAAAGGAAAAAAGGTGGGGAGGAGTGCCAAGCTTTATAAAAGAGCACAAAAGTGCCAATCTCTCTCTCAAATACTTTCTTCATTTTTGTATGGAAGATAGTAAGAACCCCATTGCTAGTCGTTGACAAAAGCAACCACCTCTCAAAACCAATTTTTATCTCTCTGTTTTACAAATGAAAAGCTCTAGCACATGTTTAATCACTGCTTCCCTCTGCGAAGGGCCTTTCTTTTACTTTTATGTTGAGTCTCCACCTTCTACCTTTATGCACCATTAAGAGAGCATAGTTGTCATTCTGAGTATAATGTGCATTGTCCCAAAGTTTTCATTGATTGATTCATGACTATGGTTTCACTTGTTCTTAAATTATTTGTATCTAGTCGCCCTCTTAAACTTGAAGGTGTCCTATGCATTTATATTTTGCTCTCCATGAAGGACAAGCTGAAAACCATTTGTATGTTTTTCCTTATGATTTGAACACACGTTTGACTTTCATCGTTTCATTTTCATGATCTTTTGTTTGTGTTCATTTGCATGTTTACAACATGGTTGCTAAGTTTCTTATTGTCAAGATTATATCTTCATGCCCATGTTTTAAGTTCTATGATCCCAGCTCACAATGCTTACATATATGATCAAGATTGTGTAGGTGCATGTCACCTCAAAAATTATTTCTTTTGTTATCACTTACCTACTCGAGGACGAGCAGGAGTTAAGCTTGGGGATGTTGATACGTTTCCGACGTATCCATAATTTTTGATGCTCCATGCTTGTTTTTACACCATTTGCCTATTGTTTCGTTACACTTCGTGGCACTTTTATGCATTTTCCGGAACTAACCTATTAACAAGTGCCACAGTGCCAGTTCCCTGTTTTCTGCTGTTTTTGTGTTTCAGAAGTGATACACAGGAAATATTCTCGGAATTGGACGAAACCACATCCTGAAGTCTTATTTTACCCGGAAGCTTCCAGAGATCCGAAGAGGAGTAGGAGGTGGGCCACAGGGGCCCCACATGCAGGGGTGGCGCGTCCAGGCCCCTGGCCGCGCCAGCCATGCGTGAGGGCACCTGGTCCCACTCCTGACATCGCCCCTTCGCCTATAAGAAGCCTCGGGACGGAAAACCCTAAAGGAGTCGGCAATTTTCCAGAAAGAGTTCCGTAGTTCCGCCGCCGCCACCGACGAATTTCGGGGGACAGAAGTCTCTGTTCCGGTACCCTGCCGGGACAGGGAAGTGCCCCCGGAGCCATCTCCATCGGTCTCCATCGCCGTCTCCGCCGTCTCCATCGACCTCACCGCCATCTCCATCAACCTTGCTGTCTCCTATGATGAGGAGGGAGTAGTTCATCCCCGGGGCTGAGGGCTCTACCGGTAGCTATGTGGTTCACCTCTCTCTCCCATGATGTGATCTTTATGTGATCGTGAGCTTTGTATCATGTTGAACAAGTAGATGTTATTATTCAGATGTTATGTGTACTCTAGTGGTGATTGTTAAAGTAATCTATTCCTCCTGCATTGGTGTAACGGTGACAGTGCGTGCATCATGGTGGTACTTGGTTTAGGCTATGATTGTGATCTCTTGTGGATTATGAGAATAATTATTGCTATGATAGTTTGAGTGATTTATTCCTCCTTTCATGGTGTAATGGTGACAGTGTGTGCACCGTGTTAGTACTTGGTCTAAGTTGCAATGATATCTATCTTGAGTTGTGATCTGATTTGGATATCTCTATGAGTGGTGTTTGTCAAGTACTTGATGAACTTTAAGGGGTGCTTCTGTAGCCACTACACAATGATTAGTGTTATTCAATAGGAAAGTAATTCAGAGTACTATAGTGGAGAGAAGTTATTTATTTGTTCATTCATGTTATATTGTTGGGAGTGTGTCCACTAGTGAAAGTATGATCCCTAGGCCTTGTTTCCAAGCTTTGCACACCGTTTACTTGCTATTTTGTTACTTGTTTGCTCGCAGCGATATTTATTTCACATCACAGTTGCTACTTATAATCATCTATACCACTTGTATTTCACTATCTCTTCGCCGAACTAGTGCACCTATACATCTGACAAGTGTATTGGGTGTGTTGGGGACACAAGAGACTTTCTGTATCGTAATTGCAGGGTTGCTTGAGAGGGATAGCTTTGACCTCTTCCTCCCTGAGTTTGATAAACCTTGGGTGATCCACTTAAGGGAAACTTGCTGCTGTTCTACAAACCTCTGCACTTGGAGGCCCAACAAGTGTCTACAAGAATAGAAGTGCGTAGACATCAGTGCGCAAGGCTTTCCTTCCTAGATGCATATTCTAGTTATAATCAGATAAAATTAAAAGAGGAAGATGAGGAAAAAACAGCCTTCATCACACCATACGGCGTGTTCTGTTATCAAGTCATGCCTTTCGGCCTAAAAAATACTGGAGCAACCTACCAGCGGATGATGCAAAATTGCCTCGGAAGTCAAATAGGGCGCAATATCCAAGTCTACATCGACGACGTGGTCATCACCACGAGGAAGGAAGAGTCTCTGATAAATGATCTGGCAGAAACTTTCGACAACCTGAACAGGTACAAGCTCAAGCTCAACCCGACAAAATGCTCCTTCGGCGTATCAGCAGGGCAACTCTTGGGGTTCTTAGTATCAGCAAGAGGAATAGAGGCAAACCCAGAAAAGATCCAAGCAATATTAACAATAGGAAAACCAACAAAGCTACACGACATACAGAAGCTCGCAGGACGCGTCGCGGCGCTGAGTCGATTTGCGGCTCGATTGGGAGAGAAAGCACTACCTTTCTACGCGCTCATGAAAAAATCAGATGATAAATTTGAATGGACGGAAGAAGCGGATGTAGCCTTCACACAGTTGAAAAAAGTGCTCTCCACACCTCCAGTGTTGGTCGCACCAAAGGAAAAAAGAACCACTACTACTATACTTTGTGGTAACACATCAAGTGGTGAGTACAGTATTGGTAGTCGAAAGAAGTGAAGAAGGAAAAGCTCACAGCATTCAAAGGCCAGTATATTTCATCAGCGAGGTACTATCTCCAACAAAGCAAAGGTACCCGCACTACCAAAAGCTCGCATATAGTGTTTTCACAACAGCTCGGAAACTACGACAATACTTTGCGGTGCTCCCAATTATAGTGGTCAACGAAGCACCACTCTCCAATATATTGAACAACCCTTCGGCAACAGGACGTGTCTCCTTATGGGGAATTGAATTATCACCCCTGGATATCACGTATGAAAAGCGAAAGGCAATCAAGTCGCAAATTCTGCCAGACTTCACAGCAGAGTGGCTGGAATTACAAAGTGCAGGTCCTCCAGACTTATCGAGTGTTTGGACGATGTATTTCGACGGCTCAAAAAGAATCCAAGGCGCAGGAGCAGGCGTAGTCCTGATATCACCGCAAGGCGACAAATTGAAATATGTGTTACGGATGAGTTTTCCCCAAGCTTCTAACAACGAAGCCGAATACGAGGCGTTGCTCCATGGAATGAAAATGGCAAAAGCTTGTGGAGCCACTCGACTTAAAATATTTGGAGACTCGAACCTCGTCGTCCAGCAAGTAATGAACAAGTGCGACGCCATTAGTGACAACATGACAGCATACAGAAACTTATACTACTATCTCGAAGGAACATTTGATGGATGCGAAGTTTCGCATGTCAGCAGAGCCAGCAATGAGGAAGCCGACAATTTAGCAAATATCGGGTCCCAATGCTTGCCCGTACCACAAGGAGTTTTCTGGGAGGAAATAATAGAGCGATCAATAAAGAATAGCAAAACCTCGACTACAGAGGGACAAGCAACAGGCTCGGGGGCTGGAAAAACAAGTACAACAGAAACATAAGAAGTCATGATGATAGAAGAAACTTGGATGCAGCCATATCTGGCATACATGATAAACAAAACACTACCCGAAGACACGGTAGAAGCCAAAAGGATAATACGATGATCCAAGGTTTTCGTCGTGTTACCGAGAAAATTATATAAGAAAAGTATATCAGGCGTCTTGCAACGATGCGTTACTCCTCAAGAAGGACAAGAAATCTTAAAGGATATCCATGCAGGAGTATGCGGACATCACGCAAGTAGCAGAGCTATCGCAGCCAAAGCCTTTCGAGCAGGATTCTATTGGTTAACAGCCATCGAGGACGCAAAAGACATAGTTCGAAAGTGTGAAGCATGTCAAAGGTTCGCATCTCGGCCACATGTGCCAGCAGCAGAATTACAACCAATACCATTATCTTGGCCCTTTGCGCAGTGGGGTCTCGACATGGTGGGGAAATTGCACAAATCCTAGCCTGGAGGGCATGTCTATATGCTGGTAGCAGTCGACAAGTTCACAAAGTGGATAGAAGCAGCCCCAGTAACAACTCAAGACTCTAAAGCAGCAATAAACTTCATAAATTCTATAGTTTTTTGCTTTGGAGTGCCACACAGCATCATCACAGACAATGGTACAAATTTTACGTCAAAAGAGTTCAAGGACTATTGCGAAGAATTGGGAATCAAATTGAAATTTGCATCCGTAGCACATCCAAAGACAAACGGGCAAGTCGAAAAAGCCAATGGCTTAATATGCAGCGGGATAAAGAAACGACTGTTGGCACCCCTCGAGAAAGCCAAGCACGCTTGGGTAGACGAGTTACCCTCTGTGCTCTGGTGTCTGCGAACTACGCCCAACGCTGCTACTCAAGAAACACCTTTCTTCCTGGTCCACGGCGTAGAAGCCGTGCTTCCAGTAGAGATCACGCATGAAGCTCCAAGAATCACGACATATGATGAGACAACTTTTACAGAGGCACTTCAGGACAATGTCGATGCGCTCGACGAGGCAAGGGATGTAGCACTAGCCAGGGCCACTCAATATCAGCAAAGCCTGCGAAATTACCATAGCAGTCGAGTTCGTCCACGATCTTTCGTAGTGGGAGACCTAGTCTTACGACTCAAGCAAGATGGGCATGGAAAACTTGAGTCCCCATGGGTGGGACCTTACATCGTGACAGAAGTGATACCAGGAGGAGCCTATCGACTACAAGACAAGAAAATGGGGCAAAACGAGAGTAACCCGTGGAATGCAGAGCAGCTACGACGATTCTACGCATAGATGACATAAGATTTCTTTGAGTTTTGATCTTCCGAACCCAGAACATGAGGCCACAGGTCGGGTTCCTTGGGTCAACTCGACAATATATGTAAACATTTCATTTTTCCCACTCGGGGGCTTGGACCCTCGAGTCATACAAAATATAGAGTAACAGGTTATTATCAAGTACTATGGTTGTTATCCTTGACATACTACAAGGTTGATCACAACCCGATATTTCGGCAGCTATATAAATGGTTCAAAGGAACCCGATAAAAAAAACCTCGGAACAAGATTTTGTTCCCATGGTCTATTACTAAAGAAAACACGTAGTAAAGGCATGATTACTGATTACAGATAATACGAAGAAGTACAACCAGGGAAGCAGATTACATAGAAAGGAAATTAGTAAAAATGTACTTCGGCTTCATACTCCTTCTGGCATTGGGTGCAATCATAAACTTTCACGTCGAACTTCGACGTCCCGACGTGGAAGTCGAAAGTCATGAAAAAACCCTGATGGAGGTCATGGTCCTCTACAAATTGCGACCAGCCGCCCTTGAAGTATTGTTCACCGGTGCTGTCGTACCAGACTTCCACTTCGTAGGGAGTTCCTCCCCCATAGTGCTTGCGAAGAACAGCTTCCCGCAGTTCTCGCCCATCCATGAACTTGGTAAAATTCAGAGGGAGACGCTGAATCTCACGGCATTGCGGGCCGGTGATGCAGAAGAACGAGAAGAGTCTGGGCACAGGAGGAGACGCGTTAGCAGAAGGAGCACTTGGACCAAGTGCAGCTAAAGGCACCTTGGGTTTGTTTTTGCTCCCAGCCGGACGGCCGGGGCACCGCTTCACCAGAGCGGACGATGAAGCCACCAAAGCATCGGTTGAAGCCTTGTTCTTACTGCCGCGAAGGTCGTGATACGTCTCAAACGTATCTATAATTTTTGATGCTCCATGCTTGTTTTTACACCATTTGCCTTGTGTTTCGTTACACTTCATGGTGTTTTTATGCGATTTCTGGAACTAACCTATTGACAAGATGCCACAGTGCCAGTTCCCTGTTTTCTGCTATTTTTGTGTTTCAGAAAAGCTACACAGGAAATATTCTCGGAATTGAACGAAACAAGTTCCAGAAGTCTTATTTTTTCTGGACGAAGGACGAGGACCAAACGAGAGCCGGAGGGGGGGCTAGGGGCTACCCACACACCAGGGCGGCGCGGCCCAGGCCCTGGCCACGCCCCCTATGTGTGAGGCCACCCTGGCAGCCCCCTGACGATGCCCCTTCGCCTATATAAAGCCTCGGGACGGAAAACCCTAGGGGAGTCGGCGAAATTTCCAGAACAGTTCCGCAGCGCCGCCGCCATCGAAACCAAATTTCGGGGGATAGAAGTCTCTGTTCCGGCACCCTGCCGGGACGGGGAAGTGCCCCCGGAGCCATCTCCATCGGTCTCCATCGCCGTCTCCGCCGTCTCCATCGACCTCACCGCCATCTCCATCAACCTTGCTGTCTCCTATGATGAGGAGGGAGTAGTTCTCCCCCGGGGCTGAGGGCTCTACCGGTAGCTATGTGGTTCACCTCTCTCTCCCATGATGTGATCTTTATGTGATCGTGAGCTTTGTATCATGTTGAATAAGTAGATGCTACTCTTTATCATTATGTGTACTCTAGTGGTGTTATTAAAGTAATCTATTCCTCCTGCCATGGTGTAACGGTGACAGTGTGTGCATCATGGTGGTACTTGGTCTAGGCTACGATTGTGATCTCTTATGGATTATGAGAATAATTATCACTATGATAGTATTGAAGTGATCTATTCCTCCTTTCATGGTGTAATGTTGACAGTGTGTGCACCGTGTTAGTACTTGGTCTAAGTTGCAATAATATTTATCTTCAGTTGTGATTTGATTTGGATATCTCTATGAGCGGTGTTTGTCAAGTACTTGATGAACTTTAAGGGGTGCTTCTGTAGCCACTACGCAATGATTAGTGTTATTCAATAGGAGAGTAATTCAGAGTACCATAGTGAAGAGAAGTTATCTATTTGTTCAATTATGTTATATTTGTTGGGAGTGTGTCCACTAGTGAAAGTATGATCCCTAGGCCTTGTTTCCAAGCTTTGCACACCGTTTACTCGCTATTTTGTTACTTGTTTGCTTGCTGCCATTTTTATTCCAGATTGTATTTACTACTTATAATCATTCATACCACTTGTATTTCACTATCTCTTCGCCGAACTAGTGCACCTATACATCTGACAAGTGTATTGGGTGTGTTGGGGACACAAGAGACTTTCTGTATCATAATTGCAGGGTTGTTTGAGAGGGATAGCTTTGACCTCTTCCTCCCTGAGTTCGATAAACCTTGGGTGATCCACTTAAGGGAAACTTGCTGCTGCTCTACAAACCTCTGCACTTGGAGGCCCAACACTGTCTACAAGAACAGACGCGTGCGTAGACATCAAGCTCTTTTCTGGCGCCGTTGCCGGGGAGGTAAGGTAAAAAGTACTCGCATCCTCCTGTGTGAGTGCTCAGAGTTATTTCCTTTAGATTCTGCAATTATATCTTTTTGTTTCTTGTTTTTATTTTCACTAGTTAGGCTTAATGGAAAACAAAGAGTTCTTTAGTCTTTTTCCTAAGTTTAGATTTGAAGAGAAAATTGAAAAACCTTTGGAGCTTATTTCGCATAGCAATGTTATTAGTACGAATGCTTTGAATCCCGTTATTGCTAATGCTATGGAAAAGTCTAAGCTTGGGGAAGCTGGTTTTGTTAAGCATGATATTTTTAGTTCCCCAGCTTTAGTGGAGAAAGTTTGTTATGATAATATTTTATCTCCCATATGTGATGTTTCTAATAATGCTTGTGCTCCTCATCCTTTTAAAATACCTACGAAGATTGTTAAACGTGTTAGGGATAACTGCTATTTAGGAGATGGAACTGTCCATCCTGGTGACCATTTGCTTTTTATACATGAATTATGCGAGTTGTTCCAGTGTGCAGGTATTTCAATGAACCAAGTTAAGAAGAAGCTATTCTCTTTATCACTGAAAGGCAGAGCTAAGGAATGGTATCGGCTGCTTAAAGATGGTCCATCTATTACATGGGAGGAAATTGTGCCTCTCTTTTATTCCAAGTTTTATCCTCCAAGTGAAATTCATAAAGATCGTAATCGGATATATAACTTTTGGCCTCATGAGGGAGAAAGCATTGCCCAAGCGTGGGGAAGATTGAAGTTACTAATGCACAAATGTCCTATTCATGATCTTCCCCATAATATTGTTATTAATAATTTTTATGCAAGGCTTTTAAGATATTACAAGGACTATCTAGATGCATGCTTTGATGGGTCTTTCACAAGCAAGGATGTTGACACCAAGTGGGATCTGCTTGAGACAATTCAAAACAATATTGAAGGTTGGGATAGCAACAAAGGTAAAGGATCAGATATGAATTACGAGTTTGATTGCATTAAGTCTTTCACTGAAACTGCTAATTTTCAAGAGCTTAGTGCTAAATATGGTATTGATCTTCAAATTATGGTTGATTGCTTTAAAGCCTTTGCTTCCCATATGAATGTTCCTAAAGGAAATTGGGACGTGTACCATGAACCTTTTAAGGACACTTGCATAGAAAGTGATATTGTTATTGATGATTGCAATGAACATGCTCAAACTTCTAAAAGTCCTATTTCTTATAAGCATGTTAATTTTTGTGGAATACATAGACCTTGTGAACAGAGTTACAACAAGGAAGATTATTGCATCACCCACGCAAATGAAGAAACCAGTATGTGGCTCAAGGATCTAGATGTGCTTGGTGAAAGGGTTTGTGAGCTTTATCCTTTTCTTTGTGAACTTTGCGGTAAAAAGGGTCACTTTAATTTTCAATGTCCAATTAATCGAACAAGTACCGCAGATTTATATTGTGATGATAAGATTACTTTCAATCAGTATGATGAGCTTACTTTGTTTTTGAATTGTGAAGAGATATCTAGAAAGATTTCTTTGGTTGATATGAGAGATGTTGACATTAATAGCACCCTTCGTGGTTGTCGTCTCTATTGTGCCAAAGATTGCCTTACAAATACTTACTTACAAGATCTTATAAAACATGACGTTTTGCCAAGCTATGATAGGACTAATAGATGTTTCGATCTTATTAATAGAGAGGAGGAATCCTCCAAAGTTTATTCTGTTGTTTCTGTCAGCAAATCAGATTATGTGGAAAAGATGCCTTTCCCTCCTAAAGAATATGTGGAGAAGATGCCCTTCAAGTCTCTCCCTCCTAAAGGAGAGAGTAAGAAGAGTATGAAGAAGAAGAAGAGGAGTAAAAGGCGAGAGGACACGGTATCTTCCCCTAAGCGTTATGATCCTGCTATAGATTATGATAATTCTTATTGGGATGATGTTCCTATGCCTGTTACCTATGTTAGTGATCACGATTGGGAAAAGCACTCTACTTTTGATATTGAAAATCTTTTTGGTACCAATTCTAAGGTTAATAATTGTTGTACCATTAGTACTATCCATGTTCCTTCTTATGATGATATGTTTGATGAATATGCTTTGTGACATAGTAGTTCTCTAGTTTATGATGGTTACAATGATGAGTATAATGTTTTCAGTTCGCCTACTTTTGAGGAGAAAATTAATTATGATTACAATATGCCTCCTGTTTTTGATGATTATGGTGATGAGAATAATTATTCTGTTGAATCTGCTCCTACTACGATTGTTCATATGGGGAGTATTAATTCTTTTATGCATGTGGCTCATGATAGGGATGCTTTATGTGATAGTTATATTGTTAGTTCTATTCATGATGCTACTGAAAGTTATTATGAGAGAGGGAAACATGGTTTGATGGATCTCAACAATATTGAGTTTTCCCTCTTTATGTTGCAATTCTTGAAGTTGTACTTGTTTTGCCTTCCTATGCTTTTTGCTTTGCGCTTTTATGACTTGTCTCTTTATAAGACTATTTTTCATAGGAAGTGGATTAGATTTAAATGTGTTCCATACTTGCTTTTTGATGCTCTCTATTGCTTTAAGCTTTTATATGGCGCCCACATGAGCATCTTTGCAAATTATTGCGCCTAGCTCAAAGGCGTTAAAGAAAAGCACTCTTGGGAGATAACCCAATGTTTTTACTTTCAGTACTTTTTATTTTATTTTAGTCTTGGAAGTTATTACTACTGTAATAATCTCTCCTTATCCTTTTTATTTCGTTGTTGTACCAAGAGAAGTCTCTAATTTGAGTGAGGTAAGATTTGGGGATGTTGCTGTCCTGAAACAGTTTTCGGTGCTGCACCGTAAAAATTCATGAAAATTCTCTGTATATCTTTTGGACCTTCGATTTCTTGTGCATATGCCCCAGGTTATATCCAAACTTTCATTAGTTGAACACTTTTTGATTTGATTAACAGAAAACCCCTAAAAAATTCGACCTTTGCCAGCTGTTCTGTTTTGACAGATTTCTGCCAATATTTGTGTTTGCCACTTTATCACTTTCTTTTTGAGTTCTTTTGATCACGGAACTTTTGGGGAAGTTGCTACAGTAGTATATGCTTTATATGTGGTGGTTTTAGGTTGAAACCTGAAGCAAAAAGGGTTGATTCTATGTTATGCTTACACTAATGTGCTAATAGAATTGTGTTTAGTTTTGTATGAAGGAAGTTTTCAAGTGTAGGGATTGGAGAATGATGAGATGAGATGAAGAATGGACAAAAGCTCAAGCTTGGAGATGCCCTGAGGCACCCCAAGAAATATCCAAGAAGTACAAGCGTCAAAGCTTGGGGATGCCCCGAGGCACCCCCTTCTTCATCGGCAAAAATCAGGTCACCTTTCAACACACTATATTTTTATTGCTTCATGCACTATGCGTTTTTCTTGGAGCGTCAGTTGTTTTTGTTTTCAGTATTAGTTTAGTTTAGTTTTCTGTAATATATGGTTAGATCACATCATGTTTCTTTTGGAGGAGATGAACTCGCTTTTCATTTGCCAAGAACACTCCAGTTTTCACTCTTATCGTTCAATGAGTGTTCTCTTTTTCTGCTACTGCGTTTAGCTTGCATTTTTCGCCTTGATTTTTGTTCAGATCTTGTTTTATCTTTGCATCAAGGTGTATTTGGACCTCTGGTATATGTTGGTTTTCCTCAAAAGAGTTTCCTCAAAAAGGTTTGAATGGTGTTAGAAAAGAGAAAAAGCTTTATGCAAAAAAAGTGGTACAAAAAGGAGCTTGTGTAGACTGCGGCCTAGGCTTTTGCATGTCGTGCTTGATGTCTTTTTGATAGTATGCTTAGTGGTTTTTCTGTAGCATGACTTGTCTCAAATAACTGAGATTGCTTAATGAGCCTTTGAAAAAATTATGTGTTGTTTTTATCGTTTGGAAGCATTATTTTGGTTTTCTCCTTGATGCTTTATTTGGGTTGACTTGGCGCATGTTCACACATGTTAGACTCTTACAAAGTCACCAATAGCCTCTGTGATCATTTAGTTTTTGACTTTTGATGCCATCTTATGCTTCTTTTAATGACGCTTTGTCGCTTTGCATGATTATGGCCGTTATTGCTCTCTTAGTTGGTCGCTCCCAGTCTTTTGCTAGCCCTCGCCTTGTACTGAGTATGAGCTCTACTCGTGCATCCAACTCCTAAAAACCAAGTTTGCCATTGTGTCCACTATAAATTCCTATGCATGGTATTTGTAAGCCATTCCAAAGTAAATTTTTATGTGCTACCTTTGAAAAAACCTTCAAAATACTTCTCGTTTTGTGACACTGTTTTCCGCTCATGGGGACGTAGTGGTCGGATTTGCTATCTTCCATATTGTTTATTCCAAAAAGAAAAAAAAAAGAAAAAAAGAAAGAAAAAGGCACTCCTCCATGGTATGTGAATGTTGGTGGGCACCCGATGGAATCGGTTAGCCATGGTTTGAGAAAGGAAAAAAGGTGGGAAGGAGTGCCAAGCTTTATAAAAGAGCACAAAAGTGCCAATCTCTCTCTCAAAAACTTGCTTCATTTTTGTATGGAAGATAGTAAGAACCCCATTGCCAGTCGTTGACAAAGACAACCACCTCTCAAAACCAATTTTTATCTCTCTGTTTTACAAATGAAAAGCTCTAGCACATGTTTAATCACTGCTTCCCTCTGCGAAGGGCCTTTCTTTTACTTTTATGTTGAGTCACCACCTTCTATCTTTATGCACCATCTAAGAGAGCATAGTTGTCATTCTGAGTATAATGTGCATTGTCCCAAAGTTTTCATTGATTGATTCATATTGTTGGTTTCACTTGTTCTCAAATTATTTGTATCTAGTCGCCCTCTTAAACTTGAAGGTGTCCTATGCATTTATGTTTTGCTCTCCATGAAGGACAAGCTGAAAACCATTTGTATGTTTTTCCCTTATGATTTAATCACACGTTTGACTTTCATTGTTTCATTTTCATGATCTTTTGTTTGTGTTCATTTTCATGTTATAACATGGTTTCTAAGTTTCTTCTATCAAGATTATGTCTTTCATGCCCATGTTTTAAGTTCTTTTGATCCCAGCGCGCAACGCTTACATATATGATCAAGATTGTGTAGGTGCATGTCACCTCAAAAATTATTTCTTTTGTTATCACTTACCTACTCGAGGACGAGCAGGAGTTAAGCTTGGGGATGCTGATACGTCTCAAACGTATTTATAATTTTTTATGCTCCATGCTTGATTTTACACCATTTGCCTTGTGTTTCGTTACACTTCATGGCGTTTTTATGCGATTTCTGGAACTAACCTATTGACAAGATGCCACAGTGCCAGTTCCCTGTTTTTGTGTTTCAGAAAAGTTACACAGGAAATATTCTCGGAATTGAACGAAACAAGTTCCAGAAGTCTTATTTTTCCCGGACGAAGGACGAGGACCAAACGAGAGCCGGAGGGGGGTCAGAGGCTGCCCACACACCAGGGCGGCGCGGCCCAGGCCCTGGCCGCCCTCCCCTATGTGTGAGGCCACCCTGGCAGCCCCCTGACGACGCCCCTTCGCCTATATAAAGCCTCGGGACGGAAAACCCTAGGGGAGTCGGCGAAATTTCCAGAACAGTTCCGCAGCGCCGCCGCCATCGAAACCAAATTTCGGGGGACAGAAGTCTTTGTTCCGGCACCCTGCCGGGACGGGGAAGTGCCCCCGGAGCCATCTCCATCGGTCTCCATCGCCGTCTCCGCTGTCTCCATCGACCTCACCGCCATCTCCATCAACCTTGCTGTCTCCTATGATGAGGAGGGAGTAGTTCTCCCCCGGGGCTGAGGGCTCTACCGGTAGCTATGTGGTTCACCTCTCTCTCCCATGATGTGATCTTTATATGATCGTGAGCTTTGTATCATGTTGAATAAGTAGATGCTACTCTTCATCATTATGTGTACTCTAGTGGTGTTATTAAAGTAATCTATTCCTCCTGCCATGGTGTAACGGTGACAGTGTGTGCATCATGGTGGTACTTGGTCTAGGCTACGATTGTGATCTCTTATGGATTATGAGAATAATTATCACTATAATAGTATTTAAGTGATCTATTCCTCCTTTCATGGTGTAATGTTGACAGTGTGTGCACCGTGTTAGTACTTGGTCTAAGTTGCAATAATATTTATCTTGAGTTGTGATTTGATTTGGATATCTCTATGAGCGGTGTTTGTCAAGTACTTGATGAACTTTAAGGGTTGCTTCTGTAGCCACTACGCAATGATTAGTGTTATTCAATAGGAGAGTAATTCAGAGTAGCATGGTGAAGAGAAGTTATTTATTTGTTCAATTATGTTATATTTGTTGGGAGTGTGTCCACTACTGTAAGTATGATCCCTAGGCCTTGTTTCCAAGCTTTGCACACCGTTTACTCGCTGTTTTGTTACTTGTTTGCTTGCTGCCATTTTTATTCCAGATTGTATTTACTACTTATAATCATCCATACCACTTGTATTTCACTATCTCTTCGCCGAACTAGTGCACCTATACATCTGACAAGTGTATTGGGTGTGTTGGGGATACAAGAGACTTTCTGTATCGTAATTGCAGGGTTGTTTGAGAGGGATAGCTTTGACCTCTTCCTCCCTGAGTTCGATAAACCTTGGGTGATCCACTTAAGGGAAACTTGCTGCTGCTCTACAAACCTCTGCACTTGGAGGCCCAACACTGTCTACAAGAACAAACGCGTGCGTAGACATCAGGCCGCGGCCCCGCTTCTCCACCGGGGCGCCAAGGTTCAAGCGAGATCCACTTGCATCAGCCATGGAGGCAGGAGTTGGGAAAAGAAACCCTAGATGAGTATGAGAGAAGGAAGATGGTGCGGCGGAAAAGCTAAATACTGGATGAGGGTTTTTACCCATCGCCAGACGTGCTTTATTTATAAGCACGTATAATGGTCCTTTACAAGGGCGAAATATAATCACACGCTCTTATATGCTGCCCAGAGCAGACGATAACAGACATGTCAACGTATCCAGAAAAAGGATGCATAAAAAAAGAGAAGAACAAGAGAAAAAAGAGGATGAAGGAAGAGAGGAAAATAAAGAAGCAGGGAGTACGAAAAATATCTGTCAAAGAAGCACAAGTTTACCCCGTTTTTGACTCGGGGGCTTGTGACATTCGAAAAAAAGGAATACATTGCATAAGTGAAAGAAGTCGACAATTGATGCACGAAGAAGTACAAAAAATATACTTATCTATTTTCTTGAGTCTATACCCGAAAATTTTGGCCATAGCCTCGGGGGCTACTCCCATCGGGAGCGCTGGGCGCACACCCGATGATATTTATTCATGAGTACTGAAGCAAAAAAGGTGAAAGAACAATCAGAAAGTTCTATTACTCCCATCGGGAGCGATCTTTTTATCAATTTAAGTAATTCGAATATTTTATACTCTGAAACAGTCAAACAAGGCTGCGACATATGATCCTCGAGTTGCATCATCGCGACTAAAACTCGAATGCCATGATTTATCACGAAGGTAAGACCTCGGGATCCGTCTTGTGAGGCCCGGTATACGCACATGGATGCGCTCTGCTGGTATGTATCCGTGTCTACGACGTGAATAAAATCCTGGTGGACGCACTGGGTACCCTGAGAACCACTGGGATTCATTCTTTGTAAGTCCTAAATGCGGCAAAAGATTGGATTTGACCGGTTTCCCGAATTCAAATCCAAGGGGATTGAATTTGAAGTAGGTGACAAGTATCTGTTCCGGCAGTTAACTGGCCTCTTGATCCGTCAGAGTTGTCAGGCTTGCTCATCAAAATCCCTTGCGAGGTATTATAATAAAAATAAGTCGAAAGACCAAGTCGAAGATTTGAAGATATGAAGAAGTCAAAGAAATGATCAAGACGAAGATTTAAAGATTAGAGATTCAACCCGAATCTGCAATTCTGGTAGAATCTCGGGGGCTACTGATAAGGGTATAGATAATAGAGCCCGTCAGTCGAGTACCCCTGAGGCCTGTTAAGCTAGGCCCAATTGTAATACTAGTCGAAATACGAGTTCTTACCGTATGTCGATATTGTAATCTGTATCGGACCCTACCCGATCCTCGAGACCTGGCCACCTATATATAGGGGCCAGGAGGGGACGGTGTAGGCCAGATTGAAAGCAAGCCAGGTTTTACACCCACGTTTACTTTCATAGCCACCTTGTTTGACTGAGTTTACCTTCGAGTTCATCTGACACCCTATCTCCCCGATCCTAAGTCCTTCATCTAGGACATTTGTCGAGTTAACCCCTCGTCAAACATAGAGATAACATAAGATATATGATTCAGCACATCAACTCAACATAACACCAATATTCATCGGATCCCAACAAACACAACATGTAGAATTACATAACAGTGATCTCGATCATGTAAGGCAGCTCACGAGATCTAAACATGAAGCACATGATGGAGAAGACAACCATCTAGCTACTGCTATGGACCCATAGTCCAAGGTAGACTACTCACTCATCGCGCCGGAGGCAAGCATGGAGATGAAGAAGACCTCCGGTGGCGATTCCCCTCTCCGGCAGGGTGCCGGGAAGAGCTTCTGGACCCTCCCGATCTCGGGTCGACGACGGCGGCGGATCACGATGTGTTTCTGGAAAATTGATCGGGTACTTAGGTTTTTCCCGTCGGGGGGTCTTTATAGGCGAAGGGGCAGCGTTAGAAGTGGACCAGGTGGGGCTCACCATAGGGCGGCGCGGCCAGGCCCTCGGCCGCGCCCCCTGGTGGTGAGACCACCCTCTGGCTCGGTTCCGTCTCCTCTTCGGTGTTCTAGAAGCTTCGTTTAATATCTGGACGTTCGGCTTTTATTTCGCCCAATTTCGAGAATATTTTCTGTGTAACTTTTCTGAAACACAAAAACAGCAGAAAACAGGGAACTGGCACTGTGGCATCTTGTTAGTAGGTTAGTTCCGGAAAATGCATAAAAACGCCACGAAGTGTAACGAAACACTAAGCAAATGGTGTAAAAACAAGCATGGAGCATCAAAAATTATAGATACGTTTGAGACGTATCAATGCCATATATTGGTGTGAGCTAAATGTGTTCTTCGGTTACACCTCACCATCTTTAGTTTCCATATATAAAAATTAAGAAGTTCATGGATACATTTTAAATATATCAGCAAACTATAAATGATAGACTCGATGGTAACGTGCTGCATCTGTCAGCGACATGTTCTTGGCAGTCCGCAGTTGGACCCAATGTAAATGTCAAATCCAATCCACGGCACCCTAATTTATGCATGTGTTCACCTACCATGACATTAAGAAGCATCGGTCCATCTTTCCACCTTACATGGTGTAACTATCTGTTGTTATGGAATCTACCACGAGGAAATCTATGAGTATGTTTGTTTACCGCTGAGAAAGCTCATCCGCAAGGATTTTTTTTGAAGGTGCGCACTTTTGCGATGCGTCGTCTAAAAAATCCGCTGGATTATGTCATACGATCTTGTAGTATAAATATAGTGTCAATCATGTAGACATCATATCATTTGGAATATAGCACATTTTTTGATCCATGCATTTTCCAAATCACATGCAATTGGTCAGCATGTGAAGTTTCTTCGTTGTGACCAAAGCCGAAGAGAAATTAGAAAACAAAATGCATCCATACATACATTTCTGGTATTTGACTTTGACATCTTGTTTGTGTGCAAACAACTGGTGTTGTTGCAAGTTTAATGTGGAGTATTATATGCCACTTTTAACTTTTTAAATATGGAATAGTCCTAATGTCATGTAAGGTCAAACTGGAAGTTAGAACGGTGTGTAAAACATAAAATACAGAGATTTGTCATACTGTGAGTGAGACAGCCGGATTTTAGGGAGTTTGGTGTTTGCCGAGGACGCCCTTAGGGTTCTTGAGATTGAAAGAATTTTCACATGAATTTTGAAGAATTTGCATGCGTTGACCTACCGTAGAATTAAAAAACACCGATCAATCTTTCCACCTTACTCGGCATAATTATCTGTCGGTATGAGATCTACCACGACGGTAATCTATGTGTCTGATTTGTTTGCCACCGAGAAAGCTCATCTTCCGGGCAAAAAAACTTTTAAAGGTACTTTTGCGATGCGTCGTCCAAAAAAATCCACCGGGATATGTCATAAGATCTTGTTATATAAATATAGTTTCAGTCATGTAGACATCATATCATTTGGAATTCAATATGTTTTCTGGTCCGTTTTCTAAATCATGTGCAATTGGTAAGCTTGTGAAGTTTCTTCACTGTGACCAAAGCCGGAGAGAATTAGAAGGCAAATGTATCCATCCATACATTTCCTTTTGGTATTTGACTTTGACATCTTCTTTGTGTGCAAACAACCGGTGTTGTTGCACGTTTAATGTGGAATGTTAGATGACACTTTGTTTTTTAGCTGGAATATTCCTAATGTAGTGTAAGGTCAAACTGAAAGTTGCAATGGTGTGAAAAACATAAAAATCAGAGATTATGATATTGTCGGTGAGAGAGACTGATTTTAGGGAGTTTGGGGTTTGCCGAGGTGCCCTTAGTGCTCTTGAGATTGAAAGAATTTTCACATATTTTTTGGAAGATTCGAACCTAAGGAATTGTCCTTTGGGACACTTCGGGTCATAGGATTGTGCTACCAAATTCCTTGCTATGGAATATGTTCTTATGCCCCCTCGTTACGGAAGGGGATCCTCTAACGTGGTGAAGGAAAGTCAGAGAAGAGAAATACTCTAACTTTCCTTCTTTACAAATATGTGATTTAAGTCTAAATTTGGTTAATCTAATTTGTGTACAATACAAATCTACAGAATACACTAACAGTTATTACTTGGCAGTAAGATATGATTGAAAAAACCAATTCAAACATTCGTAACTAGTTGCATCCGCATCCCATATTGTATGCTTCACTTTTATATATTAAAAAATATTAGATAATTTATAAACGTAGATTATGTTATATCTTGTGCACTTGCAAAATTTCATCCAAAAATATGCCGTTTTCTAGCCTGTACAAAAAAGATACATGATGTGTAAATAGCACACGATACTATTCACTTATGTCTTCTCTTTTTGCATAGGTCACATAGTATCATATTTTGAGACGAATTTTTTTAGGTGCATAACATATAACACAACCTATGTTCATAAAATATTTCACATTTTTTAATACTTGAAAGTGGGATATGCAACAATGGATTGCACCCACAACTAGTTGTGGAATATGTGCTCTCGAATGAATGACATTATTCATGCTGTTGAAAATGTTCCCTCTTAGTACGGTGCTGCTTGTTTTGATTTCCTCTGATCAGCACTGGTCAATCAGAAGCACCACAAATTGGCATGTACGGCCACCTCATATGAAGTGGTACTATTATCATGCTCCCAATAATCGCATAATGAGAACAAACATCAATAGGCTCTCCATACTACCAGCTGCTCTTCAACAAGGTAGTTATGCGATGATTGGGCATTGACTATCAACACATCCAACTAATAACATGGCAGCACGTTCTTGACAAGGAAAATCAACAACATTATCTCCTCGAGTGAAGCAATATGAGATATTTCCCTGTTCAAATTCAATAATTCCACATTTCATGATCGATATTAGACTTGAGCTTCTAATTACAAGGTTATAGTATATCTGTGAATTCCAGTCCAGATGCATTTGGTGTCACTGTATCACCTAGGAGAACATCCAGTTGACCTCTTTGGAGCCTTCATCAGCAGTAACCTCCATTTCTTTCTTTCTCATCAAACTTCAGAACAATTATATCTAGTGGTGTCTCATGGTGTTTTCTCTCCATTCAATTTCACCGCAGCAGCTTCCTCCTGTATTTCAGAGGTACTGCTAACAACACCCTCTACTAGGGGTCCTACTGTTTTGATACTTCCTACCTTCACGTATTTGCTGACGAACTTGTACTCCCAGTCCTGCAAGGCGCTGAGCTCAAATGGACCAAGGCCAGATACATCACCTGTCAGATCTTGCGGCTCAAAGGACATCTTCGCCAATGCCCTACTGGCATCTTTACCAGCAAACAATGCATATGGTCCTCCAGGCCCATAGAACATTCTGCATAAGAGCAAACAAAATCAGAAATAAGCAAAAGTAATGCGGATCAATGTCAAACACAATATGGTATGCACGGCAAAGGTTGAGTTAAGTTCTAATGTTTCCGATGCCACTGCAAAAATATAGTACGGGTAATGAGGTATGCAATTCTCCTTATTTGACACATCAGTGCAAGATAAAATATATGGAATAGGGATCAATAATTGATCATGAATGGACAACCTCTAAATACACCATGTGGATCAGCATTGAACAATTGAACCCACATCCCTGCATACATACCAACAGCACAAAAGCTCTATGCAAGGCATCAGGATTCAGAAGCTCCTCCAGTAGTATTTTCTATGGATATTTAACTGTCAGTCAAACATCTCATGAGCTAATAGTTGAATAGCTTCTAACACCGAAACCCCTTAAACCTTTCTTTGTTGTACTTCTCAAAAGCAGTCCCTGCAGTTACCACCAGAACAAGAATATCTGCTCAACTATGTGGCTTTGCTTTGAGAACATGTCGGGCCTCAAAATCAATTTCGACAAAAGCGAGGTGGTTGTTACAGGGATGGCGGAGGTAGCCAAGTGTAGGGTGGCCAACATGCTTAATTGTAAACTAGGGAAGTTTCCAATTAAGTATCTAGGTCTTCCTGTGAGTGATCGCCCCCTCAGCGTGGCTGACTGGGGATTTCTCACGGAAAAGGTGGGTCATCGGGTGGACCCCTGGCAAGGTTTATTCCTTGCGTCTGCAGGACGCTTGGAGCTCACCGATCTTGCCTCTCCAGCTTACCGATGTTCGCCATGAGCTTGTACCTCCTCCACGAGGCCACGCATGCCTCCATGGATAGTACGCGTGCGCGCTTCTTTTGGGAAGGAGTAGGGCCAAAACGGAAATACCATATGGTGGACTGGGCGACGGTTTGCAAGCCTAAGGAAGATGGGGCCTGGGGGTCCTCAATACGAGGCACATGAACACCGCATTGATGTTGAAGTGGATTTGGAAAATCTACCTAGGCGCGGATGGTTTGTGGGCCGACTTGATCCGAGCCAAGTACTTGGGGGTCAGGGACCTTTTCGCCAGTGAGGTACCCACCCAGGGATCACAGTTCTGGAGAGCCATCCAGAAGGTTAAGTGGCTCTTCAAACTGGGAGCTAGACACCTTGTTCGCAATGGGAAGCGGACTTTCTTCTGGCAAGACTGGTGGACGGGGTCGGGACCCCTCCACGCGACCCACGGCTGTTCGGCTGCTGTGACCAGCCGTTCATAACGGTTCATGGGACTCGCATCCTAGGTGGAGAGCCAGGGGCTTGGCGGCTACACTTTAGGAGACAGTTCGGCCTAGCGGAGGCCATTGAGTGGGAGAACCTGTGCAGGGAGATACAGGACCTCCCCATCTCCCCCGACGAAGACCAGATAGGGTGGAGATTAGAGCCTTCCGGTCAATACTCCACCAACTCCATGTACCGAAGCCTGGCTGGGGGTTTGGCCGTCACATTCTTCAAGGATGTGTGGAAAACGAGGATACTGCCGAAGATAAGGATCTTCCTTTGGAAACTTATCCGGGGTAAGCTACCGTGCAGCGAGCAAGTAGCAAAGCGGCGGGGGCCGTCTAATGGGTTGTGCTCCCTCTGCGGGGAGGTAGAGGATTGCAACCATATTTTCTTCGCATGCCACATGGCGCAATTCATGTGGGCTGGTATTAGGGAAATCCTAAAATGCGATTGGAACCCTGCAGGGGCAGGTGGTTTTCGTGGCCTTAGCTCAGGGCCTGTCCGGGTCCTTCCGTAGGCTAGCATGGTTTGCGTTCGCAGCGATGTTCTGGACTCTTTGGAACGTGCGAAATAAGCTAACTATAGAGGGAAAGGCTATTGCTCACCCGGCTGATGCATTCTTCCAAATGTCTTTACACATGCAGCATTGGAGGGGTCTGGTCAGACAGAAGGACAGGGTATTGCTGGACGAGGCGGTGGGCGAGGTACGGAGGCTGCACGCGAGGACTAGAGCCTGAGCAGGACGGGCGCGTCATGCACGCACATCTACCATCTACTTATCTATCTTGTATGCCGTCTTGCATGTACTCATTTTGTATCCCAGACTCTAGCGTGTTTAGACTCCCCGAGGGGTGCTCGGTTGTGTTGGATTTGGATTTGTGGGTGGAACTTGTTGTATGACTTGCCGTTGGGGCTTTATTAATTTAAAGCCGGGCCATGTGGCCTTATGTTTTAACTATGTGGCCGGATTGTTCATATTATTTGCACAATTGCGTGTGATTCCTAACAATCCACATTTGTGATACTGCCTTGTGTAATTCAATTTGGTCTTGCATTCATGAATTCAGAATACCGACCCTCATCATGTGCAGAAACCTCAGTGCAAAAATGAATAAAAGAGTAAGTGATACCATTGATCCGTTGATCACAGCCAAACTCTGAATGATTTAGCTGTCACGGCAGACAAAGTCTGAATTCAAACAGCAGATCCGAAAATGAAAGTTCATAGGGGGAATGACTAAAACCTGCTCTGAGAGACGTCGTAGATCTGGCCCTTGATGGCCATAAGAAGCGGCTTCTCGGGGTCAGACCCGTCGTACTGCCGCAGCTCGTCCGCCGTGATCTCCCCCACCTCCACTGGCTCGGGAGCTGGGGGCAGCGCCTCATCAGCTACCTCCAGCCGTTGCTGCGGCGGCGGCGGTGGCGGAGCGAGGAGGCCGGACGCCACCTTGTAGACGACCGCCGCAGCAGCCACGGCGGCGAGCACGGTCCCCGGAGGCGCAGTCCTCGCCACCTGCCAGAGCTCCGCCACTGCCACCCTCACAATCGAAGACAAAACACATCAGGTTACCAAGGAAATCGCAAACGACAGTCGGATCCTTACGAGTTTCAGAACAGAGAGCTCACGCTTCCCCGGGATCCCAAGGCCGCCGGGCGCGGCGCTACACCGCACGACGCCAGAGACGCGCTGGCCGCGAGCCGCCGGCAGACGCAAGGACGCTGTCGCGCGCGGCCGACTGGTCGTCGCCCCGGCGGCGGACGGGAGGGTGACAACGGTGATTGAGGAGCAAGACGCCATTCCGATGATCCGACGAAAGCTACTGCTGACCACTTTCTCTCTCTCCTCTTGGCAATACTACTAGTCTCTGTTCCTGCTAGTAATTAAGTTATACTAGAATACTAGTTTCTCTTTTTTTAGGAAGAAACAATACTAGTCTTTGTTCCTCTCCTTGCAATACTACTAGTCTCTGTTCAAAATGAATTCTGACTGGTCTACGAATTTGACTCTGACCAAATATTGCATTTCATACTCGTTCGTTGCCAATACAGTGCGTATTGGTTTCTACGAAAGTCAAACATCACTAACTTTGAGCAAGTTATTGATAAAATTATTGATATCTATACTTCCTCTATTTCGATTTAAAAGGCCTATACGTATTTTTAGGTTGTCAATTTAAACAATATAATATAAGATATATATTATAAAAAATATATTATTATAAACTTTGAATCTTCTAGTTTCTAATGGTATAATTTTTATGTTCTATAATTTATAATTTATTAGTTAAATTAACAACTTAGAAACCTTTAAATTAGAATGGAAGGTAGTAGTACAGAATGCATGTGATATTAAAATATATTTCATGATGAATCAAATGGTATTGATTTGATAATCTAGATGTTGATTTTTTTGGTACAAAGTTAGTTAAAGTTTACTCAGGTTGATTTTAAAAAAAAATCTTATATGCATTATATTCTGGTATAGAGGGAGTATTGGTTAGGGCGCATGCGCTGGGCAGCACCCAGCCAGCACCGCAACACATATCAAACCGAAAAAAACGAGTAAATGACGCAAAACCACCATATTTAGAGCGTATTTGAAAATCTGCTATCACTTTTGAGCTAAGCGATACTTAACTACCACTTTTGAGACAGATATACGACGAAGAGCACTGATTCAGGGCTTAAACCGTTTTTTGACAGTTTGGGCCTACCTGTCAGGTCTACGTGGTAACAATAAACACAGAAAAGTCTGAATCGGAAAATTTAAGGATTACCAATGAATTTCCACTGAAATCGAGGGCCTATTTGCAAAATTGCCATAGAGATAAGATTCCCATCTGCCGGTGTACTCCCGTGCCTCTGGCGGCGCTGACGAGCCGCCCGAGCGAAGACCTCGACGAGCATCAGTATGGCGCCCACGCGTGGCCTCTCGGAGCACGCTGCCGCCACCTCGCCGGCATGGAAGGGGCGCAAGGGCATGGGGCAACGGGAGATGCAGGGGTGCGCTGGCGGCGGGAGAATCAGGGGAGCGCCGGTGGCTGGGGAAGCAGGGGCGCGCCGGCGACGGGACAGCAAGGGTGCGTCGTCGGCGGGGAATGCTGGGACGCGCCAACGACGGGGAAAGTAGGGGCACAGCAGGGGCGCGCCGTCGACAGGGGAATCAGTGGCGCGCTAGCGTCCGCTCGCTCTGATGTCGGATTGAGACCAGGACCTGCCTGCGAGCATACGGTCAACGACGGTGGCGGCCGGAGCGGGATCTCCGCGGAGGAGGATTTCGTGGGCGTGCGGCACAGGTCGCCCGGAGCGGAGGAAGACGGCGGCGACCTCCTAGGGGATTTTTTTTTCATTTATTTATTTTTCTTATAAGAGGACCTTTATGTGGTAGAAATAATATTTTGGGTTTTTTTTATAAAATGATGAATGCCAGTTAGGGTTTTATTTGCCACCATGTGGGCCCATACTGTCATAAAACATGTTAACTCTATTAAAATGAAAAATCAGTGCTGTTCGTCGCATACCTATCTCAAAATTGGTAGTTAAGTGTCGCTTGGCTCAAAAGTGGTAGCAGGTTGTCAAGTACGCCTCAAATGTGGTGGTTTTGCGTCATTTACTCGATAAAAACACATACTACCGTTGTTCCTAACGTATATTAGATGTATTGATAGGCTAAATATCCTACATAAACATCTTATATTATTAAATAGAGATAATTTTACATTTGATCTTAGCCAAAAGGACAAGAAGCTATCCTTTGAAAGGCTGCCCTCGGTCTCTTTACATACCACCCTAATAAATAATAGTAATTTTTAATATTTAAATTTCAAGGTTTTGATAAATTTTGAAACAAAAAAAGTTTAACATCGTTGTGATCTATTTAATTGGGCTGATAGTTTTTTTACAATCATACAATATATTTTTATAGACGAAAATAATACATGGTAGAGATAAATGAGCTGTCTCCAGCGAGTATAAAATAAAGTCTAAAAGAAATGAGAAAATCTGGTCTTTTTTCTTTTATGACACAATCTTGTATTTTCCTAAAACTAGCCGAACAAAATCAAACCATAGATCTATAAATACCAGTAAGGTTCTCCTTTAGTTTTAATTTGAAACACAATGTCATGTCTACGTGCACGCGCGCAACTATTAAAGTAGTCAGTCATCATCGGCAAGATTATCAATATCAGTATGTAAGGGAAAAATAATCGAACAACATGATCGACGTCGCTGGGAGTCGATAGTATGAATCACCATTATCGAGGACATAGCAGTCGGGCCAAATATTATGAGAACAATCATCCTCGCAGGAGGTATGAGAAAACTTCCGAAACTGATCTAGCAAAGCAAGATGAGAAGGACCATACCTAAAGAGAATTATCTTTCAACATCACCATTAAGCCAGGATGGAGATCTTGTCGTCGAGCGAAGTGTCGAAGATCATTTATTATAGACGATGCCACCTCTATTGATGCGGAGGCTAAATATAAGAAGACTACCAAAACCCTAACATAAACTCTTGAAAACTCTACTTTTATTAAAAACTCCACTCACAGATCAGATTCCCCGCCCCTCCAGATACCGGGAAGGCCGGACGGAGAAGGGGAACTGGTCTATTGTAGAGGGGGTGGGGGGGGGGGACGATTAGGTTTTGTTAAAAGAGGAGGCGGTAACCTAATTGGGCCGATAGTTCTATCAACGACCATGCCTTACTATACTCTAAAGATCCGTCTCGTTGAGTCTCCTTCTTTTTCAAGCAAAATTGTTTGAAGCACGCACAGAACCGGAAGCGCCCCTTGTTTCAAAGAGAGGAGGACGGGTTATTCGCCAAGTCAATTGGTCCGCTTGTACAGGCAGATCGATACTTGTTTCCGGTCTGCTTTGGGCAGAGGGCAGAATCTATTGATTTAACAGCAAAGAAGTCCAACATTTACCCAAACTGCAATCGATAGCCCTTTGTCTCGTCGCATGCATCATGCGTCCATGAGTCTGACTCATTCTAAAAAAGATGAGCTGACCATTATGGATGTATTTTTTGCTATTTTTTTAAAACAAGGCAAAATAATTGCTATTTTTATTAGTTAAGAAGAAGAGAGTTGAATGGTTAATTAGCAGGAAATCGACCAAAAACGGAATTTCTTACTATTTTGAACAATGTAATTTATGGAATTTTGATACCAGACAGGTTAGTATGAGTGTGATACAGTCATACAAATCAACGAAATAAAATGTTATCATGTTCACGATTCAACATCCAACCTAGCCATGAAGATTTATTATATGAACTTTGTAATTATATATTCTAGCTATATGAGAGCAATGGTTGTTCAACTTTATAATACACACATCCGCTAAACACCGCAAGGCTTGATGTGGCAATATTGTGATCAAACGAAGGTCGAACTTCGAGGAAAAAACAATTTTAAGCCTTTAGTTTCAATTAAACTTATACCATGATAAATATTACAAATTGGATGGATTATATTGATGAAAAAACAAAACTACGACTTCGAGGACTGCAAACTTGCGACAGCCGGGTTAGCTATGTTGGATCGTAGCTTTCTTAATCATCATGTCAAGTTGATTAAGCTGTAAGCCCCAACCTGTGTTTTCTATTTAGATTATGATATATGTCTAAGTTGCCTGAGAAATTTTTATTTCTCAATCACCTCAGAAAAGTGCAACTGTAGTTTAAAAAATGTACAACTGCAATTGCACTTTTTTATGAAAAAAGTGCAACTGATGCATATTTTTTAGGGTGACTGAGAAATAAGAATTTCTCAGACTGTTACTTAGCAAATCCGATAATATATAGCAAATATGTTTTTACACCTAGTTTGCTTATTCTTGTCGTCAGGCTGGCTAACCAGCTCTCTTCATCATTATAGATACTAGTTGAATGTCCGTGCGTTGCTACGGATTCTTAAGTTTATTCACGTGGTATAAAGAAAATTCAGAAACTACTATAAAAGCCAATGGGTGCAATCTAATTCCAAAACAGGATTTATGAGCTAATGACATAAACTTTGAACCACCTATTTGTACCATGCCATCTCCTCTACCGAAGTAAATAAACTTTTAACAACCTATTCGTACCTGACATCTCGTTTATTGAAGTAATGCGTAGTTCCTTATTTTTATCGCTCATTCCATACCTGCTCTCTTCCATCTACCCAATCCACAAGTGACACACATTACTCGCTAGTTTTCAACTGTATGTTATGGTTCCTCGAGCTCCCTCCAATCTTGCAGTTGTACGTACTTTTGACCAAAAGGGCGCATCTAAAACACCATATAAATAGTAAGTCTAACTCAATAATAACTTTTCATCCTTGCGATGGCCAAAAACTAAAGACGGTCTCGATTATGAAACATATTATGTAGGTCAATTTTTTTGCCATGGTTCTTTTCAGTTAATGAAAACAAATTGATTTGTCAAGACACTTTGTACAGGAATACACCAGACTTTGGCAAAATAACAATAAATATGATCATCCTTTTCACATAATGAAAAATATGATATCTAAAGATGAAGCTAATAGAGAAACTGGCAAACGATAACAAAAATAACTGTATTTCTTAATTACAATCTCAGCTCACACATCAAAGGTACCTTAACAAATAAAATGGTCACCTAAGATAAGCAAGCCATACTTGCAACCGTTTAAATAACTGTGTTTTACAAGCATAATTTGGAGATCAGAGCTCTTAAATTTGTGATGCACTGGATTGTTTGTATAGATATCAAGTAGCACAAAAAATTCTACAGTTGTAACACACTTCTAGCTATTCCCAAAACAAATAGAATTGTCTGCTCAGCATATTTGGCAAAATAATTCTTCGCCTGGAACAACTTTAATTCTTTGGATACCCCTGGCAACAACACATTTAAATGTGGAAATAAGGTTTCTATCAATTTCATCAATAATCCACATTGAACATGAAAGAGTAATCATAAAAAACGAACTAAAAAGTGGAGCACTAAACTTAGAAGGCATGCCATTCTCAACAGAAAATAGGATAATCATATATATGCATAGTCCAAATGGGATAATACAAAAACAAAGGCACCTACTTTATATTCGAGTAATATTCTTACTCATTTATATGTTATCGATAAGTAGTTTAATAGTTTGTTCTAAAGAAGTCTTTTTTATAATACATTAAGGTTTAATAAAAATGTTAATATTTACGTCTCACGGAAGCATGGCCAGAGGTTAGTAATTATTCAAATTTCTACGGTACAAGATGATTATTGTAGTCTTTTTACCATGTGACTACTGGACACCATTCCTAGCTAAGTTTGCGGACTTACATTTTATGAGCTTAGTCATCATGATATTACAGAAAATTTAGCTCCTCTCACATGTGTAGGTCAATCTATTATCTGAACAGTTAGGAAGGCACTTATCACAACCATGTATTTGGAACACTTATTCAGATTTACTCATTAGGATATCAAAAATTTAAAGGTAACATTTCTCATTTGTGAAGAGCAAATGAAAGACTCTTAATTGACCTACTACAGGGCAATACAAAGCCCAAGGATACTACTAAAAACAATAACAAGCCCAAGACAATAGTTTACCTCATAGGTATACAAAGATACACCTAGATCATCATCATAACTGTCAACCACATAGAAAGCCAACTGCGCACCCCTCAGCGTCCTCCAAACGTTGCTTCCACCACTTCCATCTTGATTAGACTGCCTCCAGCACCGCATGCTCAGTGTTATAATAAAATGCTCCTTCATGATAATTTAGCAAGGTTCTAGTAAGCGCTAAGCACTGAGCAATTATTTTTCTTGCTCTTCTTCCTTCCCTGAAGGGATTAAAGCACTAAGCGCAGACTTCATCGCAACTAAGCGCTACACGTTTTGCTTCCGCTCAGCGCCTAGGCGCGCTTAGCATGCGCTTAGTAGCATTTAATTTAACACATTAATTTGGCATCCACATAATATACCAAAGGAAAATAAAATAGCCCCATGCAAATAGAAGAAAAGGAGTACACAACAAACTAAGTTGTTAAAATCAGATTAGATGAAATTTGAGTATTTGACATTGAGTATATGTTGCATATGTCGCAAAGTTGGCTTGCTATTCCAAGTTTTCAATTTCGCTATGTAGCTCCCCTTCAGTGGTGATCATGCGCAATGCCAGCAACCTCAAGATAGTATATAGTACTGAATTTTGTATTCATGTTCACGGAACTAAGACAGCCAACCTTTAAATAAGCACGTTTGATAGATATTGAAGATTTAAGCTAGTTGAATATGATGAAAATGCTCCAATATAACCTCCCAATGAGTGAAGGGAAACTCGATAATAACTTGATTTTATGAGCATGTGCCCATGGAAATGAAGTCATCAAATCATTACTTACATGAGCAAATAGGCCAACTTAATTTTCTGATCGAAACCCCCATAGGAAACTCATATGGTAACATCTGAAGGAAAGACTTTGCAGATCCACAATTTAAAAAATCACAGAAAAAATTAAATGAAACCACAATAACGACTTACTATTGCAGCCGAAGACAAAGGGAATTGATATATGGATAGTTGCTTTCAACCCATAAGCCTTTGCAATAACGTGACATTCGGATTCACAGCCCATATCAACTCTTTCTCTTCTGTGACATAGACTTTCATTTCTGGGAAAAAGCATCAAGTGGTTGCCACATCAGTATAGCGTAACACCAGGATATGCAGAGAGTTCAAAAGACGTTGTTATCACAAATAGACATGTAAATGCCACCATTTCTATAAAGAAGATTGAAAGGTAATGATTTCTATCAAGTGCTAAATACATGCCATATGCCATACACAACATATAGTTGATTAACGGGAGTGGTACCAACATCTTCAAGTAAATACTTTGTTCCTTATTGATATGCTGGCTGGAAGGTTTAAAACAATGTAAGCTACTACAATATTATGCAGGCGTGTACAGAAAATTAAGAACAGAACACAATACTACAAAGTAGTAACTTTGTTTTTGGCTTTCTACGGAAGCAGGGACCTACAGCAAGTACAAAAACTGCATTAATTGGTTTTGAACTCCGCAGAATGTATCTTATACTTCACACTGTTTTGTACAATAATTGGCTTTGCTCTGCGGCTTGCCTACAGATAAATAAAGACCAGTCACTGTATGATCAATTTTCAATAGGCTTTATAAAAGTTTTATGAATTTATGAATTTGAGTAATTCTTACTTGATGCCAAATAAGGAAACAATACATCTTTTATTGTAAATGTTACTCTCACCTCTGAGTCACATGGACTGTGACATCTTCAACCTGTTGTATTCTAAAAAATAAAAATCGGAGATTAAGACAACCCAATACCAGCTTAATAAAGTGATTTTAAGTAAATATGCACATGATCTACGGAAGAACATCTTTGATAGCATCGCTTGATGTATGAAATTATTTTAGGTAAAGATGCACAGGATCTACGTGAAATGTACAAAACGGAAATAAGCATCTAATAATATTGTAACCGTGCAATTTGCATGGTGACATTTTTTCTATATGTACCTCATATGGAGAAAAGGAAGTAACTGGAGAGGGTCTTCTGACTATTTTTCTAAGCCATGAGAGCTCATTCACCAAAAAGATGTTGCTATGCAGTATAAAATTAGATGCAGAGTGACTGTCATGGACGTTTATCAGATAATGCAACTCTAATAAGTGGTAATAGGTCATGGTGTATATTTTGTACAGCTTGAACAACGGTTTCTCATTTAGCATGATACAGTACATCGATGAACAACGGAAAATTTCAGCAAAGAAGAAAACCAGCAAAGTTCAAAGGGTCATAGGATGCGAAATAGCCATCACAACAAACAATCAATAGCATCAGATAGCCACAACAAACTACCATCAATCAATTTTCTTATAAATGTACATGAAGAAACAAGATCACCATGATTCATGAAGTATACTGAGTACAACAAAAAGAATGTTGAGGAGATGGATACTGTAACAGCCCCGAATTTATAACAAATTCGAAGTGCCCGTTATGTAATCCATCACAATCCCAGAATCATTGTTGTGATTTACATAACGTAGTTGATATCACAGTCATAGCCATTAATAGTAAATAAAGGGAATTACATAGGTGGTCGCACAGACCAAACCTTACATTACATCAACATGCAGCGGAATAACACTTTGGGTCCATATTGTCAAGCTTCAACCGCACAGGCAAAGCAGACAGTAGGAAACGAGCCTAATTCGCAAAGCCGTCCATGAGTCCTTCCTTCTTGATCTTGCTCCTTCAAGTCTGGCTAAGTTAATAGCCAGGGACACAGCCATGAGTACATTGGATGCACTCGCAAACCATCTTATAAATAAATGAAAAGGGAAATGCATGGCTCATATAGGGGACTAAGCACTAGGGTTATTTGCAAAATGCTAGCTTTATTTCCCAAGAGATCTTATTAGTAGAGAAGAAGAATTAATTCTCTAAGTTCAACCTAAAGAGGAACTTCAAGTGTTGGTCAACATCAATGTCAAGTCAAGTCATTCACCAAGTTCACCATAAGTTGTTAACATTCTTGACAAAAGTCAAGTACAGCTTGCCAACTGTCCATGACCGCGGACGCGGCTATTCGAATAGTTTTGAAAACCTCTGCAGAGGGGTACACTTTACCCACAAGATTCGATACATCTGCCGGGAGAAATCCACGGATCGTCATACACAAAGTATGCGAGGTTCAGATAATCAAACAAAATCTTTCACTTGCCTACTTTAGTATAGGATCCTCCCTAAGAGTCCAGATACGGAATGGAACTCATAGTTTTTCCGGCTACAGGGTGCTGTATTTTGGACTCCCATAGTCTGTGGTATCCTCCATCACAGCTATGGCAAGTCCCGGCTTCGGGGGCGTCCCGCAGGATCCATCCCCTATAAGTTCAATGAGGTCTCCCATACTAAAGCAAACAAACTACGGACTAAGCCCCTTCCCATATAGGGGTAATGTGGTCGTACGGTATGGTTGGCTCACATAGTACATCACTCATTATCATTTAGAAATACATTCCATAGTCCTTAGTCAAGATTATTTTCTTTCAGAAATCCATCATGTATGAGTAGTCTCCAATTCAAGCTTTCAAGTTCAAGTCACCATTTTCAAATAGGGTTCCCCTTATAGATGGCCTCAATTTTATTAGCTACTAAGCAACTATATAGAGTGATGATACCACTAAATAGGGTTGGATAAACTCAGCTTGATACTCTTGCTAAGCGAGATATCACTACACAACTATCATTCTACTCTAGCAATTCAATCATGCAATTTACTTAAAAACAAGTAGAATGCAAAAGTAAAACTAGGCATTTTGAAGTATGATTCAAAAGATGGCTTGCCTGGCTTGGCAATGTCAAAATAGTCTTCATCTTCATCTTCGGTTGATTGATCTCCATCTCCATTTCTTGGTGGACTTCGGGATCCATTCTCCTTACTCTCGTTGTCATCTAATCGTCGGAAAGCAAATAAGCATACAATCACCACACCAATCACAAACAACACATGTTCACTCAAATAAGGATATTTGGGTAAGGGAAGCAATCTAGGAAGTATATGGAGAGTGGTTTCGAAGATAATTGAGTTACGATGGATGAGATTATTGAGTTCTTGTATTTAAGTAGGGTTCATTTATTTTGGATCATGAAACTATCTCCTACAAGTCCTTATTGACTGAGTTCATATACTACAAGTATATATTCAATATTAGGGTTCAACTAAAGTGGTTTCATAGGATTTGGAGTACTTTTTCATTTACTTATGAAATTTCTAGTTTGCAAATTTTTAGTAAGCAAGTTTGAATCTACAAGATCAGAGTTGACTTGAATCAGGGTTATAGATGAATATCTGAAAATATGGTTGATTCGAATTGGTTTCATATCATTTCCATATTTTGAGATAGGTGTGCAAGTTTGAGTTTCTAATTACTACTATGTAGTATTAAATTTCCAAATATCTTCTACAAGTACACATGGACTAAGATCAATACCTACATATAGGTATTTGGAAATGTGGTTTAACAATAAAGGTTCCATAAAAATTTTGATTATAGGTTTGAGTTTAATAAGATCCTATATGGCAAATGCCTATTTAACCATATAGGTAAATATCATTTACTTTATAAGGTTGAAAAATGAGATCTAATGCTATAGGCAGATGGGTATCACTAATTGTGAAATTCTAGTGTTGGATTTATATTTTTAGGATTTTTATTTGATTTGATATGAATTTTGCAAGGGTGCATAGTTGCTGTTTTGTTATTTTTACCCAATTAAAAGTATAAGTCTAAATGGGTTGGAAATACTTCCATTGGATAGGGCATTTTCTAAGCTTTCCAACGGTATTTTATTTGCTAAATTTGCCTTCCTACAACTCTGGGAAAGTCCTATCTAAGATTGCATCTGAAATTTATCATTGAAATTTGCAAAAACGAACTAACTCTTTTTTTTTACCCGGGCCGGACACACAGATGAACTGGGCTGGCCCACTAGGCTGCACACTAGAGCGGGAGCAGAGAGAAAAAAAAGAAAAACCGGCCTGACAACAGGGGCCCGGCTGTCAGGACCGATTTAACCGAAACGGTATCGGGGGCTTCTTCTTCCCCAGCCCGACTGTACAGCGAGCGGGAGACTGGGAGGAGGCGGGGCTCCAGGTGGCTCACCGGAGAGGCGACAGGCGGCTGCGAGGCGTCCTAGCGGTGGCGGCGGCTCTTCTCGGCCACCTCCAGCAGGCAGCACGTCGGGGGAGGCACTAGATTGCTGGGAACGCGCGGTGGCCGGGGCGGTGGTCTGCGGAGCGGCGAGGTCGCCGAGCTCGACCTAGGGCACGGGAGAGAGGGAGATGTTGTCTAGGAGGGAGAGGGAGGTGGTGTGAATCTTTCCTGCCAACAATGGCGGCCTTTTATAGGCGGGAGAGGCGGCACGGGGTGAGGGGATCTGCGGCCGGAGCGCGGCTTGTGTCGGCTAAAGAAGGAGAGGGGCGGTCGGGGCTTTCGGCGGAGGGTTGTGGAGGGTTGCAGGCACTCGCTGGCGCGTTTGCGGGCGGCGGGGTGGTCGGTTCAGAAGGGGACACGCAAGGGCGGCGGCGGGTTCCCGTGTCCAGGCCATGGTCGGGGCCAGAGCGAGCAAAGGGACAGAGGGGGATGGACGCGGGATGGGAGAGGGGTGTCGTCGGGTACAGCTACGGGGCTAGGGCGTACTGGGGGGCTGCTTGCCACAGTGATTGTACTATTGCTGAATCCTGCCCACTAGGTGTTCGACACAATGTCCGCAAGAAATCAAAATTCGAATTTTTGAAATTTTCAAATTGGGTTGGTCATTATATTGGATAGGGATTCTAAAACAATTTTTGTTAGGTCAAGAGGTGGTGTTTTGCTTCAGGGCTATTTTGAATTTGGGGTTGTCCTATGTTTCAGATTCAATCTTTTGCAGATGTTTGAGTTAGTTTAGCATTTGAGTTTTTGTTTGAAATTTGTTGGTCAAGCAAGAATGTGGTTTGGTCTTGCTCAACCAACTGATCACACCCTTAGTTGAGTTGCAGATTTCTTAATCTAAGGGTCCAAAGTAGGGTAGTCAATAATAATTTCTAGATCAACTTTTTCTTCTCTTTTTCTTTCTTTCTTTTATTACTGGTTTCTTTAGCTCTTATAGTTCTTCTCTAATGCTTCTGTTGGTTAGGTTTGAATTAACTAAGTATTGCACAACAAATTACTATACACATAAAATCATAGAACAACATGTATTCAAAATACTATGCATGCAATATGAAGTGCAAAAGTTTTATCTTGGTCCAAAGGTGTTGGTTTGGTCGAGAAAGAAATATATATTGGAATGGTCCCTGTATAGGATTCACACTTCGGAAGAAATTTAAATAGGGCTTCAAATTTTTCTAGGGATTAAACTTTGTGAGATTGGCTTGAGGGAAACTTGTTCTAAATCATAGTGGAGAGATACATGAGGTTTAGTTCAGTTATTTCTTAATATATAAGGGCAAAGTAGTGTAATCAGTAAATTTTTTAAGATCACTACTTCCTCTTTTCTTACTTAGGTTTTTGTGTTGCGGTTTATTTTCTTGATTCTTTTCTATTTGTTTGTGATTGCTTGACTTAATTTTGGTTTGGCAATTGACCCAAATGGGTTTAGCATGTAACCATGCACAAAATTTAATAGTTAGAAAACTATTTCAATTTAACAAAAACATTTTATAGGTATAATTATTTGTTTTCCGAAACATGGCTAAAGAAAACATTTGGGAGTTTTTCAAAGTTTTGAAAAGAAGTTTTCGAAAGGTTGATTCCAACATTTTTGGAAATGTCAACTTGAGAAATGAGAAATAGTAATTTTTGAAATGGGATATTTTTATTCTCCTCTTTTTAAAACAAAGATAGGTTTCTTGAAAATAAAGGTTTTACCTCCATTCCAAATATTTCCTTTCTAAACGATTAACAATTTGGGCTCAAAGGATTGGTTTTAAAAACCCTTCTCATACTCTTTTTATTTGAAGCATGGGAGCAAATGCTCAAATTCACAAGTTTTAAAAGACAAGAATTTAATCTTGTATTTAAAATAAAGGTTTTTGTTGTCTCCAAAATTTGGTATTTTAATAAATCCATTTATTTCTATTTCCCAAAAATTTGGGTTGTTACAGATACCTTGCAAGAAGAGGTTGGAAAAGGAGAATAGCGGGTAACCACTTGGTGCTGTGGTGACTCATCACTGTGAGGTATTCTTCGAGATGGCAGCACAATCTTGGTCCATGTCAGCAGGGAGCCGGAGCCAGATCGGGGTTATGACCACTGTGTGAGCCGACTGTCGCGGACCATCTTGGTCAGAGGATCCATTGAAAAGTGAAAATATACGGGGATCGACAGAAGATTAAAAATAAAACTTTAGTCATAAGCTAGTGGCAAGGTTTAATCCAACCGCTATATCAGTAAGATATTTGAGAATTTTTTCCTGTCCAAATAGAAATATAGATGGGAAGCTAACCTATAAATGGAGCTGCTTAAAAAGAGAGTATCCCCCATAAAAAGAGAGTATCCCCCAACAGAGAGAAACATAGTATACACACATGATTGTCATGTAACCAAATATAAAAAAGGTCTATTTTTACATAAACAATGCTTGACAACAAGCAAGCTGATTCAGACCAAGCAAATAATCCCATAAAACAATCAATATGGAACCTCTTCTGATATTTTAGGATTACCTCCTATAAATTTATCTTTTGTGTAATTCTCTAACTTGCACTTGGTGTATAACTGTATACCAAGCTTTAGTTTGCATGATCGCCTAATCCTTAATCTGCAAGTTAGAGAATGGGAAAATAGTCATTGCGTAGCATAATTTTATGCAGTACCAAACCAATCGAAGACGAGATCACACAAGATCTCTCGAACATAATACATGGAAAAGAATGGGTTGCTCAATACTCACCTGTCTGGCAGTGTGGGATGGATCGGCATGTATCAGTGGGTGAGGTTGAGGTGCAGATTAGGAAGGAGGTGCCCTTCGTCAGTTCATTGTAATCCATGAACTCCTTGCAGCCTCGCTGAAACATCCGCAAATCCAGGCTTCCACGCGTGAGAAGCTCCTTGTTGCCAGATCATGGAGGCACGAAGATGAAGCCGGGAGGTCTAATCCGGGCCTCCATGCCCAGATCTCGGGCACCTATGCCTAAATCTAGGCTTCCACGATCCAGGTCGTGTTGATGCTCTCGTTGGCGATTGGCGATTTGGGGAAGGTGTCGGGCATCCATGCCCCCAAGACATGTTATGGCGGTGACGGCCGGATCTAGTGGCCGATTTGAGGAGGTGCTGCAGGAACCGAAATTAGCAAATTCCAGAACAGGGGCTTAAACAAATTGACCCGCGGTGGAGTAAGGGCGGGGCAGAACGACCTTGGTGTCGAGGAGGAGCTCCTTGCGGAAGACGTCGCGCTCGTTGGTGCGGATGTAGTAGTCAAAGAGATCGAGGAACCAGGCGACGCCGGCGATGGGCAGGATGATGGTTGAGCGTGTGGTGGAACTCTTCTCGTCTTTCTGACGAGCTCCACGTCGCTTCCTCCGCCGCCGCCGCCGTCGACGGGGCCCGCCATGCATCCCCCTCTGCCGCCGTCCATGAGTGTCGCCGCCGCCCGAGGTATGGTTTAGTAGGGTGCCGAGATTAGGGTTCGAGCGGGTTTACCCCTGGAAAGGTGGGGGTCCAGAGCGACGGGGACAGGCGAAACGCCATCGAGCGGTTTTAGCGTTGGCGGTGGCAAAGGCTGTAAACTGTTTTGTTTCACAGGGGTAAATTAGGAATTCAAATGATGTATTTGCAAAGTGCCTTCACCAACTCCAAACCAATAGTAAAGAATTCAAATGATGTATTTGCAAAGTGCCTTCACCAACTCCAAACCAATAGTAAAAAAAAATTCCCATAAAGTACGGAGCAAGTCTATTTTAACACAGCTCAGAAGCCAGCTTAGAGGAGGCAGGCAATTACGCGTCTTCTAGACATCAGACTCAGAGCACAACAACTGCCAAGAGGAGTAGAAGAGTTGAACTAGGAGAAGTAGAAGAGTATGCAGATGATCATTCGGATGATACTCTGAAGACTACACCTGATCGTGGTATGAATGTTGATGGCACGGGTCAAAAGACACTAATGATGGGTACTGAGAAGGAAAATGAGCGTAAACGTTCGAAGAAGGATGGAGCTAACTCCTCTTCACTAGGATCGGCGGCCTCCCATGAGGAGTCCGTCCGGTCGCAATGAAACTCCTCAGTCTGAACTGTCAGGGTCTGGGGAATGACCCGACAGTTCGTGCTCTTTCGGATCTCCGAAGAAAATGTGACCCCGACGTGGTATTCTTGTCTGAAACTCACCTCGATGTTTTTCCAGCAGAGTGCGTAAGAAGAAGGCTTCAAATGGATATGAAAATTGTTAATCCCAGTGTTGGTAGAAGTGGCGGTTTGTTACTATTGTGGAAAAAAGAAATCAGTATCCAACAAATATTCTCGGCCCCTAACTATATTGATGTTCAGATCAATGAAGGGCCTAATAAAGTTTGGAGACTAACTGGTATGTACGGAGAGCCAAGGTGGGAAGATAAATACAAAACGTGGGACAAAATTCGTGAGCTAAAAAACAGCTCAACTCTGCCTTGGGTATTATTGGGAGACTTCAATGAAATTTTATTTTCTCATGAAAAGGAGGGCGGTAACCCTCGACCCCATAATTTTATGCAAGCGTTTCAGGATGTTTTGATTGATTGTGGTCTGGAAGATATTGGTTATAGCGGTGACATGTTTACTTGGAGAAGAGGAAGGATTCGGGAACGTCTGGATCGAGCAGTGGCGGATGGCGATTGGACTTCCATGCACCCGGCGGCGATGCTTCAACATCTTGATTTTATTCGATCAGATCATCTTCCCATCCTGCTTGATACTGATTATCAATCTGATCTACTTCAGAGAAGGACCGGACCTCGCCTCTTTGAAGCTCGTTGGTTGCGGGAAAGTGGGTTCAAGGAGGTGGTAGAAAAGGCCTGGGCTGAGGCGGCTTCTAATACAAATGGCGTGCTAAGTAAGTTAAACCAAGTGCATGCTTTTATCCATGAATGGGATTTTGCGGTGCTGAAGCAACCCAAAAAGAGACTTCAAAAAGCTCAGAGAGAGCTGCAAGATGCAATGAATGGTCCAATGAATGATGAGAATGATACCAAAGCAAAGGAGGCTGCCAACCTCATCGAAATTTTACTCGAACAAGAGGAAGTTCATTGGGCTTAGCAGTCCAGAGCTAATTGGTTACAACATGGGGATAGAAATACCTCTTTTTTCACAACTTTGCGTCAGCCCGTGAAAAGAAAAAAATTATCAAGAAATTACGTGATGATAACAACATCTGGGTCAAAGGTATAGATTCCCTTAAACCGCATGTTTTGCATTATTTCGCTAATCTATTTTCTTCGGAAGTCCAGGAAACTGATCCATCTTTACTGGAGAAAATTGTTCCAAGAATTGATGCGGATATGAATGATAAATTGCTGGCTCCTTTCACGGCAGAGGATGTCAGGAAGGCGGTGTTCAGTATAGGAGATTTTAAAGCCCCAGGGCCAGATGGTTTACATGCAATCTTTTATAAGAAGTTCTGGCCAGTCTGTGGTGATGAGATTTCGCAGGAAGTGCTTCAGGCAATTAACTCAGGTACTATACCGGATGGGTGGAATGACACCACGGTCGTTCTAATTCCAAAGGTTGATGATCCGGAGCTCATTACTCAATTCCGCCCTATCAGTCTTTGCAATGTGATCTACAAGATTATTTCTAAAATGCTGGCGTTACATCTTAAAAGCATCCTCCCAGATGTAATATCTCCAATGCATAGTGCTTTTTGATGGGTTCGTAGCATAGAAAATAAAAAAAATCCTATGCATGAACACAAAACTAGCCAAGAAAACTCTACGAGATGGTAGCAACGGTGAACTAACCCTCGAAGACCGGAAGCGGAGATTACGTTCCCGCACAAACATTGCCGATGAAGACTCGACGAAGATGCACGTAGTCGACGTAGTCGTTCACTTGACATAGTCGTTCACTTGACGATCTTACGATCGTGTACAAGGCGCCACATCCGGCGGCGCCTTCGTACTCGGTCACACGTACGGTTTGTCGTCGTCTCCTCCACGCCCTTGGTCCAGCGGGGCAGCGGAAGAAGGGATCCGCCAGACACTCCAACACCACTTCAACTAAGTGTATGAAATCAAACTATAATTTCGGCAGAGCTTCGCTAAGCAATGTCGATGGTGGAGCAGCAACTATGGGATAAAGGGAGGGATCAAGAAGTGTGAAAATTGGGAGAAGAAGGCTCCTTTTATAGGAGAGGAGGTTGCAGCCCCCTCTTCATGGTGGTAACCCCCTCTTCATGGTGGTAACCCCCATTTTAATTTTGCATGACATTCATGCTAATTAAAACTCACACTAATTGAATTAATAAAACATTTTTATTTCTTTAATATTTGTTAATTCAATCAATTAACAAACATTAACAAAAACCCCTTGAGTTATTTCAATATGCCAAAACAGTTTCGGCACTTTTCTAAAACAACCCTCATGCTATCCTATAATTCGATCGAAGTATTGTATCCACTCAAAAACGATGACGAACCTTAAGTGTGTCACCCTACGGTTCGTGAATAACGTGGACATGATCGAGACTCCTCTCCGATCAATAATCATCAGCGGGATCTGGAAATCCATGACGACTCCCACTTACTCGACGATGATCTAGTGATCGTGTGAACCATTAACGAACATAGTCAATTCCTTTTGTCTCGCGTTATTATTACTTGTCCGAGATCCGATCATTCGGTATCAACCATACCTAGTTCGATCTCGTTCCCGACAAGTCTCTTTACTCATTCCATGATAATGCATTCTCGTGACCTAGTCACATGCTTGCAAGCGATTTCAATGCAATATCACCGAGAAGGGCCCAGAGAATATCTTCCCGTCATCGGGTCGGACAAATTCCACTCTTGATCCATGAGCCTCAACTAATACTTTCAGAATTCCCAAATCAACCTTTATAATCACCCTGTTACGGTGTGATGTTTGATATCATCAAAGCACTCTTCTGGTATTAGTGATTAACATGATCTCATGGTCTGAGGATTAGAACTATTTCGTATGAGTTTGATATAGCAATGAAACTTGATGACTTGATCGTATTGCTATTCGTACTATGGGTGTGAGTGTTCATCACATCATTCTTCTAATGATATGACCTTGTTATTAACAACATCCAATGTTCATGATCAGGAAACCTTGATCATCGGTTAATCAACGAGCTAGTATAAAAGAGAGGTTTTACTAGGAACCTTTTAGTTTATTAATCACACAAGTATTAATGTTTCCGATTAATACAATTCTAGCATGAGAAATAAACATTTATCATAAACATGGAACATGATAATAACCACTTTATTATTGCCTCTCGGACATATTCCCTTCAGTCTCCCACTTGCACTAGAGTCAATAATCTAGTTGATACTTGCATATATAACACTTATGGCATTCACGTGTTATCCGTACGCGTTTGCATGTGGTTAATCTGATCTCAAGATCTAACACTTTCAGTTCTGTGTGTATTTGCATGTCTTTGCGTCTCTACGCATCACTCATTCTCAAATGAGATAGTTGGGTATAAATTTGGTCCTTAGGTGAGACCTTAGTTCCTTTTAGCTAAAATTATGTTGTCACTATTGTCGCACAATAGATCTTCATAGTAATAGCCCGCTTGGAACTACACCTAGTTTGATAACAAACTTCTTGACACAAATGCCCTCCTTTGCTTCTTCTAAAGCAGCCATATACTCAACCTTTGTTGTAAAATCCATCACAATATCTTAACTTTGGAACTAATCCAAATCCATCATGGAACTTTCTTCCATTACATTGTGCCACCTAAACATATAGCTAAAATTGAGATAAACTTAATTTGTATCTTGTGACAAACTTAGTATCAATGTAACGCTTTACAATGAACTATGTGTCACTTAGTCATACATAATATATATCCTTAGTCCTTCGAAAGCACATAAGGATATCCTTACTATTGTACAGTGATCATCTTATGACATTTATCACTCTGGTATATACACATAACATTTAGAGCATAGGACATGTCTGGATATGTACATATCATGGTATACATGATCGATCAAATCATTCATGTGGCTTCACTCATCAATTGTTAAAAACACCTGAATCTTGTTTCAACCTCTTCCATGCAACAAGAACTTTTCTCGTCGTTTCCATATTGAACTTCATTCAATATTTCATCTATGTACTTTGGCACAACCATATTGGTACCTCGATCTATCTACATAGACATTGATACCCAATATTTTGGTTTTGCCTAAGTCTTTCATTGAAATCTAATTTTAATGAAATCCGTAACCTATGTCAATAAAAGATACATCATTTCCAATTAACAATATGTCTTCTACATAATGTACTAAAAATATGTCTCAACACTCCCACTTAATTTCTTGCAAATGCAAGCATATTCATCATATCTGATGAAACTAAACCTTTTAATTATTTCATCACGGTGAATATTCCAACTCCGTGATGCTTACTTCAACCATTGAAGTTTGCATGCCTTTTTAGCATCCTTTGAATTTACAAAACCCATTGGACCATGTCATATACATGTCCTAGGTAACCATTCTATTAGAAGAATATTGTCTTGTTTGTTCAACTAACATATACCAAACTTGGCATATGTAGTGGTTGCTACAGTAATCCGTCCAGACAAAATATCGCTATGAAAGATCAAACCTTGTCATAGTCAACTCATTGAACATAATCGTAAATAGTTTAACGATATGTTGACTATTTCATAGATGTGAAAACATCCATGTCTGTTTATAGATGCAAATACATTCATTAGGCTTCATGCCTTTTTGAGGGTCTTCCAAGTTCAGAAACTTGGTTTCTCATATATGGAACTATCACGGATTCCATGGCTTCTAGCCATTTGATGGAGTCAGGGCCCATCATTGCTTCTTTGCATGTAGTCGGTTCATCATTGTCAAACAATAATGATCTGTTCTCAAATCTAACTATTTGATTGTTACCCGACTCACGCGGTTCAATAGGAACTTAGATCTCAGTGGCCACAACCTTTGAGGCACAGGAGCCATGCACATTGTGGCCGCCTCTGGGACACTTCCCGGCGCTGCGCTACTCAGCACATATAGCTTAGATTCAATGTCGTGGGAATTTAGAGACAGTAGCCATGGGGATGGCTTAACGGAGGGGCTCGACGATGGTGACGATGGGTCCGACTCGGGATTGTGCCAACGGAGACACCTCGGTTACCCAGGTTCAGGGCCCTCCACACCGGAGGTAAAACCCCTACTTCCTGCCTGCTTTCTATTAGCTTTATAGTGGTTACAACGCTCCTCGAGCTGTTCGTCTAGAGGAGGAAGAAGGAGAAGGATTCGATCCCCTAGGCTAAGGGTCCAGACCCCCTTATATAGGCAGGGGTCTGGTTATAGATTAGGTGGCCGGCTGCCCGGCTGCCGGCTCCTCGCGGCTGCATCTTTGGCGTGATCTTCTGGCCCTCCTCTGTCCCCTTCTGACAGTTGCACTTTATAAAGTGCCTTTTCCCCCTTTGGACCAGCATCTGGGAGGCATATGCCCTCCCTTTTGCCTCGGATCCTTTCATGGGGAAGGCTCCTGCTCGCTGGTTGGTGGAGTCCGGTCGTGGCGGGTGTCACTCCCGTCCTTTGCCTCTGTTGATCTTGTCGGGGCCAGGCCACTTTCGGCGATCCAGCCGTTGGAGGAATCTTGTCTTCATCGTCCGGCTCTGGCTCTCCCCGGTGGAGTCGCCAGCCGGCTGCTGGCGCAGCCGGCCCTTTAGCTGGAGCCGGTCTTCCCTAATTGACGCCGTGGACACTCCTGGGATGCCAGCCGGCAGACTGCGCTGCCCTTGGCATACCCCTGAAGTCATCCCCACGACACTAGCCCCCGAAACTGGCGAAGTCTCATGGGCTTGCATGGGGCTTCGGCGGGTTCCTTTCCTCGCCGAAGTCTTGCTCATTTCCGTCGAAGTCCCAGGATCCGTCGTCCGTCCTGGAAGTTATTGATCTCGAGGTCAAGTCTCGCGGGGCTTCACCGGTTGTCTCGGGATGCGCCGGCTCCAACACCGATCCGGCTGGTGACCGTCGTGCGGCCGCGAGCCGGTGCGCGGCCCCTTGGAACTTGTGTCGCTTCGGGTTTTGATCCCATGATGTAGCCAGCGCACCGCAGCAGTGTCCTGTCTTGTCGTTTGGACTCTTCGGTCTCCGTAATGATTCTGGAGAATGTCACGCGACGAAACGAGGCCTGCGTCAGTGATGCATCCCATCGAAACGCCACGCGTATAATTTACTCGCATTAAACCGACTCGACTTTCCATGCCTCGCCGTCCTTTAAGTCTCGGAGCTCTTGAGGGTTTTCCCCACTCCAGAGCGCCTTCACTCTTTCTCCTCGTCGAGCGGTTCCCTCAGCTTCTCCCATTCGGCTCCCTCACCGCCGATGTCGTCGCTCGGAGCCCTCAGCAGAGCCGGGGCCAGAGCCCCCAGTGGGTCAGGCGGGCGCAAGCGCGGCCACCCGCTCGGGAGCCAGAACAAGGCGAAGGACCCGGCAGCGACGCCACCGGTTCCTCGGAGGCGTGGCCGCCCCCCCCCCCCTGGGCAGCCGCAACAAGAAGACCTTGGAGGCGCTTGCGGCTGCGGCCGCCGCTGAGCCCTCCGGAGTCGCTCGCTCCACCGCCATTGCCGCGGCCCCCACAGGGGTCGTTGCCCTGGCCGCCGCCAACACCGCGTCCCCCGCGGGCGCGACCTCCGTCGCTGGCCTCGCCGCGACTCCCCTGGAGGTAGCGGCCACCCTCATCGGCGCCGTGATGGCAGTCGGAGCCGCCCCCCCCCCCGGGCCTTGCCGGCGGAAACATCAGCGGCTCCTCCAGCGCGGCTGCCGGCAAGGTGCGCAAGCCCCGGCGCCCGCCGCCTTAGCAGCGGCTCTCCTACACCCCAAAGTATGGGTTCACCACCTCCGTGGTGCACCTGCTGGCCGGGTGCGAGGAGCGCCTGCCGCTCCCTGCCAGCTTCGTCGGCACGATGGGGAAGAACCCCCCGACGAGCATCATGGTGGAGGAAGGCAGCGGCGGCCAGCCCCTGTACCTTGTCGAGATCCTCCACGACGAGCAGGGGAAGAGCTACCTCACCGACGGCTGGACGAGGTTCCTCGATGACTATGACCTGAAGTGGGGCTGGTCTCTCATCCTGACCCACCGCGCCGGGTCACCCATCCTTTGCGTCTGCGTCGTCGACATCTCCGGCTGTGCATGCGCCTACTCCCCCTGGCCGTGATCGGCGAGCGCCCCCAAAGCCCCCTCCTTGATGACGGCTTCGTCAACGGAGGCCCGGGGACTTAGGGGGGAGTTTCTTTTGTTGTCTTGGCCCTTAGCATGGCCCATATTATGTAACCGCCCGTTGTATGCTAAGAACTCCTTTAATTTTCTGTAAGTCTCTTCTTGTCTCTCTTCATCTGCTATGTGTTTGTTCTTGCCTGAATGTCTTCTGTTTGCGTCGTAGCGCGGTGACGATTTCACAGCTAGGATTCTTCCTTCGCTAGAACCATTGCCGCGTAGGTCTGTAGGTAGGGGCTACGGTAGCCACTAGCTTACACATACGCTTCTGGCGAGGTCCTCCGGCTTCAGCGCAGAGGGAGTAGCGCCTCTGCTGGCCGGCTTTAGGAGATGCAAGTTAACCCCGGCTTGAGGGGATTGGAGTGGAAGCTAAGTCCTGTGCCGGCTCGGGCGATGGCGGAGCCGGCATGTCTCCCTATCCCGAGCCTTCACATAACCCTTGTCGCGGCTGAAGTAAATCTCCCGATTTCTGGCTTTAGCCATTTCTCTGCGGATGCTAGGCTTCGATTTCAGCGCTATCTTGCTGGTCATATCGCATCACCAACTGACCGGACAGCCGGCGAGGGACTGGAGCCGGCCCACTTCTAAGGGCCGATTCCCTTTCCCCCTAGCCCCCGAGTTTTGGGATAGCTGGAATGACAGCTGGCTCGAAACTAGCTTGTCTAGCTTCGAACCTCTTTGATGTGGCTACTCAGCCTAAGCATCGAGAAACTGTGATTATCGACCATTCGCTGGCTTGCCTTAGCCCGGCTCCCTCAACTTTTTCCTTAATCTCCCCACCCTTCGGCCCTTCTACCCCTAACCGGCAGCCTGGTGCCGGTTGGTCTCCCTTGGGCCGGTAGCCGAATGCCGGCCTAGGGTGGGAGCGTGCCGCGGAGTGATAAGTAGTACTTCGGTTTATCGGGCACCCAACACGCGCTAGCCAATGCATGGTTAACGAGCACTATCTTCAACGCTTAGTTGAGCGATTTTCTATCGTTTATGGTTTTTCCCTGCGGCTTTCCTTCCTATGTGGCCTGCCTGCTCCTATCCGTCCGGCTGCACGGAGCCGGAAGATGGAGATTGGGCTCGAGACCTACTTCATACGTAGTACTCATCCGGCTGACGAGGAATCGATCGTTTTTAGGGCAGCCGGCTATGGCTCGGTGCCCGGAGCCGGCTGCCGGTCAAGTGAATAACGCAGGAAGCAAAACATACACGAAGTATTTTCCTCGGAGCCGGCCGTAATTAGCCGCTATGTTATCCTTTATTCATTGACAAGTTTTTCGGGGTACAAGCTTTTGCCTTAGCAGAAGAAAGGTCTTAGGAGACTGACATTCCAGGGACGCTTCGTCTCCTTGTCAGTGTTATCTGCCTTGTTCTTCCTGGGCTCTTGTGCGTCGATCAGGTAATATGCCCCATTGCCTAGCACCCGGCTGACAATGAACGGTCCCTCCCAGGGAGAGGACAGCTTGTGCATGCCTTTAGTGTTTTGGACCAGCCGGAGTACGAGATCTCCTTCACAAAACGCGAGTGGACGGATTTTCCGGCTGTGGTATCGTCGTAGCTGCTGCTGATAGAGCGCTGATCTGGCCAAGGCCTGCTCTCGTGCCTCCTCGAGGAGGTCAATGCCATCTTCACGAGCTTCTTTTGCTTGCTTCTCCGTGTACTGGACAACTCTGGGCGCATCGAATTCAATATCAGTGGGCAGCACCGCTTCGGCTCCGTAGACCAGGAAGAAAGGTGTGAAGCCGACAGAACGATTTGGGGTAGTGCGCAAGCTCCAGAGTGATGGTGCGGTGATGATGATGCCAGAAAACTTGATTGTGTTTGATTGTGCCAGAAAACTTGTTGGCTTGTAGTAAATGACCGGCCAGTTGGAAAACCCCAAGAGAAGGTTTTGATGAATATAGCAGCAAGTTTTCCCTCAGTTATGAAACCAAGGTTTAATCGTCCAGGAGGAGGCAGACAAACGACTGAAGGTGATGCCCGCTAGCTTGCGACAGCTCCGGACAATTTATAGGGTGCCTCGTCCGAGCTTTGCTTTGCGAGCGGCAACGTGGAACCTGCACACAACACAACCAAATATTTTGTTCCCAACTTATGACGAGGTTGTTAATCTCACCGGTTTGCTTGAAACAAAGGGTATGAGCGTATCGAGTGGAAAGTAATAATAGTATGCGAGTAAAGTAAACAGTGCGAGTAAAGTAAATAGGTGATAGCAATATAAAGGAAATAGGACCGGGGTCCACAGTTCACTAGTGGTGTCTCTCCATAAGATAAAATAATACATGCTGGGTAAACAAATTACAGTTGGGCAATTGATAGAATAAAGACAACGTGCATATGTCGAGAGGATCACTATGAGATTTACTCTGGGCATTACAACAAGATACATAGACCGCCATCCAACTGCATCTATGACTAATAATCCACTTGTGGCGAATCAATTCGAGAACTCCACAAGTATTAAGTTGCGAACAACAGATAACTGCATTAAGCAAAGTGTGTAATGTAAACAAAGCATATGCCCTTGAGCATATGAATGTTGTTTTCCCCCTAGTAGCAACAGCACATATACAACCTTAGAGGTTTCTGTCACTCCCCCAGATTAAATAGAGGCATGAACCCACTATCGAGCATAAATACCCCCTCTTGGAGTCACTAGCAACTACTCGGCCAAGATAGCTACTAACAACGGAGAGCATGCAAGATCATAAACAACATAGAGATAACATAAGAAAAAATGAACATGTAGAATTACATAACGGTGATCTCAATCATAACACCAATATTCATCGGATCCCAACAAACAAAACATGTAGAATTACATAACGGTGATCTCAATCATGTAAGGCAGCTCATGAGATCTAAACATGAAGCACATGGTGGAGAAGACATCCATCTAGCTACTGCTATGGACCCATAGTCCAAGGTAGACTACTCACTCATCGCTCCGGAGGTAAGCATGGCGATGAAGAAGACCTCCGGTGGCGATTCCCCTCTCCGGCAGGGTGCCGGGAAGAGCTTCTGGACCCTCCCGATCTTCGGGTCGATGGCGGCGGCAGATCGCGATGTGTTCTGGAAAAGTGATCGGGTCCTTAGGTTTTTCCCGTCGGGGGGTCTTTATCGGTGAAGCGGCATCGTCAGAAGTGGACCGAGGCGACCTCACACATAGGGGGCGCGGCCAGGGCCGCGCCGCCCTATTGTGTGGGGCCCTCGTGGCCCCACTCCGTCTCCTCTTCGGTTCTCTAGAAGCTTCGGTGAAATTCTAGGCGACTGGCTTTGGTTTCGTCCAATTCCGAGAATATTTCCTGTGTAACTTTTCTGAAACGCAAAAACAGCAGAAAACAGGGAACTGGCACTGTGGCGACTTGTTAATAGGTTAGTTCTGGAAAATGCATAAAAGTGCCACGAAGTGTAACGAAACACTAAGCAAATGGTGTAAAAACAAGCATGGAGCATCAAAAATTATAGATATGTTTGAGATGTATCAGCATCCCTAAGCTTAACTCCTGCTCGTCCTCGAGTAGGTAAGTGATAACAAAAGAAAGAATTTTTGAGGTGACATGCACCTACACAATCTTGATCATCTATGTAAGCGTTGTGCGCTGGGATCAAAAGAACTTAAAACATGGGCATAAAAGATATAATCTTGATAGAAGAAACTTAGCTACCATGTTATAACATGAAAATGAACGCAAACAAAAGATCATGAAAATGAAACAATGAAAGTCAAACGTGTGTTCAAATCATAAGGAAAAACATACAAATGGTTTTCAGCTTGTCCTTCATGGAGAGCAAAACATAAATGCATAGGACACCTTCAAGTTTAAGAGGGCGACTAGATGCAAATAATTTGAGAACAAGTGAAACCAATAATATGAATCAATCAATGAAAACTTTGGGACAATGCACATTATACTCAGAATGACAACTATGCTCTCTTAATGGTGCATAAAGATAGAAGGTGGTGACTCAACATAAAAGTAAAAGAAAGGCCCTTCGTGGAGGGAAGTAGTGATTGCAAGTTTTATAAACCTTCAAAAATTATGGTACTTACCGGCTTTGAGCTCTCATTGCCCCCATCATAAGCATCTTGAATGGTTAAAGTTAATGCGAGAACACTTATGCTGCATATGCTTGACAAATCATAAGTTGAAAACCTCGTGTCCCGTGAATACGAGTACCCAAACCTCATGCTACTTTACTTAGAGTCCCAAGCAAGCTCTTGTCATTGTAAGTATACACGTATCATCAAGAACCGCCAATGGGGTACCTCCATGCCCGATGACATGGAACAAGCCCACATCAAAATGACAGGACAAGCAGACAATGAACACCTCAACATCTCTTTTATTTACCATTTGTATAGCTTTTTATTTTGAGATGTGTCATCGAATGTCCACTATGGTCATGCTGCAAATTTCCACCATGAATTATGCATGGCTTAGATTGGTGGCCCAGGCGTTTCTCTAACACATATACAAAATCCATGATCCCGCAAGATTCCCAATTCATTTCACACCGCGAGTATCCATAAACAAAAGATCACAATATCAACTCAAATAAGAAGTGCAATGTTGAAAGCTTGCCCCATGACGGCATGGATGGGCTAATTCCCAACTTACAACTTGCAAGCATAACAACTCAACATAAGAGACCACAATGTCAAAATTTTAAAGTGAGAAAAGTAAAGTGTGCCATCAGGTTCGTGAGAGCTTTACTGACCAATTTTCGCATAACACTGGTAAGAGTTTAATTTGAAGAGTAGATAAAAGCAAGTCAAATGTACTTTGGAACAGCAAATTGCTAATAGGTATGTATGGTGGACACAATGGCAAACTTGGTTTTTAGGAGTTGGATGCACGAGTAGAGCTCATACTCAGTACAAAACGAGGGCTAGCAAAAGACTGGGAGCGACCAACTAAGAGAGCAATAACGGCCATAATCATGCATAGCGACAAAGCGACATTAAAAGAAGCATAAGATGGCATCAAAAGTCAAAAACTAAATGATCATCGAGGCAATGGTGACTTTGTATGAGTCTAACATGTGTGAGCATGCGCCAAGTCAACCCAAATAAAGCATCAAGGAGAAAACCAAAATAATGCTTCCAAACGATAAAAACAACACCTAATTTTTTCAAAGGCTCATTAAGCAATCTCAGTTATTTGAGACAAGTCATGCTACAGCAAAACCACTAAGCATACTATCAAAAAGACATCAAGCATGATATGCAAAAGCCTAAGCCGCAGTCTACACAAGCTCCTTGTACCACTTTTTTGCATAAAGCTTTTTCTCTTTTCCAACACCATTCAAACCTTTTTTATAGCCAACTCTTTTGATGAAAACCAATAAGTACCAGAGGCAAAAATACACCTTGATGAAAAGATATAACAAGATCTGAACACAAATCAAGGTGAAAATGAAAACTAAATGCAGTTCTAGAAAAAGAAGAACACTTGTTGAAACGAATAGAGTGAAAAACGGAGTGTTCTTGGCAATTGAAAAGCAAGGCAACTTCTCCAAAAGGAATTTATTGGGGTCCAACCATTTATTGCACCAAACTAAACTAAACTAAACTGAAAACTAAAAACAACTGACGCTCCAAGAAAAATGCAAAATGCATGAAGCAATAAAAATATAGTGTTTTGAAAGGTGACCTGATTTTTGCCGATGAAGAAGGGGTGCCTCGGGGGCATCCCCAAGCTTTGACGCTTGTACTTCTTGGATATTTCTTGGGGTTCTGGGCATCCCCAAGCTTGAGGTTTTTTCCATTCTTCAACTCATCTCATCACTCTCCGATCCCTACACTTGAAAACTTCCTTCATACAAAACTAAACACAAATTTATTTGCAACATTAGTGTAAGCATAACATAGAATCAACCCTTTTTTGCTTCAGGTTTCAACCCAAAACCACCACATATAAAGTATATACTACTATGGCAACTTCCCCAAAAGTTCCGTGATCAAAAGAACTCAAAAAGAAAGCGATAAAGCGGCAAACACAAATATTGGCAGAAATCTGTCAAAACAGAACAGCTGACAAATGTCGAATTTTTAGAGGTTTTTCTTTTACTCAAATCAAAAAGTGTTCAACTAATGAAAGTTTGGATATAATCTGGGGCATATGCACAAGAAATCGTAGGCCTAATAGATATACAGAGAATTTTCACGAATTTTTACGGTACAGCACCGAAAACTGTTTCAGGACAGCAACATCCCCAAATCTTACCTCGCTCAAATTAGAGGCTTCTCTTGGCACAACAACGAAATAAAAAGGATAAGGAGAGGTTATTACAGTAGTAATAACTTCCAAGACTCAAATAAAAGAAAAACAACTGAATGTAAAAACATTGGGTTATCTCCCAAGAGTGCTTTTCTTTCATGCCTTTGAGCTAGGCGCAGAAAATTGCGAATCAAGTAATATCAAGTGATGCATTAAGATCCATTGTAGGAACAAAGAAATGAATTCTATCCAAATGAGGTTTTGAGTACCCCTTGTAGTCACGCCTTGGTACACTACTTTCATCAAAAAGATTTTCAGGGCAAATCCAACTAAAATTATTTTCCAAGGCATCATGAATTCCTGCAAGTTTACAAGGTATTGGCACTCTAAAATCTTCATTGGGTGTACCAACAACTTCAACAGGTGAGCCAAGCTTATTAAATTTCTTAAAAACTTCCCTAGCCTCAATAGCAACATCTCTAAATTCTATGCGAAAAGTTTCCAAGATAAAAGTTTTCTTTTCAGGATCCTCAATTTCATGAAGCTTAAGAAACATGTATTGCACAAAAGGATTAAGGCTAGCAAACCTAGCTTCTAACATGTGAATCAAATAAGCAAAAGCAACTTCATAACTAGGAGCAAGCTCAGCCAAAGACTTTTTCTCAACATCCTTATGCATACTAATATGATTAAAGAACTTCTCAATGTTACTTTTTCCAATAATTGAACCACTACCTACTGAGAGGTCCTCCAAAACATACTTAGGGAACAACATAATGAACTAGAAGTAAAGAGATAACAACTACCAAGGATACTATTTTTTTTGGGTTTTTGATAAAATGATGCAAGTAAAAATAAAGTAAAGCAAAACTTAAAATAAAGTAAAGGATGTGCGTGCAAAAACTCCCCTTGGAGAAGTCTTCTTCCTCCCCGGCAACGGCGCCAGAAAACTTGTTGATGGCGCGGTGATGATGATGCCAGAAAACTTGATTGTGTTTGATTGTGCCAGAAAACTTGTTGGCTTGTAGTAAATGACCGGCCAGTTGGAAAACCCCAAGAGAAGGTTTTGATTAATATAGCAGCAAGTTTTCCCTCAGTTATGAAACCAAGGTTTAATCATCCAGGAGGAGGCAGACAAACGACTGAAGGTGATGCCCGCTAGCTTGCGACAGCTCTGGACAATTTATAGGGCGCCTCGTCCGAGCTTTGCTTTGCGAGCGGCAATGTGGAACCTGCATACAACACAACCAAATACTTTGTTCCCAACTTACGATGAGGTTGTCAATCTCACCAGTTTGCTTGAAACAAAGGGTATGAGCGTATCTAGTGGAAAGTAATAATAGTATGCGAGTAAAGTAAACAGTGCGAGTAAAGTAAACAGGTGATAGCAATATAAAGGAAATAGGACCGGGGTCCACAGTTCAGTAGTGGTGTCTCTCCATAAGATAAAATAATACATGCTGGGTAAACAAATTACAGTTGGGCAATTGATAGAATAAAGACAACGTGCATATGTCGAGAGGATCACTATGAGATTTACTCTGGGCATTACAACAAGATACATAGACCGCCATCCAACTGTATCTATGACTAATAATCCACTTGTGGCGAATCAATCCGAGAACTCCACAAGTATTAAGTTGCGAACAACAGATAACTGCATTAAGCAAAGTGTGTAATGTAAACAAAGCATATGCCCTTGAGCATATGAATGTTGTTTTCCCCCTAGTAGCAATAGCACATCTACAACCTTAGAGGTTTATGTCACTCCCCCAGATTAAATAGAGGCATGAACCCACTATCGAGCATAAATACCCCCTCTTGGAGTCACTAGCAACTACTCGGCCAAGATAGCTACTAACAACGGAGAGCATGCAAGATCATAAACAACATAGAGATAACATAAGATAAAATTCAGTACTTCAACTCAAGCATAACACCAATATTCATCGGATCCCAACAAACACAACATGTAGAATTACATAACGGTGATCTCAATCATGTAAGGCAGCTCATGAGATCTAAACATGAAATACATGGTGGAGAAGACATCCATCTAGCTACTGCTATGGACCCATAGTCCAAGGTAGATTACTCACTCATCGCTCCGGAGGCAAGCATGGCGATGAAGAAGACCTCCGGTGGTGATTCCCCTCTCCGGCAGGGTGCCGAGAAGAGCTTCTGGACCCTCCCGATCTTCGGGTCGACGGCGGCGCGGATCGCGATGTGTTCTGGAAAAGTGATCGGGTCCTTAGGTTTTTCCCGTCGGGGGGTCTTTATAGGCGAAGCGGCATCGTCGGGAGTGGACCGAGGCGACCTCACACATAGGGGTGCGACCAGGGCCTGGGCCACGCCGCCCTGTTGTGTGGGATCCTCGTGGCCCCACTCCGTCTCCTCTTCGGTTCTCTGGAAGCTTCGGTGAAATTCTGGGCGACTGGCTTTGGTTTCGTCCAATTCCGAGAATATTTCCTGTGTAACTTTTCTGAAACACAAAAACAGCAGAAAATAGGAAACTTGCACTGTGGCGACTTGTTAATAGGTTAGTTCCAGAAAATGCATAAAAGTGCCACAAAGTGTAACAAAACACTAAGCAAATGGTGTAAAACAAGCATGGAGCATCAAAAATTATAGATACGTTTGAGACGTATCACAGAGCACTGAGGGCAGCTCTTCGACCCAACAGCCAGCTGAACGCTCGAGAGGCTCGACCAGTCTTGGTCTGATGCCGGCCAGGACCAGCCCATTTGCTTTCTCCACTTGCCCATTGGTCTGAGGATGCGCCACTGATGCTAAGTCCAGCCGGATGCCCTTCTGGCCACAGTACTCTGCGAAGACCCCCTTTGCAAAGTTTGTCCCGTTGTCAGTGATGATGCTGTGGGGAACTCCATATCTTGTGATGATCTCGTTGAAGAACTTGATGGTGGACGAGCCGTCGAGTTTTTTGATTGGCTTTGCTTCAATCCACTTGGTGAAGTTGTCCACTGCGACCAACAGATGTGTCAAGCCCTCGGGTGCTGTTTTGAATGGCCCCACCATGTCCAAGCCCCAGACAGCAAATGGCCAAGTGAGCGGGATGGTCTTGAGGGCTGCCGCTGGAGTGTGCCGATGCTTGGAGAAACGCTGGCAGCCATTGCAGTGCTTCACCAACTGCTCTACGTCCTTCTGGGCCGTCGGCCAGTAGAGACCATGGCGGAAGGCCTTAGCCACCAAAGCTCTGGAAGATGCGTGATGCCCGCACTCTCCTTGATGTATCTCTCTCAGCAGCTCTATCCCTTCCTCCGGCTCGATGTACTTCTGGAAGATTCCAGACACGCTGCGCTTGTACAGTTCGCTGTTGATGATGGTGTATGCCAGCGCGCGACGTTCGAGTCACCTAGCTTCTGCTTCGTCTTGAGGCAGGTCCCCAGTGATGAGGTAGTTGGAGAATGGCTCTGCCCAGGATGGTATCTCCCGTATGTGGAAGACACTGGCGACCAGGGGATCAGCAGCCCTCGGGTCCTCCGTTGTGCCGGCTTCGCCTGGTTGGCCGGCTGTAGGGACTGGTCCGGTGACGGCAGCCCCCGAGTCCTTCGTTGAGCCGGCCGTGCTAGGCTGGCCGGCTGCTTCCTTCAGCCCTGAGGCGGCAGCCCTCGAGTCCGGTGGCGGCGCTTGAGCCGGAGCCGGGTCTCCGGGCACGAAGATGGAGGTAGACCCCGGCGAAGGCTTGATGGATGGCTTACGGATGATCTCCAATGACACCCCAGCCGGGATGTCTTGCTTGGTGGAGCCGATCTTGGACAGCCGGTCCGCTTCGTCGTTGTTTGCCCTAGGGACGTGATGGAACTCGCAGCCCTCGAAGAATCCGCAGAGCTGCTGCATGTAGAAGCGATAGGAGGCCATGTTGGCATCCTTGGCATCCCATTCCCCAGAGACCTGGTGCACCACCAGGTCGGAGTCTCCATAACAGAGGATCCTCCGGATGCCAATCTCCTTGACCAGCTTGAGCCCGTGCACCAGGGCCTCATACTCTGCGATGTTGTTCGACGCGCGAAAGTGCATCTGCAGCACGTACTGCAGCTTGTCTCCCTTAGGAGAGGTGAGGACGACGCCAGCTCCCAAGCCCCCGAGCATCTTGGAGCCATCGAAGTTCATGCGCCAGTAGGTGTAGTCTGGAGCCGGCGGCAGGTACTGGTGTTCTCCCCAATCGGCGAAGAAGTCTGCTATGATCTGGGACTTGATCGTCGTTCGGGGCTTGTATTGAATGGTATGAGCTGCTAGCTCAATCGCCCACTTGGCCACCCTGCCAGTTGCATCCTTGCACCCTATGATCTCTGAAAGTGGAGTGGTGCTCACCACCGTGATAGGGTGCTCTTTGAAGTAGTGCTTCAGCTTCTTGGCCGCCATGTACACGCCATATGCGACCTTCTGGTAGTGCGGGTAGTTTTGCTTGGAGAGAGTGAGCACCTCACTCAAGTAGTACATCGGGCGCTGAACCAGCAGCTCCTTGCCTTCCTCAGTGCGCTCCACCACGATCACGACGCTGATGACCCGCGGAGTAGCTGCGATGTAGAGCAGCATTGGCTCTCGCAGAGCCGGCGCCGCCAAGATTGGCGCGGTAGCCAAGGCTCGCTTGAGGTCGTTGAAGGCATCATCAGCGCGCTAGGACCAAACGAAATGGTCCATCTTCTTCATCAGCTGGTATAGCGGCATGGCTTTCTCCCCGAGCCGGCTGACGAACCGGCTGAGTGAGGCCAAGCACCCAGCAAACTTCTGCACATCTCTGAGCTGGGTGGGCGGCTCTAGGGCCTCGATGGCTTTTATCTTCGAGGGGTTAGCCTCGATCCCTCGCTGGGAAACGATATAACCTAGGAGCTGTCCAGCCGGCACGCCAAAGGTGCACTTCTCAGGATTGAGCTTCATGCGATAGCGCCGCAGGTTGGCAAAGGTTTCCTTGAGATCGTCCAGGAGTGTGCCGCTCTGCTTAGTTTTCACCACCACGTCGTCCACATAGGCATGTACATTCCGACTAATCTGCCCTCGCAGACACCCCTGCATGGTTCGCTGGTAAGTAGCTCCAGCGTTCTTTAAGCCGAATGGCATAGTGACGTAGCAATAAGCTCCATATGGGGTGATGAAGGATGTCTTGATCTGATCCGGCTGGTAGAGCGGGATCTGGTGATAGCCTGAATAGGTGTCCAGGAAGGACAGCAGGTCGCCGCCGGCTGTGGAATCGATCACCTGGTCGATGCGTGGCAACGCAAAGGGATCCTTGGGGCAATCCTTGTTGAGGCTGGTGTAATCGATACACATGCGCCAAGTGTTGTTCTTCTTCAGGACCAAGACTGGGTTCGCTAGCCAATCAGGGTAGAACACTTCCATGATGAAGCCGGCTGCAAGGAGCTGGGCAATCTCCTCACCGATAGCTTTCCTTTTCTCTTCTGCAAAGCGCCGCAGCGGTTGCTTGACCGGCTTGGCATCCGACCGGACATTGAGTGAGTGCTCAGCCAGCTCCCTCGGCACACCTGGCATGTCCTTGGAAACCATGCAAAGATGTCCCGATTCTCACGGAGGAAGCTGGTGAGCTCGCTTTCCTATTTAGCGGAAAGTCCGGTGCCGATGATGACGTACTTGGAGGGGTCGCTCTCGTCCAGTAGGATCCTCTTGGTGTCATTGGCCGGCTTGAACTGCTCCACCGGTGACTGGCGAGCTGGCACATCTTGCTGGGTTAGCTCCACGCGATGGAGGAGTTGTCGCTTCTCCTCAGCGATGACCAACGCCTCCGCCAGCTGCGAGCTCTCCTTGGCGCATGCCAGGGACTTCTTGAAGCTTCCCGAGACGGTGATCACGCCCCTGGGCCCTAGGAGCTTCATCTTCAGATAGGTGTAGTGCGGCACCGCCATGAACTTGGCCACAGCTGGGCGGCCAAGCAATGCATGGTAAGGACTGCTGATGTCCACCACCTCGAACCAGATGGGCTCACGGCGGCTATTTCCCTTCTCCCCGAAGAGAACCTCCAGCTGCACCTTGCCCAAAGGGGTGCACGAATGCCCAGGCACGATGCCATGGAAGGTGAGCCGGCTCGGTTTCAGCTGAGCAAGCGGGATGCCCAACTTCTCCAGTGAGCTTCGGTAGAGAAGGTTGATGTTGCTGCCACCATTGATGAGCACGCGGGAGAACCGGCATGTGTGCGTATCGGAGCGTATGATGGGGTCCAAGACCAGAGCATATTCTCCAGGGCTGGGCATCAGTCGCGGATGATCTTCGCGTCCCCAGGTGATGGCCACCTCGGACTAGTGCATGAACTGGGGTTCTGCGGGCATGACGGCGTTCACCTCCGCCTTGTGCCAAAGGTCGTTCCTTTTTTCTTTGCCCGGGGTAGTAAAGATGTGATATTGCTCAACATCCGCCGGAAAGTCCTCCTCGCCTTGATCCGGATCATTGGCAGCCGGCTCATGTTGCTGGTCCTCCTGACCTTCAGCCGGCTGCGCCTGCAAGTCTCCAGGGAGCTGCTGAGCGCACTGCTCCAACTCTCTCATGAAGCGGCACTGACGCGTGGAGTGGGTCGCTTCCCTGCCAGGGGTGCTGTGGAACTTGCATGGCTGGTCAAGTGCAGCATCGAGGGTGTACTTGCCCTCCTTGCGCCCCTGACCGCCGGCCACAGCCCCCGGGCCTCCTTGGTCTGTAGCCGCTCGCTTTGAGCTAGCAGGTCCCTTGGGGAGCGTCTTCATGTGGTCAAGCCACAGATGGATGTGCAGAGCCGGCTAGCGAACTTGAGGCTCTAGCCCTGGCGTCGGCGCCAGGACTGGGCGCGGCCTGCCAGCTCCGCCAGCCTGCTGGGCATGGCGACCTCGGGTGTTACTGCTCGGGGTGCGACCGCCCTGTCCGCGCCCCCCAAAGCCCGGGCTTGTCGATGGCGACCGCTGGACCTGGCTAGGGCCCGCGGCGACGAGTCCATGGCCGCGCTGCTGGCCGCGGACAAGCTCGTCCGGCGTATCTCCATGCGCGTCATAGAACTCGCGGAGCGTGGTGCTCATGCGGCGCCGGGTAGCCTCCTCCTCGGCCGCCCTGCTGAGGAGAACGAGGCGCGTCCGCTCGAGGGCCTCCGCAACCCGGGCGGAGTCGATGACGCAGTCGAGCGGTGCGTGCAGGTCCACGATGGCGATGTCCGAGGTGTCCTGCTCTGGGAGTGGAGCATCCTGTTCCTGTAGAGGAAGGCGTTCGAGCGGCGGGCGCGCGGAGCGCGCTGGGTCGCCGCCCTCCTCATCTCCCAGGGCCATCACTTCGACCATAGCGCCAAAGTCACAGCTTTCGCCGCAACTCGAGCCTCCATCGCTGAGAGGATCGAGGACGTCGGTTACCTCCTCCGGGAAGGGCTTGGCAACGTAGAAGCGGTGGCTGCCGACGTCGAGGAAGGAACCGTTGCCGCCGAAGCCATTCTCGAAGTAGGCCAAGTTGTCGCTGATGCAGTCGAGGGTGCCAAACCTCCAGACAAGGCCGGAGGCAACCCTCTCGTCGGAGATCGATGGGGATCCCGACCGGAGCTTGACTCCGGTCGTCGCCGCGCGTTGCCCCATGGTGGGCGCCAACTGTCGTGGGAATTTAGAGACAGTAGCCATGGGGATGGCTTAACGGAGGGGCTCGACGGTGGTGACGATGGGTCTGGCTCGGGATTGTGCCAATGGAGACACCTTGGTTACCCAGGTTCAGGGCCCTCCACGCCGGAGGTAAAACCCCTACTTCTTGCCTGCTTTCTATTAGCTTTACAGTGGTTACAACGCTCCTCGAGCTATTCGTCTAGAGGAGGAAGAAGGAGAAGGATTCGATCCCCTAGGCTAAGGGTCCAGACCCCCTTATATAGGCAGGGGTCTGGTTACAGATTAGGTGGCCGGCCGCCCGGCTGCTGGCTCCTCGCGGCTGCGTCTTTGGCGTGATCTTCTGGCCCTCCTCTGTCCCCTTCTGACAGTTGCACTTTATAAAGTGCCTTTTCCCCCTTTGGACCGGCATCTGGGAGGCATATGCCCTCCCTTTTGCCTCGGATCCTTTCGTGGGGAAGGCCCCTGCTCGCTGGTTGGTGGAGTCCAGTCGTGGCAGGCGTCACTCCCGTCCTTGCCTCTGTCGATCTTGTCAGGGCCAGGCCACTTTCGGCGATCCAGCCATTGGAGGAATCGTGTCTTCATCGTCCGGCTCTGGCTCTCCTCGGTGGAGTCGCCAGCCGGCTGCTGGCGCAGCCGGCCCTTTAGCTGGAGCCGGTCTTCCCTACTTGACGCCATGGAGACTCCTGGGACGCCAGCCGGCAGACTGCGCTGCCCTTGGCATACCCCTGAAGTCATCCCCACGACATTCAATAACCCAATCAAAGTTCTATTGTCCTCCCACTTAACTTTTTGCGAAAAATTCCTTCTCAAGAAACTTGACATTTTCAGCGGCAAACACTTTTATCTTAGGTGTTCTGGAGGAATACCCAACAGTTACTTTGGGATAACCTACAAAGACGCATTTATCCGACTTTGGTTGTAAACATTTTACATATGTCTAGCATACCAAAATTTCAGAAAAGAGAACTTGGGTTTTATCCCATGCCATAACTCATATGGTGTCATTTCAACAGATCATGATGGCGCTCTTTTCAGTGTAAAAGCAGTAGTCTCTAAAGCTTTATCCTTAAAATATAATGGCAGTTTTATGGATGACACCTTTGATCCAACAATGTCACACAAAGTTTGATTTCATCTCTCGAACACTCCATACTCCTATGGTGTTTCGGGAATACAAGTCTATGGAACGATTCCTCAACTTTTAGGTGTTTGCTAAACTTGTAACTCAAATATATTTCTTTATGATCAAATCATAAATTCTTTATTCTTTTGTTACAATGATTTTCAACTTCATCTAGAAATACCTTGAACATTTTTCAAATATTTCATACTTCTTCCTTATCAAGTAAATATACACATATATCTACTCAAATCCTTGGTTAAAGTAAATGAAGTTCAAAGATCCACCACACTCGGCTACGCATAATGGACAATATACATCAACATGTAGAACGTCCAATAAGTTAGTCGTCCGTTCTTCTTTGGCCTACAAACGGAATTTTAATCATCTCTAGGAAATTTTCACAAGTGTCAATTGATTCAAAATCAAAATGACTCCAAAATTCCATCAACATGGAGTTTCTTCATGTTTACTTTCCAATATGATTTAAACGGTGGTGTCACTCATAAGTGATCTTCTAATCATTTGTCTTGAGACATTTTTAGCATCAGTGTTATGGATGTGATTTCTCCAACAAGATAAGCGTTCATTCATCTTTTATGAATGAGGTAATAATTTGAACAACCATTGTTCTCATAATACCATAACAAAATAACAATTGTTAAAACAAATCTTGAAGGCTAGGTTTAATTCCAACGAAACACAATAACACTTTATTTGTTTTCGATGAGAATCATCCCATATTCACTTGCTAGTTAATTAGGCCATTGCAGTTCTTGTATTGCGTTGTTCTGTATGACAGTTCATACCAACCAATTTAGTATCAAATACCCAAGAACCACATTGTTTTAACAAGCAACGAATATACCCATAACATGTATATCTTCTATATACCTGAGCTGGACATTTCCAGTCTTTTCTTCTCCGCCAGAATAAATTTCGGATTCTCTTTTAGCAATTCTTTTTCTTCTAGAAGAATCTATCAACATCAATAGTGGCGCCATACACATGGCACATAGTTCAAGGCATGATTAGTCAAACACTAATACCCTTGGACTCACACTTTGAAGTAGATCACCATCATCAAATATTTGGCGTTCTTCCAAATTCCATTCTTTAGTAATCTTTTAATGTAGTAAACATTTTATCGACATCTTGTATTCATCCTATCATGACAACTTTCATGATCAAGCTACTATAGCTCATGAGGATGAATTGTGAGTCTAATGTTAGTTCCTAAAACCTTTTTAGGAGATCTGGACGCCTAGCGTCTCCAATCTTCACAAATTCTCATACAATATGAGAACATGTGTCTCACTAAATTATGCTCTATCACATTGCAACCAAACATTGTTTCAGATATCACAATATCTTCCACACATGATAGTTTATGAAACAATTCTTTCAGCTCCTAGATAACCTTGATACTAAAAACAACTTTTGAATATCAAGGATCATGGAGGCAAGTGTGATACTTAGATACTAACACTGGAATTGTTACTCTTGATTTAATACTACTTATTAAATTTTATCGAGTAACCAAGGTTTGCTAAAAGTTTGCAATAGGACTTTAAACTTTAGATTGATATTCAAACAATACGATACCAATTCGTAAAGTTAATATCCAGAATTCTATAGTTCTATTATCTCAATTATAGCTAATCGCAAGGTAGTAAACGGATGCCAATGCCTACAACAAACTGTGCAAATTCACTTTGATTTAGTTCATGATAAATTGAGTTCTATAATTCAAAATTACTAAGTGAACTCCCACTTAAAAACAACATCCCTCTTAGTTTTCTTAAGTGATTACATGAACCAAATTCACTATACCGCAACCGATCATCACGTACAACGGTATAGTTTCAAAGGCGAACATCACCATGTTCATCATATCAACCATATGACTCATGCTTAACCTTTCGGTTCGTGTTCCGAGGTCATGTCTGTATATGCTAGGCTCGCCAAGTAGAACCATAGCACTTGCGTGTGTAAAACTGTCTTACACTCGTCGTATGTGAACATAGAGTTTGTCACACCCGATCATCACGTGGTGTCTCGAAACGACAAACTTTCTTGACGGTGCATGCTATGGAAGAACACATTTTTATCTTAATATTTATGTGAGAGGGGTCATCTTATAATGCTACCGCGCGATCAAATCTAAGCAAAATAAGATGCATAAAAGGATAAACATCACATGCATATATAATGTGATATGATATGGTCCTTCATGCATTCGATCTCCATCTTGTGCGTCATGGCATGATCTCCATCATTCCACCGGCGCAGCACCAAGGTCCATGGCGCGCCACCTTGATTGTCTTCCTCAATTACAATATATCGCTTGGATATATATATTTGGCACGCAGGCCATAAAAATGAAAAGACAACCATATGGCTCCTGCCGGTTATTTATAACTTACAAAAAGGATTATTGCATACAATTTATAACATAAAAAATTTAACCATATCACATCACATGCCCTGCAAAAACAAGTTAGACGCTTCTAATTTGTCTTGCATATTTTACGTGGTTTGGGGCTTTCTAGGAAGAACCGTTCTTACCTACGAACATGTAACCACAACGGTGATAAAAATATTATTAATAACTCTTTGTAAAATAGATCATAACTATAGTGGGAGAAACATACACCCGCAAAGCCACATATGCCGAAGCATGTCAAGTGTGGGATAAGTCTCGTGAACGCGGTCACGTAAGGTTAGTCTCGGGCAGCTTCAATCCCACTATGCCACTATGATCCAAAATACAAAAAATAGCAATAACGTGATCATCAATGCCCATATCTCCATGTGTTCTAATTGTGTATACCAACTACGCATAGAGATGGCTCTGATACCACTGATGGGTTTGTAGCATAGAAAACAAAAAATTTCCTATGCATGAACACAAAACTAGCCAAGAAAACTCTACGAGATGGTAGCAACGGAGAACTAACCCTCGAAGACCGGAAGCAGAGATTACGTTCCCGCACAAACGTTGCCGATGAAGACTCGACGAAGACGCACGTAGTCGACGTAGTCGTTCACTTGACGTAGTCGTTCACTTGATGATCTTACGATCGTGTACAAGGCGCCACATCCGGCGGCGCCTCCGTACTCGGTCACACGTATGGTTTGTCGTCGTCTACTCCACGCCCTCGGTCCAGCGGGGCAGCGGAAGAAGGGATCCACCAGACACTCCAACACCACTTTAACTAAGTGTATAAAATTGAACTATAATTTTGGCAGAGCTTCGCTAAGCAATGTCGACGGTGGAGCAACAACTATGGGAGGAAGGGAGGGATCAAGAAGTGTGAGAAGTGGGAGAAGAAGGCTCCTTTTATAGGAGAGGAGGTGGCAGCCCCCTCTTCATGGTGGTAACCCCCTCTTCATGGTGGTAACCCCCATTTTAATTTTGCATAACATTCATGCTAATTAAAACTCACACTAATTGAATTAATAAAACATTTTTATTTCTTTAATATTTGTTAATTCAATCAATTAACAAACATTAACAAAAAAACCCTTGAGTTATTTCAATATGCCAAAACAGTTTCAACACTTTTCTAAAACAACCCTTATGCTATCCTATAATTCGATCGGAGTATCGTATCCACTCAAAAATGATGACGAACCTTAAGTGTGTCACCCTACGGTTCGTGAATAACGTGGACATGATCGAGACTCCTCTCCGATCAATAATCATCAGCGGGATCTGGAAATCCATGACGACTCCCACTTACTCGACGATGATCTAGTGATCGTGTGAACCATTAACGAACATAGTCAATTCCTTTTGTCTCACGATATTATTACTTGTCTGAGATCCGATCATTCGGTATCAACCATACCTAGTTCGATCTCGTTCCCGATAAGTCTCTTTACTCGTTCCGTGATAATGCATTCCCGTGACCTAGTCACATGCTTGCAAGCGATTTCAATGCAATATCACTGAGAAGGGCCCAGAGAATATCTTCCCGTCATCGGGTCGGACAAATTCCACTCTTGATCCATGAGCCTCAACTAATACTTTCAGAACACCCAAATCAACCTTTATAATCACCCTGTTACGGTGTGACGTTTGATATCATCAAAGCACTCTTCTGGTATTAGTGATTAACATGATCTCATGGTCTGAGGATTAGAACTATTTCGTATGAGTTTGATATAGCAATGAAACTTGATGACTTGATCGTATTGCTATTCGTACTATGGGTATGAGTGTTCATCACATCATTCTTCTAATGATATGATCTCGTTATTAACAACATCCAATGTTCATGATCATGAAACCTTGATCATCGGTTAATCAACGAGCTAGTATAAAAGAGAGGCTTTACTAGGAACCTTTTAGTTTATTAATTACACAAGTATTAATGTTTCCGATTAATACAATTCTAGCATGAGAAATAAACATTTATCATAAACATGGAATATGATAATAACCACTTTATTATTGCCTCTCGGGCATATTCCCTTCACTTTTTTTCCTAGTCGACTTATTACTGATAATGTCCTTGTGGCATACGAAAGTGTGCATGCCATCAAAAATAAAAGATCAGGACACAATGGCTCTTGTGCGGTTAAGCTTGATATGCACAAGGCATACGACCGAGTGGAGTGGGTGTTCCTGGAGAATATGATGAGAAGATTGGGTTTTGCGGAGAGATGGATCTCCATTATGATGGCTTATGTGTCATCGGTCAGATATCAAATTCGCTTTAATTCTGATGATACTGACATGTTTATTCCTACTAGGGGTCTCCGCCATGGGGACCCGCTTTCTCCTTATTTGTTTCTGTTATGTGCAGAGGGCTTATCTAGTCTCCTTTTGCATGAAGAAGAAGTTGGTGGCATCGATGGGGTAAGGGTGTGCAGAAATGCACCATCAGTCTCACATCTCCTTTTTGCTGATGATTCCCTAATCCTCATAAAAGCTGATATGAATAATGCAACTTCGTTGCAAAGAGTTTTGGATACGTAGTGTGCAAATTCAGGGCAAATGGTGAGCTTAGCAAAATCTAGTATCTTTTTTTCTCCAAATACTAATGTATTGCTAAGAGCAGAAATCTGTGAGGCCCTTCACATTGATACGGAGGCTCTATCTGATAAGTACTTGGGTCTGCCTGCAATTGTGGGAGCTGACAAAAGTGACTGTTTTCTTCATTTTGTGGAGAGAATTATTCAGCAGATTAATGGATGGAAGGAGAAACTACTTTCTATTGGCGGCAAGGAAATCCTCCTAAAGTCTGTTGCTCAAGCAATATCGGTATATGCTATGTCAGTTTTTCTCATCCCCAAAGGTGTTTGTAAAAGAATGATGGATGCAATTGCTCAGTTCTGGTGGGGAGATGATGAGAATAGTAATAAGATGCATTGGTTTGCATGGTGGAAGCTTTGCTACCCAAAAAATGAAGGAGGTATGGGATTTCGTGATTTCCACTCCTTTAATCTTGCTATGCTTGCTAAACAGGTCTGGAGGCTTATTGATGACCCAAACTCCCTGTGTGCTCGGGTACTAAGAGCTAAATATTATCCATCTGGCGACATCCTGAAGGCTGGGCCTAAGGCTGGGTCGTCTTTTACTTGGCAAAGTATACTGGCAGGTATTTCAACTTTCAAACGTGGTTATGTGTGGAGAGTGGGTACTGGTGATCATATCAATATCTGGAGTGATCCTTGGATTCCTAGCAGCCCGGATAGGAGGATAATATCTCAGCGCAATGGTGCTGTTTATACAAAGGTGTCTGACCTAATAAACCCGATGACGGGTCAGTGGGATGAAGAGATACTCCAAAGTATATTTATTTCTGTTGATGTTCAGAGAATTCTGCAAATTCCTCTAAATAGTCACGGTTTTGATGATTTCATTGCTTGGGCTGCTACTAAGAACGAGAAATACTCGGTTCGATCTGGATATTATTTGCAATGGAAGCATCAGTTTGGTCCATCCTCAAGTAGGCTTTCCCTCCCTGGAGGCTCTGGTTTGAACCCGGTTTGGAAAACTGTATGGAAATTGAAGGTGCCTAGCAAAGTAAAGATTTTTATTTGGCGTGCTCTCCATGGTATCATTCCTCTCAAATGCATCTTAGCTAATAGGCATATTGGGGACTCTGGAGGCTGTCTGATCTGTAACCAAGGCCCGGAGGATATATCTCACCTCATGTTCACCTGTCAGACAGCGAGAAACCTCTGGACGGCGATGAATATTACTGATATCATTGATGATGCTGTTCTGAATGATCGGTCTGGGTCGGGAGTTCTGGAGGTTCTTCTCAAGCGGGAGGGTAACAATCTTCAGGGTTATACTGATTTTGGTCTCAAGGAGGTAATCACAATTGGATGTTGGTATCTGTGGTGGCTTAGGAGGAAGCGAACGCATGGGGAAGAAGTTCCTTCGATCTTTTCCTGCAAAATGTCTATTCTTTCGATGGCTTCTAATTCTGCACATGTTACGAAGCCATCAGCGGCAACGGAGACAAAGTGGAAAACCCCTTATCCGAGGTATGTAAAGTTGAATGTTGATGCTTCCTTTCATTCCGCTGTTTGTGCAGGCTCAACTGGTGCGGTTATCAGAGACTATAAAGGTCGGTTTCTTGTTGCAAGTACAACTCTTATACCGCATGTGGCGACGGCGTCCATGGCGGAAGCTTTGGCAATGCGAGATGGTCTCGAGCTTGCGACCAAATTGGGGTGCAATAGAGTCCAAGCAGAATCTGACTCTACAGAAGTTATAGAGGCTTGTAACGGTGGTGGTCGATGGTGGAGTGAAGAGTCGGCGGTGTTTGCAGATTGTGTTGATCTATCCAATTCTATTGGTGTAGTTTCTTTTAAACATTGTCCGAGAGAAGCAAATGGAGTGGCACATGTGTTAGCTAGGGTGGCTTTTGAGTCTAATAGTTTGGGTCTTTGGGAGGGCGAACCTCCGAATTTTATTGTAAGCCACTTGGTTAACGATGTAACTGTACTGTGATTCGAGACCGCAAGTTTTAGATGCACTCTTTTCCTTACCAGGGTATCTAAGGGGACTGGAAGATTTTTAATGAGGCGACTTGCTGGCTTAACACATTATGTGTTTCAAAAAAAAAAACTGCCAAGAGGAGATCACGTAAACTGGAAGAAACAACTGCTCAATTTATATGGAAGGCCAGCCTTTCTTCCTCGTTGCGGACGGAGCAATCGGCCGTCGTCTGACCTTTTTGCGACCAAACGCGAGATAATAAAAATAAATAAACCTAAATAATTCTTTTTCAAGAATATGCAAGACTTGCATGTCATGTCACCGAGTACAAAATACACGCAGCCGAGCTGCCTACCACTCTACAGAGGTTTACTCCTCGACCTCTCCTGCAGGCAGCCTAACCTAAACAGTTCTTTAGCTTACAATTGGTGGGCGGCTAAGCCCAGATTACCGTTTTCATAGAAAACTGATGAAAAAAACAAACTATGACATGGAAGACTGCAAACTTCGAAAGCTTGGTTAGCTTATCTCGGATGTTTGCAATGCTTCCGTGCCGTAGCTTTGTTAATCATCAGATTAAAACCAACAGTGGAACTCTTTACTGCTCTCGCTGTTGGCGATGAGTGCCTTCGGTGCTGGGATTTATATTTGGGCCGCCGCCTACTTTGTTGCCTAGCTAGGCGATGTGGGACTAAACGAGAGCATAGCACATTAGCGTGTAATGTTATGTTGATCAGTAAGTCTCTCTGTATTCTAACACAGCTCATCAACCAGCTTAGGGCTTTCAGACTTCAGAGGTACTCCTTCCATTTATAAATCAGTGTACTTTTATCTTTTGTTTCAAGTCAAACTATTTTAAAGAGTAACAACATAGTATAACATTAAATTGGCATACTATCAAACTACTACATTTCAAGACTGATCTACTGATACTAATTTAGTCTCATAAATGTTGATATTTTTCTCTATAAAATTGAACAAAATTTTGCACAGTTTGACTTAAGACGTGAAAAATATATAAATACATTAATTCATGGACAGGATTACTTCAGAGCACTGACCGTTAGTAGTCCACGGACTAAGAGGAGATAAGAGGAGATAGGTAGATCACGTAAACTGTATGAAACAGTTGCTTGATTTACCAGCTGACTGGAGAAAGAATTTGCAACCACATATGAGGTGCAAGATGCTAGCCATAAATACTTTAGAGAGCAGCTATATTATTCGGCCCAAAGTTCAATACCAATAGACGCCTTCACGAAGGGTAGGCACCATTAGCTACCCCAGTAATATCCAGCACTCCAGTAACACTAACAATGACTATCGCACCAGCACTATCCCCAGGTCCAATGTGCTGCTACAAATTACATACCGAGAGATTACACAGATTTATTGCCTAGACAACAGATATACGGGACGGCTCTAGCTTTCGTTGACGCCTGCTACCTCAGCTGTGGCTTCCTTCTCTGTCGCCACCTCCTCAGGGCTAACCTCCCTCGGCTTGTCTTCGGTTGTGGGTGCCTTCTCAGGCTCTGCCTCAGCGGTGGTGGTTTCATTTGTTTCAGGTGCGTCTTCCGCAGCAGCTGCCTTCTTGATGGTGCCAACCTTTACGTACTTGCTCATGAACTTGTATTCCCAGTCTTGCAGCGCGTCAATCTCGAATGGCCCGAGGCCAGTGAGGTCACCGTTCAGGTCCTGGGGCTCGAAGGACATCTTGGCTAGAGCTCTGCTGGCGTCCTTACCAGCAAATAGGGCATAAGGTCCACCTGGTCCGTAGAACATTCTGTATGGACACATACAATGTGAAAAAGGTAGGTAGTTAATATAAAAGAGCTCCATAACACATTCCTAATACATCTGATGGGAAAATCAAAACATATATCCATGAATAAATATGTGATGACTTATAATATATGGATTTGCATTCATCATGACACACAAACCCTCACCAAAAAGTATCATTGGAAAAGTGAATGCATATAATGCTAGTTAGGGAATCTCCATCCGTTGATGTCAAAAGTTTCTGCTAAGGCAGGTCACACTGAGATATCTCTCCCCTAGCTATTTTCTAGCCCATCCCTTAGAGCATGTGTTAAAAAGCAGCTACATAAATTTGGTCAGAGGGAGGTTTAAAATGGCTTATTTCAAGCTCTAGGCATAGCATTTCCTGCTGTTCCATCAGCCATAGTGACAACTACAGCTGCCATCCAAGGCATGGGCCCCAACATGATGGGAACACCTTAGCATCCGCGATAAAGATGCTCTTGAAGCTTGGCATGATATATATTTCTATTATTGTTCCCCTTCCCCCACAAGATATGTGTGCTCCACCAGCAACTACATCTTGCATAACACGGGATAAAGAAGAGAAGCCACATATCTTGTTGCATTATTGAACCTAACCATAAAAACAACACATAAAATATGCAACGACCAAGAACAACTTAATACAATTCTTCCAGTTGTTTTAAGCATTGAGTACCTAACACCTACAGAAAGGCCCTTGCTTCCTCTTCAGTTTCCTTGTCATGCATCGATACAATGATCTTTTATGTTTTACCGCTCCTAGTTGTTAACATGACACTCGATTTTAAAAACAGAACCAGGATCTCTTTCTGTGACCCAACTCCCTTCTAGCATTTAACTCTCCAGCTATCTTACCTCAAAAAAATTAAGTTCACGGCCCCATTGTTCCATTGTAGAATAATATCAAAACCAAAATCAAGTGTACCTCTCTAGTTATCTGACCTCAAAAGTGCATATATTAATGAATGAATCAACAATTCAAAATCAAAGCAATATTACACAACTTACTATGAAAGATGTGATTAAACAACCATAAGCTCCAGCGCACTTCAATAGATAGTTTTACATTTCATGATTTATGAACATAAACCTTGATATCTCATTAATCTAAAATATCCTACCAGCTTACCTTTTTTAAAGAGAGTACTAGCATTTCTCTTCTTTTGGCATGCGGTCAACTGACACAAAATAGATGCTCGCTTAGTACACAGACCATGATACAAGAACCCTAATTAACCATTACACAATTGACGCAAATAATGCATCAACCATACAGCTACTGTTTCCATTCATTGTATTTCTCTGCAGCATAACCACAGTTGTTGACACTTTTGGTGGCGCCTCCACGGCCTCTTCACTCAACCATCCCCCAACCCGCCTCGTTACCAGCGATCCACCAATGGACCGCCAGTCCAGTCAGCCACCCCAGTATTGGGACGGTCAGAGAGCATGGTGAACCAAATAACCTAACCCTAACTCAACTCCGCAACGCCTAACCAATGTCCTCGTTCCACCAATCCACCAATGGCCTACCAGTCCAGTAAGCCACACAGCATGGCTGACGTTGAGAGAGCATCTTGAACCAAAAAACCTAACCCTAACTCAATTGCGCGCCGCCTCACTAAAGAAAAGACCTAACGAATTTGTTGTATTCCGCTTAATTTTCTCGGTTCTCTGGATTTCTAACCGGTTTGTATCAGAGTTTTTGTGCTCTCTCGATTTGGTAACTGATTTATTACCACTTTGCTTATGTTCTTCCGAGTTTGCCAACACTGGACTCCTTAATCATTTGGAGTGCCAGCGCCAGCATTACCTGAAAATAGTCCACCGACTCATCCAACTATTATAACCATATAAATTCTGCAAACCACGCCTCTTTTGACCCTATTCGATGGTGAAGCCGCAAATAAGATGAGTCACGCGACAAGATTCACAGTCAAACAAATACTACTAACCAGTCAACTGGCCTACTAACCAGCATCCAAAAGGATTCATAGGCGATTCTAAACTACAGAGCATCCGATCAAGCACAACAGATAACCGGAGCACAAGAGCAACTACAACAAAGTAATAACAGACAGGGTTTCGGTCAAGGGGTATACCTGCTCTGAGTGACGTCATAGATCTGGCCCTTGATGGCCATGAGGAGGGGCTTCTTGGGATCGGAGCCGTCGTACTGCCTGAGGTCCTCCTCGTCGACCTCGCCCAGCTGGACGGGCGGCGGGAGCGGCTCAGCCTCGGGCACCTCGCGCGGCCTCTGCCGGGGAGGCGGCGGCGGGGCGAAGATCCCCGACACGACGTGGTAGAGCGCGGCGGCGACCGCCACGGCCGTGAAGAAGGCCGCCGGGGACAGCCCCGTGTACGCCACGATCGCCTGCTTCAGAGTCTCCCATAGCTCCGCCACCGCCATCTCAGGGGCTGTTCGAGGATTTCGATCTCGAGCGGAGGAGGACTGGACACTGGAGGTGGAGGAGGTGGGGAAATATCTTCGTGTTTATAGGGGGCAGGCGGCGAGGAGCAGGATGGGTTAGGTGTGGGTGAGAATTCTGACGGGTGGGGCCAGGGATTGTGGCGCCCAGCAGTCAGGGACGGTGGCGGAGTTCTCGAGTGGGAATCTTCCGATTCATACCCGGGTGAATTCCGCGGCGAATCCGGGCTCGGCGATTAGTAGGATTCGAATCCGCTACGTTGAGTCATGATGCATAGGGATCCCGGCAATATTTTTTCATCACTATCGTATTGATTGGTGACACTATTTGTTGATTTTGTTGCTGCTTTTGAGAAATCTGATGTGTTTTTAGCTGACGATTCGATTTTGTTGATTAACTTAACTACTACTAGGTTATGTAAATAAAAAAGAATAACGAGAACCTTATTTTTGTCTTATCTAGCTCCTCATTTTACCCTCTTGATATTTCTCCAGGACCGCGATGAGAAAATTGCACGAAGACCACATTTTCACAAACTTGGCAACATTTAAACATATTACATGTCCATCTATCTACTATGTTTCGTGTTTCCCCGCAAAAAAAAATCTATCTACTCTGTTACTCATTTTTATCTTGGATCATGTGTCTCTTCTAATCTCTATTGTCACTTCTATTCCTCGTCCCGCGCGTTTACTTTTTGAAAAAGGTGGGCCCAAATTAGCTCATGCAGACCCATAACAGCATAAGCTTCGATCCAACCGGTCATATTTCAAATTACGCAAATGGGCTCGCTACCGCCATAAAGATGATCCCTTCTAAAAAAATGTGGCATAAAACCTCCTCCCTTGCTCATGTGCTGGAATCAAACTTAAAAGTCATAAAAAAAATTATGGCATGATCGAGAATTCAAAAAACCTCATCTTAAGATTTACTCTGAGATCATGCTAAAACGATCTCTGATCAAAGTGATGATGTAAACTCAAGAAATTTTTACGTTTGCGCCTCAAACAATTGCCATAAAAATTATCAACCACTAAACACAACGACACTAACTTTACTACCTGTCGCCACAAAATTGAAATCCTAACAACATTTTACCAATCCCTCCTAGGATCTACCTTCTCCCCATCCTCACATTTCTCCCTCAACAATTTTTATCCTAGCTCCATCCCCCAACTTCACCACTTCGATGATCCTTTCTATGAGAAAAAAAAAATCTTGAGGCCTTCATGAAAATAAACCCCTCTACCAGCCCGAGGCACGATGGTTTTTGGCATTGACTTCTATAATAATTTATTAACATCACAAAACCCAAAATCTTAGACCCTTTCTCTAATTGTTGTATGCAACGAGTTGTCACCTCTAGCATTAAGAGAGGGCACATGATTCTTCTACCAAAAAGGAAAACACTTGAACTTTTGTCGCGTCCATGTCAATTTATCTTCAAAGCTATCCAACCAACATCATTGCCATGGTCCTCACAGATAGTCTTAAACCTCTCATTCCTTTTTTATCTTCAAAATCACAAACAAGTTGACACATCTAGAATCTCTCCTTCAAATCCTTCAGGTATGTGGCTTATCAAACCGTTTCAGCTCTTGGATTACAGAGACATTATATGAAAACTAGGAAAACTGGTATCTGTTAAATGGAGTTATTGGTCCTTGGATCCCATGTAAAAATTCTTAGACAAGGCGACCCTTTTGTCACCCTATATTTTCATGATTGTCGCTGATATTCTTAAGCAACTAATCAAGAAGATGTTAAAAAAAGGTCCCCTCTAGCACCTATCTGCCATGACAGGTCCACCATTATTATTTAGTATGTATATGACAAATTGGCTCTAGCCATTTCCCCCTTTTAACCACTCATATGCATGCAATCTACTCTCGACAATTTTGTCATGGACATTGGTCTCACCATCAACGTATCCAAAAAAACCTTCATTCCTCTCCATGTCTTGACTGATCTTGCTCCTATATGATCCTTTTCGCTTGGCAAGATAACAACATTCGCTAAACCTACCTTAGACTTCCTCTATCAGCATATAAAATACATGTGTCTGCATTCCAACCTCTAGTCGAAATAATCGATGTCTACCAGGTTGTCTAGAGGGTAACCAACCTCTCTAGGGTGCGGTGTTTTGCCCTTCTCTTTGTTGTTCTTAATATATTCCCCACTTATCTCATGTCCTCCTTCTCTTCCCAATTGCAATTGTCCAAAAAAAATTAACAAGCAAAGAAGATCCTTCTTTTAGAGTGCATATAGCACTTGATAGGAGCTCAATTCTTAGTCGTGTTGGAAAAAGGTTTACACCCCTAAGAATAGTGGTGGGTTGGTAGTTAAAAGAACATCTATACTAAAAAAATGCCTTCTGTTGAGATTATCCTTGAAAATCCCTCACTCAGAGCACTCCACTAGCAAAAAATGGTTGATGTGACACTCCTTCCCCTTGCATAACGATAATCACATGACCCACTTAGGATCTATAATTTCAAAACAAGTTTGTCCTTAGATAAATCACTCAATCTCCAATGAGCAATTGTAGATTCAGTTACTTTTGTCATGGGCTACCCAGTTGGGAATCCCCATGGCCAAGGGGGTGCACTAGATAGTGGATTTTTTTTTTTGCATATCAACAGAATGCCACCATATGTGCACCTCGGAAACAAGGATTTATACATGTTGTCACACCATCTGGCTCCATGGTCGTCATTGCTCTCGCTCCGCCGATGCTTCTACCTAAACCTTTGAGAGTGGATTTCCGTAGCTTGCAACCTCACTACACCAACCAAGATGCCTTTATCTATGAGATTTTTCTGAATTGGTCAAATTTAGCCTGATAAGACTTACCTTTGCTGCGACCAACAAGCTCGCTTCCACCTTAGCTTTGTTGTAGGGACATCATGTCAGTTGATGTCTTCAAAAAAAAATTTCAAAACTTTAGTATCCACACCTTAAAAATCTTTATAGTTGATGCTTCATTCATTTGGAAATTAACTTTGTGATATTATAATTCGTTGTGTTACAACACATAGAACAAGTGAACTAAATTGCATTTTGAATAGTATACACAGTTTGCCCAAAGCGTCAACCATTTAGAAATAGGGGAGAGTACTTTCTTATACAACGATGTGATTGACACAAACAATGCTCCTTCTTTCTCCGTGTCGACATCTCAATTCAGCAGCCGTCCCTAGTCAACAGTCGCAGTGCCTACTTATTCCTTGGTCAGTCAACCCCGAAACCATGCATGGACCAAACGAGGAGCGGAGAACCAGCGGAAAAATTCAATTAGAAGGTCGGGCTTTGCAGTTCTATGTAAATATACATGATCACACTATCTATTATTACTTCCATTCCAAATTAAGTATGGCAGCTTTGTCTAGATAGATGTATTTAAATAAACCATGTGAATTAATTTAGAATGGAGGGAATATGTATAGAGATAACTTAAGAATCAGCTTCTGCATTCCCTACCCGGGAGACTAATCATAGGATGCATATGTAGTAACATAGAACTACATAGAGTGTCAATAAGAATTTAATAACATGACATGGCATATGACACTAATCCTATAACACTACTAGCTGAATGTCCATGCGTTACTACGGAAGAATAAAAAATATGATCAACAATATTCTCGAAATGTGTGACAAATATGAGTACATGCGGTTTTCATTCAAACCTCCATCACTAAAAACACTCTCTCCTTGTTTTGTTTTTTGGCTCTGGTCATCCATAACGCCCCGCAACCTAGATCCAGTAGGTTCTCATTGTTTCATTGTGCTCCAACCCTGCCAGCGATTTCTCTCTGCACCTTGCTTATCCACGGTTCGTTGTTGCAATTTCTCTCTGTCTTGCTCCTCCATGATTTGTTGTTGCACTGTCAAGTTCAAAGCAATCCTTATCCCTTAAAATTCATTAGTGATTGCTCAGTTGATCCATAAACTATCTGAATGAGTGAATATCAAAATTATTATTTTTCTTTATGTCATAAATATTTAAATTTCCAATAGCATATTTGAAAGGATCTTAAGGGGCGACTAGAGGGGGGGGTGAATAGGCGCTACACAAAATGTTTATCTTTTTTCAAATTTAAGGCCTGACACAAAATAAATTCACTAGATGTGCAACTAGGTGAATTTCCTAAGTGGCAAGCAAGCAAGTAAGCAAGTAAGCAAAACACAAGCAAGATACAAGTAAGGGTAAGGAGTGATCGAAAAGCGGAGACCGGAGACACAAGGATGTATTCCCGTAGTTCCTTCCTTTTGAGGGGAAGTACGTCTACGTTGGAGAGGTGTGGCGACACGGAGTCCACCAACACCACAAAGGCTCACCTTGTTCTCCGGTGAGCAAGCCACGGAGGCTAGCTCGTTTCCACTAAGCGGTGGTATTGGGGGCACCGACCGAAACCCTTACACGGAGGTTGGGGCACAACTCCACAACTCAATTGGAGGCTCCCGACAAGAAAACCACAAAGCTTTTATACGGAGGAAGCTTTGAGGTGACCTCTCTTGCCCAAGGCAAGTTCCATGGAGGAGGAGTGAAGCAAACACAAATCACTTTGGTAGGATTATAGATATAGGGCTCCTCTCCCAATCTACCAAATCTGGAGGGATTTGGTTGGCTAGGGAAGGAGATCTACGGAGTTGAAGCTTTGCATTAATGGAGGAGAGAGTGTGTGGACGAGGTGGGTCAGATCTGAGGTAGGGGATGACTATTTATAGGCCAGCTCAAAATCTGTCCGTTGGAGGCGACTTACCCCGGAAATTTTGGCCAGGGGCGGAAATTCCGGGGTTTCACTTAATGCGGAAATTCTGGCCAGGGGCCAGAAATTCCGGCCCCCCGAAAATTTTCATTCTGAAAATTCCGGCCAAAAATTCTGGCCCTTTACTGAAGGTTGCACCACAGCTTGAAAGAAAGGACTTAGCAAAAATTCGCAGGGCCGGAAATTCTAGAATTTCCGGCCCCCGGAAATTCTGGTTACTCAGAATTTCCGGCCCCTTCCTGCAAGCTGCACCACAGCCTTTTGTAAAGGACTTAGCCAAATTTTCGAGGGCCGGAAATTATGGAATTTCCGGCCCCTTTACAGAGCGTTGCACCACAACGTTTTGTAAAGGACTTAGCCGAATTTCGAAGGGCCGGAAATTCATGGAATTTCTGGCCCTCGGAAATTTTGTCCAGGGGCGGAAATTCCAGCCCTGGGGCGGAAATTCCGGCCCTGGGGCGGAATTTCCGGCCCTGAAACTAAATTTCCGGCCTTGTGAAAAACACTCCTCTAGGTGATTTTGAGCATTTCTACAGTAGTCCCCTTTTCCACACTTCTCTTCAATATCCGTCTTGTGCAATACCTGGAGAATCCCTGCAATGCTTAGCACAAGATTAATTGCCTTGTGTTGTAATCAAACACCCAAAAACTGGAAGCTAGGAACATGTCCTTTCAATCTCCCCCATTTTGGTGTTTGATGACAATACAAGGATTTGCAATATAAAACATATATGAGTTCTCCCCCTAGACATGTGCGAGGTAGAAACAAGACAATAAGAAACAACTTGCACACACTAGGAGGAGACGATATCATAACAAAGATCACGAACGAAGTTCACCTAGCTTATTACAATAAGATAGTTCAACCAAAGTCTCCACACATATAAAGTTCACGAAACCAAAGGCAAATAAGACCACGACTAACACCCCAACCCGAAGCAAATCCTAAATAGAACTACTTCTCCCCCTTTGGCATTGAGACACCAAAAAGGGAGAAGAGCGATGCTACTCCCCACAAGAAGATCACTCATCATCGGACCCATCCTCCTCGTCTTCGGAGACCTCCTCGATGTCATTACCCTGAGCGAGAGCCTCCATCTGAGCCCAATCCAGGCCATTGTCGTCTTGCCATACGGAGTGTAGGTGGGCTCGGTAGAAACAGGAGAAAGCCGAGCAGTGGGGTCTTGGATGAGCTAAATCTCACGGAAGAGGGACTTCTGATTGTGAATGATGGCCTTCCTCTCTTCATATGCAGCATAGTTTTCCTTGTGGATGGCAACATTCATGCACAAGAGAGTGTGTTGCCACCAAGAGAGCTTCTTCTTGCTGCGAGATGAACCAGCGGTTGAAGTCTTGTGCACAGGAGAACTAGGGTCATCCATCTCCACATCATCATCATCTTCAGGAACATGCTTCTTTCCTTTACCTTGGGCTTCTTTCTTCTTATTCTCTTCCTTGGGCTTGATCACATTCATGCGCTTGATCTAGTGCTCGGAGTTGCCTTTGGAGAAATCCATGTCTTTGACCTTCTCAAGAATGAGTAGCATGATGTAGGGAGCATAGGGAGGAGTATGCTTAGAGATCATAGCATCATGCATCTCATTGAAGATATAGTGCATCACATCCAAACTAAAATCTTTATTGGGGTCTTCACTCATATAGCAGCGGTGAGAGAGGTACATGAGCTCAATAAGAGCCGAACGAATAGCATCCCCATTACCTCCAGCAGGTGAGATACTCTCCCGGAACATGCGAAGCAAGATGTTGTAGAGAGGGAGCAAACCCACAATGGTACCAATCTTCCCACTGGAAGAGTAGAGAGGAGCCAAACGATTCTTGTCCGGATGAGCTCCATGCTGATGCACACGATGACCAACTGGCACATTGAAACCTTGCAATCCATAGTTCAACAACTTGGCAAACTCATAGAAGTTGGACTGATGCATTTCTTCCCCTGTCATCCACTTGAAGGTAAGAGCCTCATCTTTCTCAAATGAGAGAGTAGCATAGAACTACTGAATGATCTTCTCATTGTAGTGACACTGAATGTCCATGAGGTGAAACAGTCTGAGCCTCTTCATAATCTGCAGAGCATCACCAAAGTATTCTGACTTCTTCCGGAGATGAGTGCGGTCCAGCACATGCATGTAGCAAACCCTCCGAGACATAGTGCGGTAAACCTGCTCATAAATAAGCTTCTGATTCAGACACCAGAATCTGCTGTCCTCAAGTTCTTCATCTCTAGCCTCAGCAAACCAGTCAAGCTGCCTCCATGCACTGTAGTCCACGGAACTCATGGTCTCAAAGTTGACCTGGGGCACCCTTGCTTGGCGATGTGCAGCCTTCTTGGCTGCTTTACCCCTTGCAGCCTCTTGAGCAGCCTCCTCTTCAGCTTGGCGAGTCATGTACTCATCCTCAAAGGTTTCTTCAGAGGCAAACCAAAAGTTCTGCTTGCGAGTAGCGGAACGTCCACGCTGGTCACGATGAGGACGAGAGCTAGAGTCACTTGTGAAAGAAATAGGGAGAATAGCATGGGGTTGAGAACACACATGTCGAAAAAGAGGCCTACAAAGAACATAGAAATGAACTAGAGGTGCAAAAACAACACAGATATGATCCTTCTAGGGCGTAGTGGTCTGACCGGAGGGGGCAGAAATTTCGGCCAGCAGGGCAGAATTTCCGGCCCATCCCCGGAATTTCTGGCCCTGGGGGCGAAAATTCTGGCCTGGTCAGAAAACTACGCAAAGGAGGCAAAATCTCTAGAAAAAGTAGATTGGCACCAATCTAAGTTCAATGCTAGGTTCCCTAGGCAAGATACTACCTCTAGATACAAGCTCTTTGCAACGAACAAACGGATCGGCACAAACTAATCAAGAACTAGGCACGGGCACCTAGGGTGAGAGATTTGGGACAATACCGTCATCCATGGCGGAAACGACGTGGAGGAAGTGACTCCCCACGTCGAGGAGAGCATGGGCCGGCGAGATCCGGAGATTCCGGCGGCTAGGGAGTCGCCGGAGAGGCGCTTGATGAGAGGGCGGCGGCGGTTTGGAGAGAGAGAGGGTCGGGGGTGGAAGAAGATGCCAAGGGGTATCTTCACCCCGACCCCCTGCTTTTATAGGCTAACCGCTGGGGGCAGAAATTCCGGCCCTGGGGCAGAATTTCCGGCCCCCGGAATTTCCGGGGTAAGTGAGGGAATTTCCCGGGGGGCGGAAATTTAACGTTTCCGCCCAAATTTCTGAGGAAAATTTCCGCCCCATGTACTAGGAAGTGCACCACTTCGTGGAAGTACATGGTAGCAAGAAATTTTGCTAAGGAAATAAGGGTTTCCACCCTTTGGAAAAATTCTATCACTTGCACAAGGAAAGTCCGGCCATCTCATCAAGGACCAAGGTAAAACAAGAGGATGACTTGTGTGTTAGAAAGAAGAGTTTTAGTGACGATGGGGGCTTAGGGTAGAGAACAAACATGGAGTGGTTCTCGGCACTTAATGTTGCATGAGACAACAAAAACTCGATAAAAACCAACACAAGTGCCTTCCCATATCAAAGAGATAAACGACAAAGAAAACTCAATAAAACTCAAATAGGATATTCAAGGAATCAACTCTTCAAAGGAAGAGGTCGGTGGCCGAAGCCACCATGTATGAGTGTTTTGGAATTGGACCGCGAAGACATATCTTGGGTTCATAACCAATACTCATCATTGAAGCTCACATGTCACAAAATGATATTAAGAAAATGATTTTATTACTTTCGGCATTATGGGGGGAGGGATACTTCAATCAATTAGGACCGCACTCCCCCTATATCCATGCCCGCATCTAGACTAGAACACGTGCTATCATATGGGAATGAGTGCACACTTTCAAGCCACATTGCAAGAATCAATGATATTCAACTCATGCCTCAACTCTCAGAATCTTGCTTCATCAAGGGACTTCGTGAAGATGTCGGCGAGTTGATCATTTGTACCTACATAAGATAGGTTAATATCACCTCGATTGACGTGGTCCCGGATGAAGTGATGCCGGATCTCAATGTGCTTCATCTTGTTGTGTTGATCCGGATTATGAGCAATCTTTATGGCACTCTCATTGTCACACAAGAGCGGAACCTTGTCACAATGAACCCCATAGTCCTTCAATGTTTGCCGCATCCAAAGGAGTTGAGCACAACAACTCGCCGCGGACACATACTCGGCCTCGGCGATGGAGAGAGACACACAGTTTTGCTTCTTGGAAGACCAACTAACCAAGGACCTACCAAGAAATTGGCAAGCCCCGGAAGTTGATTTCCTATCCACTTTGTCTCCCGCCCAATCGGAGTCCGAGTACCCAACAAGCTCGAAACTTGATCCCTTTGGGTACCAAAGGCCAAAAGTTAGGGTATGAATTAAATATCGAAAGATTCTTTTCATGGCCATCAAATGGCTTTCCTTAGGGGCAGCTTGGTATCGTGCACATATTCCCACACTAAGCATGATATCGGGTCTAGATGCGCAAAGATAGAGTAACGAGCCAATCATAGAACGGTAAAGGTTTTGATCCACCTCTTTACCATTAGGATCGAGATCAAGAGTAACCTTAGTAGGCATGGGGGTTTTGGCACCCTTAACTCCGGAGTCCATGTTGAATTTCTTGAGCATGTCTTGGATGTACTTGGCTTGATTGATGAAGGTCCCTCCTCTCAATTGCCGAACTTCAAAGCCAAGAAAGAATTTCAACTCTCCCATCATAGACATCTCGAATTTGTCTGTCATTAGCTTTGCAAATTCATCATTGAAGATTTTGTTAGAAGAGCCAAAAATGATGTCATCTACATAAATTTGGCATATGAAAAGCTCACCATTGACCTTCTTAGTAAAAAGAGTTGGATCAATGAGCCCTATTTCAAACCCACGGTCTACTAGTAACTCTTTAAGGTGCTCGTACCACGCGCGTGGGGCTTGTTTAAGGCCATAGAGCGCCTTATCGAGTTTGTAGACATGGGTCAGGAAATGAGGGTCCTCAAAGCCCGGGGGTTGCTTTACATATACTAATTCATGTAGAGGACCATTGAGAAAAGCACTCTTCACATCCATTTGATGCAACTTAAAATTGTGGTGAGAAGCATAAGCAAGGAGGATATGGATTGACTCGAGGCGAGCCACGGGAGCGTAGGTCTCCCCATAGTCAATGCCTTCAACTTGAGAGTATCCTTGAGCAACCAAGTGAGCCATGTTCCTCACAACAATCCCATTGGCGTCTTGTTTGTTCTTGAACACCCACTTGGTTCCGATGACATTGCGGAAATCCTTGGGCTTCTCCACCAAAGACCATACTTTGTTGCGCTTGAAGTTGTTGAGTTCTTCGTGCATAGCTTCTACCCAATCCGGGTCTTCAAGTGCCCCAAACACCTTTTGGGGTTCCACACAAGAGACGAAGGCATGATGGATACTAAAGTTGTCCAATTGTCTCCTTGTGGAAACCCCTTTCCTCACACTTTCAATCACACTATCCATGGTATGGCTCCCCTTGCGAAGAACTTCTTCCACTTTCCTTGCACGGCGAGCTTGAGCTTCTTCAAAAGACTCTTGAGAAGCCACTTGGTCATCACCACTAGTTTGGTCCTCGCCTTGACCTTCAACTTGAGCTTGATCATCAACATGAGCATGCTCATCATCTTGAGCTTGGCCTTGATCTACCATTGGTGAAGAATCACCACCGTCCACTTGGTCTTGATTTTGGCCTTGCTCGCTTGAGTGAGGATCTAGAGCTTGTCTTTGGTTAGCATCAACCAGACCTTGAGAAGCTTGTGGAGCTTGTGAAGGTGAAGGCTCCACTTGAGTAGATGATGTCTACACACGCTTCTATTCCTGTAGACAGTGTTGGGCCTCCAAGTGCAGAGGTTCGTAGAACAGCAGCAAGTTTCCCTTAAGTGGATCACCCAAGGTTTATCGAACTCAGGGAGGAGGAGGTCAAAGCTATCCCTCTCAAACAACCCTGCAATTACAATACAAAAAGTCTCTTGTGTCCCCAACACACCCAATACAGTTGTCAGATGTATAGGTGCACTAGTTCGGCGAAGAGATAGTAAAATACAAGTAGTAGTGATGATTATGAGTAGTAAATGTAATCTGAAATAAGTATCACTGCGAGCAAACATGTAACAAAACTAAATGTAAACGGTATTTAGTGCTTGGTAACAATGCCTAGGGATCATACTTTCACTAGTGGACACTCTCTCAACAAATATAACATAATTGAACCAATAGATACTATCATCAATATGTCACTCTAAACAATTCTCCAATGGAAAACGAACACTAATCATGCGTAGGGCTACGAAGCACTCCTCAAAGTCCGTATTTCCCCAAACTAGATTGTCCCACACTATCACCATGAACGCACTAGATGGTTCCAACAAACACCAACAATTTATAGAGACATTAACCAAAAAGACACACATGATGCGCACACTAGTCACCTTCACACCATGATACAAGGTATCTCCGGAGATTACAAATATAAAGCACGGGAGTAGCATAATATCTGAATAATAACATCTACCAATTCAACTAGATACAAAGCTCACGATCACATAAACATCACATCATGGGAGAGAGTGGTGAACCACATAGCTACCGATAGAGCCCTCAGCCCCGGGGGAGAACTACTCCCTCCTCATCATCGGAGGCAGCAACGACGATGGAGATGGCGGTGAGGTCGATGGAGACGGCAGAGACGGTGATGGAGACCGATGGAGATGGCTCCGGGGGCACTTCCCCATCCCGGCAGGGTGCCGAAACAGAGACTTTTGTCCCCCGAAATTCGTCGGTGGCGGCGGCGGAGCTGCGGAACTGTTCTGGGAAAAACGCCGATTGTTTTAGGGTTTTCCGTCGAGAGGCTCTTTATAGGCGAAGGGGCGGCATCAGGGGGCTACCAGGGCCACCTCACCCCTAGGGGGCGCGGCTAGGGGTGGCCCGTGCCACCCTATGGTGTGGCTGCCCTCTGGCCCCCCTCCGGCTCTCGTTCAGTCTTCGTCCTTCATCTGGGAAAAATATGAGTTTCTGCTTTTGTTTCATCCAATTCTGAGAATATTTCCTATGTAGCTTTTCTGAAACACAAAAACAGCAGAAAGCAGGGAACTGGCACTGTGGCATATTGATACGTCTCAAACGTATCAATAATTTTTGATGCTCCATGCTTGTTTTTACACCATTTGCTTAGTGTTTCGTTACACTTCGTGGCACTTTTATGCATTTTCTAGAACTAACCTATTAACAAGATGCCACAGTGTCAGTTCCCTGTTTTCTGCTGTTTTTGTGTTTCAGAAAAGTTACACAGGAAATATTCTCGGAATTGGATGAAACAAAAGCCAAACATCCGGAAATTTATCGAAGCTTCCAGAGAACCGAAGAGGAGACGGAAAGAAGCCACAGGGCGGCCACACCACCAGGGGGCGCGGCCTCCCCCTGGCCCGCGCCCACCTGTGGTGAGGGACCCCTGGTCCACTTCTGACGCTGCCCCTTCGCCTATAAAGACCCCCGACGGGAAAAACCTAAACACCCGATCACTTTTCTAGAAACACATCGTGATCCGCCGCCGTCATCGACCCGAGATCGGGAGGGTCCTGAAGCTCTTCCCGGCACCCTGCCAGAGAGGGGAATCGCCACCGGAGGTCTTCTTCATCGCCATGCTTGCCTCCGGCGCGATGAGTGAGTAGTCTACCTTGGACTATGGGTCCATAGCAGTAGCTAGATGGTTGTCTTCTCCACCATGTGCTTCATGTTTAGATCTCGTGAGCTGCCTTACATGATCGAGATCACCGTTATGTAATTCTACATGTTGTGTTTGTTGGGATCCGATGAATATAGGTATTATGATTGAGTTGATGTGCTGAATATTATCTTATGTTATCTATATGATGTTTATGATCTTGCATGCTCTCCGTTGTTAGTAGCTATCTTGGCCGAGTAGTTGCTAGTGACTCCAAGAGGGGGTATTTATGCTCGATAGTGGGTTCATGCCTCTATTTAATCTGGGGGAGTGACAGAAACCTCTAAGGTTGTAGATGTGATGTTGCTACTAGGGGGAAAACAACATTTATATGCTCGAGGGCATATGCTTTGTTTACATTACATACTTTGCTTAATGCAGTTATCTATTGTTCGCAACTTAATACTTGTGGAGTTCTCAGATTGATTCACCACAAGTGGATTATTAGTCATAGATGCAGTTGGATGGCGGTCTATGTATCTTGTTGTAATGCCCAAAGTAAATCTCATAGTGATCCTCTTGACATATGCACGTTGTCTTTATTTTATCAATTGCCCAACTGTAATTTGTTTACCCAGCTTGTATTATTTTATCTTATGGAGAGACACCACTAGTGAACTGTGGACCCCGGTCCTATTTCCATTATATTGCTATCACCTATTTACTTTACTCGCACTGTTTACTTTACTCGCATATTACTATTGCTTTCCACTCGATACATTCATTCCTTTGTTTCAAGCAAACCGGTGAGATTGACAACCTCATCGTAAGTTGGGAGCAAAGTATTTGGTTGTGTTGTGTGCAGGTTCCGCGTTGCTACTAGTTGAAGACGTGTCAACAAGTGTCGTAAACGGCGCCCTTGTTGGAGTGTTAGTAGGCTAGTCAGCATCACCTTCTGGAGTATTGACTTTTTCCTGGATTCGATAAACCTTGGTTTCTTTCTGAGGGAAAAACTTGCTGCTGTGCTCATCATACCTTCATCTTGGGGTTCCCAACTAGACGGTGAAAAACCATCAACACCGCACCGCATCACATATTGTCAATAGGTTAGTTCCAGAAATCGCATAAAAACGCCACGAAGTGTAACGAAACACAAGGCAAATGGTGCAACAACAAGCATGGAGCATCAAAAATTATAGATACGTTTGAGACGTATCAGTAGAGCATAGTCCTTCTCCTTCCGCCAAAAGGTGTTCCTCAATGGGTATGAGATGTCCCACACCCATTCTTCTTATGGCTTGAGGAGGTATTTCGTCACCTACATCACAAACACCACTTTGCTCCACACGGTAACCGTCATTCTCGTCGAATCTCACGTTAGAAACTTCAACAACACGAGCGGACTCTTTGTTAAAGATTCTAAAAGCATGAGATTCGGTGGCGTAACCAACAAAGATACCTTCAAGAGCTTTAGAATCAAACTTGGACAAATGGACGCCCTTTTTAAGATAGAAGCACTTACAACCAAATACTCGAAAGTATTTGATGTTAGGCTTGTTGCCGGTGAGGATCTCATACGGAGTCTTGTTCAAGCCCTTGCGAAGATATAACCGGTTAGACGCATGACACACGGTATTGATAGCTTTGGCCCAAAAGTTACACGGAGACTTAAACTCCGCTAACATTGTTCTAGCCATGTCCATCAAAGTCCGGTTCTTCCGCTCGGCTACACCATTTTGTTGAGGAGTGTAGGGAGACGAGTATTGATGACGTATCCCTTCATCACTCAATAATTCGTTCAATGTGTAGTTCTTGAACTCCGTCCCATTGTCACTTCGAATCATCAAGATATCTTGGCCATATTTACATTGAACTTCATTGGTGAAGTCTTTGACGGTTTGTTGGGTCTCATATTTATGCTTGAAGAAGTAGACCCATGTATATCTTGAGTAGTCATCAACAATCACCAAAAAATACTTCTTTCCTCCTAGACTTGCATGAGATGGAGGGCCAAAGAGGTCCATGTGAAGGAGCTCTAAGACCCTCTTAGAAGAAATGATCGTCTTGCTAGGATGGGGAAGTTCATGCATCTTTCCTTCAATGCAAGCTTTACACACACGATCTTTAGCAAAGATTAGATCGATTAGTCCTAGGATGTGGTTACCTTTGTAGAGACTTTGCAAAGTTCTCATATTGACGTGGCCTAGCCGGCGGTGCCAAAGCCATCCCACGTCAACTTTAGCCATTAGGCAAGTCGCGGCTTTAGTGACCTTCTCCGAGAAGTCAATCACATATAAGCCATTTTCGACATGTCCAACAAAGGCTACTTTAAGAGACTTGCTCCACAAAAGAACCACAATCCCAACATCAAAGAAAGTTGCAAAGCCCATATCAACAAGTTGAGCTAGGGAAAGTAAATTATAAGAGAGAGTCTCAACAAGCATGACATCTTCCACGGTAACATTCTGAGAGATGACAACTTTACCAAGACCCAATACCTTTGACCTTGAGGAGTCTCCATACGTGACGTAGCCCGCACTAGATGGACCGGTGCGAAGCTCCTTCACCAACTCTTTGCTTCCAGACATATGATTGGTAGCACCACTATCAATTATCCATTGTCCCACACCAGAAGCAAAGCCCTACAAGAAATCAAGTCTTGTTTTTAGGTCCCCATTTTTCAATGGGTCCTCTTTTGTTAGTGACAAGGGTCTTAGGAACCCAAATGGACCAAGCAATGCGTTTATTAGGTGAACCAACAAATTTGGCATGTTGATGCGGCGCGGTGTTGATAGTTTTTCACCGTCCAGTTGGGAACCCCAAGAGGAAGGTATGATGAGCACAGCAGCAAGTTTTTCCCTCAGAAAGAAACCAAGGTTTATCGAATCCAGGAAAAAGTCAATACTCCAGAAGGTGATGCTGACTAGCCTACTAACACTCCAACAAGGGCGCCGTTAACGATTCTTGTTTACTCGTCTTCAACTAGTAGCAACGCGGAACCTGCACACAACACAACCAAATACTTTGCTCCCAACTTATGATGAGGTTGTCAATCTAACTCAAATTTTGTGAACTTTGATCAATTTTAAAGAAAAAACATCAATATCCTTAACACCATGAAATATATTGTGTATATATTTAGTATGTAGATAATTGTGTTTTTTATATTTTCAAGGATACGTCTTGAGAGACGTGTTTCACACACAAAAGAGAGGCCAACGTCAAAACAAACACCACACTTACAACACTAACCCAACGGTTAGTCACCACCCTAAATACAACCATAACAAAAGGACTCGCCTTGCCCAACAAGAGTCTGAGGGTTACGTCTTGACCAATGTCGGTCACCTTTGCAGAAGGAGCACATCTTTAAGACTGCTCTACTCAACCTACCTTCCACCCTTTGCGTCTAGAAGATCCACAAGCATGGGCAGACCTAGCCATCCCTAAGCCCGGGCAGCCGCTTAGGCTTGGCAAACGACAGAAAGCTTACAATTTATGATTTTTTTATAGCAATTTCATCGAAAATTTGGTAGCTTAGCCTTGTTTGCCCAGGCTTTCAAAAGTTTGTAGGTCCGCCACTGGCCACAAGTGAATCGTAGAACCTGGCCGGTATTGTCGAAGCCTCCATCTTGAAAGCATCGGTGATGGCGTGCATTGCATCCCATAGGCTCAAGTGTTGTGCACCGACAAACACCAAATCGAAGCACCACTAGAAGCAGTATGAACCATCGAGTTGTGTCTCCAGAAGTGATGCTTCCAACAAAGAAGCGACTTCGAGGATGCCGCCATTGCTGATATAGCTTGTTGGACCTCGGTTTTCACCCAGAGACAACTCCTCGAGGCTCATGAGGGAGATGCCAGACTCCTCGATGATGCCTCCATGGAGGAAAAAGGCGCTCAAAGACATCATCATCGCTGGGACTGACATAACTCGGGTAGAAGTTCAAAGTGTCGCACACCAATTTCCCACCCACCGGACCGCGACTAAGCACTTGGAAGCCACCGTCGATGCGCCCCCTTGCTGCCGCCGCACCATTGGGACCCATCTCTACTGTAGCCAGCCCCACAACAACCACTACCAGCCAGATGCATAATAACTACTTCCTCCATTTTTTAATATAGGGATTTCTATTTTCGTGCCCTCGGGTCCTTAGTTGTGCTCAGTTTTCCCTAGCCGCTTAACTTTTCCTCAGTTTTCCCCTCCCTCTGGTTTGAAACCCCTCGCATACGCTCGGACGGGAGGGTTGCCGTCTGGTCAGAGGCCTTGACCGTTACCGGTGAAGGCTAGGGAGCCGCGGTGGTTGTGATTTGACCGTTGCTTTTGAATGGTGCTGACGGGTAGGGTCAGGAGATACGTCGGAGCAACCATCCATCTATCGCTGACGTGTGGGCCGTTTTATTTCCTGATTGTATACGCGGTGCTGCCAATGACAAATGGGGCCGCTCTATAGGGCTGCCGCAGCCAATGACCAGTAGGGTCATGTATTTTTTAGGAAAAGACATATATTGCCGCTCTGTGGGGCTGCCGCAGCCAATGACCAGTGGGGTCGTCTATTTATTTAGATAAAATCATATATTGCCGCTCTGTGGGGCCTCCGCAGCCAATGACCGCTGGGGTCGTCTATTTATTTAGAGAAAATCATATAGAGCCACTCTGTGCAGCCGCCTCAGCCAATGACCGCTGGGGTCGCCCTTAGTGAAAAGGCATATATCCCTGCTTTTAGTTAGAGAGAAGCAACAAATTCGCTAATTAATTTTTCTTAAGCTAGACCCAACAGGTGACTATTTTTGCAGCTTAATCTAAAGTGAATCTTATGCTAAACATGGCCGGAACCTAGTGTTGTGTATCTCATTAGTCATCGGAGAACCGCTGGCAGCTTGTTCCCCACCCTCGGACGGAGCAGCCATCGTCGGCGCCTCGTCGCGCCGCCGGCTCTGTCCCCCGGTGGCGTCGGACGGACTGCGGCGCTGCACGTCAATCACGGCTCCAGCACTTGTTTCATCCGCACGCATTGTACCCACCGCAGAAAAGTCCGCCACAAGCAGATCCGCCGCCCACGACGACCGGGATTTGTTCCGCGCACCAATTGGTAGTATAGCTTGGTAAGACCTCCGCTTCTGCCTCCCCCGCCCCCTAATCGATTCGGTTCCCGTAATTTATTGGAGTTTGTAGGTGCAAAATAGTCCTCAATGTCTGGTCGTAGCGGGTACACCGGCGAGGGTGGGGATTCGATCATGTCGTGGCCACGTTCTACTTCTCCTACCTCGTCGGAAGTGCAGTTATCTAGCTGTACTACCGTTGAATTTGAAGTGCCGCCATGGTCTGTTGGAGTGATTTCAGTTGTTCTTTTTTCCATTATTGTTACAGTTTGCCAGGCAAGCCGATAATCTATGGTACATTGCATACCAAGATGAATCAACCCAGTGGTGTAGCCAGAGGATGGATTTGGAGGAGAAGGTGGCCAATTTACGTGATGAATTGGCCCGTAAAAACCTGATGATATTCGAGCTGAAGCGTACTGTGGAGGAAGAAAAGAAGAATTCAGAGCTTATTCGCAAGGAGAAGTTGATACTTGAGACAGATCTTGCCGTATTTGATCAAGTGGTAGAAAATCTAGAACATGAACTTCAAGTGACGGGAGAGGAGAAAAATAGATTCATCTGGGCAGTTTTATTAGGTGTCATCCCTGTCCTAGCAGTTATGTGGTTGTGGTAGATGATTTAGATAGTATAGAATTGTTATTCAGTAGATGGCTCTAACCACTGTATTTTGGTGTGGCTCTAACCACTGTATTTTGGCGTAAATTTCCTAGTTGTGCTAAGTAATGCGCGCAATAATTTTAGCATGCATGAACATCTTATAAAAGTGAAGGGATCCCAAAAGTGAAAGCATGTACCAGCCTCTTGGATCAAATACATATCAATCTTCCCAATCAAGTTGGGATAGAATTCAAATCATACATACGGATGTACATGGACACATCGAGAAAGTGGAGAAGCTTTTTTTGAGACGAAGGTAGTAGTTCAAACAATTTTATCCCAATTTGAAATTGAAAAATACAAATTTATCATAATTTATCCCAATTTGCGGCGTCGAACACGGCCGCGCAGCGATGGGCTAGAAGGGCCAGGACGACGGGCGGCTGAGGGGTGGTCATCTGCGCCATCCGCAAACTCGGACATGGAGGAGGGCTAGATCTGCGGCTTCGCAACCACTCTTGGCACCGCCGCCGTCTTGGTGTACTTCATCCGCGATGGATCTGAGGAGGGCTGGATCGGCGGCTTCGCAGCGCGGTTGTAGACGATGGCTTCAATCGTCTTGGCATCAATTCGCACTCTCGGCACCACCGCCGTCTTGGTGTCCTTCATCAGCAACGGATCTGAGGAGGGCAACGGAAGTGAGACATCGGCAGGCTCCGACATTGAAGGCTGGATCTGCGCCATCGCAACGATGTTGTAGGCGATGACTTCAATGATCTTGGCATCGATGACCACTGTCGGCACGGCCGCCGTCTTGGTGTTCTTCATCAACAGATCTGAGAAGAGAAACGAAAGTGAGACAGAGAGAGACATTTCAACTATTTCTGAGGGTTAGATCCTCACCGGCACTCTTAGATCCACACTGCCGCACGGTTAGATCCGCGCCGCCGCACGCACGGTTAGATCCGCGCCGCCGCACGCACGGTTAGATCTGCGCCGCCGCATGCACGGTTAGATCTGTGCTGCCGCACGCACGCTGCAGTTCCGCGTGGCCGCACGCACGGTTAGATCCGCGCCACCGCACGCACGGTTAGATCCACGCCGCTGCACGCACGCTGCAGTTCCGCGCCGCCGCGACCGCCAGAGTAAGAGAGGAAATAGGAGAGAGGAAGATGCGACTGGAATATGCGACTGCCAGGCTTGGTAGGTATGTGCTCTGCTCTTCTCTCCGTATGCGTCCATCGAGGTAGAGAGAGATATACAGGCCATCCGATCATAAATGATCCAACGGTGCAAGCGTACGTTGAGCTATCAACCAACCAAGATCCGTGTGACGTACATCTTGACCAATCAGAGATCAGCCAGTGAGTACAAGTGAGAAAAACTGAGTAGAACTAAGAGGGGGACAAGTGAGGAAATGTTTATCAGAAGGGCAAAACTGAGTAGGACTGAGTAAAACAAGTGGACCCGGAGGGGGAAAACTGAGTAAAACTAAGTAAAACAGGGGCACCCAAATAATAAAGGGAGTAAGGAAAATTGAAGCTTTTGGCATAAAAATTGTTAGATTGTGTTATTTGAACAATATAGTACATTTTGGTCGACGTGATATTGTTTGCAATTCAAAGATACACAAGTGTGACGAATTTGGACTCATTTGGACAAAGTTTGTAAGCATAGTGGGTACTTGGGAGGTGTGTTGAGTAGAAAGCCCTGCATCTTCATAGCTAGTAGCTCATGGACTAGGAAGTGGTTTTGGAAAAAACTTCATATCTCTATATTTCCTTTTCCATTATTATTTCTCTAGGTTGTAGGTAACATAACAAGACTCCATGGGAAGGTTCCACCATGTTTTAAATTATTTTGAATTAAACTAAACCCAAAACTATATTTTTTGAGTTTAGTCACTTAGAAAATGATAAATGTGGCTTAAGCGATGAACTTATTCGAGGTGCATGACCATAGAAAACTTGCAATAACACATACATTATTGTGATTATTCAACATACAAACTTGGGAACGTCACACTAGTTCGAATTCAATACAAAGGGATCCCCAATACAAATTGTTCATACAAATTCAAATTAATTGTTCAAAATAAAATCTTTCTCTTGCTCCTGGTGTGACTCACTGGGTCCACCACCTTACTCCGGGTAACCCTACCAGGGATATTACCGGTGTCTACCTTCCTTTTGCCCTCTTTCTTGTTCTTCTTCTTCTCTTCGGGTTGTGCCAAGACCGAGACAACCATATCATACGAAGCTTGTGCTCTTTCTTCTAATGCATTTTCTTCCCTTGCTTCTACAATCTGCTCTTGGTCCATCGGTTTACCCAGCTCTCGATCAATTGCTTCACTCAACTGTCTATGCATTGCTTCAACGGCCTCTCGATCCATCTGTTCTCTCTGCTCTTGATTCATCGGTTCAAGCAGCTCTCGATTCATCTGTTTAATCTGCTCTCGATCCATCGGTTCAAGCAGCTCTCGATTCATTCCTTCAATCTCCTCATGTTGAATTGCTGCTTCATTCTCCTCTGCATTTGCTGCTCCCGCCTGATCTTCCATTCCAAAAGCTGGATCAACTGGATTTTTACAAAGCCTAGCAATGTGACCAGGGGTTCCACAACGTTTGCACTTACATCGTCGAATCGGTGCACCACCCTCTGCACTAGCTCTGATCCTATTCTTCATCGGCCTACCTGCCGGTCTAGTCAAAACTGGAGAGTACAGTTTGAAGCCTGGATCAACTTTCATCCATTGGTCTTTTCCCAACAAGGTAGGAACATTCATAGCATATGCAGCCCTAAATTTGGCAACAGAGAAATACTCTGACACATACTGATCAACTTCACCTTCTGCACCACCTATAACACTCATGAAAAACAATGCGTGTATGCAGGGTATCCCACGGATCTGCCATCACCTACAATGGCATGTCCTATCAACCAAACTCACTGGATACCTCCACTGCCTGTTTTTACTGTCAGTGTAGGTTACCTCAGTCTCCATTCCTTTTCTGATGCATTTCATCTTCAATTGTTTTGCCCTGGTATGCAAAGACTTAATTAAAGATGGGAGCATGAGATGGCCAATATATTTTGTGGCTGCAATTCTTTGACGCAGATCGATCTTTATCATGATCATCTGCCTAATCTTATCAAATATTTGCCACAGCATAAGCCCTTTCAATGACTTGACCTTTGCATTGAAACTCTCTGCAAGGTTACTTATTACATAGTCTACCTTGCAAATTTCATTGAATTGGCTTCTTGACCACACCCTACCATGATGTTCATCCAAGTACTCCTTCACCCCAGGTTTTTGTTTATACAACACATCCAAATGAAACAGAGACTTCCTAATGCTGCATGTGTATGCAGCTGGCCATAGGTTGTCAGTAAAAACTTTACCCTTGAATTTATTTGTAAAATTATGTACCAAGTGTCGCATACATTCCCTATGCTCCACTCCAGGGAATACTGCTTCTAATGCACTCTCCAAACCTTTGCAAGCGTCTGTGTGGATAGCAAGTCCTGGTGGATGACCTATAAGGTCGCGCAAATTCTGCAGAAACCAAGTCCAACTTTCCTCTGACTCAACCTCCAAAACTCCATAAGCAACAGGAAATATCCAATTGTGTCCATCAACTGCAATAGCAGCAACTAGCTGTCCTTTAAACCTGCCATGAAGAGTTGTTGCATCCACGGCCAAATAAGGCCTGCAACCGTCCAGAAAGCCTTCCAGCAAGCTTTGAAACAAACAAAAGCCCTTCTAAAACATTCCTTCTGCATTATCCTCCCGCTTTTCAATTTGTAGGGAGCTGTATGCTTGTCTATCGCTACAACACTGCCTGGACTAGCCATCTCCACTTCAGCTTTGAAAGTGTAAAGCAACTGAAAGCTTTCATTCCATGGACCATTGATCCTATCAAGAGCCATTTCCTTTGCATAGAACATCCTCATGTAAGATATTTTTATACTCCCTCCAGCACGAAAAGGATGTCGGGCGTCCAGTATATTGTACATTTTGTGAAAAAGTCCAGCATACAGTAAAAACGTTTCATCCATATCCCGCGAACTGAAATTCCAAGTTCGGATCTTCACCGTCTCCGTCCTCCCCTCCGTCCGCCGCTCCCTGGCAGTCCGCCGCCGATCCGCAACTGCTTCGATAGCCACCGGATGGCTCACTCGGGAATCTCCCTGCTAGCCTGCTCGCTTCGGAGGCCCCCCGCGGGGGTCGCACTGCTCCGCACGTGCGGAGCTCCCTCCTACGGCCGCGCCGCCGCTCCGCTCGCTGACGGAGGGCGAGGCCACGCCGACAGAGGGCGAGGACACGCCGACGGAGGGATAGCCCTGGCGGGGGAGAGCAAGTCCCGCCGCTCCCGTTCCAGCTCTGTCCTCCTTGCCATGTTCCCATCCCCGACGTCGAGCTCCTCCTCCGCATCACCCAAGCTCTTTTGCCTCTTCCTCGTCGACCACCAAACCGGAGCACCCAAGCTCTTCCGCCGACCTCTTCCTAGCGCTGCCATGCACGTCACCGCCCTCTGGATCGTGCCGGGAAGCAGCAGATCGACGACTGTGAGCCCGACTTCGTCTGCTGACATCACGGACAAGCCAGGCAAAATCCGAGGACCCCTAGACCTCCTTCAAGCCCAGGGTGAGCAGGGGCACATCATTGAACTCTTATCCGTCTCCCCATGTTTGTTTCGCCACCAATTTGTGGTCACCGTCGCCTGCAGCCGCGATAGCCTAAAGTTCAGAGAAACACTCAGTCAATTTTGAGTTCAGAGAAACATTCGATCACTTTTGAGTTCAGACAATCCCAATCATATCTGAATTCTTGTGCACAGCTAGCTGAGTTTGTACTGAAACTTGTACAGAGAACATATATTGATGTTTCTAGTTAAACTATTAATTGATGTTACTGATTGCTCCTGGTTGAACAATTACATAGCTCCTTGTTGAACTATCAATTGATGTTGCAAGATATTTGATAGAAAATGGACTGAAGTAAACGTGCTGGTACAAGGCTTAGATCACACTAAGATGGTCACAGACTCACAGTAAATGAAATGGCATGTGAGCTGAAGGTTAGAATAATCAGTGCCATGCCAAACCTAAAATGACAAGCAAACTTATATTTGAAAGAACTGAAAATGCACACTGTATCTGGTAAAATTAACATGCCTGTGAACATAACTTGGATGTGGCGTCTATAAAGAAGTGCAGTTGTGGTCAATTCTACACACAATTTCACTCAATGAAAGATTGCAAATTCTACACTCAACTAGAGCTAAGTATCAGTCTTGCTAGACTCATCTCCTGTTGTGTGTACGGCATACTAGTCAATTGCATTTTGTGCCATTTCCTGTTGATAAATAAGGCACCCTAGGGTGATTTCAGCAGGACAATAATGAGACGTGCTCTACCATGGTAAAGAAGAACACACTAGGATGACCAAAAGCTAACAACAACACCCATGGTAAACAGGTAATTCTTAATAACCATGGCATACAGTAGGATAACGCAATTGATCAAAAATCAAAACTAACCCATATTCAGTGGTCTGCGAGCGGAGCGAGGAAGAAGAGATGAGGGAAGGACTTCTGATTGTGTCGGGATTTCCCCAAGGGCTTTGTCTTTTGCAATTCACCCATGCAGGAAATTACATGCCATGCATTTATTTTGATAAGCATGCTAGAAGAACCTACAGGTAAAACATAAATGTGATGCTAAGCTACTGTTATGCTAAGTTATGCTACAGATATTTTCTTGCACTCTTAAGGGATTTTCTAAGGGTGGATGAACTTAAAGAAGTGATGCTATTTTTCAAGTTACTGGTGCTATTGTTCAAGTTCAGTTAAAACGCAATCATATTTCACACAGCAACATACAGATATCACAAGTGGCCGGGAGTAATAAAATTCAGAAGTAAGATAACAACTGCTGACTGCTAGATGAGGCAACTAAATTAGAGCTAAATTTCTACTGTATCTATTTGCATAAAGTATAATCTGGTGAAGAAAAGAGTCACCTCATCAAATGAATGTTGTGATCCAGATGCGTGTCCTTACAGAATAAATCATGGATTGCCTGAACACTTCATGGTGCACCTCTCGACAAAAAGAGACTAGGTTACTACAGAATTGTGAAATGCATCCCTTAAATACTGAGTAGAGCATGCATGTGAAATCCTAATTATAAGCTCTTCCTGGATACTTTGTGTGTTCCACTGACACTTAAGCAACACAGCTAAATTGATGTCATTTCATATCAAATTGAAGAATGGGGAAATTCCAGCTTCTGTGTGACATCCGTGTACAACCACTTTAGCCACTCACCCACAAATACAGTGGTAATCGAGGGATCTCCTTGGGCGCCTGTGGAAATCCAGGGATCTCCTTGGGCGCCTACATAGTAAGGAGGTGCCATGCGGTGCATGACGTAGAAGCCGAGGCCGCCGCTCATAGACGACGGAGACGAGCTCAGGGGACCCGTCTTGGCGGCTGCGCCATGTCCCTCCGTCTGGCCGGAGCTCGGCGAGGCAACACTCTGGCAAGATCTCGGGAAGGCAGGAGCTCGGGGAGGCAGCAGCACGCAGATCCCGCACTGCCGCTCGCAGGTCTAGCGCCCCCGCACAAAAGTTTGACCTTTGCCTACAGGTCGGTGCACGGGCGGGGAGCGAGTGGAAGAGCGGATTTATGCGAGGAGCGGGAGGAAGAGGACGACAGCAAGGAGCGAGAGGAAGAGGGGGGCAGCAGCACGACGCAGGGGGAAGAAAGGCGGTGGTGGCGGGCGGCGAGCGGCGTCTAGAAGAGAGAGGGAGAGAGCAAGGAAGAGGACCGGTCAGCGTCGATGGCTGGTTTGGTCGGAAGTTTGTCAGGGTTTTTTTTGCGAAAACAACCGTGCGTCATCTATTTTGTGCCGGAGGGAGTATTAAACTTCTCATATATCTTGGTTATGAGTGCTGTTGGACCAAGTGATGGAGTTTCTCTCAGCCAATCTACGATTGCATCTGCCAACCACCTAGTCTTCGCTAGCTTTGATTTCTCCTCTGGCGCTCCCGCTCGAGGTGGACAAGTATGGTCGATCGAGTTCTTCTTTATCTGAAACATAATGATAAGGGATGTCAGTAACAGTTAACAAATTTTACACCGTGATCTAAAATACACAACTAGTTGGCATAGTACCTGAACCATGGTGCTTCTGAGCATTGTGGATGCATGCAGCCTCCACCTACACCTCTTGTATGGGCACTTAACTGTGAACCTACCTGGCTCACTTTTAATAACCTCATAATCATTCTTGGTGAGAATGCAATATGTAGTAATTGCATTACAGCAGTCCATCATCGTTTAAAATACGGTGCCTTCTGCAAGCTGAGGATCCTCCCTGTTCCACTCAATTGTTGGCAAGTCATCACCTTCATAATCGGCTAAAACGAGGATGTCATTGTTCTCATCCTTCTCTTCATCATCAGTGTCATCAAATCTGGCACCTTGTGCAATATCTTCCATGTATTGATCCTTCATTGCCTGCTTACTGCATCGATCTACCAATTCAGGAAACATCAACTCATCCTCATCATCTTGAGGAGACGGATCCTCAATCTCTGCATCGTCCTCCACATCGACCGCAGGAACGATCTGGCTACCACTAGCACTGGGGACAGATGGTGCTGCTGTGGACCTACAAGGAGCAGGGCGGTGCACACGATTAGCAGAGGCAGCAACAGTAGAGAGACATGATGCCCGACCACCTGATGATGCCCCAACACCAGATGATGCCTGGACCCTGTCCACATGGATACGAATTTTACCGACACGGCAAGAATCATTCAAAGCAAAAAGAATTCCCAGATCCTTGTCGGAAATTAGTGGAACATATCTTCCCTCCGTGCTGTTGAAATATTGGAAATCAACTGAATCGCCAGCACCCCAGGGGTACTTAGCGCAGATGTTATCTTTTAAATCCCTCAACGAGATGGTGGTTGCAGCCACCGCTGGGATGTAAAATCCGATCACATTGCGTTCAGAATCACGCAAAAGCTAGTATCCAGCCTAACCACCAGCCGAAAAGCCAGCGCTGGATCAATCCTATTCGAAAAGCAACGCAGTTAGTTGAGCAACAACGATTCGCGCTCAAAAACTGCCTACTGTTAATTCACATAGGCAGACGATGCTTACCCAGATGGAATCCATGAGTTAGATCCCTCCGATTCCCAATCTTCTCCGCGGTTGAGGGGCATAATCGGCACACCAGACGGCTATACAAACTCTACCGCGATAGGGGTAGATCTAGTGGAGGCGGAGCCCTCTCCGCCTCCCGGGGGTGGTGGTGGGTGCGGGGGCGGCTCGGGGGCGGACGACACCATAAGGTAGGAGGACAGGACGGCGTGGCGGCGGAGGGACGGTGTGTGAGCTCTTCCAGTCTCGGACGGAGGGGAAAGCTTTGGGTGAGTGAGAGACCGCCAGTCCGACATGTCTCATTGGGTCAACAGTCAACACCATTCAAAAGCAACGGTCAATTCACAACCACCGCGGCTCCCTAGCCGTCACCGGTAACGGTCAAGGCCTCCGACCAGACGGCAACCCTCCTGTCCGAGCGTCTGCGAGGGGTTTCAAACTAGAGTGAGGGGAAAACTGAGGAAAAGTTAAGCGGCCGGGGAAAACTGAGTACAACTAACAAACCAGGGGCACAAAAATAGAAATCCCTTTAATATAAGATATTTTAGCTTTGTGAAGCAAATGAATTTACACATCTTTTAGTACGTATGTTCGCTTGAATACATACACTAAAAGATGTCTAGATACATTTGCTTCATAAACCTAAAACATCTTATATTTTAAAACGGAGGGAGTATATATTATGCCTTGCCCATACTACGCTTCGATGAACAGTGTTGCTACGTTCCTCCCTTTTCTCGGTGACTATCAACCATGCTTTTTGTGCGTTTTAAAGGAACTAGCGTAGATAGCGATGGCGACTTTCTCATTTATTTTCCAATCATCTCATCTCACTAGTGTAAGATATCACAATTCAACAGTTCCACTGACCTAGCCTCAGACAGAAAGCAGGTAGAAAGATCACGACATGCTACCGGACATAGGAATCTAGCTCAAACAATAAAAAGAATCGGAAGAAAAATCTTCGACTCAACAAAGGCCCCAAAGGAAGTAGGACCGGTTGGAGCACATCAATTTCACAGGAATTTCTCAGGAATAGGACACATCCATATCGGGGTTACTTTCCAACAGATAAAGTTGCAAGTGGGATGGACGTTCCCATCGAGCCCGCCTCCCATCCCGCCAGTGAAGTACACTTATCCCGCTTCCGTTATCCCGTTTAGCTCCAGCTGAATTAGCGGTTAGTCCCGATTTATCGCAGGATTAATCTGCCCGGCACGAAAATAGCTGTCAGGACGAAGGAAACAGGTCGCCCTGAAGAAATAAATCTGAATTGATTCTGATCGTTGAAGAGGCTTGCCTGGTCCCGATGGGACCCGCGTGGCCCCCCGTCCGTGTTCAGCAGAATCCTCTTATCCCGTTGATCCCGATGGGAAAAAAAGGATGGGACCAGGTCAACCCATGTCCGCGCCGCTTGCACTTCTACCAACAGAGCCCACCTGGGAATAATAAATAGCCAAACCCTCAAAAGCAACACCATAAATCCACGTCCAAACATCACTCATATGGTTATGGTTTTACATTGTGGACCCCATAGAGATGCACAACACCTTCGAACAAAGAAAGACTATCCATCCATTTACAAGATAAGCTACCAACACCACCATGCACGCACATTATTATTACCATTATTTCTCTACGGTTACAGCTTGCTGATTCTTGGCTATATGAATGACTGGCTCATCATCACAAGCGTCTAAAATGAGGCGGGTTTTATTTCCTGATTAGCATCTAATCCACCGATGTCAACATCTCGCACTGTGCACCAAACAACCTCCCATAGTCCTTCAGATCAAGCGAGCTCACCTCATCCCGACGCCAAAACCAATCCTCATATCTGTACCACCGCAAGATACCTTCATCTAGCATCATCCGCTGGCATGCTACGCATTGTCTGCTCTGGCAGTGGTGGAACTCTCGCAACTTGGAAGCCTTCTCAAGAGTTTTGTCATCTAGCTCATGAATCACTTGCTTCCGCCCATTCGTCGCGATCTCAAACAGCAGGCAGTGGGAGATATTGAGAACCTCAAGATGTTCCATCGAGTTCAGAACACATAGCAGGGCACCCATTGTAACTTTTGAGCAACGAAGGCTCAAGACTTTCAGCTTTGGAAGGTAGTTGGTAACTGCTGAAGCAAATAGGAGATCAAATGAGCCCATGACCTTGAGTTCTCTAAAGTTCTTGCAGCTCTTGGCTAACTCCTCCATGATATATGGAGGATAACCAATGGTAGGCATAGTTAAGGACTCTAGCTCCTCCCATCTCTGAATAGCTACACATATTCCCGTTTTTGAAATGCGGTTCCATGCTGGCATAACCAAACGTTTTAGGTGAGGAGACCTGTTCATCATAGAGAAGTACATTAACTATTTGTTACGGTCAGTACTCTTCAACTGAAAATAACACACCATAAAGTGTAAGCGCCAAGAATATTGTCAAGATATGAGTAACGATACTAAAAACAAATACTACCTCCGTCCCAATGAATAAGGCATATATTTTTTCTGAATAGTCAAAATATACAAAGTATGACCAACTTTTTAGAATAAATCTTTAACATGTACATTACAAAATCTATATAGTTAGATACATCATGAAATATATTTTCATACGATATCTGTACAACATTATAGTTGTTGATAGTTTTTTCTAAAAAGTTTAGTCAAACTTTACTTTGCTTGACTTTTTTTAAAAAAAGCCTTATTCATTGGAATGGAGGTAGTAGTCCATTAAACTTAAACAGTCTTCAAGCAACATTTTGAATGGCAATAAAATAGCAAATATCCTAGTGTATAAAACTGATAGTGCATGACATGAAGATTAAAGGGAATGATATTTCATTTTGTCACCAATTTAATGTTTTAATGTTGCTTTAACTATAAAGCTCATAAAAATCAACTGTTACAATACAAAATTGCACAAAGCCTTGACTAACGAGCTGCAAATAAACTGCCAGATTTAATGTAGAGCTACATATCATACAACATATGTATGAATACAGAAACAAAACATTAAAGCCAACTAACGACTGCTACAATACATCTGCACACAAAGCCTTGACTAAAAGAGCTGAAAATGAACTGCCAGATTTAATATAGAGCTACATATCATACAACCATATGTGTATGAATACAGAAACAAAACAGTCATAAAAGATAATACTAGCTAGCAAAGAATAGTTACCTTTGTGAGATGTAATCCAGGTGTTCATCTTTCATGTACAGATTGTAATGGAATATCATACTATTAACATTTCCACGGCTAATTGCCATTGCCACCCGTAGTATTTTTGAAAGTCTCTTGTCAGACCTATCATCAACCCAAATATATGGAGATGCTCTTGTTTGAATGAAGTTGGATATTAGCAGCCCAAAGTCAAGGGTGCCCCAAATAAGTGGATCTGAACAGGCTAAACGCCATAAGCTACAAACTTGAGACACTGGTGACAGCTCAACCAAGTTTAGCTCCTTAAATATCTTCACGAGGACATCAGTTTCCATGTCCTCCCATCTTTTTCCCATGGATTTGTTCTCTCCCATTATTATCAAATCCTGCAAGTTAACAAAAACACACCATTTAGTGAAAAAACAACTAACCACCCGGACTTCTGTCATGTACATGACAGTAATAGAAACACTTGTGCGCAACCATGAGTGTCCGCGAACAATATGAATAAATATACTCATGATACAACAAATGAGTTAGTTCACAAAAACCAACAGGAAAACGGTTTAATTAGGAGATATGAATGAGTGAACTAGCTAGTGAGTTGAAATATTGTGATCCTCAACATCATACAAATTTGATCAAGTACTATGTACAACGTGAGCCAACTAATTTTTACAAACAATTGGCTCACGTCGTATCTCAGGTGTTGAATCCCTTCTAAAAATTACATGATCACATTAATTCTAAAGCGATGATTGAAAAAATTCTACTCCCTCCGTCTCGGTGTATAGGTCTTGCACGTACCTCTAGGTCATCATTTTGACAAATATAATATAATTTTTATAATATAAAAATTATACCATTAGAAAGTACATAATCTAAAGTTTTCAGTGATATATATTTTATAATATATATCTTATATTACGTTGGTCAAAATGACAACCTAGGAATACGTGCAAGACCTATACACCGGGACGGAGGGAGTACTCAAAATCCACAAAGATTACTACATAACTAAACCTATCCAAGGTATAGGATTACTTCTGATTTCTGAGAAGACTTGGATAATTAGCTTAACATGAATAAACGGCTTTTCTGCCAAACCAAGTGTATTCTACAATGCCCAGACCACTGCCAGAACCAATCATGTTACTTCCAGTAACAAGGCAACTAACTTTTGCACTACTGGTAGATCCATACCATAATAGTTAGTGGAGTCATGACTTCCATGTCACCAACGAAATATTGAGCTGTATGCTACTAATGTAAGTATAGTTAGTGGAGAGGTGACTTAAGAAGTAACATGGTTTGAGATGGCATGAAGTCATGAACAATTAAGGCATCCAGCTTATCAGCTACTCTTGATTCCACACCATACTAGCCAATAACTATGAATCCAAAAGCAAACTTTAACCGGGCTCGAATCCATCAAATACATTTAAACCCAGCCGACTTTATTATGCATCAGAGCAAGTGCATACAGATTAAGGAGGGAAGGTAACAGGTTTACTTACCGATCCTACATTAAACAAAACAAAGCAAAAGAGAGATTAGCTCACATGAGAATCCAGCCTTTTCAAATAGAGAAATGGGAAATGTGCTAGTACTAAACCAGCGAAGTGCACAACCACCTTAAATATCCCTCCACTGAATCACGTTTCTTAGTTGCGATAACTGAATGAAACAACAAAGCTGGCAGACAATATTCATGGTTACACGCAGAAGTCTAGGAATTGCCTACTCAACATAGGTACTGACTACGAATAGTAGGAAGGAGATACACCCAACTAAAATTCCTTATTCACCCACAACCTAGAAGAAGTACAAGCCGAAAATCGATTCAGGGAGAAGGGGGCATTACTTTGAGAAGTTCAAATCTATTGCCAACGATCTCGCAGTAACTCGTAGAGTGTGCTAGAAATACAAGCCCTATAAACACAACACCCTGTAAACGCAATACCTGCTCAGCATTTGACAGGCACAATTTACGGTACAAAACAGAGCAACCTAGCAATAATGAATTAAACAAAGCATGCCTTCCGACGATCACGCGCGTAGAGAATTCGGACAGCACGAGCAGAACGGAGAGATATCATTCTCCCGCGACACGTCGAATCCAACGAACACCGAACCGATACTTACGCGGGCCGACAGGCATGAAAGATGAATCGCGACCGTTTCCGCTCCCCTCCCAGTGTTCCGATACACTCCCAACAGAAATCCGTCGCCGCCAAAACCACACCAGCGCGCACGCGGGGACGCGCGCGTCGGCGTAAGAAGGACCAGTAATCGATCAGCGATTCCGCGAGCAAACAGTACGAAATTCAATTCACGGCTAATCCAGGCAGCAACGGCAATAACCCCGCGACGGGCTCGGCTCGGACCGATTCCCCGCGGCGCGGACTAGCGGAGCGCGGGGTCGATCGGGCCCAGGGACCGCGCGAGGGAGAGTAGATAGCGAGAAGTGTTATTACCCGGGTGGATCTCCGGACGGGCGGGACGAAGCCGGGGCGCGACTGGCTACCGCGTCCCCGACCGCGGCCGGCTCGGGAGACGGAGGCGGAGATCGAGGCCGCGCGGAGCTGCTCCGGCGACGAGCGGGGTCGGTAATCGAGAAGGGTGCGTCGCGGTGTCGGGCATGGGCGCCCGGACCTCGGGCGGGGCGAAGAGAACGAGGAAGAGGAGGGAGCCTGGTAGCCTCCGCGTGCGTGCGCGTTAAGTAGCACCTCCTGCTCCTGCCTTAGCTGTGCGCGGTTTAATTCGCCTGGAACTATTATGGAAAGATCATTAAGGCAGACGACGCTAATTGCGTTCCCGTGATGCTGGACGCGCTGGCTGGCCGGATCATCGTCAGAAGATCTTGACGCGCTTCCATCCGTCAGAAGATCTCGACCGAGGCGGGATCCAGCGGCGTTTATTTTTCGGAACAAAATGTGTCTTGGCACGTCTGACAGGCTCGATGAGCAGTCAGATCTCCTGCTGCAATGCGTGAGAAGCTTTCCGTGAATCGTCGCTCGCAGACCCGTGGTCCGTGGAGCGTGCGGCGAACGCGGCTTTTTGCGGACGCCGATCGCGGCCGCAAGTGGGGGACGAATATGCCCCCTCGCTGCCGCTGCTGCTTTTTGCCCCACTTTTCTTTTCTTCCACGATGACGGCCGGCAAAAGGCTCTCTGCGGGGAGCGAGCGACCACCTCAGCTGTCCCTCTCTGCGACGTCACCGTGCTGCCGTGGCTCCTTGCTATCTCTCTCACGTCCACTTTTCCGAGGTCCTCCATAGATCTGCTTGCTTTTGCATAGATCTGCTTGCTTTTGCGTGATGCATTTGCTAACCTCGTACTCACTTCCTCCGAGTCAATGTTAGTTCCCATGATAGTCGTTCTCTCTGATCCTCAGAGTACTATGACCGTATGGAGAGTCTAACAAGCCATCTTCCGAGTAGGAATCTTAGCCACTAACCATGTTGGTCTACCAAACATTAAATGGGCTAAAACTTCGACACAATCACACAACGTAGCAACTCATTCCCCTAAAAAAAGACGTTACAACTCATAGGTAAATTTATATGGAGTGGGTAATTACTATCACAAATACTACATCTGTTCTATAAAATAAATAGTATATATATTTAAAAAAAAAAGATCAGACAATGTAAACATTGATAAAGTTTTTAGAAGAAAAAAAACTATCAACATCTACCACGGCAAATCAATGTCATTAGATACACGCATTTTCATATTATATCCATATAGTATCATAGTTCTCAAAACATTTTTCTATAATTTTGGTCAAACTCTACATCGTTTGACTTTATAAAAAATATATGTCTTATTTTACGGAACGGGTAGTACAAAAAATGGGTAAAAGGTGAAAATTCATTGTAACGATTTCCCAATTCTAGTCTTCCCATTACATTTACAGCTAGCGCGCGTTGTTGCGCTCGGTGCTAGTGCTACAAGGCTCCTTCGCTTGGTTGCATGTGTCTATATATATTTCATGTGATATATATGTCGTTTATTGCACGTATACAATTGTTTATTGTTAGTTCAGTTTAGAATTTTTTCTGCTGAAATTCATATTAGTTTGCCCTCGATTGCTTGAGGTGATCGCATGTACTTAGTTTGATGATACTGAAAATCAATACTTCTAAATCCCGTTTTCTTTGATGTGTTAGTCCAAGCATGCTTTGCACGTGCACAATCGCTGATTGAAAGACAACGCTTTCCTTTTCGGGGAGAAAAAACAGCGCAGTTCTAGTAGTAGTTTGCAAGGTGATGAGTATGAGTCTCCTTTTTCTAAACAAGCGAGTCTGTCAACCAACATTCCCATGAGAGGCACGTTTGCCCAACGTTTGCAATGATAGCGTCCACACATCAGAATGGAGTGCCAGTTTGGATCTGCCTGTACGACGGTACGTGCAGCTCTTTCCTTGTTCCGACTTTGGAGGTCGATTCTTTGTCACTCATACGTGATACGTCTCCTGATTCTTACGGGAAAGGAATAAAAATGGGCACGTTACGATACTGCAGAAGAACAGGGAACTGCGCTGCGCATGTTTAGAAACTTGAAGCAGACCAAAGGCGTGCAAACTCTGCTCTCATTCATGAGACGGCACGGGGCAATGAGATACAGAACATCCCCTTAAAAACAAGAGATACAGAATTCAGGATTGCAATAGCCAAGACGAGAAGACGTATACCAGCACTGCATGTCTAGATGAGATAAAGAAAAAGATGGACAGCAGCAGCAAATACACAAGAGCAACACAAACGTGGGGAACATGTAGATTCTGGTAAGTGTAGGTTCTTCTTATGAGTGGTCCTGATCCTCTACGGCTTCCGGCACCTGCGGCGACACCTCTTCCTTGGTGGCCGCTGGTTCCTCCGTGTTCTTGGCCGAGGTGGCAGGCTTGAGCAAGTTGTCGTAGCTGCCCGTCTCCTTGAACAGCTGCCAGAAATGGTGCTGGCAGTATAGGATCCCGTTGAGGGCAGCGTAGGAGGCGGTCGTCAGGAGGCAGCCGCCGTGAGCGCACTTGAAGCAGGTCTTGTGGTAGGGCTCGCCCTCTAAGGTCATCTACAGAGGAATTGGGATTACCAGACAGGCTTTCTCATCTCGAAAACAAGGGAAATAGAATACATGTGTAGTCTGTCGTGTCCAAACATAAAAGTGGGTAATTATCAACAAGGACTGAAATGATGCATACAGACATGCATGTGCATTCTGTTGCTACCTGATTTTGTCAGTCAAAAGTTGAGATGCTTGATCTTTGGAGAAAGGGGAATTTTTTACCTTCTCCAGTGGGTACACAGTTTTCTTGCAGGCAGAACACTTGTCCTGAGTTCCACAGAACACAGAAGATAACTTGTTTGGGACCTTAGACTGTACAAAATAACAAAAAACGATTTATGAGCTGCAATCTGTGACAAATTCGGAAAGCATGATATTGCTGATTCTACTGCATGAAATATATTAAATCAATACGTAGCAAGGATAACTCATCAGGCAACAATATACATTCTGGGCATCGCAATGCCTAATTTTCATAATCTTTTCACAACAAATATAAGTGTGGCCCACAGAATGGCTAGCTAGGGAAGAACTCCAATTCACATTGATTGGCTTGAGGTGTGGTTGCTATCATTACCGTTGATTATTTGTGAACGCGTTTTGATGATTGCATGGCGAATCTGGTATGCACGTAATGAAGTCACCCATGACAAACCATTGCCGGCAATTGAAGGTTCAAGACGCTTCATTTGCAGTTATATGCAGACCCTAGAGAATATTCAATATCAAACCCCGGAGGAGATGATTAAGGGGAAACAGTGTGTTGATGTTGCCCCAACAACAAGATCGTCATCACGAGCAAAAGAGCAAACATTGATGGTTTGGTCTAGGCCACCACTTGGCACTGTCAAGCTTAATATTGATGGAGCTTATATGGAACAATCTGGTATTGCTGGAGCTGGTATGATTCTGAGGCGTGATGATGGTAGCATTGTCTTCTCGGCTTGTCGTGCGTTGCGTTTCTGCTCCTCGGCGCTAGAGTCTGAGTTGGCCGCTTGTTTGGAGGGGGTCACAAGGGCTTTGGAGGCGTCTAGTGAAGATATGATCATTGAGACGGACTGCCTTGAGCTAGTCCGCTTGGCCAAGAGTGGCAGTAAGGACTACTCAAGTTTGGGACATTGGGTCGATGACTTGCGGAGCATTCTTAATTCTCCAAGGATTTTGGGGGTTAATAAGATTCATAGGGATCAGAATGTTGTAAGTCACGAGTTAGCAAGACTGGGTATGTTACAGGATAGTACCAATGTTTGGTTAGATTCGGCTCCTGAGTTTCTTTTGAGTCGTATCCTTCGGGATTGTAATGACACTTTTATCTAATTAATACAATCCCGTTGACCCCGCAAAAAAAAAACTATGCAGAGTTGATCAAATAAAAAAGATGGCGAGAACGTTGTACCTGCTCATTGTTTGCCTTCGCACCTGAAAATAACAAGAGTAAGTATACTGTGATGAGATTCCAGTTGTGATTGCAAAACGATAGTGGGAAGAGCAATGCAGGAAAAACTTACATGTGGGGAAGTTTTTGTTGAAGGTGCCTGTTTCCTTGAAAAGCTGCTCAAAATGAGTCTTGCAGTAAAGAACTCCATCCATGGAGGAGTAGTTGCACATCTATAAATTCAGATCATAGAGCAAATGGGTGTGAGAAACTGATGTGTCTGAGTGCAAACGTCAACAGGAGGGCATTACCGAAAGGGTGCCTTTGCAATGGCTGCATTTGAAGCAAGACTTGTGGTAGGGGATGCTATCAGCCGTAAGGAGGTCAATGAAATGAACAGTCTTGTCACAAGCCTTGCACTTGTCCTGTGTGCCAGAGAATGTCATCTTGATATTGGGGTAAAACCTAGCAAAATATGCCACTCAGTTGCTATTAAGAGTTGTCTGGCGCAAGCCTTCTAATGCTATCAAGATCACTTGTCTCCGGCTCTCGATCTGCAACCAAATAGAAGCAGATGAAAGCCAAAGAGGGTGGAATCAAGACGCACACGAAAGCTTTAAATGCAATGCCTGAAACTGGATTTGGAAGAGGCAGACGGTTCGGGAGACAAGAAAAGGCTAGACTCCAGAACCAAGCCAGAGGAAAAGGTCAGAGATGTAAATAGATATGCCACGTCATAATGCTAAGTTTGGAGATTACTCCTTTGCATGGTTCTAAAATTTGTGGTTATTCTCCAATACAAAGTGGTCAGCTATATTTAGCGTCTAATGATAACTAATAACTAACAATAGTCTTAGACATCTGCAGAAGTATCACGGAATTAAAAGGCGGTGTTATCTGTCAGTCAAGCTTTTCTTGGAGGAAGAAATTGATAGATGATCAATCTATTCTTAGTGCACCCAAAAAGACCCATGTGCATTCTTTATACACTCAGAAAATAAATGCTCATTTACAACATATATGATGAATATTAAATAACATATACTTCAATATACAATGAATAAAAGCAAAGACATTGTTTGGCCTTGAAGTGTGACCTTGAACACGAGCAGCTTTTCACAAACAACGAAAGGACAAAACGAGAAGCTTATATAACAAATTTAAGGCAAAAGAACAAAAATAGCTCCTGGAATGATCTAAAGCAGTTAAATTGCTTGTAACTATAGTAGTCTATGAACTGGGAAACAGGAGAAACAATGTTGAAACGCGACCGCGTAGAAAATTCACACTATGTACCTACTTTTGATCTCTCACCTGGCATGGAATCCCTCTTTCCTCAGAGCCAGAAGCCCGGCAATCAGGTTTACCTTTAATCTAACTTCAGTCCAAGAATTTGTTCTGCAAAAGAGTGACCTATTAGTCCTGGTTCAGTGCAAAGTAACATTATGATGATTGATGGATGTGCAGGAAAACTACCTGACAATTTGTCAGTCTTTATCTCTATCTCCCAACAGGGGATGCCAATGTGAAGGGTATTCGGATTTCCCACAACAATTTTGAATAATCAAAAGCTTGGGATCTTTTTGCCATTCCAAGTTTGAAAAATGGTATGGTTCATATCAAAAGATTTGCTGTTTGTACATTTCAAAATGGGGTGACAACAACTCAACATGTGAACAAAAGTAGGCTACAGCAGTGTACAATTGCCCAAAAGGCAGAAACACAAAATGAAGCAGTACAAGAGGTTTGCGCTAGTCCATATCTAAGAAGACACTTCAAGTATCCCATTCTTCAGCAAGGTGGTTGTATTGTACTATTGTGGATGCCAGTTATAAATAATGATAGGCTCCAGTGTATGATGCTCTAGTAAGCAGACACTTCAATCTGAACTATGTATTCCAACAAAATTTACTTCCTGAGTAATCTCAAGACATCACCAACGAGCTGCAGGAAAGTATCAGGTCTTGATCAATCTTAAGACATCACCAACAAGATGCAGGGATCCAGTAACCAAGACCTGATTCAGTGTACAAACAAATGTATAAGCTTCGAGTAGGAAAGCAGTTGCAACTTGCAAGAGAAGAAATATAATTAACATAACAAATATTCTTATTCATGGAATAGCATAACAGAACAAACATATAGCAAACCATTTCATTGGTCAAATTGAGGATCAAAAAATACTTGGGGGCTTATAAATTTGGAAGGACAGAGTATATGGCAAAAATACTGACGACTACGTAGAAGCACAAATGATGGACAGTAAAACGTACGTAATAGTGGATCCTACAATGCCCACAGGAGGATAGCAAGTTATGGGTGGCAGGATGGGTGAAATATTCCAGTCATCACATGATATGTAGTACTGTTATGAAGCATTTCAGAGACATTACTGAAAAAATATCCAAAATTTTCACCTGGCATGAAGTAGATTGGTTTTCTCGAGAAGTTTCCCTTAGCCACTTAATTGCCGATGGAAGGGATTCAAAAACTAAACTAGTCCCGCTTGAGCTTGGGCAATTTAGACCTGCATCAATCCCATTTGAGTGCATCAATCATTTTCAACTCAATTAGTCATGTTGACAGTACAACTCAGAACTAACTGTGATGAATTGTAGAATACCTTTCTCTCCATGAAGTAGGTTTTCCCAAACCGTTTGGAGCGACAATTGCCATGACAAATCAATTTGCTCTCGTCCTAAAGGTGGTGATGCATGGGAACCAAGCTTGGTATACTGCGATTGGTTTGGCACAAATAAGGCCTGATCAAAGTGGAGGCCTGGGCAGAATAACTGATCATTACAAAAAAGCAATGAAAGGATCCATTTAACATACGACACAAATATTCAAATGTATTATTGATTTTGATTTTTTTATAAAATTATGCCAGAGACTTCAGAGTCCTCAACTTCATGCTGATTCATTCAACCATTCAAGCCAAAACAAAATACATAACACAAAAATGAACAATTTTATCTTTGATGTGAAATGCAGGCACTCTGCCCATTTAATTAATTCCGAGAGAGCAAATACAAGGCCGTCTACAAAAGCCGTAGGTAAAAGAATTGTTCTAGTAGAAGCGGACAAAGCAAACAATTGTTTTAGTAGATATTAGTTTCCTCCAAACATGATAAGTAAATACAAAACGAAATCATTGCAATATTGCATTGTTCAAGATCGTCATCAACACACCAACAGAGAATTCAACTGGCATACCTTTTTTAGCACATGTATCTAGAAGACGTGGAAGCAATCTCTGAGGATCTCTTACAGACATGCAATTGAAAAGGAGAATCTGGAAGCATCAAGAGAATGTTGACTAAGAGACAGAGACAATTTAATTTGGGAAAATTTGCTACAGGACACTGTTATTTTTTACGTTTGCTAAAACACACTGTTTAATTGTGGCTTTGCCAAGTACCATTAAAATTTTGTGTCACATTTGCTAGAACACACCGCACTGTCCAAAAAGGAAAGTTTCACCATTTTTTTGGATAGCCATTCTATGACCGGTTTTGAACAACTTTTCCATTTTGGGTCATACGGTGTGTTCTGGCAAAGCCACAATTGAGCAGTGTGTTTTGGCAAACGCAAGAAAATAACGGTGTCCTGTAGCAAATTTTCTCATTTAATTTAATCCAAAAGCTTCCACAGCATGGCATAACATACCTTCTTAGAATTGCTGCTACTATGAGGCTGCTCCAAAGGACCTGGTTGTGTTATATCCTTCTCTGTAACATGGGTAAACCACTTTGCGCATATTTCCATACTTTCTGGGCTATGTGCCCCATCCAAATAGAAAACTAGGGGGCAACTGGTATCCTTATATTCTGAGTTCACTTGTGGATCTGGGACAATCTGTCCTCTGCCTTGCAGACAAGCAATTGATAGCCCTTTGATGAACTGATCTGGCAAGGTACCCTGCAATCCATAGTAAAATTATAACTGATCCTAACTTTCCTTTTTGTGGAAATAGATAGTAGTACAAGCCAGTTTGGAGTACTTACATGATCTTTGACATGTATTCTGTCCAAATGTCCTTGCCTCTCAAGCCAGGTATTAGCCAATGCAACTGCAAGGCCTGCATTCATGTATTGGTGCTCACCATGCAGTCCAAGAGGTTGATCTTCTAATTGTCGTGGGTCCAAAGGTGGGACTACTCGGATAGAAACCTTTAATAAATTAAGTTTCATAAATTAAAAACTGGACCAAACTGTAGTCAAGTTCATTGACACCAGTGTGCAAGGCAGAGTGGCGACCAAAAAAAGTACAGCACGGAGTATAACATACACCCAATTCAGAAGCTCTCTGCTTCAGTACAGACATTGCCTCCTCTGGTTGTGGAACTGTATAGGCTGGAACTCCTTCCTGTGTTAACCAAAAAAGCCAGAAGGGAACAAAACAACAGTCAAATTTGGTTACAGCTGTTGTCAGCTGAATGAGAAAGAAGCAAAGAAAACAAGGTACACTTTTCTAACAAATATTTTGAAGAAAAAAATTGGTCGAAAGAAACCTTCAATATTCCAGCCTTCTCCCTGGAAATTTCTCCAAGTGTATATCCTGCACATGGACCACAACAAAGCATAGGCAGCATGCATGAAACAAGTTCACATGGATTCTATGGTATTTCTTCTTTCAGTTTCAAGACTAACCAAGAATTTCCATGTGATCATATCCAAGGGAAGATATCCCACAAACTACAGGTGCTTTCACCTGCAAATTTTTCAATTTTCACATGTCATACTCCTCAGTCTTTTGAAGTCAAGATGTTGGCGATGAACTCAGAGAGGTAAATTGGAAGAGATAAGTTCAGAATGCACCCCAAACAGATTCCAAATAGCTTACAGATTAAGTAGATAGCTAGATGAATGAACTACAGTACAGTCACTCTACCATAGGTTGCACCTGTCATCACAGCCCAGCCTTTATGCCACTAAAGTTTTACTTAGTATTCAAATCAGAGCGTCAAGATGACATTGTTGTCTTAAAAAATATGACACTGTAAAAATAAGGGTCAAGATGACATATTTATGTTAAAGGACAACTTGTGCTGGTGCATGAGCTTACTTTTGGGTTGGCAATTATGTCATACAAGCACTTCCATAGAAATGTGAATTATTTGAATACAAAATGGTAATAGAAATGTCACACACCACATTCGTTGCATCGTATTTCCCTCCCAAACCGACTTCGAGCACAGCTACATCCACCTGCTTAAACACAGAAAATGAGTAGGTTCTATAAAAGCATCACATATGCAGCTCTGAAAATTGAGAAGTACACCACATGCTCATCTAACAAACAATAATGATGCTTCTAACTAAACTTACCCACCCTTTCATAGTTCAAATTACTATTCATATAACACATCTGCTAGTAGTATAGGCTGCGGACAATTCGAGTGAAGCTGATAATAAATTTACTATGGAGATGGGCAGTGGCAGCCTTTTAGATTCAATGAAGCTAAGTACCTTCTTTCATAAAGGTACAGATTTATCTGATATAGAACGAGCGCATGTCCACAGTATCTACTTTTTAGATGTGTGAAAGTCCTCAAAATCAACACACAAGAAAAAACTTAGACAGTGAAAAATTGTCGATAGTAAGTATTCACAGAGTATTAACCTGCTCATCGGAAAAAATCTTGAATGCTAACAGGGCAAGGAACCTAAAGTAGGCTGGCATTGGAATATCATTGCCAGTCTTGACCTGGAAGGTAAACAAAATTCACCACATTAATGGGTGTTTTAGGGATGTCATTAAGTACATACCACATAGAAAGAAATAATTAAAATTCCAGTAGTATTTATTTCAGTCTCACGTCAGTGATCCAGCCGCAATGGCACCATATATGAAACAAAAGTACAAAACAGGTGGTATTTACCTTCAATTTGTTCCAACACCACCAGAAATACCTAATAAACTTTTCTTCTGAAATGTCCAGCCTATAATCTCACCACAAAGAAAAGACAATAGGTAAGCACAGCGGTGCATAGTGATAGGACGAATTAAATAAGTTCAAGAAACTCAACAAATAGAAATCTCCTCAAGTATAAAATAAGGTAACATACCATTATGAGAAACAAATAAATAACTTCGCTCAAGAATAAATAAATAAACAAATGTAGCAGCGCAGCAAAGAGAAAAGTACCCATCAAGCCGAAACCGCTCACGAACATCAATCAAGTGCGGAGAAGTGAACAGTCCAGTGCGGAAACCACATGACCGGAGGATTGACTCAGCAAATGTGCATGTTGAACCCTAACATATAGAAAAGGCCAAAGATGTCAACACCAGATCAATTCTTCTTTGCAAGAATATCACAAAGGATTGACTCAGAAAATGCGCACAAGAACAATCAGAAAGTGTTTTGGTCTGTTTACATTGGTCAGATATCGCTAAGTCATAAAGACATAAACTATTATCAGAAACAACTAAAAGCGCGATACACATTCCAAAAATTACAAGCTCTATACTTCAATAATAATCAAGGCCTCAGGAAAAAAGCTACTATTTCACCAAGTAAGGAAGTTTCTAAAGTAAACCGATTGATGCTAGCTCGTATCACTCCCCATTTCTCGCCAAACGAACACACGGCAATCCAATGTTTCATGTGGAAATGAAGTTGAGATGCAAACAACGGCTAAGTTTGCTCACTCCTGAGTCCATGTTATGATTATCACTGAGCTTGGTAGCCGACAAATATGTTACTGAAACCGCACGCCTAACCCATCCAAATCAGTTCAGATTGGTGTAATGCAGCACTGCTCTCCCTGAGACAGCGCCCAGCTGCACACTCACCTTCCCTTTGGTACCCGCGACATGAACCACCTTCAGCCGCGCGATTGGTTCCTCCAGCTCTAGTATCTGGCAGAACAACCAAACCCCAATCAGGAACAACTAAGCAAACCACAGACCAGTCGAACAGGCACCGCGTGACAGGAACACCACCTGCAGGTACTTGGCCATGAGGTCCCACTGGTTGCCGCGGTTGCCCGTGTCCGCGCGCACCTTCTGCTTGATCAGCGACGACAGGCACCGGAGCACCTCCTCGTACTCCGCCGACCCCGTCGCCACACCTGCGCCCACCCACCCACGCACCGCCGCATCATTCATTACATCCAGACGCTGCCGAGAGAAGGTACCGGTTTCGGTTTCGGTCCGGTCCGCGAGCTTACCTGGCTGTGCGGCGCCGGCCATGGCGCGGGGGAGGATGAGGGGGGGCGGGCGGACGGGGCTGGGGGCGAGCGGGTGGGGCGGCGGGGAGCGGAGGGAGAAGAGGCGGCGGAGGTGGGCGAGGCGAGGGGGCGGCATGGCGAGGGAGGAGGAGGAGGCGGGTGCTAGTGGTTTGGTGGCGGTGGCCGGAGAGGAAGAGGGAGAGCGCTTGGGTGGTGCGGGTCGTGGGCTGGCGCCGCCGCTCGCGCGCATCGCTCGCTCGCTCACCAATCGTGTGATGTGGAGCGCTCAGCTTGTTTTATCGTTGGGTTCTAGCCGTATGCGGGGAAGACGGGCCTCATGTCTCTGTTTTATTGGGCTTCAGGGCAGATTATCCCGTTTGTACTCCTAGTTTGGAGCGTTTCGCCGCTAGCGACGGCAGCTTGGCCCAATAAATGTTCAAGCGGCAATGGTTTGTTCAAAAATAAAGTTGAGCATTTTTTTACCCCTCAAAGAAAAAGTTGAGCAATTTTTTCCTTTGTAGAATGTGAGACAACCCTCTGCCCCGAGTGGAGGTCAGTCCCGATCGACCATGGTAGCAAATTCTTATTTACAATATATTTTGTTTGCAAGATTATCACAACATTTCTACTTGTGACGCCTAAAAGAAATCACCGCACATATGCAGCATAGGTACCAACACTTCCAACAAACGAATAAAACACATTCAACATGAATGCACCATTTGCAACAGATATATAAAGTTAACACGTCATTGTCGCACCAGGGATTGCATCAACACTTCAACACACACCTATTCATGAATTACATATGCAATATTGAAAAATCACAAATAACCGCTAGTCGATTTCGATTGACAACCTCGTTAGTGAAAACTTTGGAACTGCATCTATCGGCCATGAACACTAAGCATAATATGCATGTTGAAAAAATTAGTGTATGGAAAGACAACAAACCATTCTACATTTGTAAGACAAACGATCAAGCCTCTCGAAGATTTGTTTGGAGGAAAAAGTTTGTTCGTCCAAGTATAAGTTGGACCGCTATAGCCCAATAAATATACCAAACTAATTAACATAGGAGTTAAAAGCACACATACGGTACTTATTTACAATACTAGGAGTAGTATCCATGTCACACATGATATCATTCAGATTATAGAAACAAACTACTGGCTGGCCTAAATTATCATTAACAAAATTGGAAACATGATCTCAAATCCTCCTAGTGTGGCACAAAATCCATATTAGTAATTTTATTTAGAACCACAACTTAGATCAAATAGCGGTACATGCCCTCATAAGGAACAGAGGGACACGATGGCTGCAATTAGTAAGTAGACTAATGGATATTAATTTATGAACGCAGTCGGAGGTCTTCGTGTGAAGCTTACAACATCCATAAATTCACGGTTAAATCTTTATATTTGGACTACATGAATGACCACACGTTGAAAATGTATTTGAAAAATCAAAGTGCCACTAAAGATAAGAATTTTTATGTGGTTTTTTTTACATCAAAGAGTGATTCTGTTGGGAAAACTAGGCACAACGGTTAACCCCTTAATTTAGAGATTAGCATAATATTAGTGTTGACTGAAAATACGCAGCGGAATCAAAGTAAACTTCAGCCACTTGTGTTCTAACTCAAGGATCTTTGCTCGTGCCGGAAGGAAACATATGCATCACCATATATGGAGGAACTAGTTGATACCCCGCGCGTTGCTGCGGGAGTTTATAACTAAAATTTTGACTATCGATCAAAAGTTCTAAACGAATCATTGAAAGGATTGTGGTTTCTTTGGGAAGGACCATTTACTGGACTGTATTGTGAATCAACATGTCTTGATCCTCTAGTACAGGTAATGCTAATTCCTTATGCAGGAGCATATGCTGGAGTGTATTGTATATCGGTAAGAACATGGACAAAAAGCGTCAGCCAAAAAAATCATAATAGAAATACTACTTTTGCATGGAGTGTAGTGGTTTACTTTTCTGGGGCTATATATGATGCATGGTGCGGCAAATGGTACATATGTACATTAAATTAGATAACCAGGGTTTAAACTTGCATATGTCTTCAACTATGCCTGCATCGTTAACATCAATGCTAAATCTTACCTATAGTATACACATAAAAAGTTAATAGTTAGAACAGGTAAGAGGTTGACCTGATTGAGTAACCGCAAATTTGTCAACATTATCAGAAAGCATAACGTGCACCTTAGAAGTTCTTCTATAATTGATTTTTTTGGCCCCTTTTAACTTCTAAATATCACATGAAGCAATTCAAGATTAATTATACTAGTGTCGCTGTGGCGTGGACCAAAGTCCTTACGAAACCTTTCTCGTCACAGCAGAGGAGGTCCACGCGGTAACAAAATACCAGGTTTACCAGTGATCTGGACGGCTCATTTTCAAGATCCAGCGGCCTATAATTCTTACAGTTGGAGTGGTCTCATCACGCTGGGTAACCACCAAGCTTATAGCTTAGACTAATTTGAGCAATATGCATTACTGATATGATGTTTAGCTAAAGGAACTATATAACTAAAAGACGCGTGAGCTATTATCCCTTAGGCTCAGAGCCTTCACAATGCACACGGTACAAAATTCAAATGAAAGCCATAATTATAAATACTGGGGGAAAAGGTATAGTAGGTGAAATTTTAATACTGTCAACGTCAATTTCATGCCTATAGTTGCTCCATTATCTTAGTCTTCAGTGTAATATCTGCTAAGTCGATCTTAATCCTGCAAAACATTATATTAGATGAGTAGTTAGAGCAACTCTAGTAGACCCCCCATTCGCGCGACCTGCAAATCGCGGATGGGGGTCGGGATGGAGTGTGTTTGCAGGTTAGTGTGCAGAACAGAAACCGTATCGCAAACCGCAAAATTTAAAAAAATCATACGCGCCACAATTTCTTGCAAAAGCTTCGCATGATCAATACTTCAACAGTTTATACATCCGCATACATTTGACGCCAACCGCATGTCCGCTACCAAAAATTGCTCCATCACCGAAGATGATAGAGGCGGAGGCGGAACCCTAGCTACCCTACATACCCGTTGGTGGCGGCGGCGTTGTCGACGGCGGCCTAGAGCTCGTTGGAGGAGGAGATGGCGCCGACGAGGATCTCTTGCAGCTCAGCCTCCCTCTTCCACCTCGCCGCCCGTTCGGCTTCACGGCGGCTGCTCTCCTCGATCAGCTTGAGGATGCGGGGGAACGCCTCCTCGGCGACGTAGTCCTCGAGCCCAATCCTCGCCCCCGCTGGACGCGACGGAGGAGTGGGCGTGTCAATCTCCATCGCCGCGTGGGACACGCGTGAGGAGGATGCGCCCGGAGCCGGCGAGGAGCTCGACGCCCCCGCGTCATAGCGGGAGCGGGGCGACGGCGTCGGCGCCGATGTGGGAGATCCGGGGAGGGGGCGGCCTTGGTTTGCATGCGCCTCCCACCGGTTGAACTTTGGCGGCGGCCGGAGTTCGTAGTTGGTCCACCGCCTGGACCCGCGGAGGCGCGCGGTGATGACCCACAAGTATAGGGGGTGTATCGTAGTACTTTCGATAAATAAGAGTGTCGAACCCAACGAGGAGGTGTTGACAAGTGGTTTTGATCAAGGATTCACTGTAAATACTAGCAAATGGGTTTTCAGGGGTATTTGGTAATGCAAGTAAATAAAGTACGAGTAAATAAAAGACAATAATAGTAATTGCTGCAAGTGGCCCAATCCTTTCTAGAGCAAAGGACAAGCCGGTTGTGTAACTTATGATTACCATACGTTCCTGAGGACACTCGGGAGTTTCTGTCGAGAGCTTTCACTTCATGCTACTAAGTAATCTTCATTGGTTTGATAAGTGTTATGGGGGTGAACCTGTGCTAGCGTACTACCCTTACTAGGACTAATACACACTTGTGATTATACCCCCTGCAAGCATCCGCAAATACAAGAAAGTAATTAAGATAAATCTAACCACAGCCTTAAACTTTGAGATCCTATGCTCCCTGGTGCAATAGTTTCCTAACGGGGGTTTAGGTTTCTGTCGCTCCGGCAACCCCACAATTAGTAGCCAAATACACAATGCATTCCACTAGGCCCATAAATGGTGAAGTATCATGTAGTCGACGTTCACATGACACCACTAGTAGAATAACACCACAACATAAATATCAAACCATTAAATATTACTCAACATAGTTTCACTACTAACATCTCGACTTCTCCCATGTCCTCAAGAACTAAACGAACTACTCACAAGACATCATATGGATCATGACCAGAGGTGAAATAATGGTAAATAACAATCTGAACATAAACCTTAATTCAACGGTTCCACTCAATAGCATCAACTACAAAGGTAATCAACACCGGGAAAGTTTCCCCTAAGAATTTGACAAGATTCAACCCAAGATGTTACAGCGGGACGGCATGGTGATGGTGGAGAGGAAGGTGCTGACGATGATGATGATGATGATGATGGTGATGATGATCTCGATGAAGTCCAGCACGATGATGATGACGATGGCGACGATCTCCCCTCTCCGAGAAGGAATTTTCCCGACAGATTTCTGCCTGCCGGAGAGCTTTTCTCTCTCGGTGTTTTCCGCCCCGTAGAGGTGACGGTGTCTATCTCTGATCCCCCTTGACTTATGTTTTTGGGAACGACAATATACGCGAGGGGGCGATGGTAGTAGTGGGCCAGGGTGGCCTCACCATAGGGCGGCGCGGCCAGGGGTGGGCCCACGCCACCTGGTGGTGAGCCCACCCTGCTGCTCCTCTCGCCTCCTCCTTCTGGCTACTTTCGTCTTCTGATATTATATGAATTTCTAGGTATTTCTCCAGAATTGTTGATCTTCAGAAATATGGTGTCTTGATGGTCCCTTTTCCAGCAGAATCCTGACTCCGATAGCAAGTTCTCCAATGATCATCAAACATGTAAAAACAGAGGAAACAACATAAGTATCATCTCTAAATATGAAATATATCAATGAATAACAGTAAATTATGATACAAAATAGTGATGCAGAATGGACGTATCACCCCCCCCCCCAAGCTTAGACCTCGCTTGTCCCTAAGCGAAAACTGAACTCGGTAAACATGACCACAGGTTTATGGAGTGAAGTGTCGATAAACAAAATATGGACAAGAAGCATCACATTTACCAAGGCACAAGTTATAATAGACAGCAACTTCCCTTCATATAATATAGACTTTCAATAAGCAAAAGGAAATCACAAATAAAGATGCACAAGGTAAATCATGATTTATGATGGCAAACCTTTGTTCTTGGTCAGAGAACAATGTACAAACTACACTTATTTTCGAACGGAGCCTTTTATAACAGAGCTAATATAGCAAAAACCATATACTCAACGAAACAAACTCTTTACAATCATAGAAAGCTTTCAAAGATATGTTCCTTCAGATAAAAGGCATTGTACTAAACAAAGGAAAATAGTAAACATGATTGAACAGATCAACATATGGATGAATGAAACATAGCAACTCTAATGCTTGCTTGAGATAGAGGGAAATAGGTTGACTCAACATAAAAGTAAAAGATAGGCCATTCGCAGAGGGAAGCAGGGATTAAAGATGTGCTAGAGCTTTTCATTTGTAAAACAAAGGTAAAAGTTGTTTTGAGAGGTGGTTGCTTTTGTCAGCGACTGGCAACAGAGTTCTTGATATCTTCCATACTAAACAAGTGAGAGCGGTTCCGAGATGTTGATTAATTGGCACAATTGTGCTCTTTTATAGCTTGGCACTCCTCCCCACTTTTCCTTTCTCAAACCATGGCTAACTGATTCCATCGGGTGCCCACCAACTTTCACATACCATGGAGGAGTGCCTTTTTTGTCTTTTTCTTTTCTGCTTTTTTTAGATTACAATGGTTTGACCAGCTCCCTTGCAAAATTAATGACGAGCAGATGAAGCATGCAAGTCGAGGGGTACTCATTTTAGTATGGAAGATAACAAACCCAACCACTACGTCCTCGTGAGCTAAAAAAAGTGGCACAAAACGAGAAGTATTTGAAGGTTTTTGAAAGGTAGCACATGAAAATTTACTTAGAATGGCTTGAAATACCATGCATAGGAATTTATAGTGGACTCTTTGGAAGTAACTTGGTTTTAGGGATTGGATGCACGAGAAGTATTCCCTCTAAGTACAGGTTTTTGGCTAGCAAAGCTGGGTAGCAAGCATAAGAGGTGCATGAAACAAACAAACATACATGTGATAGGAACAATCATGCAAACTTCCTTGAAAGTACAAACGATCTTAACTTAAGAATACTATTGCTTATGAGCCAATCATGAAGGAAAGCTGAAATGATGTATCTACTAACACTTTCTTCTTTTTCTACTCAAACCTCAAGGTAACGTTGCTACCGACCAAGCTAAGTTTGCCAAAACCAACTAGATTTACTCATGCTCCCAAAGTGATACCAATACTAATCAACAAGGCTAATCATATAAGAAAGATAGCAAACTAAAATAAAGTGCATGAAAAGTAAATGATAAAACTTCTCATTAATATTTCTCAACCGCAACTCACACCAAGGGATACATAGATAACCAACTAAAGGAGGATACTTCCATACTGCAAACTATTCTATAAGATAACTTCTCTATTTATGATATGACTCTACTTGAAAAGTAAATGGGTAAAAGATAATGATGTGATACCGCGACACTCCCCCAAGCTTGGAACAAACCAAGGGGATGCCTATACCAATGACGAATTACTCCTTCGGCGTTGGTGGCGAGTTTTTAATAAGCTTCTCAATAAGTTCCTTCAACTCATCAATCTTGTAGGTGAGATTATGAATCATATCCGAATTGTGCTCAATCCGGCTCATGAACATGTCGGTCTGCGAATCCCAACTCTTGGAGTTATTTCCCCAACCTTCTTCACTTTTTGAACTCTCTTTCTCTGCATGGTTAGAATGATCTATATCTCAACTAGAGGGTAATTTTGCTTTAGGCACCCTTTGGAATTGATGTTCATGTATGAGAGTATGGAAGGGGTTGTTGCCTGAAGAAGATGTCCTTGGAGCTAAGGAGTGACGTGGAACACCTCCTCCAGTTCTTATACGCGCACTCTTCTTGAACTTGTCATGACTTATCACCACCCCAATGCTTGCAATCATGGTGCTTGGGCATGAACTTTGGTCTTCTTCCATCTCTTCTTCCTCGGCTTCACTTTCAACTTCTTCCTTCAGCTGGAGGTCTTGGTGATCATCTTCTGGAGGCATCTTCTCCTTATCATTACTTGCGGAGGCCATTATGCCTCTAAAAGTGAGAACAACTCCTGACAAAAATAGATCGAAACAAAAACACGACGAGAACACGATATACAGACCTCGGGCAATCCGGGGGTTATATAGGCAAAAATTAAACATTGAAACGAAGTCACAGGAGGAAACCGGGACGGAAACGAGTTCCGGGGTGGTCTCACCACAGGGTGGCGCGGCCAGGAGGGGGCCCGCGCCACCAGGTGGTGAGGAGCCACCGGACTCCGTTTCCTACCCGTTTTTGTCTCGTGATTTTTAATATTTAATAAAAACAACAAAAATATAAATAGAAGAACTTATCGTGAACCTTTTCTGACTAGAACTGTTACCTATTCAGAAACTGACTCTACAGTTTCCTGCATATGTTCTTTGATGAATTCTTCCGGAGTAATCATTTGAATAACATCGACATCTTCATTATAAGAATCTCCAGCAATATAATGTTTGAGTCTTTGCCCATTCACCACTTGCGTAGTGTTATCTTTAAGTGAAGCAATCTTTATCGCACCTGAACGATACACCTCTTCAATAACAAAGGGTCCTTCCCATTTTGAGAGTAATTTTCCTGCAAAAAATCTGAGACGAGACCTATAGAAAAGAACTTTCTCACCAACATGAAATTCTCTCTTAAGAATTCTCCTATCATGCCATTGCTTGAATTTTTCTTTGAAAAGTCTGGCATTCTCATAAGCTTCGTTTCTCCACTCATCTAAAGAACTCAAATCAAGCAACATTTTCTTACCGGCTAGTTTAAAATCCCTATTAAGCTCTCTCACTGCCCAAAAAGCTTTGTGTTCTAATTCTAAAGGCAAGTGACACGCTTTTCTGTAAACCATTTTATAAGGAGACTTGCCCATGGGGTTCTTATAAGCAGTTCTATAAGCCCATAAAGCATCATTCAACTTGCTAGCCCAATTTTTCCTAGATCTATTAACAGTCTTCTGCAAGATAGACTTGATCTCTCTATTCGATAGCTCTACTTGCCCACTAGTTTGGGGATGATAAGCAGAAGCAATTCTATGATTAACGTCATATCTAGCAAGAGTTTTTCTAAAACCGCCATGAATAAAATGAGAACCTCCGTCAGTCATAAGATATCTAGGCACACCAAACCTAGGAAAAATAACATCCTTAAGCATTTTTAACGAGGTCTCACCATCGGTACTCTTCGTAGGTATAGCTTCTACCCACTTAGTAACATAATCAACAACAACAAGTATACGAGTATAACCTTCTGAAGGAGGAAAAGGACCCATAAAGTCAAATCCCCAACAATCAAATGGTTCAATAACAAGAGAATAACTCATAGGCATTTAATTATGTCTAGAAATATTACCAACTCTTTGGCATTCATCACAAGATAAAACAAACTTTCTAGCATCTTTAAAAAGGGTTGGCCAATAAAAACCTAATTGTAGAACCTTTTGTGCAGTTCTATCTCCAGCATGATGTCCTCCATAAGCACAACCATGGCATTTTCTCAATATCTCTTGTTGTTCATACTCTGGAACACATCTTCGCATAATACCATCAACTCCTTTATATAAGTGTGGGTCATCCCAAAAATAATGCCTCAAGTCATAAAAGAATTTCCTTCTTTGCTGAGCTGTAAAGGTTGGAGGCAAATACTTGGAAACAATACAGTTAGCATAATCAGCATACCAAGGATTCTCTCGCGTAGTTACCTTTATTGAAGCCAACTGTTCATTTAGAAAACTATCATTAATAGGAATAGGATCAAAAGAAATGTTTTCCAACCTAGACAAATTATCAGCAACAGGATTTTCAGCACCTTTCCTATCTACAATATGCAAATCAAACTCTTGTAAAAGCAACACCCATCTGATAAGCCTAGGATTAGTATCCTTCTTTGACATAAGATATCTAATAGCAGCGTGATCAGTATGAATAGTAACTTTTGAATCTATGATATAAGGTCTAAACTTATCACATGCAAAAATAACAGCAAGAAACTCTTTCTCAGTGGTAGCATAATTCTTCTGAGCAGCATCAAGATTCTTACTAGCATAATGAATAACATTCAACTTCTTATCTACGCGCTATCCAAGAACAGCACCCACAGCAAAATCACTAGCATCACACATAATTTCAAAGGGTAATTTCCAATCAGGTGGTTGAACAATATGAGCAGTAGTTAAAGCCTTCTTAAGAGTTTCAAAAGCTTCCTTGAAATCATCATCAAAAACAAATGGTACATCCTTTTGAAGAAGATTAGTAAGAGGCTTTGAAATCTTAGAGAAATCTTTAATAAACCTCCTATAGAAACCAGCATGACCAAGAATACTACGAATACCTTTAACATCCCTGGGATAGGGCATTTTCTCAATTGCTTCAACCTTTGCCCTGTCAACTTTGATACCTCTTTCGGAGATTTTATGTCCAAGAACAATTCCTTCATTCACCATAAAGTGGCATTTCTCCCAATTAAGAACAAGATTAGTTTCTTCACATCTCTGCAAAACTTTATCAAGATTGTGCAAACAATTATCAAAAGAAGTTCCATAGACGGAGAAATCGTCCATGAATACCTCCACAATTTCTTCACAAAAACCATAAAAAATAGTAGACATGCATCTTTGAAAAGTAGCAGGAGCATTGCACAAACCAAAAGGCATACGTCTGTAAGCATAAGTTCCATAAGGACAAGTAAAAGTGGTTTTCTCTTGATCTTGCTTTTTAACAGCAATCTGAGAGAAACCAGAATAACCATCAAGAAAACAAAAATGAGTTTTCTTAGATAACCTCTCTAGCATTTGATCTATAAACGGTAAAGGATAATGATCTTTCTTAGTAACTTTGTTGACCTTTCTAAAATCAATGCACATCCTATAACCAACTACTACCCTTTGAGGAATAAGCTCGTTATTCTCATTAGGCACAATAGTAATACCTCCTTTCTTAGGAACACAATGAACATGACTAACCCATCTACTATCAGCAATAGGATAAATAATACCAGCATCTAGGAGCTTCAATACCTCATTTCTTACCACTTCCTTCATCTTAGGAATTAAGCGGCATTGATGTTCAACAACTGGCTTTGCATCTGGCTCCATGTTAATAGCATGCTGACATATAGTAGGAGAAATCCCTTTTAAATCATCACGAGTATATCCCATAGCTCCTCGGTGTTTCCTCAATGTTTCTAATAACCTTTCTTCTTCCTTTCCTGAAAGTTTAGAACTGATAATAACAGGATATATCTTCTTGTCATCAATATAAGCATATTTAAGATCATCAGGTAAAGGTTTTAAATCAAAAACAGGATCTTCCTTGGGTGGCAAAGTGGTACCAAAATCCTCCACAGGTAAATTGTGTTTAATCAACGCTGGTTGATGAAGAAGAATATCGTCAATCTCATCTCTTTTTTCCCTGAAGACCTCACTTGCATGGTCCTCCATAAATTGCTGCAAAGCATTATTAGGAGCAAGAGCAATAGAGGCAAGCTGTTCAACTCGAAAATCTTCATTAGGCAATTCATTTTCATAAGGAGCTTTAGTAAACTTAGAAAAATTAAACTCATAAGACTCTCCATCAAATTTAGTCAAAATTTTCTCCTTCTTACAATCTATAACAGCGCCACAAGTATTTAAAAAGGGTCTACCGAAAATAATAGGACAATTTTTACTAAGTTCTGTGCCAAGTATTAGAAAATCAGTAGGATATTTAGTCTTACCGCATAGAACTTCCACATCTCGAACAATACCAATTGGAGAGATAGTTGCTCTATTAGCAAGCTGAATAACCACATCGATTTCCTCCAGTTCACAAGGGGCAATTTCATGCATGATTTCTTTATAAAGCTCAAAAGGAATAGCACTTGAACTTGCACCAATATTGCATAAATCATAATAGCAATGATCACCAATCCTGACAGAAAGCACAGGAACACTTTTTTTCCTAGATCTACTAGGATGTGAAACAATGTTAGAAGCATCTTCACAAAAGACAATATGTTCATCTTTTACATTTTTAGTAACAAGATCCTTCACTATAGCTATAGGAGACTTAATGGTAATTTGCTCATCTTGTTCTATAGCTTTCTTTGCACTTTTCTTAAGCACACTAACTAAAGTAAAATGTTCCTTTACCTTAGCAGGGAAAGACATTTTCTCAAGATAAAGCTCAGGCAAAATGCGATCAACAGTACAAACTTCAGTAGTTCTAGCAGAAGCACAACTAATAGTATCTTTATAAGGCGCATGATACTTGTTCCAATCCTTCTTTGGAACATCAAGATACGAGGCAAAGGCCTTAAAACAGTTAGCAAATATTTGGGAATCAAGACCATAAATAGCACTAACATTACGAAAGTCATCGGTTCCCATAAAAGCTTTAATGCATTCATAATCATAATTTATACCTGACTTCCTACCTTTGTCGTTCTCCCATCCTTCAGTATTTTCTTGAATACGGTCAAGAAGATCCCATTTAGCTTCTTCTTTCATATGTGTAAATGATCCAGAGCAAGAAGCATCCAATAAATCCTTTTCATGAACAGTAAGCCTTGCATAAAAGTTATTAATAACAATATTCCTAGGGAGCTCATGAATGGGACATTTGAGCATTAGTGACTTTAATCTCCCCCACGCTTGGGCAATACTCTCTCCATCATGAGGCCAAAAGTTATATATCTGATTACGATCTTTATGAATCTCACTTGGAGGATAAAATTTGGAATAAAAGAGAGGTACAATTTCCTCCCAGCTAATAGATGGACCATCCTTGAGCAGCCTATACCATTCCGTAGCTCTGCCCTTCAGTGATAAAGAGAATAGCTTTCTATTAACCTGGCTTGATGAAATACCTGCACACTTGAACAACTCACATAATTCATGTATAAAGAGTAAATGATCACCCGGATGGACAGTTCCATCTCTTGAATAGCAGTTATTTATAATACGTTCAACAATTTTCATAGGTATTTTAAAATGATCTAATTGAGCAGGCGGTGGTTCATCTACCACCGTAGCAGAGGCAGTAGCATTCCCAAATAGGGAACCAAATGGAGAATTCTCCATAGCAAAATAATAATAAAAGACAGAAATAAAAACAATACTCACAGCGAAAGTTACCTTTACCAATTCCACTCTTCAATAGCGCTTCACTCCCCGGCAACGGCGCTCGAAAATAGTCTTGATAACCCACAAGTATAGGGGGTGTATCGTAGTACTTTCGATAAATAAGAGTGTCGAACCCAACGAGGAGCAGAAGGTGTTGACAAGTGGTTTTGATCAAGGATTCACTGTAAATACTAGCAAACGGGTTTTTAGGGGTATTTGGTAATGCAAGTAAATAAAATACAATAATAGTAATTGCTGCAAGTGGCTCAATCCTTTCTAGAGCAAAGGACAAGCCGGTTGTGTAACTTATGATTACCAAACGTTCCTGGGGACACACGGGAGTTTCTGTCGAGAGCTTTCGCTTCATGCTGCTAAGTAATCTTCATTGGTTTGATAAGTGTTATGGGGTGAACCTGTGCTAGTGTACTACCCTTACTAGGACTAATACAAACTTGTGATTATACCCCCTGCAAGCATCCGCAAATACAAGAAAGTAATTAAGATAAATCTAACCACAACCTTAAACTTTGAGATCCTACGCTCCCTGGTGCAATGGTTTCCTAACGGGGGTTTAGGTTTCTGTCGCTCCAGAAACCCCACAATTAGTAGCCAAATACACAATGCATTCCACTAGGCCCATAAATGGTGAAGTATCATGTAGTCGATGTTCACATGACACCACTAGTAGAATAACACCACACCATAAATATCAAACCATTAAATATTACTCAACATAGTTTCACTACTAACATCTCGACTTCTCCCATGTCCTCAAGAACTAAACGAACTACTCACAAGACATCATATGGATCATGACCAGAGGTGAAATAATGGTAAATAACAATCTAAACATAAACCTTAATTCAACGGTTCCACTCAATAGCATCAACTAAAGGTAATCAACACCGGAAAAGTTTCCCCTAAGAATTTGACAAGATTCAACCCAAGATATTACAGAGGGACGGCGTGGTAATGGTGGAGATGAAGGTGATGATGATGATGATGGTGATGACGATCCCGATGAAGTCCAGCGCGATGATGATGACGATGGTGACGATCTCCCCTCTCCGGGAAGGACTTTCCCTGGCAGATTTCTGCCTACCGGAGAGCTTTTCTCTCTCGGTGTTTTCCTCCCCGTAGAGGCGGCGATGTCTATCTCTGATCCCCCCTTGACTTAGGTTTTTGGGGATGACAATATACGCGAGGGGGCGATGGCAGTAGTGGGCCAGGGTGGCCTCACTACAGGGCGGCGTGGCCAGGGGTGGGCCCGCGCCACCTAGTGGTGAGCCCACCCTGCTGCTCCTCTCGCCTCCTCCTTCTAGCTACTTTCGTCTTCTGATATTATATGAATTTCTGGGTATTTCTCCAGTATTGTTGATCTTCAGAAATATGGTGTCTTGATGGTCCCTTTTCCAGCAGAATCCTGACTCCGGTAGCAAGTTCTCCAATGATCATCAAACATGTAAAAACAGAGGAAACAACATAAGTATCATCTCTAAATATGAAATATATCAATGAATAATAGTAAATTATGATACAAAACAGTGATGCAAAATGGATGTATCACGCGGCGTCGGACCGACGCTTCTTCCCCTCCTCGTCGTTGTCGCCGCTGTGGCCGCACGATGGCCCTTCGTGTCCGACACGACCCCCACCGCGTCCGATTGATGAGCTACCCGACATGTTGCGGGCGCACGTGGCATTGATCTGTGCATGGCGAGGCGATTGGTTGCGGCCGGCGGCGAGGAATTGCGGCGGCGGGGGAAGAGAAGGGAAGGGGAAAGCGGCGAGGCCGAGCCAGTTTTGGACCCGCATCGGCCCCATCGACCACTATATATCGCGGTTGATGGGGGCCGGATGGGGGCGCCCGCAACGGTGATGCGGGCTGCTGGGCCGATGCGGGGTCTTTTCAGCGTGAAAAAAGGCCCTCGACCCGCAAATCGGGTCGAGCGGCGTGATACGGGCTAGAATGGGGGGGGGGGGTCTGCTGGAGTTGCTCTTAGAGGTCATCATAAACAGACGGGGGAGAGATGGGATGAGGGAGTCGGATTAGCAAGGTACGGAGTTGTAGTTAAACTTTTCTAGGACCAAATAGTCTTACAAATTATGATGACAGATTAGAATCAGACTACTCCCCCGTCTCTCATCCTCTTCCATGGGACCGCAGCAGCTTCAGGCATTACCCTCGGGCAAATGAGCTGACAAACTGATGAGACAATCAGTTCCAGCGTGTGCGCCAAAGTGAGCGAGGTACCGCTTGGTGTTCATCCAGATAGTAGAAAATTAAATCAACGACAAGACGGCCAACACAGATGAGATGAACACCTTTTGGGAGCTATACATATGTGTGGGGATCGATTTGTGGTATCATCTGTCAACACCAGCAAACACAGGCAATGGACGTAGCGTGTAGGTTGCTCAAGATGGGCAACTGAGGGAGTGAGCAGTTTGAAGAATGAAGACGGAGGCACCTTCAGGTTAAAATACACCATGGACCGCAACAGTCAGAGTATGGAAGCCACTAAAACCCATAGAATGGATCGTGGGAGATGTCAGGACAGAGGGCGTTACCATCCAATAGCGGGAGGAGTGAATACAACAGATAAACTGAATACAAAGAGGCATCCGGCAGTTTCCGGTGGGGGATCAGCAGGAATAGTGGCATCGAGCGTGTCTCCGACCGAACGAAGAACATTTTTTTGTCGTGCTTGCTAGAGGGAATATGTGTTTCGCCTCTGGCGGAGAATTAACCGGCCAGACACTAAGTTATTTTTTCACGAGTGGTACGCGGGAACACATGAGAGTAGGACTTGGATCGATAATCAAGGCCACAACTATAAAATTGATGGATAGGGGAAAATGGAGTGACGTGGCTGTATGTGCTTTGAGCTTGCAAACATTAATTGCATTATAGTGGGGATGAACTTTTTATATATTATAGATTAGGAGCAGCCCTTGGCTCTCTCTCCTGACCCAAGAGAGTCTCTCCCCTTAGGAGAGAAGCTCTCTCCTCACCCAAGACAATCTCTGTCCTAGGGAGAGAGGTCTTGCAATAGCTGCAGCAGTAGTAAATCAATACATAGAGGACACCAAACCTTTTTGCGTAGAAAATGTCTCAACTTGAGAGGAAAAACCACGGGTCGAAGCCACCCAAATCTTCTTCCACTATTATCAAATGGGGATACAACAAGTTCTTCTCTAGAGAGCACTAGAGGATCTCAAGCACCAAGATACACATGAATCTATGACTGCTTCTACAAGATTTGGGGCACAAGAGCTAGAGAGTGGATCAATCTCACTAAAGATGATGGAACAACAGCTTGAAGGAGACAAGGTAGCAGATCTGATGACTTCACAACCTTGTGGGCAAGGCTCGGCACTTGATTCAGCTTCTTCCTTCAATTTCTCATCTTTCTCTTTTCTCTTGGTTTTCTTCTCCAATGGAGGCTATCCTGATTTTCGTCCTTACCCACTATTGTAACATCCCACTTTTTGTAAACCATTTGAGACCTAGGTTTAACACCTTAATTGGGGTAAATTAAAAACTTTTTATTCATATATGTGCCTGAGTGCTAGCATGTATGATTTCATGTGTGTGTGTGCATGATTTTATGTGAGTGCATGTGTCTGCTTGTTGATTTTTGCTTGAATTTAGATTCAACACAACAAACACCTTTATTCTTGAATACCACATGGTGCTATGATTTTATGCAGAAATTCTTGATCTTGATGCTTGCTTAGGTAAAGCAAAAACCCTAGCCTAGCTTCCTTGTTTGATCTCACCCATATAGAATTTCTATCTCTTTTGTTTTTGCACTCTTATTTGATAATAGGAACTTCACCAAAACCCCACTTCCACTTGTTCAAAAATTCTGAAACTTGGTAGATGGACTTCTACCATTTGAAAATCACTTCTTAGCCAATCATCACCACCACTTGGACCAAATTTTGAACTTTTCAAAATTCAAATGAATTTCGGCCAAGTTCACCACTTCTTCTTCTTTTCTTCTTCTTTCTTCATTCTTTCTTTGCAAAACCGACCAAGAGGCCACCCTAGCCGACCAACCCTTCCCTCTCTCTCTTCCCTCTCTTCATTTTTGATCTCTGGCCTTTGTCCTTTTGTGCTTGGACACAAAGAAGGAGGGGAGCCCGAGGCAATCTTGCCAAAGATTGCCCTACTCCCTGATACGTCTCTAACGTATCTATAATTTTTGATGCTCCATGCTTGTTTTTACACCATTTGCTTAGTGTTTCATTACACTTCATGGCATTTTTAAGCATTTTCCAGAACTAACCTATTAACGAGATGCCACAGTGCCAGTTCCCTGTTTTCTGCTGTTTTTGTGTTTCAGAAAAGTTACACAGGAAATATTCTCAGAATTGGACGAAACAAAAGCTGAACATCCAGAAATTTACCGAAGCTTCCAGAGAACCGAAGAGGAGACGGAGAAGGGCCACAGGGCAGCCACACCACCAGGGGGCGCGGCCTGCCCCTGGCCCGCGCCCACCTGTGGTGAGGGCCCCCTGGTCCACTTCTGAAGCTGCCCCTTCGCCTATAAAGACCCCCCGACGGGAAAAACCTAAAAACCTGATCACTTTTCCAGAAACACATCGCGATCCGCCGCCGCCGTCGACCCGAGATCGGGAGGGTCCAGAAGCTCTTCCCGGCACCCTGCCGGAGAGGGGAATCGCCACCGGAGGTCTTCTTCATCGCCATGCTTGCCTCCGGCGCAATGAGTGAGTAGTCTACCTTGGACTATGGGTCCATAGCAGTAGCTAGTTGGTTTTCTTCTCCACCATGTGCTTCATGTTTAGATCTCGTGAGCTTCCTTACATGATCGAGATCACCGTTATGTAATTCTCTATGTTCTGTTTGTTGGGATCCGATGAATATTGGTGCTATGATTGAGTTGATGTGCTGAATATTATCTTATGTTATCTCTATGTTGTTTATGATGTTGCATGCTCTCCGTTGTTAGTAGCTATCTTGGCCGAGTAGTTGCTAGTGACTCCAAGAGGGGGTATTTATGCTCAATAGTTGGGTTCATGCCTCTACTTAATCTGGGGGAGTGACAGAAACCTCTAAGGTTGTAGATGTGATGTTGCCACTAGGGAGAAAACAACATTCATATGCTCAAGGGCATATGCTTTGTTTACATTACACACTTTGCTTAATGCAGTTATCTATTGTTCGTAACTTAATACTTGTGGAGTTCTCGGATTGATTCGCCACAAGTGGATTATTAGTCATAGATGTAGTTGGATGGCGGTCTATGTATTTTGTTGTAATGCCCAGAGTAAATCTCATAGTGATCCTCGCGACATATGCACATTATCTTTATTCTATCAATTGCCCAACTGTAATTTGTTCACCCAGCATGTTGTTATTTTATCTTATGGAGAGACACCACTAGTGAACTGTGGACCCCGGTCCTATTTCCATTATATTGCTATCACCTGTTTACTTTACTTGCACTGTTTACTTTACTTGCATATTACTATCACTTTCAACTCGATACGCTCATACCCTTTGTTTCAAGCAAACCGGTGAGACTGACAACCTCATCGTAAGTTGGGAACAAAGTATTTGGTTATGTTGTGTGCAGGTTCCACATTGCTACTAGTTGAAGATGCGCTAACAAGTTATCGTTAACGGTGCCCTTGTTGGAGTGTCACTAGGCTAGCAAGCATCACCTTCTTGAGTTTAGCTTTTTCCTATTGGACCGACAAACCTTGGTTTCTTACTGAGGGAAAAACTTGCTGCTATATTCATCATACCTTCCTCTTGGGGTTTCCCAACTGGCTGGTTATTTACTTCATCATCACCGCGCCATCTATAGCAATCAAGACTTTTTCTGGCGCCGTTGCCGGGGAAAAAGAAGACTTCTGCAAGGGGAGTTTCGCACGCACATCCTTTACTTTGTTTTAAGTTTTGCTTTACTTTTTTTTTCTTGCATTATTTTATCAAAAACACAAAAAAAATTAGTATCCTTTATAGTTGTTACTTTATTACTTCTAGTTCATTATGTTGTTCCCTAAGTACGTTTTGGAGGACCTCTCAGTAGGTAGTGGTTCAATTATTGGAAAAAGTAACATTGAGGAGTTCTTTAATCATATTAGTATGCATAAAGATGTTGAGGAAAAGTCTTTGGCTGAGCTTGCTCCTAGTTATGAAGTTGCTTCTGCTTATTTAGTTCACATGTTAGAAGCTAGGTTTGCTAGCCTTCATCCTTTTATGCAACATATGTTTCTTAAGCTTCATGATATTGAGGACCCCGAAAAGAAAGCTTTTATCCTTGAAACTTTGCGGATAGAATTTAGAGATGTGGCCATTAAAGCTAGGAAAGTTCTTAAGCATTTTAATAAGCTTGGTTCACATATAAAGGTTGTTAGTACAAACAATGAGGGAACCAAAATACCTATACCTAGCAAACTCTTGGGATTGTATGAAGCTTTAGAAAATAATTTTGATTGGATCTGTCCCAAAAATCTTTTTAGTGATTTGAGTGAACCAAAGCGTGATCACAAAGGGTCTTCAAAAACTTATGTGGATGAAATACAATGCCTTATTGAAAAGACTTCTACAGTTGATCTTAATGATTATTTCGAAAATACTTGATTCGCACTTTCTGCGCCTAGCTCAAAGGCGTTAAAGAAAAGCACTCTTGGGAGATAACCCAATGTTTTTACTTTCAGTACTTTTTATTTTCTTTGAGTCTTGGAAGTTATTACTACTGTAATAACCTCTCCTTATCCTTTTTATTTCGTTTTTGTGCCAAGAGAAGCCTCTAATTTGAGTGAGGTAAGATTTGGGGATGTTGCTGTCCTGAAATAGTTTACGGTGCTGCACCGTAAAAATTCGTGAAAATTCTCAGAATATCTTTTGGACCTGCGATTTCTTGCGCATATGCCCCAGGTTATATCCAAACTTTCATTAGTTATACACTTTTTGATTTGAGCAACAGAAAACCCTCTAAAAATTCGACCTTTTTCAGCTGTTCTGTTTTGACAGATTTCTGCCAATATTTGTGTTTGCCGCTTTATCGCTTTCTTTTTGAGTTCTTTTGATCACGGAACTTTTGGGGAAGTTGCTACAGTAGTATATGCTTTATATGTGGTGGTTTTGAGTTGAAACCTGAAGCAAAAAGGGTTGATTCAATGTTATGCTTACACTAATGTTGCTAATAGAATCGTGTTTAGTTTTGTATGAAGGAAGTTTTCAAGTGTAGGGATTGGAGAATGATGAGATGAGTTGAAGAATGGACAAAAGCTCAAGCTTGGGGATGCCCATGTCACCCCAAGAAATATCCAATAGGTACAAGCGTCAAAGCTTGGGGATGCCCCCGAGGCACCCCATTCTTCATCGGCAAAAATCAGGTCACCTTTCAACACACTATATTTTTATTGCTTCATGCATTATGCGTTTTTCTTGGAGCGTCAGTTGTTTTTAGTTTTCAGTTTTGTTTAGTTTTGTTTGCTGCAATAAATGGTTGGACCCCAACAAATTCCTTTTGGAGAAGTTGCCTTGCTTTTCATTTGCCAAGAACACTCCGTTTTTCACTCTTATCGTTTCAACGAGTGTTCTCTTTTTCTAGAACTGCGTTTAGTTCTCGTTTTTTGCCTTGATTTTTGTTTAGATCTTGTTATATCTTTGCATCAAGGTGTATTTTGACCTCTGGTCCATGTTGGTATTTATCAAAAGAGTTATTTCAAAAAAGTTCGAATGGTGTTGGAAAAGAGAAAAAGCTTTATGCAAAAAAGTGGTACAAGAAGGAGCTTGTGTAGACTGCGGCCTAGGCTTTTGCATGTCATGCTTGATGTCTTTTTGATAGTATGCTTAGTGGTTTTTCTGTAGCATGACTTGTCTCAAATAACTGAGATTGCTTAATGAGCCTTTGAAAAAATCATGCGTTGTTTTAATTATTTGGAAGCATTATTTTGGTTTTCTCCTTTGATGCTTTATTTGGGTTGACTTGGCGCATGCTCACACATGTTAGACTCATACAAAGTCGCCATAAGCCTCTATGATCATTTAGTTTTTGACTTTTGATGCCATCTTATGCTTCTTTTAATGTCGCTTTGTCACTTTGTATGATTATGGCCGTTATTGCTCTCTTAGTTGGTCGCTCCCAGTCTTTTGCTAGCCCTCGTTTTGTACTGAGTATGAGCTCTACTCGTGCATCCAACTCCTAAAAACCAAGTTTGCCATTGTGTCCACTATAAATTCCTATGCATGGTATTTGTAAGCCATTCCAAGTAAATTTTCATGTGCTACCTTTCAAAACTTTCAACTACTTCTCGTTTTGTGCCACTGTTTTTAGCTCATGGGGACGTAGTGGTCGGAATTGCCATCTTCCATATTAAATTAAGTACCCCTCAACTAGGCAGCTTCATCTGCTCGTCATTAATTTTGCATGAGAGCTGGTCAGACCATTGCAATCTAATTCTTAAAAGAAAAAAAAAGCACTCCTCCATGGTATGTGAATGTTGGTGGGCACCCGATGGAATCGGTTAGCCATGGTTTGAGAAAGGAAAAAAGGTGGGGAGGAGTGCCAAAGCTTTATAAAAGAGCACCAATGTGCCAATTTTTCAAAGAACTCGGAACCGCTCTCACTTGTTTATTATGGAAGATAGTAAGACCCCATTGCTAGTCGTTGACATGAAACAATCACCTCTCAAAACCCAATTTTTTATCTCTGTTTAACAAATGAAAAGCTCTAGCACATGTTTAATCACTGCTTCCCTCCGCGAAGGGCCTTTCTTTTACTTTTATGTTGAGTTACCACCTTCTACCTTTATGCACCGTCTAAGAGATCATAGTTGTCATTCTGAGTATAATGTGCATTGTCCCAAAGTTTTCATTGATTGATTCATGATGTTGGTTTCACTTGTTCTTAAATTATTTGTATCTAGTCACCCTCTTAAACTTGAAGGTGTCCTATGCATTTATGTTTTGCTCTCTCATGAAGGACAAGCTGAAAACCATTTGTATGTTTTTCCATATGATTTTAACACACGTTGACTTTCATTGTTTCATTTTCATGATCTTTCATTTGTGTTCTTTTTCATGTTATAACATGGTTGCTAAGTTTCTTCTATCAAGATTATATCTTTCATGCTCATGTTTTAAGTTCTTTTGATCCTAGCGCACAACGCTTACATATATGATCAAGATTGTGTAGGTGCATGTCACCTCAAAAATTTATTTCTTTTGTTATCACTTACCTACTCGAGGACGAGCAGGAGTTAAGCTTGGGGATGCTGATACGTCTCTAACGTATCTATAATTTTTGATGCTCCATGCTTGTTTTTACACCATTTGCTTAGTGTTTCGTTATACTTCATGGCATTTTTATGCATTTTCCGGAACTAACCTATTAACGAGATGCCACAGTGCTAGTTCCCTGTTTTCTGCTGTTTTTGCATTTCAGAAAAGTTACACAGGAAGTATTCTCGGAATTGGACAAAACAAAAGCCGAACATCCAGAAATTTACCGAAGCTTCCAGAGAACCGAAGAGGAGACGGAGAAGGGCCACAGGGCAACCACACCACAAGGGGGCGCGGCCTGCCCCTGGCCCCGCCCACCTATGGTGAGGGCCCCCTGATACGTCCAAAACGTATCTACTTTCCCGAACACTTTTGCTATGGTTTCTCCTCTAATTTGTGAGTTTTGAATACAACTAACACGGACTGACGCTGTTTTCAGCAGAATTGCTCTGGTGTCTCGTTTTTGTGCAGAAATTCAACTTTCAGTAAAAATTCGGGAAAAATCATGAAAAATCCTATTTCACCAGAAGACCCACGGAGCCAGAAGATAGGAGGGAGAAGAGGCTCGAGGGGCCGTCACGCATAGGTGGCGCGACCCAGCCCTGGCCGCGCCACCCTGGCGTGAGGGGGCCCCAGCACCCCTCTCGGCCTCCCCTCTCACCTACATATACCCCCTGACGACATAATATCGGAGAGACGGCGTTTTTCCCAGATAGACTTCCGCTGCACCGCCGCCATCAGAAACCGCGATTCGGAACCAGAAACTTTGTTCTGGCACCCTGCCGGGACGGGGATTCGGAGGAGATCTTCATCACCATCACCACCAACGCTCCTCCATCGACCATCCATGACTCCCCCATCTATGTGTGAGTAATTCCCCCGCTGTAGGTGAGGGGATGGTAGGGATTGGATGAGATCGTTCATGTAATTTGATATGAGATTGATAGGGCATAGTGCCTAGTATCTTTATTTAGTGCCTATGACATTGTTGCAACTTGTTGTGCTTAATGCTTGTCACTTTGGGCCCGAGTGCCATGATTTCACATATGAACATGTTATTATTTCTATGATGATACTTGTTGTTTATGGTCTTACCTACAAGTTGTATACACATATTGTTGTCCGGAACCCGAGGCCCCAAAGTGACAGAAATTGGGATAACCGGAGGGGATGGCTATGATGTGAGGATCACATATGTTCACCGAGTGCTAATGCTTTGCTCCGGTACTCTATTAAAAGGAGTACCTTAATTACCAGTAGTTTCCCTTGAGGCCCTGCTGCAACAGGCTGGTAGGACAAAAGATGTCGTGCAAGTTTCTCCTTGTGAGCACGTACGACTATATACGGAACACATGCCTATGATTGTTTGTACTAGGATGCTTTATCATTATTTATCTGCAATGCCTTTGTCTCATTGATTTCATGAATTATCTTATCCATGCAACGCCCGTAATCCATCCCTATGCCTATAGTATTTGTTCCTACTGTTTACAACTGTTACTATTACCGCTGCTATTTTACTACTGCTGTTACTGTTTCACTACTGTCACCACTATAAAACTGTTGCTACTGATAAACCACTGCGAGCAAGACTGTTTCCAGGTGCAGCTGAATTGACAACTCATCTGTTAAGGCTTACATATATTCTTTGGCTCCCCTTGTGTCGAATCAATAAATTTGGGTAATACTTCCCTCGAAGACTGTTGCGATCCCCTATACTTGTGGGTCATCAAGACTATTTTCTGGCGCCGTTGCCGGGGACCATAGCTTTATTTGTAAGTTCACTTGGTATTCATATTGTTCGCTGCAATCCTTTCATCATGGGTAAACCTCGTGATGGAAAAGTTCCTATATTGCCATCCACTACAAGAAGAGGTACGACTCTCAACACCTCTGTTGCTCTTGATTCACCATCTGTTATGGGTAAGTTGCTTACACCACCACACCCACACGCTACTGCTACTACTTCTGCTAAGATTGAAAATGCCACTGATAATTTAGATGATGCTTCTACTGTGCTTGATGAGAGTGGTTCACTAGGTACCTTTTTAGATGCTACTATTGCTAGAGCTAAGTTGGGAAACACCACTGTTACACCTGTTAGTTCACCTGAGTCTAGGGAATGTCCTAGTGATGATTATGATGATGATGCTTACATTGAGCTTAATGATGATTTTATTGCAGAAGCACGTGCTGCTCGTAATGCAGGTAATGTTAAAGAACTTCTTGCCAGACGTTCTGTTAGATATAATTTGTCTCCTGATCCTAAGTTTGCTGCTTCTCCTATAAATATTAGAGACAAGGATTATGATTTCTCTTTGGATTTATCTTACATATCTATTGTTGAGAAAACTCCCTTTTGTGGTACTAAAGATGAGAGTGCTATGGAGCACATGAATGAGCTTTCTACTTTGAGTAATTTGTTTTCTGATGATATTAAGCTCCGCACTTACTTTGTTGCTAAGATTTTTCCTTTCTCATTGAAAGATGCTGCTAAAACTTAGTTTAATAGCTTGTCTCCTGGATCTCTTACTAGTCCTATTGCTTTGGTTAATGCTTTCTTTCAGAAATATTTTCCTGCTAGTGCTCAACATGCTGCTGTGCAGAAAATCTTTGATTTTGAGCAGGGAAAAGGAGAGATATTGCCTGAATCTTGGACAAGGTTTTGTTCTTTAATTAGAGCTTTGCCTAAAGAACCATTGCCTAAAAATGAACTCCTTGATATATTTTATAATGGACTAACGGATGAATCTAAGTCATATTTGGATAGTTGTGCTGGTTGTGTTTTCAGGGAAAGAACTCCGGCTGATGCTGAAGAATTAATGGCTAAAATAAGCCGGAATCATGATGATTGGACTTTAGTTGAGCCAACACCAGCACCCACCCCTGCGCCATCTATAGAGCCTACATCAAAGAAGAGAGGGATGATGGAATTAAATGATGAAGTTATGAAGGAGGCTAAGAAATCTCTTAAGGAGAAAGGTATTAAGGCCGAAGATGTGAAGAATTTACCTCCTATTGAAGAATTATGTAAGCCAATCCCTCGCTCATCTACTATTGAGGTACACTCTCTCCAACGCTTTGATGAAAGAGATATTCCTTATACTAAACCTCCTAATCAATGCTTAGATGAGTTCGATAATTTTATTGTTAAGCAAGAAAGTTTTAATAGAATGGTGCATAACCATTTGTTGAAAAATTCTAGAGCTATTAACAAGTTGCAGGATATTGTGGAGAGAACCGCCAATGATGTGAAGATACTTGCTAAACATTTTCAAATGGTTCAAACACAAATTGATCAGCTTACCAAGGTGCAAAAAGACTTGCTAGTTAATGCCGCAAGAGAGAAGCAAGCATGTGAAATACGCACAAGAAGTGGTGCTGTTACTCAAGATCCATTATATCCTGAAGGACATCCTAAGAGGGTCGAGCAAGATTCTCAACGCATTTCAAGTGATGATATTCCTTCTAACAAGAAGAAGAAGCATAAAACAACTGCAGAATCCTCTGATGCAGGTAAAGATCCTAACAGTGTTTCTATTTCTGATGCTGAAACTGAACCAGGAGATGCTTCCGATAAAGAAGAAGATAAAGAAGAAGTTGAAGAAGAACCAGAAAAGATTGATAAGAATGCAAAGTACACCAAAGAAGACTTCATTGCCAACAAGCATGGTAAAGAGAGGGAACCTTGGGTACAGAAACCAATGCCTTTTCCTAGTAAGAAACACAAGTCCAAGGAAGAAGAACACTACAACAGGTTTTGTGAATGGATGAGACCTTTATTTTTGCAAATTCCTTTGACTGATGCTATTAGAATGGCTCCTTATGCAAAGTACATGAAAGATATTGTCACTAACAAAAGGAAAATTCCTAGTGAGGAAATTTCCACTTTACTTGCTAACTATTCTTTTGATGGTAAAGTTCCAGAGAAGCTTGGAGATCCAGGTATACCTACTATTCCTTGCTCCATTAAAAATAACTATGTTAGAACTGCTTTATGTGATTTGGGAGCTAGAGTTAGTGTCATGCCTTTTTCTCTTTATAAGAGACTTGATCTAGAAAAATTGGTATCAACTGATATATCTTTGCAGATGGCTGATAAGTCTACTACTATTCCTATTGGTATATGTGAAAATGTTCCTGTTCAAGTTGCTAACAGTTGTTTAATATTAACTGATTTTGTTGTGTTGGAAATGCCTGAAGATGATAACATGTCTATTATTCTTGGGAGACCTTTTCTAAACACCGCAGGTGCTGTTATTAATTGCAATCAAGGAAAACTCACTTTTAATGTTAATGACAAAGAGTATACGGTTTATTTTCCCAAGAAGATTGATAGGAAGAATGCTCTAAATTCAATCAAGCATGTTGAGACCATCAAAGTTGGTCAAATTATTTGTTCAGAGCGAAAGCCCAAGGAAGAATATCAAATTGTTATGGTTGGGGCTATACCTATCAAAGTTGAGGTAACATAAGCATTAAGTGAAGTGCAAAGTTTTGCCTCATATAAAGTTAGTTTGCGAACAAGACTTGATCAACCTTGTTAACAAAGTGATTTTGTATGAACGAAACTTTGTTTTCACCGCATCCACTACACCTCACTTGTATTTACTTTCATCAAATTTTATTCCTTCAGTTTAGTTGCATGATTAAGAGTATCTCAGAGCTGCTGCTTGCTTAGTTTTGATTTGCTTGAAATCATTTTATCTTCGTTTTTCTGAGTTTTTATCGATATGCCAATTTCTGAAAAATCCTCGAAAATAAAGTTTCTCGAAAAATTCCAGAAAATTCTTTATAAATTTTTATGTTAAAAATGGGGTAGAGAGACACCTGGGAGGCACCAGGTGGGGCAGCCACGCCACCTCACACACAGGTGGCACGACCCAGCCCTGACCGCGCCACCCAGGTGTGAGAGGGCCCCACCTGGCCCCTCACTCATCTCTTCTTCCCCAGCTCTTTCTCTCTCCCAAAAACAACGACACACTCAGCTGAAACCCGAGTTCTTGCTGTTCTTCACCTCAATTTTTCGATCTCCTTGTTCAGCCCAACATTTCTGCTGAAATTTGGAGCATTTGTTCTCCGGTATGTGACTCCTCCACTTGTCCAAGTAGAATTTCTTTTGGTAAAGTATTCCTTGAGTATTTTAGCATTGTAGGTGACAGTATAAATGAGTATGCATGCTTGTTCTATTGCTTAGAATTGTTATTTTGATGCATGTTAGCTCTCTAGTAACCCACTATAGTAGTTCCCTACACTTGCTTGTTTTAAAATCACTTTTTATGAGGGTTGTCAAAAATTTCAGAAATGGAGGAGAATGCATATCAACTCTCTCAACATGAACTAGAAGTGCATGATGTTATGAAAGTTCACCGTGAAGAGAAGGTTTTCCCCTCACACTATCCATGCTCAGCATTCATGAGTGCTGCTGGAATTCTGCAGGATTTTCAAACCTTACTTTCTAATGCAGGATTAGAATATTTTGTTGAGGGTGAACCTCCCCAATATGTTAAACTAACAATGTCTGTGGTGCAGGATTTCAGATTTAGTTGGTCCACTTCTAACCCCATGGTTCATTACAAAATCTATAATAAATCTGTGGACTTGCCTCTTGATGTTTTCTGTACAGCTATTAGAGTACCACAGTGGGGATCGCTCGAGAAGATAAGAGGTCAGCCTAGGCCATTGTTGGAACTATACGAAGAGATTTGTCAAGGAAGAAGCTTTACAGGAGAGGGTGGTAAAACTCGAAACATTCATTTCCCATCCATTCGGTATTTTGCCTTCTTTATTACCAAATGTGTTCTTGCTAGGAAATCTGCAAGTAAATTGTCTCTCCATGATCTAGCTTTTATTGCTGCTGCTTTGAGGCGTGATAAGACTTACCATTTAGGTGCCTTAATAGCTTTCCGTCTTGATATTAATCGTGAGAAAGGGGGAATCTGTGGGGGACTTATAGCTTCACGCCTGTTAGCTTTGCATGGTGTTGTGCCTCATTTTCGAGATCTGCAGTTCCCCGAGGAGAAACTTGGTCTTGATGCTATGATTCAACATAAGTTTATTTCTCCTCCTGCTAGTTTGATTAATTTAACATTTGAGCTAACCTTTTTCAAGAAGACTACCTGGAGGGTAGTAAAGACTGATCGATCAGTCCGTTTGCCTGCACCTCTTTTGTTTAACCTTGATCGCAGGAATGGATGGTCGCTTACGGAAGATGAGCTTGATGCATACGTGGAGGAGCACCCACCGCCTGTGCACGATGAGGAGGGCACCGAGGAGTCGGGACAGCCCTCCGACATTGTGAACTTCCCTTATGAGCAGCCTTATTATGATTATGCGCCATCAGCTTCATCTTCACGAGAGCCGGGGTACGACTACACCTATGATGACCCACCAGCCTGGGGCAGCTATCAGAGCCAGAATTGATCTCCACTTAGGACAAAAGCCTAAGCTTGGGGGGAGGTACGCCGACGTTTTACTCATCTACATATCATATTTTGTCGGACCTTTGTATATTCATGTTTTGCTTTCTCTAGTGTTCTCGTTCTTATTTCCACCTTTCCAAAATACAAAAAGACCAAAAATATTTCCGTTGTTTCTCTCTATTTGGTTCTTTAGTTTTCTACCTTTGGTTTGCTTTACTTGCTATTTTCGGTTTGCTACTTGAAAAAAACCAAAAATATTTTGCTTTGTTTGCTATTTCCTTCCGCTCTTGTTTCAAAAATTCGAAAACACAAAAATATTTGTTGTTCTTCTTCGGTTTTGTAAAGTATGTTGCAGAGTTCAGTCTCCCGTTACTCCATTGGAGCTTGGTATTCACTTTATATTATTCAAGCCACACAAGTGAAGAGCAATAATGACGATATCTGACAATCCGAGATGTGGTAAGAGGCTGGTATGAACTCTATTTGTTTTCATTTTTGTACATATACTCATCTATGTGGACATGCTTAGTCGGTTCATGTAAGGTATATGTCATCTAATGGATGCTTTGTAGTTCTTGCTTTCATATGATTAGTTTCAATTTACTATTAGCATGTAGCATGTCATGTAGACGCTTACATGCTTTGGTTTATTCATATTATGGTACGTTATTGTGGTATCCTCCTCTGAAAGCTTCATTTGAATCGACTTGGCACATGCTCAAGCATGCATATGACTGAACAAAAAGTCAATTAAGCCTCGATGATCTAAATTGCCTTAGAGTTCTTGTATCATTTTTATGCCTATATTAATTTTGTTTTGTCGCAAGCATGATTATGACAGTTATTGCTCTCTCGATTGTCGCTTCCCAGTCTTTTGCTAGCCTTCACTTGTACTGAGTATGAGCTCTACTCGTGCATCCAATTACCAAAAACCAAGTCTTTCAAAGAGTCCACTATAAATTCCTATGCATGGTATTTGTAAGCCATTCCAAGTAAATTTTCATTTGCTACCTTTCAAAACTTTCAACTACTTCTCATTTTGTGCCACTGTTTTTAGCTCATGGGGACGTAGTGGTCGGAATTGCTATCTTCCATATTAAATTAAGTACCCCTCGACTAGGCAGCTTCATCTGCTCGTCATTAATTTTTGCAAGGGAGCTGGTCAGACCATTATAATCTTAATTCTAAAAAGAAAGAAAAAGGCACTCCTCCAAAGGAATGTGAAAGTTGGTGGGCACCCGATGGAATCGGTTAGCCATGGTTTGAGAAAGGAAAAAGGTGGGGAGGAGTGCCAAAGCTTTATAAAAGAGCACCAATGTGCCAAATTTCAAAGAACTCGGAACCACTCTCACTTGTTTATTATGGAAGATAGTAAGTCCCCATTGCTAGTCGTTGACATAGAACAATCACCTCTCAAAATAAATTTTTATCTCTGTTTTACAAATGAAAAGCTCTAGCACATGTTAAATCCCTGCTTCCCTCTGCGAAGGGCCATTCGTTTACTTTTATGTTGAGTCTTCATCTTCTAACTTTTAAGCACTTCTTGAGAGCATAGCTGTTATTCTTAGTGTAATGTGCTTGTCCCAGAACACGGTTAATTGTGGTATAACTTTGATGCTTGTATCTTTGATATTTCTACTTCTAGTCTTCCCTTGGACTTCAGAGGTGCCTCAGCATTTGTGTTTTGCTCCACAAATAAAGGCAAGCTGGATACTACTCTTTCATATCATTTATGCATATTACAATCTTGTAGCTTCTCATGTACATGTTACTTGTTATTAGTGCATTGGCACTCTTTCATAGCTTGCTTGACTATGAGGTGACATTAGTTGCATATTTCTTATTATGAACTGCCTGAGTACTTGATCACATAGTTAGTATATATACATCATATGAACAAATGTGTTCGTGAAAGTTTCTTTTATCGCTCTCAGTTGTTAACTGAATTGCTTGAGGACAAGCAAATAGCTAAGCTTGGGGGGAGTTGATACGTCCAAAACGTATCTACTTTCCCGAACACTTTTGCTATTGTTTCTCCTCTAATTTGTGAGTTTTGAATACAACTAACACGGACTGACGCTGTTTTCAGCAGAATTGCTCTGGTGTCTCGTTTTTGTGCAGAAATCCAACTTTCAGTAAAAATTCGGGAAAAATCATGAAAAATCCTATTTCACCAGAAGACCCACGGAGCCAGAAGACAGGAGGGAGAAGAGGCTCGAGGGGCCATCACGCATAGGTGGCGCGGCCTAGCCCTGGCCGCGCCACCCTGGCGTGAGGGGGCCCCAGCACCCCTCTCGGCCTCCCCTCTCGCCTATATATACCCCCTGACGACATAATATCGGAGAGATGGCGTTTTTCCCATATAGACTTCCGCTGCGCCACCGCCATCAAAAACCGCGATTCGGAACCAGAAACTCCGTTCTGGCACCCTGCCGGGACGGGGATTCGGAGGAGATCTTCATCACCATCACCACCAACGCTCCTCCATCGACCATCCATGACTCCCCCATCCATGTGTGAGTAATTCCCCCGCTGTAGGTGAGGGGATGGTAGGGATTGGATGAGATCGTTCATGTAATTTGATATGAGATTGATAGGGCATAGTGCCTAGTATCTTTATTTAGTGCCTATGACATTGTTGCAACTTGTTGTGCTTAATGCTTGTCACTTTGGGCCCGAGTGCCATGATTTCAGATCTGAACATGTTATTATTTCTATGATGATACTAGTTGTTTATGGTCTTACCTACAAGTTGTATACACATATTGTTGTCCGGAACCCGAGGCCCCAAAGTGACAGAAATTGGGATAACCGGAGGGGATGGCTATGATGTGAGGATCACATATGTTCACCGAGTGCTAATGCTTTGCTCCGGTACTCTATTAAAAGGAGTACCTTAATTACCAGTAGTTTCCCTTGAGGCCCTGCTGCAACAGGCTGGTAGGACAAAAGATGTCGTGCAAGTTTCTCCTTGTGAGCACGTACGACTATATACGGAACACATGCCTATGATTGTTTGTACTAGGATGCTTTATCATTATTTATCTGCAATGCCTTTGTCTCATTGATTTCATGAATTATCTTATCCATGCAACGCCTGTAATCCATCCCTATGCCTACAGTATTTGTTCCTACTGTTTACAACTGTTACTATTACCGCTGCTATTTTACTACTGCTGTTACTGTTTCACTACTGTCATCACTATAAAACGGTTGCTACTGATAAACCACTGCGAGCAAGACTGTTTCCAGGTGCAGCTGAATTGACAACTCATCTGTTAAGGCTTACATATATTCTTTGGCTCCCCTTGTGCCGAATCAATAAATTTGGGTAATACTTCCCTCGAAGACTGTTGCGATCCCCTATACTTGTGGGTCATCACCCCCTGGTCCACTTCTGACGCTGCCCCTTAACCTATAAAGACCCCCCGACAGGAAAAACCTAAACACCCGATCACTTTTCCAGAAACACATCGCGATCCGCTGTCGCCGTCGACCCGAGACCGGGAGGGTCCAGAAGCTCTTCCTGGCACCCTGCTGGAGAGGGGAATCGCCACCGGAGGTCTTCTTCATCGCCATGCTTGCCTCCGGCACGATGAGTGAGTAGTCTACCTTGGACTATGGGTCCATAGCAGTAGCTAGTTGGTTGTCTTCTCCACCATGTGCTTTATGTTTAGATCTCGTGAGCTGCCTTACATGACTGAGATCACCGTTATGTAATTCTACATGTTGTGTTTGTTGGGATCCGATGAATATTGGTGTTATGATTGAGTTGATGTGCTGAATATTATCTTATGATATCTCTATGTTGTTTATGATCTTGCATGCTCTCCGTTGTTAGTAGCTATCTTGGCCGAGTAGTTGCTAGTGACTCCAAGAGGGGGTATTTATGCTCGATAGTTGGGTTCATGCCTCTACTTAATCTGGGGGAGTGACAAAAACCTCTAAGGTTGTAGATGTGCTGCTGCCACTAGGGAGAAAACAACATTCATATGCTCAAGGGCATATGCTTTGTTTACATTACACACTTTGCTTAATGCAGTTATCTGTTGTTCGCAACTTAATACTTGTGGAGTTCTCGGATTGATTCGCGACAAGTGGATTATTAGTCATAGATGTAGTTGGATGGCGGTCTATGTATTTTGTTGTAATGCCCATAGTAAATCTCATAGTGATCCTCGCGACATATGCACATTATGTTTATTCTATCAATTGCCCAACTGTAATTTGTTCACCCAGCATGTTGTTATTTTATCTTATGGAGAGATACCACTAGTGAACTGTGGACCCCGGTCCTATTTCCATTATATTGCTATCACATGTTTACTTTACTCGCACTGTTTACTTTACTTGCATATTACTATCACTTTCCACTCGATACGCTCATACCCTTTGTCTCAAGAAAACCGGTGAGATTGACAACCTCATCGTAAGTTGGGAACAAAGTATTTGGTTGTGTTGTGTGCAGGTTCCACGTTGCTACTAGTTGAAGACGCGCTAACAAGTTATCGTTAACGGCGCCCTTGTTGGACTGTCACTACGCTAGCAAGCATCACCTTCTTGAGTTTGGCTTTTTTCCTACTGGACCGACAAACCTTGGTTTCTTACTGAGGGAAAAACTTGCTGCTATATTCATCATACCTTCCTCTTGGGGTTTCCCAACTGGCCGGTTATTTTCATCATCATCACCGTGCGATCTATAGCAATCACTCCCTCTCTCTCACCCTGCCGCTCTCCGACCACCAAGCAGTGACGAGCTGCCGCCCAGGAGACGCCCCATGACCCCACCTGCAAGCCACCCTGACCCTGCACCTCACCTCTCTCCATCTCACTCGCCGACGCCAACCGAGAGCACGCCGTTGGAGACAAGGCGTCGACCGCAAGCCAACGGCTGCAACCTCGCCACTAGACGCCCAGAGACACCGCCGTCAACGCCCAATAGCTAGCCACCGCCCACGCCATCCGTGGACCCCGCTCTAGCCTGTGCTCCGCCCCTGCCAGTGCACGCTCTGCACGCCAAGAGCATCGTTCGCATTCCGAAGCGTGCACGCCCGCAACAGCCCCACAAACCACCCCACGGTGCACGACACTAAACGTGCGACGCCGCGCCACACCTGCCCAGAACCCTAGCTGACCGAGACGCCCTCGCCGCGCCCGAGTCTGACCACCCTCTCACTGAACCCGTGCCCTTTCCGATCAAACCAAGCCGCCACCGACGCAGCCGACCTGATCACTGCACTCGTTGCACAACGCCATCCCAGACCACCGATCACCTCGCCCAATCGTTTTCGACGAGAGACCACGCTAGACCGAGCCCACGCCACCATATAAAAACCCCCAGCTGAGCCCTGAGCCTTCGATTGGACACCATTCGCCCCCATCCGCCTCTCCCCACCTCCGAGAGCTCACCTTGCTAGCCCCTACTCTCTCTCTCTGCAGAGGGAGAATGCCATTGCCGGAGTCCGAGGAGAAGGGGAAGGGTGCCGTCGCTAGCAAACCCTCTCCCATAGTTCACTAGTGGTGTCTCTCCATAAGATAAAATAACACATGCTGGGTAAACAAATTACAGTTGGGCAATTGATAGAATAAAGACAACATGCATATGTCGAGAGGATCACTATGAGATTTACTCTGGGCATTACAACAAGATACATAGACCGCCATCCAACTGCATCTATGACTAATAATCCACTTGTGGCGAATCAATCCGAGAACTCCACAAGTATTAAGTTGCGAACAACAGATAACTGCATTAAGCAAAGTGTGTAATGTAAGCAAAGCATATGCCCTTGAGCATATGAATGTTGTTTTCTCCCTAGTGGCAACAGCACATCTACAACCTTAGAGGTTTCTGTCACTCCCCCAGATTAAATAGAGGCATGAACCCACTATTGAGCATAAATACCCCCTCTTGGAGTCACTAGCAACTACTCGGCCAAGATAGCTACTAACAACGGAGAGCATGCAAGATCATAAACAACATAGAGATAACATAAGATAATATTCAGCACATCAACTCAATCATAACACCAATATTCATCGGATCCCAACAAACACAACATATAGAATTACATAACGGTGATCACAATCATGTAAGCCACCTCACGCGATCTAAACATGAAGCACATGGTGGAGAAGACAACCAACTAGCTACTGCTATGGACCCATAGTCCAAGGTAGACTACTCACTCATCGCGCCGGAGGCAAGCATGGCGATGAAGAAGACCTCCGGTGGCGATTCCCCTCTCCGGCAGGGTGCCGGGAAGAGCTTTTGGACACTCCTGATCTCGGATCGACGACGGCGGCGGATCGTGATATGTTTCTGGAAAAGTGATCGGGTGTTTAGGTTTTTCCCGTCGAGGGGTCTTTATAGGCGAAGGGGCGGCGTCAGAAGTGGACCAGTGGCCCAGGGACTGGCCGCGCCCCCTGGTGGTGAGGCCGCCTCCTGGCTCCTTTCCGACTCCTCTTCGGTTCTCTGGAATCTTCGGTAAATTTCTGGATGTTCGGCTTTTGTTTCGTCCAATTCCGAAAATATTTCCGGTGTAACTTTTCTGAAACACAAAAACAGCAAAAAACAGGAAACTGGCACCGTGGCATCTTGTTAATAGGTTAGTTCCGGAAAATGCATAAAAATGCCACGAAGTGTAACGAAACACTAAGCAAATGGTGTAAAAACAAGCATGGAGCATCAAAAATTATAGATGCATTAGAGACGTATCAGCATCCCCAAGCTTAACTCCTGCTCGTCCTCGAGTAGGTAAGTGATAACAAAAGAAATAATTTTTGAGGTGACATGCACCTACACAATCTTGATTAACTATGTAAGCGTTGTGCGCTGGGATCAAAAGAACTTAAAACATGGGCATGAAAGATATAATCTTGATAGAAGAAACTTAGCAACCATGTTATAACATGAAAAAGAACACAAATGAAAGATCATGAAAATGAAACCATGAAAGTCAAACGTGTGTTCAAATCATATGGAAAAACATACAAATAGTATTCAGCTTGTCCTTCATAAGAGAGCAAAACATAAATGCATTGGACACCTTCAAGTTTAAGAGGGCGACTAGATACAAGTAATTTAAGAACAAGTGAAACCAACATCATGAATCAATCAATGAAAACTTTGGGACAATGCACATTATACTCAGAATGACAACTATGCTCTCTTAGACGGTGCATAAAAGTAGAAGGTGGTGACTCAATATAAAAGTAAAAGAAAGGCCCTTCGCAGAGGGAAGCAGTGATTGCAAGTTTTATAAACCTTCAAAAATTATGGTACTTACCGGCTTTGAGCTCTCATTGCCCCCATCATAGGCATCTTGAATGGTTAAAGTTAATGCGAATACACTTATGATGCATATGCTTGACAAATCTTAAGTTGAAAACCTCGTGTCCCGTGAAGTACGAATACCGAAACCTCATGCTATTTTACTTAGAGTCCCAAGCAAGCTCTTGTCATTGTAAGTATACACGTATCATCGAGAACCGCCAACGGGGTACCTCCGTGCCCGATGACATGGAACAAGCCCACATCAAAATGACAAGACAAACAGACAATGAACACCTCGGCATCTCTTTTATTTACCATTGGTATAGCTTTTTACTGTGAGATGCGTCATCGAATGTTCACTATGGGCATGCTGTAAATTTCCACCATGAATTATGCATGGCTTAGATTAGCGGCCCAGACGTTTCTCTAACACGTATACAAACTCCATGATCCTACAAGATTCCCAATTCATTTCACATCGCGAGTATCCATAAACAAAAGATCACGATATCAACTCAAATGAAAGATAGTGCAATGTTGAAAGCTTGCCCCATGACGGCATGGCTGGGCTAATTTCCAACTTACAACTTGCAAGCATAACAACTCAACATAAGAGAGCCACAATGTCAAAAATTTAAAACAAGAAAAGTAAAGTGTGCCATCAGGTTCGTGAGAGCTTTACTGCCAATTTTTGCATAACACCAAAAGAGTTTAATTTGAAGGATAGATAAAAGCAAGTCAAATGTACTTTGGAATAGCAAATTGATAATAGGTATGTATGGTGGACACTTTTGGTACAACTTGGTTTTTAGGAGTTGGATGCACGAGTAGAGCTCATACTCAGTACAAAATGAGGGCTAGCAAAAGACTAGGAGCGACCAACTAAGAGAGCAATAACAGCCATAATCATGCAAAGCGACAAAGCGACATTAAAAGAAGCATAAGATTGCATCAAAAGTTAAAAACTAAATGATCATAGAGGCTTATGGCGACTTTGTATGAGTCTAACATGTGTGAGCATGCGCCAAGTCAACCCAAATAAAGCATCAAAGGAGAAAACCAAAATAATGCTTCCAAACAATTAAAACAATGCATGATTTTTTCAAAGGCTCATTAATCAATATCAGACATTTGAGACAAGTCATGCTACAGCAACACCACTAAGCATACTATCAAAAAGCCATCAAGCACGACATGCAAAAGCCTAGGCCGCAGTCTACACAAGCTCCTTCTTGTACCACTTTTTTGCATAAAGTTTTTTCTCTTTTCCAACACCATTCGAACTTTTTATAAACAACTCTTTTGATGAAAACTAACAAGGACCAGAGGTCAAAATACACCTTGATAAAAAGATATTACAAGATCTGAACAAAAATCAAGGCGAAAAACGAAAGCTAAATGCAGTTCTAGAAAAAGAGAACACTCGAGCAAGGCAACTTCTCCAAAAGGAATTTGTTGGGATCCAACCATTTATTGCAGCAAACAAAACTAAACAAAACTGAAAACTAAAAACAACTGACGCTCCAAGAAAAACGCATAATGCATGAAGCAATAAAAATATAGTGTGTTGAAAGGTGACCTGATTTTTGCCGATGAAGAAGGGGTGCCTTGGGGGCATCCCCAAGCTTTGACGCTTGTACCTCTTGGATATTTCTTGGGGTGACGTGGGCATCCCCAAGCTTGAGCTTTTGTCCGTTCTTCAACTCATCTCATCATTCTCCAATCCCTACACTTGAAAACTTCCTTCATACAAAACTAAACACAATTCTATTAGCAACATTAGTGTAAGCATAACATTGAATCAACCCCTTTTTGCTTCAGGTTTCAACTCAAAACCACCACATATAAATCATATACTACTGTAGCAACTCCCCCAAAAGTTCCGTGATCAAAAGAACTCAAAAAGAAAGCAATCGAGCGGCAAACACAAATATTGGCAGAAATCTATCAAAACAGAACAACTGACAAAGGTCAAATTTTTAGAGGGTTTTCTGTTGCTCAAATCAAAAAGTGTTCAACTAATGAAAGTTTGGATATAACCTGGGGCATATGCACAAGAGATCGCAGGTCCAAAAGATATACAGAGAATTTTCAATTTTTTACGGTGCAGCACCGAAAACTGTTTCAGGACAGCAACATCCCCAAATCTTACCTCACTCAAATTAGAGGCTTCTCTTGGCACAAAAATGAAATAAAAAGGATAAGGAGCGGTTATTACAGTAGTAATAACTTCCAAGACTCAAATAAAAGAAAAAGTACTAAATGTAAAAACATTGGGTTATCTCCCAAGAGTGCTTTTCTTTAACGCCTTTGAGCTAGGCACAGAAAGTGTGAATCAAGTAATATCAAAAGAGGCATTAAGATCAATTGTAGGAGTCTTTTCAACAATAAATTGAATTGTGTCCAAATGAGTTTTTGAAGATCCTTGATGATCACACTTTGGCACACTACTTTCATCAAAAGGATTTTCAGGACAAATCCAACTAAAATTCTTTTCCAAAGCATCATGAATTCCTACAAGTTTACAAGGTATTGGCACTCTAAAATCTTCATTGGGTGTACCAACAACCTCTACAGGCGAGCCAAGCTTATTAAATTTCTTAAAAACTTCCCTAGCCTCAATGGCAACATCTCTAAATTCTATGCGCAAAGTTTCCAAGATAAAAGCTTTCTTTTCAGGATCCTCAATATCATGAAGCTTAAAAAACATGTATTGCATAAAAGGATTAAGGCGAGCAAACCTAGCTTCTAATATGTGAATTAAATAAGCAGAATCAACTTCATAACTAGGAGCACGCTCAACCAAAGACTTTTCCTCAACATCTTTATGCATACTAATATGATTAAAGAACTCCTCAATGTTACTTTTTCCAATAATAGAACCACTACCTACTGAGAGGTTGCTGATCCTTTGTAGATGTGGAGCAGACTGTCCTTGTGCGTGGTGAATAACCAGCCCATTGGGAACCCCAAGAGGAAGGTATGATGAGTGTAGCAGCAAGTTTTCCCTCAGTTTAAGAAACCAAGGTTATCGAACAGGAGAGGAGAGACAATGACGACTGAAGGTGTTGTGGAACCTGCACACACACAAACAAATACTTTGTTCCCAACTTGCGATGAGGTTGTCAATCTCACCGGTTTGCTTGAAACAAAGGTTATGAGTGTATCGAGTGGAAAACAATATAGTATGCGAGTAAAGTAAACAGTACGAGTAAAGTAAACAGGTGATAGCAATATGATGTAAATAGGACCGGGGTCCACAGTTCACTAGTGGTGTCTCTCCATAGATAAAATAACACATGCTGGGTAAACAAATTACAGTTGGGCAATTGATAGAATAAAGATAACGTAATATGTCAAGAAGATCACTATGAGATTTACTCTGGGCATTACAACAAAATACATAGACCGCCATCCAACTGCATCTATGACTAATAATCCACCCCCGGGGATATCAATCCGAACACCCCAAAAGTATTAAGTTGCGAACAACAGATAATTGCATTAAGCAAAGTGTGTAATGTAAACAAAGCATATGCCCTTGAGCATATGAATGTTGTTTTCTCCCTAGTAGCAACAGCACATCTACCACCTTAGAGGTTTCTGTCACTCCCCCAGGTGAAATAGAGGCATGAACCCACTATCGAGCATAAATACCCCCTCTTGGAGTCACTAGCAACTACTCGGCCAAGATAGCTACTAACAACGGAGAGCATGCAAGATCATAAACAACATAGAGATAACAAAAGATATAATTCAGTACAGCAACTTAATCATAAACACCAATATTCATCGGATCCCAACAAACCAAACATGTAGAATTACATAACGGTGATCTCAATCATGTAGGGCAGCTCATGAGATCTAAACATGAAGCACATAGTGGAGAAGACAACCATCTAGCTACTGCTATGGACCCATAGTCCAAGGTAGACTACTCACTCATCGCTCCGGAGGCAAGCATGGCGATGAAGAAGACCTCCGGTGGCGATTTCCCTCTCCGGCAGGGTGCCGGGAAGAGCTTCTGGACCCTCCCGATCTTCGGGTCGACGGCGGTGGCGGATCGCGATGTGTTCTGGAAATCTGATCGGGTCCTTAGGCAAAGGGGCGTTGTCAGAGGAGGGGCCAGGCGGCCACACACGGGGGTGGCCCGGGCCAGGGGCTGGCCGCGCCACCTGTGCGTGTGGGCCCCTGGTCCCTCACCTCCTACTCTCCTTCGGATCTCTGGAAGCTTCCGGGTAAAATAAGACTTCAGGAACTTGTTTCGTCCAATTCCGAGAATATTTCCTGTGTATCACTTCTAAAATACAAAAACAGCAGAAAACAGGAAACTGGCACTGTGGCACTTCGTTAATAGGTTAGTTCCGGAAAATGCATAAAAATGCCACTAAGTGTAACGAAACAATAGGCAAATGGTGTAAAAACAAGCATGGAGCATCAAAAATTATAGATACGTTTGAGACGTATCAAGCATCCCCAAGCTTAACTCCTGCTCGTCCTCGAGTAGGTAAGTGATAACAAAAGAATAATTTTTGAGGTGACATGCACCTACACAATCTTGATCATATATGTAAGCATTGGTGAGCTGGGATCATAAGAACTTAAAACATGGGCATGAAGATATAATTATGACAATAAGAACTTAGCAACCATGTTGTAAACATGCAAATGAACACAAACAAAAGATCATGATAATGAAACAATGAAAGTCAAACGTGAGTTCAAATCATAAGGAAAAACATACAAAAGGTTTTCAGCTTGTCCTTCAAAGAGAGCAAAACATAAATGCATAGGACACCTTCCAGTTTAAGAGGGCGACTAGATACAAATAATTTAAGAACAAGTGAAACCAACAATATGAATCAATCAATGAACTTTGGGACAATGCATATCACACTAAGAATGACAACTATGCTCTCTTAATGGTGCATAAAGAAAGAAGGTGGTGACTCAACATAAAAGTAAAAGAAAGACCCTTCGCAGAGGGAAGCAGTGATTGCAAGTTTTATAACCTTCAAAAATTATGGTACTTACCGGCTTTGAGCTCTCATTGCCCCCATCATAAGCATCTTGAATGGTTAAAGTTAATGCGAGAACAATTATGATGCATATGCTTGACAAATCATAAGTTGAAAACCTCGTGCCCCGTGAATACGAGTACCCAAACCTCATGCTACTTTACTTAGAGTCCCAAGCAACGCTCTTGTCATTGTAAGTATATGCATATCATTGAGAACCTCCAATGGGGTACCTCCGTGCCCGATGACATGGAACAAGCCCACACCAAAATGACAGGACAAGCAGACAATGAACACCTCGACATCTCTTTTATTTGCCATTTGTTTAGCTTTTTATTGTGAGATGTGTCGTCGAATGTTCACCATGGGTATGCTGCAAATTTCCACCATGAATTATGCATGGCTTAGATTGGCGGCCCGGCGTTTCCCTAACACATATACAAACTCCATGATCCCTACAAGATTCCCAATTCATTTCACACCGCGGGCATCCATAAACAAAAGATCACGATATCAACTCAAATAAGAAGTGCAATGTTGAAAGCTTGCCCATGACTGCATGGCTGGGCTAGTCTCCAACTTACAACTTGCAAGCATAACAACTCAACATAAGAGACCACAATGTCAAATTTTTAAGAACAGGAAAAAGTAAAGTGTGCCTTCCGGTTCGTGAGAGCTTTACTAACCGAATTTCGCATAACACTGGTAAGAGTTTAATTTGAAGAGAAAATAAAAGCAAGTCAAATTTACTTGGAATAGCAAATTGCTAGTATGTATGTATGGTGGACACTTTGGAAAACTTTGGCTTTTAGGAGTTGGATGCACGAGTAGAGCTCATACTCAGTACAAGGCGAGGGCTAGCAAAAGACTGGGAGCGACCAACTAAGAGAGCAATAATGGCCATAATCATGCAAAGCGACAAAGCAACATTAAAAGAAGCATACGATGGCATCAAAAGTTAAAAACTAAATGATCATGAAGGCTATTGGCGACTTTGTAAGAGTCTAACATGTGTGAGCATGCGCCAAGTCAACCCAAATAAAGCATCAAGGAGAAAACCAAAATAATGCTTCCATACAACAAAAACAACACATGATTTTTTCAAAGGTTCATTAAGCAATCTCAGTTATTTGAAACAAGTCATGCTACAGCAAAACCACTAAGCATACTATCAAAAAGACATCAAGCATGACATGAAAAAGCCTAAGCCGCAGTCTACACAAGCTCCTTCTTGTACCACTATTTTGCACAAAGCTTTTTCTCTTTTCCAACACCATTTGAAACTTTTATAAACACCTCTTTTGATGAAAACCAATAAAGATCAGAGGCAAAAATACACCTTGATGAAAAGATATGACAAGATCTGAACGCATATCAAGGCGAAAATGAAAACCAAAAGCAGTAGCAGAAAAAGAAGAACACTCGATTTTTAATGAGAGTGAAAACTAGAGCGTTCTTTGCAAATGAAAACAAGCAACTTCTCCAAAGGAAATTTGTTGGGGTCCAACCATTTATTGCAGCAAACAAACAAACTAAACCAACTAAGAAAACTAAAACAACTGACGCTCCAAGAAAAACACATAATGCATGAAGAAATAAAAATATAGTGTTTTGAAAGGTGACCTGATTTTTGCCGATGAAGAAGGGGTGCCTCGGGGGCATCCCCAAGCTTTGACGCTTGTACTTCTTGGATATTTCTTGGGGTGATGCATGGGAATCCCCAAGCTTGAGATTTTGTCAATTCTTCAACTCATCTCATCATTCTCCAATCCCTACACTTGAAAACTTCCTTCATACAAAACTAAACACAAATCTATTAGCAACATTAGTGCAAGCATAACATATAATCAATCCACTATTTGCTTCAGGTTTCAACTCAAAACCACCACATATATAGCAAATACTACTGTAGCAACCTCCCCAAAAGTTCCATGATCAAAAGAACTCAAAAGAAAACGATAAAGTGGCAAACACAAATATTGGCAGAAATCTGTCAAAACTGAACAGCTGACAAAGGTCGAATTTGTGAGGGATTTTCTGTTGCTCAAATCAAAAAGTGTTCAACTAAGAAAAGTTTGGATATAACCTGGGGCATATGCAAAAGAAATCGCAGGTCCAAAAGATAAACAGAAAATTTTCACGAATTTTTACGGTGCAGCACCGAAAACAGTTTCAGGACAGCAACATCCCCAAATCTTTACCTCACTCAAATTAGAGGCTTCTCTTGGCAGAAAAATGAAATAAACAAGATAAGGAGCGGTCATTACAGTAGTAATGACTTCCAAGACTCAAATAAAAGAAAAATTACTGAAAAGAAAACATTGGGTTATCTCCCAAGAGTGCTTTTCTTTAACGCCTTTGAGCTAGGCGCAGAAAATTGCGAATCAAGTAATATCAAGTGATGAAGCATTAAGATCAACAGCAGAGATCTTTTCAACAATGAAGGAAAATATGTTCAACTGAGTTTTTGAAAACCCTTTACGATCACGCTTTGGCACACTACTTTCATCGAAAGGATTTTCAGGGCAAATCCAACTGGAATTCTTTTCCCAAGCATCATGAATTCCTATAAGTTCATAAGGTATTGGTACTTTAAAATCATCGGGCGTACCAACAACTGCTACAGGTGAGCCAAGCTTATTAAACTTCTTAAAAACTTTCCTAGCCTCACTTGCAACATCTTTAAATTCTATGCGCAGAGTTTCCAAGATAAAAGCTTTTTTTTCGGGATCCTCAATTTCATGAAGCTTAAGGAACATGTATTGCATAGAAGAATTAAGACTAGCAAACCTAGCTTCTAACATGTGAACTAAATGAGCAGAAGCAACTTCATAGCTAGGAGCTAACTCAACCAAAGACTTTTCCTCAACTTCCTCATGCATACTAATGTGATTAAAGAACTCCTCAATGTTACTTTTGCCAATAATCGAACCACTACCTACTGAGAGGTCCTCCAGAACGAACTTAGGGAACAACATGATAAACTAAAGTAAAGAAATAACAACTACCAAGGATTCTAAATTTTTTGGGTTTTTGATAAAAAGCAATGCAGGTAAAATAAATAAAGTAAAGCAAAACAATAAAACGAAGTAAAGAATGTGTGTGCGAAGAACTCCCCTCGCAGAAGTCTTCTCTACTCCCCGGCAATGGCGCCAGAAAAAGCTGATGGCTGTTTTATGGTGCCAAGTTGATGGGAGGAAATATAGTTGATGTAGGAGTTTCTTCTTCTTAAATTCCCGTTCCCCGGCAACGGCGCCAGAAAAAGCTTGCTGATCCTCTGTAGATGTGGAGCAGACTGTCCTTGTGCGTGGTGAATAACCAGCCCGTTGGGAACCCCAAGAGGAAGGTATGATGAGTGTAGCAGCAAGTTTTCCCTCAGTTTAAGAAACCAAGGTTATCGAACAGGAGAGGAGAGACAATGACGACTGAAGGTGTTGTGGAACCTGCACACAACACAACCATATACTTTGCTCCCAACTTACGATGAGGTTGTCAATCTCAACGGTTTGCTTGAAACAAAGGGTATGAGCGTATCGAGTGGAAAGTAATAGTAGTATGCAAGTAAAGTAAACAGTGCGAGTAAAGTAAACAGGTGAAACCAATATAATGGAAATAGGACAGGGGTCCACAGTTCACTGGTGGTGTCTCTGCATAAGATAAATAAACACATGCTGGGTAAACAAATTACAGTTGGGCAATTGATAGAATAAAGACAACGTGCATATGTTGAGAGGATCACTATGAGATTTACTCTGGCCATTACAACAAGATACATAGACCGCCATCCAACTACATCTATGACTAATAATCCACTTGTGGTGAGTCAATCTGAGAACTCCACAAGTATTAAGTTGCGAACAATAGATAACTGCATTAAGCAAAGTGTGTAATGTAAGCAAAGCATATGCCCTTGAGAATATAAATGTTGTTTTCTCCCTAGTGGCAACATCACATCTACAACCTTAGAGGTTTCTTTCACTCCCCCAGATTAAATAGAGGCATGAACCCACTATCGAGCATAAATACCCCCTCTTGGAGTCACTAGCAACTACTCGGCCAAGATAGCTACTAACAACGGAGAGCATGCAAGATCATAAACAACATAGAGATAACATAAGATAATATTCAGCACATCAACTCAATCATAACACCAATATTCATCGGATCCCAACAAACACAACATGTAGAATTACATAACGGTGATCTCGATCATGTAAGGCAGCTCACGAGATCTAAACATGAAGCACATGGTGGAGAAGACAACCAACTAGCTACTGCTATGGACACATAGTCCAAGGTAGACTACTCACTCATCGCGCCGGAGGCAAGCATGGCGATGAAGAAGACCTCCAGTGGCAATTCCCCTCTCCGGCAGGGTGCCGGGAAGAGCTTCTGGACCCTCCCGATCTCAGGTCGATGACAGCGGCGAATCGTGATATGTTTCTGGAAAAGTGATCGGGTGTTTAGGTTTTTCCCGTCGGGGGGTCTTTATAGGCGAAGGGGCGGCGTCAGAAGTGGACCAGGGGGCCCTCACCATAGGTGGGCGCGGCCAGGCCCTGGACCGTGCCCCCTGGTGGTGAGGCCGCCTCCTGGCTCCTTTCCGTCTCCTCTTTGGTTCTCTGAAAGCTTCGGTAAATTTCTGGATTTTCGGCTTTTGTTTCGTCCAATTCCAAGAATATTTCCTGTGTAACTTTTCTGAAACACAAAAATAGCAGAAAACATGGAACTAGCACTATGGCATCTTGTTAATAGGTTAGTTCCGGAAAATGCATAAAAATGCCACAAAGTGTAACGAAACACTAAGCAAATGGTGTAAAAACAAGCATGGAGCTTCAAAAATTATAGATACGTTAGAGACGTATCAGCCAGTCATTTACTTCATCAACTACATGCCAACAAGTTCTCTGGCACTATTCAACACCATGCCATCAAACGCAATCACCCTCCGAGCTTGAGGTGATGCTCAAGGACTTCATCGGTAAGCAAAATGCTTTTAACAAGTCTGTTGAGGAAAAGTTAGGCAAAATTGATATTCTTGCTTCTAAAGTTGATAGCCTTGCTCATGATGGTGAACTTCTGAAATTAAAAGTGTTGCCTAATGATATGAAAGAGAACAATACTTTTGCCACTGTTAATGCTATCCAAGTTAGAATTGCATGCCAAGTGGGAAAGAGAAGATGAGATGGCTAGGAAGATGAAGGTATGTACCATTACTACCTCTAATGATGTTGTTCCAAATGCTAGCAATCCTCTTACTTTGATTGGTGTAGAGAAAACTCCTACTCCTAGTGTTAAAAAGCCCAAAACAGCAAAAACTTTTTATCAAAAGAGTGCTAAAAATTTTCGGAGTGTAGGAGATGATAGCTCTATTTCCTTTAATGATTTTGATATTGATGGCTGCAATATATCTGAAGTTATTTTGCTCTTGCAAAAGCTTGCTTTGACTCCTAATGCTAGTCCTATAAATGTTGCTTTTACTAAGCATATTACCAATGCTCTCATGAAAATTAGGGATGAAAAGTTGAAGCAAAAAGCTTCTATTCCCAAGAAGTTAGAAGATGGTTGGGAACCCATCATTGATATGCATGTTAATGGTTTTGATTGCCATGCTTTATGTGATCTAGGTGCTAGTATTTCTATTATGCCTAGAAAAATTTATGACATGCTTGATTTACCACCTCTTGAAAAGTGTTATTATGATATTCCTATTGCTGATGTTGCTAAGAAGAAACCTTTGGGAAGGATTAATGATGTTCTTTTTATGGTTAACAATAACCTTGTTCCCGTTGATTTTCTTATCATGGATGTTGAATGCAATGCTTCATGTCCTATTATTTTGGGCAGACCCTTTCTTCGAACTGTAGGTGCCATCATTGATATGAGGGAAGGCACCATCAAATATCAATTCCCAGTCAAGAAAGGTATGGAACACTTCCCTAGGAAGAGAAAGAAATTGTGTTTTGACTCTATTCTTAGAGCAAATTATGAGCTTGATGCTTCATCACTTGATATTACTTGATCTGCACTTTCTGCGCCTAGCTCAAAGGCGTTAAAGAAAAGCACTCTTGGGAGATAACCCATTGTTTTACTTTTAGTTCTTTTTCTTTTATTTGAGTCTTGGAGGTTATTACTACTGTAATAACCGCTCCTTATCCTTTTTATTTCGTTGTTGTGCCAAGAGAAGCCTCTAATTTGAGTGAGGTAAGATTTGGGGATGTTGCTGTCCTGAATCAGATTTCAGTGCTGCACCGTAAAAATTCATGAAAATTCTCAGAATATCCCTTTGACCTGCGATTTATTGTGCATATGCCCCAGGTTATATCCAAACTTTCATTAGTTATACACTTTTTGATTTGAGCAACAGAAAACCCTCGAAAAAATCGACCTTTGTCAGCTGTTCTGTTTTGACAGATTTCTGCCACTATTTGTGTTTGCTTCTTTATCGCTTTCTTTTTTAGTTCTTTTGATCACGGAACTTTTGGGGAAGTTGCTACAGTAGTATATTCTTTATATGTGGTGGTTTTGAGTTGAAATCTGAAGCAAAAATGGTTTGATTCATTATTATGCTTACACTAATGTTGCTAATAGAATTGTGTTTAGTTTTGTATGAAGGAAGTTTTCAAGTGTAGGGATTGGAGAATGATGAGATGAGTTGAAGAATGGGCAAAAGCTCAAGCTTGGGGATGCCCATGTCACCCCCAAAAAATATCCAAGAGGTACAAGCGTCAAAGCTTGGGGATGCCCCCGAGGCACCCCTTCTTCATCGGCAAAAATCAGGTCACCTTTCAACACACTATAATTTTATTGCTTCATGCATTATGTGTTTTTCTTGGAGTGTCTTGTCTTTAGTTTTCAGTTTTGTTTAGTTTTGTTTGCTGCAATAAATGGTTGGACCCCAACAAATTTCTTTTGGAGAAGTTGCCTTGCTTTTCATTTGCCAAGAACACTCCGTTTTTCACTCTTACCGTTCAACGAGTGTTCTCTTTTTCTAGAACTGCGTTTAGCTTTCATTTTTTGTCTTGATTTTTGTTCAGATATTGTTATATCTTTATATCAAGGTGTATTTTGACCTCTGGTCCATGTTGGTTTTCATCAAAAGAGTTGTTTCAAAAAGGTTCGAATGGTGTTGGAAAAGAGAAAAAAAATTCATGCAAAAAGTGGTACAAAAAGGAGCTTGTTTAGACTGCGGCTTAGACTTTTGCATGTCGTGCTTGATATAGTTTTGATAGTATGCTTAGTGGTTTTGCTGTAGCATGACTTGTCTCAAATGACTGAGATTGCTTAATGAGCCTTTAAAAAAATCATGCGTTGTTTTTATTATTTGGAAGCATTAATTTGGTTTTCTCTTTTGATGCTTTATTTGGGTTGACTTGGCGCATGCTCACACATGTTAGACTCATACAAAGTCGCCATAAGCCTCTATGATCATTTAGTTTTTGACTTTTGATGCCATCTTATGCTTCTTTTAATGTTTCTTTGTCGCTATGCATGATTATGGCCATTATTGCTCTCTTAGTTGGTCGCTCCCAGTCTTTTGCTAGCCCTCATTTTGTACTGAGTATGAGCTCTACTCGTGCATCCAACTCCTAAAAACCAAGTTGTTCCAATGTGTCCACCATACATACCTATTAGCAATTTGCTATTCCAAAGTACATTTGACTTGCTTTTATCTATACTTCAAATTAAACTCTTTTTGGTGTTATGCGAAAATTGGTCAGTAAAGCTCTCACGAACCTGATGGCACACTTTACTTTTCTCGTTCTTAAAAATTTGACATTGTGGCTCTCTTATGTTGAGTTGTTATTCTTGCAAGTTGTAAGTTGGAAATTAGCGCAGCCATGCCGTCATGGGCAAGCTTTCAACATTGCACTTCTTATTTGAGTTGATATCGTGATCTTTTGTTTATGGATACTTGCGATGTGAAATAATTTGGGAATCTTGCGGGATCATAGAGTTTGTATATGTGTTAGAGAAACGCCTGGGCTACTAATCTAAGCCATGCATAATTCATGGTGGAAATTTACAGCATGCCCATAGTGAACATTCGACAACGCATCTCACAATAAAAAAATATACCAATGGTAAATAAAAGAGATGCCGAGGTGTTCATTGTCTGTTTGTCCTGTCATTTTGATGTGGGCTTGTTCCATGTCATCGGGCACGGAGGTACCCCGTTGGCGGTTCTCGATGATACGTGTATACTTACAATGACAAGAGCTTGCTTGGGACTCTAAGTCAAGTAGCATGAGGTTTGGGTATTCGTATTTCATGGGATACTAGGTTTTCAACTTATGATTTGTCAAGCATATGCATCATAAGTGTATTCGCATTAACTTTAACCATTCAAGATGCCTATGATGGGGGCAATGAGAGCTCAAAGCTAGTAAGTACCATAATTTTTGAAGGTTTATAAAACTTGCAATCATTGCTTCCCTCTGCGAAGGGCCCTTTCTTTTTACTTTTATGTTGAGTCACCACCTTCTATCCTTATGCACCGTCTAAGAGAGCATAGTTGTCATTCTGAGTATAATGTGCATTGTCCCAAAGTTTTCATTGATTGATTCATGATGTTGGTTTCACTTGTTCTTAAATTACTTGTATCTAGTCGCCATCCTAAACTTGAAGGTGTCCTAGGCATTTATGTTTTGCTCTCTCATGAAGGACAAGCTGAAAACCATTTGCTATGTTTTTCCATATTATTGGAACACACGTTTGACTTTCATTATTTCATTTTTCATGATCTTTCGTTTGTGTTCATTTTCATGTTATAACATGGTTGCTAAGTTTCTTCTATCAAGATTATATCTTTCATGCCCATGTTTTAAGTTCTTTTGATCCCAGCACTCAATGCTTTACATAGATGATCAAGATTGTGTAGGTGCATGTCACCTCAAAAATTATTTCTTTTGTTATCACTTACCTACTCGAGGACGAGTAGGAGTTAAGCTTGGGGATGCTGATACGTCTCAAACGTATCTATAATTTTTGATGCTCCATGCTTGTTTTTACACCATTTGCTTACTGTTTCGTTAAACTTCGTGACATTTTTATGCATTTTCCGGAACTAACCTATTAACAAGATGTCATAGTGTCAGTTCCCTGTTTTCTGCTGTTTTTGTGTTTCAGAAAAGTTACACATGAAATATTCTCGGAATTGGACAAAACAAAAGCCGAACATCCAGATATTAAATAAAGCTTCCAGAACACCAAAGAGGAGACAGAGCCGAGCCAGGGGCCAGCCTCACCATGAGGCGCCGCGGCCTGCCCCTGGCCCGCGCCCCCTAGGGGTGAGACCCCCCTTGTCCACCTCTGACGCTACCCCTTCGCCTATAAAGACCCCCCGACGAGAAAAACCTAAGGACCAGATCAATTTTCTAGAAACACATCGCGATCCGCCGCTGTCATCGACCCGAGATCGGGAGGGTCCAGTAGCTCTTCCCGGCACCCTGCCGGAGAGGGGAATCGCCACCGGAGGTCTTCTTCATCACCATGCTTTCCTCCGGCGCGATGAGTGAGTAGTCTACCTTGGACTATGGGTCCATAGCAGTAGCTAGATGGTTGTCTTCTCCACCATGTGCTTCATGTTTATATCTCGTGAGCTGCCTTACATGATCGAGATCACCGTTATGTAATTCTACATGTTGTGTTTGTTGGGATCCGATGAATATTGGTGTTATGTTGAGTTGATGTGCTGAATCATATATCTTATATTATCTCTACGTTGTTTATGATCTTGCATGCTCTCCGTTGTTAGTAGCTATCTTGGCCAAGTAGATACTAGTGACTCCAAGAGGGGGTATTTATGCTCGATAGTTGGGTTCATGCCTCTATTTAATCTGGGGGAGTGACAGAAACCTCTAAGGTTGTAGATGTGCTGTTGCCACTAGGGAGAAAACAACATTCTTATGTCCAAGGGCATACGCTTTGTTTACATTACACACTTTGCTTAATGCAGTTATCTGTTGTTCGCAACTTAATACTCATGGGATGTTCGGACGATATCCCCGTGAGTGGATTATTAGTCATAGATGCAGTTAGATGGTGGTCTATATATTTTGTTGTAATGCCCAGAGTAAATCTCATAGTGATCCTCGTGACATATGCATGTTATCTTTATTCTATCAATTGCCCAACTGTAATTTGTTTACCTAGCATGTGCTATTTATCTTATGGAGAGACACCACTAGTGAACTCTGGACCCCGGTCCAATTTCCTTTATATTGCTATCACCTGTTTACTTTACTCGCATACTACTATTGCTTTCCACTCGATATACTCATACCTTTGTTTACAGCAAACCGGTGAGATTGACAACCTCATCGTAAGTTGGGAGCAAAGTATTTGGTTGTGTTGTGTGCAGGTTCCACGTTGCTACTAGTTGAAGACGCGCTAACACGTTATCGTTAACGACGCCCTTGTTGGAGTGTCACTAGGCTAGCAAGCATCACCTTCTGAAACTTGGTAGATGGGCTTCTACCATTTGAAAATCACTTCTTAGCCAATCATCACCACCACTTGGACCAAATTTTGAACTTTTCAAAATTCAAATGAATTTCGGCCAAGTTCACCACTTCTTCTTCTTTTCTTCTTCTTTCTTCATTCTTTCTTTGCAAAACCGACCAAGAGGCCACCCTAGCCGACCAACCCTTCCCTCTCTTTCTGCCCTCTCTTCATTTTCGACCTCTGGCCTTTGTCCTTTTGTGCTTGGACACAAAGAAGGAGGGGAGCCCGAGGCAATCTTGCCAAACATTGCCCTACTCCCTCTCTCTCACCCTGCCGCTCTCCGACCCCAAGCAGCGACGAGCTGCCGCCCAGGAGACGCCCCATGACCCCACCTGCAAGCCACCCCGACCCTGCACCTCACCTCTCTCCCTCTCACTCACCGACATCGACCGAGAGCACGCCGTTGGAGACAAGGCGTCGACCGCAAGCCAATGGCCGCAGCCTCACCACTGGACGCCCAGAGACACCACCGTCGATGCCCAATAGCTAGCCACTGCCCACGCCATCCATGGACCCCACTCGAGCCTGTGCTCCGCCCCTGCCAGTGCATGCTCTGCACGCCGAGAGCATCGTTCGTGTTCCGAAGCGTGCACGCCCGCGACAGCCCCGCAAACCACCCCACGGTGCACGACACTGAACGTGCGACGCCGCACCACACCTGCCCAGAACCCTAGCCGACCGAGATGCCCTCTCTGCGCCCGAGTCTGACCACCCTCTCACTAAACCCGTTCCCTTTCCGATCAAACCAAGCCGCCACCGACGCAGCCGACCTAATCACTGCACTCGGTGCACAACGCCGTCCCAGACCACCGCTCACCTCGCCCCAATGTTGTCAGAATCGTGACTCAAATCGTAGAATCGGCCGGCTTTACGATCCCACGTGTAGAAACCGATCCAAAGCATAAGCTGAATCGTTTTCGGTCATAGTCGTTGTAGGGTCGCGCAGCAAGTCGTGGGATCGGGGGGTCTCCTAGTAGACGCTCGCTGCGTTGATTCGCGAGCATACGCACGCAGGATTTTGAGTGGGCCGGCCCAATAGTTAGATCGTTATGGGTGGATAGCTGGCTGGTAGGTACTAGTTCGCTTTATTTTTTTCTAATTCGGAAATATTCAAATTCGAAATTGTTTAAAACCAAAAAATGTTCAAATTTAAAATTGTTCAAATTCGGAACTGTTCAAATTTAAAATTGTTAAAATTCGGAACTGTTCAAATTTAAAATTGTTCAAATTTGGAACTGTTCAAAATTAAAATTGTTCAAATTTGAAAAAAGTTCAAATCTAAAATTGTTCAGATTCGAAAATGTTCAAATCTAAAATTGTTCGATTTTGAAATTGTTCAAATTTCAAAAAATCAAATTTGGAATCTGTTCAAATTTGAAAATAGTTCAATTCCAAAAATCTGTTCAAATTCGAAAAAAGAAAAAAAAAATGAAAAACAAAAACCGGAAACTGATGAAAACCGGGCCAGTACAAAAAACCAGCTTGAACCTGACTGGAATATTCTAGAAGGTTCCTAAAACCGGAAAAACCAAAAATAGTGAAACTCCTACTGGGCCGGCCCATTTAGAAGGAGCAACAAAAAGAGGTGCGCGTCAACCTGAAATTCGTCACAACGGGCGACGACTAGGGTTCACCTGGGATCGGATGAAATCGTCTGCTGAGTCGCTGACTTAAACGAGTCTGGCCCAATCAGCTCTAATCTAGGCCTTTTTTCTTAAGATGGATGGACAGTTGATAGCCCTGGTGCTAACCCGTAAATATGCTGATACCTTCGCCTTTGTGGCGCATTCTATCCTGTTCGTGGCGGCTGTGTCCGTCTCTCTCTCACCTCGAACTTCTCATCTAATTTGGACATACTCCATGCCAAGGTGGTAAGCACGTGGAGGTGGAAAGGGACTAATAAGAAGGTCACAAGGTGGTGCACTTCACACGTAATTGTTCAACTGGTTAGTTTTATTTATTTTATTTAGGATCGGATCTGGGGTGAAGTGAAGGTCTGCGTTCATGTTATGCAGCAACACCTGTATTAGTAATCAGCTAATCGGCTACGACTAGTAAATAGTAATCAGCTTGCTAGCTTGCCGATGGTTTTTACTTTCTAATTGGCATTTATGTAATTATTTCGTCATTATTTGTTTAGGGCAATATTTAAACTATAGCTTGGACAAGAAACTTATCCTGAACAGGTTACTGGGAATATTGTCAATAATTTAACTGAAGCATGTATGTGGAGTTACTAATATTAAAAGATATTTTCCTTGTTTGTTTTATAAATTAACCACAAAGATTTTTCTGCTATACCATCCACAGTCAATGAAGAAAACAATCTTAATTTTGACGACCTAGAATATTTAGTGGTTCTTCTTCTCCAACAATATGTCGTGCATTGTTTACTATTGTCTGGTGAGGCTAAACCTGCATATTTGTGCCAATGTCCTATAATGAACCCATATGTTTGAAACATATCGCTTATGCTACTTAAGTCGAGCTATATGTTACTTTTTTCATTCTCTTAAGAAATAAATGCCCATGACCCTTTGTCAACTCATGTAAATATTTAAACTCGAGTGTTGGTAGAATTAGGTAGAATCTTAGATTCTACGACTCGATTCTACGATACGATTCTACCAGAGCATTTCCGATCCGATTCAGAATCGCGATTCTGACAACTTTGCCTCGCCCAATCGTTTCCGACGAGAGACATGTTAGACCGAGCCCACACCACCATATAAAAACCCCCAGCCGAGCCCTGAGCCTTCGGTTGGACGCCATTCGCCCCCATCCGCCTCTCCCCACCTCCCAGAGCTCACCTTGCTAGCCCCTGCTCTCTCTCTCTCTGCAGAGGGAGAATGCCATCGCCGGAGTCCGAGGAGAAGGGGAAGGGTGCCGTCGCCAGCAAACCCTCTCCCACCTTCTTCTCCACATCTTTGGAACCCCCTTGCTTCCCTTGATCTCACGCACTCTTCGTTTTAACCAGATCAAGCTCAAGCCGTCGCCATCGCCGTTCTCTGCAGGGAAGAACGTCGATGACCTCGGCTTCGACACAAGCACCCTAGCCCCTGCATGCAGCACACTTCGAGCCGGGCCACTTACTGAACACCTCCGCCTCCGATCTACCGCCGACCAGCCGCCGACGACCCACGGTGAGCATCGCCAGCCCCAAACCCTAGCTAGCTCGCCGGCGTCGCCCCTGCGTGCATGTCCGCGCGAGGAAGAAGGACGCTACACCGTCCGATCTAAATCGGACGGCGACATACCGTTTCGCTCGGCTAGGCCCGAGCAGGCCACCAGATCTGGGCCGGCCCAGGCCGGATCCAGCTAGATCCGTTCGAACCCCGGCCTGTTACTTCTTTTTTCGAATGAATTTCTCTATTTCAAATTCTCTGCTAAGTTCAAAAATGCATAGAATATTCTCAGATTATGCAAATTGAGTGATTCAAGTTTCTATGCGTAGCTTACTGCAAGATCTTTCATATGGCATAGGTCCCATGTCGGTAGACCCTCTGTAGATGAAATGATAAATTGTGGAACTAATTAGGTCACTTTTTGAGTTTATTTTATATCTTGAGTTTTATATACTGAAAATGAGTAGATCCAATTTTCAGTGATACCTTGATGTGTTAGTTTGCTTGGCCAACTGGATTTAGTATTTTAGGATCTTTATTCTTGCAGTAGTAATTAATATGGCAATTGGTGCATTTAATCTTAGAGAAATTACCATTTACAGTATATTAGGAATTTTGGTATGAAGCCAATTTTCTTGGATTGTGCTCTGGAAGAGATTTCTAGAACATTTTAGTTCATATTTTTCTGATACTCAAAGAATATCTGATATTTATTTTGGTAATCTAGTGTTATTTCCTATTGTTTAATTCATAGAATTAAACCACAAACTGTTTTTGTGTAAATCCAACTTTGTTGGATTCTTAAGATTGTTGTCAACCTATAAGTGTACTGAATGTGTGGTTTGGTCCATAAGGTCACCTGCATGCTTGTTAGAAATGATTTGTTGTTGTGTTGCTCTATTTGAAAGACCCTAGTTTCTAATAGGATTAACTTAACAACTAAAAAAATCTATAAAATCTTGATTTGTTTTCTAAACTTTTTTGTTTCTGATACTCTTTGCTTGTGTGGTATTGAGTGCATGAAATGTTGTGACTTGTGTATGCATGTATATTCATTGTGTGCTATTATTTTTCTGACGATAGAATCGAAAGAGGAGTGTACCGAGGAGGGGGAAGTCTTTGAGTATCAAGAAGAGGAGGACCAGGGACAAGCCACTCAAGGCAAGCCATCTAAACTTGTTGCAGATCTGAATCCTATTCACTTGTTTTGCAGGTTGCATAAAGGTTTATTAAAATGCATGTTTTTATATTGCTATAGCTCTTGTAGCAATTATATCATGGGCTCAAGCTCCACAAGCCTATTGTTATCATCCTTCGAGATGACCCCTTTGAACACCTACTCTCTACCCTTGAAGTAGAGGCTTGTTGATTAGCAACAAGGTCTTTGGGAACCCTCTAGTGGAGCCAAAAACTCTAGGATGGGAACACTCAAAGGATTTCTTGAAAATGTCTTCGAAAACCTTGGAGTAGTATCTACTCCACTAAAATGTTTTCAAAAATGGCTTTTGGACTAATGGAGATGATCATGGAGGATAAAGGAGTTGGTGGTTTTCAAAAGACATTGGTGATCACTAAGTGTTTGCTCAAAACAATTCTTCCGTGCAACCACATTACCCCGGTATGGGACGGGGCTTAGTTCGAAGTTTATTTGCTTTAGTGCGGGGAGCCTCACACTATATAAGGGTTTGTAGGACCCCGGAATAGGGGTTGCCGCAAGAGTATGGGCAATAGTGAATCGGGATCCTTCGGGATTTATCCGGCCGGAAGACACTTGGGTTCTCCCGCCGTGGCACTAGGGCTACACTCAAAATGGAGGTAGGCTGCCAGGGTTTGCCGGGGAGGCTAAATCCACAGGGTAGGCACCTGCACTAAGGTAGATAGATGGAAGACTCTGTTTGATTATCCGAACCCCGCATACTGGTGTATGACGGACCGTGGTGGTATCCTGGCGGATTTATCGAATCATGTGGGTAAAGTGTACAACCTCTGCAGAGTGTAAATCTATTCGAATAGCCAAGTCCTCGGTCATGGATGGTTGGGACGACCGTTACTTAGCCCAATGTCAAGCTTTGGTTTATAAAAGTGTTTTTGGAAAGAAAAGGAGAAAGGTGCCGGACGGAGTACTCGGAGGGTACTGCCGTAGCACGATGGTGGTTCGGAGTACTTGTAGGGTACTGCCGAGGAAAGATGGTGGTCATGTTTGATTGACCATCGATACTCTTGGAAACTAAATGAGTTCCCCCTTCCCTAGAGCTTTTACAAAAATGGTTTTATAAAAATTTCTTCTTTAATAAGGATATAGAGATGTCGTATGACATGCTATATCAACAAGAGAAACTATGATATAGAGATGTCGTACGGCATGCTATATCGACACGAGAAACTATTATTAGTATAGAGCACTAGCCTGAAACCATTTCCCTTGCTACAGCCAAATTGCATGTCAATCACTATCTCTCTTAGGTGGTTTGCGAGTACAATTCAAAATGTACTCACGGCTTTGTCCCTGGCTATTAACTTGTTCAGATTATGGTGAAGACTACGATGACGATGGTGAGGAGTTCGACGACGCCGGTGCGAACTAGGATCCGTCTCCCGGTCAGTCGCCTGTAGGGTAGAGGCATGACACGGGCTACCGACGCTACCCTTATATCCGCTGCAACTGTTAGTGAACTTGCCCTGCATAGCATTTGAATTCGGCCAAGTGGCCATGTAAGACTATTTGAACTCGTTATGTAATGGATGATGTATTCTGTAATGTCAACTCTGTTATGTGGATTCACGACGGTCTTCCTGGGATCGTGAATTGTATGCATAACGGAAATCCCGGGTGGTAAGCCGGGGTCCCCACAACTATGGGGGCTGGAAAGGAGGGTTATTATCCCCTTTCCCCTCATGTGGAAAGTCCAAAATGATCCTTGGTCATAACCCTAAAGGTTGGTGGGATCTTGCACCGGTTTGAGATGCCTGAAAGGCTTCATAAGGCCATCTCCTCACAGCCCATATAAGGGGGATTGCTACTCGTGTGATGGCGCCAGAAAAGACTGTGGCGTTTAGTTGACGTGGGAGCAGTATGTCCTTATGCGTGGTGAATGACCAGCCCGTTGGGAACCCCAAGAGGAAGGTATGATGAGTGTAGCGGCTAGTTTTTCCTCAGTTAAGAAACCAAGGTATATCGAACAGGAGAAGAGAGACGATGACGACTGAAGGTGTTTGTGGAACCTGCACACACACAAACAAATACTTTGTCCCCAACTTGCGATGAGGTTGTCAATCTCACCGGTTTGCTTGAAACAAAGGTTATGAGTGTATCGAGTGGAAAACAGTAGTAATATGCGAGTAAAGTAAACAATGCGGGAAAAGTAAACAGGTGATTGCAATATGATTAAAATAGGACCGGGGTCCACAGTTCACTAGTGGTGTCTCTCCATAGATAAAATAACATGCTGGGTAAACAAATTACAGTTGGGCAATTGATAGAATAAAGATAACGTGATATGTCAAGAAGATCACTATGAGATTTACTCTGGGCATTACAACAAAATACATAGACCGCCATCCAACTGCATCTATGACTAATAATCCACCCTCGGGGATATCATCCGAACACCCCAAAAGTATTAAGTTGCGAACAACAGATAATTGCATTAAGCAAAGTGTGTAATGTAAACAAAGCATATGCCCTTGAGCATATGAATGTTGTTTTCTCCCTAGTAGCAACAGCACATCTACCACCTTAGAGGTTTCTCTCACTCCCCCAGGTGAAATAGAGGCATGAACCCACTATCGAGCATAAATACCCCCTCTTGGAGTCACTAGCAACTACTCGGCCAAGATAGCTACTAACAACGGAGAGCATGCAAGATCATAAACAACATAGAGATAACAAAAGATATAATTCAGTACAGCAACTTAATCATAAACACTAATATTCATCGGATCCCAACAAACCAACATCATAGAATTACATAACGGTGATCTCAATCATGTAGGGCAGCTCATGAGATCTAAACATGAAGCACATGGTGGAGAAGACAACCAACTAGCTACTGCTATGGACCCATAGTCCAAGGTAGAATACTCACTCATCGCTCCGGAGGCAAGCATGGCGATGAAGAAGACCTCCGGTGGCGATTCCCCTCTCCGGCAGGGTGCCGGGAAGAGCTTCTGGACCCTCCCGATCTTCGGGTCGACGGCGGCGGCGGATCGCGATGTATTCTGGAAAACTGATCGGGGCTTAGGTTTTTCTCGTCAGGGGGTATATGTAGGCGAAGGGGGCTGTCAGAGGTGGAGCCACGCGGCCTCACACGGGGCTGGCGCGGCCAGGGGCCAGGCCGCGCCGCCCCTGTGTGTGGGGGCCACGTGGCCCCCCTCCGTCAGGTCTTCGGATGTTTGGGAGCTCCCCGGTGAAATATGACTTCAGGAACTTGTTTCGTCCAATTCCGAAAATATTTCCTGTGTATCACTTCTGAAACACAAAAACAGCAGAAAACAGGAAACTGGCACTGTGGCACTTCGTTAATAGGTTAGTTCCGGAAAATGTATAAAAATGCCACTAAGTGTAACGAAACAATAGGCAAATGGTGTAAAAACAAGCATGGAGCATCAAAAATTATAGATACGTTTGAGACGTATCAGGGATACCCAACAGATTCGTACTAAAGACAGTTTAGCAAAGCAAAATTGGCAAGGATAAAAAAATATTGGCAGTGTGATCAAGATGAATATTACAAATATTTTTTAGAAATTGGGCCGTGGGCTGGATAAAAAAGAGAGAGCACAAATCGGAGTTGGTGCTTGTGTTTTCCTTTGGGCGGATCGATGGCTGTCGTGGGAATTTAGAGACAGTAGCCATGGGGATGGCTTAACGGAGGGGCTCGACGGTGTGCGACGATGGGTCTGGCTCAGGATTGTGCCAACTGAGACACCTCGGTTTACCCAGGTTCACGGCCCTCCACGCCGGAGGTAACACCCCTACTTCTTGCCTTGTTTCTTATTATCTCGACAGTGGTTACAACGCTCCTCGAGCTGTTCGGTCTAGAGGAGGAAGAAGATGGATCGGATCTCCCTAGTCTAAGGGTCCAGACCCCTTTATATAGGCAGGGGTCTGGTTACAGGTTAGGTGGCCGGCCGCCCGGCTGCCGGCTCCTCCGTGGCCACGGTCTTGGCGTGATCCGCTGGCCTCTGACTCCTTGTCTGACGAAGGCCACTTTATAAAGTGGCTTTCCCCTTTGGACCGGCATCTTGGAGGCATATCCTCTCCCTTTTGCCTTGGCTCCTTTCGTGGGGAAGGCTCCTGCTCGCTGGTTGGTGAAGTCTGGACGTGGCTTGCGTCATGCCCATCCTTCACCTCTGTCGATCTTGTCGGGGCCAGGCCACTTTCGGCGAAACAGCCATTAGAGGAGTCTTGTCATCTTCGTCGGCTCTGGCTCTCCTCGGTGGAGCCGCCAGCCGGCTGCTGGCTCAGCCAGCCCTTTGGACAGAGCCGGTCTTCTTGACTTAGCGCCGTGGAGATTCCTGGGACGCCAGCCGGCAGATAGCGCTGCCCTTGGCATACTCCAGAAGTCATCCCCACGACACTAGCCCCCGAAACTGGCGAAGTCTCATGGGTCAGCATGGGGATTCGGCGGGTTCCTTTCCTCGCCGAAGTTAGCACGCTTCCGTCGAAGTCCCAGGATTCTTCGTCCGGCTCGGGAGCCGTCGATCTTGAGGTCAAGTCTCGCGGAGTGTCACCGGCCGTCTTGGGACGTACCGGCTCCAAGACCAATCCGGCTGGCGGCTGCTACGCGACCGCCCGCTGGTGTCTGGCTCCTCGGGACTTGCTCCCTCGGGGTTGGGACCAAGGCGCCACTTGTCCATGCGCCACATCGTCACATCCAATCGGCTCTGGTCCCATGATCTTTTGCGGCATCCATGACGGTTGCCTGATCCTTATGTGATCGTGGCGCATGACGAAGGGAGCGGTTGCCAGCATATCGTTGGTGGGGTGTGCAATCGATCCATCCTCCCTTTTTTAAACCAAGGACCGTTCCTAAGACAAGTCACCGGTCGCCCGCTTCTCTTCTTCCTTCAGCACTCGATTGCCCCAAAATCCTTTGCCTTCGAGCTTCATCCCAACAGATTTAGGGTTCCCAACTCCTTCCGCCGCCATTCCACTCATCCAGATCCACACCCGGATGGCTCCCAAGGTGTCTCGGTAGAAGGGAAAGGGGGTGGCCTCGAACGGGGGTGGCGCCCCGCCCCACCTGCCTAAGGGATCCTAGGAAGGTTCCTGGGTGAAAGAGAAGCGGATCGAGCTGCTGCGCCAGGGTCGAGTGCTTCCGCCCGCGGATCTCGTGGGCTGCCGCCCTGCCTGCGGCGAGCGAGTGCCTGCTCCTGAGCCTGGGGAAACGGTGGTCTTCTACGACCATTTCCCTAGGGGCTTCGCGTTGCCCGCCAGCGATTTCCTATGGCAGTTCATGGATCATTTCCATTTGCAACCGTATTGATGTCTACACACGCTTCTGTTCTTGTAGACAGTGTTGGGCCTCCAAGTGCAGAGGTTTGTAGAGCAGCAGCAAGTTTCCCTTAAGTGGATCACCCAAGGTTTATTGAACTCAGGGAGGAAGAGGTCAAAGCTATCCCTCTCAAACAACCCTGCAATTACGATACAGAAAGTCTCTTGTGTCCCCAACACACCCAATACACTTGTCAGATGTATAGGTGCACTAGTTTGGCGAAGAGATAGTGAAATACAAGTAATAGTGATGATTATGAGTAGTAAACATAATCTGAAATAAATATCGCTGTAAGCAAACATGTAACAAAGCTGAATGTAAACGGTGTGCAAAGCTTGGAAACAAGGCCTAGGGATCATACTTTCACTAGTGGACACACTCCCAACAAATATAACATAATTGAACCAATAGATACTATCATCAATATGCAACTCAAAATAATTCTCCAATGGAAAACGAACACTAATCATGCGTAGGGCTACGAAGCACTCCTCAAAGTCCGTATGTACCCAAACTAGATTGTCCCACACTATCACCGTGAACGCACTAGATGGTTCCAACAAACACCAACATTTCATAGAGACATTAACCAAAAAGATACACATGATGCACACACTAGTCACCTTTACACCATGACTCAAGGTATCTCCGGAGAGTACAATAATAAAGCATAGGAGTAGCATAATATCTGAATAATAACATCTACCAATTCAACTAGATACAAAGCTCACGTTCACATAAAGATCACATCATGGGAGAGAGAGGTGAACCACATAGCTTCCGGTAGAGCCCTCAGCCCCGGAGGAGAACTACTCCCTCGTCATCATAGGAGACAGCAAGGTTGATGGGGATGGCGGTGAGGTCGATGGAGACGGCGGAGACGGCGATGGAGACCGATGGAGATGGCTCCGGGGGCACTTCCCTGTCCCGGCAGAGTGCCGGAACAGAGACTTCTGTCCCCCGAAATTTGTCTTCGACGGCGGCGGAGCTGCGGAACTCTTATGGAAATTTCGCTGATTGTTTTAGGGTTTTCCGTCGGGAGGCTTCTTATAGGCGAAGGGGCATCGTCAGAGGTGGAACAGGGGCTCCTCACCACAGGTGGGCGTGGCCAGGGCCTGGGCCGCGCCCCCTGGTGGTGAGGGCAGCCTCTGGCCCCTCTGCAGCTCCCGTTTGGTCCTCGTCCTTCGTCCGGAAAAAAATAAGACTTCAGGAACTTGTTTCGTCCAATTCCGAGAATATTTCCTGTGTAGCTTTTCTGAAACACAAAAACAGCAGAAAACAGGGAACTGGCACTGTGGCATCTTGTCAATAGGTTAGTTCCGGAAATTGCATAAAAACGCCACGAAGTGTAACAAAACACAAGGCAAATGGTGTAAAAACAAGCATGGAGCATCAAAAATTATAGATACGTTTGAGACGTCAATACTAGGAAAACCCTTATCTGTGGAGCACCATTTTGGGCTTCAGTGGCGCACCAGTGGTGCGCCACGCATATCAAGCCACTGGTATTTATTACCAGTGGTGCACGCTCACGTGCGCCACGGTTATGTGTCCTATCCGTGGCGCACCTAAGTGGGGTGCGCCACGCATAATATCTGCGGCGCACCCAATTTAGGTGCGCCACGGATATGGTGCGCCACTGGCAATAAAAATGGTGCTCCACTGATATGTTTTCTATTTGTATTTTTTCGAGAATACAGCAGAAATACATAGTATACAGTACAAAAATATATAGTATACATCAGAAATGCAAAGATATACACATCAGTAACACAGGAATTCACCAAAATACATCAATATGAAGTCAAGTGTCGGAAGACATCAATATAAAGTCAAGTGTCGAAATACATCAATATGAAGTCAAGTGTCGAATCATTACACAAGTTAAGTACAACTTTGATCATTACATATTATATATGGAGTTACATATCACCTAGACTACTATATAAACGAATAGATCACACCGGCGACGACGATGAGCAAGATCGAGACCATGATCAAGAACTTCATCCAATTCTTCTTCCACACGTGTCTCCTCCACTTGGAGACCGTGAGCTCTCTTGTCTTGTACCCTTTGTAGCAGTTGCCGCTGAAGTTGGTCACCTGTGCCTGGCAGTCCTCCCACTCCTCGTAGACTCCTGGAACCCGACCACTGTACACCACGTACCACTTCACCATCTCTCTATAGACATGTAGTATATATGTTATGCAACGAAAGGAATGACAAAGTGCAAAAACATGCTTGCATGATCACAAATACTATGGCAAGGATTCATAAGCCTAGAATAAAACATAGCATGGATGACGATCGATCATATATAAGCAAGTCCAACATCGATCGTCAAGGCATTACGAGCCTCGGCAAGTTAAGGTTTACACACACATGTCCAACAATAGTTCGGAAACAACACTAGGATAGTAAAGTTTATGATACATCGACCCAACACCGCTAGCTAGCCACAGACATCATGTAGTCCTCGCCAGGAACGGGCGCACGCCCTCTCTCGTCATGAACGTCCTTGTGTCGCGCTGCCTATCGAGGCGTCCTTCGATCTCACGGTTAGTCAACGCTACGCCACAATGCATGACCCTGCCGGTTGAGTCGACGTCTTCATGAAGGACTTGCGTGATCTGAGTCTGGATGCGCCAAAAATCTTCCATAAGGTCCGCATCATCGATCGCCGCAAAGTTTTTGGCCCATGGTCAAAGATTAGATGGTAGCGCCCTGATCCGCGAATCCCGGACAATCCCCTTCAGGTGATGGAGGGCGTAGAAGGCCTCCTTCACACTGCCAGGCGGCTGCTTGACGCATGGAAACTTTGTCTGGTGCATGAAGATATGCTTGCCATTCTTGACTCTCTCGCCACCCTTGGTGAATTTGCCCCCCTTGTCGGCGTAGAATTGTAGAGCATCATCGAGCACACTCTTGATTCGGCCATAGTTCTTCATCGGCTTTGTTTCACTCGATGAGTCAAAGTACGTCGCTTGCAACCACCTTGGGCAAATGGATATGAGTGAGCAGTATATGCCTCTGTGCAGCACAATTGAAAAATAAATTGTTGTAAGAGGACCAACCGGAGAATCTAAGAAAGAAGTTTTCACGACGGTGTTCACTTACTCGGGAAAGCAAGGCAGAAGAATGGAGTCGATGGTCGGGTTCTCCACAAAGATATTCCCAAGGTACTCCTTCACCGTTGCCCGGTCCGCCTTGTTCACCAAGGCAACGCCACGCATGAAGTAGGGGTCTACTATCACGATGCCCTTGGTCTTCTCCCTCTTCGCCTTCAATGCCATATGAAGCATGTATAGACGGACCAAGTTATAGTCCAGGCGGTTGGAGTGCAGCAGATTGTAGATGTCCTCGTACCGCACGAAGAAGATTTCAGCGGGTGATGTATCGATGAAGCCATGGCCCTCCGGCACCTTGATTGTGTAGACCGGGTACCCGGGATTCTTTTCTTGGAGAAGGCACTCCTCGAGATACTGGATGCTGTCGTGCAAATTCACGATCGCTCCACCCACGTTGGCGAGCATCTCCTTTGTCAGCATCGACCGACCCGCTATGTGCATGGGGAAATCACGGGGCTCTTCTCGCACGCCGTCCTCAGCCCGGACTATCTTCCTCGGAGACAGCTGGCTCGAAGCCTTCTTGCTCCGGCTATGCTTCCGGCCCTTCTTCTTCTCCTCGACAGGAGCTGTGGATTGCAACTTATCCAGCACGGGAGCAGCGGATTTCAGCTGCTCATCGACCGCCTTGTGGAGTGTGGTGGGGCTGGTAACATTGGCCGGATTGGGTTGTGTGGCTGCGGCTTCCGGAGGCGTCTCCTGAGAACCATCGCCGAACCGCAGACGCTGCATGCATGACAGGGGACGACCGGCTTGTTGACCACGGGAGGCTGGATCTCCAAGAGGAGGCATGTAGATTTCTTCGTTGACCCCGATGTCGAGGAAGCCATCAATTTCATCGCGGGGATCATCGCCGCGATTAGGTGCAGCGTCCACGTGCTCGGGTGGAGGCGACGGCGTGTGCGCGGCTAGCTGCTGATGCCTCTTGGTGGCGGGGACGAACATCGGTGGCCATGTCTTTTTAGCGGGGGCAGCTGCAGGGCGTTGATCATCCTTTGCAAGGCGAATCTGTGACTTCGGCCATAGCAAGGGCCAGCCAACGCAACCTCCGAGAGAGTAATGCTCATCGGCTCCATGAGGTTGCATGGGAGGATCAACGCCTTCGCAACCCTTCAAAGGACTCACCAGGGCGACCCTGAACATGCCAGCAGGGATGGGCAAGTTGTGCATGAGGGGGTTCTTCGGTTGGCATATGGTACCCTTGCCTACATCCTTCAGCACGCCGTTCACATAGTGCAGCAAGGTGCAACTAGTGTCCTGCGGGAGAACATGTTGGGCATCATTATCAGATGGTACTCATCAAAAAAGACGGCAGAGTATGAAGTCGAGCCTACGATTAGTTACCTTGGTAAGGGCATCGAGGTCGGCTAAGGTGGACGCGCGAGGCTACGTGGGCTGCAGTGGAGGCGGCGGCTGCACGTTGGTGTTGGGCTGCAGTGGAGGCGGCGGCCGCGTGTTGGTGTTGGGCTGCGGCGGAGGCGGCGGCCGCGTGTTGGTGTTGGGCACCGGCGCCGGCTGCGCGTTGTTGGTGTCGGTAGCCAGCGGGCTCAGCCCCGCGAAGGGGTCTGCCAATGGGTAGGAGGGCGGGGTCACCATGTTCGGCGACACGTGTTGCGCCGAGTTGCTGCCGGACACGCTGGGCACCGGTATCGGCCCAACTCCACCAGTGGCATTCCACGCCACTAGACCCTCCCACAGTTGAGGAGGAATGACCTGGCGCAACCTTGCTTCGAACTTCTCCTCCATCTGCGCCGGCAGCGCGGCCACTTGCGCCTTGAGATCTGCAATCTCCCGCCTCTGCGCCTCCTCCACCTTGCTTCTTCTCTCTGTTCTAGCCTTTGATTCCTCTTTGAAGTGGACGCCGACTTTCGTGGTCAGCCCAAAGCCGGAAACACGCCTAGCGGACGTCATCTTCTTGTGCTTGGGCCTCTTCTTCATAATATTCGTTGCCCTGTTGAAAGGAGTGTCCTAAGGCTCCAATTGCCCTTGGGTGGAGCAAGCTGCCTCGGCGGCTATTTTAGCTTCTTGCAAAAGGATTCATGAAACCAATTAGAATCATCGGTTCATTATTGATTGCAAATCGACTTGAGATCTGCGGTAAGTTGCTTACCACGAGTTTCTCAAACTCTTGCACAACCTTCGCTGAGGTTTTGAATTCCTTTGTCTTGGGGCACAGGTAGTAGCGGGCCCGCACAAAGTTCCGGACCTGCGGGTCCGTGAATTTGTCAAACATGTTGGGCTTGCCAAGATGAATAAGCTCGACGTCCTCCTTGTCCCACACTTCCTGGATTCATCTGTAACCGCCACTCCCAAGATGGTGGTGACCTAAGTTCTGTTCATACATCTTCTTCCCCAACGCCGACAGAGCTTTGAAGGTATCGGTCTCCAACTCCTCCTTGAAAAGAAGATAGTCATCGTGATCTAGAAGTGGCTCATGCTTCTTGATCTCTTCCCAGCTTTCATCCTTGTCAATCCGCTTCTTCACCCGGGTTCTCCAGCTAGCCAAGGCCGTGCTCATCTTCGTAAGGGCCTGCTGGTTCACCTTGATGTCTTTGAGGTTTAGGTTCTTGTACTCCACCAGGAAATCGTATCGCTCGTGAAGCTTCTGTAGTAGGAGCTGCACAAGATGCGCATTGCCGGGATCTCGGAGGTTCCTCGTGTTGATCGTCATGGTCTCCCAGACGATGCAACCGATCTGCGTCCCGTATCCTGCGGCAAAGGCTTTAGGCTCCACGAGTACGCCTTTTTCATTCACGGTGGTGAAATCCTCGCATTTTGTGCCAAGCGTCAGCGGGTTCCGATCCTTCCTGATGGCCTTCTTCTTCTTAGAAGCCGAGGCAGATCCACCATCGGTGGTGTCATCCTCGGCGCCATCAGTGCGCTCGCCGCCAGCATCGGTGGTGTCATCGGAGTCTCCGTCTCCTTCTCCACCCTCGGAGTCTCCGTCTCCACCCTCAGAGTCTTCGTCTCCACCCTGATCATCTCCACCTCCGTCTCCGTCCATGACGTCTATTTCCTTCTCCTCAGCCGCCCTCTGGGATGGCATCCAAAATGGCAAGTTGGCCGCCCGGGCTTGTTCTTCGACACTCATTTGGTTAGAAGGGCCAGCGCCATCGTTGACGCATCCGGTCGACATGTTTTTGAAAATGAGTGCCTATTTCTCACCGAAACAGAAATCAATCAACATTTCGGGAGTAATAGGCACTCATTTTCAAAAACCTGTAAACAATTCACACAAAAAAGCACGAAATGTGCCTTTCCAACACACAGTTGTCGACAACATGTCAACACCATGCTCACAGATTCATCATCACAGATTGATCATCACAGTAAACATCATCACAGTAAAAAGTTCACAGTAAGTAGCCAGCAACATACACTTACATGTATACAAAGTTCACAGTAAGTAGCCAGCAACATACACTTACATGTATAAAAAGTTCACAGTAAGTTGTGCAAGTTCACAGTAAATAGCTAACAGTAGAAAGTTCACAGTAAGCCACTACTAGAAGTAGAAAGTTCACAGTAAGCATGTATAAGCATGTCACAGTAGAAAGTTCACAGTAAGCCACTACTAGAAGTAGAAAGTTCACAGTAAGTTGTGCAAGTTCACAGTAGAAAGTTGTGCAAGTTCACAGTAAATAGCTAACAGTAGAAAGTTCACAGTAAGCATGTATAAGCATGTCCTAACAGTAAAGCATATGCAAGTTCACAGTAAGCATGTCATAGCCAGTAAAAAGTTCACAGTAAATAGCTAACAGTAGAACATTCACAGTAGCAAGCAGTGATACCACTTTGGTGATAAAATTAGTCATACAAGAACATGAACCAAACCACAGCTATCATGGTCACATAGAAAAAACCTAGAATTAGGTCAAGCAGCGAGGAGGTGGAGGCCAGCCATAAGAAGCAGGCCAAGCATCCTGGAAGGAGCAGGGCAAGCTCCAGGTGGAGCTGGTCAGGCCAACTAATCACATCTGCAACACCACACAGCCAGCCACTGCTAGCAGCTAGCTTAGAACAGAGGTATGGTATTGCAAGCCAACCCAGAAGTTCCAAATCATTGCTATATTCAAACATCATTGCATACCCAAGAAAAACATCTGGTAAAACCCCAACACCTCACTCCACTTCTACTAGGATTACACCTAGGAAGACAGAGGAGTGTAAAGCCTCAGAAGTGCATAGAAGTGCTATGCAAAATTCATCATAGGGTCTTAGAAAAATAGGCCACAAGTAATATCTGTTCTTGTTAAAAAGTAAGCCTCAGACTTTTGCATCATTGGCATTGGCAAGTCAAGCCAAGCATCTATTCTCATATGTGAATCAGCCAGCCAAAGGAAATGATGCAGGAGGAGGAGCATCATTGGCATTAGCAAGTAATATCTGTTCTTGTTAAAAAGTAAGCCTCAGACTTTTGCATCATTGGCATTGGCTAGTCAAGCCAAGTATCTGTTCTCATATGTGAATCAGCCAAGTCAGGAGGTGCAGGGCAAGCATCCAGGAGGAGCAGGCCAGGCACCTGGAAGGAGCAGGGCAAGCTCCAGGTGGAGCTGGTCAGGCCAACTAAGCACATCTGCAACACCACACAGCCAGCCACTGCTAGCAGCCAGCTTAGAACAGAGGTATGGTATTGCAAGCCAACCCAGAAGTTCCAAATCATTGCTATATTCAAACATCATTGCATACCCAAGAAAAACATCCGGTAAAACCCCAACACCTCACTCCACTTCTACTAGGATTACACCTAGGAAGACAGAGGAGTGTAAAGCCTCAGAAGTGCATAGAAGTGCTATGCAAAATTCATCATAGGGTCTTAGAAAAATAGGCCACAAGTAATATCTGTTCTTGTTAAAAAGTAAGCCTCAGACTTTTGCATCATTGGCATGGGCAAGTCAAGCCAGTAAAAAGTTCACAGTAAGCATGTCATAGCCAGTAAAAAGTTCACAGTAAATAGCTAACAGTAGAAAGTTCACAGTAGCAAGCAGTGATACTACTTTGGTGATAAAATTAGTCATACAAGAACATGAACCAAAGATAATCTTTTTGGTTAGGTTTTCTAAGATAATAAAACAGATTCTATTATATATTTCATGTCCCTAGCTAATGTTATGCTTGCTTAGTTTGCAAAGTAAGCTTCTTACTGTGAATTATCTAAATTATATACTTGACCATCTATCAAAATTATCCAAAGCAGGAAATACAAGCATTGATGCTGCATAATTATTCATGAAAAAAGGTTATATACTTAAGCATTGACACAAAAGCATTGATGCTCAAAATTATCTAAATTATATACTTAACCATCTTGTTGCTGATCGTTATGATCATGCAGATGATAGTTTGAGAATTATTCATGAAAAAAGGTTGCTACATAATTTAAAGGGAATTATGATCATGCAGAGTTTAGTTGTCGCATTGATGCTGCTAGTTTATATATGACCACTCTTATCTCTGTTTAGCTGTCCACATTGTTTGTGCAACCTTGAGTGTTGGTAAAGATATAAGCTACATGCCTCTGTTTTAACATGTCAATCATTTGAGCTTGTTTTCGTAGGAGACATTAAGGCCAGAATGATAGTTAATGGCAGTGTGCATCACATTAGCAAACCATGAAGTTTAATTCTGATAGTTTTGATAAAACCCAGGTCATAGATACATACAGGGTGCACTGGCCAAATTGAGTAGTAATATAAAATGGCATGACAGTTTATGTACCATAATTTAAAGATTTTATCAAACCGACAACACAAGATATGGATAGAAATCCACGGATGAGAGCAAATGGCATCATAGAACATGATTAAAACAGTCGATCGACCACACAAATATATGCTGCAGTACATCCTCGACCAGGTGAAGCACATCGGTGAATCATCACCGACCATGTTGAAGATTCAGGGGAAGATTCAGTAGAGGAGCAGGGGAAGGGGAAGTGGGCTTACCAGGGCGCAGGAGTAGAGGACAGCGAGGTTGGGACGGTAGCTGTAGGGGATGGTGTCGCCAGGGCTCCTCCTTCAGCGGCGCCGGGGCTCCTCCTTCAGTGGCGCTGGGGCTCCTCCTTCAGCGGCGCCGGGGTCCTCCTCAGCGGCGCGGCAAGTGGAGGTGAGCGAGGCGTGCGCGCGGCGGCGAGTGGAGGCGAGCGAGGCGTCTGCGGTGCAGCGTAGTGGAGGCGAGCGCGGTGGCATCGAGCTAGGGTTCGAGAGGGGAGAGATGCGCGCGGCTAAGTGTGGGAGAGAGAAAGGGCCGGCAGGCCATTTTAGTGCTAAGTGTCGAAGCTTCGTGGCGCATCCCAAAGAGGTGCGCCACGCATAAGCTAACCGTGGCGCACCATATGGTGATGCGCCACGCATATCAGTGTGTAGTTCAAAAGAAATCGAAGTGCAATGTTGACAGCAACATGCACATAGCCCAGTGGTTCGTCTGCTGGCTGTTTGATATAGGGAGGTGCCAGGTTCGAACCCTGGACCTCCCACTTTTTTTTGTTTTTACAAAAACCATATTTCAGAAAGTTTAAAAGTACTATATTGAAACAAATAAAATTTGCTTATTCTAAAAATAATAATTTTTAAATAGTACCAGTCCAACATTTACAAATAAAATGCAAGAAATTCATAAGACAATAAAACCATCCATCATGTATATGATCGTTGTTACAAAAAACCAAGAATCATATATATGATCATTGTTACAAAAAACCAAAACTCATTTATATGATTGTTCCTCCAAAAAATGACACATGTTATCCGATGTCAATTCCGAACGAGCTACCGTCGTCGACTCGTCACGATCTGCTTGCCCTTCTTCGTCGCGGTTGAATAATTGAGCCCGGAAACATGGGGATTTCTTCTCGTGTACGGGCATCCTTTAGCGGGTAGGGTGGTCTTCCTTCTTCCAGCGGCATCACTAGGCCTGTCGAAGTACTTGTCGAATTCCTCTTCTATCTTGGGATCGCCGTACTTGTCGAAGTCTTGCTCGGTGGCCGCTCCCTCCATTCCGATGATGCTCCTTTTTCCCCTCCTAACGACAACGCGGCTAGGCCTTACCGGGTCGGTAATGAAGAAACATTGATCAACCTGGCTCGCCAGTACCCATGGCTCATTTTTCGCCTGGACGTTCGCGCTGGATTTGGCTTCGGGTATGACCATGGTGGTGAAGTACCGGCCTTCTTTTTCGACGTTCTTGGCCCATCTGACCCGAAACATCGGCATCTTCTCTCCACAGTAGTTGAGTTACCAGATCTCCTCGATCCTCCCAAAGAACCTTTCATTGACGGTGGATACCTCGTCCACGTAGGACAGCATCATGACCCCCGAGTTCTGGTGTTCGCTGCTATGGTCCTTTTTCTCGGTGTAGAATGTGTAACCATTGATGTCGTACGCCTGATAGGTCCTCACGTTCATCGCGGGGCCCTGTGACAAGACGAATAAGAGTTTTTCCTCTTCCGTGGAAGGCATGTTACCATGATGAAGCTGGAGCAGCTTTTCCTTGAACCAACGCGTAAAGCTGGAGTTGTGCTCTCTAGTTACGTCTCCCTTCGTCCTCCGTCTGCCCGTGTCACTAAACTTCTTCTCAATGAAGCTTTTGTGCTCTAACACCCAAGGTGCGACCAATTCAAGGTGTTGTAGCGCGACTCGGTGTGCCCTATCAAAGTCTAGTTGTCGGGCTTGGAAGACGACGTGCATGGGGACGAAGCCATCGCGGTGACCAAACCCATGGATCCTGCCGAGGTGCCTCCTGATAGGCAGACCAATAGGGACGTCCTCGTCCTCGTTTTGTAGATAATTCTGGCAGAATGATATGCACTCATAGGACAGGAAGCCCTTGGCTATGCTTCCATTTGGACGCGCCCTATTGCGAATGTAGCCTTTGAGAACGCCGTTCAACCTTTCAAACGGCATCATGTTGTGGAGGAATGGCGGCCCGAGGTGGATGACATCATCCACCACGTGGACGAGCAGATGCACCATGATGTCGTGGAACGCGGGGGGGAAGTAAATCTCGAGCTCGCATAGTATCATGACGATCTCACCTTGTAGCCTTTCGAGCTGCTTCATGCCGATCGACTTCCTAGAGAGGACGTCGAAAACGTTGCAGAGGCCAAACAGCGTCTCACGTACGTGCTCGTCCATGATCCCTCGGAGCGCTACTAGAAGTATCTGCGTCATTAGCACGTGGCAGTCGTGAGATTTCATCCCGGAGAACCTCTTCTTCGTTTCGTCCAGGTATCGTGATATCTTCCCTCCGTAACCGGTAGGAAGCTTGACTCCTAGGAGGACGCTGAAAAACTGGTGGAGCTCCGGCTCACTAAGAGTGAAGCAGGAAGGTGGGCAGTAGTAGTCGTTTCTCTTAGCCTTTTTGCGCATATGACCTTGAGTATCCGCCTGCGTCTCATCATCATCAGCGTCATCGGGGCATCCTCCATGAAGTTCTTTCCTGATGCCCAGCTTGATCAGGTCGTTTCTTGCCTTTGGCCCATCTTTGGTTTTCTCCGGCATGTTGATGATAGTGGCAACTAGACTCTCGCACACGTTCTTCATGATGTGCATGAGATCAAGGCTATGAGGCGTGTGGAGGTATTTCCAGTACGGCAGGTCCCAGAAAACGGACCTCGCTTTCCATACACCTCGCAGCGGCTTTACCCTCGGACGCTTCTTTCCCGGCGCGGGGCACGCTTCCCATTCTTCTAGCGCATCATTGATATCCTCTCCATTATAAATAGGTGGGGATGTTTCGAGCTCCTCACTACCATTGAAAAGATCTCCGCGTTTTCTCCAAGGATGATCGGCGGGAAGCCACTTTCGAATGCCAGGGAACACGGTTTTCAAAGAACCGGGGTCCTTTGGTAGCTGGACATGCGACGTTTTATCCATGCACCTGACACATGCATTGTGTCCGTGGGCCACCTGGCAAGAGACATATGCGTATCTAGGATAGTCCTGCACCGTCGTGAGCAACGCGGCTCTCAGACCAAAATACTCTCCTTTGTAGGCATCCCACGTACGTGCCGGCGTCTCCCACAACATGGCTAACTCCTCTTTCAACAGCTCGAGATACAGGTGCATGTCGATACCCGGTTGTTTCAGCCCCTGAATAAGAATACTCATGTGTACGTACCTCTGCTTGGTGCACAGCCAGGGGGGGAGGTTGTATGGCCATACAAAGACGGGCCAGGTGCTATGCGTGCTACTCTGGTTGCCGAAGGGATTGAGTCCATCTGTGCTCATACCCAGCCTAACGTTCCTGGCATCGTCCCCGGAACCGTCTTCCATGTCCAACGCGAGCCACTGGCTAGCGTCCGCAGGGTGTGTTAGGATCGTGCCCTTCTCTGGATCATCTCCGGGCTTCTCCCTTTCTGCGTGCCATTGCATGAGCTTCGCTTCCTTAGGGTCTACGAAATACCGCTTCAGACGGGGGGTGATAGGAAAGTACCATACCACTTTTCGAGGAACTTTCCTGTTCCCTCTCTTGTATCGTGATTGGCCGCACACCGGGCATGTGGTTAGTTCCTTGTACTCGTCCCGATAAAGTGCGCAATCATTGATGCATGCATCATACTTCATGTGCGGTAGATCGAGAGGGCACACAACTTTCTTGGCCTCCTCGGTACTCCTTGGCAATGTGTTCCCCTCGGGAAGCTTCTCGTGCCAGTATGTCAGGTTATCGTCGAAGCTAACATCGGTCCATTTGTGTTGCACCTTCATCTCCAAAGCTTTGAGGGTTACGTTCAGGCGTGTATCCCCGGGCCGGCACCCAGGATACAACGGAGTTTTCCTGTCTTTCTCCATTTGCTCCAGCTTGTCTTTCTCACGAGCAACAGCTTTGGCGTTGCTTGTCTCTGTGAGGAGTAGTTCTTGAACATGAGGGTCCCGCAAGGCTGAAGTTAGCGGTGTCTCCGTGTCTGCGTCTTCTCCACCACCATCGGATCTGGTGTCATCATCATGTCCCGCATCTCCTTCATCATGTCTGGGTGACTCTTCGCCTTCTCGTCGGCCTCCCACGTCACCATTTCCTGCCGGCGGGGGCCCGTTGTTGACGTCCTCGTCAATGTAGCCTTTCATGAAACCACTCATGAGCAAGTGCTTCTCCAATGTACCGGAATCAGGCTTGATTAGGGCCCTGAGGTTGCATCTATGACAAGGACATCTTATCTCGGACATGTTGTTCCGAATCATGACGGCCATCGCGCGTTCCTTGTATGTAGCCACCATACCTTCGCTCATGTGGCGCACCATCGTTGCCTGCACGGTATGGAGAAAATGAGAATATTTTAGAATAAATTATGGTCATATCGCCAGAAAAATTCGGCATGGCCTTCCCTATAAATAGGACATATGGGTAGTGCAAAAGTTTGCCGAAACAGAAATTAATCAACATTTTGGCAAACATCCATGCACCACGTGCCGGTACCTACACAAACCATACATAAGCATCCATGCCCCTCTCGATCACATACAAAACACATATGCCATATATATCACACACCGCCATACGTGCCGCGCGTCGGCCGCCACAAGGAAACAAGCATACATGTTTTCATCCAACCATATACTCACCTATTAGACAAGTTACCGAAGAATCCGTGAGCGGAGAGCCAAACTATTGAGGGAGACAAAGATATGTGCTAGCTAGTGGGAGGAATAGAGCTAGATATATGTGGGAGTGGAGGAGGAGGAAGTCAACCCTTACATACTATCCAAATACAAGTTTTGGCTAGCTACCTAAAATGGAGAAATAGTTGAAGAAAATGGGGGTGGAGAGAAGAGGAACTAGAGCTAGAGCTAGATCTATGGGAGTGAGGGCTTGGAGTGGGAGGTAGGGGGAGATGGCACCTTTATGGTGGTAGGTACGACATATTCGTGGCGCACCTCAAAATGGTGCTCCACATATACATATAACCGTGGCGCACCATTTTGAGGTGCGCCACGGATATGTCTGCCACCTTTTCCAGAGGGTGGGCCTACCCATATCCGTGGCGCATGTATATGTGGTGTGCCACGGTTATCCACACTATGCGTGGCACACCCCAAATGCATGCGCCATGGATATGGGGGCCTGACACCCCAGGCCCTGGTGCTCGGTGGGGCCCACTTATCAGTGGCGCATCCCATCCACGGTGCGCCACAGGTAAGATGATATCTGTGAAGCATCTATATGTGGTGCGCCATGGATACTTATCTGTGGAGCACCGAAACGTAGTGCTCCACAGATAATGGGCCCATGGATAAGGGTTTTCCTAGTAGTGTGTATCAGCATCCCCAAGCTTAACTCCTGCTCGTCCTCGAGTAGGTAAGTGATAACAAAAGAATAATTTTTGAGGTGACATGCACCATCACAATTTGATCAACGAGATAGAGCATTGAGTGTTGAGATCAAAGAACTTAAACATGGGCATGAAAGATATAATCTTCATAGAAGAAACTTAGCAACCATGTTATAACATGAAAAAGAACACAAATGAAAGATCATGAAAATGAAACAATGAAAGTCAAACATGTGTTCAAATCATATGGAAAAACATACAGATGGTTTTCAGCTTGTCCTTCATGGAGAGCAAAACATAAATGCATAGGACACCTTCAAGTTTAAGAGGGCGACTAGATACAAATAATTTAAGAACAAGTGAAACCATAATCATGAGTCAATCAATGATAAACTTTGGGACAATGCACATTATACTTAGAATGACAACTATGCTCTCTTAGACGGTGCATAAAGGTAGAAGGTGGAGACTCAACATAAAAGTAAAAGAAAGGCCCTTCGCGGAGGGAAGCAGTGATTGCAAGTTTTATAAACCTTTAAAAATTATGGTACTTACCGGCTTTGAGCTCTCATTGCCCCCATCATAAGCATCTTGAATGGTTAAAATTAATGCGAGTACACTTATGATGCATATGCTTGACAAATCATAAGTTGAAAACCTCGTGTCCCGTGAAGTACGAATACCCAAACCTCATGCTACTTTACTTAGAGTCCCAAGCAAGCTCTTGTCATTGTAAGTATACACGTATCATCGAGAACCGCCAACGGGGTACCTCCGTGCCCGATGACATGGAACAAGCCCACATCAAAATGACAGGACAAACAGACAATGAACACCTCGGCATCTCTTTTATTTACCATTGGTATAGCTTTTTATTGTGAGATGCGTCGTCGAATGTTCACTATGGGCATGCTGTAAATTTCCACCATGAATTATGCATGGCTTAGATTAGCGGTCCAGGTGTTTCTCTAACACGTATACAAACTCCATGATCCCGCAAGATTCCCAATTCATTTCACACCGCGAGTATCCATAAACAAAAGATCACGATATCAACTCAAATGAAAGATAGTGCAATGTTGAAAGCTTGCCCCAGGACGGCATGGCTGGGCTAATTCCCAACTTACAACTTGCAAGCATAACAACTCAACATAAGAGACCACAATGTCAAAATTTTAAAACGAGAAAAGTAAAGTGTGCCATCCGGTTCGTGAGAGCTTTACTGACCAATTTTCGCATAACACCTTTCTCTAACACGTATACAAACTCCATGATCCCGCAAGATTCCCAATTCATTTCACACCGCGAGTATCCATAAACAAAAGATCACGATATCAACTCAAATGAAAGATAGTGCAATGTTGAAAGCTTGCCCCATGACGGCATGGCTGGGCTAATTCCCAACTTACAACTTGCAAGCATAACAACTCAACATAAGAGACCACAATGTCAAAATTTTAAAACGAGAAAAGTAAAGTGTGCCATCCGGTTCGTGAGAGCTTTACTGACCAATTTTCGCATAACACCAAAAAGAGTTTAATTTGAAGGATAGATAAAAGCAAGTCAAATGTACTTCGGAATAGCAAATTGCTAATAGGTATGTATGGTGGACACATCGGAACAACTTGGTTTTTAGGAGTTGGATGCACGAGTAGAGCTCATACTCAGTACAAAATGAGGGCTAGCAAAAGACTGGGAGCGACCAACTAAGAGAGCAATAACGGCCATAATCATGCAAAGCGAAAAAGCAACATTAAAAGAAGCATAAGATGGCATCAAAAGTCAAAAACTAAATGATCATAGAGGCTTATGGTGACTTTGTATGAGTCTAACATGTGTAAGCATGCGCCAAGTCAACCCAAATAAAGCATCAAAGGAGAAAACCAAATAAATGCTTCCATATAATAAAAACAACGCATGATTTTTTCAAAGGCTCATTAAGCAATCTCAGTCATTTGAGACAAGTCATGCTACAGCAAAACCACTAAGCATACTAACAAAAAGACATCAAGCACGACATGCAAAAGCCTAGGCCGCAGTCTACACAAGCTCCTTTTTGTACCACTTTTTTGCATGAAACTTTTTCTCTTTTCCAACACCATTCAAAACTTTTTGAGGAAACTCTTTTGATGAAAACCAACATGGACCAGTGGTAAAAATACACCTTAATGCAAAGATAAAAGAAGATCTGAACAAAAATCAAGGCAAAACACAAAAGCTAAACGCAGTAGCAGAAAAAGAGAACACTCGTTGAACGAAAAGAGTGAAAACTAGAGTGTTCTTGGCAATGAAAAACAGAGTTCATCTCCCTCCAAAACAACATGATGTGATCAAACCATTTATTGCAGCAAACAAAACAAAAAGAAAACTGAAAGCAAAAACAACTGACGCTCCAAGAAAAATGCATAATGCATGAAGCAATAAAAATATAGTGTGTTGAAAGGTGACCTGATTTTTGCCGATGAAGAAGGGGGTGCCTCGGGGCATCCCCAAGCTTTGACGCTTGTACTTCTTGGATATTTCTTGGGGTGGCATGGGCATCCCCAAGCTTGAGCTTTTGTCCATTCTTCATCTCATCTCATCATTCTGCAATCCCTACACTTGAAAACTTCCTTCATACAAAACTTAACACAATTCTATTAGCAACATTAGCATAAACATAATAATGAATCAACCCTTATTGCTTCAGGTTTCAACTCAAAACCACCACATATAAAGCATATAATACTGTAGCAACTTTCCCAAAAGTTCCGTGATCAAAAGAACTCAAAAATAAAGCGATAAAGCGGCAAACACAAATATTGGCAGAAATCTGTCAAAACAGAACAGCTGGCAAAGGTCGAATTTTTAGAGGGTTTTATGTTGCTCAAATCAAAAAGTGTTCAACTAATGAAAGTTTGGATATAACCTAGGGCAAATGAACAAGAAATCACAGGTCCAAAATATTTACAGAGAATTTTCACGAATTTTTACGGTGCAGCACCGAAAACTGTTTCAGGACAGCAACATCCCCAAATCTTACCTCACTCAAATTAGAGGCTTCTCTTGGCACACAAACGAAATAAAAAGGATAAGGAGCGGTTATTATAGTAGTAATAACTTTCAAGACTCAAATAAAAGAAAAAGAACTGAAAGTAAAAACATTGGGTTATCTCCCAAGAGTGCTTTTCTTTAACGCCTTTGAGCTAGGCGTAGTAGTTTGCAAAGATGCTCATGTAGGCGCCATAAAAGAGCTTAAGGCAAATGCGCTATATAGAAACTTAAAGCAAGAGAGAGCATCAAAAAGCATATGTGAAGTACATTTAAATCTAAACCACTTCCTATGAAAAATAGCCTTGTAGAGAGACAAGTTATGAAAGCGCAAAGCAAAAAGCATAGGAAGGAAAAACAAGTACAACGTCAAGAATTGCAACATAAAGAGGGGAAACTCAATATTGTTGAGATCCATCAAACCATGTTTCCCTCTCTCATAATAACTTTCAGTAGCATCATGAATAGAACTAACAATATAACTATCACATAAAGCATCCCTATCGTGAGCCACATGCATAAAAGAATTAATACTCCCCATATAAACAATTGTAGTAGGAGCAGATTCAACAGAATAATTATTCTCATCACCATAATTGTCAAAAACAGGAGGCATATTGTAATCATAACTATTTTTCTCCTAAAAAGTAGGTGAACTGAAAATATTATACTCATCATCATGACCATCATAAACTAGAGGTTTAGTATCATCACAAGCTAGAGAACAACTATTTCGCAAAGCATATTCATCAAACATATCATCATAAGAAGGAACATGGATAGTACTAATGGTACAACAATTATTAACCTTAGAGTTGGTACCAAAAAGATTTTCAATATCAAAAGTAGAGTGCTTTTCCCAATCATGATCACTAACATAGGTAACAGGCATGAGAACATCATCCCAATCAGAATTATCATAATCTATAGCAGGATCATAACACTTAGGGGAAGATACCGTGTCCTCTCGCCTTTTACTCCTCTTCTTCTTCATACTCTTCTTACTCTCTCCTTTAGGAGGGAGAGACTTGAAGGGCATCTTCTCCACATATTCTTTAGGAGGGAAAGGCATCTTCTCCACATAACCTGGTTTGCTGACAGAAACAACAGAAGAAACTTTGGAGGATTCCTCCTCTCTATTAATAAGATCGAAACATCTATTAGTCCTGTCATAGCTTGGCAAAACATCATGTTTTATAAGATCTTGTAAGTAAGTATTTGCGAGGCAATCTTTAGCACAATAGAGACGACAACCACAAAGGATGCTATTAATATCAACATCTCTCATATCAACCAAAGAAATCTTTCTAGATATCTCTTCACAATTCAAAAACAAAGTAAGCTCATCATGCTGATTGAGAGTAATCTTATCATCACAATACAAATCTGCGGTACTCGTTCGATTAATTGGGCATTGAAAATTAAAGTGACCCGTTTTATCGCAAAGTTCACAAAGAAAAGGATAAAGCTCACAAACCCTTTCACCAAGCTCGTCTAGATCCTTGAGCCACATATTGGTTTCTTTATTCCCGTGGGTGATGCAATAATCTTCCTTGTTGTGACTCTGTTCACAAGGTCTATGTATTCCACAAAAATTAACATGCTTATAAGAAATAGGACTTTTAGAAGTTTGAGCATGTTTATTGCAATCATCAATAACAATATCACTTTCTATGCAAGTGTCCTTAAAAGTTTCATGATACACGTCCCCATTTCCTTTAGGAACATTCATATGGGAAGCAAAGGCTTTAAAGCAACCAACCATAATTTGAGGATCAAGACCATATTTAGCACTAAGCTCTTGAAAATTAGCAGTTTCAGCGAAAGACTTAATGCAATCAAACTCGTAATTCATACCTGATCCTTTACCTTTGTCGCTATCCCAACCTTCAATATTGTTTTAAATTGTTTCAAGCAGATCCCACTTGGTGTCAACATCCTTGCTTGTGAAAGACCCATCAAAGCATGCATCTAGATAATCCTTGTAATATCCTGAAAGCCTTGCATAAAAATTATTAATAACAATATTACGGGAAAGATCATGAATAGGACATTTGTGCATTAGTAACTTCAATCTTCCCCATGCTTGGGCAATGCTTTCTCCCTCATGCGGATGCAAATTATAAATGTAATTCCTATCTTTATAAACCTGACTAGAAGGACAGAATTTAGAATAAAAGAGAGGTACAATTTCCTCCCAGTCAATAGATCGACCATCCTTCAGTGTTTTATACCATTCCTCAGCTCTGCCTTTCAGTGATAAAGAGAATAGCTTCTTCTTAACTCGATTCATCGAAATACCTGCACACTTGAACAACTCGCATAATTCATATATAAAAAGCAAATGATCACCAGGATGGACAGTTCCATCTCCTAAATAGCAGTTATCCATAGCACGTTCAACAATCTTCATAGGTATTTTAAAAGGATGAGGAGCACAAGCATCATTAGAAACATCACATATGGGAGATAAAATATCATCAGAGCAAACTTTCTCCACTAAAGCTGGGGATCTAAAAATATCATGCTTAACAAAACCAGCTTCCCCAAGCTTAGACTTTTCTATAGCATTAACAACAACGGTGTTCAAAGCATTCGTACTAATGACATTATTATGCGAAATAAGCTCCAAAGGTTTTTCAATTTTCTCTTCAAATCTAAACTCAGGAAAAAGACTAAAGAACTCTTTACTTTCCATTAAGCCTAACTAGTGAAAATAAAAATAAGAAACAAAAAGATATAATTGCAGAATCTACAGGAAATAACTCCGAGCACTCACACAGGAGGATGCGAGTACCTTTTACCTTACCTCCCCGGCAACGGCGCCAGAAAAGAGCTTGATGTCTACACACGCTTCTGTTCTTGTAGACAGTGTTGGGCCTCCAAGTGCAGAGGTTTGTAGAGCAGCAGCAAGTTTCCCTTAAGTGGATCACCCAAGGTTTATCGAACTTAGGGAGGAAGAGGTCAAAGCTATCCCTCTCAAACAACCCTGCAATTACGATAAAGAAAGTCTCTTGTGTCCCCAACACACCCAATACACTTGTCAGATGTATAGGTGCACTAGTTCGGCGAAGAGATAGTAAAATACAAGTAATAGTGATGATTATGAGTAGTAAACGTAATCTGAAATAAATATCGCTGCAAGCAAACATGTAACAAAGCTGAATGTAAACGGTGTGCAAAGCTTGGAAACGAGGCCTAGGGATCATACTTTCACTAGTGGACACACTCCCAACAAATATAACATAATTGAACCAATAGATACTATCATCAATATGCAACTCAAAATAATTCTCCAATGGAAAACAAACACTAATCATGCGTAGGGCTACGAAGCACTCCTCAAAGTCCGTATGTACCCAAACTAGATTGTCCCACACTATCACCGTAAACGCACTAGATGGTTCCAACAAACACCAACATTTCATAGAGACATTAACCAAAAAGATACACATGATGCACACACTAGTCACCTTTACACCATGATGCAAGGTATCTCCGGAGAGTATAATAATAAAGCATAGGAGTAGCATAATATCTGAATAATAACATCTACCAATTCAACTAGATACAAAGCTCACGATCACATAAAGATCACATCATGGGAGAGAGAGGTGAACCACATAGCTACCGGTAGAGCCCTCAGCCCCGGGGGAGAACTACTCCCTCCTCATCATAGGAGACAGTAAGATTGATGGAGATGGCGGTGAGGTCGATGGAGACGGTGGAGACGGTGATGGAGACCGATGGAGATGGCTCCGGGGGCACTTCCCCGTCCCAGCAGAGTGCCGGAACAGAGACTTCTGTCCCCCGAAATTTGCCTTCGACGGCGGCGGAGCTGCGGAACTCTTCTGGAAATTTCGCCGATTGTTTTAGGGTTTTCCGTCGGGAGGCTTCTTATAGGCAAAGGGGCGTTGTCAGAGGTGGACCAGGGGCTCCTCACCACAGGTGGGCGCGGCCAGGGCCTAGGCCGCGCCCCCTAGTGGTGAGGGCAGCCTCTGGCCCCTCTCCAGCTCCCGTTTGGTCCTTGTCCTTCGTCCGGGAAAAATAAGACTTCTAGAACTTGTTTCGTCCAATTCTGAGAATATTTCCTGTGTAGCTTTTCTGAAACGCAAAAAAAAGGGAACTGGCACTGTGGCATCTTGTCAATAGGTTAGTTCCGAAAATCGCATAAAAACGCCACGAAGTGTAACGAAACACAAGGCAAATGGTGTAAAAACAAGCATGGAGCATCAAAAATTATAGATATGTTTGAGACGTATCAGCATCCCCAAGCTTAACTCCTGCTCGTCCTCGAGTAGGTAAGTGATAACAAAAGAATAATTTTTGAGGTGACATGCACCATCACAATTTGATCAACGAGATAGAGCATTGAGTGTTGAGATCAAAGAACTTAAACATGGGCATGAAAGATATAATCTTCATAGAAGAAACTTAGCAACCATGTTATAACATGAAAAAGAACACAAATGGGCCCGGCGAGCGAGACAGTTGGAGCGCTCCACTCCCTCGTCCCGCACCGGACGTGGTGAGGATCCTCCAGCGAATCACCGCTCTGCAAAAGGAGGGCGGTCTGAAGCCATCCGACCTCTTACTTGCCTTCCTAGACGCCCACATGTCGCCCCTCCAGCGCCGCTCACACAAGATGTGCTTCCTGGGATCCGCCAGGGATCCCACCCGTCATTCTTCCAGAGTGCTGATGGCAATAGAGGTGGCGCAGAAGGCGAATAGAATCACTGATGTTAAACTTTTGGCCTCATGGGCATGGGGCCTGAGGCCCTACGACCGGGGTAACTCGATCGCTGAGGTACGCTTGTCAGGCTTAGACTCTGTTTCTCCTTCCTTGTGGCGTTTGACCATCTGACCATCGTTTGTTCGGCTTGGGCAGAATGTGTTTGCTCTGCAGACTGCGGAGAACTCAGCCACGCGTCAAGCCAGCTTTGTCGCCGACAGGGCGGAGTCAGACGATGAGGTCGTTTGGGATGATGCCGAGGAGGACGAGGATGTCGGCTCCAATACCGCTGCCGAGGGCTCAAGCGCCACCCACGGCGATGATGGAAGTGAAGAGCTCGAAGATTTGGGTGAGCCCCTCAGCAACTCTAGTAAGTTCCCAGGTCCCTCCTCCTTAAGAGACTGGTCCGAAGATGATGATGATGAACCAGAGTCGGCTGTCACCCTCGGGGGTGCAGCCCTTCAGGTAGCCACCGCGGCCACTGTTGGAGCTCAGGCCACCCCAATCTTGGACCTGCCGGAATCTCCGGAGCAACCTTATGTTGCTCCAGAGCCGGCCGCTTCGAAGCCAGCAGACCCGGAGGGAACCAGAAGCAGGGCGGCTGGCGCCAAGAGAGGGAACCAGCCAGTTCCGACCGAGCCGGCTGAGAAACGAAAGAAAGCGGAGCTGGCGGCGAAGAGCCTGCTCCTTCCCAAGATGAAGAAGGTGATCAAGCGATGAGCTACCGCGGTGGCTGGGTAAGTTTTCCGCCTCCGTACTTCTCACCGCTTTTGGCCATCGCATTTCTGATCAGCTTGATTATGGGGTGCTTTCTTTGTAGGTCTCCCATTTCCGTCGATCTACTTCTGAAGCCTCCCCCCGTAGTGGCATCAGGGAAAACTGAAACTTCGACCATCGACCTCTCGTGCAACAAGAGGGTGCGCAGGGAGGATGCCAGCGGCGACCTGGGTTGCGCCGGAGAGGACCGCCATTCCCCGCGATTGGAGGTTGTCGAGGGTAAGGGTAGGACGGAGGAGCTTGTCCGCCCGGAGGTGCCGGCGAGCATCGTCTCCAGCCCGGCTACCGCGGCTGAGGCTAGGCTTACGCGAGCCGGGGAGGCTATCTTGACGGAGGTCGTCGTGCCTCCTCCTGCCGTCGGAGAAGCTGCGGCGGGGGAGGTCACTGCCGCTGATGCGTCCTCTGACCCGATTAGTCAAGAAGACGCTCGCGAGGTCACGGTGAAGGCAACAAAAGAAACTCCGGTGCACGTGGGGGCACCAGAACCCTCGGAGCCGGCTGCTCGGGCCTCCTCTAGCTCTGAGCCCGCACCGATTGCGCGGGCTATTATGTCTGCATTTGAGACGAGGATTGGCGCGGCCGCTGGTCCCCTTCTCTTTGGGACTGCCTCCGACTCTGACAAAGTTCCTCAAGGACCCCTCACCACTCGGGCGGTGGGGAGTGACCGTGGTGAAGCTTCCCCGGCTCCCAAGGCTGCGACCAAGGATGCTTCAGGGGAGAAGATTCCAGCTGCCGTGGCCGGGTCTAGCGTTGGGAGTCTAAGCTCCGCCAGTCAACTTCAGCAGGAATGGGCAGATACTGCCTCTAGCGCCGAGACTAGTGGAAACCTCAAGGCCCAGGGCAACAGCTTGACCCTGGCGGAGCTGAGCAAGCAGCTTTCCGCCGTCAGGGAGTCGCTGAGGAACGTGAAACTCCAGTTCCTTGAAGCAACGCGGACCATCGACGTGAGTAATGTGCTCTCAGCCTTCGATTTCTTCTGTCAGCTGGGGGCGAGGCCTATAGCTCTATGACCAATTTCTCCCTTCACCCTAGCCCCCGAGTTTTGAGGTAGCTATGGTGACAACTGACTTGAAAATGAATCTCGCTAAGAAACATTGCCTTTCTATTTTCCACAGGGTTTGAATAAGCTTCGAACTAGCGTCTTCCACAAGCTGTTGGCGAAGTATCGTGCCGGCAAGTGTCAGTACCAGGCCCTAAAAGAGGAGCTGGAGAAATTATCAGGTAGGCCTAGGACCCTTTGCCTTGAAATGCTCCTGCCGCCCTCTCTGTCATCACATCTCCATTCTCGTTTCCTCGCTTGAGTCCCGGCTGGCCAACTCGATGTCGGCCAACGCGGTTGAGCTACTCAACCAGAAGCACGCGGAGGAGCTCCAAGGTTTGCAGTCCCAAGCCGCCAGGGCTCAGGAGTTGGAGGTAGAGCTGACGAAGGCCCGGGAGGCAGAATCGAAGCTGCGGCTAGAATTTGACCAGCAGTTGGCCAAGGAGCGGGAAATCCTTTCCGCGAAATATGAGAGCGAGGTAGACGAGCTTCGCGTGTCGCTAGAAACCAAAGTCAAGAGCCTCGATGCTAAGATCGACGAGCTGGAATCTCTTTGAAAACTTGACGGTGAGCAACATGACAACGAACTCAGCCTTTGGCGCGCTCGGGATCGCAAGCTCCACTCTGGTCTCCTGGGACTGGAGGACGCTCTTCATGGTAGCTTCCTTCTCTGCTCCCTAACCTTTGCTCCTTTAGGCTGTTTCCTCACTTTCTAGTTGCTCTTGCAGAGGCCTTCCCTGACTCTGACAAGGCGGCAACGGCCGCGCTGGAGAAGTATCGGGTGGAGCAAGGGATCGTCCATGGCAACGACCCCAAGGCCAAGCTTACCTCCGGAGAACTGATGGCATTGGTCAAAGGCCGACTCTATCCAATGGCTGAGCTGGGGGGCGATCTTCGTCAAGCCACTGTCTCTGTATTTAAAGCTTTATGGCCTGGGCGGGCGGTGCCTGGCGACATCGAGACGCTCCTCAAATGGATCCCACTCGTGTCCAACCGAGTCGACATCTGGAAGGAGTCTGCGGCCCGAGCCGACGCTGCGCAAGCCTTGGAGTTCGTGCTCTCGTGGTACCCGGGCATTAACCTGGACCAACTAGATCACCTTCGCGAGGGTGGACTGGTTGGCCTCGACGAGGCCAAGCTTCGCCAGCGTGCCTGCGCCATTGCAGAGTGCGCCGATACCAGCATGCTCTTCGACACCGGGGAGAGTGACGAATCTCTAGACGATGTGGACTTCGAAGAGCCCAGCTCCGCAGAGGTGCCTCAGAAGGCCTCCGAAGATCCGGCTGAGAGTTTCATCCCTCCATCCCCAGCGACGGTGACTTCATTTTGGCAGCTAGGACTGGCGATGCTGCCCTGCTGGAGCCGGCTGGCTCGCCGACCGCCCCCTGACTGTGTCAAGGTCTCTTTGCTCGTTTATATGTGCGTTGAACTTATGCCATGCCCAGTGACATTTCATTCGTGTACACCGATGATGTTTCATCCTAAGTTCCTTATGCATCGATTTCTAATCATGTGTGAACTGGATTTTACCTGATCTCTTTCGACTTTTTCCTTTCTCTCACCATCCTTCGGCTCTTCTACCCCCAACCGGTAGCCTGGTGCCGGTTGGTCTCCCTTGGACTGGCAGCCGAATGCCAGTCTAGGGTGGGAGCGCGCCGCAGGATGAGGAGTAGTACTTCGGTACGTAAAAGATCCGGCTTGGTCCAGCCCACGCACAACTATTGATCGATGCACATGGTTCTTAGGCGAACAGTAACGCTTTCGACGTCTTTGCGTCTCTTCCTCTTAGCGATTTTCCTAAGTGGCGACCTGCCGGCTCCATTCCCCGCGGCTCATCCTAGGCCTGGGATAGAGGTTAGGCTCGGGGTTCGATCTGCACACAGTACTCGTTCGCCTGACAAGAAGCCTGATTCGTCGTGTTTCGGGCGTTTCCTCTTAGCCATTTTCCTAGGTGGGTAACCTGCCGGCTCCAATCCCATGGCTTATTTTGAGCCTGGGATGGAGGTTAAGCTCGGGGTCCAATCCGCACGCAGTACTCGTTCGTCTGACAAGAGGCTTGACGATTAGGGGCAGCCGGCTCCCATTTGGAGCCGACCTTCGGCCCCATGAATAGCGCTAGAAAGGTAAAAGATACTTAAAGCATTCTTTTCTGGGATCAGCCATATGCCGCCCAACTTTCTTTTATTCATTGACACTTGTTCGGGATACAAGGTTTTTGCCTTGGCAAGCCAAAGGGCTTAAGCGATCGACATCTTAACTTGTCTTGGGCGAGGCCGTGAGGCACGCCTTCCTACCTCGAGGAAGGGCCAACCTTCGGGACAAGGACTTCAGCCTCCTTGTCCACTTCGGGCGGAATTTCCTGGGTGCCGCTTGCCGGCTTGAAGCGAGGAGCCGGCGGGCTCGAAACCGGATGACCAGGCTGGGCCGCCGCCACCCGCTGAAGTAGTTGACGCTTCTCCTCAGCAATGACCAAGGCCTCGGCCAGTTTAGAGCTGGCTCTCGCGCATTCTATCGACTTCTTGTAGCACCCAGCGATGGTGATCACCCCACGAGGGCCAGGAAGCTTCATCTTTAGATAGGCATAGTGCGGGACCGCCATGAATTTGGCCAAAGCAGGACAGCCGAGCAGTGCGTGATACGGGCTGTTAAGGTCTACCACCTCAAACCAGATCGGCTCGCGACGGTAATTGTCCTTCTCCCCAAATAGCACCTCCAGCTGGATCTTTCCCATTGGCGTGCAGGAGTGTCCCGGCACGATCCCGTGGAAGGTGAGCTTGGTAGGCTTCAGCTGGATTGCGGGGATCCCGAGCTTCCCATTGAGGTGCGGTAGAGCAGGTTGATGCTACTGCCTCCATCTATGAGCACGCGCGAGAACCGACAGGTACGCGTTTCGGAGAACACAATAGGATCCAAGACCAGCGCATAGCCCTCGGGTCTAGGCATGAGTGGCGGGTGATCTTTGCGCCCCCAGGTGATGGATGCCTCAGACCAGTGCATGTACTGTAGCCCCTCTAGCATGACTGCATTCACCTCGATGCCGAACCAAGGCTCATCCTTCGGGTCCTCTTTCTGGGTCGTGAACACATGATACTGCTCCACATTGGCTTCCTCGGGGTAGTCCCTCGCAGCCTTAGCCGGCTGCCAGTTCTTGTTCCCTTGCGCTTTAGCCGGTTGGCCTGGCGGTGGTCCTGGCAATTGATGGCTGCCCTGCTCCAGGTCTCTGGTGAAACTGCACTGGCGAGTAGTATGTGCCGCCGGCTTGCCCGAGACGCTGTGAAATTTGCAGGGTTGATCCAGCATCACCTCGATGGTGTACTTGTCCTTGCTGAACTTGTCTCCTTTGCGTTTCTAACTTCCACCCGTAGCCCCCGGGCTTCCTTGAATAGCAGCCACCTGCTTGGAGCCGTATTTGTTGTCATGGTGCTCGTCCTTCCCCTTGCCGTGACGATCACGGTTGTGATGTCCGCCCTGTCCGGATGCCGACTGAGATTGGCCTCCGGCTGGCGCTGGTTCGATGAATTGCACCCTTGCGGCGGAGTCGGCGAAGGCGTACTTGTCCGCTATCGCCATAAAGTCAGCCATTGTCTTCGGCTCGGTCCTATGGAGCTTATGCTTCAACAAGGTCCCTTCTCTGCATCCGTCCATGAAGTAGCCAATGGCCTGCTCCTCGCCCACTCCTTCGCATGAGTTGCGCAGCTCCGACCATCTCGTGAGGTAATCACGGTCTGGCTCGTCCGGGCCTTGCTTGCAGAGGGCCAGCTGTCGTGGGCGGGGAGGTCGCTTGTAAGTCCCGGTGAAGTTCTTGATGAACGCTTCCTGGAAGTCATGCCATGAGTTGATCTGCAGAGCCGGCAGGCTATTGAGCCACGTCCGGGCAGACCCTGTGAGCATGAGCGGCGTGTAGCGCACCGCTGTCCTCTTGTTGCCGCCTGCGATGTCGACGGCGGTGACGTCATCCGATAGCCAGTCCTCTGGCTTCACTGCCCCGGTGTACTTGGGCATGTCGCGCGGGAGCGCGAACTTAGCTGGGAAGGGCTCGTTGCGGATGCGGGGGCCAAAGCAGACCGGTCCTGCCGAAGACTCCTCCTCGTCGAACTTGGAGTCCGCCAACTGGTTGAGCCGGTGGCAAGCGTCGCCCTTTGGCGGGTCGACGTGCTCTCCGATCCTCAGGCTCATGTGTGAGCGGGCCGGCTGATGATCTTGGGCGCCTTGGCCGGCTCCTGGAGCCGGCGCTGCTTGCGCCGCGGACTTGCCGCGTGCCGGCTCCGCCACATCTGGCTGAGGGGGATTGCGCGGCTTGCTGGTGACCGCAGCCGGATCTCGGGGCTGCCGGCTGTGGTGACCAGAGTGCTGGGTGCGATGGTTTCCACCGCTTTTGCCGGGAGCTCGGTTGCTCCGGCTGTGCTCCGCCGGGCCATGATTGGGTGACGAAGCCTGCTGTGCTTGTGACTTGTTTTGGCCAGCCACGACGATGCGGTTCTCGTGTTGTGTGCCGCTTGCCTCTCCGTTCGGCTCCATCGCCTGTTGCTGCAGATCAGCGGCGTCCAGGAGTTCCTAAAGCCAGGCTTGCTTCTCCCGCAGGTCCTCGCCTTGTAGTCCGGCCAGTTCAGAGGTGATGTAGCGTGTGGCACGAAGGTTCTTTGTGGGCGTGCTGTACGTAGGCTTGGCGATGATTGGAGGTAGCTTCGCCGAGGGCGCCGCCTGATTTAGCTCCGCGCCCAGATCGCGGCCTCGTTGTCGAACTTGTCCTGCCCGGCTGGGGCCATCTCCAGCCGGGGTGTAGCCTTGAGCGGTGTTGTACTAGTGGAGCATGGAGAGGACGCGCCGACGAGCGCCTTCAACGCCGATCGCCTCTTGGAGGAGGGTGCGGCGCGTCCGTTCCAGATCCTCGGTGAGCTTGGCTAGATCGGCGGTGAGGTCGAGCGGTGCGCGCAGGTCCGTGATGGCAGGATCCAAAATGTCCCGCTCTGCAGGTGGAAGATCTTGCTTCGGTGGAGGTGGGCGTTCGAGCGGCGGGCGCACGGTGCGCGGTAGGTCGCCGCCACCGTCCTCCTCCAGGGCCAACACTTCGACCATAGGGCAAAAGTCGCTGCTTTCGCTGCAGTCCGATCCTGCGTCACATAGGGGTCAAGCACATCGATTACCTCCTCCGGGAAGGGCTTGGCGACGTAGAAGCGGTGGCCGCCGACGTCGAGGAAGGAGCCGCTGTCGCTGAGGCCGTTCTTGAAGCAGTCCAAGTTATCGCTGACGCAGTCGAGGGTGCCGAACCTCCAGACAAGGCCAGAGGCGACCTTCTCGCCGAGAGTCGATGGGGATCCCGGCCGGAACTTGACTCCGGTCGTCGCCGCGCGTTGCCCCACGGTGGGCGCCAACTGTCTTGGGAATTTAGAGACAGTAGCCATGGTGATGGCTTAACGGAGGGGCTCGACGATGTGCGACGATGGGTCCGGCTCGGGATTGTGCCAACTGAGACACCTCGGTTTACCCAGGTTCAGGGCCCTCCACGCCAGAGGTAACACCCCTACTTCTGCCTTGTTTCTTATTATCTCGACAGTGGTTACAACGCTCCTCGAGCTGTTCGGTCTAGAGGAGGAAGAAGAAGATGGATCGGATCTCCCTAGTCTAAGGGTCTGGACTCCTTTATATAGGCAGGGGTCTGGTTACAGGTTAGGTGGCCGGCCGCCCGGCTGCCGGCTCCTCCGTGGCCACGGTCTTGGCGTGATCCGCTGGCCTCTGACTCCCTGTCTGACGAAGGCCACTTTATAAAGTGGCTTTCCCCTTTGGACCGGCATCTTGGAGGCATATCCTCTCCCTTTTGTCTTGGATCCTTTCGTGGGAAAGGCTCCTGCTCGCTGGTTGGTGGAGTCTGGACGTGGCTTGCGTCATGCCCGTTCTTTGCCTCTGTCGATCTTGTTGGGGCCAGGCCACTTTCGGCAAAACGGCCGTTGGAGGAGTCTTGTCGTCTTCGCCGGCTCTGGCTCTCCTCGGTGGAGCCGCCAGCCGGCAGCCGACCCTTTGGACAGAGCCGGTCTTCTTTACTTAGCGCCGTGGAGATTCCTGGGACACCAGCCGGCAGATAGCGCTGCCCTTGGCATACCCCAGAAGTCATCCCCACGACGATGGCACTACGAGAGGCAGCGGCGCTGGTACACGACACTGATTTGCTTATCTGAATTCTGAAAGCCGTGGGTGACAGAACAAGCAGAGATGAATAAATACAGGAGAAACAAGATCAAATACAGAGTGGGGAGCAGACAGGCCATTAAGCAACAAAAACTGGAGCATTTCAGAGGAGTGTTGGCTTGATTTAATGGCATGCAACTGGCAACACGAGGAACAATGACGTTACAGAAACTGAATTAAGCCCCAATTGACAAACAAAAATACTCCATGGTATCAGTCTAATTGAAATGGAGACGGGGGATACCCTTGATTTCTGAAAAAGAAAACCATTGTATCAGCCAAAAGAACCAAAACAGATGGCATCATGAAGTCTGCAGCAATTAACATGTCTAAACCAAAGTTCACAAAGACTCGTGGTGACCAATATCCAGCAACACCATCGCATTTGCCACATGACTAGAGAAGGCAAAACTGCTAAAGTATGAGCTAGACACTATACTGAAAAAAACATCAGAAGATTCAGAAGTGAGACCAATTATTCCACACGGTCAGTAGGCGATGCCAGCGGTGGCGCCTTGGATCCTCTCCGCTGGATTGATGGGCTCATGGGCTGCCGAGATGGTCGGAGTCCTCAGCGGCGGATGCCGGCACCGCCATCTCCGGTGCAGACCCCGCCGATGCAACAGACTCATCGTCGCTGGGCATTGGCTGCGCGTCCGCCTCTCTGGGCTGGTTGACGTGATGATCAGCTGCCCGCGATGTCTGCGCCTGTGCTGCAGCGGCCGCATCGATCATCTCCTCACTCCTGGACGGCGACGCTTGTGCGGAGGAGGGCACGGGTCTGCACGAGGAGGAGACTTCTTCTTCTTCACCGGCATCCCAGCCACCGATGAACTCTGCTCTCGGACCAAGGACAAGGAGATGTCAGGAAGAAACGAATTGCAGGCAAAGAAACGAGCTGGAACTTCGGAAGACAAGAAACGAAATGGAGGGCCATGCGGGCTAGCACGGTGGCGGCTACGACCGCCCGGTAGCTGTGGGAGTCTGCAAGAAACCAAACTCTTAACACACCGAAATCCAAGAAGCCGCGGACATCAGGAAGAAGAACAGTGTTCTTGGGAACCTACTTTCACTGTCGTCGTTGATTTCAGACTCCCTGGAGCAGGCTCCGGGAGCGTCGTCGGAGGCCTTCATCTCGTCATTGGGAAGTGTCTGCTGCGGCGCCTCCTCCGCTTCAAGGGGCTGATCGGGCGGCGGCGCCTCCTCCGCGGCGAGCTCCTCCTCCTTCCCGTTCCGGGACGGCGACAAGGCTTCCTTGTCGACACCTGCTTGATCAAACATGGTCAGTCCAAGAAACGAATTAGAAACCAAGAAACGAACTGGAAGCCAAGAAACGAACTGGAAATGGGAAGAATAAACTTACCGCGAGAGGAGGAATCGATCCGTCCTGAGTTGTCTGTCAGGTTGGCATCCATCCCTTCCATCGGCAGAGGCTGATATGGTGGCATCACCTCCACCCTCTTGAGCTCTCCGCCGCTCCCGGAGCCTGCAAGAAACCAGACTCGTACTCGTAACATCAAAATCGAAATGCAAGAAGCCAAGAAACCAAACTCGTGACATCAAATCCAAGAAACCACGGACACCAAGAAGAACAATAGCGCGCTTGCTTAAGAGGTTTTCTTGGGAATGGACCTTCTCCGTTGGAGATGTCCTCGTCGTCGGTTGAGGCGGTCCGCATCCTCGCTGGTGGCGGCGACGTCCCGGGAGCGTCGCCGGAGGCCTTCCGCTTCGCTCCCATCTCGCTCGCTTCGGAAAGGACTGGGCACCCAAGTTGTCGATTGAACGTCTCCGCGAGAACCGAACAGCGAGGTGGGGAGGGTCGAGCTCGAGACAGGAAGCTACGGGAGGGAGGGAAATTTCAGGGGAGGGAAGGCGCACGCGTGGAGGAAGACGAGACTATATGGACGCTGGGCTAGAGTCGCGAGGCCGCGTGGGGCGCTCCTAGTTGCCGCGCGTGAGCGCGCCTTACAGGGTCGCGCCCGCGTGCTGCCTCCTGGTGGGCCGGCCTGTTCTTCTCCATTTTTTCTTTTTCTATTTTTGTTTTAAAATTTTCTTTTAGAAAATTTAGATTAGAAAAAAATTCTGGTTTTAAGCACAAACAAACTTTTCAAGTTTTGATTTTTTTTTCAAAGTTTCAAATGTTCATATGCAAAAGTTGATCAAACTTTAAAAATGTTCAAACATAAAAAATGTTCATGTGCAAAAGTTGTTCAAACATAAAAAATGTTCAAACATAAAAAATGTTCAAATTTGAAAAATGTTCAAACATAAAAAATGTTCAAATTTGAAAATTGTTCAAACATAAAAAAATGTTTAAACATAAACAAGTGTTCAAACATAAAAAATGTTCAAACATACAAAGTGTTCAAATGTATAAAATGTTCCAAAATTTTAAAGCAATCAAAATTTAGAAATGTTCATAGCTTTCAAAAATAACAAAACAACAAAAGGACAGACAAACAAAAATCGGAAGAAAACCCTACAAAACTAGAAACCTGCAAAAAAAACATAGAAAAAACAAAGCCGGAAAATCCGAATAAACCAGAACAGGAATGACCCAAAAAACAGGTGATCCACGTTACTGGGCCGCGACCCATATAGAGATGCCCGCGGGCGCTATACATTCCAGCGCGCCCGCGGGCAATAAATATGGTTTGCCTATACAGAGAGTTTCAGCGTGAGAGGGCCCAGCCGCGAGTGGGCCTATTCAACATAATTAAGCCCAATGTGTGCCCCAGCAAACTCATCATCTCCTATCGTGCTAGCACTTGAGAGTATATTACATTCTAAAAAAACTCAAGAGTATATCGTGCTAGCACTCCACTCTTTACATCGACAAATCTATGGATTTACGATAAAAATAATCAAAATATTTACCTAATCTAAGACAATATGCGGATTTACCAACTCTATGGCACATGTTGTTGCAAAAACTCAGCGCACACATGCCAGTGTGAAATATTTTAGGGTCTGCCAAACAGCAGACAACTCCAGTTGACGACATAATTGTACGTGTCGTTGGTGCAATTCCATTATTGGAGTACTATTGCTTTAGACTTTCCATTCTATTATGCCTGAAATATTTTCACCTTCCGTGGGAAAGCACAATGTGCCAAAGTCCTTAAATATGAGAACAAGATTGGGGTTGCACACGACTTAGTGTAAACAAAAAAATGAGGAGGAGAAGATCCACTTTGAGGATTTACCAGCAGATATGGTGAGGATTGAGGTGACTGGGGTGGTCCAAAACTTCTTTGACCTGAGCATACATGGTCTGCAAATCTCAGAATATGCCACACTTGGTCAATGCAAGGGCAAACTTATCAAGTGGCCCAAGAAGAACATTGAGTCGTATGCAACATTCACTCAATCATTCCAGAGGCCAGCCACCAGAGTTACTCCAGCATGTCTATCATCTTCTTATGGTATCTTTCCACCTCAAACTTTTGAGAATGCTGGCGCTAATGGGGCAGGTGCTGACATGGCCGTGGGCAAAGAGCAACTGGTTGGAGAAACACCCCACATCAGCACGAGCCTGCCACAAAGACCAAGCCGTCTACTTTAGTGCTCCCGAAAGGGACACAAACCTATGCGAAATAGGCCTACACAGGCACACAAGTATAGGAAGTTCAAATGAAATAGTCAGAGGGAGGCGCTATTGAGGATGGGTACATTCAACATGAATTACAAGAATTAGGCTGACAGATGGATGACCTGCACAAGTTTCAAGGCACAGATCATTTCACTCTCAAGGTGCTGGAGTATTCCAACTTCATCACTACGGGCAGCTCCCCAATTAAGTTCGATGTGAACTTTGTGAATATCTACACCATGATTTCCCAGAGTAACCTCGATGCCTCGATAGTTAGGCTTTGGGCGTTGTACCAATTCATAACTAGTAGATGCCAGAAGTCCATATTTGCGATCATTGATCCATTTCGCTTCAACACAACCTGGTTGGAAACAGCAGATTGCAGGGCTACGATCATAGAGTTCCTCTCTAATACAGTTCGAATCATGCCGACAAGCAGTACCTGCTCGTTCCCTACAATACACTATAAGTCCTTACTCTAAAGTTGAACTTCATTCTTCTCACTTGCATGTCCATTGATACGTCTCAAACGTATCTATAATTTTTGATGCTCCATGCTTGTTTATACACCATTTGCTTTGTGTTTTGTTACACTTCGTGGCATTTTTATGCATTTTCCGGAACTAACCTATTAACGCGATGCCATAGTGCCAGTTCCCTGTTTTCTACTATTTTTGTGTTTCAGAAAAGCTGCACAGGAAATATTCTCGGAATTGGACGAGCAAAAGCCGAAGTTCCTATTTTCCCCGACACAAGACGGATTTCAAATCACAGACGGAGGGGGACCAGGGGCCGGCCACATCATAGGGTGGCGCGGGCCAGCCCCTGGCCACGCCACCAGGTGGTGGGGCCACCTGGCCCACCTCCTGATGCTGCCCTTCCGCCTATATATTCCCCTCGACGGGAAAACCCTAAGGGCCCGATCAATTTTCCACGAAACATAATGTAAGCCGCCGCCGTCATCGACGCGAGATCGGGAGGGTCCAGAAGCTCTTCCCGGCACCCTGCTGGAGAGGGGAATCACCACCGGAGGCCTTCTTCATCACCATGCCTGCCTCCGGAGTGATGTGTGAGTAGTCTACCTTGGACTACGGGTCCATAGCAGTAGCTAGATGGTTGTCATCTTCTCCATGTGCTTCATGTTTAGATCTTGTGAGCTGCCTATCATGATCAAGATCATCGTTGTGTAATTCTACATGTTGTGTTTGTTGGGATCCGATGAATATTGGTGATACGTCCAAAACATATCTACTTTCCCGAACACTTTTGCTATTGTTTGGTGTCTTGTTTTTGTGCAGAAATCCAACTTTCAGGAAAAATCCTAGAAAATATCACAAAAATCCTATTTTGCCAGAAGACCCACGGAGCCAGAAGGGGAGACGAAGAGAGGCAGTGAGCTGGGCTCACCACCAGGGGGCGCGGCCCAGGCCTGTCCGCGCCCACCTGTGGTGAGGCCACCTCGGCCGTCGCCTCGACCCCTCCTTCCGCCTACATATACCCTCTGACCTGAAAGGAGCGGGGGTTCGGCGTTTTTCCCAGATAGACTTCCGCTGCGCCGCCACTATCAGAAACCGTGATTTAGAACCAGAAACTCCGTTCTGGCACCCTGCCGAGACGGGGATTTGGAGGAGATCTTCATCACCATCATCACCGACATCTCTCCATCAACCATCCATGACTCCCCCATCCATGTGTGAGTAATTCCCGCTGTAGGCGAAGGGGATGGTAGGGATTGGATGAGATCATTCATGTAATTTGCTTTGAGATTGTTAGGGCATAGTGCCTAGTATCTACTGTTAGTGCTTATGACATTGTTGCAACTTGTTGTGCTTAATGCTTGTCACTTTGGGCCCGAGTGCCATGATCTCAGATCTGAACTTGTTATTGTTTTATAATGATACTTGTTATTTATGATCTTAGATGCAAGTTGTTTGCACATATTGTTGTCCGGAACCCGAGGCCCCAAAGTGACAGAAATTGGGATAATCGGAGGGGATGGCTGTGATGTGGATCACATGTGTTCACCGAGTGTTAACGCTTTGCTCTGGTACTTTATTAAAAGGAGTACATTAATTACTAGTAGTTTCCCTTGAGGCCCTGCTGCAATAGGCTGGTAGGACAAAAGATGTCGTGCAAGTTTCTCATTGCGAGCACGTATGACTATATACGGAACACATGCCTATGATTGTTTAGTACTAGGATGCTTTATCATTATTTATCTGTAATGCCCATGTCTCGCTGATTTCATGAATTATCTTATTCATGCAACGCCCGTACATCCATCCCTATGCCTACAGTATTTTATCCTACTGTTTACTATTGCTACTATTACCACTTTTATTTTACTATTGCTGTTACAGTTTCACTACTATCACCACTATAAAACTATTGCTACTCATAAATCGCTACGAGCAAGTCTGTTTCCTGGTGCAGCTGAATTGACAACTCATCTGTTAAGGCTTATAAATATTCTTTGGCTCCCCTTGTGTCGAATCAATAAATTTGGTTTTTACTTCCCTCGAAGACTGTTGCGATCCCCTATACTTGTGGGTCATCAATTGGTACTTTGTCAAGTTGATCTATTGATCTATCATCTTTATGTTATCTCTATGTTGTTTATGATCTTCCATGCTCTCCGTTGCTAGTAGATATCTTGGCCGAGTAGATGCTAGTGACTCCAAGAGGGAGTATTTATGCTCGATAGTGGGTTCATGCCTCTAGTAACTTGGGGGAGTGACAGAAACCTCTAAAGTTGTAGATGTGTTGTTTCTACTAGGGAGAAAACAACGATATTGTGTTCAAGGACATTTGTATTGTTTACATTACACACTTTGCTTAAGACGATAATCTGTTGCTTGCAACTTAATACCCAACGGTTGCTCGGACGACATCTGGCAGGTGGATTATTAGTCATAGATGCAGTTGGATTACGGTCTATGTATTATGTTGTAATGCCCAAGTGAATCTAATAGTGATCCTCATGACATTTGTATGCTTGCTTTATTCTATCAATTGCCCAACTGTAATTTTTTTACCCAGCATGTTATTTATCTTATAGAGAGACACCACTAGTGAACTGTGGTCCCCGGTCCATTCTTTTACATTGTTATTACTGTTTACCATTTACTCGCTTTATTTACATTCTCGCAAATTACTATCTTTTACCACTCGATATGCTTAATCCTTTGTTTACAACAAAACGGTGAGATTGACAACCTCACTGTAAGTTGGGGCAAAGTACTTGGTTGTGATGTATGCAGGTTCCACGTTGTTGCTGGTGCAAAGCTACGCCCCAGACGAGGCGCCATATATAAACTGTCTGGAGCTGTCGCGAAGCTAGCGAGCATGAACCTTCGGAAGTTGGTTCTTTCTCCTACTGGTTCGATAAACCTTGGTTTCATACTGAGGGAAGACTTGTTGCTGTGCTCATCATACCTTCCTCTTGGGGTTCCCAATTTGGCGGTCATCTACACGCCATCATCCATCTATGTACAAAATATGGAAACAAGCAAACTTGATTAATTATACATTTCCACTTGTGATAGTATAACAAAAAATAGTTGTGGTCGACTTAGTGCGCAGTCTATCTGAATTGTCTATATTATGTCAGACTAACATGTTAAAGTATTAATCGAGGTATTTGGTGCTCTCATTTCAAAATGGTATTATTTGGAATGCATTAATAGTTCATTACACATGTCATCATAATCTGGAAAGTGATTGTCTTCTATCATTTATTAAGTATTATGTATGGTTAATGCATTAATGGTTTTCTTGCATGTTTGCCCAGCGACCACTGGATCCTAATAGTTCTGGTGCCCAAACAGCAAAAGGCCTATTACTTGGATTCCATGAAAACCCTAGGAGAGTATGATATCAGGAGTATCAACCAGGTTCTCACTGACGTTGTATTCATGCATTCAAGTTTGAGTAAGACATCGTCCGTGACACAAGCAATGAAAAATGGAGAGAGACTCCAAATGAAAACTGTTGGTTGTGTTCGGCGAAAGGATTATATCTCAGCTGACTACTGCTTCTTATGACATATGGACACGATCATGCGGTTCTAATGGGATTTTAGCAGTACTGAGTGCTTTGAAAAATATTGTTTGTAGAAAGAGAAGGGTAGTGACGAGGGTTAACTCGACAAATTTCCTAGATGAAGGACTTAGGATTAGGGGAAGAGGACGTCAGATGAACTTGGAGGTAGGATTTCAGACAAACAAGGCGAATATCGTATATTGAGAGTAAACTTAGAATCAATCTTAGCTCAATCTCGATGTGTCCTTGGCCGGCCTCTCCTAGCCCCTATTTATAGGTGGCCAGGTCCCGAGGAACCGGTCGGATTTGATACAAACTTATTCATATAATGCGGGTTACAATATTATCTTGTATTTCGACAATGACTATGCCCGGGCCTAACCTTTATGAGCTACTACCCGAACAGGCCCCAGGGGTACTAAGATCATGGGCCTTGGTAGTCATACCCTTGTCAGTAGCCCCTGAGATTCTAACAGAATCATAGATTCAGGTTGAATCTCAAATCTTCAAATCTTTGACTTATAATCTTTGGCTAGATCAATCTTTGTCTTCTCTTCTTTCTCAATAATATTATTAAATTTTCATGGGGATTTTGGTTAACAAGGCTGGTGCTTCTGACGGATCAGGAAACCAGTTAATTGCCTGGGCAAATACTTGCTACCTACTTCAAACTCAAGTCCCCGGACTCGAATTCGGTACCTGGCGTAACCAAGATTTTTGCAGTGTTTAGGACTTACAAAGGCATGAATTCCAATATTTCTTAGGGTACCCAGTGCGTCCACCGGTATTTTCTTCGTATCATGGATACGGTAAATTACTAGCAGAGCGCATTCATGTGCATATGCTAGGCCATGCAGGATGGATCCTTAGGTCTTACCTTAATGATCTTTGCGACCACGACATTCAAGCATGTTATCACAGAGGACGCGGCTTGAGAATCAAAAAAATTATCGAGAGCCTTGTTTGGCTGTTTCAGTGCCCAAAATCATCGGGTTGCTTCTCAACTAGTCATGAATCCCTCCCGTTGGGAGTGAAACATCGAGTTTATTATCTGGTGTTTACCACTGATGATGAAGTCAATTTTTACTCCTGCATTGGAGCCGATATTTCCATTTTCATTGGGTGCGCGACCAGCACTCCCGATGGGAGTAGCCCCCGAGGCTATAGTCAAATATTTTATTCGAATATAGGCTCAAAAGTTTTCTTCTTTCAATTTTCCAATAGGACATGCAATAAATATTCTACCTTTCTAATTATTTCTTCCTTCATTATCTTCTTGAAGTAATAGTTCATCGGGTGCACGTTCAGCGCTCCCAGTGGGAGTAGCCCCCGAGACTATAATGGGGTGCTTGCAACCGATTATAGGCTAAAAAAAGCTTCATTATACTCATCTATTTTTTCTTTGGACATATCACCTTCCCACTTTAAACTCGTAAAACTAAAACCTTACTTGGGCTTTATTGTTGCAATGCTACCTTAACACTGGGCCTGGATTTTCTATATTTTGGCCCAAATCCCATCTATTGAGGTTGTTTAAAAGGGGGCCTCCTTTCATCTGTTTAACCCTAGCTCTCCATTGTTAATCGTCGCCGCTGCATCATCTTATTCCCTATATTGCTTAGGGTTTCGTCGTGCTTTCCAGTGACCCATTGTAGTGCTCACCATGGCTGACACTGGGGTGATCAATCTGGAGGATGGCGTGGTGGTGGAGAAACATGGTCAAGGTCATCCGCGAGGCAGCAAAAACAAGCCCAAAGCATCCATCGTAGAAATTTCTTCTTCAACTCCAGCCAAACGCTGCCATGGCCATCCATTAGGTACTAAGAACAAGGTCAAGACTTCTGCTACACCGACCAACACCAGTGAGCACTTGGACGTAAGTTTGGCACATCCAAATCCTCCGCAACCATCCACTGGGGCTTTGTTCTCCTTTTTTGCCTTTGCTGGCGCCCAATGCTATGAACAATAGCACCTCCCTATCAAGTTTACTGAATTCATGGATGGATGAGAGCTCCGCAAAGCTATTCTGCGAGAGGTGTCTAGTGATGGACCCCCATATGAATTAGAAGTATTCTACGATGGTGAAGGTGATATGTTTTTTAATGGTGGCTGGCCTTGCTTTGCTGAAGACCATGATCTGCATCAAGGGTGGTTCTTGATGTTAAACTATCATTTTGGAACTGCAAAGTTTGTGTGAAGATCTTCGATGGAACTCAATGCCATAAGAAGTATACTCCTGTGGAGTGAATCACAATTCATAGAATCAAGGATCTTTATGTAACCGCTTATTTGTAATTCCCTCCTGTTTATCTGAATTGCATACGAACAATGTTTAGTTTGATGTCTCTATTTTATCTGGATGCTCCTTTTGCTGGAAAACCAAGGGAATCTGAGTGATTCCAAGGTTTTTCCTCCAAATCTGCTTTACTTCGGTGATTCTCAATTACTTCTGACCAATTACTCTATATGCAGTTCTTTTACGACTGCAATGAGTTGATTGGCGTTGTATTGCTCAAAGAGATTCGTTCGTGTTTACCACGATATAGGAAAAACGCGAATTTTATGTTGTAGACGCCATATGTACTCGACAAACATAGCCCTTGAGTGCTTGGAAGATAATCTCAATGTATTAAATATAGGGATTTCTATTTTCGTGCCCTCGGGTCCTTAGTTGTACTCAGTTTTCCCCAGCTCGTTAGTTTTTCCTCAGTTTTGTCTAAGCCCTTGTCTGAAAGCCTAGCAAGTGCTGGAACGGCCGGTTGCCCGACGGGTCAACAACTTTGACCGTTATCTGCTGACTAGTGGGGCCACATAGATCCCACAAAGACACGTCAGAGCATCCATCTTTGTTTGACCGTAAGCATCGCCGTATCCCTGACCAAAACACGGACGAGTGGGGCTTCGGTATATCGAATGACAAGTGGGGCCATGACGCTGATACAAGGGGCAATACACGGGTAGGATTAGATTTTTAAACGGAGCTCTACAGTGATGGCACGGAGGAGGTGGCCTGCGGGGTGCCGAGATAAGATCGACGTCCACAAAGAACTGCATGAGGCGAGACCAGACGCATTAGATAGATATGAACTAGACGCGTTTAACCATGCAAAGAAAAGAAGAAATGGTCGAGGACATCGACAACGACCTCAACACTTTGACTGACGGTGTCGGACACAAACGTGAGCAATGTTGAGAAAACTAGTGTCTCTCCTTTCTGGCATGTATAGATGGGTGCTAGGGGAGTGTGGTGGCGAAGGGAAATACCTCGCGGTGGTCTGTGGCGTCCAGCATAGCGGGGCGGCGTGGCCGTGCCCACAGCGGCGTGCATGTTCGGCATTGGCATCAGCATGTACGTTCATCATTGGCCTCGGCGGTATCTCTGGTGTGTCAGTGATCGAATGAGGGGACGGGATTGAGGGTGCATCCCGACGGTGACCTAGCAGTGGCGGCGAGCATGTATAGCCGTTCTGACCATGCCGATATCGGCATCGGCATCGTTTGGAGGCTGTGGTGCTCGAATCATGGTGGAAATTGCGATTCCCTATTATTTTTATATGCATAATATATAGAAAATAGCTAGATCTCTAAATCGATGCATATGAAGCTACATATATATTCTTGGTCATAATCCCCTTATCTAAAGGGGATGGATGCATGGCTTCACGTCGTCGTCTCTTTTATTGTCAGTATCTTCGTCATCCGTGTAGTAGTACTTCCTGCACAATGTTACGTTGAACACCTTCACTATGAGCACATCATCGCCTTCATATTTGAAGTGTAGGATGTAGCCGAAATCCACACCGTGCGCGATGGCGAAATTCTCCCAGCCCTTGTCGAGGTACATCCGGCCTTGTCTGTTAAATAGGACCTCCACGGTCCAGAGACGAGGACCGCAGTCAGCTGCTCGCAGATATACCTTTGTGGGCTCCTGGCCGTCAAGATAGTCCGCAAACTTTTGTGGGAGTGCCTGCAAAGAGATCGAGTGCCGATCATTTGAAATTAAAGGTTTTTTAGAACATACACATAATTAATCACATGCATCATATATGTGGGAACACGTAAGTACCTTCTTGGCCAAAGGGTCTTCATAGATGACTATTAAGAACTCCTCTATGATCAATGGCAGTGTTGACGGTGGTGGTGGCAATGATGATCCACCACCCAGGCCCCTTCCCCTTCCCCTTCCCCTTCCCCTTCCCCTTCCTCTTCCGGTCGACGTCCGAGACGTGGAAGCCATGGCAATGGATCAAGTGTATGTGAACGAAGAAGAGAGAGGCAGAAACGAAGAAGAGAGAGGCAGAACCTATTGACATGAGGGATGGCCGTTGTGGGGGTTTATAAGGGAGAGATGACCGTTGTGGGGTTTACACTATAAATTAAGGTAGAGATGACCGTTGTGGGGTTTACACAATAAATTAAGGAGGAGATGACCGTTGTGGGGGTTTATATCTCAACAAAAAAGTAATGCCTAAAAGAAATGGAAATTCGTGATAGTTTATTATTTTACCGTGAAAAGTAATGCCTACAAGAAATGGAAATTCGTGATAGTTTATCATTTTACTGTGAAAAGTAATGCCTACAAGAAATGGAAATTCGTGATAGTTTATCATTTTACCGTGAAAAGTAATGCCTACAAGAAGTGGAAATTCGTGATAGTTTATCATTTTACCGTGAAAAGTAATGCCTAAAAGAAATGGAAATTCGTGATAGTTTATCATTTTACCGTGAAAAGTAATGCCTACAATAAATTCGTGATTACCAAACTTGTTGAATCCGGTGGCAAACTCGTTATTTAGCATACATAGAGGGGTAGTAGTTTGCCACCGACAGATAGAGAGAGAGGGTGGCACGATCCTGCCCGTTAGATCATAGGATCGACGGTAGGTGGGCACGATCCATGTGACAACAGCTCGACCAATCAGGCCAAGTTTTGGCTTCTGTGAGAAGGGAGAGGGTAAAACTGAGTAGTATCAAGGATACAAGGGCAAGTAAATAGTAAATAGGCTAAGGAATTCAAATAAGAGATTTAGAAAAAGAAAAACACATGTTTTGTACAATGAAACCCAGGTTGGCCTACCTCAAAGTATTAGCAATTCAAATATACATGAGTGTGAAAATTATGGCCTCATTCAGACAAACTATGTTTTGGGTATAGATGTTTTGAGAAGGGGTTTGAGTGGAAAGCCATGAACCTTCATAGCTACTAGTGATTTGAGAAGTGGCCATTTGTGTTAAAACTTGATTTATATATGATTGTCTACGTGGCAGGTCGCCTAACAAGACTCCATGAGTAGGAGGCACTATGATTTTATTTTTTTGAATTTTTTTGCGCATGAAATGACTCAATTAGATAGCTTAATCCCATTTGTTGACTCTCTGTTGACCAGCCACTTGAGGGTAAAACTGAGTATATTGCACTAGCCAGTATTAGTACTCGAGGGGAAAACTGAGTACAGATATTTTTCCAGTGTAAGACTCGAGGGTAGATCTGAGTATACGTAACGGTGCAGACGTGCAGTACCACGGACGCGTATCGCGGTGCGCAGCGGTTAGGCGCGCGGTGCGCGTGTTGAGACCAAACGTCAACTGCTGAGACGAACCGTCACTTTGCCAGTACAGAGCCCCTCTCTCCCTCCCTCTGCACACAGTCTCATTATAACTCACGCACGCAACCACGCCTCTCATGTCCCATCACCTTCTCCAAATCAAAAAAACCCCAACCGCCCTACGCGCGCTCCCCTGTCGGCGATGGAGAAGAAGAATGCGCCGGCGGCCATCGCCCCCGAGCCCGTCGCCTCCGAGCCCATCGCCTCTGAGCCCATCGCCTCCGAGCCCGTCACATCTGAGCCCGTCGCCGCCGAGCCTGTCGCATCCGAGGGCGGCGCATCCAAGCGCGGCGCCTCCGTGAACTGGGCCTCTCTTAAGGGTGACGGACCACTTCACAAGATCGGCGGCTGCTTACTGGCGAACGAGGAGTACGTGGACACCTATGCTGCTTTGAGGCAAGTTTGTACAAATTGGCGCTCAGATCTACCTGAGCCAGACGTGCACCTGCATGAATGGATCATGGTAGAACACGCCCTTCCACGCACCGAGTTCTCCTTCCTCAATCTCCGCACATCCCGCTACGTCACCATCGATCTAACGGAAGTTCATGCAAGGTTCAAATTCCTCCATATCTATAGAGTTAATCTATTTTTATTTTCAATCGTAAACATCTTAGTGCTAAATGTTATCTTCATCAATATATTTTAGATACTACTTCGTCGGCTTTTACCGTGGCGTCATCGTGCTTGCCCAGAAGAACCAGCCACACAAGATACGGCTTCTGAACCCACTCACAAAGACATTGAACACTACGTTTGAGGCGTAGATGCCATCTATGATTGTGGAATCAGTCACTGTAATGAAGTCCATGACTATGGTCTTCGTTTGCACAGGTTACCCCATGGAAATTGCTTGGGTCGATGAGAGCTCTCCAACTAAGGATATAGATGAAGAAGATTGGGGAGAAGGAAGATTTTTGATCGAGGACCATTCTCTATGTTGCATTACCCCGTTCAATGGTGAATTGTATGCAATAGCTGTGAATGGGTTCGGAACATTAGTGTGCACCAACAATGTCTAGTTGGAGCAGCGCGCGAGCACTGTCAAAATGGAGACACTATTTTCATTTCCAGAACTTGGAAATGATTCCATGTTCTACCTTGTGAAGTCGGATGGTGATCTGCTACTTGTGTTGTTGGGTGGCAGCACTAACAACAACAACAACAGGTATTTGGAGGAAGGTCAACCATTGGTGTACCGTGTGGACACTGAGAGCCGCTCTCTCCATGCCGTCAGTAACATTGGCAGTCGTGCCTTGTTCGTCAATTATATCTGGTGTATCTCCGTCGACACCAGAGTGTACCCAACAGTTCGACCTAGCTGCATCTACTACGTGGATTTGGGTTATATCAGATAGTACTTTGATGATAGAAAGGTCTGGGATGAGTGGTCACGACGTGTGGATAGATTAGGATACTACGGTATGAGAAATGAATAGAGGCCATACCGTTTGGAGGATGTATTGGCTGCACACTACAGACGGAAGGAGTTCAGTGAATATTTCCTTCATCTCATGGAATGTAGCGACGACGAAATATATGAGGAATGAAGAACATATTCGTTATTGGCTGCTTTTGGCTGCTGTATGCAGTTTATGTATTATACTTAGTTTTCTGGATTTATTATGCTGCTGTGAATTTATCCTATACTAGCTTCTAGATTTGCTACTAGATTTGTTACCATATTGGGCAAAAAACGAGGACCAAAAGGCAACAATCATTGAAGAAAGACAGAAATAGAAGCTTCTCTAGATTTGGTACTAATTTGGTGAAAAGAGAGAGAACTGTTACAGAGAGAGAGGGGAAAAAGGCGCTCTGAAAAATGCCAATTTGGGCCGAGAGAGACAGAACCGAGCTCTCATGTACAACTAAACGCGGTCTCGTCCTGTCCCACGCGGTCCCTTTCTATCAGCCCCATGTGACGCGGCCCCACACAATGCGACCCCACACGTCAGCACGGAACGGTCAACTAAACGGGAATCCTCTCGTCCGAGCTCCTTCTGAGGGTTTCAGACAAGGGCTTGGGGAAAACTGAGGAAAAACTAACGAGCTGGGGAAAACTGAGTACAACTAAGGACCTGGGGGCATGAAAATAGAAATCCCTTAAATATAAAGAGGACATGTAGCGGACCCAAGAAACCCGACCTGTGGCCTGTGTTCTGGGTTTAGAGGGTCCTAATTCTTATGAATTATAATATTGATTTGCTAGTAGAAGCTGAAAAAGATGTTGAAGCGACGCTTGCAAAATTTTATGCATAGAAGCACCGGAGCTGCTACATGTTCCAAAGGTTGCCTTTGTCTTTACCGGTCTTCTTATCTTTAAGTCGATGCGCCCCTCCAGGTATTACTTCTGTGACGATGTAGGATCCTAGCCATGGCAAATCTAACTTGCCATGACCATCTTGCTTGAGTCGAAGGACTAGGTCTCCTTTCTCAAAAGATCGGGGACGTACTCGATGACTACGATAATTTTGCAAATTTTGAAGGAATTATGCCCTAGAGGCAATACTAAATTGAGTTATTATTATAATTCATGGTCATGATAATATTTATACTCCATGCTAGAATTGTATTAAGTGGAAACATTAATACTTGTGTGGTTTATGAACAACACTGTGTCCCTAGTATGCCTCTACTAGAATAGCTCATTGATTAATGATGGTTAAGGTTTCCTAACCATAGATATGAGTTGTCGATTAATAATGAGGTCATGTTATTAGGAGAATGACATGATGGACAGACCCAAATTAAGCACAACAATTAGATCGTGTCAATGTGTTCACAATTGCGTAGCTTTTCCTATATCAGTATCATATTCCTTAGACCATGAGATAATGCCACTCCCTAGTACCGGAAGATAGTTTTGAGGTCATCAAATGTCACACTATAAAAGGGTGATCATAAGGGTGTCTCTCAGGTAATCGGAAAGTACTTGTTGGTTTGCATGTATCGAGATTGGGATTTGTCCATCCCGTGATGGAGAGATATACTCCGGGACCACTCGGTAATCAATATCATACATCGTTTGCAAACATGCGATTAACGAGTTTAATCATAGGGTGATATTGGATTATGGAATGAGTAAAGATTACTTGCTGGGAACGAGATTTAACTAGGTATGGCAATGCCGATGATCGAATCTCGGGCAAGTAAAATATCGCAAGACAAAGGACTTTGTATACGATATTATTTGAATCCTGATATCGTGGTTCACCGATAATGATCCTCGTTGAATGTGTGGGAGTCAATATGGATTTCCATATCTCATTGTTGATTATTGATAGAGATCATGTCTGCATTCTCGAACCCGTAGGGTCACACACTTAAAGCTCATCGATGATATGTAGTTTCAGGATTTATGGAAATTGTTTGGGAGAGTTACAGAATTGTTCCAGGAAGAGGGTTAATGATTTATTAATTAATTGAATTAATAAATGTTAATACATATATTTATTTACTTGAAATAAATAAGGGCTAAAAAGTAGTCTATATGAAGTTTTGCTAATGGATTAGTTTAGTAGCCCATCTAGATAAACTACTAAAACAAGAAAAAAGAAAGAAAAACAAAAAGAAAACAAAAGGGGGCGAGGGGCACATGGGCTGGCCGACTGGGCCGGCCGCATGCACCATAGCCCCACTGGCTGGGCCGGCCACGCCTGGGAGGCTTCTGGCTCCAGCATGGGCCGGCTGGGGTAGGCCACACACGCACAAGGGGCAGCGCACCAGCTGCGCCAGGACGCATACGAGGCCAGCGCTCGCTCGATAGGAGGCCGCTTGGCCATCGATTGATGGATCGATCGAGTGATCGCCCGAGCCGCCTGCATGCACATGTTGCTTCAATGGAGATCGATCAGCCACCGCCAGGGATTGCTTGCAGGAGGCGACCAGGTTTGGGAAACATGGCACACGCTCCAAGGTAGCCCTAGGGCGTACCGTGCAGCTATATATATGAGAGGGCAGGGCACGGTCGGGTGACCGAAATTTTTTTAGCCGTCGCCATCGCCGCTGCTCTTTGTAGTCTTTTCTTGCTTAGGTTTGACTAGTTCCTTTGCTTGTTTTTCTTCCACCTCATGAGCGTAGGCGAAGCCCTTCCCGCTGATACTCTCCACCATAAGCACCGCACCGTCGTGCTGCTGATCCCACCTACCACTCCTCCGCACCTTGCTAGACTGAGGAGGAGGAGTCGTTGTTGCGTTGTACGTGTGCAACACTCGGAGGTGCCGCCTATTGTGGCGCTTGGATCAGATCGGATCGCGAGGAGGAGACGCTAGTACGACTATGCCGACCATGTTCATCTGAACGTTTTCGCTGTGCGATCTACAAGGGTATGTCGATCTAATCTCTCCTACTTGTTGTTTTGCATCTCGTAGATCATATCTTGGCTTGTTCTTGTTTGTACCCGTAGGAAATTTTTTTGTTTTCTATGCTACGAACCATTCAGTGGTATCAGAGTGAGATCTATGCGTAGATGTTTTACACGAGTAAAACGCAACAATGTTGTTGTGGGCGCTGATGTTTTTGTTGCAAACTTCCTTTTCGTGTACTTCTTGATGTCGTGGTATAGTGGGATTGAAGCGGCCCAGGCCAACTCCACATGACCGCATTCATGAGACCGGCTCCGCAGTGGCCTGATACGTCTCTAACGTATCTATAATTTTTGATGCTCCATGCTTGTTTTTACACCATTTGCTTAGTGTTTCGTTACACTTCGTGGCATTTTTATGCATTTTCTGGAACTAACCTATTAACGAGATGCCACAGTGCCAGTTCCCTATTTTCTGCTGTTTTTGTGTTTCAGAAAAGTTACACAGGAAATATTCTCGGAATTGGACGAAACAAAAGCCGAACATCCAGAAATTTACCGAAGCTTCCAGAGAACCGAAGAGGAGACGGAAAGGAGCCGGGAGGTGGCCTCATGATGTCTACGCACTTCTATTCTTGTAGACACTTGTTGGGCCTCCAAGTGCAGAGGTTTGTAGAACAGCAGCAAGTTTCCCTTAAGTGGATCACCCAAGGTTTATCGAACTCAGGGAGGTTAGAGGTCAAAGCTATCCATCTCAAGCAACCCTGCAATTACGATACAGAAAGTCTCTTGTGTCCCCAACACACCCAATACACTTGTCAGATGTATAGGTGCACTAGTTCGGCGAAGAGATAGTGAAATACAAGTGGTATAGATGATTATAAGTAGCAAACGTGATGTGAAATAAATATCGCTGCGAGCAAACAAGTAACAAAATAGCAAGTAAACGGTGTGCAATGCTTGGAAACAAGGCCTAGGGATCATACTTTCACTAGTGGACACACTCCCAACAATATAACATGAATGAACAAATAGATAACTTCTCTCCACTATGGTACTCTGAATTACTCTCCTATTGAATAACACTAATCATTGTGTAGTGGTTACAGAAGCACCCCTTAAAGTTCATCAAGTACTTGACAAACACCACTCATAGAGACATCCAAATCAGATCACAATTCAAGATAGAAATCATTGCGACTTAGACCAAGTACTAACACGGTGCACACACTGTCAACTTTACACCATGAAAGGAGGAATAGATCACTCAATACTATCATAGTAATAATTACTCTCATAATCCACAAGAGATCACGATCATAGCCTAAACCAAGTACCACCACGATGCACGCACTGTCACCGTTACACCATGGCAGGAGGAATAGATTACTTTAATAACATCACTAGAGTACACTATAATAATTAAGCATAGGAGTAGCATAATATCTGAATAATAATATCTACTTGTTCAACATGATACAAAGCTCACGATCACATAAAGATCACATCATGGGAGAGAGAGGTGAACCACATAGCTACCGGTAGAGCCCTTAGCCCCGGGGATGAACTACTCCCTCCTCATCATAGGAGACAGCAAGGTTGATGGAGATGGCGGTGAGGTCGATGGAGACGGCGGAGACGGCGATGGAGACCGATGGAGATGGCTCCGGGGGCACTTCCCCGTCCCGGCAGGGTGCCGGAACAGAGACTTATGTCCCCCGAAATTCGTCGGTGGCGGCGGTGGAACTGCGGAACTCTTTCTGGAAAATTGCCGACTCCTTTAGGGTTTTCCGTCCCGAGGCTTTATATAGGCGAATGGGCGATGTCAGAGGGCTGCCAGGGCCTCCTCACACAGGGGTGGCGCGGCCAGGGCCTGGGCCGCGCCAGCCCTGTGTGAGGGAGGCCTGTGGCCCCTCTCCTTCCTCTCTTCGGATGTCTGGATGCTCCCGGGAAAAATAAGACTTCTGGCTTTTGTTTCGTCCAATTCCGAGAATATTTCCTGTGTATCACTTCTGAAACACAAAAACAGGGAACTGGCACTGTGGCACTTGTTAATAGGTTAGTTCCAAAAAATGCATAAAAGTGCCACGAAGTGTAACGAAACAATAGGCAAATGGTGTAAAAACAAGCATGGAGCATCAAAAATTATAGATACGTTGGAGACGTATCAAGCATCCCCAAGCTTAACTCCTGCTCGTCCTCGAGTAGGTAAGTGATAACAAAAGAAATAATTTTTGAGGTGACATGCACCTACACAATCTTGATCATATATGTAAGCATTGTGAGCTGGGATCATAAGAACTTAAAACATGGGCATGAAAGATATGGTCTTGATAATAAAGAACTTAGCAACCATGTTGTAAACATGAAAATGAACACAAACAAAAGATCATGAAAGTGAAACAATGAAAGTCAAACGTGTGTTCAAATCATATGGAAAAACATACAAATGGTTTTCAGCTTGTCCTTCAAAGAGAGCAAAACATAAATGCATAGGACACCTTCAAGTTTAAGAGGGCGACTAGATACAAATAATTTAAGAACAAGTGAAACCATGGTCATGAATCAATCAATGAAAACTTTGGGACAATGCACATTATACTCAGAATGACAACTATGCTCTCTTAATGGTGCATAAAGAAAGAAGGTGGTGACTAAACATAAAAGTAAAAGAAAGGCCCTTCGCAGAGGGAAGCAGTGATTAAACATGTGCTAGAGCTTTTCATTTGTAAAACAGAGAGATAAAAATTGGTTTTGAGAGGTGGTTGTCTTTGTCAACGACTGGCAATGGGGTTCTTACTATCTTCCATACAAAAATGAAGCAAGTTTTTGAGAGAGAGATTGGCACTTTTGTGCTCTTTTATAAAGCTTGGCACTCCTCCCCACCTTTTTTCCTTTCACAAACCATGGCTAACCGATTCCATCAGGTGCCCACCAACATTCACATACCATGGAGGAGTGCCTTTTTTTCTTTTTTTTTTCTTTTTGGAATAAGCAATATGGAAGATAGCAAATCCGACCACTACGTCCCCATGAGCTGAAAACAGTGTCACAAAACGAGAAGTATATTGAAGGTTTTTTGAAAGGTAGCACATGAAAATTTACTTGGAATGGCTTACAAATACCATGCATAGGAATTTATAGTGGACACAATGGCAAACTTGGTTTTTGGGAGTTGGATGCACGAGTAGAGCTCATACTCAGTACAAAATGAGGGCTAGCAAAAGACTGGGAGCGACCAACTAAGAGAGCAATAACGGCCATAATCATGCAAAGCGACAAAGCGACATTAAAAAAAGCATAAGATGGCATCAAAAGTCAAAAACTAAATGATCATGAAGGCTATTGGCGACTTTGTAAGAGTCTAACATGTGTGAGCATGCGCCAAGTCAACCCAAATAAAGCATCAAGGAGAAAACCAAAATAATGCTTCCAAATAATTAAAACAATGCATGATTTTTCAAAGGCTCATTAAGCAATCTCAGTTATTTGAGACAAGTCATGCTACAGCAAAACCACTAAGCATACTATCAAAAAGACATCAAGCATGACAGGAAAAAGCCTAGGCCGCAGTCTACACAAGCTCCTTCTTGTACCACTTTTTTGCATAAAGCTTTTTCTCTTTTCCAACACCATTCGAACTTTTTATAAACACCTCTTTTGATAAAAACCAATAAAGACCAGAGGCAAAAATACACCTTGATGAAAAGATATAACAAGATCTGAACACAAATCAAGGCAAAAACGAAAACCAAAAGCAGTAGCAGAAAAAGAAGAACACTCGGTGAAATTGTAAGAATGAAAACTAGAGTGTTCTTGGCAAATGAAAAGCAAGTTCATCTCCTCCAAAAGAAACATGATGTGATCTAACCATTTATTGCAGCAAACAAAACAAACTAACAAAGAAAACTAAAACAACTGACGCTCCAAGAAAAACACATAGTGCATGAAGCAATAAAAATATAGTGTCTTGAAAGGTGACCTGATTTTTGCCGATGAAGAAGGGGTGGCTCGGGGGCATCCCCAAGCTTTAACGCTTGTACTTCTTGGATATTTCTTGGGGTGATGCATGGGCATCCCCAAGCTTGAGCTTTTGTCCATTCTTCAACTCATCTCATCATTCTCCAATCCCTACACTTGAAAACTTCTTTCATACAAAACTAAACACAATTCTATTAGCAACATTAGTGTAGCATAACATATAATCAACCTATTTTTGCTTCAGGTTTCAACTCAAAACCACCACATATATAGCACATACTACTGTAGCAACTTCCCAAAAAGTTCCATGATCAAAAGAACTCAAAAGAAAGCGATAAAGCGGCAAACACAAATATTGGCAGAAATCTGTCAAAACAGAACAGCTGACAAAGGTCGAATTTTTTAGGGGTTTTCTGTTGCTCAAATCAAAAAGTGTTCAACTAACGAAAGTTTGGATATAACCTGGGGCATATGCACAAGAAATCGCAGGTCCAAAAGAATAACAAAGAATTTTCACGAATTTTTACGGTGCAGCACCGAAAACAGTTTCAGGACAGCAACATCCCCAAATCTTTACCTCACTCGAATTAGAGGCTTCTCTTGGCACAAAATCGAAATAAAGAAGATAAGGAGCGGTTATTACAGTATTAATAACTTCCAAGACTCAAATAAAAGAAAAAGTACTGAAAATAAACAATGGGTTATCTCCCAAGAGTGCTTTTCTTTAACGCCTTTGAGCTAGGCGCAGTAATTTGCAAAGATGCTCATGTGGGCGCCATATGAGAGCTTGAGGCAAAGGCGCCATATAGGAACTTAAAGCAATAGAGAGCATCAAAAAGCAAATGTGAAAGACATTTATATCTGAACCACTTCCTATGCATAGGAATCTTGTAAGAAAATAAATCAACGAGGCACATAGTAGCAAGCATGGATAGATAAAACAAGTGCCACTTCAAGATTTGCAACATAAAGAGGGGAAGCTTAATATTGTTGAGATCCATCAAACCATGTTTCCCTCTCTCATAATAACTTTCAGTAGCATCATGAATAGAACTAACAATATAACTATCACATAAAACATCCCTATCATGAGCCACATGCATAAAAGGATTAATACTCACCACAGGAACAATAGTAGTAGGAGCAGATTCAATAGAATAATTATTCTCATCACCAAAATCATCATAAATAGGAGGCATATTGTAATCATAACTAATTTTATCCTCAATAGTAGGTGAACTGAAAATATTATACTCATCATCATAGCCATCATAAACTAGAGGTTTAGTATCACCACAAGCTAAAGAACAACTATTTCGCAAAGCATATTCTTCAAACATATCATCATAAGAAGGAACATCACATAGGGGAGATAAAATATCATCAGAGCAAACTTTCTCCACTAAAGCTGGGGAACAAAAATATCATGCTTAACAAAACCAGCTTCCCCAAGCTTAGACTTTTCTATAGCATTAGCAATAACGGTGTTCAAAGAGTTCATACTAATAACATTGCCATTAGCATGCAAATAAAGTTCCATAGGTTTTTTAATTTTCTCTTCAAACACTTCATGTCCTAACTCAAGATAAATACTATAAAGCTCTCTAATTTTGTTGTTGTTTTCCATTAAGCCTAACTAGTGAAAATAAAAACAAGAAACAAAAAGATGTAATTGCAGAATCTAAAGGAAATAACTTTGAGCACTCACACAGGAGGATGCGAGTACCTTTTACCTTACCTCCCCGGCAACGGCGCCAGAAAAGAGCTTGGTGTCTACGCACTTCTATTCTTGTAGACACTTGTTGGGCCTCCAAGTGCAGAGGTTTGTAGAACAGCAGCAAGTTTCCCTTAAGTGGATCACCCAAGGTTTATCGAACTCAGGGAGGTTAGAGGTCAAAGCTATCCCTCTCAAGCAACCCTGCAATTACGATACAGAAAGTCTCTTGTGTCCCCAACACACCCAATACACTTGTCAGATGTATAGGTGCACTAGTTCGGCAAAGAGATAGTGAAATACAAGTGGTATAGATGATTATAAGTAGCAAACGTGATGTGAAATAAATATCGCTGCGAGCAAACAAGTAACAAAATAGCAAGTAAACGGTGTGCAATGCTTGGAAACAAGGCCTAGGGATCATACTTTCACTAGTGGACACACTCCCAACAATATAACATGAATGAACAAATAGATAACTTCTCTCCACTATGGTACTCTGAATTACTCTCCTATTGAATAACACTAATCATTGTGTAGTGGCTACAGAAGCACCCCTTAAAGTTCATCAAGTACTTGACAAACACCACTCATAGAGACATCCAAATCAGATCACAATTCAAGATAGAAATCATTGCGACTTAGACCAAGTACTAACACGGTGCACACACTGTCAACTTTACACCATGAAAGGAGGAATAGATCACTCAATACTATCATAGTAATAATTACTCTCATAATCCACAAGAGATCACGATCATAGCCTAAACCAAGTACCACCACGATGCACGCACTGTCACCGTTACACCATGGCAGGAGGAATAGATTACTTTAATAACATCACTAGAGTACACTATAATAATTAAGCATAGGAGTAGCATAATATCTGAATAATAACATCTACTTGTTCAACATGATACAAAGCTCACGATCACATAAAGATCACATCATGGGAGAGAGAGGTGAACCACATAGCTACCGGTAGAGCCCTTAGCCCCGGGGATGAACTACTCCCTCCTCATCATAGGAGACAGCAAGGTTGATGGAGATGGCGGTGAGGTCGATGGAGACAGCGGAGATGGCGATGGAGACCGATGGAGATGGCTCCGGGGGCACTTCCCCGTCCCGGCAGGGTGCCGGAACAGAGACTTCTGTCCCCCAAAATTCGTCGGTGGCGGCGGCGGAACTGCGGAACTCTTTCTGGAAAATTGCCGACTCCTTTAGGGTTTTCCGTCCCGAGGCTTTATATAGGCGAAGGGGCGATGTCAGAGGGCTGCCAGGGCCTCCTCACACAGGGGTGGCGCGGCCAGGGCCTGGGCCGCGCCAGCCCTATGTGAGGGAGGCCTGTGGCCCCTCTCCTTCCTCTCTTCGGATGTCTGGATGCTCCCGGGAAAAATAAGACTTCTGGCTTTTGTTTCGTCCAATTCCGAGAATATTTCCTGTGTATCACTTCTGAAACACAAAAACAGCAGAAAACAGGGAACTGGCACTGTGGCACTTGTTAATAGGTTAGTTCGAAAAAATGCATAAAAGTGCCACGAAGTGTAACGAAACAATAGGCAAATGGTGTAAAAACAAGCATGGAGCATCAAAAATTATAGATACGTTGGAGACGTATCACCTCACCACCAGGCGGCGCGGCCCAGGGCCTGGCCGCGCCCACCTGTGGTGAGGGCCCCCTGGTCCACTTCTGACACCGCCCCTTCGCCTATAAAGACCCCCCGACGGGAAAAACCTAAACACTCGATCACTTTTCCAGAAACATATCACGATCCACCGCCGTCGTCGACCCGAGATCGGGAGGGTCCAGAAGCTCTTCCCGGCACCCTGCCGGAGAGGGGAATCACCACCGGAGGTCTTCTTCATCGCCATGCTTGCCTCCGGCGCGATGAGTGAGTAGTCTACCTTGGACTATGGGTCCATAGCAGTAGCTAGTTGGTTGTCTTCTCCACCATGTGCTTCATGTTTAGATCTTGTGAGCTGCTTTACATGATCGAGATCACCGTTATGTAATTCTACATGTTGTGTTTGTTGGGATCCAATGAATATTGGTGTTATGATTGAGTTGATGTGCTGAATATTATCTTATGTTATCTCTAGGTTGTTTATGATCTTGCATGCTCTCCGTTGTTAGTAGCTATCTTGGCCGAGTTGTTGCTAGTGACTCCAAGAGGGGGTATTTATGCTCGATAGTTGAGTTCATGCCTCTATTTAATCTGGGGGAGTGACAAAAACCTCTAAGGTTGTAGATGTGATGTTGCCACTAGGGAGAAAACAACATTCATATGCTCAAGGGCATACACTTTGTTTACATTACACACTTTGCTTAATGCAGTTATCTGTTGTTCGCAACTTAATACTTGTGGAGTTCTCAGATTGATTCACCATAAGTGGATTATTAGTCATAGATGCAGTTGGATGGCGGTCTATGTATCTTGTTGTAATGCCCAGAGTAAATCTCATAGTGATCCTTGATACGTCTCCAACGTATCTATAATTTTTGATGCTCCATGCTTGTTTTTACACCATTTGCCTAATGTTTCGTTACACTTCGTGGCACTTTTATGCATTTTCCGGAACTAACCTACTAACAAGTTGCCACAGTGCCAGTTCCCTGTTTTCTGCTGTTTTTGTTTTTCAGAAAAGCTATACAGGAAATATTCTCGGAATTGGACGAAACAAGTTCCTGAAGTCTTATTTTTCTCGGAAGCTTTCAGAGATCCGAAGAGGATACGGAGTGGGGCCACGAGGGCCCCACACACCAGGGCGGCGCGGCCGCCCCTGGCCGCGCCCCCTATGTGTGAGGTAACCTCGGTCCACTCCTGACGATGCCCCTTCGCCTATAAAGACCCCCCGACAGGAAAAACCTAAGTTCCCAATCAATTTTCTAGAAACACATCGCGATCCGCCGCCGTCATCGACCCGAGATCGGGAGGGTCCAGAAGCTCTTCCCGGCACCCTGCCGGAGAGGGGAATCGCCACCGGAGGTCTTCTTCATCTCCATGCTTGCCTCTGGAGCGATGAGTGAGTAGTCT